>OW443299.2:1939789-3189789 GCA_937001585.2 Brachylomia viminalis | reverse complement strand
GACACCCGGGCGTTTCCTCCCGGCTTGTCCGGAACAGGAACCTCCCGAAACAACCATATCTGGTGAGGACCTGCGTGAGTCGGAAAGTGAGGATGCCGTGGCGCCTCTCTAGCGACTCCTCAAAGAGGGGACTTATCGCCGCAATTGTGGCGTGCCCTGCGCTGGGTTGCGACAATCGCACTCTCCATGCCGTCCTGAGATCCCGCCGGAGAGCAGGACCAGCCCTGAGCCAAGCATTTTTGTCAGCGATATATTCCTTCAACCTTTAATATGCTTGGCTGTATAGTATGCGTTTTATACAATATTTAAATATCCTTTCATTGAGTTGGAGTATGTGGTGAGGTATTTTATTGTAACATTTTAAACAGTATCCCATGAAGGATGAGTCTACTTCAGCCAGTCTGAAACCTGGTTGAACTAATTGGTCCCTATTTCTAGTCCTATAGTTGTGTCTTTCACCTCTTTTTCTGAAATTATTTAAATTTTTCTTACGTACATGACGTTTTCATAAATATATTGACAAGGTACCGTCATGATGTTAATGTCTTTCAACAGTTGCCTTAGAGAATCACGCCTGCGGAGGCTGTATATTGCTCTGATAGCTCTTTTCTGCAGAATAAAAATAGACTCAATACCGGCAGCCCGTCCTCATAATAAAATACCGTAAGACATGATACTATGAAAATAACTGAAATAGACTAGCCTCGCGGTACTACTCGTACATTAGTAAATTGACGGATTTTCCTTACAGCTTAAGCTGCTGAACTTAGCCGTCCTGCAAGAGATGTTAAATGAGGGCCCCATTGCAGCCTTGAATCGACCGGTATCTCCAGGAAAACAGTTTCATCGACAAATTCTAGTTTCTCATTATTCAATATTAAGTCACAATCACTACTTTTAACGTTCGGTAAAGCAAATCTTATGCATTTCGTTTTTTTTTTTCATTTAATACTAAATTATTAGCAGTGAACCAATTATGTACCTGCAGTAGGGCATTATTTACGTCGTCCACATTTGATGCACGTCTATTTATCTTAAAGATTAAAGAAGTATCGTTAGCAAATAACACTATTTGTGGTTGGTTTTTAAATAAATGGGGTAAATCATTAATATATACATAGGAAGGGACCTAATATCGATCCTTGTGAAACACCCATTTTTACTTTTAAATAAGTTGAACTGGCACCATTTATGTGGACTCTTTGTTGTCTATCATTTAAATCAGGTTGTACTAAACTAAGCGCGAGGTTACCTAGTCCGTAATGCTCAAGTTTTAAGGTTTCGTGATCAACGCATTCAAATGCCTTTAAAAAAAGATTAAATTATAATCGATTAACGTGACAGAGTTCATACTATTTAAAAAAATGCAATCACCAGATGATTTATTCAATTACAATAATTAAATCTATTAGAATTAACGGATTAACAAAATAAAATATCTGTAATTATTCAAATAAAATATTATTGTAACCACGTTGTAGGCAAACAGACTGTAGGCTTTTGCGTCCATGTAATGCCAATAATATGGTACTTTAGTTGGTCTAGGTACCCAGATTATGTAGTACCACCTGCAAAATTCCTAGATGGCGTCATAATAATAATTGAAGATTAATAAAAAATACTTATATTTACCGATTTTTAAACATCATCTCCTTACCCATTATTCTTAAATATTTGTGTTTCCTAACTTTCTCCCACTCTAGAAAATATAATTACATCCTATCTATATAAAAAATGACAAATGCACCTCAAAAATCAGCTGTTAAGTATAGATTATTACGTCCTCACTTTACTAAATCTCTTTTAACTCGTCTCTCAGATTGCAATAATCCCCAAAATTATCAGAGACGGTTTGATACTATAGTAGCTATCAATTGACACCAATTTCATCGTTTTATATCCAGGCCCAAGATTGTATGAAATCGTATCCGTCTCCTTTATGTCAATTAGAATTACTTTTGCCAGTTTCAAATAACTGGGTTGGTATTTTAATTATGTAAATTAAAACGTTACTAAGTAATTAATCACTAGGTCTCTCAAAACAATTTATTTCTAACAATGAAAACATTTCCTGGTAAAACGCGAAGTCAACCCATCATTTCCAGACTTCCCAGAATTGAATAAAAGTGATACCTACACCGTTTCAATAATACCCATTTCATCTAAATGAGAAAACCGAAGTGAACTCCAAACATTCAAAGTTCAATTCGGAGAACCTTTTCTTACTGTAGCTCCAACTTTGACTGGTGAAGCTCATTAAATGGGTTTTAAGGAGAAAATGAATCATAGTTCTTGAAGAAAAGTTGAAGGGATACTTATAAATAGTGGCTTTGGTACAGATATCAATGGATTTATTTATTTATTCAGGACCTCGCACAAAAAATGGACACAATTTCACAATTTATGAAAAAAATTAGTTTGTTCATTTCTTCAATTACAGAAGAGCCCACTGCGTAATTAAAATTATCGACTGAATTAACTTAATTTAAATCCCTGTGTGTTTGTTAGGTAGTTAGGTTTTTTTTATTTGATTTGTGAGGCAATTACAAAGTTTTTTTGTTATGGCCGTATATAAAAATCACGTTTTTTGTTATGGGGACAGGTAGTTGTACTACAGAGGACAACGTACCTACCACTGTACCCAACCCGTACTTTTTTTTTTTTTTTTACGGGGGGAAATCCTCGTGGACTACCTCCGCCTGGGGAAAAGGCGGAGGGGCGTGCCAGACTCTTACCGGCTAAAACCACCCCGGTGTCTCCTCGCACGTGCGCGCGAGGCCGCGGGAATCTAAATTCTTCCGCAGCCCCACACTAGTGCTGGCCCGGTCTGTCCGGGCCTCGTCTCCTGCACGGGGTAGTGAGGTGTTGTAACTACCCCGTGCATCGCCTCAGAGGCGCGCGTCGACACCCGCGTGCGCCTCCGCCTCGGGTCCATCAAATAGGGGGCGGGGACTTCCCCAAGTCCCACGCCCCTGGACCCATTCATGGGGGCCGGAAAAGGGCGTTGTCCGCCCTTCTCCTGCGCCCGGTGCGCCTTCTGCGGCCGGGGAAAGGAGTCGAGATCTCCCTCTCCCGTTCCGCAGTTTCCTTCTGCGACATCACGTCCTCGCAGAAGGACACCACCGCGTCCCACGACTCTGCGCTACCGACCATCCTCCGCTCTACGGCCGGCAACGACAGATCGCCTCCTACTTCATTTGTGAGGACACGGCGCTGCTCCTCCCAAGCTACACACTCGGCGAGCGTGTGTTGCGCCGTGTCCTCCCCGTAATGGACGCATTGGTGGCACCGAGCGTCCGTGCGGCTCCCTGTCTATGTGGCACAGGTACTTGCCGAAGCAGCCGTGCCCAGACAGCACCTGCGTCACCCTAAACGACAGGGAGCCGTGCCTTCTCCCGAGCCAGTCGTCGAGTACTGGCCGGATCGCCTCGACGGTAGCGAGGCCGGCGGTAGGGCGCAGAAGCCTTTGCCGCCATTCCGCCACCAAGACCTGACGGAGCTCCTCTCGGTGCAGCGCGATCTGCCGCTGCACCGGCCTCGAGCCCCGTGCCCGCTCTTCCTCGCGCCATCGATATAATGACGCGAGTACTTTCGCCTCTAGGTCCCAGGGCGGAGATCCGGCCAGGACGCAAGCCACCTCGTAGGAAATCGTGCGGTACCCGCGGAAGACTCTGACGGCCATCGCCCTCTGCGGTTTGCGTAGAAACCCAACCCGTACCTTTTTTTTTTGTTTCCGGGGTGGAAAATCCTCATGGATGTCCGCCGCCCTGGGGCGGACGGCGGGGTCTGTCAGACTCTTACTGACTAAAAACCACCCCGGTGTTCCATCTCACACCTTCGCCGGGGGTCGCGGGAACGTACGATCCTTCCGCAACCCCCGACTGGTGCCGGCCCGCCACTGCGGGCCACTCCGGGTCTGGGGGGGAGTGAGGTGTTTGCCTCCCCCCGCGACGTCTAAGAGGGGCGCGCGTGGAACACTACGCGCCGCCACCTCGGGTCCTGGTGTGTGGGGGGCGACAGACGTCCCCGAGTCCGTCAAAATCAAAATCAAAAGTCATTTATTCAAATTAGGCTGAGAATCAGCACTTTTTGAACGTCAAAATCACATAAGACAGTCCCCCCAAAACGCCCACCCTTCACCACTTCCTAGTGCTTTAGCTGGGAAGAAGAAGTGGCGGAACAAACTCCCCAGCAGCACTGCTGTCTGTTCAGTTAGAAGAACTGGATTCTATACAAAGTAATAAATAAATTAACATTACGAAACACAAAAATATTAAAATTATTTGCCATAATATGTCAGCTAGCACACGCCAATATTTAAAACTATACTCAAGCATAAATAAATAATAAAAACAAAAACGCAAACAGAACTTAATACATAATAAAAAGCCTCCTGGCATAAAGGGCGTGCCCGCTTACATATGCAATGCTGCATTATGTTTATATGTATATAGCTGTAACTAGTAGCCACAAACGATAAACTAGGACCATCGTAGTAAAATAAAGAAACATTAATTTCTAATAACAATAACAAAACCATAGTCAGCAAGCTGACCTGTCACCGTCGCCCCTGGACCCATTTAGGGGGGCTGGAAGAGGGCGTTGTCCGCCCTCCGCCGACGCCCGGTGCGCCTTCTGCGGGCCGGGTGTGTGGACGAGATCTCCCTCTCCCTTTCTGCAGCCTCCTTCTGCGAGACGACTGTCTCACAGAAGGAAACCACCGCGTCCCAGGACTCGTCGCTGCCGACCATCGACTCGACTACGGCCGGCAGCGACAAGTCACTGCTTACTTCTGAGATGAGGGCACGGCGCGGCTCCTCCCAAGCGGCACACTCTGCCAGCGTATGCCGCACCGTGTCCTCCCGGCAGTCCACGCAGTGGTGACACCGGGCGTCCGGCTCCCTGTTTATGCGACACAGGTACTTCCCGAAGCAGCCATGCCCCGAGAGCACCTGCGTCGAAACGACAGGGAGCCGTGCCTCCTCCCGAGCCAGCGCTCGAGCACCGGCCGGACCGCCTCGATGGTGACGAGGCCGGCGGTAGGGCGTGAAAGCCTGTACCGCCATTCCGCCACCAGGACCTCGCGAAGCTGAGACCGACGCAGCTCTATGTGTCGCTGCATCGGTCCCTCGCCCCGCGCCCTCGCTTCCTCGCGCCACCGATACAACGAAGTGAGTACTTTCGCCTCGAGGTCCCAGGGCGGGGATCCGGCCAGTACGCAAGCCGCCTCGTAGGAGATCGTGCGATACCCCCTGATGACTCTGACGGCCATCGCCCTCTGCGGCTTTCGCAAAACAGCGATGCTGCCGGCCGTCAGGTCAGAGGCCCACAACGGGGCCCCATACAGGGCCATGGATCACCCGACCCCCACGTAGAGCCGCCTACAGACGGCGCTCGCGCACGATGTGTGAGCCGGGCGGCGGCGCCCGCCGGGGGCCATGAAACACCATGGCCTCCGACTTGCTGAGGGCCACCTCCAGGCCTAGGCAACGTATAACCCAACCCGTAGCTGTACCAACGTACCTGAAATATGTACCTAAGTAGGTACTTCTCCTGCTTCATTTTTTATTTTATTGTAATTAAAAAAACTGATGTACAATCACAAATTCAATTAGACAGTTACAACACAAGAAACTTACAAAATGTGAACGTTTCCATAGATAATTCAAAAGTTTTGGAAAAGAAAAGGTAGAAAATAACGATAATGATATAATTAAGACTAAGTTGAGTTCTAACTGAGGCTCCAGAATCTGCAAAGACATCTACGAGTATTTCACCACGAATGGAGTTGGCAAGAGAAAGCACGCGGCAAATGGGTGAAAATCACCTATATTAGTTCTGTTAAACTATGAGGCAGGACGAAAGTCCTTCGGTTAAATTAGCAGCTACTACTACGTGGGACACTAAATTTCACTTTTTCTTAAAGTTTAGGAGAATCTATTATACCATTTATTAGTTTAAACAGAAACACTACATTTAGAGATTGCCTACGTGCGGTTAGATATATAATTTTATAGGTACTGACAGAGTTAGTTGTACGAGTTCAGACTATTCCCGTATTTTTAAGAACGTTCGCATTCTAATCTCAGTCATAATCTGCCAAAAATTGTACATTGTTTACCTACATTTTTGACATTTGACTGTCGCTGAGCTGAGATTGCGACTTGATTTTGAACGTTTTTAATTACGTGAATAGGCCTTCTGTTATCCGAGTAACATAATAAGTATATAAAAACCTTTTTTGGACGTGCTCTATCCGATCAGAGTGCTCCTGATAAAACGGGTTCCATACCATACTACAATACTCCAGAATACTTCAAATAATGCTGTTGCAGATGGAAATAGTCAGAGTTGGTTCTTTAAAAATGTTCATTTCCCTGACTATGAAACCTGACAATTTCTACCCAAATACTCTACCCAATGGTTTGCGACCGTTAACAGGTTTTCGGCTTTGTGTTTAGGAACGCAATGTATCCAGATATTACTTTCACGTGCTAATTGATAAATTTGCTGCAAATAAGTCTCTAATTCCCTCACTGAGTGCTCTTTCTGCTACCTTCAGTTCGTCTACTTTCATAGATACGGGCAATTGCAAGTAACTTTTTGAAAGAAACCATCCCTTAACATGTCCTTAAGTATTCAATATTTGTAAGGGTTCGGTACCAGTAACGGTTGTGTCGTTCTGGTACCGAAACGTGACCGTTTATTGTATACGTTAATTTTGTGATGGCAAAAGATGATAAAAAGGCATTTTTTTTTAGCATGGTCTATGATCTAAGGTAGGTAATTAATCTGTCTACATTAAGTTTTTTTTTTATAATCTCGACGAAGACTTTTACTTATACGGCTGTTGTTTGCTGCCCAGTAAGTAAAATATATTGAATAACCCTAAAAGCTGTCGTGCTACTAACATTATAAGGAATTCTAGTCCAGACTGCGTCAATACAATGAAAGTTAATGTTCTCCGATTCTGCGCAACGCTGATAAAACCATTGTCGCTGATCCAGATTGACAACATAAAAAATGGTTGTGACCCCCTAATTAATAGGCAATTAGCACGTACGACTGGCTTAGCTAAGGGCTATCGTAGAACGACCGATTAGTCGCGTCAATGACCGTAAAACCTACCTACTACGATTTAACAAAGAGCTTTAGGTAAGTACCTACAATAGTTTAATTCGGTTTTGTAAGTAGTAATGAAAGCTTTCCAATTTAAATAAAGAACAAAATAATTAAAATTAAAAAAAAACAGATGACCCCAGAGGCGTCACAGAGGTTACACAGAGCCACTGTCGTCGTCTGCTCGCTCCCTCGTCGGTACGGCAATTCTGTGCTCTGTGTGTTTTGAAGATGATATGGGACGGTAACCGCTTACAACAAGGCGGTATGCGAGCCTATTTGCCACTTGGTTATATAAAAAAGCGCAAACCATTACCAAACTGTCTACCAATCCTGGTTATCAAAGCAAAATCGCTGCTGACTGTTTATTGTAGCAGTAATTGGAAGCCCCGTGTCCACCAATGGGGTTTTCTGTTGATACGGTACCCGATACGCAGTAATAAGGGTAATTTGCGGCCACATGAATCATCGGCTATGTTCGTACGTAGCTAATTAGCGACCGGTGTACTGCAGCCCGCCGTATTACAATTGACATTATGATTTATTAACTATTTTCAGTTTGTTTACCAGTATTATAATATTGAAATTCAAAACGAAGATGTTTCTAACGCTGTTGTGATTACAGATACAATTATTGCTTCGCCATTTTGTGTGCACAAAGTAACCTGCAATAAGAAAGACACTTCAAAGTAGGTCCAATTCAATGAAATAGTGTCTGAAAACTAGTTTCCATGTAGGGTTTAAAGGCTTTATTGCCGCTTAACAAAATCTATCGTTCATATCGATGAACACGGAAGAACGTTTTACTACACTACTTCTCCACCCTCAGTCAGCAGGCATCTCTAATATTAACAGTCGACTATCCTACTGGATAGCAGTCGTGTCCTATGGATACGTTTATGCAACACAATAGATTGCTCTGGAAGGTTGATGTCATCGGTCGAATTCACCCAACCGCAATCTAGTTGCTCCTCGAAGTGCTTGTCAATCAAATGACAACTATCTATTATTATCTATTTATTTTCTATTACAGCGTTGATCAAGGGCAAAGACACCTTTATCTTATAAATAGTCAATCCTTCGGCAAGTTGCCAGGTGAATATCTTCATCTACAGACTATGTATAGGATTGAATCGTGTCAATTAATTTCTCCACAATTCGAGGTTGGATATTGCGGTTCTGAACATATTACCGGAGCAATGTGGATAGACGATACTACGTTTGAGGCAAGACTGAGTTGTAAACAGAGTTTAGTTAACATATCGACCGATTTAGAACTTGGCTAAGTTTATTTTTGAAAACTGCTTCCCAGACTTACCTTACGGTGATCGGAGCTAAAACCAAACTATAAATAAAGTAGGTGCAAGGTAGGAAACGGTCCTGTGCGGGGCTAGCGCCGCTTTTTCCCAACGAAAACAGTAGAAAGCGATGAAGGCAGGGCATTCTGGTGGCTGCCTTGTTGCCTAAATTTGATGTTCAAAAAATGCTGATTCTCAGCCTAATTTGAATAAAAATATTTTAATTTTCAACGTCTTGAATAAGTAAGTCAGACATTACCACTGAATATTGCAGAGGAAAATGTCGTAAATAATCCATGTCAAAATACAAGCGTGGTGACCTAGGCAGTATAAAAAACAAAGACAGATATCTCCCAAACTAATCTTGTTGTAACATTAGCTCGTGAGACAGACAAAACTTTTTATAACGTCCAAACAGTTGCTACTGTTAGACCACGTTCGCACGGGCGTAAAAATATCGCGGCCGGATTTTATCGCGTACTGGAGTTTCCACTTTCGGTGTTGAACCGAGCAATGAGAATCCATCCGAGTTCGTCACAGTGCGTCGAAACTCTCGGCGCTAAGCAGTGCGTTGTAGAGTCAGTGCGCGAAAAAATCCCGCCGCAATATTTTTACGTCCGTGCGAACGTAGACTTAGATCTCCAATTCCAAAGTTAACTCGACGTAGGTAGCTAGTACTATCGTAGCTCTGACCTACTTATTCTACCTGACTTCAACTAGGACAACTGATACTTACACTAGTTTTCTCTTCCTAGGCAAAGATGGAACTATTTATATGTACATACGTGATATGTATTGCGGAGTTTGAAAAAGAAAAGAAAGAAATTACGTTTACTTTTTTTTTTAATGTTAGCTTTATCGGGAAATGATCATATTGTAACGGATGTCGTCGGTTTACGGTAACAATAGTAGATTTATTTTCTTATAGAATATTATTATAAGTAATAAGATTTCAAAAAAATGGAAATAGTTTTTTGTTCTGTAGACCATACAAATGTTTTTGTGTATTAGAAAAAACACTCTTTCTTATTTCGCAAAAACCAATCTATTTGTATTTTGTGTGAAATTATGTCATGGTAGTAGGATGTACGCTGAATTAGACAAAACAGTTTTGTCTAACTAATGTAAGATTTTAGATGATGAACTGATTGTTGTTGTAGATCTCAAAATGAGCTCACATATGACATGCCTTCCTCTTTGTGACTTCAAATATAAAACCACTTTCTATCCAGCCAGTCGCTAGTCGTCCAAACGAAACAAAACACACCTATAATTTTACTAAGAACAGCTTAGATTTATTATAACACTAGCATTCCCTTCCCAAACGTAATCTTCATAATCTCAGATCATCATAATCATCATCTAATCAGGACATCAGGCACAGGCCTTCTGTCTGTGAAAGGGAGTAGGCCGTAATCCACCATGCGGGCCCCGTGCGCGTTGGTAGATGTCACATGTCTTTGAATGTTTGGTTCTAGAACATGCAGGTTTCCTCACGATGTTTTCCATCGCCCTTTAGAGAGCAATGGTGATGAAATAAATTACACAAAGTAAAGCACCTGTCTGGGTCTGAACCCACGACCTACAACTCGTAAGTATAAAGAAGTGAAAATAGGAAATATTGTGAATGTTTCACGCGAAAATGCTAACTTAATTCTGGTAAATTGTTTCACTGTGTTTGTCCTGCGACGAACTGAGTTCGCTGTAATTAAATTTTTAAAAACACCCTTGCGTGTCTAACTGGACTAACGAAATGAATTATTTTAATGAAGGGTCTCTAAGTCGCCTTTATTTTTGAACAAAAAATATTCAAGGCTTTCCGGAGTGTAGATGTATGTGCTGTTAAGGCTAGAGTGGTCGTATTTTTTTTATTAATTGCTATCGCCAGTTTGTTACAGAATTAGGTAAAATGTAAGCACAGCTTTGGGTCATGAATTTTATTTGGGTTATAATTTTTGCAAATAAATGTACAGGGTTCTGAAAATGCGGGGACTGACTAGATGTGAAAGTGGAGACCCGGGTGTCAGGGATCACCTTCTGAGAGCAAATCCTGCAGTGGCCTGCAAATGACTTATTTTATTATCCGAACTAGCTTCTTCCAGCAACTACGTCCTCGTGAAATTTCTAGTTTTAACATTAAATATATTCATTGACACATCATTAGTTCAAAAGATGCATGACAACTCACAAATGTTACCACTATATAATAATTATTAATATTACTTTGCAGAAATCGTTCTTCTTTTTAAATACAATATTCTTCTTTTTTCAGCAATAAATGACCAATTTTTTTAACTGTTAAAACTGATTTTCAAGAAACGCTCAGATTATTTTCAGATTTTTATTATACCTAGAAGTACTATTTCTAAGACCTAGACTTAAAAGTACCGTCAGGAACTTTGTGTTATTACAATGTTAGGAACTTTGATAGAAACTACAAAAATAATGAGATCCAATATTGACTTAGTAATACTTAAAAAGATAGGTTTTTAATTACAAAGTAACCTCAGTATTCAGCAAAACAATTTTTCTTTTCATTTACACACAAAAACACGTTGCAATGAGAACATTTACTATGAGGTTTCGACTGAATCTTTTTCAAACTACAAACCTCACACCTTCCCCTATTTTCTACAAACGTAGGCCAATGGATGCCTCTATTACCCAAGCGAACGTCTTTTATAGTGGAGTAGTCAGATTTGCGTCTTTTGGAAGGGCCACCTTTGGAAGTATTATCAGTAGAAGTCTTTCTTTTCTGACTAACATCTTTCATTGTCATCAAGCCTTGAGTAACAGAGCGTCGAAAATCTTTTACGGTAGTCTGTTTAATTATAAGTCCATGAATGACATATGAATTGACAAATGCGATGTCCAGAAGACCCCGAAACAACCTGTGCCACCATTTCGGAGATTTGCGATCTATACAGTAAAGGGCTCTCAAACGATCAGCTGTATCTACGCCGCCCATATAGCTATTGTAATCTTTGACAGCTACAGGGCATGTAATGGCAGACTTGGATCCATTTTTTTCTTTACGTGACACAGTAGCCGTTTCATTCCCATGAAAATTAGACACTATATGAACCACTTTGTTATCCTTCCATTTCCAATATCCAAGGTCTAAATTTTAAAATCGATGATCACTGTCGCCCCTTTTCATTTGAGAACCAGCAAGCATATTTCCGGCCAGTCCTTTTCTATTACTTCGGATAGTTCCACATGCGTAGGTGTTTTCAGTTTTCAGTTTCTCAAGCAAAGCAACAGACGAGAAAAAAATATCAAAGTAAACTATCTTTCCTTCACCCCAATCTTGTTCCATCAACTCCAAAACTACTTTCTCTCCCAAGCCATAGCCGGTAAATTTTGAGTTCAGTTCTTCGTCTTTTCCTTGGTAAATTTGAAACATCTTTATATAGCCTCTCTGGTCAGCAAGACACCACAACTTGTATCCCCTTTTTATAGGCTTCATATGTAAATATTGTTTCAAGACAGACCTACCTTTAAATTTAATCATAGACTCATCTACACTCAGTTCGCGAGTACCATGATAAACCACTTAAAATTTTTTATTGAGCATGAATCGTCGTTCTAATTTTATATAACTTATCTTTGCAATCTTTAGGCATTTGGGAATTATCATTGCAATGCAGATGAGATAAAATAATAGCATATCTGTCTCTTGGCATTGTTTTGCAAATAAGTGCATTGTTGAGATCAGGTGCCGAAGAGTAATGGTCTCCTCACGCCGGACGAGTATTGTAACCCATAAAAAAATTCATACCTATAAATGTTAGAAGTTCCTCCTTTTTAAGGTTCAATACTTTGCCTCTCTGAGTAGCATATAGGTTACTTTGGTACACAATATTATCAACAACATCTCCAATCAATACTAAAAATATATCAGTCGGGTAGCTAAAGTGAGCAAAACAGTCTTCTACTACTCCAGTATCTAGAACGTATTCCTGTAAATATGTATCTAGGTCCCTCTTTTTCCATTTACGGTTTGGTTCGGGTAATCGCTGATTTGTTTTGTGTGAAGACGTATTTGCAGACGGTAGATCAATCTGAATACTAGATCCAGGTATTGGAGATGTTGGTTGGTGTTGGTGTTCTAGAGCTCTTCCAAAAACCTCATCAAAGCCTCTTGGTGAAGGTAGTTGAATATTTTCCACTTCATCATCAGACACACCTGCTTCAGACTCTTCGTCACAGTCGGGAATCTCTTCTAATAATAGGGCTTCAATTAGAGCAGTATTGTTTGTAATATCCATCTCAGTGGCTAAAATAATAAAAAAAATAGCTCAGAACAATTATAAAATAAAAAAAAACATTAATTTATGATAAAACAAAATACGCACTTCATCGAGTATGTGTATTATAAAAGCGTATACCTAATTTTTGACTAAAATCACCTGACGGTACTTTTAAGTCCATATCAGTTTTTATCAAATATTCATATAAAATAAAGTGATAATACGTTATAACAGCTTTTATAAATGTAGTCCGTGATATAAACGACGTAATTAGCCGCTCGGACGCAGAGCGCGGGAAAAATAATCGAGCCAGATGAATGCCAGATGCGTCACCGGCGCGCGCGGCGCGGCGGGGCGCCGCTCGGCCGCCCGATAATGTAAATAAAGCATTTTTACGACTTGGGTTTGTTTGAATGGTGCTAACACTTGTGTTTTTTGTTATGGTAAGGAACGGGGCTTTAAGATAGCGGAGTTTCGTTTGAAATAGGATAGTATTTACGTAAACACTACGTACGATACGTACGTACGATAGTATTTACGTAACTTTGTTTTCAAATAAATGGTTATAGTTCGAAAAAACGAGCGTTGACCTATATTGTTTAAGGTTTTAAATACATTATGTGTATATACTTAACGCAAAACACTAATAAAACCACATAGCATTAGTACAATATGTACTATTTACGAGCGTGCAAAGTTGAAAAAATTTGCCGACGGCAAAAAAATAACAATGGCCGCCAAGACAATGGAAACAAAATGTTGTTTTATAAATATAAATCTGATACGTAGAATAAAAATATTGGTACCTGTGGAAAGCTTATTTAATGCTTCAACTTTGTTATAAAAGTAGTGGTATTAGAATAACACACTGTACTAAAATAAGGATCTGAAAACACATACACGTAATAACAATAAACATGAATCGGTCAGCGCCGGTTGTGGAATAAAACCGAAATTACGTACTATTTTTTCACTCACCGACCTTGAAATCCTGCAGTAATTCACTTCACTATAATATTTATCACACACTTAACAGGCCATAGCACTTCAAACACTTGAAAACCCACTTAAAACACAAATTATTTATCATGTAAACAAAACACGCGCGAGTCCGTACGTCACTGACAAGACGCCATATTTTTTTAATTATTTGATTTTTTTGGTTGAACGCTTGTAGTTTTGTCATACATCTGAATACGCGGCTTTTAAGCACGAAATCGACTAAGCAATCGGATACAGTGTGCCACAGATCTTTTAAAAATGAAAAATTGAATAAAGTTTATCGGATTTCGATTAATTAAAAGGTTACGCGAGTGGACGCTAGCGTGCGGCGCCACTTTCTATGCGGCGACTTTGGTCACCTCATCCACTCCAGCGGTTAGTAAAAAAAAATAGCACTTACCTATAATATTCTATTTATAAAACTTTTTCAATTACACCGCACAGGAGAGTGATAAAATGTCCGACCGGTTGTAACTCGCTGTTCAAATTTTTCGAAAACGTCACGCGGTAATTCAAATAACGCGCTGTGATTGGCTTACAGAAACGGTACTATAAAGGATCGTCAGTTGTAGTTAGCATAAGGTGATTTCGTACTTAAGTTATTAGACGAAAAATGTGGAGACAGAGAGTCAGGACTGGTGACACGGGAGCAAGCGACGTACAGTTGGATAACAGTACATAGCAATGATCAACCTCGGGGCGAGCTGGGGTGACACCGGGCAGCCTTCAGTAGCAATTTCCAATTACTTGCGAAGATTTTGTTTTAAGTGAATTTATGAACGCCTGCGTTCCTGCATATACTGCTGCACTGAATGATGCATTCTTAATGGTTATTCCTGACGAGCTCTAATTCCTCAATTAAATTAAATTCCTCGTGATACCCAGGCGTTTACTCCGGAACAGGAATCTCCCGAAACAACCGTGCCCGGTGAGGACCTGTGTCAGGCGGAAGATGAGGACGCCATGGCGTCTCTCTAACCACTCCTCAAAGAGGGAACTTATCGCCGCAATTGTGGCGTGCCCAGCGCCGGGTTGCGACAATCGCACTCTCCATGCCGCCCTGAGATCCCGCCGGAGCTCTGCCCGCTGTGCCGTGATTTCTCGCGGCAGCGGAGTTACACCCCGGCGTTTCGTCTCCTCGTACACTCCTATGTGTGCGCGAGGACCTTTGCCTCTAAATCCCATGGCGGTAACCTGGTAAGGAGGCTCGCCGCCTCACCGGAGACCGTACGGTATCCCCGGACCAGCCGGGTGGGCATGACCATTTGGGGCGCGTTCAACCGGCGGGCTGGCTGCCGCCTCAAAGAACGCGCCCTGCTAATCACCCCTAGCAAATAACGTGACAACTTATAGCCTACAGACTGACCAGACTTATAAAGAATATCTATGGAAAATGTGTTAAGAATCTATTTGGTAGTATTTGCGTGATGCTGAAATTCAGGCAAAAAGATAAACAGGCAAAGATTCTTAAAACTCTATGTTCTATGTTATGTTCTATGTTATTTGTCTGGTTTCCGCACTTAGTCCTTCAATGGACCATTGTGCGTGAGCCATGTCGGCCGTCGGTGGTTATTCCAACCAGCCCACCTCCCTCCAGAAGCTGATTAGGTCTCCTGGTCTATTAAGAACATCTGTGTAAGATCTGGGTGTCCCGAGGGTTTTTGACCTAATTTGGGCGACGCCTGTGCACTCGAAGAGCACATGCGTGACAGTTTCGTCAGCCTCCATGCAAGCCCTGCATAGAGGGCTGTCCGTTATGCCTATTGTGTGAAAGTGTTTGTTTAGCGAGCAGTGTCCCGTGATGGTCCCCGTCACCAGGCGCATGCCTTTCCTGTCCAGGCGTAGCAACCGCCTGGTTAGCTTGCCGTCTAGTGATGGCATGGCTTCCTTGGATTGCCTGCAGCCCGGTGACGACGCCCACCAGCTCTCTGCTTGTGTGTGGGTGTACTCCTGTAGCCACCTGCGTAGTTGGTTGAACGGGATGGGCACGATAGGTTCCGGTCCACAGACCGACGTGCTGGATGCCCTCCTGGCCAGCTCATCAGCTGCGTCGTTACCTAGCGATCCACTGTGTCCTTTTATCCATTGTAGCGTCACTGTATTGCGGTTTGATACGGTTACCCGTTCAAGCGCATTGTGACATTCTAGTATTAGATTCGAAGTAATGCATTTTTTCCCTAGGGATTGGAGGACTGAGGCGCTGTCAGAGAGTATGCGGATTCGGGTGTCCGCAACTCTTCTGGCTGCTATGGCATAAGCCGCCTGTATTATGCCCACACACTCTGCCTGATAGACTGTGTTGAGCATTCCCAGGGGTCTGGATATTTTTATGTTGAGATCGTGTGAGAACACTCCGACTCCAGTTCCGCAGTCGGTTTTTGATCCATCGGTGTAAATTCTCAGTTCCTTTAGGCCTGAATGGTCGTACTGCTCCTCTTCAAGCACTACAGCGTAGCTGTAGTGCTTTTGAAAGCAGTATTGTTTCAGGGCCTTGTCGCAGGGTGATGCCATCATCGGCTGACGCCTGATCGCCTCTTCCCTTAAACGTTTGTGCTTGACCCTGGAGTCATTGCTCAGGGTTCCTGCTATATGTAGCCTAAAGGTAGCCAGGGTCGCCTCCTCCCTCACAATGAGGTGTAGGGGCGGTAGCCCAAGCATAACCTGTAGGGCAGCGGTGGGTGCAGTTCTCATGCAGCTGGTGATCGCCGCACACGCGAGCCGTTGCAGCTTTTCGAGGTCTCTTTGGGCTGTGCTCAGTTCTGTTCTGGGCCACCAGACTACTGAGCCATATGTAATGATTGGTCGGATGACTGTGGTGTATAGCCAGTGGGTAACCCGTGGGCTAATCCCCCAATTCTTGCCAAGCAATCGCTTGCACTGCCACAAGGATATACTGGCCTTCGTGGTGATGTAGTTGGTGTGTTTTGCCCAATTCAGCTGTTTATCCAAAAAGATGCCCAGGTATTTGGTTTCAGTTGATAGGCTTAGGGTGGTACCAAAGAAACGTGGTAGTTGTAGTGTCGTTAATTTCCTCTTTTTTGTGAAGAGAATCAACTCGGTTTTTGTGGGGTTCACTGAGAGTTGGTGTTTGCCGCACCAATTCTCCACTATCTTCAGGGCCTGGCGCATTAGATTGCACAAGGTGTTTTCATGGGCGCCATTTATTATTATGGTTAGGTCGTCGGCGTAGCCTACGGTGAAGTAACCTTTGTCGTTGAGTTCTTTTATTAAGTTGTCTACGACCAGGTTCCATAGGAGCGGTGATAGGACGCCCCCTTGCGGGCAGCCCTTTGCTACAATGGCCCTTGTGGTGTCATTTACGGTTACTTGTACGGCTCTCTGTCTGAGCATATTGGTGATCCAGCCACTCAAGGACGGGTCTATATTGTGCCTGTCCAGGGCCGTGCTGATGCTTTTGAAAGTGGTTTTGTCAAAGGCGCCTTCGATGTCAATGAAGGCGGCCAGTGCTGAGCATTTGTAGTCCACCGCGCATTCAATTTTGGATACCACACTGTGCAGCGCGGATTCCGTTGATTTGCCTGTGGAGTACGCATGTTGTTGTTTGCGGAGTGGTCTTGCCCGAAGAGGTCCGTCTCGGATATGCCGATCGCAGAGTCTCTCTAGGGTCTTTAGTAGAAAGGATGTGAGGCTTATGGGTCTGTACGCCTTGGGTTGTGTGTAGTCAGCTTTGCCAGGTTTAGGTATAAAGATGACCTTCACTTCGCGCCAGGCTAGGGGTATATATCTGAGTGCTATGGATGCCCGATAGATAGCCTTCAGGCATAGTGTAATATAGTCAGCCCCCCATTGCAGCAGGGCCGGGAAAATGCCATCAAGACCTGCGGACTTGTATGGTTGGTAGGTGTTGATAGCCCACTTTATGCGGTCTTCTGTTACTAGACTGTGGGCTCTGGACCAGTCGCGTTCCGTTGGGATCCAGTCTGGCTCAGCTTCCCAGGTCCTGTCGTCTAGGATTTTACAGTCTGGGAAGTGGGTCTCAAGAAGGACCTTGCTGGTTTCCTGGTCCGTCAGTGTGTACGAGTTGTCGGGTCTTTTCAGCGCGCCGAGGGTTCGATCCTGGTCAGTTGCCAGTATCTTCCTTACTCTTGCGGCTTCATTGTTGTTTTCGATGGATTCACAGAACTTTCGCCAAGCTGTTCTCCTGGCGGTTCTGATTTGCTTTTTGTAAGTATATTGGGTCTCTTTGTATAGCTCCCAATCTTCCGGTAGTCTGGTGTTCTTAGCTCTGTTAAATTGCTTTCTTAGTGTATTCCTGAGTTTACCTAGTTCGGCGTTCCACCAGGGACATCTCTCACTGTTAGTTCGAGGCGCCCTTAGCTTGCAGCATGCATGGTATGCCTGAGTTAGGTATTCTGTTAGCTTTGTTACAGTGTATTCTAGTTGTGTGGTGTCTTTTATGGTTGTTTGTGATAGGTGCCTGGTTAGTAAGGCTGCCAGGAGGCGCTTGTACCCGGGTACATCGGTGTGCCGCGGGTTTCGTCTCGGCATGGGTTTTTTAGTGTTGGTAGTTAGTGTGAAACGGATCCTTCTGTGGTCTGAGCAAGAAGGTTCTCCCGATACGTGCCAGTTTGTGATAAGGTTGGTCGCGTTTTCTGTAGCAAGAGTTAAATCTATGATAGTTTGTCCTCGGGCTGTGACCCAAGTGGGTTCAGAGCCTCGGTTAATAATGTTAAGGTTAGTAGAGAATAAATAAGTGGATAATACCTCTCCTCTGGAGTTCGATGCATCGCTACCCCAGAGCGGGTGATGGGCGTTCGAATCGGTGCAGATAATCAGGTCCAGTTTGGTGTGCTCACAGTGCTGTACCAGGTCGGCCATTTCTTTCGGCGGGCAGTCTGTGTCCTCGCCCGGCATGTATACCGAGGCCAGTACAATATCTGGAAGATCATCTACGGTCTGGAGTCTGACAGCTGTCAGATCTCTGGAACAGAATTGAGTAAGTAGCGTGGTAGGGATGTTTTTTGGTATGTATGCACAGGATCTAGGTTTGTCTGTGCTATGCGTGTTGAGGATTAGCTTACCTCCGATGTTACTAAGGCCGCATATTCTATTGTTCCTGATCCACGGCTCTTGGATCAGTGCGATTGTATGGGGGTTAACCTCCAGTGCCCTGCGTAAGCTAGCCGTGGCAGTTTGGCTGTGTTGGAGGTTTGTCTGGATGATATGGAGTGGTGTTGATGGCGATGGGGAGGGGGAGGTGTTAGTCTGTGGTGGATCCATCGGACAGTTCCTCCGCTACCCCTTCTCTGTATTGGTTGTCTTGTGTGTCAATCGGTGACGACGCTAACAGCCTCTCGCTCCAGCCGGGAGATGTAGGTGGTATGGTGGCCTCAACGTCAGCCATCGCCGCGCGGGCCATGACCTCCTCGAGCTGGGCAATCTCCGTGTCCTCCGTCCGTGTCCCTGTCGGTGCGGTCTCCGTGTCCGTCGTACTGTCCGTGGGCTGGGCCGTGGGCCAGAAGCGCACGTATATCGAACCTAGCAGGTACGATATGCGACGCTCCCGACCCAGGACCTTTTCCGCCTCAGTCGGTGGTAGACCCAGGGTCAAATATGTCCCATAGTTCTCACCACCGACCCTGGTTGCCCTGTACATTGACCACCTGGCTATGTCGTACCAGGTGTTCTGACGTATGAGTATGTTGTGGAGCCTCAGCACGTCTCCTCGATAGCGAGGGACGAAAAGCGAGGCTCTCACCCGGGTGGGCACGTCCGACTGTCGGAGTACCGTCAGTGTGTTGTCTGTGTCTGGCAGTTTTATGCGGGGTACGTTTTGTGAAAGCCAGGTTAGGGCGTAGTCGTCCTCACACCACATTTGCACTGTGCCCTCCGCTACCCGTGGGTATCCGCGGAAGGCAGGGAGTGGTGTTGAAGGGAGTGGTGTCGACAGGTCCCCGCCCATGAGTAGGTCTACTAGGCCTACTTTAACCTGCTCGGCCTCTTCTGCTGTCAAGTCTCTGGATGGGGGAGGGAAGCAGATTGCTACGGCGAGCCGCGCAGGAATATCCTTGGTGGCCCGCGCATAGGTCCTCGGCTCCTCCTGGGCGGAGTGGATCCTTACACGCTTTGCATCCCCCTGGAGCGTACCCGGTGACGCCGTGTCGTCCGGGCGATCCCTCTTCGCCGGCCCTGAACCGCTCGGTCCAGGCTGCGACTTGGAGGTGCCCGGCCGAGTGGCGGGGTTAGGGTGCAAGGATCCACCTCGTTTTCCTCTGCGGTGTTTTGGTCTGGGATTGTCTCGGGATGTGTCGGTGTTTGCGTAAGGTCGACTGGCGCCCCCGGCAGACTCTGTCGGGTGCATGGGCTTTTCGCGCTGGGTTGCCCCTTCGCGGACTTGCCCTTGCACGCGTGGTTCCGCGTCCGGCCGCTTTTCGCGCTGAGTTTCCCCTTCGCGGATTTGCGGCTGGTCGCGTAGTCCCACGTTAGGCCGTTTTTCGCGCTGGGTTTCCCCTACGCGGACTTGCGGCCGTTCTCTGTTTTCCGCGTCCGGCCCCTTTTCGCGCCGGGTTTCCCCGTCGCGGACTCGTGGCTGGTCGCGTACTAACTCTTCGGCGTCCGATCGCGCTTCGCGCTGGCTAGTGCCTTCGCGAGGGTAGCGCTTTCGGTCGCCTACTTTCTTCCCCCGGGTGGTTTTTCCGCGCTTCTTCAGCAGTCGTACTCCGGCACCCGGGAGAGTGGTAAGGTCGCCGGGGTCATCGTCAGGGTAGCTTACGCTGTTCCTCACGATGCTCTGTTGCCAGATGCTCGCGGGAGGCATACGACTCGTAGTGGGTATTGGCGCGTGGGTCGCAGCCGTGGTAGGGTTCGTTGGCGCGTTGGTCGCAGCCAGAGTTGTGTCAATGGGCGCGTGGGTCGCTGCCTGTGTTTTGGGCGCTGAATCAGCAGCCTGCCGTGCTGAATAGCACGGCGAAGACGATGAAGTCGTGCAGTTGGTTGCCCCCCCCAGAATACGATGAGGGCTGACCGCCGTAGCGGTGTGGGATTCCCCGGCTTGGCCGGGACCCACCTGGGTAGATTTCGGTTCCATCTGCATTATTTCATTTGACGAGGGGGTGGGCTTTTTTGGAATCGAGGTTACCCTTCCTCTGGGACCGATAGGAATTAAGGACAGGAAGGAGGGTGTTTGGAGATAGGTATAGGTTATTGGTCACCGTAGGTCTGGGAATTGGCCTAAGGATTTATGGATTGACGGGATTTATGGATAGGGAGGGGTTGGATTGATTGGGTCAAATTGGAGCATGGAATAAGGTGTATGGGTTACCCTAGACCTGGGGCCTGGTGTTCGGGCACTTCTCTTGTCCGGGATCTCTTACGAGATGCTCCAGGTGCGAGATCGACTGTTGGCAGCCGGTCCCGCAGCCGGAGTTGAGCTATCCGCAACCTGCCCACCCGCTCGGTTGCATGAGAAGAAGTGCCCGGCAGTCTGGGTCGCTCCACCACGGATGCACGTATGCATTTGCGTTGGTTCGGCCCAGCGAGCCCCGAGCTTAAAACTCTATTAAACTGTTGTCATGTCATACCACGCGTACGTCGAATCATTACTACGACATGGCCTTGTAATGTGAGGTAATAGCACCGACTTCTGTAGAGCATTTATCGCTCGAAAAAAGTGCATGAGGTCAATTTGTGGTCTTAAACCTGACGACGCGTGTCAACCAATATTTAAGAAACTTGGTTTGTTACTGTTACCGTCACTTTACATTTACGAAATATGTGTGTTTGTTATTAAAAATAAACAATTATTCAAGACTGCAAATGATGTTAATCCTAGGAACAGACGAGATCCTCATAAACTAGTGGTGAATGATTTACCTAGACTAGCTGAATAGAATAATAACTGCCTATCACATTGCGCTATGCAGGTGATGACAATTTTGTTTTGATGTATTCAATCTGTGCCTTCCACGTCAGGGCGCCATCCATTCGTAAGCCAAGATACTTTTCGCTGTTTTTCTTTTGCAGGGGTACATTATTTATTTTTAATGTTTGATTGGGTGAGATATTTTTGTTTTATGCTTTAAAAATGACGTGGCACGTTTTCAAGGTATTAACTGTTTACAGATTATATTGGAACCAGGAGAATAGCTTGTTGAGGTCTTCCTGGGCTTTTGTAATTAAGTCGTGTATAGAGGAGCCGAAGTAAAAAAGCCATCAATGTAGGTTTTGTGTATATTATTAATATAAATTGCGAAATGTAACGGGGCCAGTAATGACCCTTGTGGAACCCCACATTTGATTGGACATTATTTACACACCATAGTAATTATCATCAGTTTTTTTTTCCACCGTGGAACTATTCGCTAAACATCACGGAATGCGCCTCCTGTCATTTACGCTATTGTTACACGTGGGCCTAGCACGAACACTCCAATAAACGTAAAGTAAATTAGAAAGCTTTAAAATTTAAAATACTCGTTTTGCACATAAAATTACCTTCTGAACCGATATTATTTAATTTGCATTAAAAAAAAATATTTTAATAACTTTTTACTTTTTTGAACCAAAGTGGTAGGCTAGGTATATTGTTTTGGCTTAACTCGCTTTAGTATTTTCGATTAAAAAACCGTTTCAATTTACGTTCCGTTTACGTCGCGCGGTAGTGCTAGTGCTTTTATTTTTATTTCAGTCTTTTCCCTCGATCTCGTCTAGTTACTTCAATAACCGACACCAACATCACAATGTCCTTAAAAAAGAGGCACACATAAATACAATGCACAACCATGTGAGTAAATAAACAAAAGACTGAGTTCCACATGGGCTTTTGCTCAGTTCTATTTTGTATTCCCAGGTTTAAACAAACACCTATGAGAAAACAAATACAAACTCTAGACTTTCAAAAAGGTTTTTAGGCAAGTTTTGACAGACTATATTTGTTGGACTTGATAGATAAATACATAATATCCATCAATAATGGCTGTAAGAGGTTTAAAATTTTGTAGGTTTTCACAATCAGATTTTCTTTACGAGAATACTTAGTATTAGTTTAGAAAACTCAAATTACCATAATATGTTAGTCCATCGATTATAATATCAGAATTTCAATGTTGCGGTGTCAAGTTCTTTTAATGCACCTCGAACACGATTAACCCAAGTAAACCAAACTTGGAGACTTAACACGTTATTAAAGAACATAGTTTGACAGGTCGAGACCAAAATGTTAGTTTCAGAGTTCTATAGAAAAGAAGCATTTCATTTAAAGTGACTTATTTTCAACAACACAATAAATAGAAACACTAATTTGTTCCAGTTCCATAATTAGTACTATCAAATAACTAATCCAGTCCCAATTTCCATCATATCAACTCGTTATCTACAACCACAAGTTTGCTAGTACTCGGGGCGATAAAAAACCGGTTTATTAGGACGTTTCAGGGTCAAGGTCAGATTCTTATCGGTCTAGCCACTGGTGAACACGCACTCTGAATTTCCTACATGTACGTTGTATAGCCAGGGGAAATGTTAGTACATAACCTACTTACGTATGGGTGGTTCTCGTAAATTCTTATCACAATGCGTGGCGCTTTTGAATGTTGCTTTTAAAATTATATGCAGAATTTAGATTCTAATTTGTAGATAAGGATAATGGTGCTCGTATCTAGTGTTGTATTATTACCGTACCAAGAATATTCATATCTTTACTTGCAAATAAAAGGAAAGATACTGAAGTATATGAGAGTTTTCTAATTATTAGATTGAGTTATTGAAATAAGTTGCCATAAAGTAGTCAAAATAATTAACATAATAGTACATTACTGCCGCGGTCTGAAATTACTGCGTTGCTGGCAACGCTGTTGGTGGCCAAAAGCGCAGCGTAGCGCAGCCCCAGGCCGACACAGTGTGGTCACCATTGCAACCCTTGATGGACAAGCTGGAATAAAGGCCGAGACCAAAAGTCGAGGAATTTATAGCGCGTACAGGACCGCATTTCCAGGGTTTATATTACTTTTAGTTTTTGATAATCCTAGTGCGGTGTTTGAATGTAGGATCATTTCTTAATTTCCTTCATTATACGTTCATAATTCAAGAGGCTCGTGTGCAGATGTGGAAGCTTCTTGGGGCGATGTTGTTGGTTTCAAGTGCATACTTCTGCTGATTTGATTTGTGATGTTACTTTTATTTTCAACTGATTTTCTTTGTAACTTTCGACCACTCTGTCAGATTCCCATCCACCACGCCGTTTGAGTGTTATAAGGTTGGTTTCAGTATCTCAGCAAGCAAAGTGGCTGATGATTTCCGGAAACAATGACCTAAAAATTGCTCTGGATTGGGTAAGTTTAAGTATGTCGTGATCACTTTGGGTATTTGTGTTATGTGCTTTCCAATATTACTTTTGGTGCAACTGCAGTTTCTATAATTGAGAAAAAATCTTGATATTTTAGTACCACTCCAAATGAGGTGTCACGGGCGGCGAAGGTGCGATCTATCTTGGTTTTAGTGTCACGAAGAGTATTCATCATGACATTGTTGTGAGTTTCAACATCATTTACTGTGATATTTGCAATTTCGATACATCTACATGTACCGTAAAGGCCGAAAATAAGAACCGGCCCATCGTGCTGCTTGACGAGGTGGGCAAACTCTTTGAAAGAGTTATTGCAGACCGCCTCGTCGGGCGGCTGGTGCGGGTGGGGCCGGATTTTTCGGAGAGTCAGTTTGGCTTCCGCAGGGGGCACTCTACGGTGGACCCCATCATGCGGGCGGCATCATGCGGACGGGGGATGCTGTGGCCCTACCATGCCTTCAATACCCTGCCTTGGAGTTGCATCAGGGAGGCACTCCGGTATCACCGGATGCCGACCAACCTCTGTCGTGTTGTCGAGGCCTATTTGACGGACAGGGCCGTCATCTACCCCGGTCACCGGGGAGTATGGAACCGGCAAGAGATGTCGTGCGGTGTCCCACAGGGATCGGTCCTGGGGCCGCATCTGTGGGACATCGGCTACGACTGGGTGCTGCGCGCCGACCTCCCCAGAGGCGTCAGCGTGGTTTGTTACGCTGACGACACGCTGGTCCTGGCGCAGGGGAGGTCGCACCAGGCAGCGGCTGAACTAGCGACACGCGGGGTTGCGACAATCGTCGAGAGGATCCGGCAATTAGGACTCGAGGTGGCCCTGCACAAGTCCGAAGCCATGTGTTGTCATGGTCCTCGGAACGCGCCACCGTCGGGTTCCCAAATAACAGTAGGAAAGGTTCACTTCGGCGTCGAGTCGACGATGAAGTACCTGGGACTCGTCCTCGACAGCCGGTGGAACTTCGTGGAGCATTTTTGACGTTGGCTCCCAGACTGGAAAGGGCCGGGGCTGCCTTGAAGCGGCTCCTGCCCAATCTAGGGGGGCCAAACGCTTCCTGCCGGAGGCTTTGCGCGGGGGTCGTGCGGTCCATGGCCCTTTACGGGGCATCGGTGTGGGCGCGTTCCAAGAGGCGGCGGCCAGCCCGCCGGTTGAACGCGCCCCAAAGGGTCATGGCCACCCGGCTGGTCCAGGGGTACCGTACGGTCTCCGGTGAGGCGGCGAGCCTCCTTGACAGATTACCGCCATGGGATCTGGAGGCAAAAGTCCTCGCGCACATTTGGGACTGGCGCGAGGAGGCGAAACGCCGGGGCGTAGCTCCGCTGCCGCGAGAAATCACGGTACAGCGGACAGAGCTCCGGCGGGATCTCAGGGTGGCATGGAGAGTGCGATTGTCGCAACCCAGCGCTGGGCACGCCACAATTGCGGCAATAAGTCCCCTCTTTGAGGAGTGGCTAGAGAGGCGCCACGGCGTCCTCACCTTCCGCCTGACGCAGGTCCTCACCGGACACGGTTGTTTTGGGAGGTTCCTGTTCCGGATAAGGCGGGAGGAAACGCCCGGGTGTCACCATTGTGTGGATCGCCCGGAGGACACGGTGGAGCATACGGTGGAGGTCTGCCCGGCTTGGGCGGAGCACCGCCGTGGAGGCGATTGGCAGTGGCGATCTCTCGCGTCCGGCCCTGGTCCATTTTACATACACTTTGACATTTGATGATTATTGTAGGTCTACCAAAGATATGAATATTTTCTTTGTGAAATATAATATTATTATTATTTTAATTACTGTGAATGTGGTCATATTATTTTTCTCTTTCTCAGTTTTAACGTAATTTCTTTGGTATTGTTCATCGAGTCGTTGAGCTTCTTAAGTTTTAAACTGCACGATTAATGACAAATGGGTGCACTGACTAGACAGGTCTACTCAAATCTATGGTTCTTTGTACTCAAAATACCATTTCGGACATGGTATTCACATGATCTGGCCAAAATTATGTCTAGACTTTAAAAGAGACTGTGACCTCTGCGTTTGTTTGAGCCTTTCTTCCCAGAGTAGTCAAACATGAAACGCCGACCTTATCTAGTTTAAAAAGAATATGATTGACGTGTAAAAGTACAAACCTCATAATCTGCCTGGCCTTTTCCCAACTGTGTTCGGGTCGGCTTCCAGTCAAACCTGATGCAGCTGAATACCAGTATTTTACATATTTACTGGGCAGTACGATACCCCTTGGTAAGACTGGTTGTCAGACTAACGGGCGTTGACGACCCGTAACGACTGTCAAAAATCCACGATTTATAGCCAGGACCAACGGCTTAACGTGCTTTCCGAGGCACAGAGGAGTCTTGGTATGTAAAGATGCTAACCCATCCACGGATCAACCGCGGCGAGCGTAGCTGAACCTGATCGATCGACCCGTGCAGCTGTTATTACTTGGCCACAAGCCCACCTACAAACCAAACCAACCTAAAACTAAACCTACTTATAGAAATACAATCATTTATCGTTCACCTGTGTGAGCAGTAGTGGCTCAGTGGTAACGGCCGCGACTTGCGAGTTTTACATCGTAGGTTTGAACACTGATAGGCACTTTACTTGATGTAAATTATTTCATCACCACTGCTCTCAAAACGGTGCAGGAAAACACCGTGAGGAAACCGACATGTCCTAGAAACAAAAGTTTCGAAGACATGTGACATCTGCGTACACGCAATGGGCCCGCGTGGTGGATTATGGCCCACTCCATCTTACAGAGAGAAAGCCTGTGTTCCAACAGTGGGAACATTATAGACTAACTAGATAATGCTATATTCATAAGAGATTTTCTCTCAAAACTTCTTGGATAGGAATCATTTTAAAAAAATTGTATACCTCCGTGTTACGACCCCGACTTATTTTTTTTCGATGCCTTTGTATAAAATATAGGTACTAAGAAGTTATTGTAATTACAATAATGTCACGGTCAACTGCTGTGAAAATGTTTTTATTTTTATTGAAATAACATTCATTGAACACCAAAGTCTCCCTTACTCAAACTCTCATACAGCCCATCATAGACTACGCTAATGCCTGTTATTTGTATGCCACCGAGGAGCTTTTAAATAAACCTGAGCGTTTGCAAAATATCCGTATTCGTTTTGTTTCCTTAAAAAGTACTCAAGTGGCTCCCTGTTTGACTTCGCAGGAAATCTCGGATATTGTGTCTGCTATTTAACATACTTTACAACCCTAAAACGCCATCTGCGGGAACGCTTCTCCTGTCCTTTGGTCGCATCTTAAAAATCTCCTCAAATCCCCTCCCTACTCAACCGAGTTCTACTTCTACTCCTTCACTGTGCACGCGGTTCGGCTGTGGAGTTCACTTCCGCGTGACCTTTAGGGACTGCCAAACTGTTGCAGTATCTATAAGAAAAGTGAAAGAACACTATCTTTCCACTTTGTCATATTGCTAAGGCTTTTTTTTAAACATTGCCCCACACTAGGATTTTCTCATGTATCGTGGGTGCGTTTACAAACATTTAAACTTACATACACAAACAGCCAGACCCGGAACAACTACTTGCAGGTCATACAAATATTTGTTCCGTGCGGGAATGAACCCGCGACACGCAACGCAGCAGTCAATCGCTTAACCAATGCGCCAACCGTGCCGCCAAAGCACGAAGTCCCTAATCACTTTTAGAAATCTGGCACTCAAAGTTTAAGCATCAACTGACTCTTTATTTTCAAAAGCAAAAAAGGTAGGAGTAACCATTCCGAGAACTGTACTTTTAACACAGTGAATAAAAAATAATGTGAGTAGACGATTATCTCGTCCAATAGGGACGGGGCACTCGTTTAAAAAAAATTAAGGTTAATAATATTGGAAAAGGGTGGGTCTGGGCAAGGGTCGGGCTCGACAGAAAATGTTAATGGGCATTCGACCATTGCGCCGGTGTAAAAACAACGGGATATCGGTTTTGCCCTCCTAATCTCCCGGTTAGTAAAAAGAGAAAATAAAGTAATCCATTATCATTATTTACAGTTGCTTTAGGTGGGGATAAGCGGTGACAGATCGATCGTTCTGTCTTGCAGTCCATAATGTGGGTGATTTAGGATTAATGTACAGTCCTACACTCGGTTGAGCTCTGAGCGATGACGGAGGAGCGATATTTCTCCGTCAGTATTCAAGAAAATACAAATGTAGCGGTAATGAAGAAAATTGTTCGTTATGGATGTTTTTATGAGTCATAAATATTGAGGCTTCGTAAGTGAATTGAGATGTGAGTAATGGAAATTACAATATAATTTTTTGGAATTATATAATTGCATAAGTATGTATTTTCGGGGAGTGATAAAAACGAATAACGACAGAATCTCGGGAACTATAACGTTTTAAGTAATTAGAGTTTCTAATTAAGAAATTTTACGAACAAAAATAATTTTAAAGAGCCTTGATTCTGAACTATCTCGTTTTATGGGCAGTTTAGTTAAATAGTTTGGCTTATATATCTGATTTAAATATTTTAAATTAAGAAAAATATAATCGCGACTTATCCCCCACCGACCAGAAAGCGACTAGCTATCCACGATTTTCTCGCTCAAGAAACGTGCAAAAGATTGTAGGCCTCCTGTAGGTAAAAGAGATACATACAGTATGAGCCACATATATGCAATAAATTAAACCACATAAGTACTGGTTATCGCCTTTTCTGACGACATACAAAAAATTCACGAAATAGGTCCAGTAATTAGGTTAAAAACTAAAGTTAAAATCTTGTGCAAATTTGAACACTGTAGAATTGGATCACTAAGCCAATGATTTAATGAACTTGAATGTTTAAAAATTGCAAAGCGGAGTTGCCACGCATGCAAACTACCTCGACGCTGTTACGAATTCTATTTTATTTGCCGAAATTGTGAAATCGGTACACCTGAACGACAAGGTACGAAGGTACGTCGTCTAAACACAGTGTAAACTTTTACTGAATTTATTTTGTACAGAAATTTAACTTTTGTAAATATCGGTTTTTTGTTTAATATTTGATTTTGCTATACTTCTGTGGACTAGTATTACTTGTGGTTTCAATCGTTGCTTATATGTGGTTTCCATACTGTACCTATATTAAAAGTTTATCGCTGACAGTGCGCGAGTACTCCTTTGTCACAGCGACTAGAGCTAACAAAGAGAGTAGTCACTCAGCGACACTCGCTTGGCGAACATAACACTCGTTGAGAGACTCAAGCTTGGTACGTACGCATACCAGCGAGTAATCGCTCGTCAGCGTGGCGCACTCGCTGCTCCTTGCTTGCACACTCGTTTTTAGTGGCTAGCTTAACTCGCTTCTCATTAATCGCTGTCAATGGGACGGGTACCTCATGTGATAAAACTGGCAAACAAAAATGTTCAACCAATTATTTTGTTTTTTTAGCTTCACAACATAATTTATTCTGGAGAGGTACCTACGTTTTACTAACCATCCAAGTAAAAGCTTAGGACAAAGGACATAATCCCTTTTCGCGAAACTAATCTTAATCTTATATCTTCTAAGAATAATACTACGATGATATCTTTCTCGTTAATGTTAGTATTATTACAGAATTAATTAATTACCTAGACAGTGCCTACTTAGCTACGCAGAGTGAGATGAGGAGCGCCCTGTAGTACCTAATTTTCAATAATTTAAAACTTTACGTGCGGGTACCGTGGTAAAGTCAGGGAAGTCAATTGGTAAGCAAATTGACTACCAACTGAAATTGTCCGTTTATTCACATCACAACTCTCTTTCATCGACAGTTGTATGAAATGGCTAAAACATGGCAAGTTGACGAACGGTTTGATTTGATAAAAAGTAATTTCCAAATTTATTTAAAAATTAGATGTCTAAATTGTATAAAATGTAGTCATCCGGCCGTGTGTTTATGTATTTGAACGGCTTTAAAACTACCTAATGGATTAAAATCTGGTTAACGGCACATGTAAGGTCATTACTCTAACAAATAGATCACATTTAGTTCCTATAATATACACTGATAAAGTTTAATTTAGTCTATTATGTGATATACCTACACTCAGACCGTATTTTGTAGATTATTAAGAACCAGTTGCCGTTGCCGTACTAAAATAATATACTGTAAACCCTGAAAAAAATTCAATGGTACCTAATTTAGTCATAACGAGAATCGAAACTTATCGATATCATAAAAGGCAACACTTACCAATCATTGTGTGTGTGGGAAGTGGTGAAGGGTGGGCGTTTTGGGGGGACTGTCTTATGTGATTTTGACGTTCAAAAAGTGCTGATTCTCAGCCTAATTTGAATAAATGACTTTTGATTTTGATTTTGATTCATTTCCTTAATTAGTATTGCGTTTAGCAACTGAATTAATTGAATACTACTCCAGAAAAACGTCGACTATTTTAATAAACACTAAATATCGATAGACACGCGTTCAATCTATCAATCAATAAACCAGCTGCAAACACGATCGCAAAGAGTTGATACTATCGGCCATCAGGGTCTATCAGGCTATCAGTCTATCGCGTGATTAATAGCTGCCACACCCTCAGGTACGTCTGCGACTGGTACAGTGACTAATTAATGATTGTTTGGCTTCTATTTGTTAAGTAATACTACGCACTAGTTATTGTGTGAGTCTTTTGGGAATAAGATACCTTTTGGAAGATTACTCTGACAAAATGTCGTGATGGCGCATTGGTTAACGGCTCGCTTCTCATGCACGAGGTTGTAGGTTCAAATCTGGGCAAGTACCAATATGCATTTTTCAATTTATATGTACTTTCTGAGTTTATCTTGGACATTATTGACATCAGTGAAGGAAAACATCGTGAGGAGACCTGGAATTATAGTTAACTTAAGTTTGAAATCAAAAACCTGTCTTGAGCAAGAGAGGTCATCAATACCTACTTACCTGTCTTCTACCTACGTGAAGCCGTCACGTACGTAGAAGAAGTAATTTCATACTTATCAAATAAAATTACATATTTGCTGGTAGAGTAGGATTCAAATGTCATATTATGCAAAGACGTTTTGCCTAAAATAAAAATAATTATAATAACCTTACCGCTGTATCTCTACGTTGATATCATGGTGGAGTTTGCGTGCTTCAATGAGCCCTAGGTCTGTGCCGGTAGAGTTTACTATGCCGAGACAGATCAAGGGTGAGGAGCCAGACTAACAGAGATACCATCCAAGCCAAGGTCACACATGCCGAGGGCTGCATGGCTAGTGGAGAGCGCTGGTCCTTAATGTACCAATTCTGGATGGTAGGAACCTCCAGTTTTATTCACCCTTGCCACAGTGAACGCAGGGCTCTGTTGTGGTCGACTTTTTCAGTCCCTAGCTTCTCGTGGGAAAAGTATGATAACAAGGTCAAAAAAACAAATTTGGCGAATAAGCATTCAGAAGACGTTGAATTATCACCGGTTTGTCTTCATTAGCCGGCTGGAGTGAACACTAACGAGGGACAGAGCTCCCACCTCTTTCTTGCCGTTATTGGCCGGCGTGAGTGGAAATTTGCAAGGATAAACGTGCTTGGAGGAAGGAAGTATTCCAGTAACTGCTGGTAGGGATCTCGACTATCTTCTGGGCTCTGGGGTTGTTCTGATAGCACGGAATACCTCTCCACTCCTCAAGCACCTCAGGACATGTTGCCCCCTTGTCGCTACGTCACTATGTGTTAGCAACCATTTTCGGGGACCCATTATTGAGTGTGCAAGTCACCCCCTGCCATTTTTTCCGTGTATAACAAAACATTGATCAGGCAGGGGTTCTTCCATAGTTCAAGGTTACCAATCCACTGTATCCACCCAAACCCTTAGCCCAATATCTTTTGTTTCAATGTTCTGCAATAGTCCTGCACCAACCGGGGCTTCTCCATGGGTGCACTTGCATATTGCATACCGGGATAATCGTCGATTGCTGCCTCATTTCATGCAAAACGCCCAACGGGCCTTTGCGAGTTGTTTTCGGCCCCTCGTACGCCTTCCAAAGGACAAGGATCCATGGTCCCAAGATTTGCAAATATAAAAATAATAATAATTTATTTATTGAAAAAGAGTGACATCATTGATACAGACGTTACATTTACAACATACAGAAGTGGTATCTTAAACACTGTGACTTGGGAATCAGTGTTCTTCTTATAAAATTCATTACGTAACAAGTCGGTAATAAAATAAAATGGAGTTAAAGAAAACAAAAGGCACCTTTTTTAAAGATTAAGTACTAAAATAACAATAATTCAAAGTGTGTGATGGTGTATTGTTAGAGAGTGTATATACTCCACAAACACACGAGTATGTATGAAGATGAGAATCATGCATATAATGTAGAAATCCACGACGAAAACTATCGCGCTCTATTTTCAAAATACGACAACACGGGAGTTCCTATTTCTACCGATATAACGAGCATTTCAAGTACAAACTGATGTGTTCCAGACTTGTTGAGTGTAAACTTGGTGAAAAGATTGTGATAATATATTCTGTATATAGCAGGTACGTCTAAACTAGACTACGACAGTACATTTCCTGCGTCGCAGAACGAGAATACCGATTATGCAAAGTGAATTATGTTGGATTAAAATATGGGAGTGGTGAGAAAAGTAAGATTGAGAGTGAAATAAATCACTACTAAATCTCTTAACTCTTCACCTACTGCTGCAGAGTCTTTACTTAAAGAAAACGTTCCAGTTTGTGATTCTGTTTTTTTTTTCCAATATGTCACATAAAAAGATATAATTAAAACCTTTCACACATTAAATGTTAAAAAGACCACAGATCTATGGGGTAGTTCTGTAGCTACGTTGCTAAGTCGATTATGAACATTGTAGCGTGCTACTCGTACTTTCGCTGTTGTTTTTTAATAATTGTATCGACCGTGGTGAGTTTCCTGATCTTATGAAAAACAGTAAAATAATACCGTTGTATAAATCGGGTAGTACATCAGATCCTACTAATTAAATACCTATAATATTAATGCTACTTAACCGTAGTAAAATTTTTGAAAAACTTATTTTAAATCAAATGCAAAGATTTTTTAACGTACATAAATTACTGCATAACTAACAGTTCGGTTTAACAAGGGGTCGTTCAACTACCGATGCCGGAGTTGAACTTTAAGGGCATGTTTATAATGCATGCGAGGACAAATGCGATGCGTTGGGCATCTTTTGCGATTTGTCCAAGGCATTCGATGGTGTTGTTCATGAAACATTAATCAGGAAACTGCACCACTACGGAATCCGGAACGCCTCTCTGGATCTTCTTACTTAAGTGATAGAATTCAGAGAGTTGATGTAAACGGGAAAAGATCTCCCGGATCGGTAAATGATAAATGATTTTATTTCTGTAAGTAGGTTTGAACAAACACTTTTACACATCAATCGTATTTTAAAAACTAGATGAGGTCGGCGTTTCCTATCTGACTACTCTGAGAAGAAAGGCCGAAACAGACTCAGAGGTCACAGTCTCTTTTAAAGTCCAGACAAAATCTTGGTCAGATCATGTGAAGGCTATGTAGATCGGTGTCTGAAGTGGTCTTTTGAGCAAAGAACCACACAGATTGAGTGGACCTGTCCAGTCAGTGTACGCAATTGTCAGTAATCGTGCAGCTCAACTTAGACTTAAGGAGCTCAACGATTCGACGAACAGTACCAAAGAAAGGACATTTGAGTAGGCCGCATAAATTACTCAAAGTGCCAGATCATGATTAAACTGAGAAAAATACAAAAAAATAAAAAGTAAAACCAGTGACCGACATAGTTCTCACATTCACAATAATTAGAATAATAATAGAATAATCTTTGAGGACCATGTAGATTTGTGTCTGAAATGGTCTTTTGAGGAAAGAACCACACAGATTGAGTGGACCTGTCTAGTCAGTGCATGCATTTGTCAGTAACCGTGCAGCTCAACTCAGAACTTAAGGAGCTCAACGATTCGACGAACAATACCAAAGAAAGGACATTTGGGTAGGCCGCCTCAGCTACTCATAGCAATAGCATAGCTCATAGCATAGCTGCTCGTAGTAAGAATCTGGATCCCTTAAGGTACAATTCTAGGTCCATTTTTATTTCTTATTTATATAAATGACTTGCCTTACCTCATAAAGGATAAACATGATATAGTGCTGTTTGCAGACGACACTTCACTTTTATTTAAACACAAACGTCAGCAGCTGGTTACTGACAATGTAAATAGTGCCCTCGCAAAAGTAGTTAGCTGGTTTAATGTTAATAACCTTCTTCTTAACGAGAAAAAAACTGAATGTTGTAATGAATGTAAACTATGCCAGGAAGCCTATTATACTGTCAAAGACTATATTGAGGGCAAACAGGCTTGGGATTGAGCTGTTCCAATAAATTTACACAGGGGATGTTGATTTATTTTATTTTGCTAATTATATTACTTTTAATCTTTGCTATAAGTATCTATATCTTTTTACATAAACAATGACATGAATATTTACTGCTTAAAGTATTATATTATTTTAATTATTGTGAATGTGAAGATTATGTGGTTCATTACTTTTTTTAGTTTTCTTGGTTAGTTTCACGATCTGGCAGCTTGAGTAATTTATGCGGCTTACCCAAATGTCCTTTCTTTGGTATTGTTCGTCGAATCGTTGTGCTCCTTAATTTCTGAGTTGAGCGGCACGATTACTGACAACTGCGTGCACTGATTGGACAGGTCCGCTCAATCTGTATAGTTTTTCCTCAAAAAACCATTTGAGATACCAATCTACATGGTCTTCACATAATCTGACCAAGATTATGTCTGGATTTTAAAAGAGCCTGTGACCTCTATGTTTGTTTTGGCCTTTCTTCTCAGAGTAGTCCGATAGGAAAAAGTGCCCTCATCTAGTTTATAAAATATGATTGACGTGTAAAAGTGTTTGTACAAACCTACTTACAGATATAAAATAATTTATCATAACCCTTCAACATTATATTTTTACAAGTAGGCACTTATGTTGCCAATTCTATTACTTTTTTCAACCGTCCCGTAAGCAAACATATTATACTGAAACATTATTGTGTCTCGCAGAACCGGAACTATTGTTATACAAAAAATATAGGTATCTTAAAAGCTCATATTATAAATAATATTGTAATACTGAATTCAGAACAATATAAATCAGATTACGCCCTAGACGAATGAAATCATCATTGAAACTCGTTCTAATATACGATGTATCCCGGCGAGGGAATTCTAATGTCTTTTTTTGTTGAGTGCAAGAAAAGCAGATTTCGAGTTGTGTCAGTCAACGTGCCTTGGTATAGGTATGTAGATAATGTATGAGCTCGATCGATAAATTAGGTAAGGTGAATCAAATCAAATCAAATCAAAAGTCATTTATTCAAATTAGGCTGAGAATCAGCACTTTTTGAACGTCAAAATCACATAAGACAGTCCCCCCAAAACGCCCACCCTTCACCACTTCCTAGTGCTTTAGCTGGGAAGAAGAAGTGGCGGAACAAACTCCCCAGCAGCACTGCTGTCTGTTCAGTTAGAAGAACTGGATTCTATACATATAGTAATAAGTAATTAACATTACGAAACACAAAAATATTAAAATTATTTGCCATATGTCAGCTAGCACACGCCAATATTTAAAACTATACTCAAGCAGAAATAAATAATAAAAACAAAAACGCAAACAGAACTTAATACATAATAAAAAGCCTCCTGGCATAAAGGGCGTGCCCGCTTACATATGCAATGCTGCATTATGTTTTTAAATGTATGTAATGGTGATATAGGATATGTAGGAAAACTGTTATATTGGTGCCTTCGAGGTTTGTGATCATTGTGGTTATGACATCACTATAGAGGCAGACGTGTACCTTTAGTACGCTCACATTTCGCTTGTTATGTTTCAGTCCCATGTAACGAGGTGCGAGTGTATTGAACCAGACTCCTGGCTCCTACTGAGAAATTTCTAATAGAAAACCTCAATAACACCTTGCCCGACCTGGAAATCGAACACAGGACTTAGAAAAAAAAAACTTAATCAACACAACGCTTAGCAAAAGCGCTTGCGAACGTTAGATCGACTAGGTACATCACAGTAATTTTAGAACAAAAAAAAAATATTGAAGAATTTTTTTAAAGCAGATATCTAACAACTACAGAACAATAGGTACATTCCGATTTTCGAAAAAAAAAACTATTACAACTATTATAAAAAAACAAGAATTAATTTTTATCGATTTTAGGTACGTAACCATTTCATTGAGAAAACTTAAAATTAAGCAAGCATTTCTTCTGTTTCTTTCCACCGAAAAACCTAAAAAATGCTCTTAATACCAAAACCCGATGTAGCAAATTAATTTCTGATCCAAAACTTCTTACAACATTATTAAAATTCACATAAAGTACCTATACAAAGTTGGCCCTCATTGTTATAACTAAATACTTGTAACTTTCCTCTTAAGACTTGAATTTCCTAACAATAAACTTCGTTCAAAATGATTAAATATTAAGTTACGTGAATTTTCTATAACTTAATTGTGAACTGACATAAGTACTTCATTATGCCTGTTGCTCAAAATCTCTTTTGATTTTACCAAAAACTGTAGGGGGAAGTACAAAGAAGAGTGTCGACGTGACTTACGATACATTATATTTACATGAATACGTGCATGGGGAATTGATAAGGTTGAAAACCTTTTGTTTCGTCGTAAGTAAATTTTCTTCCCAACTTTGTTTAATTTAGTACCAGTGTACAGTCAACAAAAGATTTTGGTATACCAGAAGTAAATAAGCACATTTGCAATAGGCAAACAATATTTTTATATTTAAAACTTGCTTCTACAAATCATATGCTGTTTATGTTCAGTCCAAAAATGAGGGTGTTTTTCCGACTGCACCTACTTTATGTCAAAGGATTTTTTTTTGTTAAACAGTGTAATCATTTCAAATACTAAATTTGACCCTAATCATTGAATATTCTTGTTCGGTTTGCGATCTTAGCAAAACATATTAAAATATGAAACTCCATGGAGTTCCATGGAGTTTCTTGCCCGTTCTTCTCCATAGGTACCTACTACGCTTTGGAATGGGCAACTAGCTTCATATTTCTGACTGACCGACCACTTGACAATTCAAAAGTGCCTGTAAATGGTTTAATTGAAATAAATGCTTTGAGTTTGAGTTGAGTTTGAGTTTGAGAATAACCATTGTGAAAATCAGACTTAAGTCGTTTTCATTTCAATCCTGTGCCTCTTTATTATCCAAATAGCTGAATTATAAAATACATATATTAAGTTCCACGACGCGGATGTTGTCAAGCGTTGGCAGGAGCAAACGTTCCTCACCCAGGGGATTTCAATCTGAGTCGCGTCCAGAGCAGTTGGCTTCCGACGCCTGCAGAATCCATCAAAGGACCTAAATTGCTGGCTTTTATAAACTAAATATGTTTGAATGGAATAGCAATTGAATTTCGGAGTTGAATTTCATATGATATTTCAATGGATGTTTTGGAATGTGATCTTTATTTATTTATATATTCTTTATTGTACACCACAAAAAACATAACAACAAAAATTAAACTGAACACTACTTAATATACAATGGGCGGCCTTATCGCTTTCTGCGATCTCTTCCAGGCAACCTTGGAATGGACAGAGATTTTCCTGGACATAAAATGGGGCTGTTGTTGGTGCAAATAATAAGTATGTATGCAATACACTAAAATAACACATATATACATATCCTAAATAAACAAATGAAAGAGATGGAAAATGAAATTTGTCACTCGATCCCAACATGCCTATTTAGTTTTACTCCACGAGTAGCAATAATTAATTATTGTAAGTTTGCACGACTTGGCCAGCCCTTGTACAACTTTGCTGACTGCCTAACAATCTCACCACAGGCAGGACTATTTTTTTAGTTTATGCCGATATGAAAGAGGAATAATGTTGAAGATCTGCCCATGTTTTTTAGCTGTCTCTAGAAAGGTCCATAAGAAGAAACGAGAAAAAAGAGAAGAATGATGACTGTCATCATAAACCATACTGCCAAATGACTTCAAAATCATCAAAATATTTAAAAAATACTCAACGCCTCCAACCGTTATGAAGCTCAATAAATCCTTTCTCGAAAAAAATACACAGTACTAAACTGGCGGGCGTCTTACAAGACAGTACTTGTAAACATCTGGCGCGTTTACAGTGTGGACAGGAACAGTGGCAATTACAGAGAGCGAGGACATCTGCGTCGGTTGGCTTATATGCAATAAAGTAGCAAGCGGACGGGACTAACGAATGGTGGAGGTGGTAACTTGGGAAATGTTTCATGCAGTTCGACCTTGTAGAGCCTCGTCTCTGTCAAATATACATTAACAATTTCATTACAATATTAATAATACATTTAAAAGTCTCTTTATAAAACTTGTATGTGCTGTTTTAGCACTCGAGTGGTACTAGGTAATAAATAAAAAGTCTACAGTTACAAATGAGAACATTCACAAGAATTGATGCAGTATCTATTTATTTCTCGCTGAACATACGTTTCGGCAAGAAAGAGAGTAAGTGACATGGTGGTGTGTGGAGGGAAGTGAAAGGGAGGAAGGAAGGGAAGGGAGGAAAGTGCACTAACAACCCGCCAATCTGTTCTGTATTTTTTTTATATTTCTCTTTTTATTATTTTTTAATCTTTTTTAAAATGTATTTACAAAATAGACCGACCGAAGAAGGTGATCGGTGCAGACTGAATATAGGCTAAATTGGAACAGTCCTACGTTCAGCTTAGTGTAATATTTTTTCGAATTTGTTTGATCCTTGCTAACATGAAGACTAACCTGATAAGACGTAGTGTGCTTGATCTTTCCTTTCGTAGCGGAACGAATTATTTATAAATCTACAGATTTATTATAAACATAGATAATAACTCCTCATGATGTGATAAAAATAACCAGTTTACAACGCTTGCCTGCCTGAAAAGCTTCAACGAAAAATAATTATGTTTTATAATCAGACCTTTTTACTCTACATAATTTTTCGATAAAATAATATTATTATAAAAGCAAAGGCCGTCATTCTGTTTTGGTCACGACTTTAATGATATTTCCCAGGGAGTTACTGTTCATACCGGAAAATTAAAAAACTTTACACGTGCGGATTAAGCCGGAGGGCAGATCTAGTGATTTATGAAAATCTGCGCACAGGACATAAAATTAACTCCATTATTTACCTTTGCACAAAACCTTGTATTTAGGTACTCCACCCACACAATATTACGTTAACGGGAACGGTTAAAAACGTAAACGATCCTTTGTTATCTCAACAATTTTTCGGCGTATATTGTTCAATACACAGCAATTCGGGTTGGTAAAATTGCGAACATACAATCCACGAAATGGGAATCATTTTCGTCGTTCTGTAGTGCCACAAGGCTGGGTACCCAACCGAGGCGCCGTAATGGCAATAATAACCATCCCTTTAGTCAGACAGAAATGAAATAAACTAGTGTGAACGTGCTTTATCGGCTGGTAAGTAAGGTCCAATGATATTTGAAACGTTCCGTATTAACACACTGTTTTCCATCAACGCCTGTTATTGTAGGATTCAGATATTGAACACTGATTCTGTACCTATAGTGTAAACGTTTTTGTTAGAAACTGTGAGGCCACAAATGAAATAATGTGAAGAATAAACAAAATCGTTGATGGTGTCTTGAAAGCATTATTTCGAAGATGGAAAACGTTTTGTTATATTTTTGAGAAACAAATAATATATCTAGTTGTTTGTATTTTTTTGCGTTGTTTCATGTCGGTTGAGATGGAAAAAGTTGACGAAACCACCACCACAGATGGTGCAAATAAAGTTCCTATAGTGCATATTCAGCAGTTTCATGGCGTGGAAGACTTCGTTGCAGAGGCAGCAGTTCAGCTGCTGTTCGTTGGACAATTTAAGCGGTAGGAAGTTATAGTCTGTAACGTCTAGGTAGTATTTTTCATCTTATAACGAGACTAAAAAGAAAGAAAGAAATAATAACTTTTATTTGGACACAGTTCGGGAAACACAGAATACAAATAACAAAATAAAAATAATGCTTTAACAACAATAGTGTGTGTCTCACGGCTGCGCCAAAAAAGATCATTTCAGCATTAATGCCAGACACATGCTGTCTGACGCTGGTTTTCTAATGAACCTTTCGGGACAAGTGACGCGGAGTACAAACAGTTTCGACATAGGTAAATATCTAATAAATAATACATACGACTAAATCTTCGGTTAGAATTTGCAGAATTTCCATTGACTGTTCACAGAGCGTTAATTTGAGGCTGACTACATTTAGGAGGGCGACAAAGCTAGTTATGCCCGTAGCGGCTGTGTACGAAGGTTTTTCTTTAGCGTGATCTTTGTGCGTGTGAGCCCTTAAATCGTAATACCAATGGTTTGTATTCCGACTTTCTCAGACTTTACTAAGAGGAAAAAAATATGTAGTTATAATATTTAACACCATAATCCGAACCTCGCAACCAAAATATAAGCAAATATTCGTATTTTTTTTTGAGATCTTGGTTTCAGCTTACGGAATAGTTAGTCTTCGGATAACTGAGACTGATAGCACAAAGTTACATACAGGTTTTAAATGATGATGTGCTAACACAGGTCCCATAGTAAAAGTTGTTCATAATTATGAGTACAATGACCCTTTAAAAGGATGCCCATGAATTCAATGTCACCCTGTAGATAACATATTTTCTTCTAGTCAAGTGAAGAGGGTGTTTTCAGAAAATAAATTCATATTCAATACGTTAGTGCTCGGCGGAGAGATTTATTTCATTATATCATTAAATAATATTGACGAATTAATCAAAACAGCTAAATATTTGACTGCTAATTGTAACGTTGTCAACTTTCTAAATGCACCCTCTTAAATTACAGATATATTTTAAACACAGAGCGACAGCCATCTGACCTCCATAACCTCGTTACAAATGAAAAGCCATTTTCCAATCTCTAAACCAATTTATAATCAACACAGCACAATTCCAGCTTTAATATGAATAAGATTGTACACCACGCAATTGCAATATTTGCAGTAAAGATCAAATCTATTATTAGTTCCGAATGTTATATGTTTAGCCGTCAACAGAATTGTGAAACTGACCGTTCATTCGAAATTCTGACCGCATTCAGTATTACTGAAGCAATTATCTTTGCAAACACAAATAACACCTACAATTCTATGTAAATCTGTATTCGATATTGCATTAATACTAATTTTGTTGGCTGAATTAGGCTGAATGTCATACGGAATGTTGGTTAACTGTTCAACGTTGATACGGATTGATAACACTAAAAGGTTTTTGTTCATTTTGATTAGATTTAAATTAAAATTTTGACATTACGTGGGTTTAGTATTCGCACGCTTACTAAACGTTATATAGCACCCCCATGATAAGTAGTCGTTCAATCCCCGGGTCGTGAAAAGTATTGTCTTACTGCTCTGTTACCCCCGATGTCTGGATGTGTGCCTCGTAATAGACTCGACAAAAAGTTATTGTAAGCGACCACCACCACACCACTACCATATACCTACCACCTTGAGCTTCTCACAACTTGTAAGGGTTCGTCAACTTATTCAGCATAAACAACGGCGTGATAAAATAAACCACTTTCATTTAACCTAATTCGTAATGATTCCTGTCACAATTATTTCAAGCTTTCTTTCACCGCCTTCATTTCTTCCTTATTCCATCGCAGTCTTAATTAATAATTAAAGGCACGAAAGAAAAAAAAATATAAAGCCAACGGATCGCAGTTCCTTTATTAAAGTGAAACTATTAAAATTTCCCTTTTTGTTGCTTTATTAAAAAGTTTGAAACATGTTGAGGCGCGTTTACGAGGCTCGCTTGAGGTTACCAAGTTAAAAGTTTATAAGGATGGCTCGCCGATAAAAGGTGTGGATGTTGAGCTGTTGAGCTGTTGCTCGCTTCGTGACGATCCTTACAAGTTTTAAAATGATACATAGGACGTGGTGTTTTTTTAATTTTTTGCAGAATGGTTGGGTAAATAAACTTTTTGCTCATTCATGTGAGTTAATCAGTATTCGTTGTAGTGACGTAAGTAATTTTAATACTGGTAATGGACACATACTCGTGCCTACCTATTACTTGATTAGAAAAAAACTATAACAGTTAAACATAATGTACAATAATGATAGTCGGTATACCAGTTATAAGTTAAAATTAATCAACAACAGTCAAAAAGTTGGTCTAATCAATACATGTGACGTAAATCACTAATTCGACCAATTGGGAGAAGACCGGTAAACCAAGCCACCTCTCTGAACCAAAACGATATCCTTCTTAATAACCAACGGTCCTACGGAGTCACGGACACAGCTATTACTACTTAATACCTATCTACCTACACGGCTCATGTCCTCTTCAAGAGCTCCGGACTAACTTTTTAAACTATATCCATGCAGATAGTATGAAAACACAAGACTGTCTTGCCGTTGCTTCTTATTCCAAATAGGTAAATTTGCATTTATGTAAATTGACTTGTTGCGTTTCAGGTGCCTATATAAAAATGTTGCAATTCACGAACGCGCACCAATCATTCTAATTGGGTGTTTCCGTTTTCATCCCAAGTTTTCATCCCACGAATATTTTATTCCGTTTTCTACCGTTGAAAGCGGAATAATTATTATTATTTTTAACTCCTGGGATGAAAACGTGGGATGAAAACGGAAACACCCTTCTAATTTACACCTTAGTACATTGGCAAACAAGTCGGCATTGAATTGCATAGATAATGCAATTCAAGACCGACTTGTATATACTTGACTTGTATATAGTTGAATAGATATGACTCCCGCCTGAATCTTATAATTTTTACATGGACTTCACATACTATTACAAGTCAATGCTTCACACTTACTAGAAAGAAAGAAAAATTGGTTTATTTACCACAGATACACGTGTATACAAAAAGATAATCAACACGAATAATAAAGAAAAATAAAAACAAAATAGTTCTCGAACACAAAACAGAAATAGTCGACAGCTGCAAGTCATATAACACATTAATATACTTCCTTACAATTCCTTTCAATATAATTTCGAATCTATGTAATACGAAAGCGCTTGGGTCAATTTCTCACAGACAATATAGATACTGATAATTATTACCTAACTAATTAAAGTTCTGAGAAAAGATAATATATAATACCTATCCAATACTCAAAACCTAGGTATCGTACTTTGTGTCGCAACCGATAACAAACACGTTTACGTAAGCTCCTACGTAACGTAATACGTAGATAATTTTCTAAGTCGAATAAACTTTGGAACTTTTAACTTTTCGCCAAGTCCGTGTTCTCGAATTCACAAAGGTACTCTATGTATCAAAGATGGTTACAAGCACAATCGAAAATGAACTTAAGTTTTACAGCTTTTAAGGTTGGTTTTTGTTTGAAGACGATTCCCTGTCTCATTGAGTGTAGGTAAGTTCGGAACAGAAGTGTAACTAAAGAAAACGCTGAAAGCTAAAAAAAGGAACACCCGTTCTTGTGTGTTCGAAGGAACTGTAAAATTTCACATGAACTGTTAACAAAACCGCTGGTTTTCATATTACTGTGTTCCGATTATTAAGTAAGTGGCTCGGCGCTTTTGAGCGCCATTCATAATGTATTTTCGTCAAACTTTTGTTACTTCAATGAGGAGGTTTTGACGGCACGGTTGGCGCAGTGGTTAAGCGATTGACTGCTGCGTTACGTGTCGCGGGTTCGATCCCCGCACGGAACAAATATTTGTATGACCTGCAAGTAGTTGTTCCGGGTCTGGCTGTTTGTGTATGTGAGTTTAAATGTTTGTAAACGCACCCACGATACAGGAGAAATACCTAGTGTGGGGGCAACGTTGTTTAAAAAAATAAAAAAGGTGGTAAATATAAACTTTACTGCCGGTATCAAAGCCGGTTATAAAATAGAATGGGTAGCGAGTTGTACATCTACGAATATTAAAATATAATAAGTGATGATAGAGAAAGTACTTACTTTAGTTCTAATGGTTTGGTAACCATTAGAACTAAAGTAAGTAATCAAGGCGCAGGCAAAAACTGGATCATAGCTAAAAAATCTAAATTTGGAATAATTATGTACATTCGCCTTGAATTAAAATAATAAGCGTACCTACAAATTGATATATAATTTCGAATTTACACGAAAATAAACTTTAAAACCAAGACACACCTCAAGGAAAAATAAAAATAAACTTCTGAGACCACTCCCAAATTATGATTTATTTATAAGTGCAGGTCACAGAAATGGTTATAGTATATTTTTTTTCAATATTGGTCTATATTCCCCAAGATATTTACTTGAAGAAAAGGAAGGAACGAGTCCATTAGACAAATTATTTGTACCATTACTAACATTCAGTGTAACCAGAACCAAATGAATAAAAGACTTATGTCACAAAGTTGTATTGTGAGTGGGTACGTAAGTAGATGTCCAATAAAGAACTCTATTGATATGAGATATAAATATTATTTATTTGCCTATAACGTTATTCAATTTATTGATAATAAACATTTTGCATTAAAACATGTGTTTATTCTGAGACAAAATTAAAACAGTAAAATTTTGGGAGCGTTATAAATATTAAAAAAAAAATACGTGTGAGCTAAAGCGTATGGTCTAATGTAATGGTCTCAAAACGAATCCTATCGGTTACATGAATGGAGTTACCGCTACTTAGAATGCTAAATTGACACAATGCATCGAACCGTCTGAAAGGGCACTTTAAACTGCAGTCGTGTATTTTACGCTCTCACGGTGGTGATCACTCGTTGCGGTTCACGTTGTATAACTACCTACAGTCTATAGTAGACTACAGATAAACTTAGGACACGGCGGAGGTCTGCCCGGCTTGGGCGGGACACCGCCGTGTCCTCGTGTGTTTATAATTTATGTATTCTTTAATTTTCTAAGTTACCTAAAAATACAGATATTTATATATTTATCTTTATTTTATCTATACAAGTACACACTATGCTCAGATTTAATCACACTAGTTTAATTCTGCGGAAAGCTAGACTTACCCGATTCAGTCACACGGTGGGACATCATTACGTCATTCGCTGAAAATCAGCGCTGTTGACGATAAGTTCGTCCGAAGTCACAGCATTTTCCTGAGCAACGACCTTTTCTTGCACAGATACGACGCACGGCATAATTGCTTATATTATTGTTGTTTTTTTGTTACAAAAGTAGTTATTTTTCCACTCTGCAATTGGCATTTTGTTTTTGTTTTGATTCATTTGTGATTGTTTTGCAACTTTTGTTGTCATACGTCAGTGTCGCAGACGCATCTGGATTGATTTGTATTGTCAATGTCACATACTACTTAGAGATGTCGATGTCAACTAAGGTGTCTTGTCTTTGGTCTCTGGCACTGACACATCAAGCAATGGTCAAAATTGTCGGCAATATGTATGCTTGAATATGAGGCTTTTGACAACGTTGGATGTTTATACTTTTAAGTCTCTTTTTTATTATTTTTTTATTTGTAATGTGCGTTTTGTTTGTGCAGAATAAACATTTTTTCTTTCTTCTTTCTTTCTTTTCTCGTTGAGGCCATCGGCGGTGGCGATCTCTCGCGTCCGGCCCTAGTCCAGGCCATAGCACGGGGCGATTCAATAGCATAAATTACACACATCATAAGTGACAAGGGATCAAGGTATTTAATTATATTAGTATATAAGTGTATTTTATTTCCCTATTGAAATTAAATTAAAATGTCTATTAGGGCTGATAAAATAAAACGTTTTTGTATGTGTAAATCGACGAAGTACTCTTTGTTTTTGCATTCATAAATACTTTTCGCGATTTTGGCTTACGCTGGATTTTTCACCATAATCAACCCTGACATTAAAATGTGATAAAATGATAAAAATAAAAGTTCTTAAAGATTTTTATGCGTAAAATAAACAATAAGTAGTCTGTTTTTTCCGCCGTTAACGCGTATAACACAATAGCAGCAATTGCCGCATACTAAATATGAGTTCATCCAAATCACGTTGCGGATTGGCCGCCCACGTCCGTTGTAACAGGCGTAAAAGATTTTCTGGTGTGTGTACGGCATCCATATTTGGCAGAGCTCTTCTTTGAAGCATATCCCATGTGTGCTCAATAGTATTCAAGTCTGGCGTTTGAGCCGGCCATGGTAAGACGTTGATATACAGAGCTGCGGTAAGTGTATTTGCAACGACTCTGGCAGTGTACGGACGTGTATTATCATGCACAAGCAGAAATGAAGCACCAAATTGGGTCCGCAAAAGAATGACAGCATCTGATATAATCGTTTCAGCTAAAATCTGTGAATCGAGATTGTCTCTGATCCAAATATCATCAAGCCCATATCATGATTGCACAACCACAGTATGCATGGACTGCCTGGCATGATTTTAAACGTTCTTGGCGTCCTGGTGTGGTCCAATACCGTGTTCGTCTAGTATCTGGCCTCATACCAAAGAGATATTCCTCAGAAAAACACACAAAACGCCAATCTTTCTCTGACCTGTACTGTTCAGGAGCCCATTATAAATGGGCTCTGCGATTGCGAGGCTTAATAGATGGTACACGTAGCGGCCTTTTGGGAACGGAAATTGACTTCATGGAAGCGAATTCTTATGGTTGGCCCGCTCATCAACATCTCTGAACAGCTATGAAGCCTTGTAACCAACATCATCGCGGCAATTGTACGATTTCATTGAGCAGTTATTTGTATGTAACGATCTTGTCTATGTGTGGTGATACGAACTCGTTCTCCATGTCGCTCTGCCACGCTAGCAGTGATGCGATAACGTGTCCAAAGCGATTTCCACAGCACGTTGCCGTGAATCAGCTTCCAATATTCTCACGGCTCTGATCGTTTCTTCTCGGCTCAAATGACGACTTCTCTGCATAATAACGTACTTTTGTACTTTGATTCCACTCAGAATTATGGTAAGAATTTTACTGATTTGGCCTCAAACCCATTGCAGGCTTCTATAGGAATAAGACTTGACAGACAATTTTCATCTTTTGACCGAAATTCAAAAATTCAAATGACGAAATCTACAAAAAATATAATTATATAATAATAATAATATAATATGAGACAACATCCACACAAGGTCTTCAGGCCCCGAACTAGGCAGAGCCTGTACTACGGTAACCTGATGACTGATATACATACTTATATACATATACACACCCAGACACAGGTCAAACAGACATGTTCATGCACACAAATGTTTGACTTGTCCGGGAATCGAACCCGGGACCAGCGGCTCAGAAGGCAGGGTCGCTACCAACTGCGCCAACCGGTCAATTATAAAACCAGATTTTTTATAACTAGCAAATAAATATGTGCTTGATCCCTAGACGTATAGTGTATGTTGGACAATCTGTTTTAGGTTCTAAAAGGCTAAGCTCAACACAAATTCAATAACTTTTTTATTCAAATTCAACTATACATAAACCATAACACAAAAACGTCGAATTGTAAATAACTGAAAGTACTTTCCATTTAATCAAGCCTTGTTAATTAACACAGATATGTCTAAAATCTCGTTTCCTTGTAAAAGTAGGTATTGAAATTGCATTGAATTTAAAACGACCTTTCGCAAAGTTTACTTTCGCAGAGAACTTTTGGTTAATTAGTTTTATATAATTTACTGATGTTTAATTTAAAATACTGAACTATAAGAAATGTAAAAAACAATACTCCTTTTGATATTGAAGGTCTATGCAAGTAATTTTTTGATCAAACTTAATTTTTATTATAAATCATTTGCAAAGTAATTAATGTAATTAATTAAGCTCTTACAATGTGAATGTATAATATATTAACAGTTAATTTAAAGTTAATTAATATATTAACAGTTTTGAACTAAATTATAGTTCAAAACTGTTAAGTGCTGCAAAACCACTGTAAGAGAAAATAAATAAACTTATTATTATTTATTTTTTATTATTAATGTTTTATGTTAAAAACTTGCGGGAGACACTGAATATTTAGGCTACGTTCACACAAAACGCTGACTATGGCGGGTTACTGCACGCTTTTTTCGGTCAGCATATTCGATTCGGCAGTATTTGTTGAACAATAAAGCTGACCCGAAGCATATCGGCTTTCATTCGGTTCGTGACGTTCGGCCCCTGCCTTTCGGCAGCTACCCTGGCTGAATCATGTTCGGGTCGGCTCGGATCTATTCAGGCTTCACTGAGCGGCTTTACTACCTGAACAGTATATTAATAAAGTAATTTAAGTACCTAGATGAATTCTGGGAATATTTATAATACTGTACTAAATTGAAACGACGTCTTCAGTATTTGCGATTAGCCTTGTTGCTAATTTGTCATTCGTTCGGTACATACGAGAAAATCATCCGTTCTACGAACTTGTAGATATTACTTCGTTAAGTGGATGTGTTAAACTATGAATATAATTACCTAAAGTATTACATATACAGTTATTTAGGTAGATATACCTAAATTAATTTCTGCGCGTCAAGCTAAGCAAAACAAGTACAAACAACGGATAGTCAATCGCCGGGCAGACCTTGTTTTTTAGTACATTTTAATTTTTACGCTCGCAGTCGGCGGGCACATGATTTGTGTTTAAAAAAAAACGCGCCTTACAGATTAGCCTCGACATATTGTGGACTCGAAAAGAGGCCTTCAAGTTATACCGTCTTTTCTAGTCATATGTTCTTTAGATTTCTTCTTTCGTATCAACATGAACTTTACCATAATAGTTAATGCCGTGTTAATAATATCGAGATTAATTCACTTAATTCTTTTAACATTAATTGAAGTACTTAATCTATCCTGCCTTCTGTGTCCCAAAACATTTAATCAAAGTAACCTTTGCGATGCCACCGACGAAGCCGTGGAAGTGGCGAAGTTTTTGGCCAACAAGCATTGAAATACAGTCGTGTCAGCGATATCAAAGAGAAAAAGAATGCACTTAATACAAACATAAGCAACCTAAATACATTACCTCAATGATGGTGAAAACCGCATCAAATTCCGCTGAGCAGTAAAGAAGAACAACGTAGTCACATAGGCAGGTCTATGTCTTATACTATGTAGATATAGATGGAATATCAATTAAAGCATGACATATCACATGCCAAAACGGATTACACCTAAAATTATATTATATTAAATAATAATATTACATCAAAGCTCCACAGCAGTCGATGGTAATCCAATTGCAGTGCACAGAGGGTCTCTAAATCCAATTTTCCGTATCGCGCCTCGGTCGGTACTTTAGTCGGTAGGGGTAGCACCGGCCTAAAATAACATATCGTTTCGAACTCAATACTTTGTTAAACGAAAAGATAACACCATTGTTCACGTGTTTGAATACGTTATTGTTATATTTTAAGTTTGTGTGTCAGCCCTAGTTTGAAGATGTCGATTTTGGGTGTGTCTGTGTTCTTGTAGTGTGAAATTTAATTATAACTTTTTGATGCCGACAATTTTTTCGAAAAAATTGCCATTATCGTGATAATTATAATAAACATAACTATGTACAGTATTAGTAAGCAGTGGTGGCCTAGCGGCAACGGCAACAACTTAACGAGTTGTAGGTCGTATATTCGAACCCAGACAGGCGCTTTACTTTGTGTAAATTATGTCATCACCACTGCTCTCAAAACGGCAAAGGAATATATCGTGAGGAAACCGGCATGTCCTAGAAACCAAAAATTCAAAGACATGTTATATCCACCAACCCGCACTGGGCCCGCGTAGTGGATTACGGCCCATTCCCTCTCACGGAAAGGAGACCTGTGTCCTAGCAGTGGGAACATTATAGGATGATTAGGTATGATATGTACAGTCACTTACCGACTTATCTGGCTGAGCAAGCAAGCTGAAGTGACAGTGAGCTGGCCATGTTTGTCGAAGGAGTTATGGCCGGTGGATCAGACGGGTCCTGGGGTGAATACCGCGTGTTGGCAAGCGTAGTGTGGGAAGTCCCCCAGCTAAATAGACCGACGACAAAAGAAAGATCTGGATGTGGAAGGCGGAGGACAGGGTGTTGTGGCGCAAACTGGGAGAAACTGCGATAGGCTGAGAGGATTAATTAATGTACAGTCAACCACAAGTCAACCGTCACAGTCTGGCTTTATAGTAAAAAAGCAGTATAATTACGTAAACCACTTGCTGTCGACATTCAAGTCATGCGACTGACATGCGGTGGACTGTAACTTTGGACCTGAAATTAAAATAGTTATGACTAAATAAACGAAACATATTTTTCCATAAATATATTATACGTAATCACGGATGAACGACACGTGGTTTGTGATCGTAAAATAATTTTTATTTCTTTCTTTTCGTTACTTTTAATAATTATAATATTAACATAATTACTGTTTTTCTCTACGAAGTAACCACTTATTACATAACGCTAAAACAGAATTAGTCATGGTTTTTACGCGGATGTCATCTATTTTCTGCTTCCACCTATCACACGTTTAAGCAACCTGGCAATTTAATATATTATTATATATATTAAATTGGTATATTTCCCAGCGCTCTAAAAAAAGCCATCGTATAATTATTTTTTGTTTTAATTGTATAATAGAAATACATGTTACCTGCCTATTTATTTGTATGATGCCACTAAGCGGGGTCTGGTGACCTGTAATACAGGTTTTTCCAAAACCTATTTCAGGCACCAGCTCTCAAAATGTGAATTTATATAATTTGTTCAAAACTGTTATGTGCTACAAAACCATTGTGAGAGAAAATAAATAAAAACTTATTATTATTATATTATTTTCACATGAGAACAAATGTGAGTACAGATTACAGTTCCTATCTACACACTTCAGGAGTGTCTAGGGATAAAGGTATAAAAAAATATTGCCATATTGAAATAAAATAAAATTATCTATTTAGATTGATTAAATAGAATGTTTTTGTATGTTTATGTCGATGAAGTACTCTCTGATTTTGCATTAGTAAAGATTTTTCGCAATTTTCGGTTATGCTGCTTTTTCACCTTAGTTAATCCTGACATAAAAATATGATAAAAATATCAAAATAATATAAGCTTTTGAAGGTTTTAATTGCGTAAAATACACAATTAGTAGTCTGTATTTCCGCCGTTAGCGCGTATAACACAATAGCAGCGATTCAGCATACCCATTATGAGTTCATCCAAATCACGTTGCGGAATAACAGCCCACGCGCGTTGTAACAGGCGAAAAAAAAAACTGTTGTGTGTACGGCATCCATATATAGCAGAGCTCATCTTTGAAGCATATCCCATGCGTGCTCAATGAGACTAACGTCTGGCGATTGAGCAGGCCATGGTAGTCCACTGATGTTAGCTGCGGCAAGTGTGTTTGCAATGATTCTGGCAGTGTGTGGACGTGCATTGTCGTGCATAAGCAGAAATGAACTTCCAAATTTACAAAAAAATATAATTGATTCTATTGGTTCCTTCTAAAAGGTAGTGTGAAGAAAAATGGGCAAGAAACTCCTACGTTACTCTTTTTACATAATTTGCATACATTAATTACGTGGGTCACACTAAAAGTTTTTAGAAAATAAAAACGGCTTGATGTAGAAGCCTGTTAATATTTTTATTGCTTTTCGAAGTAGTCTCTGTTCCTTTTTAAGCACGGTCGCATGCGATGGAACCATTGACTGAAACAGTGGGCCTACAATTCTTTAGGGATTTCTTCTACGCCTTTTTCAAACGCAGCCACGGCATCTTTAGGGTTCATAAAAGTCACAAGGTGCCAGGTCAGGACTGTAAATAGGATGACTTACTAACTCCATACTTTCGATAGACAAATATACGATAGTCCGTCTGGCGGAGTGAGCTGGAGCGTTGTCGTGGTGGAGGAGGATCCTGCCTCTTGGGTGCTGCTGTCTAACATTTTCCAAGACGACTAGTAAACAATGACTGACATACCAATCTGCAGAAACAATCTTTTTATCTTTTCGGACAATTGTTGCGAAATGACCCGTCTGTCCAAAGAATGAAGTGTAGGCTACTACTTACCTATTTATGTAATTAATAATAATTTACTATACTTAGTACTTATTTACAACACTGGTTTACAATTACTCACATATAGAAGTATCTATTTAATATTATATTTACATTGTTGTTTATTTACATTTATTTATTACATCATAGAATAAAGATGTCTTTATTCTATGATGATATGTTTATACATAACACCAGTTGGTCGAAGTCGATAATCGATAATAACTGCGATAAACTATCGACCCGCTGGACATCACTAATCTAACGGTACTATACGTGTCGCTTGCGCACATAGGCGCAGCGGTCACTGCGCAATGTCAAACCAGTCGAGACTTATATACGGCGCGGAGCGCATGTCCTTTGCTCGCATATTTGTATTGCCGCGAACTACTTCTTTTGATTGCTTGCTTGTGATTCGTTAATTGTTATTTTCCTCTTCTCATCTGAACTCTGTCTATCTTCATAATTCTCTGACTATTGTGCTTGTGCTTTATCCTCATTGTGCCTTCTAAATCATATGTGTTGTGTGTGAGGATTGTTGAAGAATATAGTGTACCTACCTATAAAACGTGAGTTGGATTTTATTTACAAACCTTACAAACCACCACTTACCTTATCTTTTTCCCTTGACTGCAGCCCTTCTTTACTTTTGTCGGCAAATCTTTGAATGGAAACATCCATTGCGCAGATTGTCTTTTGGTTTCACCAATCCAAACGACAACGATTTGATCTTCCGTCTAATTATGAGGTATCTATAGAGGCACGAGGAACGGGGTGTAAAGTAACACGCCCAGCCCGTCATCATCATCAACAGGATTAATCATAGCTATTGCTTACAATGACAAACAAATTAAATATCACCACTATTACTTATTCATTATATTGACTACACACACAATATCTTAAATAACATATTTAACTAAACAAACAATTGTTTACACTACACATAGTAATTGAGTCATGTACATAATATCATTGAGAAAACGGAACGTGCTTTCGACCGTAAAATGAAACACTTATGATGTTGCATTTTATCGTACCTACTTAGTAGCAAACGACCGCAGAGGCGACCTTGCAAGTTGACCTAAACTAGGGTATATAAGGTCCTGCGAATCGAATGCACGTCCTTTATTCTGCTGCAACTCCTAGCCAGAATATCTCCTTGATTAACTCTCAACTAGTTACCTTTGTGTCAAGTAATATCTGTTTTGTTCGTGAAGTTTGTCCCCAGTCTGTTAACGTGTTTTTGTGTAACTTATAATAAGGAAGTGTCGAGGTAGGCAGTAATACAAGTCATATAACTTCCGAGTCGTTTATTAATGTTCGCTACCCCATAACACTTCATATCCATCTAGTACAAATCTTTCTGACGCCTAAATGTTCATGAAAGACTTTTTGTACTTTACCAATACTAAACCAATACCAAACTAATGCCTAAAGCTGCCCAAATCTGTTGATATGTCACGCTTCTACCAGCTTCTATATTCGCTGCACAGCTCTCACGTTATCTTCAGTAGTCGCCGTAAAAGACGTCTTTCTCGCGGATCATCAGTGAGTTTGCTTTGAGTACGTTTAGACTCATTAAACCAATTGTAAGCAGTGGCACGGGATAGGGCTTAGTCATGAAATGCTAATCGAAGTCTATCGTAGTTCGTAGCATTGTTGTTGAGTAAGACCGCAACGAAAGTCGTAATAAATCATTGAACGAAACTTTTCTCTAGTCAAATCCATTTCGACACTCGACAGACACCTTTTAAATTGCCGCCAATTTGTAAAAACAAATGAAGTATGACACATCTAAAGATTTCCAAAGAGTTCCTAATTAGAAATTTAAATAAATTTTTCATCGGCTGCTTTTCTTATTGGTCTATTATATAAAAGTTCAGTGTGACCCCCGGATATAATTAATAATAATATGAGACAACATCCACACAAGGTCTTCAGGTCCCGAACTAGGCAGAGCCTGTACTACGGTAACCTGATGACTGATATACATACTTATATACATATACACACCCAGACACAGGTCAAACAGACATGTTCATGCACACAAATGTTTGACTTGTCCGGGGATCGAACCCGGGACCAGCGGCTCAGAAGGCAGGATCGCTACCAACTGCAATTATATGTGAAGACGATCCATCTAGAATAAAATGACTATAATATACTATATAGGTAAAAATAATTCAATAAAAAGCTAGGGCAGGTAAATTATTGATGTGATAGATACACACATATTTACAAATATTGTAAAAGTAGATGATTTTTCTAAAATTTTAACAAGTAATAATTTTGTGTGTGGGTTAAAGTAAATACACAATGTAAAATCAATGTCATAAAAATTATAAATTATACTATTCAATTAGTGACCAGTTTATTGTTGTCTAGAGGAATGACAACATCTGGAATCTGTCAATCGTTTCAGCGTAAATCTGTGCATTGAGATTGCCTCTGATCCAAATCAGTTCGGTTCTTCCGTCGTCCATATCATGATTAATCCACCACTGTATGACTAGCATGATTTTAAACATTCTTGGCGTCCAGGGATCTTCTAATACCTTCGTTCGTCGTAATATTCGTCTAGTATCTGGCCTCATATCAAAGCGAGATTCGTCAGAAAAACACATTAAACCCCACTCTTCTTAATTTTTTTTGTTCACGAGCCCGTTCTAAACGGGCTCTGCGATTGCGGGGCTCAATAGGTGGTACACGTAGCAGTCTTCGGTATCGGAGATTGACTTCATGCAAATGATTTCATCTGGTTTGATTGCTTATTAACATCCCTGAAGAGCTATGAAGTCTTGTAATCAACATCATCGCGGCCATTGTACCATTTCGTTGTTGAGCAGTAATTTGTATGCAACGATCTTGTCTACGTGTGGTGATGCGAGCTCGTCCTCCATGTCGCTCTGCCACGCTGCCAGTGATGCGGTAACGTGTCCAAAGTTGACTTATAACACTCTGCGTAGTGCCCAGAGCAGTTGCCACAGCACGTTGCCGAGAACCAGCTTCCAACATTCCCACGGCTCTAATCATTTCTTCTCGGCTCAAATGACGTCTTCTCTCCATAATAACGTTCTTTTGTATTGATTCCACTCAAAAGTATGACAGACATTTTACTGATTTGGCCTCATATCCGTTGCAGGATTATATAGGAATAAGACTTGACAAAAGATTTTCATCTTTTGACCGAAAGGATTTTGATAAAGGATTTACAAAAAATATAAACCTAATTTTAGTAAGTAGCAAAAACGTGCTTGATGCCCGGACACTTTCGGATGTGTGTATGTAATTGGAGTTAAGAAATACAATATTTTCTTCAATTAGTTATTTTAAGAGCTCAACTGTCGCTAATGAGATACCATTACTTTTCTGTTGTTACCGAACTCAATAAGTTCGAACGACAGATGAAAGGTTACAGAGTTAATAAGGAAAGAACAAGAAATGATGTGTTCGTTAAAAGTTCAAAATACTTCGATTATTATACTTAAAAAAAAACTGACCAAGTGCGAGTCGGATCACACGAAGGGTTCAGTACCACCGCACAATACTTAATACTACATTTTTCTTTTTAAACACGTTTCTTGTATGTGGATCCACTTCTAATGTATTTTTATTGTTGTTATAGCGGCTATATAAATACACACTCTGTGAATATTTCAACTGTCTACCTATTACGGTTCATGAGATACAGCCCGCTGACAGACAGACGGATGGGCAGATAGATGGACGGACGGACGGACGGTGGCAGTCCCGTTGGCACCCTTTGGGTATGGAACCCTAAAAACAGATTTATAATTCACTTGCGTTGCCCGCATCTATGCCCGCGCAAGCTCGGACATTATCGCACGAAAACTTACAACGGATAAAAAATGATTGTATGTCTTAACCTTACCCACGTCTTGGTCTACCTGTCTGGCAAATTTCATCGAAATCCGTTCAGCCGTTAAGGCGTGAACAGATAACAGACAGACCGAGCTAATTTTGCATTTATATTAAGTATATGGACGGATTAATGACGACAAATAGGTAGGTACTTTGTTCAATAAAATTAACGTGAAATGTTATAATAGATTAATGTTTAAATATAATTGAGTTCAGAAAATATGAAATACAGGTCAAATATTATTATTATATAAGTTAATGTACTCAAAACATCACGTGGGCAGCAATTTTATGAATTATTGTATTTGACAAATAAGTTTATTTTTAATTCTCAGAAATTCGTAGCAATTGCTACGCGCCTACGTAAGTCGTAGGCGATGCTACGCTGCTACGAAAACTAACTGTCATCGTACGTTTAAATTGTCAAATGATTAGGTTTAGTGCAAATTATAGACCATAGACCAAAATATATCGAACCTCAATGAGTAACTAAATAAATTGTAACCTGAGCAGCATCTTGCAACTTATTTGTTTGCGGATGAATGGAGTAAAATTATAATTATGCGTATTTGTCTGGTGTTCTGTGAGAGAAAGTATGCAAGGAACCAGCGTTCTACGTAAGTTTTAAAATACATTATATACAACATAATTATTGTCAACGTAATAATTGTTTCTATGTTAATTAATGTAATTGGTGTGTACAATTTTAATTAAATATAACTATAAATAAATAAATAAATTACATATTCACGTTATCAATAATGAAGACTTAAAACTATTTTACATTTTATCATCGCCTCATCTCTATCCGGTCGTGTCGGATTGCCGTCCCATGGGACTATGAGAGTGAGCGAAGAGAGTGGGCAGTTGTGCACCTGTGTCTGCGCAAGCACTTGTTCACTATAATATCTCCCGCGGCGAAGAGACTAGTCTCTGTTAAGACGCTGACAACCGCTATTGAGCTCCGCTGTTTCGGTATTTTTAGCCATGCCCATAATTTCTCCGATATCCTAGCGCCATTCTTAAAGGGCGGTGATACAGCGAACTGCCAAGTAAGGAACAGTGTGACGAGGTCAATAATAATTAACAATGAACCAACAGATGGCGCTCTTTTATAGAAACAAATAAGACAAGGCGATTAAAAAATACGAATGTATATTTTTATCTTTTTATTTTTAACTATTTTAAGACATTATAATTACACTGAATTCAAAAACAATATATGTAAGTAAACAAATGTAAGGAAAATAAAATCTCAAACTAGGTACTTATATTAACAAAATTTTCAATATTATATATTATATTTGCTTTTTTAACCGACTTCAAAAAAAGGAGGAGGTTCTCAGTTCATCGGTTTATTTTTAGTATCATGTTCCCCGATTACTCAAAGACGGCTAGACCGATTTCAAAAATTATTATTATTATTATTTATTAATTATTATTTTGTTTATTAATTATTTATTATAAATTATTTCATTATGTTTTTGTTTGAAAAGGTATACTTTCCAGGTGGTCCCATTGTCATCAGGTCAGGATCTGATGATGGGATCCTGCAGAAATCGAAGAAACTCTTAAAATATTATAGGCACACTTAGTGATTTGGGTATTTTTAATAGCATTTGCTCTCGGAAAGCACCATTTGGTAAAGTGGAACTGATGATGAAGACCACAGATGGCCGCCATCACCGAAATTCAGGCTGGAGGACTAATATTATTTATCCCATAATGGTTTAAAGAATAAGTTAATGTTCAAATACCACTTCTATAAAGAGTAGGTACCATATTTTTTAAATCCATCAATGTTTGTCTGTTTTCCATCTTAATAAAGTACAAGGAAAAGCTTTGGCTTTATGTGGAGCTTGTCTTTTCCATTTAATATTTTCATGTTTTATTTTTTATTACCACGTCCGTAAGAGTCTAAGAGTTAATTCCTTCCTCATCCCATTTCCTGCTTACTCCGCCATAGGACGTAACCGCCTGGTGATCTTAATTTTTTTTGTTGAAGCTGTTTAACTAAATTGCTTTACTTTCTAAAACGATTCTGTGTTATAGTGATATAAACATAATTATTGCGCAAAATAACTACTGAAAATCGAAAGAGAAGTAAGAATATTAACTTTTAGCTGTTTATTTATTTAACAATTTATGTAAATACATCATTATTTAAACAGACAAGAAGAAAAGAAGAGAACAATAGATACAAAGGTGATGCTTATTTCTAATGAAATCTCTTCCAGCATACCTGCGATAGGATAGTAGATTTAGAGATGTAGACAGCGTGTGTAAGAGAAAATAAAATACATAAAATCAAAAACAATTTACTGAATAAAATAAAACAAATAATATGAGAATATACATACATACATACTTCTAAAATCTTAAATCTTTATTTTATTTATTTATTTATTTAGAAAACCAACAGCGTTACAGAAGATACTTACAAAATTTCATATTACATATAGGTTAGGCCAATTATAGGTTTTCATGAGTAACCATAAGAGTGTAATAGCTTACGAACAGACAATGAAATGAGAACTAAATAATAAGCTGTTATGGGAGTTGACAAAATAAATGTGAACATAAACAAGAACAGTTTACGTTCTAAAATAAATTATAGTAAAATTTAGAGTAATAGGTACATCTGGTACGACGAAAGGAGTTGTTTATTTTTTTAAATCTTTACAATTTCCTTCCTGAATGTCATTTTTGATGTGCTGAAAATATCCATATCGCAGAATGAAGCGTTATAGGTTCGAGCAATGCGCGTCAGAACACAGTTCCTGGCGTAGTTCGTGGCATGTCGGGGTATGTGCAGCAGTGGCGTGTGACGCGTGCGACGGCGCTGAGTGTTGAATGTCACCTGAGACACTAAATCTGGGCAGTCAAGTCGTCCGTTGAGTATGTCGTACAATAGGCACATGTCTAGCATTTTGCGTCTATCCTCGAGAGTCAACAAGCCATGTGCTCTGCAGCTGAGTTGATATGGCATTGGGGGTTTTCGGAGACGATAGTTAAGGTGGTTTACGAATTTCTTTTGTACTCTTTCCAGTTGACTAGTGTGTATAGTGTAATATGGTGACCAAATAGGGCTGGCGTACTCGAGTGTACTACGTACATATGAAAAATAAACTGTATTTAGCGTCTCCGTGTTTTTAAACATTTTGCAAGATTAAACAAATCCTAAATTTTTGAAAGCCTTGGCGCTAACTCTTATCTTAAATACATACTTCTATCTGTGGAGGCTTGTTATTAGCAACTTGATGATATGTTGTTGTTACCTATTTCTTTGTCCGTAAGCCTTCTTAAAAGTAATAAAATAAAATAAAAATAAATAACACTAGAATATTAATATATACGCAACTATGACGAAATGGAAAGATAGTATTCATTCACTCTACACCTCTGCTCTGCTTTCTTTTCGCTGTTATATGTACAGTGAAATATATTATTTAATAATTTTGTATCAGTTAAGACGATGTGTAAAAGTAGCAGTTTTATGGACTTTTGATGCTGACTGTAACTGTTGGGAATCGAACCCAACACACCACGTGGCACGCGGTCTGCATGCGCAGGCAGCGTGATCAGCGCGTCATCGGCGAGTTGAGACGCGGCGCGGCGGCGACACGGCTCGGCCCGATGACCACTCGCTTCAACAGACTCCAACGCGACGGACGATATTCCTCTCTTAATTTATATCATTAACTGTTCGTCCGGGAAAGTTTACAATTTGTAACAAGTTCGGCAATAAATCATTGCCTATTTACTTATACAGTCCACTCTTTCATTGCTCCCCGCGCTAACAGTACCTATAGACAAATTGTAAAAAAAAAACACGAAATATTAAAAGAGAAACACAGAGGCGTCTTATGTATTGTGTAAATAGAAACATAGCAACAAAATCTTACATTTTATCTTTATTCTGTTTATCAAGCCACGCATGAAACGCTCGCTTCCATAAAATTAGGTCTCTATGAGACTACGTTGCTTATAATCTTGTACTTACACACGACAACAGCGAGTACAGAGAGTACCTCCTACAATTAACTTGTTAATAAGTGGTACATTTAGCTTGTAGTGCTTTAATAAGAAGGGTTCGCTGACAGGCGACATATAAGAAGAGCTGCAAAGGTCTAGTGACGATGGAAATCGGAAGAAACTATTTATTTATTTCTAGTGATTATTTACACCCTCTATTCCTTCTAACCCCACAAACTAATCAGTATCAAAACAAACTGTAATAAGTGGAAACACTAAGCAGACGTGCGTAAAATCTGTGGATAATCGGATGACTAAATAGTTATAGTATAGTTAAAATCTCGCTGCAGACTGGGTCATAAATCATAATCGGAGTAGGGATGTGCGCTAGTTGCGCGCGCTCAAGGCCATTATCGATAACAGAACGTGGATGACTCAGACGAAGAATTTTAATTTTCTATTTTTAGTTTTATATATACGTTCTTTTGTTTATATATTTAATAATATGCTTTGTAGTAAATTTGGTAATAAAAAAAATAAAAAATGTGTATTTATTTCTATCACCCATTTATAAATATATAAAACTATCGATATCAGTAACAGTCACAGTCAGTGTCAGTATCATCGACTGCAGTAATACACAGGACTACGTGTGGGCGTGGCCTGCCCATAAGGCCCGTGAGTGGGAAAGAGAGCGAAACACTCGAATGATTTATGACCGAGTCTGCAGCGAGATTTTAACTATACTATAGTCTTAAATCGGTAGTGTGTCCATGTCCTTATTAAATACTAGCTTCTTCCTGCGACTTCGTCCGCGTGAAATTTCTTGTTCCACGTTCCACCCCGTGTCGCATCACATTGCCCGCCTTCACTAATACTTCGTTTTCGCTTAGCGTCCGTTCTGACTTTTTTATTTATTTATTATTTATGTACACACAATAAAATACAAGAGATATGACATAATTATAAATTGAGTACAAAGGTACTGCTTATTTCTTAAGAAATTTCTTCCAGCAGACCTGCGAAAGGAGAAGTAAAAAAGAAACGTAGACAATAGTGCGTGAGAACAAGAAGAGAAAAATATGAATGTGTGAAGTCTAAAGCTAAAATATTAAATATACCTAAATAAAAATAATTAACATGTATACTTAAATAAATACATAATGCTAAAATATATAAGCATAATAATATATATATTGTATACTCACAGTATAGAGGAAAGGTAATGCTCTTTTAATCGAAATTTAAATAGAGAAATAGTATTTAAATCACGAATGCTAGGCGGGAGTGCATTCCACAGTCTTACAGCATGGACAGAGAAGGAATAAGAATAGTAGCTGGTTTTGTGAGGCTGAGATTTAAGGAGGGATCTCTGGTGTGATCTACATGGTGCCGCGCTAGAGCGAGCGTAAGAAAAACGCTCACGCAGGTAGGAAGGATAAGACGGGTTGTGTAAGATGTTGAAGAGGAGACATAAATCATAATACATTTTTTCGTTCTGCTCTTCTCCTAATAGTCATAGCGCGATGTTAAAAAGCCTATAACTATCCACAAGAATTGGGATATCAAATCCTGAAAGAATTTTTAAAATCGGTTCAGTAGATTCAGAGATTACACCCTACAATCTCACAAACTATAACTCTTTATAATATTAGTATAGATACGCTTTGTCGTGCTCTGTGTCACTTCAGTGAAAAATCCTCGATGTCTGGATTCTAAACCTACTGTCTCAGTATCATTATCGTGACATACATAGAGAAACACCTTGGGGGGCTTGTGGCTCCACGTGCAGCCACACGGGTCGATCGATCAGGTTAAGCTATGCTTGCCGCGGTTGGTCCTTGGATGGGTGACCATCTTTACACACCAAGACCCCTCTGTGCTTTGGAAAGCACGTTGAGCAGTTGGTCCCGGCTGTTATTCGTGGATCTTTGACAGTCGTTACGGGTCGTCAGAAGCCTGAAAGTCTGACAACCAGTCTTACCAAGGGGTATCGTATTACCCAGTAACTAAGATAAGATAAGATAAGATATTTTTATTTCGCAAATATGGGTACAGTACATGGTGTAAAAAAATATAATTAAACAAGTTCAGCCACATTTTACCACTAGGCATGCGAAAGGTACAAGACCAACAACAAATACAAAAATAGAAAGATTACAGGCACACACATTAAATCAAACATTTTTCTTCATTCCAACATAGATAGGCATATTCATAACAAAACAATTACACAAATGCATTTTCCTTTTCTGCTAAAAACTCTGAAATATTGTAGTAGGCTTTATTCACTAGAAATGTTCGTAGCTTTTTTTTAAATAAAGGTAAATTTAAAGATTTCCAAGATTTAGGTAACTTATTATAAATGAATGGAGCCATGCAGAAGACACTTTTGCGCATGAGTGCTGTTTTTGCGGGTTGCATACATAATCTACTATTATCGCGCCTATTCCGAGGAACTATGTCTGCAAGGCGTGTAAAACGATTTGGGTTACTTTTTACAAATACAGCTACTTCAAGAATGTAAAGGCAGGGCAAGGTTAATATTTTGAATTCTCTGAAATACGGAACACAACTGTCGGTAGACTTTAATGTAAACATAGATCGTATGCACCTTTTTTGGGCTTTAAATATCGTTTCCTTCTCAGTTGAATTGCCCCAAAATATTAGACCATATCGTAAATGGGATTCTGCTATACCATAATAGGCAATGAGTAGTGCGTCTGTAGATATTATCGGTGATAGGGAACTCAAGGCAAATGCTGATTTATAAATTTTCTTACTTAAAATATCTAAATGTATTTTCCAATTTAACTTTTTGTCTATTTGGAGTCCTAAGAATTTAGTATTTTCAACTTCTTCTATGATATTGTTATTGTGGTGTATTTTAAATTGACTTTTCAAAGGGTGTCGTTGATTAAAATAAATTATTTTGGTTTTATTTAAATTAATGTTTAAATTGTTATCATCTAACCATTTTATAACTGAAGCTAATGTGTTGTTAATATCATTCTCATAAGTTTCTGTGTTTCTACAGGGTATAGTCACGGTGCTATCGTCAGCAAATAATGTTAGTGGATGTTGTATGCATTTTGGAAGGTCGTTTATGTACAATATAAACAATAGAGGACCCAATACGCTGCCCTGCGGTACACCAAAAGTGACTTCACGTTCTGATGATCGATGAATTTCTTCTCGATTATTTGTTAAATTATTTTTTTTAATTTCTGTAATTTGTTTTCGTTTTGTCAAATAGGATTGAATTAGTTTTAATATATATATATATAACTAGGTTGTGGAGGTTAGATAGACAGTCGCTCCATATAAAATACTGGTATTCAACTGCATCCGGTTAGACGGGAAGCCGACCCCATCAAGGTTGAGCTAGGCAGATGACCACACATCAGGACCCGAGGTGGCGGCAGGTGGCGGCGCGTAGTGTTCTACGCGCGCCCCTCTTAGACGTAGCGGGAGGAGTCAAACACCTCACTCCTCCCCCAAACCCGAAGAGGCCCGCGGCAGCGGGCCGGCACCAGTCGGGGGTTGCGGAAGGATCGTACGTTCCCGCGACCCCCGGCGTAGGTGTGAGATGGAACACCGGGGTGGTTTTTTATCAGTAAGAGTCTGACAGACCCCGCCGCCTACCCCAGGGCGGCGGACGTCCATGAGAATTTGCAACCCAGGAAACAAAAAAAAAAGGCAGGTGATGGTGACACAGAGAAACACCCCTTGTTTTGACTTATAATAAAATCATAGGTACATAATAATAAGAGGTTTTATGTCCCAGACACCTTAACAAACTGTTTAGCTTATTATTGGACAGAACTGATTTAAAGCTAACTCTATTTCGATTTTGATTACAGTAAGTAATTTTTCCGTTCATAGTCTATACGGCTATTTGGCTGTTCAGTATTCCTATTAGAATACAATGTGTTGAATATATTAAAAATGAAGCAAAACAGCGAAATAACTACATTAAAAGAAACATAAATGCATAGTTTGTTTTATAATTTTTTTCATGTATGTTATTACTATCGGTCAAATTTAAATTTTCGACTTTAGTAATCATCCAAATTGAAGACAAAATATTTTAAATGTATTTCGGTTTTTCCTGTCTCGGACCTTTGGGTAATGTATGTATACCTTTTCATCGAATTAAATATGTATTATGTAAATGGAAACGACACAGGCAAAAACCCTCGGAATATATATTCGATCAATCAAGCTATTGTTTTATGAGTATATTTTACATACATATGTTTTATGTTGAAGAAAACAGCTGTCTGTTTGTGAAGCAATCAATTAGGTACAGAGTATAATGTCGATTAGCGTGTTCTTTGGCTAAATGGCTATTACTAACCATGTGTCGCTAAAATAAATAAATTAAACAGAGCATTGTCTACCTGTATCGTCTTACTTCAGTCATAATGTGTTTCCAATAAAACAAGGCCGCATAAACATTTTATATCTTTCTTTCTTTCGTAAAAAATATTAATTTTCCTTTCAGCAAAGTCTTCAGGGGCCAAGTTCAGCAGTTGGCATTTTCAGAAATAATATGAATTTTTCTCAGCATTGTATTTCTGTCAAAAAATTGGACAAATGTTCAGGTGACACCGAAATGGAATTAAGTAACTTCCGGGATGTAAATTCATTATTATTCATATTATTCAAGGATACGGAGGTATTGTTCATCCGTTCTATTTGTTACATTCTTAGCAGCTACACTATCAAACCAACTTTGATTTTAGCTTTATTTTTGTATAATAATGATATTTTATTAATTCAGCGACAATCAATGCGACATCTCAGCGACAATCAATGTCAAAAACTTGTCAAAAATGTATGGAAATTGACTCTATTTTTGACAGATTGAGACTGAGATCAGACTGTGAACGTGCTTAAAATTACGGGAATTACCCCTCAGCTATTCCCGGGGCCGGTAGCTCATATTTAGGTTCTATGTTTAAGTGTCGTGGTTCCCATAATACATATTTATATCGGTTATCCTATCCACCCACAACACACAGCCAGTTATCAGAAAGTTACGCTGGCAAATATTTTGCTTTTGACGTTCGTTAGACATGGAGCAACGCTTTTTTGCACGACGGTTGACAGCCCGTTGGCACCATATTAAATTATTACGACAGGTTTGGCAATTTTTTACTATATTTTAACATAACAAAAATAATAATGTGCCAGTCTGTGACTACTCGTATCACTCTCAAAATAAAAGTCACTTGTCAGAAAATATAAAGAAGGAACGATACTGTCAAATTAAATTATTGATCACTGCAATAAATCTATTTAGCCTATAGCAGTCCAAAACCCTCTCCCAAGTTGTCTCACGCAACACCCGTTGCTACGCCTTCTGAAATGTTATCAAAGAAAGAAAAAAAAATGACGCCAGGTCTAAAAAATAACTTTTCGTTCTTTTTTTTATTTTAACGTTATTAAATTATTATAGATATTATAGACGGCCCGGTTGGCGCAGTTGTTAAGCGATTGACTGCTGCGCTGCGTGTTGCGGGTTCGATTCCCGCACGGAACAAATATTTGTATGACCTGCAGGTAGTTGTTCCGGGTCTGGCTGTTTGTGAATGTGAGTTTAAATGTTTGTAAACGCAACCACGATACAGGAGAAATTCCTTGTGTGGGGCAACGTTTTTTTTTTTTAAAAACCATTAAAAATAACGTGTTTATTTAGTTATCTACGTCATCTATCTCGAAGACCACCAAACGCTTCGGACACCATAAAATAAATAAATAAAAGGATTTCTTATCCGTAAAAGTAGTAAGTAAAATGGATGACTACGGTGCTCGCTCCCGACGCGGACGGCCTGCAATTTCTCACGTTAAGGTTATTGCAATATTTAAACTTAGTAGTTTATTGCTATTTTAAACGGTTTTATTTAGGTTGTGATGTATTATCTAGGACTGGCACCAGGGAAATGTTATGAAAAATAGGAATTATGAGTGAAATAATACCAGGACACTTGGGAAATTGGAACTAACGACGCCATCTTGTCCATCTTAATTTTTCAATACAATTTCGCAAAATGTTTTACAAGCAATGCCCCCTGTAAATGTCATCCCAAGTGTTTTTTTTTGTTATGAAAAAAGAAAAACAGCAAAAAGGCGCCAAAAGATCCTTGTAGCAATCTTGCGTTAAGTTTTTTTTTCCATTTCATGTTCAATTGTGAACACCGTGTATACAGGCTGGTTACAACTAATCATAATCAAAGTATTTATGCTTTAACGTTTTGATTCTGAAAATACGAGTATGTAGTTTAAATAACGAATGTCAAATCAATCTACCGACAAATGCGTGCACTGACTGGACAGGTCCACTCAAATCCATCAAATCCATGTGGATCTTTTCCCAAAAGACCATTTTGGAGACCAATCTACATGGTCCTCACATGGTCCTCTTGTACATGGTCTGTACAAGATGATGTCTGGTTTAAAAGAGACTGTAACCTCTGACTTTGTTTAGGCCTTTCTTCTCAGAGTAGTCAGATAGGAAACGCCAACCTCATCTATTTTAAAAAATATTATGATTGTCGTGTAAAAGTGTTTTTACAAACCTACTTAGATCACCTATTCACAGTTAATCCACTAGAACAACCTTCAAATCCCTCCTGTTTGATTGTAAAACAAAAGTTCCGTACAATTTGCATGATGTTGCCTTACATTGTTATCGTTGTGAGAACAACAGATTGGGTTTATGAAACCCAGCCTCCTTGTTATTTTCACGGCAGAGTAACCGGTTGAATTCCATTAATGTCTACTAACGACCGGACGCACTTCAGATTGGGGTTTAAAAGGGTTGAGTGGTTTTCTACAATCGTTCTGATAAAAGGGGATGGATGTTAAGCTTTTAGCGATTTGAAGATGTCCCGTCGGGTGTATTAATGCCGATTTACTGGAGTCAATGAATTAGGCAGTCTTGATAGTGTGCTTTTTAGAGTAAGGTTAACTTGCCTATCTAAAACCTATTGTATACAGTAAACCCCAACAGGTTTATTCCCTGATATTATTAAATATGCACACATTTTACATTAGAGGTTTTATGTGCAAATAATCCCATTTCTTCAAAATCAGCGATAGGGCTGTAATTATCTGTAAAAGTTGGAAAGTATTTACCTAAACAGCTCTAGAAGTTCTCTGATATCTTTTATACCTTTGAAATACGTATTTTTTATTAGCGTAAACAAAACTTCGTTGAAATTATATGATAAATACAAATAGGCCCCAATCGGGCTCATTCCCTTTCAGTTTATCTTTTGTTTTGATTTCACAAATTCGACGGCCCATTCGGATCCCGCGAGGAACATTCTAAACAAAACTAAAAACTAACTTATGAATATTCTCTCCTGTAGTATTAGTGTATAAGCTTGGCGGGTGTCAATCGGCACGGAGCATGCGCAGTGCCGCGTTTAGCGCGGGCTTGCGTGCGATCCTCAGTAATTGGCCGCACGCCGTCCAGTTTGAACCGGTTGCTACTGGTTTTTGCTGCCTCTTTTGGCATTTCGCGCGCGCGTGACGAACTGTCAACGATACGTGAAAAAGTGTAATACACCCTGTATATAAATTATGATTAAGTACGGAATAAAACATTAATTTAAGTGAGTGTCTCATAAACTTCGAAGTTTGTTTCTTGTTAGTTTAACTTAATGATTGTTCTATGTAGTAGTTGATTAAAAACTTTGTAAATATTAAAGTGTATTATGTAAGTGATTTATTTAATGATGGATTTAAAAAGTACAGGTGAGTGGAGATTGTCTTAATTATTTATTTACTTGATTTTATCTGATAACAATTAGAGCAACGTTTTCAAATAAAACATTAACGACGAATAACTTTTTAAAATTAAATTAATTTTTCACATATAATTTATTTCAACAAATTTATAAGGATTAATTACTGCATTATTTAGCAAGGTACTCGTATACTTTAAATATCCACCTGTCCGTAGGTACGTGAATTATCTCATTATTCGTGCAATTAAATAGGAAAAACTTGATTATCTTAGATACTACTACTCATTTATAAAACAAAATTTAATTTTAATAATTTATAAAACTTTTCATCAAATACGTGTCTATATTGTTTGCTGTTACAAAACATTTAGTTCCTGTATTTCAGACTTTAATTCTCCTGACCAATATTTGACATCCGAGGGTGAAAAGCTCCCATATTTGTAAAGGATCCTGCTGACGCTTGAAGAATTATATTATTTGCATGATGGTACATCAAGGACAATACGGCGTGGGTGAAAAAATATTTCGTGAAACTGTTCAGACTGGCGCAGATAGATAAAAGAATTACGAAAATTATTTTCTGATTATACGCAAATCTTGTTAACGAAACAGCACCGACTTATTTATCATGAAGGCTTGACCACTAAACGTACGGATATGGACTGTCTACCGGATAAATAAATAAAAAATACTGTGTTTTAGTTTCAACTGATGAAATAGATGTTAAATAGGAAATATCCGGAGACGATAAAACAGACCTGAACCGCCACATAAGATTAGAAAGGCTTTGATAAAATAGAACCTATGGTTATAGATATTCAATTGCAGCAGCTTATGAAATGTTATACTATTTAAATATCTATCCATAAAATAAATTGAATAACGAACTTAAGCTTGTTTTCTATAAACAACTCAAAGAAAACAAGAAGAATGGTGGCGATATATAAGAAGATCTTGGAATCAGTATTGAACGTATTCAAATTCGAAAACCTGGACTTTTTCGTGGAAAATACTGAACGGGAAAGCGTGTCATTCAAATTGCAAATTCAAGCATTAAAGCCAGCTTATTGCACCATAAAGCAAAATGCTGGATCCACAAAATACCATAGTCAAAATACCATTCCATTAGGAATTTCTCAGTAAAAGTCGGAGTCTGTATTTGTGCCCGGTTTATGGCAATGGGCTCGCCCCTTATTACACGGAAGCCAAACGTAACTACCGAAAGGTGGGCGTACTGTTTACACCTCTCCTAGGAAAATACTGTCGTGACATTATGCTGACGTGGGAGTGGGCTGGTCACGTCACACAAATGCACCTGGAGAGATGGGCAAAGATGGTCACTCACTGGAACGCCTAAGGGAGGACATCGCCGTCGGGGTAGACCGCGGCGAAGATCATGAAGATGTGATGATCTGATCATGTTGGCGGACCAACAACAGAGAGGTTTGAAGGAAAAAGGGGAGACGTTTGCCCAGCAGTGGAGCACAATGTATGCAAACAAACAAAAAAGTTATTTATTATATTTAAATACCTAGTAAACTTATGTAGGTAAATAGTTTGAACACTGCCTCTGCTAGTTGTTAGTAAGTTAAAATTAGAACATCGATCGTCGCCGTGCTTGGCGTCTGCATGTATTATTTATTTTATTAACTTGGTGCATTGTATAGTAAACTAGGTCGTTTAATGGCCTTTTATAATACAATTTTGTTCGTACGCCATTGTCCGGCTGGAAGCACAAAATACGTTACTCACTAAACTCCCAAAGATCTGACAACTAGTCTAACCAGAAGTATCGTAGTGCTATCCAGTAACTGGGTTGTGGACGTCAGCTTGGTAATCGCTTAGTGTTCAGCTGTATCCAGTTAGACTGGAAGCTGACTTTGACATAATTTAAAAATGCTAGGCAGACGAGATACCAGTAGTTATCTCGTCTGCCTAGCCTAACAATTTTCTAATCAGCTTACAATCTTCGTACTGCAAGGTGAAAGCCACTTCTCACTAAGAGAACCGCCATTGAAATACTAGTGCTGTGACATTCTGGGAACTTATTGTTGATTTGAGTTTGTAACTGGTTACTTTTGAGTAGCATCATTGGCGACGGGTGTTGCGGCGCAGCGCCTTTCAGTTATCAAATACTTACTTTACACGTCTGTCGATATGTCTACGCACTACGATGGTTTTAATAAGATAAGATTTATTTCCTCACCACAATATTACAAAATACATATTACATGTATTTTGTAATACTGTGGTGAGGAAATGGTATCAGAGTCGGACAACATTTTAAAATTGTAGGAGACTGGTGTCTAAACTAAGCTCTAGGGCTGTATTTCAGAACACCAGGTCTTCGCCCTTCTAAAAAATAAGTTGCTTTATTTCAGGTCTTTAGTAGTTAAACATTACAGACATTGTTACATATGGTATATTAATTGGTTTAGTTTACTGTGGGAGACTGGTTCCTATGCTAGACTTTAAGGGCCTGTGTTTCAGGTCACCAGGTCTCCGCCCTCTAGCAGTTCGATACATTGCATGATAATTTAATAATGCGTTCAGGGCGCTGTTGCGCTATTGCGTTTCTGTAGCGCATCAGCAATGTTTGCTGATGCACACACAGATGGCTTTGCGTGGAAGTTGCCACAGCATCTTGAGTGCCATTGCTGCTAGGCACGATGGTCCCCTGAAATGGATGTTAGTGCAGCGGACCAAATCCCTGCTTACTAGTTTGTACTAGTTGTATGTCTCATGTATGGATCATATTTATCTGAATAAATAAATGTATTATAATTATAATAATAATGAAGTGATTTAACACATTTTGAATTAGGAGGTTGATAGTAGCTTTTAGAGTCTGTAGCTCAACGTAAGGTGTTTAAAAATAAATAAATAATATATGAATGCAAGAAACAAAAACAAAACAGAAAAAAATAGGCTTTTGTTATTTTGCATAATTAATAATATTTTGATGTGTCATACCAGTCTACCGACCACTTACTTACTGTACGCACGATACTTTTTACTAAACCTATTAATTGTAATTGGACTTTAATAGATCTAAAACTAATTTAAGAAATTTTGATTTTGGGAATCTCACATAGGTGCTCGCGTTTTTAAACCTCATGCTTGAGAATACTTCTAAAGCATGCGGGTTATAAAACTACGGTGAACATACCTACTTAGTATGTTCTTTAACCTTCGGACCATTGTGGTTTGTTTCTTCATTTATACATAGGTACATAAACTTACGCCTTCTTCCCATGGGTGTAAGCAGACACTACAGTACGCCACCTGATACGCTCATTACATACTCCTTTAGCTTCGTTTACTTTTATACAAAATATAATTTTAGATAAGATATGGTAACATATAATTTATTTCTCAGTACATGGTACAACATGATCTTAATATTAATAAAAAGCTTCACATATACTACCGTTGCCGGTGTAGAAATATTAAAATTAAAGTACCTACAATTAATATCCCCATTAGTAATTATAAATTAGTTAGAAATGATAATAGGTAATTTTTAATACAGTTGTATATATAATAGGCAATATTTTTCATATATTTTTTTTTAAATAAATAGTAAAATATTGATAAAAAAATTAATGTCAAAAACAAACAACAGTTGTCTAAAAGCCAGGTAAATATTGTTTCCTGAATTGATTAATGGGCAACACTCTGATGCCTGGAGGTAAATTGTTAAAGATTTTGATTGCCATGCAATTGGAATTCCTGCTATACAAATGTAGTCTCTGTCTAGGTGTAAGTAATTTATTTGGGCTTCTCTTATCAACTCTTTTAGAAATGTTTTCATTCAATGTGAACATGTGCGGATACCTATTTATAAATACACAAATTTAAAAAAACATGAAGATTTGATTTATAAAAATTAGATTTGACTGTATCATAAAATATACTCTTAAATCAATGATATTCCAATATATTCTAAGCTTTGCCTTATATGCAAATGCTTTACAGAACTGTTACTAGACGGTAATTCGATTCATAATAATATGAGATTTAGAAACATAACTCCCGTTGAAAATATTTCCTTGATTCTCGGAAAAACGGTAGAGCGGGGACTAATATTATTTCAGTTGCGATATGAAAAAGTTTTTTTTTAAATTATCTAATACTAGCTGTTACCCGTGACTTTACAAAATATATCCAGGATGAAAAGTCTAGTTTCATAACGATCGGTTATTGTCTTAGGCGTGAAAAAGTATGGGCACGCCACAATTGCGGCGATAAGTCCCCTCTTTGAGGAGTGGCTAGAGAGGCGCCACGGCGTCCTCACCTTCCGCCTGACGCAGTTCCTCACCGGACACGGTTGTTTCGGGAGATTCCTGTTTCGGATAAGGCGAGAGGAAACGCCCGGGTGTCACCACTGTGTGGATCGCCCGGAGGACATGGTGGAGCATACGGTGGAGGTCTGCTCGGCTTGGGCGGAATACCGCCGTGTCCTCGTGCAGGCGATTGGCGGTGGCGATCTCTCGCGTCCGGCCTTGGTCCAGGCCATGGTACGGAGTGAGAGTGCTTGGGAAGCCGTCACCTGAATGTGGAAGCGGAACGCGTCAGGGAGAGGCAAAATTCGCGCCCTCACGCCCCTAGCCGCTGCAGGAGACGCCCTGGGCGTCGGGTATCGCAAGCTGATTCCCGGCCACCGTAGGCGCGAGCTTGCGAACGGCGAGCAATGGGCAGCTCGCCGTTCAATAAGGACCAGGCCCGGGTCGATGGCGCGTTGTGTTCCACGCGCGCCTCAAAGAGATGTCAGCATCAATGACGGGGTCCGCCAGGACCTATGCCTGCCAGGGTTGCGAAAAAGTCCGAGAGGGATACCGTGTCCCCTGGCACAGGCAACTGAAGGAACACGGGTAGGTTTTAGTTAGTAAGAGTCTGACACGCCCTCCCGCTCTGCCCAGAGCGGGAGAACATATTTGATGATTTCCCACCCTCATAAAAAAAAATATATTTGAAAAAGTAACCGACAGAGTTAGCATTTATAATTTATTTATTTATCATTCACAAAATAATATAAGGAGTATGGATTATTAAGGATTACAATAGCTTACTTCTGGGAGAAAAGTTGTTAAAAATTTATTAGTAATATCCGATTGCGCGTCGCAAAGGGAGGCAATGTGTTTATCAGCCTATATTTATATGTTTGTTTCTTTGTGGCGCTCTAGAGACCAAAGGCGTGGACCGATATTGATGATTCTTACGACAATCGATTTGTCTTAATCTTGTGTGTCACTAAAAACATGAAAGTAATCAGGCAATAGGTCATTATTGTTAAATTTAAGAAGATTTCTCCGACTACATGAGTTGTACGGCTTATGGGGGTTGGATTTGAGACAGAATTAGGCCATCTTGTTTCCATCTTTTTTAAATTTCACAAAATACTTATCTCATTTTTTTCATAGGTGACGTTCTCTTGCTCACTACGTGTTTACGATTTTATATCATTAGAAAACTTGCATTTCCTAATGCAGTAACACACGATATCACAAAACCTTTTGTTTTAACAAATCAACAACATACAGTCAGGAAAAAAAAATGTTCATCAAATTGCCGTTTTATAGCCCTTTCATATAACTGACTGACTATTTGGACATACGGATAATTGGAAGTGGTAGTCAATTTGCTAATTAATTGAATTCCCTGACTACATTGTGACGATCTAGTTTTTGATGAGACGAAATTTTCAAACTTGTAAATCTGTGGAGTTTGTTGTAACACATTGAAAGCAATTACAAGTGTGTTTCGTAATTTGAGTGCAGTTCGATATTTTCTTTTACTCGTGCTTAAGTGTTTAAGTGCCCGTAGGTACTTTGCATGGCTACTTTTAAACCTGAAACCTGGGAGATACCTACCTAAGTAGGTTCATGTCACCACAACACCGCACTTAATCTAATTGCTTTCTTCAAAGTAATGAGAGTTTTTATAAATTTCATTTGCAAGTTGATTGGAAAAAGTCTAAAAGAAAATCTTATTTTCTTTGGGCGAGCGCTCAACGGAGAGCACCGGCTCATATTACAGAGGATCATCTATCCTATCTTTTCGATCTATCTTTTTAGTATCTTGAGCACTATTATTTTAAATCGAAGTAGTGCTTGTGTATGCAAACTAATTAGTTTGAAAAGTAATACCGAGAGGTGTTAAATGTGGAATGGGAAGACATTTACATGAGTCCGTTGAGATATGCACCGTCCGTCAATTGGGTTTCGACACCTGTTAGCTGCCACGGCTTATTTTTTGTTTATATTTACTGTACTCTGGACACTTTTAATGTGTACGACTTCTCTACTTCGTTCTTACATTTAAAATAATAATTCAACATTAATGTTGTAGCTAATATTTTTGTAACAATATAATTTCCAAGAGTGTCCGTGGAGTTTCTAGCTCGTTCTTCTTCATAGATACGTAAGTATCTTACGCTTTGGAATGGGCAACTAGTTTCACATTTCTGACTGACCGACTCCTTGACAATTCAAAAGTGCCTGTAAATGGTTTAATTGAAATAAATGCTTTGAGTTTGACCTAGTAATAGGCCTACAGGCAGGCCTCCGTCACTCCATGTACTTGCGCGCTATAATTACCTACCGCTCGAGCGAGCGCTCTCGGACCGCTTGCGGTCCAAATTCGGTTTCCTGCGATTGCTGTAGGATCGCGCGGTGCGAAGCAATCACAACTGTACGCTTGAGCATTTAGGCACATTTTAGCATGCAGTGGTTGTTGAGGCGACGGAGTAGGCTATTATCTCAATAGGTATTGGAAATTTTCTACTGAGTGAAGTATCTGTTACGTAGGTAGTAACTATTTAGTAATCTGTGCTACAGGTAGATACTGAATATAAAAATTTAAAAAATAGCTATTACAACCATGATGTGATTTGTTGACGCAACACAGACGACCCGTTCAATTTTATCAATAGAAATGGGTAAATACAATAGAAAACAAAATAATGTTACCTTGTTGAAATACAAAACTTTACTATAGATCTACGTTAACTAGGGACTGAAGTAACAGTTACCTCAAGTAAAACATTGTGAGAAAACCAGGTTTTAATGATCTGAACCCGTTAACACGCTATAACTCTCGTTAATGTTCGTTTCATCACTGCATGAGAAGGTATTTGCCTGCAGTGAGGTATTTACAGGCTGGCATTATTATTGAAACCTACCTCTAAATGATAAATTATTTTATTTCTGTAAGTAGGTTTGTACAATCATTTTTACACGTCAATCATATTTTTTTTTTAATATACATAGATGAGGCCAGCATTTCCTGTTTGACTATTCTGTTTCTAATAGACAGTTGCTTACAATTTCAAACAATTTTAACTAAACACTGTTTTTGTCTTAAATTAGCCTACAAACTACACATTGCGTGATAAAATTCACCGACGTCATTTTCTAAATTACATAGATAGGTTAAAACGCCTGCGACGGATACGTTTTAGGAGACGGCAAGACACTAGCGTTTCACTAATGTCTTCTTTGTTCCTGCTGATACAAAGCGCGTCACACATACCTGAATTTCATTAAAGTTACCTGATTTGTTAGGGGTGCATGGCTTTAGAAACACTGATATGGTACATTTGCCACTGTCAGTTTAGAGGTGGCTAACGGTTGTTTTACGGGAAGAGAGAACTGAAAAGTCGTCTAATAATAGGTATAGGTACATGATCTCTTTTCCTACAACATCATCGTCTTCATTTTGGCCCAGAATCACCCACTGCTATATATAGGCTTCTACTTTCTTCTGCTATACTTTCCAGTTCCGGGCATCCCTCATCCAGGTGTTTCCCACAATTTTGACTGTATCGACAGCCAAACGCGCTTTTGTACGGCCCTGGTTTCTATGGCCTGACGTAGGCAACCATTCGGTCTAAGCTTTACTCCCGTATCGGCAAGAACTGAGGTAAATTTCAAAACTCCGAAATTAGTCCCGTCATTTAACCAACCCGAAAATTACTCAAAATAAAGAGAATATGAATTTAAAACTCATGACTAAAAGAGCCCGTAGCAGAATTTATAAAACTATAGATTCGAAGTTTCGAAACAATACCGAACATCATAAAATTATAATGAGATACTATTTTGATACTACAGTTTGTTAGTTCAACTAGTACTTGGAACATTTTAGTAAAGCGGTAAATCCAATTACGTTATACTTAAGTTTCTTTTGTCTTGTAATTGGAAAAAAACAATAGTGAACAGAAAATACTGTCTAAAGGAATAATCTTCGATAGATTTTCTTATTTTTCCTCTTTGTGGTAGGTATTATTTAATATCTGTTTTATGACAGTGGTTTGTTATTTCGATATCATATTTGTAACATTAAAGTGTGTTTTAAGTTAAGAGAAAACAAAGCGATATTTTTACTAAACAGCTATAAAGATCGTCACCAAACACGTTTGACTCGTAGCCTAGCCGACTGATGCGCTCTTCAAAAAGGTATCCTTCTATTATGTCCAAAGTTAGTCCCAAAATACCGACTAATTTTAGACACAAATGGTAAAAAAATAAGACTGTATCTACATAAACAAAACATTCATTTCTCGCAATAAGAGTTCAAAGATCAAAAAGTTCAACTAATATAGGTTGACACAGAAACTCAAACAGGAAACGCTCTTTTGATATTAAACAAATTTTCATTTAATTAATTAATTGGAATTCAAGTTTTATCAAGATCCCAGCCCGACTTGGAACTAATAAAGCAGTATAAATGTTAGTTGATTAGTGCCAACTTAATTCGATCAATGGTTTATCGTCGAAACCGCTAAGTTATTGAGTAATTAGTTTGATCACTTACAAATTAATGACATCATCAACATCATCTATCTGGCTAGACATTTCCCAATTATGTTGGGGTCAGCTTCCAGTCTAATCGGGTGCAGCTGAATACCAGTATTTTGCGTAATGTACGGAAGTTAATTATGTTTTTCTTTGTAGACTGGTTTTAGTAGAACCTAAAGCTCAACGGTTATAATCGCCACGCTTGGCAGAAAAATGTAGACTGGTTTTAGTAGAACTTATAGCTCAACGGTTATAATCGCCACGCTTGGCAGAAAAATGTGGACTGGTTTTAGTAGAACCTAAAGCTCAACGGTTATAATCGCCACGCTTGGCAGAAAAATGTGGACTGGTTTTAGTAGAACTTATAGCTCAACGGTTATAATCGCCACGCTTGGCAGAAAAATGTGGACTGGTTTTAGTAGAACCTAAAGCTCAACGGTTATAAACGCCACCCTTGGCAGAAAAATGTAGACTGGTTTTAGTAGAACCTAAAGCTCAACGGTTATAATCGCCACGCTGGGCTGAAAAATGTAGACTGGTTTTAGGAGAACCTAAAGCTCAACGGTTATAATCACCACGCTTGGCAGAAAAATATAGACTTGTTTTAGTAGAACCTATAGCTCAACGGTTATAATCAACGGGCTTGGCAGAAAAATTGGTGACTGCTGTTTACTATGTATCTCGACACTGTAATTTGACAAATTGTTTAACTTTTTTTGGTTTTGTTGTTACCGAATGGGCCTTCTCTTGACCTCAGTCACGCCTGATGCAAAGCATCTATGTTATCGTCTATGTCTAACGTCTATGACAGAACGAGCATGCAATTTTGATTCACATTTATTAAAACTAGCAACATTCAAGTTGCGAAGGATAATATATGTTTCTTTCCTTTCATGTAGTTCCTTTGTATCTAGTTGATGGTGTCCAACAAGCTAACAGAACAACAAAATCATTTAAAAATAAATATTAATTACAGTGCACATTTAAACCTTGATATTTTAATTAAAAAGCAAGCAAAGACTCGCAGCAGAAAATAAAAACATAAAAGTATAAAAAACGTTAGACGGTAACGAGGTGAACTAACAAAAGATTTTGTAAATGTTTGTATAGGTAAATCTAACTTTTTCTATTTCCTATGAATCCATGTCTACCAAGTCGCAGGAAAAGCTAGTATAGTTTAATTTGATTTGTGGGCTAACGATATCCATTATAGGTAATCTCGGATCGAGTCATGACCACATTGAATAATTGAGTTCCAACTGCGTCTATCTACCTCCTAATATTTTATGTGTAGTCTTGTGATTTGTTCAGTACAAAGAACAGTTGACCAGTGTTGGTTAGTTCACTTATGGTTACTCACTCACTCACTTATGAGTATAAGGTAGGTACCTAACTGTTTTTTTTTTTTTTTTGAATTTCTAGTTCTCGCAAATGTGAGAAATGTTAGTTGAAGCCATTAAAAGAAAGGACTAAAGGAAAATTGACTATCTAACCCGTAAATTCAAATCACAACTGTCACTCTTAGAGAGTCAAAAGACATGGTAAGTTGACGTAGTAAGTCAATCGGTTTACCTGAGTTCCCTGGCTGTCCGTCATTGTGTGAACTACGGAACTAAATTGGGAATTATGGAACCAGCCGATCTAATCTGTAAATATGTCACCGTCAAAACATAGTCAAAGTGACAATAGAGTCAATCCCAGCATCAGGTGGAATGATAGCCGTTATGATGCTAATTTGATTGCAAATTTTCCATTGGTCCTTTTTTTTTAATGTTTGGTTTTAACATTTCTCACGTTTGCGTGAAATAGAAGTTCAAACATTAATTAAGTACCTACCTTATACTCACAAGTGCGCGCTGAACTGTACAAAAATAAGTGAACTAACCAACACTGCACGACAAGCTCATTTTACCTAAGTTAGACCGCTGAGATTTTACAGAATATATTGGCAGTTCCTTTAAGTTATCAAACGATTTTTCTGAACTGGTTTGTGTACGATCAAACACAGCACAATATGTATCTATAAAGTACTAACGTATCGCGTGCTACAGCTCACGCGAGGGGCATCACTTTACATAGCTAAACACTTGCAATTTCATAATGTCATGCAACGCAGCTTTGATGACATTATCGTACAATCAATACTTAAGTCGGGCATAATTATGAGGTCAGTTCATATTTAATTTGTCTATTTACTTTGTAATCTTTTGTTATTAAACGTATACATTCAAATGCTTTGATATTTTATTGAATTTCCCTAAATATTTGTAACTAAATACCTTTATTTATTTATACTTTATTATACACCAGAAAATACATAACAAAAAAATACATTTAACACTACAAAACATACAACTTACTTACATACTTTATAACTTATTATAACTTGTAGGATTAATAAAATATTTAATTCTGAAGCAGGCTTTTTTAGTCGTTGAAGGCCTAACCTTCAACGATTAAAAAAACATTCTAAGAAATTATTTGCTGTAATTAAATTTCCCTGAAATCAAACTAAACCTTGAACTGTGAAATGTTGGTATACCCTGGACAAATATTACTAGTTAATTACTTAGTTCAGTATTCTTGGAAATATATTAAGCTAGACACCAACGTTCGTAAGGGCTCGTGGCTAAGTAATAACAGCCGCACGTGTCGATCAATCAGGTAACGCTACGCTTGCTGAGGTCGGTCCGTGGATGGGTGACCATCTTTACATATCGAGACCTCTCCGTGCCTCGGAAAGCACGTTAAGCTGTTGGTCCCGGCTGTCGGTAGTCGTTACGAGTCATCAGAAGTCCGAAGGTCTGACAACCAGTCTTACCACGGGGTATAGTGGTACCTAGTAGCCGACCCCCCCAAAATCGGTTGGGAAAAGGCCAGACAGATGATGAGACAGCAACGTTAGCAGCGAAAATTACTGCCGTAAATACGCAAAGCCGAACGTAGGTTACATAATCAGTCGTGAAGGCACTTTTAAAGCGACTGCTGATATCCTCGGAAAATATTTCAATTAAACAACTACTCAAATACATTTTACATCAAAGGGATAGACAGAGGTTTACCTATAGTACACCCATATTTCGCTAATTATGTTTCAGTCCCATATAACGAGGTAAGAATGTATTTTTTTTTCTTTATTAAAACGTTGCCCCACACTTGGAATTTCTCCTGTATTGTGGGTACAAACATTTAAACTCACATACACAAACAACCAGACCCGGAATAACTACTGGCAGGTCATACAAATATTGTTTCGTGCGGGAATCGAACCCGCGACACGCAGTGCAGCAGTCAATCGCTTATCCACTGCGCCAACCGTGCCGACAACCAGACCAGACCAGACCCAGACCAGACTCCGGGCTGCTACTGAGAAATTCCAGATAGAAAATCCCGATAACAATTTGCCCGACCCGGGAATCGAGCCCAGGACCTCATGCTCGCGTCCACTAGGCAAACGAGGCAGTCAAACGAAAGTCAAGTTCAACGAAACAACTACTCAAATACATTTTACAGTCACATATTTATCTAAACTTCCACCTTAACCACAAAATTCGACCAAAACCCGCGTAAATCCCATAAACATGTTCTCAACCCAATGAATATTCAATAGGAAACGTGTACATAACACGTTTCAATGGTAAAAAGCGCTAAACTTAGTTCAAAACGGGAACCGGTGTTTAGTTATTTTATCCACGCACGCATAGAAGCTTTGCCGTGTATTTTTCATAGTGCATATATCTATACAATCTGTTGCACCGTATAACACACTTGATTTGAATGTTCACAATGATCAAATATTTTTATAATCGTGCCGTGTTAGCGTAGCAAGCAGCTAAGTCAAAGTCAAAGCACTCGCAAAGCAGTCGGTGACATTTGAATCACAGTTTTGCTAGAACAAACGTTGTTTAGACCATGGTCTTCTACCATTCTACAGCATCAAATATGTTATTAAAACAATCTAATCTAGGAGTTCTCCAATTAGTCTTATGTTGCTCAAACGTGTAATAATGTTTGAAACATTAACCGTAACTTCAAAGTACTCATCACGGTAGCGATATTGCATTCAAGACGCGAGCGCAGTGCGTCGTAGCCGCAATGTCTGTGTTGTAGGGCGTAACGATAATCCCGACATTTTTAACATTGCTTTTTTGTGTTTTTTTAGAAAACCAATGAAGTTTTTTTTTCTATTGGATGCTATAGAATGGTTGTAGACCATGGTCTGAACAACGTTTGTTCTAGCAAAACTGTGATTCAAATGTCACCGTGTATTTCAAATAGGCAATAAGGCACTTTTGAACGTCAACATTTACATTTAAATAGAATTGATTCTAGTCGCCCCTTCCAAAAGGTAGTTTTGTATGGAGAAGAATGGGCAAGAAACTCCACCGTCACTCTCTTAAAATGTGTTACAATATTTTGTATACATTAATTATATACTTATATGTGAAGACGATGCACCTATAATAAAAATTACCCTACCACAATAGGTAAAAATAATTTAATAAATGTAGCAATGATAAATAAGTTAATTAAGTGATAGATACATGGTGTTCACATATTTACAAACATTGTTAAATTGCAGCTTCACCTCAATACTCTTGTACTAAGATGAAGCTGTAATATGTAACTCTTATTGGTACTATAACAACTAATCCATTCTTTTAAAATGGATTGAGATTTGCATATTCTCATAAATAATTTTGTATAAAAAAAAAACTGTTATTTGTTATATATATCAACTTTACAGATTTTAAAAAGAGAAAGCTTAAAAATTATTGCACAGTTAAATAAAAGTTAACATTTTTCAAAACCGAATTAAAAGTCATTGCTGTGATGGCTGAGGGCATAAAATTGTACGAACTTCAAAACTTTTAACAGATATTTTCAAATAAAAGCAGAACTATCTAAATTCAGTTATGACCAAAAGCAAAACATAAATATTTCACCCTTTGACCTCTACGCCGAAAGCTGTAGAAAATAGGTTAATATGACGCTTGGAGCTATTGGACCAGTGACCTATCAGAACTTGCAGTCAGAAACTTTAAATCCTATACATTATGCAACAAGTTAGCTTCAAGCGGCGCAGGTCCATTGTACGGTGCTGTAGCTACCTAACTCGATGTACTTATAACTCTGCACAGATTGTATTTACATGTAAACGGTATGGCCATAGGTTCTGTTACGAATAATATTTTTTTTTATAATTCAAAGGAAATTAAATTTAAATATGAACTAGCCGATGATGTAACCAATAGTGACACCATAATAATTATATACATTTAAAAAGCCCTAGAAGAACACGTTAGAAAACAATAATAACAATACCGATCGTCACTTTTAACTCTTCATTTTCTTATTGTGAACACAGAAAATCGAACTTACTTTTATTTTTTGTCTTACTTTTCTCAATATGTTAAGTGAACCGTAACGTTCATTTTTTTTGAGAAATAAATGTCTTGAAACCGAAACATACCAACAGACATCGATCAAACTCCCTTCTGATCATTTTCAACTTCAAACTGTGATCAGAATTATTAGTCAACACGGGTTGGTTGTTACTGTTTGTGTTTCTAAGAAATCTCAAAAAGAAACATTGGCGATCTCTTCCATTTCTGGAAAATGGTACCAGCTACGCTTTACAAAATAAATATTTAAAATGTTGTGTTATGTGCGAAGCAGATTTATTAAAATTCATGAATAATGTCTTTTTTGTGGTTTGTGTCAATTTATATTGTCTTCTTACTTGATATTAAAATTTATTTTTTTATAAGTAACTTCTATTCAATGACAGTGTATCAATGACGAGTAATTTAGAGAATTTTAAATAAACAATTAAATTAAACTACTTAAAATAATGTTTCCTAAAATTTGGTATACCTACGTATTCCTAACAATTGTTAATTAACTATAGAACTGAAATTATGGCCAGCCTACGTAGTTATGAAAGTCACTCCTAGCCTTACCTCACTTGTGCCCGAAAGGGCACTAAAGGATTATGTTGTCGAGAGGACTGGTCGGTATAGACCGACCTCCTGTCTGCTAATAACAACAATCTGCTATTAGCATTCTATCTGACAAGCATGGCGACTGTGGAGATTTGCTCGGTGGAACTCTGAACTGGATTATGGGAGAACTAAATGGTCCGAAGTGGACGGATATGGGTTGAAATGATGATCCGAAATATATAAAGGAACAAAAATTGTTAAGGGGAATGAGCTTTTACCATAGTTTTTGTATATGTAAGTGTTTGAAACATCTCATACTTGTTAACTTGGTATTATCATCATCACCATCATCATGTCATTGGCAGCCTTGTTACACCCACAGCTGAGTATAGGCCTCCTTATTTTAGTGCCGTGCTGGCCTGGTCTGTGCTAGTCTCATCCAGGTCTTCCCCGCGATCTTCTGTAGGTCACCCACCCACCTAGCCGTTGGTCTGCTAACGCTCCTTCTACCGTCTCTCGGCAACCATTACATTAGGGCTTGGGGATTGGTGTTACAGTCCGGTCCAATTTCTATCCAAATTTAATATAAATCTTTTCTAAACACAGTCAAACGTTCTATAAGCATTTCTGTTGACGTGATAACGTCTTATAAATTTATGAACACCGGCTGCATGCACGAAAAAGTGTAACGTTACGTAACGTTTCTTGTCAAACTCGCACTTATTGATGTTAAGACAGACGCCCGTAGGTATTTAGGCGTTCGAGTACTACTTCTAAGTGGCGGCGGCAGCGGTGTTCTTCCTTATTTTTTGAGTGTACGAGCAGATCGTCGACGAAACAATACGTTGTCGTCTAATCCTCGTAGAACCACGTGTGTGAAACGTTGAAAAGTTTGACCGCAATTTCTTAAACCGATCGTCATGCAGGTAAATTCGAAAAGTCCGAAAGGTGTTATTATTGCGGTTTTTGACGTTATAACGTCTTATAAATCCATGAACACCGGCTGCACGCACGAAAAAGTGTAACGTTCCGTCTGAGCCTGTGCGTGCAAGCGAGAGCGCGGAACAAGCGATAGAGAGGCACGATCAGCCCTTTTCCTTTCGTTAGCGTTAGCTTGTGTCACATTTATCTCTCTTCTCGCGTGACGTCAGAGATAGTATTCCGAATAGTACAGTAGCTGTGGTTCATCGATGTTTCTTTATGACGTTATCACGTAAAACTATCGTCCGTAAGCCGACTTTACAGACAACCAATTTTTTTATGCATAAATTCGTTGACTCGTCGTTAAATTGGTAAAAAAGCGTGCGTTCGGAGGGTATTTGAACGCAAACACACTTGTATATGTGCATTAATAGAAAGAGACAGAGAGAGACATAAAGTGTGAATTTAATACGCGTTTTGAATACAGAGCCATCTATTATAAGCCGCGTTGAAAACTTCGTTGCAGAAATAGATAGCTTAACGCACAATCTGATCTACAATGACTATTACTTAAGTATTATAGGTGTACATGTGACCACAAAATCTAGTCAGCATTTAAGCCTAGTATTTACATCACCACACAGCCCAAAATTTGTTTAAATCTTAGGTAGTTCTAGTGGATTTTGCATCGTTAAATGTGTGTGTCATTATTTAAATTCCATAACAGCAAATGGTTAATGGTTTTATCTTTAAATAATCTCCTCGAACAAGCTACATCCGTTTAAAACAATTATTTTAATGCTGGTTAAGCCCTGCCAAAACGGCAACGCCGCTTACCGTCAGTGATGCGCATTTAATTACCTACATTAGCATTTTTTCAATAACCTAATGCAATGCGACGTTGCCACCCCTCTATCTTTTTCTCATTAGTTGGTATGCAATTGGGGACTTGAGTCTATTTTTATTCACTTCGTTTGAATTTGAACTTCATAAAGAAGTCAAGAACAGTGGAAAGCCATATCTACCCTCGTAGGTCATAATATACGTTACTAAATTATAAAAGAAACAAAAGAGCTCGAGCTTCAAGAGATTTTTATTCTGTACTTGAGTCCGTTTAATTGCGGGCGGTGAGTAATGGGTAGCTTACCGTCCGGTCAGGACCAGGCTCGTGCTGGACGGCGCGGCGGCGCGTACGTGTTCCACGCGCGCCTCAAAGAGATGTCAGCATCGAAGAGGGGGCCCACTAGGGCCCAAGACTGCCAGGAAAGCGGGATCATCCGAAAGGGGTACCGCTGACCCGGAACATAAAGGGCCAAGGAAGGAACACGGGTGGGTTTTAGTCAGTAAGAATTTGACACTCCCTTACGCTCCACCCAGAGCGGAAGGGGTCTTTAGATGATTTCCCATCCTCAAAAAAAAAAAAAGTCCGTTCAATTGCTAGTTGGTAGAACAACGTGTACTTATAAGAAAATAACATTTGTCCAATTTGTTAAGTACCAAAAACACAATTAACATCTCGTCTGTGGGTGTGAGTGCCTCATGTGGGTGTACTATGATACACCTCTGCTTTACCCTTCGAATAAAAAGGCGTGACGTTGTCATCAAATAAATTCGAAAATATTATCTTCCATATTGCATATTGCATATTGTCTGTTGGTCTGTCAGTCGTGAATTTATTTTAAACACGAATTTTGTAACAATAATACTCTGACAGTGTGATAAATCTGAATTTTAGTTGGTAAAATACATTCTAACTCAATAATCCAACGCGCAATCAACGCCATTGCCGATTCAAGGCTTCATATCCCGTTTACTACCAAATAATACTATTAAAACACAAACTCAAAGCATTTATTTCAAATAAACCAATTACAGGCACTTTTGAATTGTCAAGGGGTTGGTCAGTCAGAAAGATGAAGCTAGTTGCCCATTCCAAAGCGTAGTAGGTACCTATGGAGAAGAACGGGCAAGAAACTCCATGGACACTCTTTTAAATCAAAATATTGTTACAAAAAAGTGGTTACATCATTCATGTTATAATTATACATGTGAGAACGATGTAGAAACACGTGCACGTTAAAAGGGTCCGTAATAAAAAGATAAAAACAATTATGGTATTAAAATAAGCCGTGGCAGCTAAGAAATGACCAGTGCCTACTGACGGCGCCCGTTCACGAACATGACGTATGTATCAGCACCATTCAGCTCAACCATTTTGAAGGGAACTCAATGATCCAATATACACGCCACCACCAGCGACACATTTGAGTGAGCATGACATACTCTCAGCCGCCAGGGCACATTCAAGGCAATGAAAGATGAACCCAGTAAGCTTTATAGTGGGTACATAGTGCTCAAACATGTGCTATGCAATTATACAATACTAAGAGATTGAATTTATACAATGCAAAGATAGGTTGTACAATCTTCTAACACAAACTTGTAACTAAAACATACTAATATCCCCATATTTATTTATTTATCAAAACTTTATGCAAAAGTAAAAGAATATTGTATAAATGCGGACTTAATGCCTGAGACATTTTCTACCAGTCAACCATATGGTTATGCAAAGATAAAACATGGCAGCTTCAACATACGGGATAGGATAGCTTGGAAATGACTACAAAATACAAGAATAAATACGAATACATAGATTACATACATAATATAAACAAAATAAACCTTGTCAGGAGAAATAACGATCGTTATAGGAGAAAACGAATTCAGCAACTCAGCGATGGGATGTTTCACCCAACTTCTGACGGATATGTTCACGTGCCTTCACTTTAAAAGATAAACAAGAACAATGTTAACAGTATTGATTTATAACATGGTTTATACAACATTCAATCTTGAACCGAGCGCATAAAAGAAATTATTAAACGATCTAAGGATTCCCTATGTATTATAGACTGACCGGTTGGCGCAGTTGGTAGTGACCCTGCCTTCTGAGCCGCTGGTCCCGGGTTCGATCCCCGGACAAGTCAAATATTTGTGTGCATGAACATGTCTGTTTGACCTGTGTCTGGGTGTGTATATGTTTATAAGTATGTATATATCAGTCATCAGGTTACCGTAGTACAGGCTCTGCCTAGTTCGGGACCTTGTGTGGATGTTGTCTCATATTATATTATTATAATTAAGTTCAGCTTTGATATTTAGTAAACGCTGAGTAATTATTGATAATAATTAAAAAAAATTCAAACTCAGCTATTTGTAATCCAAACGAATGAATAAATCAATTCTCTAAATTATTTTATAAATTATTTAAAAGAGTCATGAGAGCATGTCTAAATAGGTTTTAGCTATTTGGTTAAAGTTCTAATAATTTTAACTATCATCAATTCACATTAGACATCTTTCTCAATCGATCAGTCATGGAAATTAAGCACAGAGTTGCAACTTCAACAACAACATACCTACTACGCTGTCCAGAACATAACCCACAGGCTGGAATGTCCTAAGAGTCACACCTTTGCACCTTTGAGGATCTAACGAACGCCACTGAAGCTGCTAATAACGTGGCGTACTGGACTCAACTAATCAGAAGGCCATCAGGCTGAAAAAGTACCATCGACTGGAGAATAAGAAGATCATCATCATATCTGTCTTTAGTTTTTTTTTTTTTTTCTCCTTTTGTTACTTACCTATTTGTAATTTATAATGTAAGGAAAGAGCGGAGCCTTCTAATATAGACATTGCTATGCCTAAATGGAGACTCCTCGACATGCAATGTAAGCCAAAGTAATGCAGTTTTGACAGATCAAGAATGAGTTTAGAATGCAAATGTTCTTAAAAATACGGGAAATGCCCCTCAGGTCACTGTCCTCCCCCATGCATAGCTACAATGACCAACCGAGTCAATTAACTAAGAAGTTTCTAGTTTCCACAACCCAAATTTCCGTTTTATTAGACGTAGAGAAACGTAAGTCCCGTCGGAGTTACACAACTTAGGTTTAAAACTAGTCTAGTGCCTAAAGAAGGCTTTCAGCGTACAGGTGCTAGTGCCAATCTCAATGATACGGGCCCTTAGGGAGCTTTCCATTTAGGTGACAGGTGGTACCTCGATGCCGAGTGACAGCCGCATCCGATTTTTGTAGGTAATAATTCAGTTTCTCGGCACGAAAAAATGAATGAGTGTAACCCAGTTTTTCTGGTTAATTCCGGAATGACGGTTGCATTTGCGATGATTTATTTATTAACGCAAATCTTACCCTACAACTGTCATTACAGATCCGCGATCGAATTTTCACCTATTTCTAAATGACATATTATATATAATGTAGCTTTTGCGAATTCACTGAAGTTGCTCCACAACTTGAGTGAATTCGCAAAAGCTGATGATAATGATTTTGTGCTAATAAGGCGCAAAATTGTATCATATCGTACAGCTCAGCGGAAGTGCCGTTGTAGTATACATAAATAAATAGTACTTGACTAACGAACTAAGAGTATTCTATTCTTATGGTACTCCACAGACAATAATTAAACTGCACCTTGTAGGTAAATCAGGAATTAGTAATTTATTGTCAAACTCGTCTGACGTTGAGTAGATTAAAAATTCATTTATTCGACGGGTTATTTTATCTAAGCATTGAACTTAGTTAAAGCACACAATGAATAACTCGATGGGCTTTACTAACTCAATTAAGACATTAAACTTGTTAGTAGTTTATTGGAATAAATACAACTGCGTTTTTTATTTCACATACCAATTGCAGTAAGTGCCCACTTTGTCTGCTTAGAATACTTAGTAGTAGAATTAAATTTCAAATTAATATACGAACTAGAATAAAATACAGTTACATTTCTCTTTGACCTTTTCGCGGTTTTTAAACCTTTGTTTCTCGTTTTCTGTCTTTTACGTAAATGGTTGACTGCGTAATGGCTTTTTTGTGCGTTTTATTAGCGTAAAAAGGGTATAAAGGGACGTGGATGGTGTTTGGGATATCATTGGTTTAGCAGATTCAAGGATTACCCAAAAATAAAGATGTTCTGACAAGGTTTAAAGTTAGAATCTACTTCATCATTCTCCTGCGCTTATCCGAATTTATTTGAAAGAAAAGAAAGAAAGAAAATAAAGTTATTTGACCCAGGTTAAAGCACACAATATTACACAAAAACAGACAAACAGTACTTAAAATAGTATTGTGTGATTGTGTGCTGATGATTTGGCGTCGGCGCAACAAATTTAATGTCGTTTACTTCCATGAGTCATCATCTCGGTAGCCTTTCTAGCCATATCATCTTTCAAACAGTCCATCGATCGTTTCTTTGGTCTTTCCCTACTCTTATAACATCCACATTCGTACTAAAAACATTCCTCACGACATTTTCCTACTCCTCCTAGCTGACTTGCCGAGCTCATTTTGATACTGTCTTAGTTCTTCTATGTTCAAAATTCAACGCAAAAAATACTTTGATAATCCTAAACTCATAAAATACGCAGAGCGCAAGCGTGATAATAATTGTTCGTTGTAATACAAGTCAAATTAATATGTACAAATAAATTCCGTCATCAAAATTCCTTCTAACAATTTCACCCCTACGCATACCCTAGTAACCCTTTCTTCCTTCATATTCTAAAAATTAATACACGACACATTAGCACATGAATAAACCACTGATTTGCCAGTTTCCGGCCCTTTTAGACACAATCATATATTATTATTTCCCCCATGCCCTTGAAACCGTCTGTTGGTCAACCCCGCCCTATATTTTGTGGGGTTCGTGCGTGTTCATACAAAATATTAGCTAGTAAACTGGCGACACGCGAGCTGACCGGCTACTGGGGCATTGTCGAAGATTAAGTACGCGGCTCTTGGCTACTAGTACACAGGTTCTCACGAAACTGAATTATTTTACTTTTGTATGGTGGTCGTTTAGTTTTTATTCGTAGCCTTCCAAAAGCTTTTGCTTCTTACAACATGTTGACCTCGATGTATTGTTATTTAGACTATGGCATCCCACGGCCGCATTAAGGCCATCTGTCTCCCATTAATTCATTGTCTACGTCTTGCTTCTAAAACCATATTTTGACAGAAATCCTCTTCTTATCACACCCTTTTTTTTCACACCTTGACTTGTCTTTAAATCCACCAAGTGATAAATGATAAATGACTTTATTTCTGTAAGTAGGTTTTTACAAACACTTTAACACGTCAATCATATTTTTTTTTAAACTAGATGAGGTCGGCGTTTCCTATCTGACTACTCTGAGAAGAAAGGCCGAAACAAACTCAGAGGTCACAGTCTCTTTTAAAGTCCAGACAGAATCTTGGTCAGATCATGTGAAGGCTATGTAGATCGGTGTCTGAAATGGTCTTTTGAGGAAAGAACCACACAGATTGAGTGGACCTGTCCAGTCAGTGCACGCAATTGTCAGCAATCGTGCAGCTCAACAAGCTCAAGCTTTCACGACTCAAAAACTCTATAAATCTCACTTATATAACAAATAGTACATCTCAATGTTATAAATAAAAGACTCGCGTTTTTCGATAAAGAATAATTTTAACTCGTTATTGGAATTCATCAGCTGATTAATTAGTGAGTGATTACCATTTCAATGAATAAATACAGGACCTAAATAAACAAAACACAAATAACTGTGAAAAAGAAATCATGACAATAATGTTGTCAATCACTTCTTTGTTCAAAATAATGATAATAATTTATTCCGATGAAGGTTTGACAACTCGTTTCACAGTTTTATCCGAACGCGAAATCGAAAGGGAGGCTTGTGAAATATACGAGATGTAGATTATATGTGTACCTAATGCTTTTGGTTCTATATAAGACTAGCGGCGCCCCGCGGTTTTTCCCGCGTAACTTTCGATTCCGTGGATATATCGGGATAAAAGTATTTTATGTCTTAATCCAGGTAATGTTCTACTCACGTGCTAAATTTCATTTAAATCTGTTTAGCCGTTTTAGTGTGAAAGCGAAACAAACAAACATACAAAAAAAATATCCTTTTGTCTTTATAATATTATTATTATTATAGTTTAGGTATTCGTTTAGGTGGCTGTCGACTTCAAAACAAAATTGATTGCGCAGACTATTTCTTTAAAGATCTGATGAAAAAAATTATGTGAGGATCAAATTTTGCAAACACAAGAAGGAATTTAAAAAAAAAATATGTTACCATATTGACAAGTTAGGACACAATTTTTCCTCATTCTAGAGCAAAACAAGTTTTTTTTAAACATGCACCACACCATGTAACTACATGATTTTGATGAAAAAAAAGTTTGCATGCCTAATACACTCAAAAATATTACATGAAAGCATCCGTATTTATGTATAAACGTATTTTAATAATATTACACTTAATATTTTAGCAGCGGTTACAAAATTTGTTAATTGATTTCCTCAATTATTTACTGACTGCTTTGTTTCTGGGTTAATATCAAAACTTGTCTAAAACAGTAAAAGAGAAAATTATTATGAAAGTGACAAAGGCAGAGAAAACCAACAAGTTAACTATGTACGGTTTAACAGACTCACTTCCGTACTTAATTACTAACTTCACAACTGTTTTTAGACGTTTTTGCTTTCTGTTACAAACTTCAGGGGAGTTGACCTAAATTTTGTAATTGTAATTTAATTTTAAATTCCGAAAACTTTGCGAACGCGGCTATTTCATGATTGTGTTGTTTACCAAAGCATAACATTGCTAGCAGAAAAAAATGTAAGAGGTAATTTTATGGTTTTAGTACTTCCCTGAATTAAGTCTCTCACAGTTACGATTACTTTACCTCATTTTTTCTTTCAACTTTTCTTAAAATATGTCACCCAATTGTGAGCTACAACATGTTGATGTGTGATGACGTTACATAGCAGATAGACATCCCTAAAAAAAATAATTCGGTACATTTCCAACAGTAAAATTATAAATATTTTTCAACGATTGTATTGACAAGGCTTACCGCTTGACTTCACACGCTACATCTCTGCTCAAAACAAATATTTGTCTGCCCTACAGACTCCAGTCTGGGTGTTTGTTTATTTGACATTAGCGCTGCCACTGCATCCACAACACAGCAGGTTGTATTGTAAGGCATATAAACCTAGTATAACCTTGGCAAAATGTGGGTGTACTACACAGGTACACCTCTGCCTTCCCTGTCAGTGAAAACAGGCGTTGTGTTATATTATAAACCTTGTTTAAAATAAACGCGTGTTTTTTAAAGAACAAGAGAAAATGTTAGTATGAGAGCAAGATTAATGGCATAGTCATTTTCTCTGTTCGCGCCCGTGATTTACGCGGCGTGAATATAAATAAAGTTCATTTTTATTTTTAGTACACTTTCTTACTGACTGGTACTAAAATGTTTATTTATGTTATTAGCTTTATGGCGCATATCTTCCGGGTTTATGAAGTAAAACCTATTTTTACGAACTTATGTTTTTAGTTAATAAATTCTCAACCTACTTTGGGCTTTGAAGATAAGCCTATTAACTCGCTTTTGTTAACTTTGCGTGTAAGTGAACAATGTGACACGGTTTATGAATGGCTATGAAAAGCTGATTTAACTGATTCTATAAAACTACACTACAATTTATATTAGATATGCCTACTTAACACGGCATCCATTGAAACCAAAAATAAAATATGATAATATTATTCGTTTGTATTGCTCCCTACTTACCTAGACTGCACATTCCACGCTTTACAATACTTTCTGTTGAAATCTTGTTGCAAAATAATCATTATGTTTTGTCTAAGAATTTCTTCGAAGCTAAAAACAAATAAGTATACATTTACAAGTACTAAGAGATCATAACTCAAAAGGCATCTCAAGAACCGATTCCTTAGAGACATAAGAAACTTTCTTTATAATATTTTCTAGAAACGAACGTTCCGTTGAGAGCCAACAAGAGACATACTAGTTATATATTTTAAAGATTTATTATAGTTCCACTATATTAACGAAGGCATTGTTTTTTAGTAGTTTAGTTTACCCCTTACCACTACAGGGCAAGCACGTACACTACCACTAGAGGTCAAATACTTACCACTCGATGGCAAGTACTTATTAGAGGGTAAGTACCTACTTATCAATAGAGAGAAAAACTTACGTCTGGAGTGCAAGTAATATGTAGAGGGCAAGACTATGCCATACTATGCAAGACTAAGCAACTTGATCGCAAGTACGGACCACTAAATGATGATAAACGATTTTATTTTCTGTAAGTAGGTTCGTACAAACATTTTTTTACACGTCAATCATATTTTAAAAGCTAGATGAGGTTGGCGTTTCCTATCGGACTACTCTGAGAAGAAACACCGAAACAAACTCAGAGGTCACAGTCTCTTTTAAATCACCACTCTTCTCAAACCAATCGGTCATTGCATATTTAAATATAGTGTTATTAAAATGCTATTAAACAAAGTGAACTTTTCATAATCAAGTTAAAAGATTAAAGTCCTCTTACGAAATAATAATGATTTCCCTGAAAGCCAACGAGTGCTAACAAAGTTAAAAATATAATTTAATTAACAGCTTATCATTATAAGCTTGCGTATTTTTTTAACAAATTAATTAATTAAAGCATTGTAATCGGCTGTATTGAAGCGTATGGACCTATTTTATTCGCACTGCAAGACGCTGATCTTCATTGAAGATAACTAGTAATTATGGTTGCTTTTCAAGACTCCAAGTTAGCCAATGGTGCCGATAGAGTAGTATTATCTAAAAATATTCATCATCATCATCATTATCAGGCTATATTCATCCACTGCTGGACGTAGGCCTCTCCTAGTGATCGCCACTGAACCCAATCTTTGGCTCTCCTCATTCAGTCTCTGCCAGCCGCCTTTCGCAAGTCGTCACTCCACCAGGCTGGCGGCGGCGGGCGTCCCATACTACGGTTGCCTAAACGCGGTCTCCACTCTAAAACTCGTTTTCCCAACGATTGTCGGTTCTGCGAGAGATGTATACCATCCCATTGCCGCTTTATCTAAAAATATTGAATTTCATGTATTAAAATCAGTTAGAAACGTTATTACGAGTACAAAGATTTTGTTTATGACTCTTTTAAAATTAAAACGCTTTTTCGACAGTGGCCGGTCTACTACCACCACTAAAAGTCAATAACTGCAGTTCTTTGTAAATGATAAATAATTTTCTATAAGTTGTTAAAACACTTTTACAAGACAACCAATTATGTTTTAAAACTAGATGAGTTAGGTGATTCCAATCCGACAATTCTAAGAAGAAAGACCGAAACAAACTCAGAGGTCACAGTCTCTTTTACAGCCCAGACATAATCTTGGCCAGATCATGTCTGTGAGCACCATGCAGATTAGTGTCTGAAATGGTCTTTTGAGGAAAGAACCACACAGATTTGAGTGGACCTGTCCAGTCAGAGCACTCAGTTTCTAGTAATCGTATACACGATTACTAGAAATTGAGAGCTCTTATATTGTTCTTGGTCTCCGTGTTCATACTAAAATATTGTTTTGTTATTCCGGAAAAAATCGAGAGACTTTAAGTACTTTAAATAAAGTCGCTTTTCGTGTCTGTCTGTGTGACAGCTAAGATCTTCTAAACTATACAATGAATATGTATGCGATTTTCTACACCATCATTTAGAACGTTCATTCCGGCATGATTTATGTTTTTTGTAGAATCCGTTCAATTCCTTAATAGGGCTGATTATTAAGTGTTGTTTGAATTAAATCACAGGCTAATTACCACAACCAAGTCCCGGCTTCACCTCACCTTTAACTTCCTGCCATTCGCGGTGACTGACATTAGTGACAGATAGCTGACAATTTGTTTGCATGAGACAGCCTTTACATATCTGTTATATATATAAACAACACGACGTATTTAACAAAAAAAAAAAAATTGTATTATTAATACATGTATTATGTCAGTCCGATTAATCTTATTCAATACATCACTAGTTTAACTTAAGATTTATTTATTTATTTATTAATAAAGGTACACCAACAGCTTCTGTATACAAAATATCAAATAACAGTAGATAATAGTTGAGGGCTTATACAGTTGCCAATTAGGTGAACCAACATTCTCAAAAGAACAAATAAAACAAAAGACAAGCTCCTTCACTGTTAGGTTCTCAATAATCTAGGAATCTTTATGTTTTGACATGTTGCCACATTAGTAGGCTGCACGCGTGCAAAGCAGAGGCGGATTACTAGTTTCCATACATTGTATAAAATTAGTTTCTGTTACAGAACACGTGTCTATATTGTTAGCACTGCGCTATTACGTGTTGTATATTTTATTTTCGTGAAAAAATTGAACACTGTTGGTATTCCAGTGTGCATATATTTTTAGACTGACCGATCAAAAAACAATAGGTAAGCTATATTTTTGTTACGTTTTTTTTAACACCAGCTAGAAATTCAACGCAGGTTCAAACCCTATTCCGAACCAAAAAGCAATGGTTATATTTCGAAATTAACTCTGTAAAAGGCGGTTCCGATTATTTTTTTGTGAATTTATAGGTGTATGTAAAATTAGTAGCAGGTTGGTGGATCGAAGGCGTGAGTTTAAATATGGATGAATTTAAAGAGCCTCCGCAAGTAGTCTTACTAAGGTAAATGTATGAATATACATCCAGCGCAACCTGGTCAAATTATTGTTTACCACGCTACGAGGAGATCCTACATAATATTTCGATCCAATACGGTACAAACAAGTATACAAGAGTCTCACTATCATTTCCACGATCTAAGATACGAACACACGTTAACTTAGCCAAGCGATACATCATACAAATGTTGGCAAAACGTATTTTTTATTCGTAAATTACACTCGTGTGTAACCGCCTTGTTCAGTATAACATGATATGTATGTAGCGAGACGGAACAAACATTATTTTCTACTAATAAAGCGTTGAAAAAACTCCTTTGTTCCTATGCTTGTTAATAAAGATGTTCCTTATTTTATATTTTCCTTGTAAATTTTCTTTGGTTTGAGAATATTATTGGGTTTGTGTAAACGAGGTCTTCATACATTACTATATCATGTTTCTACTTGTAGGTATTTTAATTTAAGGCTCTATTACACTTTCATATTTTCGGATATATCCCAGTTTGCATCTTACAAAAATTGCCCTTCTTATATCCGAGGTTGTACAAGGATTTACATTAAAAATATTGCTTACTGTTTTTTCTGTTCCGTGATTAAAAGTATGTAAATAAAAAAACTTTTACTAAAAATTTCACAGACATACAAATCTGTCACATTTTTGTTGACTACGAATGACTTGACGCGTAGCGGCTCGGTTATCGGATTCGACAGCGTAGCTCGCGTAGCCCGCGTAGCCGTCACTACCGCTACGGCGTAGCCGCTACGATGACCGTTTAAACCAATGTCAGACTTTTTTTATTTTTATTTATCTCCCTTATGACTATCATTACAGGTTTCATTACCTAATGTGATAGTGTGGTAACTTATTACATCTGTAAATATAAAAGTAATTTACAATTAAACCCTAAGCAAGCAACTTTTAATGGGTTAAATTGAGGGCGTAAAGCCCAATTGCTAAAAGTTTACGCATTAAAGTGGCTCTTAAAAGCTGGCTGGTTTTTAAGTTAGTATAAGTGTAAGCCATTTAACGGTGTGCAAGTAAAAAACTAATAATTAAATAAACAAAATATAGTTTATTTAATTATTATGAACATTCAGACTGTGGTTGAATTTTTTTTTATTACACTATTATAATTTTACTGATGTTGAAAATTAACTTGATAGTAATGTATATACAACGTGTAACATACTTAACGCAAGACCTCATACACCCCAATTAGAGTATTGAGTTAAAAGCATAATACAATGACCAAAACAATTTTTTTAAAGCTAACTATTATTATCAAGAAAATCGTGTTGACCCTAGCATTAATTTATGCATTTAAAATTGAGTCTTATTGCCTTGCAATCAGTATTGCAAAATACATAATTTTTGAAAAAAATATGTATATTAATAGTTACTGAAATTGATTCACTAGTCAATTATGAGCAAGCTACTTTCAGGACTTGCGTTTATTCTGTTACACCTTGTATAGCTCTTAGGGCCGATTTTTCAATGTTCAGATAACTTTTTTTAACTAAAGAATAAAAATTGCGGTTTGACAGCTTTTGTGTAGAAAAAATGTTAATCCGCCATATTTTTTCTTCAGCTAAAAGTGATCTGACGATTGAAAAATCGGCCCTCAATGACATAGATAATTAATTAATGGGGATTCGAAAGTCTTTAACTAAGAAACAGTTGGATACGACCGAGTTCGCTTGCTTTCTACCAGAAAATGAACGGACTATGAAATTAATACTTTTGTATTATGGAAATAATACTACTATACAGGTATGAGAAACAAGGTGTAAAGTTCACTCATACCCATAGTAAAGGGAGGTTCGTCCGACCAGACAGGTGTCGTGTCTGGTGGGCAACTGCCCCACGATTAATGTCGGGACGTTGTATATTTATGCTAGTTGCGCGGTAAACTTTGCTTGCGCGATGCAGGATTTTCCGTGACGTCAGTGTAATGCGTAGTTCGCATGTGCCGATACGCGACGATATGTGGTAGATAACACTACACTACCAAGACTAAATTACTAGACTATTTTACATTGAATTTTGCAGTAAGGTGTTTGTGTTTTAGTAATTAGCTTAATTTTCAGTTTTTGTTAGTATAATAATAATGTGTGTTAGAATACAAACAATGTATGTGATTCTGTTTATAAAAGCCCTGAAACAGTCTCACAGAATCTAGGAGCAAACTTAGGTAATGTTATATTCTGAATATGAAAACTTCCTGATATTAATAAGTTGCGACTACGTATCATTCAACGCTTAACGGGATGTTTTAACGAAAAAAATAAAAAAAAACAAATTGCACTATTTTCCTCAGTAGGCTATTGGGAGCCGTGCCCCCGTACTTCCGGCTCATATTAAAACAGTTATCGTACAATCTTAACTGCCCTATACTCGAAACTATAGCGTCCGTTGAAAATGATATACTTACGGTCAATCTTCACACAAAATCCCACCCTAATAGTCAAAAGATAAGGTCGAATTTTCAATGCGAACACTATGAAACAGAAAGACCCTATTATTTCTCATTATTAATTTGATAAGAAAAATTTCCCGTATGTGAATTGAATTTTCAACTTTATACTTAGCAGAATTGGGGGTGATTTTGTTTGACGGTTTAAACCGAAGTGTTTCGTAATCGCCTGATACAGTACTGTATTTAAACGGTCGTTGTAAATATAGATAGGGTTTTCATAGGCATCCCTTTGTCGTTTGGAATAATGAAAAACACTGGCCTCTTTTGGTTTAGCCAGCTGTTAAAAACGTGGCCTAATTACAGGTTGAACCGACCGCAATATGGGACACTTCATTATCCGATGGTTTCTGTTTTGTCACAAGGACGGGAGATATACATACAGTACGGAGTATTGCCAAATATTACATGTATTTCGAATTTATATAACGATGTGTCGTTTTCCGAAGGATAGGCTCGTAAATGTAGGATAAACGATATGATTGATGCGTTAATAATGTAGGTTACATAAGTAAGGCGTAGAATCAATAATACTCTATATAGTAAAACATGGAATATATCTATCTACAAGTACTCAATACACTATAGAGACATAAAATGTATTTTGTCAGACTGATATTTCTATTTTGTATGATCATAAAATATAAATGTCGGTTTCGTCTAGAATGTTCCACAGTCCTCGTTAACGTTTAATTACATTTTCAAATACATAATGTTTACAAACAGGAAACTTTTGCTGTAACGTAACATGGATGAGTATGATGGTTCCACTTTTCCTTGAGAAAAAGACTGAAAGATCCGAAATGTTAACAACTTCCGCTGAAGTCCAATTAACTGAGAGTTTTACAAGGTAGGTACCTAAAATATTTTTCATTTCAGATCACAAAACAAAAATCAACCATAAATATGATGATATAGAAATTACTAATAACAAAACAAAAAACAATCCAACAACATAAAGTAACATTTCATCACCCCACACGAATTTTATACAAACCCTTTTACTTTTACGGCGCGATAAGCCACCATAAGCCTTTATTTGTATTCACTCTAAAATCTTGCAAACAAAAATAAAACGTTAATGGGTCAGCATAAAAAAAGAACCCGCTAATTCTCTGCTTACATTAGGACAAACAGAACCATCACGCGTACGTCACAGGGTACGTACCATCACGTCCGAAAAAGGTATTCCACTCCGAAAAAGGCGAACATTAAAGTTTTGGTTGAGTGCCATCTCTGTCATTTTAACCGTTCTGTGGTTTCGTATACAATGTCGACGTACCTTTGTTGGGGACAGTTCGTAATTTGAAATTTGCGTGTGGACTCGTAAAGGGAATGTTTTTTTTTAGTTTTACGACGCGAGCACTTACAACTCTTTGGTTTTAAACACGAGTGCCTTTTTTGTATTTCTAAGTACCAAATGTGATGTAAAAAGGAATTATTTTAAATTAAAACATGTTAATTTATTTTATGTTTGTGTTTGTTTTTTGTGGGTTTTAAAAGAAGCTTTGTGTGCTTAATTATGGCAGTTATTTTTAGATTTTAAACAAAGTCAAAGCTAATTGTTACAACGATATATTTTTAAACCTGAGTTTTTGGTCCATCAGCAAAAATGTGCTGCCGCGTGTTAATTTCTGAATAAAAAAGCCTCTTTTGACCTCGCAGCTCTTCATTACAGTACAGTTTTAAACGATTATCTTCAGAATGTAAAAGCAATACCCTTGACATTAACAAACCAAAAATTACAAGAAAAACATAAACAATCAATATGTCTTACAACTTCCCCGCATGTCGGGGCATTAAAATTCAGTTACCGTATCACAGTCGGATATTGTGGCAGAACTTGTTTGTCACGGACAGTCACTTGAGTTCGTCACGAAATTCGTTTTAATGGTTGGATTCAATGTGGGCTTCGGGAAATTGACTAGTATTTAAATGTGAATAATAATTTTCTTTATTTGACTTTTTAAGACGGTGAGGTTAATCGTCTACAATTAACTTGCAAAGGAGTTTTTTTTATAATAACAGTGTTATACGTTAATCACATAGGTATTTTTACTTTGATAATATTTAAGTATACGGCAATAGACAGAGGTCTATTATGAGCTCTTATTTTCATTATTATTGTCAGTTATACTAACTGTGGTGGACAAAAAAAAAGAGAAAAAGCATTTTAGACGGCTACGAAACTGTTTCGCAGAGATGCATAGCAGAAACATAAGATTAGTTACTCTTGAAATAAATAGAAAAATCTAAAGTTCATTGTTAATCTATTACTAAAAAGAAGGAAAAGAAATAAACAGTTCCCCACACGCGAAGGCAAGCTAAACCACCAATGCATTTAATTGGATTTCTTCTGTACCTAGAAAATAAAACGAAATTGCAATTCTTCTCGTACCTACAGGACCAGGCATATATTGGTTTCCCATTACAAGAATAAACAAGATAACTAATAAACAAAATAACTAAGATATCAATATCTTGGAGACTAACTTGAAAGATGCAATTGACATGCCTTTTAATATTCTCTGAAATATAATGTACTTTTGACTATCGAACCATATTTTGAAAAACCGATCCTACTTTAATAACTATTTTTTAATTCTTTCTTACTAAATGTTGCGTTGTCAATATGTTTCTGGCAGTTGTTTTGTCAATCGTAGGATAAAAAGTTTTCAAAATAGCTTAGAAAATAAAGCTTAACCAATATATTATGTAATCTGCTGTAAAGATATCATATTTTTTTTAAATTTAAAATGGGTTTGCTCTCGACTCTAGTCTAGGTCAGTGGTGACTGAGACAGAGTCGACGATGGAGTGAGCATACCCAGAAGAGGCCACTCACTCACACTCATTTGAGGTTCACTCTCACTTTGAAGAGATTAGGGTTGTATGCGTTCGGAAACACAGACGCAGGCAGAGAGTTCCACTCTTTTGCTATGCGCATAACAAAAGACATTTGGAAATGTTTAGTGCGAATTGGTGGAATAGCAACTAGTTAAGGATGGTAACGTGCAGTGCGTCTAGATGACTGATGGAAAAAGGGGGCCGGTGGAATGAGGTCGTGCAGCTCCGAAGTACAATCTGTAGAAGACCGACAAGCAGGCGACCTTGCGGCGACAAGCTAAGCAATTCATTTAGGTAATAATTTAAGCAAAAGCAAAAGGAGCAAAAGCAAAAGAAGAATGTAAAGATCGTAACAGGAAGCGTTCTGTGGTTTCTGCAAACGTCTTTGGGAGCAAGGCGTGAGTTTATGTATGCATGTAGTTTGCCAAAAATCCGTAAATGATTACCAACTCAATCATTATTCATAATACAAACTTCTCGAACATGCTTGTCACATCAATAACAGTTAACCCTCCTAATGCCACTAATCTCCGGGATTTAAAAATAGAGTCTACAAAGATACATGCAAAGCTTCACTCGAGATCACAAGCTCTTAAGCGAACATACAAACAGGATTAAGGAAGGGTTAGTTCTGCACAAGTAACCCTCCCACCGTCGACAACTTGTACAGACGGGCTCATATCAACTGTGATGATATCAAAGGACTATGGTCGCGGTCTTTGAGAAGTGTTTCTAACATCTTAACCTGTTATAGCTCATGTCAGACGCATAGCTCTAGTTCTGACAAGTGAGGCATACTTGGTGTTAAGATATTTTATGTTTGTGTACTAGGTACTTTGGCGTGCAGATTTGTGAATGGGTTTGTGGAATGTAATTCAATCACTGGCAACACTGGCAATGCAAATGCAATGACGTAATTTTCCGAATTTGCTTTAGTTTAGCATGAAAAATATTTTGATGTTGTTTTGTATCTTTGTCAAACTAAAACTGCAAAACAACAAGGAAAATAAATATCAAGAGAGACTGTACATTGAAATAAAAACGATATGAAACTTGTTTTCATCCATATTTATTACTTTAGAACACATTTTGACCGTAGTTTATCCAGCAAAGGAAAATTAATATTCGTTAAATTAAATAAAAATAGATTCAGTTGCCGATACATTTTTTTTGCTAAAACGAATCAAAAGGGCTTTTTCGGAACCTTAACAATTTCTTGTATGTCAAAGTCCTTTGAAGTGTCTTCATCTAGAACCTCATCAAGCAATGGACATAATTATAGATATCGTACGGGACAAACAAAAGGATTATTTTGCCTACACTTTTCTTTGAGTGACTTCTTTTATACACAAAAATATGTAATAATTTTTGTTACTTTATATTTTTGTTGTATGTCTAAGAAAATGTAAATGAAATTAATTAACCAAAGTTTCAATCGTGGAGGCGAATGAAACTTTTGTTTTTTTTTTAAACGTTGGCCCACACTAGGAATTTCTCCTGTATCGTGGGTGCCTTTTCAAACATTTAAACTCACATACACAAACAGCCAGACCCGGAACAACTATCTGCAGGTCATACAAATATTTGTCCGTGCGGGAATCGAACCCGCGACACGCAGCGCAGCAGTCAATCACTTAACCACTGCGCCAACCGTGCCGTTTAACTGTTTGATAACTCATTTTATTTATTTCATAGCGATGGCCAGGAAAGTACGAGTATAATATGTGATTGTTTTTAGCATCATCATCATCTTCTATCTGCCTTGCCTTTTCCCAGCTAAGATGGGGTCGGCTTCCAGTCTAATCGGATGCAGCTGAATACCAGTATTTTAGATGGAACGACTGCCTACCTGACCTCCACAACCCAGTTACTGGGTAATATAATACCCCTTCGTAAGACTAGTTGTCAGACCTGTAACGACTGTCAAAGATCCACGAATGACAGCCAGGATCAACGACGTAACGTGCTTTCCGAGGCACGGAGGGGTCTCGGTATGTAAACGTAAAGATGGCCACCTATCCGGCTGTTATTACTACGCCGCAAGTCCCACTATTTACTTAATGTTTTTTTTTTCATACAGTGAAAGTTAATATGTTAAGGAATCTTGTATGTACTTAAAGAAAACGAGTCTGTCTTTACAGTTGCTATGAGTAAAGGCATTAAAATAACATGCTCGTATTTTTGTTATCGCTCCGAACAATTTGTTATTATTTTCCTAAAACACACACTAGAGATAAATTACAATTTATAACGATCCCGCAATCGTAAAAATGACAGTGCCAATATGAATGTCGCGGTTATTTTAGTTATTGACAGCCTGATCTGGAAATAGTTAATATTTTCAGACATTTCCGAATAGACGGGAATCTAAATGGAATTGATTGAATTTCAAATGTGTGTTTCCACGAAAATCATCACTAAATTACAAAAGGAAGCTAATGTGAAACTCAAATCAAGTATTTAGCCATTATGAATGTAATTTTGCATTCATTTTAATTTGAAAGGAGTAGATCTCTATGTTCGGGGAACTAAAACATGTTCGATAAGGATCTATAAGGAAGTGAACAAAAAAGCTCTGATAGGAATTATTATGAATGATTAGAATAATATTATAATAATCTTTGAGGACCATGTAGATTGGTGTCTGAAATGGTCTTTTGAACTGACCATGAATATAATGCAAAACTCTTCTAATCATCCGACATACACACTCCACACTTTAGAAGACCTAGCGTTAAATACATCCTTAAATATTTACAATACAACCCACCCTTAAAATCCTCCAGAACTTATGGGAAATACGGAACTTCTAACACCACGTGCTGTTGGCAACTTAACTAAAACGTTGGCAAAATACAAGATTGTTGAATAAGAAAACGCGTCGAGGACTTTCCATTACACCCAAAGGTCACGCACAAGGGCTGAGCTCCCACAAAATTGGGCCACAACCCCTCAGGTCGGCAGCCCGCAAATTCTATAACTAACCATAAGGAAACGGCTGGAGGGGAACGAATTACTGACTAGCGACACTTGTATAAGTTTATCAAGAAAGTTAGGGATCGTAAAATAAAAAGGTCTTTCGGTCGGAAGCTTCGGTGAGAGGCTGACGACTTGACCTCGGCGGTAAGTCCAGGGTTATGAAAAATATGACGGTTGAGGTTGGGGGGACAGTGATGTCGTTTAAATCAACTCTTAGCTTGGCAACTAGTGGCTTTTGTGGACAGGAAATTATTTCAGATTTGTTACAGTTGTAATGGCAATCAAATGTCATTTGGATTAAATTAGTTTTTTTTTATTATTTTACTTATCTTTTGTATAGATTCTTTTATATTTTGTGAAGAATGTGAGAACGTTGTAGATCTTGTACGCTGTAGGTTTGTAGACCATTTTCTATTTTGTACTTGTAGACAAGCCTACACTGTCCTCTCATACCTATTAACGCTGTAATTTGAAAACATTGTAAAAGCCAATTCTTTTTAAAAGAGTAACCGCGGAGTTTCTTGCTGGCTCTTCTCCATAGGAAACGATCATTGGATCCGTACTCCTAGCTCCTGACATTTCATAAGTGCCCATGTAGGTTTAAGTGAGATAAAGTAGAATAGTTTTGATTTTGAAATAGATAACATATTCGGTTTCCTATAATTGTGTTAGTTACGTTATAATTTTTGGAATTATATTTTATTTACTATCATGCTGTCATATTCACGAGCATAAATACTTTTTCGTAACATTGAAAAGCGATTTTCTGGTGAAATAGAAAATGTTTACAACTTTTGAGCACTATGAGGTTATTATGCTCGTATCACAGTAAAACTATCAATACTTTAGGAGATAATCGCTTTTTTTATCTTGCGTATGTCATGTATGCTAGTGAATGTACAGTCATTGAAACTGATTGTTAAGCAAATCCACTGTCAACTCTAATTGTCCGTATATTGAAATCACAACTGTCATTCTTCATCAGTCATTGTATCAATGTCGTTGAGTCATTGAGTTAAATTGAGTAATTGTATCTATTAGTGTCAATCGCTCGACAATGCATTTCCCTGGCTGTATAATATATGCGGTGGTAGCCCATTACTGCGATATCAAAAAGCCAGCATTTCGCTAATTCAATGCAGTAATTAAACAACATTTTAATACTCGGTTAAAGTCAATTTGTGCGGCTAACCGGAGCCATTGATTCAAATAAATTAATCAATAGGTACCATAATGATTACCGTGAACAGTGATTCCATGATAAACGCATTGCATATTGTTGAAACTTAAGAGCAATTATTGTGCAAATGTTTGCGGCAATTTTAGGTAATAATTTTTATTATATTAATAAATTTAGGTTTAGGATTAATAAAGTTATGTTAAAGAACATTGGTAGTGTTAAGTACATAACATACAAACATTGAATTGCAATAACACGAGTAGTCTGCTCTATTCATCTAATGAATTATTTATATTAATTTATTTATTAAATTACTTATCATAGATATTTCTATGATATCCAAATTAAAAATCATTCAATTATTTATTATGCTCAAACCTGCAACCTCGTTCTCACGAAGCGAAACCTCAGAGCTATCACGACACATTGTTTCCAATAGTGACAAAATAATTAATTTCAAGTGGATTAACTTGTCTCAAGTTGCTAGCTTACGCTGTCAATTCTGGAGAGCTTACAATTTCAATTTATACTGTTATAAATCTTTTTTGGGTAATGTTGACGAGAAAATTTGTCCGATTTTCAACCATATTTCGAATGGCAATGTTGACACGATCGATAGTCAATAATAATATAGGTGATGATATTAACTAACACCCTTATTTCTTCAAAATATTAGGTCGATCCGAAATCAAAACCTTTGTTGGCAAACTGAAATAACTTCTACATAATTATCATGGTTGAGTCCGATTAATGACTCATTTGATGTTCGTTTTATTCGATGCCATCAATCTAGCTACCTAATGAGGGTCTAACAAACATAATATCTATCTAGGTACCATAAGAATTCAAATTCATAGCTTAATCTGCCAGTGTCATGATCCAAACAGTTCCGAAACGACTGATGTCACTAACACTATAAATTAAATTTAAAACAAGTAGACACGGATACACTTATGTTAATAAAGTGATGTGGCTCCATCGAAACCCGGTTGCAAGTCGTGTGAGTGACATATAGTAATGACATCTCGCGTCAAGATCTCACTCCAAGGCAAGCCGGGTTCGAGTGTTCTCCAGTTTACACGTCGCCTCCCTACTCGACTCGGAGAAATTTAATCTGAGAAGGGACAAGAGGAAAATAATCGTATTATATCGTATTTTTGTGACTTACAAGGTCCTCGACAAGTTTTTGCGAGACCCACCTTTAGTTAAGATGTCGAGACGAAAATGGAACGATAAAAACACCGGTCGCTGTATTTTTAATACGAATTCTTTCATTCTTATTCTTGTTACATTTTTTGTGTGAAGATATGGCCGTATTAGGTAAAGTTTTTGAGTTATATTGGATGGCATGTAAGCAATTATATGTGCAACTAGCTGATGCCTGTAGATTCCCCCGCGTGGACGTCGGAAAATATCCCACGAAAACGTGCTCCCGGGACAAAAAGTGGCCTATGTTACTTCTATTGGTGCCGATTCTGTTGTACACCGAACTAAACTATCACTAAAATTCCTTACTTTTGGCTATGAGAATCTTAAAGCCATTCTGCAAAATTAAATCTCTAAATTTAAAAATTATTTTGACACACCTAAAATCAAATTTGGCAATTGCGACTCCACGTGGTACTTGTTTGCCGTACCACGTGATTTTTATTTAGAGCCGAAGACGCCCGTTATTTGCGGCCTCGACATGTTTTGTATGGAATTTTTCACTTTTTGTATGGAAAATATGAAAAATTATTACCAACACGTTGGATTTTAGAGGTTTAGGGGCTTTATAAAGGGGGTCGAAATTTTCATTATCTTTGCGATAAGACTCACCGTATTTGAAATACAAGCAAAAGAAAAAAAAAAGATACAGTACTTTTTTTGCATCTGAAGTCGAGGTGTTGATGTGAATGTTAGTTCATGACAACTAATTTTATTCCACACCTTTTTAATCGCGATTAAAAATGTGCAGATTTAGTTAGACAATCAATTTTTTTTTGTGAAAAACTTAAAATTCAGAATAGCAAAATTGCCATTTTCACTAAATTATAATTTCAGTGCCATCTTAGTGCTGTCAAACTAAAATTTAGTTAAGTTGTGTCACTTTAGTCAATTTCAGAATGGGAAATCGTCGTTCGACATGAATAAACTAAATTTTAGTGATTTTTAATCTAGTTTTGAGAATTTTGTGACAAGAGAATCGGCACTAATATCAGCTATCTGTCAGTAAAACTCCCGTTAAAATCGGTCCAGCCGTTTCGGAGATTAGCCAGAACGAACATAACGTCAGCGCCGGCTGTCGCTGAAAACCAGCGCTGGGGCTCTGTCTCGCATAGGGTCGTAGCATTATGCTGAGCGATGGCCGTTTTGCGTAGATGTGATGCATGTTTTCCCCCAACTTATTATTCTGTGTGTATGTGTTCGTTCTCTGCGTCACGTTTACCGCAAATAAACGTATTTTCTTTCAGAAAGAAAGAAATACAGATAGAGCAAAAAAAAAATTGGTATTTTGTTACAAGTGCCGTTTTAATTTCATATGAATTTAGTTATTAGCTGTTATTTTGACGTTACAAACAGACACTTAAATTTTATTTGTGTATGTTTTTTTTTTATGAGACAACATCCACACAAGGTCTTCAGATCCCGAACTAGGTAGAACCTGTACTACGGTAACCTGATGACTGATATACATACTTATATACATATAAACACCCAGACACAGGTCAAACAGACATGTTCAAGCACACAAATGTTTGACTTCACCGGGGATCGAACCCAGGACCAGCGGCTCAGAAGGCAGGGACGCTACCTACTGCACCAACCAGTCAGTCAGTCATGTACAGTGTATGTATGTATGTATAGATCAGTGTAATGATTCCACTATCATCAATCGTGAAATCATCGATTCCTTAGTGACTTCCTTCATTTATTATTGAGTTGAATTCTCGATAGAGTCCATTTTTAATAAATCACACTCACGTCATTATACATATGTTAGAAACAATCTAAATAACTATAGGACTATAATGCACATGAAAATTAAGGCGTTCATCACAATATATTGCTGTTCTATGTAAAATTAAATTAACATCATAATCATCATCGGCCTAAAGCAGTTTACTGAAGTACATAGGCATATCCAATTTCACGCCATTCAGCTCGATTCTCGGCAACTCTCATCCAGCCGCTACCAGCCACCCTGCGAAACTCATCGCTCCACCTAGCCTGAGGGCGTCCTACTTTAACATACCAAAATAAAATACACCAGCTTAATGAAACTGGGTATCAAATAATAAAAAAGTGTCTGAAGAGTATTGATACTTTGTTTATTTACAGAAACTAATAAATCTCAGTGGCGTTGTTGGAACCATAGAAAAGTCTTTGTAAAAAGAATCGTTTATTTTGCTCGCAGCAAATAAAGTTGAAACGACGAAGTTTGTATTATATTTCCAGCTACCTTCACTTGGATTCGATCAAACAACCTAAATAATGCAACGAATTAACTAGGGATGACTGACAATTAGGTATTGCGGTGAAACCCTGGAAGCAATGCTAGAAAACTTTGTCTAGAGACCTCTAGAGACTTGCTTCTTAGCAAAATCAAAATTAACTTAATTAATTCAATTACCTACCTACCTATTAAGTACTTTTAGCATAGAACATCATTCCATCTTGTATCTGGAGAAGGGCGTTGTTAGCTGCGATATAGTTTATACTTTGGCAGCTATCATCGTTTTACTTGCTATTGTTCCGGAAATAAACTTTTTTTTATTTTTATTCTAGGTTTTATTTATTTATATAATCTTTATTGTACACCACAAAAAACATAACAACAAAAATTAAACTGAACACTACTTAATATACAATGGGCGGCCTTATCGCTTTATTACTATGAAAAATAGAGTTTAGCAAAGTTTCTAATGACCAGCGCCGTCTTTCAACACTAACTTCAAGGAGAATGACAATGTATTTTCGATCTTAGGAGTCATCATCTGCCCAGACTGTTCCCAACAATTTTTGGGGTTGGCGTCAAGTCTAACCGGATGCAGAAGCAGTGGTGGCCCAGGGGTAACGACCGCGACTTACGAGTTGTAGGTCGTGGGTTCGAACACAAGCAGGCACTTTACTTTGTGTAAATTATTTCATTGCTACTGCTCTCAAAACAGTGAAAGAAAATATCGCGAGGAAACCGGTATGTCCTTGAACCAAAAATTCGAACACATGTGACATGTACCAACCCGCACTGGGCCTGCGTTGTGGGTTATGGTTCGTGCTCTCCCACCGAGAGGGCGCCTTTGTCCCAGCAGTGGGAACGTTATAGGATGGTTATGCGGATGCAGCTAAATACCAGTGTTTTACGTGGAGCGACTGCCTATCAGACCTCCACAACTCAGTTACTGGGTATCAAAATACCCCCTGGTAAGAGCGGCGGTCAGATTTTTAGGCTTTTGACGACTCGTCACAACTGCCAAAGATCTACGAATGACAGCCGGGATCAACAGATTAACGTGCTTTCCGAAGTACGGAGGGGTTTAGCTTAAGGGGCTGACAACAGCTAAAGCGCGGTCACTGTCGGACTGCATAGAAAAGAAAGAGAAGCACGATGACACAAAGCTGGTAATTTTGTAAATTTGGTAATACAAATTATTGCAAAATATGAAGCAATTCTCTATTTACAAAGAATCTATTGATTGGGCAAAAAATAAATAAAACACTATCACGTTAATATGTTGCTTGAAGAACAATCAGAAAAAAAAACAGAATGATTGCATGTATATTAGTATGGTTTTTAATCGTTAAAAGAAATTTTTAGAGGTATCTTCGTGACTTTTTTCTATCGTACCAAATTAGTTGTATTATGTTTTCAACACACTATCTAACTAGCATTTATCCTGAAGAATATCATATATTTTTCTGATTTTGTTTACTGCAGTGGATCATATACTCTTAGGCATTATAAAACTTGCGTTTAGGTCATGTAGTCCCCTTAACCTGATCGATTGAACCCTACGGCCGTTATTACTTAGCTACGAGCCCCCGACATAGCATTAACATTATCGACCGTAGACCTTTTTTTTATCAATCAACTATTTATTACTTATTTAATTGCACTATATAGTGACACTTAAATAATTGGCAAACTTGTGTATTGTTTTTGTATTTAATTTGGGTCAAGGACCTGAATTTAATGAATTTTAATTTATTTAATTTTAGTGTAATTTTGTTGAAAGTTTTTCGATTATTAGCTGCGGAAATAGATGTGGTTGTAATCCTTCCATCCTTCCCTGCCCATGTCCGTTTTATCTAGACAAATAATATTATTTGTTATTTGTATTGTTGAGAGAAAAACTGTCTCATTATAATTTCATTATATTTCATTGGATCCTGTTTCCGTTTATTCAATTAATTGTAAGACTTATAATCAAAGTTCTTCGTCTTTCTACCTTAGAAGGCAGCGAACCGTATAATGAACAGCTATACTCATGCATACATAATGGCGGTGTATAATTTATTTTTTGCTGCTCTGCATACTCTCTGTGTATTTGACAAAATCTTTTGAGTCTTTAGGTTCATGTAAGTGGTGTTATCGTTTAAGTAGGTTTTCGTATGAGTATAGATCTTTTTTTAAATTATTGGCATCTCACAGGTCAACCTAGAAGGATGTCGGCTGCTTAACCGGGCCTGACTGTGGGTGACTTAATAAATTAACCCCTCCAGCCAGGGCTTAAAAAACTTTAAAACAGACACGTTTAGGGCACCCTCTGTGGGATACGGACCTCGGCTGAGGGCGTCGCTGGAGGAGGAGAGCAAGGGATAGGCTGGATCGGATAAATTTGGGACGTATTTAAAGCAGCATGCTCAGCTGGGCTGGTTCGAGCAAGGGTCGGGGCGGACAAGGATTGGGGCATCACGGCAGGCTTCGGTGGCAAAGATAGAATAGTTCTGGTGGCATTACCACTCTCCGGTTGTGGCGTCGTCGTCAGGAACGGTTAAGGTATGCCTGGGTCAGTGAATCCTACTTTATGGGAGGGAGTGTATTGAGCGGCCGCCGCAACTCGTATGAGGATAGCTCATGACTTGATAAAAATATATACCAGTCAGTAACGTGGTAATGGAGCTGACGTTGTACCCCACGGGGCGCCAGGCTAATGTTTTAAATATCGCAAATCGTTTAAGCTATTCTATGTGCCTTATTATTTATTTACCTACTAATAATTAACTCAGGAGCCCTGAACACTGGTACTTTGGACCCTGATCCCGATACCAGTGGCCACTTTTTTAGGGTTCCGTACCCAAAGGTTGATAAATGATTTTATTTCTGTAAGTACGTTTGTACAAACACTTTTACACGTCAATCGTATTTTAAAAACTAGACGAGGTCGGCGTTTCCTATCTGACTACTCTGAGAAGAAAGGCCGAAACAAACTCAGAGGTCCGGTCTCTTTTAAAGTCCAGACAAAATCTTGGTCAGATCATGTGGAGGCTATGTAGATCGGTGTCTGAAATGGTCTTTTGAGGAAAGAACCACACAGATTGAGTGGACCTGTCCAGTCAGTGCACGCATTTGTCAGTAACCGTGCAGCTCAACTCAGAACTTAAGGAGCTCAACGATTCGACGAACAATACCAAAGAAAGGACATTTGGGTAGGCCGCATCAGCTACTCAAACTGCCAGAACATGATTAAAACTGGAACAAAAACATACATAGTCCTCACGTGCACAATAATTTAAAATAATATAATACTACAAACAGTAAATATTAGTGTCATTGTATATGTAAATAAGTATAGATACTTATAGCAAAGATTAAAAGTAAAAAAACTTAGCATAATAAAATAAATTAACATTGCCTGTGCTTTATTGGAGCAACTCAATCCCAAACCTTTTTGTCCTCAATATAGTCTTTGACAGTATAATAGGCATTCTGGCAGAGTTTCCTTTTTATAAAAGATTTGAATTTATTAAGGCTTAGTGCTTGAATGTGGCTAGGAAGTTTATTATAAAAACGTATACATTGGCATCTAAACGAGCCACCTATTTTCTTGAGCCTGGTAGTAGGAACAACAAATTTGTGTTTGTTCCTAGTATTTAAATTATGGATATCACTGTACTTTTTAAACAGATTAATATTTTTATGTGCATACAAAAGATTTTCATAAATATACTGAGAAGGCACAGTCATTATATTAATCCCTTTAAATTTGTCTCTGAGGGAGTGTCTGGGACTTAATTTATAAATTGAACGAATTGCCCTTTTTTGTAAAACAAAATTGTCTCAATATTGGTGGCATTTCCCCACAACAGAATACCGTACGAAATTACACTATGAAAATAGCTACAGTATACCAAACGGGCTGTCTCTAAATCAGTTAAACCACGAATTTAGCGAAAAGGCCGCCCATTGTATATTAAGTAGTGTTCAGTTTAATTTTTGTTGTTATGTTTTTTGTGGTGTACAATAAAGAATATATAAATAAATAAATAAATAAATTTTCCCAATGGCGTATGCTGCAGAGCTAAGCTTCTTTGACAATTTATCTATATGGGGGCCCCATTGAAGCTTGGCATCCAAAGTTATGCCTAAAAATACTGTGGTATTTTCGGGTTTCAACTCTTGACCCTTTATGAGAACACTTGTTTTTACTTGTCTAACATGAGGTATCGTAAACTTAATACATTTAGTTTTTTTCTCGCTATAAAGAAGGTTATTAAAATTAAACCAGTTAACTACTTTTGCGAGGGCAATATTTACATTCTCAGTAACCAGCTGCTGACGTTTGAGTTTAAATAAAAGTCAAGTGCCGTCTGCAAACAGCACTATATCATGTTTATCCTTTATGAGGTAAAGCAAATAATTTATACAAACAAGAAATAAAAATGGACAACATAAACTCTCTGAATCCTATCACTTAAGTAAGAAGATCCAGAGAGGCGTTCCGGATTCCATAGTGGTGCAGTTTCCTGTGTTCTTCATAAAACATTATTTCATGAAGAACACAATCGAATGCCTTGGACAAATCGCAAAAGATGCCCAACGCATCGCACTTGTCCTCCCATGTATTATATACATGCCCTAGAAGTTCAACGGCGTCAGTAGTTGAACGAACCCTTGTAAAACCGAACTGTTTGTTATGCAGCAATTTATGTACATACTAAACGTAGGTACATTTTTACTAAAGGTAGGAAGCACTGAAATAGGTCTATAATTAGCAGGGTCTGATGTACTACCCGATTTAAACAACGGTATTATTTTACTGTTTTTCATAAGATCACGAAACTCACCACGGTCAACACAGTTATTAAAAATAACAGCTAAAGTAGGTGCTATAATATTTATAATTGACTTAGCAACGTCCACAGAATTACCCCATAGATCTGCAGTCTTTTTAACGTGTGAAAGGTTTTAATTGTGACCAAAACTCTTGTCCAAAAAATTATCAACCCCGAACAAATGAAGCTCCATGTGAGAGGCCTGCGCAAGACGAAGAACGGCGGTGTAATCATCAGCACCGAGACGAAGGACGACATCGAGAAGCTGAGACAATCGGTGCAGCTAACTAATTCAGGCCTAACAGTCGACGAGCCCCCTAAAAGGAGGCCTAGGGTTGTGTTTTTAGGAGTGCCAACATCCATGCAGGAAACTGAGGTTTTTACCTATTTGTACAAGCAAAATATAGCCGAAAAACTTCAGAACTACAGCCTTGAGACGTTTTTGAGCTCAATTAAATTAAGTCATAAGTCAGGTAAGAAAGACACTGAGACCTGTAATTACATAGTTGAAGTATCTGCAGCCATACGCCAAGCCCTGATATCACAAGACCGTGTTTTTGTAAATTGGTCATCATGCCCCGTGAGAGACTTTACTTTGGTCACCCGATGTTATAAGTGTCAGCAGTATGGACATGCGGCCAAGTTCTGTCGACAGACAGCGTATACCTGCGGCCACTGTGGTGATGAAGGTCACTCAATAAAAGAATGTCCAAAACAGGCTGACGAACCAAAATGCGCTACTTGCTTGCATTTTAAAAAGCCAGACAAGCATAACACAGGCGCTGCTAACTGCCCCGCGAAAATAATGGCTGAAAAAAGGTACATCAATTCTGTAGATTATGGAGGCGCCTAAGAGCGCCGTAAATTAGTTATTTTTCTGACCTTCTTTTTTATATTTTTATTTTTTAACTACCATTATGATAAATAGTTTGATTAATGATTTAGATAATTTCTCTGTATCCGAGTCCAAAGTTTGTGAAGCTGAAAACTGCAAACAATATTTAGCCGGCTACAAAACACCGCTATCCATAATAACACAAAATATCCGCAGTGTTTTTAAGAATTTTGATAGCTTTAGTACATTTCAGCAACGGATAAACATAAATTGTGACGTTATTGTTTTAACCGAATGCTGGCTTTCTAAACAATATAACATACCACTAATCCCGGGATATAATATGTATAAAGGTAATATAAATTACAACCAAAATGATGGGGTGATAGTTTATGCAAGAGATCATCTCAATGTCTCTGTTCAGGAACCTGTTATGCACGACTGTAACAGATTGTTAGTTAAAATTGGATCAGAATTTGCGATATTAGCGTTATATCGACCTCCGTCTTTTAGAAATACTAGCATTTTTACTGACTCTCTGAATGAGACCTTGCAAACCCTGTCATCCATCAAAAACACGATTGTAATTGGAGATATTAATATCAATATTTTACCAGGAAGTGCTGATGCGTCTGCTCAGGACTACCTCAACCTATGCGCCTTTCATGGCTTGCTCCCAGCACACAGCTTTCCTACACATCACAGTGGCTCCTGTTTGGATCATATTATGCTTAAATCGAATTTACCTTCACTTGCACTTGTAATTAACTCAACAATAACCGATCACAATGCTGCCCTACTAACCCTAAATTGTAAATTACCTAAACAAGACACTCGCAAAATTTCAAAACTGAATATTAATAAACTTGAAGAAGATTTACGAGTCATCGATTTTGATCCAGTCTATAATTCCGCTGACCCGCAGTTTTGCATGTTGTATGTAATTGAAAACATACGAAATGCAATTCAGCAAAACACAGTCGTATCGCAGTTGAGTAACAAAAATCACAACATAAAACCATGGATCACATCAGGTCTTATTCGCTGTATGAAACATAGGGATAAACTGCATATGAAAGCTAAATCTAATCCTGACAATGCAGTATTGCAACTTTCGTACAAAAGATATCGAAATTTCTGCAATGATCTCCTTAAAAAAATTAAAATAAATTACGACAAAGTGGCATTGGAAAAGGCTGGAACAAATAGTAAAAAGATCTGGAAATATATTAAAGACGCAACATATACAACAAAACAATATGAGTCATCTTCAGGTTTATTACAAGCACACTCGTCACCGCTGGAATCCGCTAACATAGCAAATAATTTTTTTGTTAATGTTGGAAAGTGTTTGGCTGAAAAAAATCTGGATCAGTCCCAAAACCTAACGAGCACTCCTTTAGCATGCAGCACTGCTTTAACATCCTTTGCGCTGCTAGATACTGATGAGACTGAGGTAGAAAGTATAATTATGACCTTGAAAGAAGACTGTGCAGTTGGCTGGGATAACATATCGAATAAAATTATCAAAAAATTCAAGGACATTTTGGTACGACCACTGACTTATATTTTCCGCATTTGTTTATCTTCAAGTCATTTCCCCGAGTGTCTCAAAAAAGCTGTAATTGTCCCTGTCTATAAATCAGGCAGCAAAGCGCAAGTGACGAATTATAGACCTATTTCTTTACTGCCTTCCATGTCAAAAATATTGGAAAAAATTATAAACAAAAGGTTGTTAAAATATTTGGAAGATAAATCGATTCTGTCTGAGCGGCAGTTTGGTTTTAGGCCTAAAGTTTCCACTGCTGATGCGGTACACCATCTAACTGACTATCTAGCGCAAGAACTTGACAAGGGTAAGCACACAGTAGGAATTTTCCTGGACCTCGCCAAAGCTTTTGACACAGTTTCCATTCCAATCCTGTTGCGCAAGCTTGAGATCGTGGGTGTAAGAGGCACCCAGCTGAAAATGTTCCAAAGTTATTTAGAAGATCGTTCCCAGTGCGTAAAGATTGGCAATGTTCTCAGCGCTGTTCAAAAAAACACATTTTTTGGTGTTCCTCAAGGAAGTATTTTAGGGCCCACTCTGTTTTTGATCTACATAAATGACCTTTGCAATCTAAAGCTAGAGCATGGCACTATCATAACTTACGCTGACGACACTGCTCTACTTTTTTCGGCTGACTCAGAAAATAAAGTCTACAATCTTGCGCAACACGGATTTAATATTGTAAATAAATGGCTTCAAAATAACTCACTAACCCTAAATGCACAGAAGACAAATTACATTAAGTTTTCGATGCGCAAGCAAATATCGAAGATCCCCTCAGCCTTGCATGCTCATTGTTGCCCAGCCCCTGCAGATAGCCAGTGTAAGTGTCCGAATATTAAAAAGACAGATAAAATAAAATACCTGGGTATTATAATAGATGAAACCCTTTCCTTCAAACCACATATGGAAGCTCTAAACAATAGAATTCGTAAGCTAATATACGTATTCAAAAAGATACGATTTATTGCAGATCCTGAAATAATTAGGCAAGTATACTTTGCTCTTTGTCAGTCAATTTTGACTTACTGTATTACTTCATGGGGTGGGGCGAGTAAAACTTTGTTATTGCCTATTGAAAGAGCTCAAAGAGCTATTCTTAAGGTGGCTACTTGCCGCCCTTTTCTTTTCCCCACTAACATATTGTACAAAGCTTGTAAAGTACTTACAGTTCGACAGTTATTTATAATGAGCACTGTACTAAAAAAACACGCAGCGCTTCCATACAGCACTGTAATAACAAAAAGGAGACGGAAAGATATAGTTTGCCCTCAAAAAAGTACAAAACATGCTTTCACAGCCAAATTTTATATGTACCTCGGACCGCTACTCTATAATAGGCTAAATGATAAAGAAAACATCTACTCCTTAAATCATAGTAACTGCAAGAAAATCATTATGGAGGCTCTTCAAACTATGTCCTATGAAGATACAGAGAAGTTATTACTTGTGTTAAAATAAATATTGTTCATATTATATAATTTTATACACCTTTTTACATGATAAGTAGGTACCAATAAGATATATATGATAATTATGTGATTATTTAATCAATTAATGTTACCTCCAATCGCCTGAAACACAGGATTACCTAGTTCAGGCACAAATCATAGGTGAACTTGACATAGATTTAAGAAAAACTGTATTTAACGTTAGTCCTTATATTTTTGAATAAATTATTATTATTATTAATTATATTATCTTTACAGGTGACATATTCGAAATGCAATTCAGAATCATAAACTGGAATGTTTTCTTTATGTAACTAAGACTGTCGCAGTGGGTGAAGAGTTTAGAGATTTAGTAATCGATACGGGAATCTCTGTAAAGAAATTTTCAAAGGCCGCGACGACTTGAGAATCTGATTTAATTATATTATTGTCATCAATAGCAAGGCTGTAGTCACTACATCGGTTGCGTGACCTTCCCGTTTCGCTATTAATGATACTCCATGTCATTTTAATTACATTATACTATTACTATTTTTAATTTTTGAACTCAAATATATCGTGATTTATATTTTGGCCATACTACAAAGTTTTTAAAATAATTTATAATAATTCTTAACATTAAATTCATCAGGGTTTTTACAAGTCCGTTCATCATACAATGTTGCAATCATACAAGGTTGCCAAACGGAACCCTATTACTAGGCCTCCACTATACGGCAGTCCGTTTGTCTGTCAGCAGCTTGTATCTCAAACTGTAATAGGTAGACCGTTGAAATTTTCACAGAGTGGGTGTATTTCTATTGCCGCTGTAACAACAAACAAGAAAATTAAAATAAAGTTAAAAATTTAAGGGGTTATCCATACAAGAAACGTGTTTTTTTCGGCGGTTTTTGTACGTGGTACGGAACTCTTCCTGTGCGAGTCCCACTGCTGGCCGGTTTTTTTTCATATTTCAAATGTTGTTTCATCATCAACATAATCACCCACTGCTGGTTATAGGCTACTTCTTTCTTCTGCGATACTTCCCAGTGTTGTGCATCCATCATCCAGGTGTTTCCCACGACTTGGACGATATCATGTAAAATGTACTTTACATGTATTTAAAATGTAATAACGGAAAAAATAATAAAATATAATTAAATCCTACTTGCTCTAAAACGAAACTAAAAATGTCGACGCTAACTTATTTACTTAGCAAAAACTTTCCTGAAAATTCCCTTCAAACTTATGAAAAACGGAACATTAATAATCCGGAGGATTTCCGTAGGTATAATATTTTCGGTGAAGCGGTGTCAGACTGGCTGATTAGACTGTACCACCAAAATTCCCAAGACCGTTTGTACGTCTTAATATTATCATAAAATATGCTAAATCCATTTAAGCGCAGTTTTTCTTTTCAGCTTACTGGTCTGAAATATTGTTACGGCCGTTGTCGGCTATGGGAATTTTAATAATGGTGGTCTTTTAACCTGACATGGCCACTTGCTATACCTACGTAATAAAGTCTGGCGTTTTTGGGATGGTTTAAAAAACCTTTTAGAGGATTACAAGTTGTTTTAGAATATGTGGAGTTGAATGTTTATGGGGGAGTAAAGTTGTATTAGAATTTTTGGGTAAACTGTTGTTTATTATTCAATGAAGACATGATGTTGGTGTGAATATTGTTAACTATATTGATTACATGGAACGGAATTATTAATTTGGTTAGCGACAACTCTCTGTGATAAATTATGGTACCAAGTCAGACCAGGTCAGGTACCCTATTTGAGGAGTGGCTAGAGAGGCGCCACGGCGTCCTCACCTTCCGCCTGACGCTGGTCCTCACCGGACACGGTTGTTTCGGGAGGCTTCTGTTCCGGATAAGGCGGGAGGAAACGCCGAGTGTCACCATTGTGTGGATCGCCCGGAGGACACGGTGGAGCATACGTTGGAGGTCTACCCGGCTTGGGCGGCGCACCACCGTGTCCTCGTGCAGGCGATTGGCGATGGCGATCTCTCGCGTCCGGCCCCGGTCCAGGCCATGGTACGGAGTGAGAGGGGTTGGGAAGCCGTCACCTCCTTCTGCGAAGCAGTAATGCTCGCGAAGGAGGAGGCGGAACGCGTGAGGGAGAGAAATTCGCGCCCTCACGCCCCTAGCCACCGCAGGAGACGCCCCGGGCGTTGGGAATCGCAAGCTGATTCCCGGCCACCGTAGGCGCGGGCTTGCAAACGGCGAGCAATGGGCAGCTCGCCGTTCGATAAGGACCAGGCCCGGGTCGATGGCGCGTTGTGTTCCACGCGCGCCTCAAAGAGATGTCAGCATCAATGACGGGGTCCGCTAGGGCCGATGCCTGCCAGGGTTACGGGTAAGTCCGTGAGAGATACCGTGGCCGCTGGCACAGGCAACTGAAGGAACACGGTGGGTTTTAGTCAGTAAGAGTCTGACACGCCCTCCCGCTCTGCCCAGAGCGGGAGAAGTTATTTGATGATTTCCCAACCTCAAAAAAAAAAGGTCACACCGGGTACTTCATGCTAAATTCTTCATTGACGAAATGCTATTGATTACTGTCCAGTAATCATTATAATTTTCCGCTTGATGACATAAATTCATTATTTGTTCTGTGAAGAGAGTAGTAACTATATTAATGATTTCTTGAGCATAATAAAGAAGCAGTAAACTACACCAACACAGTAATAATATTACTTTGAGAAAAGTAAACATAAGAAAAACCTATTGTACGATTTCAAAAGTACGTTTGTAACACAAAAATATTTTACGTGAAAATTATTACATTCGAAATGTCGATTCAGTTGCGATGAACCAGAAAGAAATACAATTCGCTATAATAACAAGTCGTGAAAAATGCATCCAGTATTTTTGCAGAAGCGAAATTGAGAATTTATATTCACCGTGGTGATTGTTTTGAAACTCGACCGCGAGCAAAAAGAAAAAGTTATGTGCAAGGAGTGCACTTTGGATCTCAAAAACGGCTTCAGACGAAAGGCGGCGCTTTTTGAGGGGAGACCGTCTATGTGTCTAGTCTGACGGGGCACTACAGTTATATACATCCGGGTGAATAAACGTAGGTACTACCTACATGTTTATGACTTATAAACTGTTTAAAGATGTTATAATAAACCCAAATAATATCTGCTTAGTGATATAATATTAAAGTCAATAATATCAATAAATAATTGTTAGGTACATATGTTCACCTGAAACTGTTTCTCGTTTTTACAAAAAAAAACCTTATATCAGGGACTTTTATTTATTTATTTACTTTAAGGTCCACCCACAGCACATACATATTCATAATTACATACATACAGATAGTAAATCAGACGGTAATATTCTAATATATATGCCAACTACAGGTACACAACATTGACAACAACAACGCCAGATTACCGCTTACTCACTAACTTAAGTCTAGGTGTACAATTGATGAGGCAAAATTCGCGCCCTCACGCCCCTAGCCGCCGCAGGAGAAGCCCTGGACGTCGGGAATCGCAAGCTGATTCCCGGCCACCGTAGGCGCGGGCTTGCGAACGGCGAGCAATGGGCAGCTAGCCGTTCGATAAGGACCAGGCCCGGGTCGATGGCGCGTTGTGTTCCACGCGCGCCTCAAAGAGATGTCAGCATCAATGACGGGGTCCGCTAGGGCTGATGCCTGCCAGGGTTGCGGGAAAGTCCGTGAGAGATACCGTGGCCGCTGGCACAGGCAACTGAAGGAACACAGGTGGGTTTTAGTCAGTAAGAGTCTGACACGCCCTTTCGCTCTGCCCAGAGCGGGAGAAGTTATTTTATGATTTCCGACCCTCAAAAAAATAAAAAAAGGTGTACAATTGATTAAGAAGGTATAAAAAAGAAAAACTAATAATTACGTTACGAAAACAAAATAAAAACAGAGTAAATAAGATTGGGAGAGACTTAACAGAGTTAGGAAAATAATATCTTTTGCATTTCGCCATATTAAAAACCCAATGTGATTTTAATAGGCCAGCGAAGTACGTTTAGCAATTGGTCCCGGCTGACATTCGTGGATGTTTGACAGTCGTTAACCGGTCTTACCAAGGAGTATTGTATGACTTAGTAACTGGATTGTGAAAGTCAGATAGCCAGTCGCTCCATGTAAAATACTGGTATTCAGCTGTATCCGGTTAGACTGGAAGCCAACCCCAACATATAGTTGGAAAAAGGCTGGGCAGCATTGTAATCTGGAATATTGGACAAGGAAAATAAATAATAATAATTGGATAATGTAAATACAATGAATAATAATAGATATAATATGTATAAGTATATTAGTTAAAAAATCATTAATTCAGTACCTATTAATAATTGTACAAATATATTTGCACGCCATGAGAAATGGCAGACATGTCGTGAGCCACTTATTTTTTCGAAGATGTTGCATGTATGTATTGATTTTAATTCTGTATGTATACACATGTTTGAGCAAATCTAATTTCTTTCTTTCTTTCTTTCAGCTTACGTAGGCAAGAACAAGACTCAACCAGTGTAACTGAGTAAAAGTAAAAACATGGCCAGCTTAATCATAATCTGTGTTTACTTGCAATATTTCTCGCTCCGACTCCAAATATTGAGCGCAAAGTTTAACCAGCCCGCCACGCTTGGCTCATCAATTTTTCTTACTTTTTTATTATAACCCCGCCGAGGTGTGGATGTTCCAGGCATTTCTTCGCTTACAGTTACTTATTCTTTTATTAATAAAAGTTTATGCGCCCCTTGTTCACCCCTCCTCTTTCAGCGATCGTTTATTTGGGTAGGTTATACGATAGGATCTAATGCCACTAAATGTGTATTTACGTAATTTTTGAGGTTAAAGAATCTTTATTTACTCAAAATTAATTTCTACAAATTTCAGTTAATGGGAAATATTTTAACTATATAATAATGATGATATTCATGAGCAGAGCAAGTAAAAGAAGACAAAAATAATGAACGTAAGTACATAACAAGACATTGCAGGTATCAGCAAAAGATTCATGCGAAACAAAAATCTGAATTTTGTGGGTAAGTTATAGACTGCATTTTAACTGAGTTTGAATATTTGTAAACTTTTTGAGGTTTTTATTTAATATTGAAATATTAATAATATATTTAATTTTTCCTAATAGTAAGTTTTTTGTGATGGAGGTCGTCCCCCGGGACGCACTACCACTATATATATATATATATATATTTTTTTTTTAATAAAAACGTTGCCCCACACTAGGAATTTCTCTTGTATCGTGTGTGCTTTTACAAACATTTAAATTCACATACACAAACAGCCAGACCCGGAACAACTACTTGCAGGTCATACAAATATTTGTTCCGTGTGGGAATCGAACCCGCGACACGCAGCGCAGCAGTCAATCGCTTAACCACTGCGCCAACCGTGCTGTCCAATTATTTCTCTTACCAAGTACAACTGCTGTATTCTGGTTTAAAGGGTACAGTTAAGGAATAAATAAATATGTCAACCCCTAAAGGTTAGTTTTTACATGTACCTTATTATTTTTCCGTCTTCGGCAAATCAACCTTGTTTTCAATGAAACGAAAGTTAAAAAAGTGGCATGCACCCGCTTTGGGGAAAAGGAATTCGTCTGAAAATTTAAAGAAAGAATCAAAAATATTTTATTTGGTACACGCCACGCACAGGAAATACAAAAAGTAAAAAAGGAGCATTTAAACCAACAATTCTTTTTTCGAATAAACAAAAAGCGAGACCAAAAATGCTCAACATAATGCCGTGGTATTGCTTAATATTATCCCTTCTTGACCGAACGTACCGGTTTAGTTACAGATACCTAAGAAATATCAGCTTTGTTTTCGAGGTGACAATACATCAGCAAAATTGTAGATAACCACTATCATCAAGGTCATCTGTCTGCTTGTTTCCCATCTAATATAATAACCTATTTTTGATTAAAGTAAAGCCTCGGAAACCCTTTTTTTCTGCCCTAGACAAAGAGGTTTTCCTTTATTTTCATATTACCCCATAAACCACGCTTCGAACTTCATTTTATTAACCACCTCATGACATCGGCAGAATTTTACAATGACGGGGTAACAAAGGGTTAATTAATTCTTAGTAGCTCCGTATCTGCTTGTCATCACGTGATTTGGTCGGTTCAGGTCAAGGTTTTAGAGACCTATTTAAATAGCAAGGAGGTATACGGTGTGTTAGTTATTGTAATCATAAGATTGGCAGTTTAATGGATTTCGACCTGAGACCGAATCATCAGACACTACTTTCAGGATTTTCTTGTATGAGGTTCCCTAATAAACTCAACCTTTATGATAGAAATGTAATGAGAAAGAGTCTAGGCAGCTGTAGTAAGAAGTAGTTTGGGCCTTTGCATTGATATCTATCTATATATATATATATATGTATGTATTTATATATCCTATCTCATACCTTTATAAATAATAAGAAAAGTGCGAGTCAAAGGCAGCCCATGTATTCGAGATCCTTATCATTGTAACCAATATTTTCGAGATATTATTTAGAACCGGCCGAAACGTAAACGATATAATAAAGATGATATTCGACGATACACTTTATACATTCCCAAATTTTGTAAGCAATACATACATAAATATAATATTGTAAACTATCTTCATGTCGATTTGGGAAGGAAGCCAAATTCTTTGATGTTTATCTATCCGCATAAGTTATGAAGGGAAAGGGTTACTGTGTTCATAGAAGATAGGCATAGAGATATCGTGAAGACATGTTTGGAACCCGTCGGTACAATCTTTACGGGCACATTTTCAAGGTTTCAAAGGTTTTGCTTATCTTTAGTTTTGACCGCGGATTCGGCTCTGATTTTTGCATTTTATCATTCGAGGGGATTTCTTGGAGTACCGGGATCAAGATAGTTTGTTTGTGCTATGGCATTGATTACCATGGATTTCCTAATTTTTGTGGATACTGTTTGGATCTTACCAAGACGGAAAATAGCTGTGACTGAATCGAACCCTGTATCAGAACCCTATTTAATATAACTGCACTATGTACTTACTATAAAGCTACCATTTACTGGTTACATCTTTCATTGATTTGAATGTGCCCTAAAGGCTGAGAGTATGTCATGCTCACTCAAATGTCTCGCTGGTGGGGGCGTATGTGTTGGATCATTAGGTTCCCTTCAAAATGATTGAGCTGAACGGTGCTGATCCATATGTCATGTTCGTGACCGGGTGGCGTCAGTGGGGACTGGTCATCTCTTAGCTGTCACAGCTTGTTTTCCTTTCTGAAGTATTTTTATCTTTTTTATTACGGACGCTTTGAACGTGCACGTCTTTTTACATCATTCTCACATGTGTAATTTCAACATGAATGATGTAACCAATTTTTTGTAACAATATTTTGAAAAGAGTGTCCTTGGAGTTTCTTGCCCGTTCTTCTCCATAGGTACCTAGCTTGGAGGAATGGGGAACTAGCTTCATCTTTCCGACTTACCGACCCCTTGATAGTTAAAAAGTGCCTGTAATCGGTTTATTTGAAATAAATGCAGTAAATGTAGTTTGAATTGACTGACGATGAATGAAAATCACATAATTTTTACGACGGGTGCTGTAGAGTAAAGCCGAAAAGTATGAAAAAATACTTACAAAATTGTCAGATTGTCCTTTGTCATCTGTCGCATGTAGGTTTTAATAAAGATACCCCAGATTGTTAGTATATTTATGTCTTTATCGGAATCAACATTCCTGTTCAAATTCTCCTAGTTGAGATTTATCCAGTAAATTCGACCCTCTTTCGTCGCCTGTAGGGGGTCCAAAGCACCGAGTAGTTACCTGTCCGTGCTGTGTCACCACTGCTAATGACTCGTTCGTGTTTGCCATCCAGAAAACCCACACAAATGTTAGGATTGGAAACCCAGATCACTTGAATATTCAAACTTTGAGACCCCTGTGCTTGAAGATAGTTTGATGTCGGAATAGGTGCTTAACTTAAACACATTAAAATTGCCCGAGCAAGCGAGACATTAAAATCGCCCGAGCAAGCGAGACATTACAATTGTCCGAGCAAGCGAGATATTAAAATTGCCCGAGCAAGCGAGGCATTAAAATCTGAAAAAGGCTTTGGGTTAGAAAAAAATACTGGCCAAAAGTGAGTCAGGCTCACAGAATTTCGGTTCCGAACTAACCTACACTGAGCAGTCTGTGGAATTCGTGTTGAATATTGCCCGTAATCAATTAACTTTCACTAGCTTCTAAACTATGCAACAAAATGACATAATCTCAAGGTATGTTCAAAGTTTTATGTAGCACAAATTTTGAAGTAAACCTTTGTGACAGACAGAAAACAAAGTGATCTTACGGAGCTTCCATTTTGAATTTTTAGGTAAAAACCTTACAAAAAATAAAATATATAATGTAGGTATCCTTATTATAAAAGCTTCAACACAAGCCAGACAATTTCTCTCACAATTCCTCATAAACGTTATTGAGTAAAGCAAATTATTTATTGAGGTAAATTATTTTTTCTTACTTACAGTTGTATTTACGTTATCACAAAATAAGGGCCAGAGAACACGGCAGGGGAACCCGGGACGTCATTCCTGGTTTTATATTTATTATATCTGCCTCCCCTGTACGCTAATAAACCACTTTTTCAACGACCAATGCCAGGGGTTTTTATAGAGCCGTCTTTCTTTGTAAAAATATATTTTTATTTATTTTGTTTTAGTGCTGTGCTAAATTTTTGTGGTTCTTATTTGTGAGGCTATAGATTTTTTTTTATTTTGTGAGATAAGTTGAAATGAAATTCTTTTTGAGATTTCTTATCTGTGTATTTAGGTATCTTGTTGTTCTTCTTTGAGGCTTTTTCGAGTTAGGACTAAGGTTTAGCAAAATCTCTTTCATAAGACTAATTACTTACCTACTTGTAGGACCAATTTTTGTTAACTGAATTTTTAAATTGAGGTGACTGACGTTATTTTAAAATACGCTATTGTTAACCAAGCCTTAATTAAATCGATCATAGTTTGACCTAATTTCTAAATAGAATTTAAGCTTTTAATATGTTACTGGACGTTCCTAACAGCTAAATAGATCATTCCATTTAATTTTAGTTTTGGTAAAACAAATCAGATTTGTTATTGTTGAAATGCAACATTTTGTAAAACAAATTACATAATACACTAAAAATTTATTTTTATCTGTAAGATATTTTCATTGTCTGATTTTCGCGTCTTTTTTACTCAATGAATAAAATAATAAATGAAAATACTAATAAAGAAAACAGTGTTTCCTGTTTCTTTAATGAACAATGACAAAGAAGGTTGCTCCCAAAAAAGATTTTATTAAAATTTACTTGTTACTAAGCCCATATTTTTTCTTTTTAATTACTGCCTTAATTATAGCCTGCAAGGAATCAAAGGACATAGTTAAGCACTTACCGGTAGTAAGTTTGAAACTATAACTACAAACAGTTCAATTAAATCATGTGAGTAAATTTTTGGTACTTGCTTGTGACTGGATAATGAGTATTATATATTACATCTAGCACCCAAACAGGTACCGACAGAGAATAAAATACTCTTTATTATGTACACCATACAATTAATAGACATAAAATACTAGCTGACCTTGCGAACTTGGTACGAACGTGCGAACTTGGTACCGCCTAACATTTTTTTTTAATTCTTCTCTCCGTATGAACCATCCTCGTACTTCAAGGAATATTAAAAAAAGAATTAGCAAAATCGGTCTATCCGTTCTTGAGTTATAAAATTACTACGAAAAGTGGCATTGATTTTTATAGATAAAGGAATTATTCATTAATTCATTATTCATTTTACATCTGATGACACCATGGGCGATATTCTAAGTTCAAATTGTGTACCTATGAAAGGGTTTATATAAGTAGGAACCCATAATGCATTACAAACCGTGATAAAATGCGTGACTCAAGCCTATCATAGCTGAGGCCGTGCTAACCCTGGATTGACTGTGTTTCTTGCTTTTCAGGATCCTAACTATCCTATCTAATATTATAAATGGGAATGTAAGTTTGTTTGTTTATTACTCGTTCACGCCAAAATGGATGGACGGATTTGTATGAAACTTGCTACACACATAGACCCTGACCTGGGTAAAGACATAGGCTATTTTTCATCCTGGATCGCAGATGATGTCACGGGCAACAGCTAGTAATATTATAAATGCGAAAGTGAGTTTGTTTGTTACGCTTTCATACTAAAACGGCGAAACAGATTTAAATAAAATTTGGCACACAGATAAACCACAACCTGAGTAAGGACATAGGTTATTTTTCATCCTGGATCGCTAACGATGTCGCTGACAGCAGCTAGTACGTTTACAAATTAAAGTTCAATATAATTATGTAGATTTCTAGTAAACGACGCTAATATTAATGTACCTATGTAAGTTACTTAATGACTTGAGTTTTCGAAACAACACGTAGCACTACTCTTAAGATTTTTATCTAGGGGACTAGGGGGAGGGATTTTTAATACAGGTTGCTCAGCTACCTAGCTAGGAGAACAGTAGTTCACCCCGTACAAATATTTGTTAGTTAAATTACTACGCCTACTTACTTAGTTATTTAATTCTAATAATTATGTACGGACTACAAATACCCTATACGCAATGCAATAAAAGAAAAGTCCAAAAACTGAACACAGCAATTGCAGCTTGATAGATCTACGCAGATGTAATTTAGTCACGAGCCCCTTAAATACGAACTCGTGAAGTACCTACTCAAATTAACAGAAATTTTTAATTAAATTTTTGCATCAAATAAGTCATGACCATTTCATGAAATTTAAGCTCTCAATAAATAAATAATGCCTATTGTAACGAGTGAAATCGTCTATTTTCGGTATATTATTTAAATTTTCAAACGGAATTTTTAATTAGCAATCGCGTATTCAATTTCGTCTCGTTGGAATATCGTTAATTTTAATGATAACTGCTGATGCTGTAGCGATAAGACTTTGTATATTTATCCAAAAAATGGCTAAATGGCTAATTGGCTTCTCGCGTTTCCGTACATGTAATATTCACGGCTTTTCCTTATGAAGTCCGGGTTATACCGTCATATATGAATGTATATTTATCTCGCTTTTGAGGGCAACTGTACATTTGTACAAGGTTTTATCCGGAGTGACCCACATATTAAGCTTGCCTATCTCTTAGTCCTCACGTTTGAGTCTTACATATACCTTTTAATTAACACCTTTAAACCATGAGCATTTCGAAGTTTGGGCACGTGTGAATACAAAAGATACTTCGTGAGCTAATTGTGTAGGTATTATTTCGATGGGGCTTGTACCAACAATCGATGACGTAACACTTTTGTAAAACAAATTTAGAATTTGGATTTATGTTTCATAGTTTCAAGCTCCTTGTGAATATTTTACAAAGTTCCAAGACTTTCAAGCCTCGTGGAAAAAGGCCAAAACCCAAGTAGGCACTTTATTTCGTGAGCGCATAGTCATTTAAAGAGTACTGTAGCTTTTTAACTGTTAAAGGGACTACATGACCTAAACGCAAGTTTTATATTGCCTAAAAGTCTATGATCCACTGTAGTGAACAAAATCAGAAAAATATATTATATTCTTCAGGATATAATATGCTAGTTATATAGTGTGTTGAAAACATAATACAACTAATATGGTACGATAGAAAAAAGTCACGAAGATACCTCAAAAAATTATTTTAACGATTAATAATATAAACGCAATCATTCTGTTTTTTTTTCCGATTATTCTTCAAGCAACATGTTAGCGTGTTAGTGTTTTCATGTTTTTTCCCAATCAATAGATTTTTTGTAAATAGAGAATTACTTCATATTTTGCAATAAATTACCAGCTTTGTGTTATTGCGCTTCTTTTTCTTTTCTATGCAGTCCGATAGTGACCGTGCTTTAGCTGCTGTCAGAACAGCTGTTGTATAGCTGTTATTGCTGTTGCTGTTGTTTGTTGTTGTGTTGTAGATTTCTGACAAAACAGTACAAGCCCGCAACCTTGCCAAACCTCATATTTACCAGCCATTAGGCTCTACCGCTCCGTTGTTATTTATTTTAATTATTTTTTACCATCCATCAACATCATTGTTCCACGGACTTAATGGCTTAATTTAAAACAAAAGCAAAAAGTTCTTAATTAACGTAATTGTTTAAGTCTGTCAATGTATCCAGCGTATTTGCTGAACAGTCAACCTAGATTTTATACTAAGTGAAGTAGGAAAGTAGTTTACGAGGTTTCCAGGCATAGTGTCCACTGATGGAATGTCATTATTGGAATATCTTTGAAATTGTTTTAAATAAAATGTACAATATTTTATGAATAATTTCATTTAAATGAAAAACACATTAAGTAGTTAGAAATAATAGTGAATCATGACGAAAATCGATACTTATTATAGGAAAAATGAAATAATTATTCATCTACAAGGAATTCTTTTACAGAGTAATATGTCTTTTTAATCAGGAAGTATGTTAGCTTCCTTTTAAAAGTACCAGTTGAATGTAGGTTCTTAATGTCTATGGGTAACTTATTATATATTTTTATGCCCAAACAAAAAATACTATTGCTCTATACAGAAAAGGAAAAAAAGATATAGGGTAAAGTATAGAACTGAAGAAGTCGGAACTACAGAAAAAAAAACAATAATAACGTAGATAAATTTAATTGTAGTTACAAACCACGTTGAAACAATACAACCAATAAAAAGTTGCCCACTTATCTAACTGTGGGTTAAGACCATTAACGTCTAACTGTATTGTACTGCCATAACTCGTTGACAAATCACCACAACTTTACACCTGAAATACTAAATTTCTAAATTCCGACCACTAACTGCAATTTCGTCGTGCCAATTCCGCAATCACAAAAGCTCGATCCAATCTAAGTAGCGCAGGTACTAAAACCGTACCACAGAAGGGTTAGCTAGGTACAGAAGGCCAGCTCCATACTCCACACAACGAGCTGCAGGCGCACGCACGCGTACGAAGATCTCAAACTGTCACAAACAAATGCCGGTCGCGAGTACGCTTGCACTAACTGTATAGCGCTACAAGGTTCTTTTGGCGCGTGGTCAAAATCGGTACTAACGCCACCATCTTCTTTTTTCGTCAATAAAATGTAAAATGTCCCCCTCAACGTCCTTCGAGCACCAAAAAATTCTTCTATCAGTGTATGTGAATGTGTGTCGATGTGTGCGTGCGTTTTTGCTCGTTGTCAGCCGACCTTCTGTTTCTATCTATTCTGTGGTAGGTACTACAGCCGTACAGCCGTCGGTTATAGTCGGGTAAAGTCGTGCACACTCGCCAGTGTACATGAGGTTCAATTTCGACCGCGAGTTGAAATCTGGAGTGCTGTTAAGAAAATAACCCCGTTGAATATTCAGAAGCTAAACAACGCTCTATCGCATGGCTTGTTTTCATTAGCATGATTGGACTGACCCCATTAAATATCCACCATAACCTATGTTACCATGTACAGTGTAGCGCTGTTAGAATTTCTAAATGGATAAAAAATGTTGGAAATGCTGAACTTTCGCTTGTGTTGAAAGAAATGGCGAAAGATGTTTTGTTGGTTTTTGCAATGTGGGGGCCAGTAATCAGCTTTTGTTTGGCACTTTCTGTTTAAGTAACAATCTATTTGACCTTCGGTTGCCGAAAAACGCTTAAAACAGACCGAGAATATTATTTTCGAGATTATAAAATATTACTGAAGACACAATATCTGCGGCATTTTTTCGTTACTATGGAAATGAAACATATATGTTCTCGTTTTAAATTAAACATTGCAAAGTTATAACATTTACAAAATAAAATTAATAATATCTAAGCGAAATTTAGGCTCAATTCAAAAATACAACCTCAACGCTTTAAATATGCTTCATCAAAATTATTATCATCTGCATTCATCTGATAAGTAAAACACTCGTAGGCACATTAATTTGAGTATCTAAGTACCGTTTAGTACTAGTCAATGAGAACTTGGAACCAATTTGGCATTTGGTTTGTTAATTGACAAAACCGCAGCTCGTTATGGCAGCTAAGTTGTCACTTTGGTACCTTATCGTGTGTAAGGATGTGCGCAGACCTGAGTGATCGAGACTGGCTTAAAAACACAAAATCATATTCATACAATATAAATAAAATTAGGACAAGAAAAATAATTATTATCCATTTTTTTAACTGAATATTATCATTAATTAATAGACATCATAACATTTATTAGGTTTATTGAGATCAGTTATATTAAGTTGTACATAATAATAATAATTATTTTTTAAGGTCAATTATACCTATTATAATATGTATCTTTGTGTGTATGTATTTATATGACTAACTGTGTAGTGTGTCTGTTTGTGTTAAATCAATTTGTTTATTGTGTAGTATGCTTTTTTAATTAATATTTGCCTGAGTTTATTTATAAATGTCATACCTATCACAATCTTAAATTCAAAGTTGTTAAAACGTCCTAAAAACCTTGTTTTTAAACCAGACAAAACTATCCTGCCGTAATAACGTGAACCATTGTTCCGTCAACTACGAAAGCCAGGGTTTGCAGAAAAGAAAATAAAAGAAAGAAAACTATTTAAAGAAAAAAATACTTAAAGAAAAAAAAAAGAATACTTTTTTCACTAACTTCCGTCCGCGACTTCATTCTGGTAAAATTTCTCGTCTTAACATAAAATATTCACTGGCGTTCATAATTCATAATCTTTTTTTTGCCAAAAGAATAACAAAATTACAACAAATTATAAACCAGTACTTTTTTTCTGGATATCTAAAAGACAATATACCCAATTACTCGGCAATACTATAGCTTCGCGTTAGAGAAAGAGTTTTCGGAATTCGATCAGTAGTTCCAAAGATTACCCCTTACATACAAATTCACAAATTTTACCTCTGTAATCAACTCAAACTCATTTATTATGAAGCATTTATTTCAATTAAACCATTTACAGGCACTTTTGAATTATCAAGTGGTCGGTCACTTAGAAATATGAAGCTAGTTGCCCATTCCAACGCTTAGTAGGTACTTAAGGACACAGAATAATTTAAATTATATTGTTACATAAATATTAGTTACATCATTCATGTTGAATTATAATTATATGTGACTTGGACACGCGTAACTTACGACGAGTAATGATTTTTAATTTTGGTTGAACATTGAGCAGCATTTAAAGACATGTGTTTTAAGTCAAAGATACAAAGCAAACCCGTGTTTCATTTATTATTCTGTTAAATAATAAATTTCATGACCCGAAAGCCTCGTAGCTTATGCGCCCAATCGTCGTTGACATAATTTTACTCCCTTTACGAATTCCACGCGACAGTTATGAGCAAACAATATCACAAATTGACTGCCATCACAAATTCGCATAATTTTCACCCAAAACCCCATTTACCATAAAATTATGTTCACGGCAAGTCGAACTCGAACCAAAGTCACTGTGAACGAACATTTGATTCGTGTGGAACAGATTCAGAAATTACGCTGAAACTAATTTCTAATAAATCAAACGGTTTTCCTTGCGTAGGTATGGATTTTCACGTTGCTCGACGTGATTTAGTAGGGACCTAAGGCGCCATCTATCGTGTACCAATAAAGGCAGTAGTAGAGTTTTTAATTTATTCTCTTTTCGCTCGCACGGAATATCGAACTGAATTATTTTAGAGGTAGTTTTGATGTATGTGTTTTCAGTGAAACGAGTGATAGTTTTTATTTATAGTCTTTTTAGATGAGAGGATTAAAATGATTCATTTTATTTTCTTATTATGCACCATAGTTAGGTGTACCACCTTAAGGTACAGTCACTTGCACGTCACAAAATGACAAGTTCTATTAAGTTCTAAGTTGACTATAATTATGACAGTTAGGTAGTTTCAACATTAGGGCGGATTTCACCAATGAAATTGAATACGACCAGCACGTCTAAACCGCGTTCAAGGTATGTCATCATTGTTGTGGAATATTAACACTGACTGCTGTTGAACGCAGTTTAAATGTGCCAACGCTTTCAGTTTCATTGGTGAAATTGGCACTTAATGCAGTTTCAATTTAACTGGGAATGTTGTGAAAATTAGCAAAGCAATTTACGAGGACAACTCAAGTGGAACAAAAAGTGTTTGTTACTCGTAGTAAATTCTAGGTAATGAAAGAAAAAAAACACGTGTCCTTTGTTTATTCCTCCGTTTATTATTTTGTTATGTCCTAAAAACCACATAGACGTAAATAATAACGTATCCCCCACGTATTTACATTGTTTTCCCCTGGGAGCCACGGTGTGTTTGTGGATAATAAGGCGGGAATTAGAAACACGTACAGTTGTCCCTTTTATCTTTATGAAGGCAACACAATTATTTTAACGGTTGTTATAGTTTATGTTTCAAGTTATTTTTTGTTTGTTTGTGTTGTTATTGGGTCATTTATGTTTCTGTGTTAGTGGTAAGAATGTTTTTTTAACAAGGTTTTAGAAGTTAATAACAATGATGTAATGAAACAGCTAAAATATTTCTTACTAGTTACAAGGTGGGTTCGAATTTTAAATCGATTTTAACAGCGAGAACAGTGGTGGCCAAGTGGTAGCGACCGCGACTTGTAGGTCGTAGGTTCGAACCCAGACAGGCGCTTTATTTTGTGTAAATTATTTAATCACCACTGCTTTTATAACATCGTGAGGACACGAAAAGAACCCAAACATTCAGAGACATGTGACATCTACCAACCCGCACTGGGCCCGCGTGGTGGATTACTGCCCACACCCTCTCACCGAGAGGAGGCCTGTGTCCCACCAGTGGGAACATTATAGGGAGATTATGTTGAGCACAGCATTTTATGTAAGGGGTCTGCCTACTCAGACCGTAAATCCGGATCACACGATGAATGTTTCTCGCCTCTGGCATACAATACAATTTAAGCATTAAAATGACTTGCTTGACATGACTTGTCTAAGCAATGTTTATTTATTTATATATTCTTTAATGTACCTACACCACAAAATACATAACACAAAATAAATTAAACACTACAAAACATACAATGGGCGGCCTTATTGCTTTCTGCGATCTCTGCCAGGCAGACAGTGATTTGCCAGGTTATAAAATGAAAAAAAAAATGTCCTGACGGTGCAACTTTTATTGTTGATTCAACTTGTGCCATGGGAAATTACATTGCACCGTGAAAATCAGGCTAATTCTCTACTCGAGCTAGCTTACGAACAATCCGACGAGCAAGAATGATAGTACCTTTGTACATGTCGTATCTGTATCTGTTTTACTGTGTGTACATAAATACTAAAATAAATAAATGCAGTTGGTAGCGACCCTGCCTTCTGAGCCGCTGGTCCCGGGTTCGATCCCTGGTCAAGTCAAACATTTGTGTGCATGAACATGTCTGTTTGACCTGTGTCTGGGTGTTTATATATATATAAGTATGTATATCAGTCATCAGGTTACCGTAGTACAGGTTCTACCTAGTTCGGGACCTGAAGACCTTGTGTGGATGTTGTCTCATATTATTATTCTTATTAAATATTCAATTAACAGAATAAACATTATATAGGGTGGCAGGGACATCGAAGCACAGTTTGTTACCATGGATTCAGTTCAGGGTTAGACCCCGCCGCGGCCGAACTACAATTTTTCGTCAGATATTAAAAAATAAATTTGCTGTTCCATACATTTTGACCGCGTAGGTATTGCACTTTTGTAGGCAACAGCAGATTTTTTTTTAAATAACCGACGGAAAATTTCATCTCAGTGTGGTCCAGAACCGCCGCAGGAGACGCCCTGGGCATCGGGAATCCCAAGCCTATTCCCGGCCACCGTAGGCGCGGGCTTGCGGACGGCAAGCAATGGGTAGCTCGCCGTCCGATAAGAACCAGGCCCGAGTCGACAGCGCGTTGTGTTCAACGCGCGCCTCAAAGAGTTGTCAGCACCAAGGACGAGGTCCGCTAGGGCCGATGGCTGCCAGGATTGCGGGAAAGTCCGAAAGGGATACCGTGGCCCCTGGCACAGGTAACTGAAGGAACACGGGTGGGTTTTATCTCGAATCTGACACGCCCTCCCGCTCCGTCATAGCGGGAGAATTTATTTTTGATGATTTCCCTTCCTCAAAAATAAGGGTGGTCCAGAATCATGTACTGAATCCAAGGTATCACTTTATGCGTCGATGTCCCTGCCACCTACCATTTACACATACTATTTATTTTAAACGAATTTACCTTATAGTTAACACTCAAAAAACGAATTCACCTTATAGATATAACTCACAAATTTTGCCTCTCCCTCACGCGTTCCGCCTCCTCCTTCGCGAACATTACTGCTTCGCAGAAAGAGTTGACGGGTTCCCAAGCCCTCTCGCTCCGTACCATGGCCTTTTTTTTTTTTTTTTTACGGGGGGAAATCCTCATGGACTACCTCCGCCTGGGGAAAAGGCGGAGGGGCGTGCCGGACTCTTACCGGCTAAAACCACCCCGGTGTCTCCTCGCACGTGCGCGCGGGGCCGCGGGAATCGAAATTCTTCCGCAGCCCCACACTAGTGCTGGCCCGGTCTGTCCGGGCCTCGTCTCCTGCACGGGGTAGTGAGGTGTTTAACTACCCCGTGCATCGCCTCAGAGGCGCACGCCGACACCCGCGCGCGCCTTCGCCTCGGGTCCATCAAATAGGGGGCGAGGACTTCCCCAAGTCCCACGCCCCAGGACCCATTCATGGGGGCCGGAAAAGGGCGTTGTCCGCCCTTCTCCTGCGCCCGGTGCGCCTTCTGCGGCCGGGGAAGGGAGTCGAGATCTCCCTCTCCCGTTCCGCAGTTTCCTTCTGCTCCGTACCATGGCCTGGACCAAGGCCGGACGCGAGAGATCGCCACCGCCAATCGCCTCCACGAGGACACGGCGGTGCTCCGCCCAAGCCGGGCAGACCTCCACCGTATGCTCCACCGTGTCCTCCGGGCGATCCACACAATGGTGACACCCGGGCGTTTCCTCCCGCCTTATCCGGAACAGGAACCTCCCGAAACAACCGTGTCCGGTGAGGACCTGCGTCAGGCGGAAGGTGAGGACGCCGTGGCGCCTCTCTAGCCACTCCTCAAAGAGGGGACTTATCGCCGCAATTGTGGCGTGCCCATGTTTCGTACACCTGTCAAACAATAGCATTTGTGAAAGAAATTAAGTAAGTAGTCAATTTGATAAACAATTAATTTCTCCGACTTATCCTAAGTCCATATAAACAATTCATGCACTGTTTCATAAAATTAATATAATAATAAGTAATATTCTAATATATATGCCAACTACAGGTACACAACATTGACAACAACAACGCCAGATTACCGCTTACTCACTAACTTAAGTCTAGGTGTACAATTGATGAGGCAAAATTTGCGCCCTCACGCCCCTAGCCGCCGCAGGAGACGCCCTGGGCGTCGGGAATCGCAGGCCGATTCCCGGCCACCGTAGGCGCGGGCTTGGGAACGGCAAGCAATGGGCAGCTCGCCGTTCGATAAGGACCAGGCCCGGGTCGACGGCGCGTTGTGTTCCACGCGCGCCTCAAAGAGATGTCAGCACCAATGACGGGGTTTGCTAGGACCGATGCCTGCTAGGGTTGCGGAAAAGTCCAAGAGGGTTACCGTGGCCCCTGGCACAGGCAACTGAAGGAACACGGGTGGGTTTTAGTCAGTAAGAGTCTGACACGCCCTCCTGCTCTGCCCAGAGCGGGAGAAGTTATTTGATGATTTCCCACCCACAAAAAAAAAAAAAGATATAACTCACAAAACGAATTTACCTTATAGTCAAAACTCACAAAACGAATTTACCTTATAGTTAAAGCTCACAAAAGTACCAGTTAAAACTAAAATCTCACAGACTAAACACCGAGAACGAAGCAGTAGTATGCGGATGCCTATACAACTAAGCGTCCACCAATATTAGTTAGGCAAATTGCTTAGCCACAGTGCCAATCAAGTGCTCCACATAATCGCTCAATGTTGACCCCTGCTACACTTGTAACTAAGATAAAACAGACGGCAGTAAGAATTGGTTCCATGGAGGACGAAATCGTAACTACCAATTTGATATTGCTTATATCGGTCTTCAAAAAAGGAAGGGTTTGAGCATTTGTAAATGGAAAGTGACGTCAAAAGACATAACATCACATCACGTCAATTTTCCATGAAGGCTGAGGCAGAGTTGCACTTATATTGCACCAAAATTTCGCCTGTCATAAAAAGAGTTTACGTTTGGTGTAATTAAACTACGATTGATGTGATTTTGATTAATTTTCCAAGCTAAATAACTTATTTTTTTTTCCGTGACTGTATTTTTTTAAGTACAACAACACAATTCCGTAAAGTTGATCAATCTCTGAATAATGTACCTACCTACTACAACACGAAAAAAAGGAAAACAAAGACATAAAATTTCCTTTTTTTCGATTACATTCCAAGCTATTTGTGAGTACCTACCTACTAATAGGCAATAGTCTTTTTAAGGTTTCCACCAACCAAGGTAACCACCGACGGCTGCCATGGCCTACACACAATGGTTCACCTGAAGCACTAAGTGCGGAAACCAAACGCTCTAACATAGAACATAGGGTTCCGTACCCAAAGAGTGCCAACGGGAGCCTATTAGTAAGCTCCGCTGTCCATCCGTCCGTCTGTCACAGGGCCTATAACACCTAATAATACAAATTAAATAAATTTACCCACACAAGAAATTGTTTTAAATAATAATGTAGTGTTAAATATTAACTTAGCCGCTATTTTTGGTAAGTAACATAAATAAGTTACAAGTCATACATAAAGTATAAGTTTATATTCCGATAGGAACATTTCGATACGAATCTACATATAACATAATTATCAGCGCCTATTACCGTAATAACATGAAACTACAAAAAATCAATAATTATAATATCATGTCGATTGTAGCTGTCACTCAAATAGCTGGTAAGTCTAATGTTGACATCAAAATGATGGCTTATGTTATCTATCTAACTAATAATAATATAGACGTTCTAACGTTTTAAAAGGAGGCTTTCAGGAAAGAACTGGATAGTGCAGTGCGGCATAATAACGTAAGGGTTTGCGGTATCGCATGCATGCATGCATTGAATCGCAGTGCGATGTGCAATTCAAGGCGTTTTTAAGGAAAAAGGTAATTTTGAGGGTATCGTACCCAGAGGGTGCCAACGGGACCCGTCCGTCTCTCCGTCCGCCTGTTTGTAAGCGGACTGTTTCCCATGAACCGCAATAGGTAGACAATTGAAATGTTCACAGAGTGTGTATTTATATAGCCGCTATAACGGTAGATAAAAAAACCAAAATAAAGTTAAAAATGAAAAGGGGTACAAATTATACAAGAATCGTCTTTAAAAAAATATGGTGTGATATATAATATTGTACGGTGGTACAGAATCCTTCATGTGCGACACCGACACCGACATGTGCGGCACTTGGCCGGTTTATCTTATGATATTTAATTTTGGCCTTACTATACCGGGCTCGTAATGGTCTTAATGCCGTGATGCAGCACGAAATTTCTCTCGTTGATTGTACCAAGTAACCAGTAGCTCTAACATCAGTTTACGCAGACAAAACTCATTAGCGTCTCCGTAAATGATATATAAGAAATACTAGCTTTTGCCAGCGGCTTCGCCCGCGTGGAGGTCGAAGTATCCTGTAAATCCCTCTCCATTAAAAATACAATTATATACTTACCTATGTGCCAACTTTCATGGTGTTCGGTCAAACGGTGTTGGAGTTCATTCTAGACTCACAAAATATATAATTTACATAATATACAAAAAGATACTCTTAACCTTCGACCAACAATACCAACTGCATAACGGGTCTCCTACGAAATCAAAGCTAAATGCTTTCCGCATGGAAAAAGTTTAAAACAGTTATAATTTCCACCTGATTACAACCATGGCACCTAGTAATAATGTCGTGTTTACATTGGCTGTGTTTCAAGCGAATAAAACAAAATAAGAGCTCACGTCTCAAGTGCGCTGTTATTTACCGAGACGTATTTCTTGCACTGACCCGATATCTAGTCGATATTGTAAATCAAAGCTCATATCACTACTAAAGTACTTACTAAAAAAAAAAAAAAAAAAGTTTCTAATAATATAAATTGATCATGATTCGAAAGGCACGTAGCGCTAACTAGCGTCCTAAAGAAATGATCGTTCTTTCGTTTCGCTCGCGAACAGTATTTTTTTTTTGGATCAAAGGTACTCTATGTCCTTTTCTGTACCCCTGACAACGTGTATGCAAAATTCATTGATAATCGGTTCAGTGGTTTAGCTGTGAAAAGGTAACAAACAAACTTACTTTTGCATTTATAATATTAGATAGGATTGTACAGCGCTCCTAGTGGTCACAGAAAGAATTAAAATTCGTACCATGAGCACTATATATTTCGATTTGTATTCCTAAGGTAATCTATTCGATAGTCACTAACGTTTTTCAGCTGTCGCCATACAAAACGGCACCATGAGTCACTAGTTTGACAGAAGCTAACGAAGAACCGGTTGCGATAGTACGTAGTTACGTATTTCACTAGCATTTTGAGGTGTGAAAAATATCTTTACATTAAATTATATACGTTTTTGAGTCTCTTTAAGTCAAAATAATGCCTAGAAGCGCTTATTTAGCATGGAATATGTTAGTGGCTGAATTTGAAGACCAACGACGTGAACAACGTGAATTCTTGAAATTCGACCAACAATAAAATTGAAATTGTGCTCATTGTATAATTCTATTTTTGTAAAGTTATTTTAATTAATTTAATTAAAAAACGCCACGAACCATACAACGTCAACAATATTACAAATTGAATAGACGACAGTGACGTAATAGAAGGAATAAAAATTCAACAACCACTAATACCATAATTTTTTTTTGCGAATGTATCTAATAATTTGGTTTCATGTATATTTTATTTTATTTTTAAATTTTAGCTTGTAAGAATTAGATTTTGCTGTGCCCTGACAGGGTCTACAACGGCTCTTAGCTCTAAGCCTTTTGTTAACACCATGTTTTACCTTGTGGAACGCAAATAAATGAATATGAATATGAATAAATAGTCCACTAACCTTTCTATTTAATCGGATTATTTCGTAAAATGGACTCTCATAACATATCTTGAGCATATGAGTCGTTCTCTCTTCTTATTACTGATAAAGAAATAAACAAAACATAAGGAGTGAAGTTAGCTAGACGACACAATCTATCGCGCCTGCGTAAGACTTGCCTTAGCGCCTGTGTAAGACTCCGTAAAACTCATGGTGCAAACATTATCAAAGATACCGCTTAGTCGAGTGACACCCTAACCATCAAAACCATCGACGTGCGTAAGTCCAGTGCGGGATTTCCATCAGTATGAACAGAGTTTTGTTGCAAAGCAAAGGCAAAAATATTTTTTAAATCTATTCCGTGATCTCCACGCTTGACTAGTGCATGTAGTTGTAGTAGTGCATGTTTATATTGACGGCACGATTGGCGCAGTGTTTAAGCGATTGACTGCTGCGTTACGTGTCGCGGGTTCGATCCCCGCACGGAAAACATATTTATATGACCTGTAAGTAGTCGTTCCGGGTCTGGTTGTTTGTGTATGTGAGTTTAAATGTTTGTAATCGCACCCACGATACAGGACAAATTCTTAGTGTGGGGCAACATTAAAAAAAAATAAGAATAGGCGATAACCAGGCTGTTTCCCTTCAGCGACACTCTATAACGGCCGACTAGTAATTTTTTTAACTACGACTTAACTTATTATTATAGCTTATGGCCGACACGCATTGCTTTATTATTCATTATTATAAATAGGGTACCTAATAAGTTCGTACTGAACAGCGGTGTGAAAGCGCCAACCCCAGTCCATTCGTGCTAAGTATCATTTAGTAATGCACGCAGTGTGATTAGATGATCTCTTAGCGTAATTTGCACTGTAACCCAGGGGGTTAAAGTTCATTTTAACGCTTCATTATTTTGTGGTTCTAGTAGGGTATACAGTTTTAAACTTTAGATGCATTTGCGGTGTTACTATGAATATACTCAAGAGAGTTTAATGTCCTTTGTCCACTACTGACTTAGTTCACGTTCATTTATGAACTTTGCATTTTATTTACACGTAATATAACCAAATTATTTATGAAATAATTTTCGGTAAAGACGGATTATTAAATAAAAAAGGTTCGCTATGCCAAAGAATAATTATGCGATAAATCGTAAATTCAATTTGGAAATAATAATAAATAATCATTCATCGGACGATATTCTTTCAGGAAATTTTAAACACGTAGTTTAAACCAGGAAAATCGGAAAAAAATTACAATAAAAGGTAAACTCATAAAAGGTATTTTCATTGTCTTTTCTTAAAAAATTGCCACTTTTCTTAAAACAAAGTAAGGAAAATGCTGAAGCCGCTAAAGTACCAGCAGTGGTACGCTTAATAGCCTATACCGTCAAGCCCTGGCGTACCGCCCGTGGTACGGCTAATTCGCATGGTTTAAATATCTATTATTACTAATAAATAACGTCTAATGTCGTGTATGGGCAGTTCAGTCTATGAGCTGATAGATATTCTCGTCAAATAAATCATTCAAAATCAAAAACTTTGTCTGGCAATTTTGCAAAAAAAAATAGAAACCGAAGTACTCTGTGGGTGGTCCGTGGATGAGTGTTTCCAAGTTTTTTTTTGTGAAATTAAGTGTTTTTGTGTCTAATCGATGTTGAGTGGATGAATATTCATTTATAAATAGTTAATACATCGTTGTAGATCATTATTTGCGCGAAAAATAATAATAAATACTTGTTTTTGGGCATAAAAAATGTACGTAAACAAACCGTTAGTCAAAGTCGTTATTATTATGACGTCTTTTATTTACAAATACAATTCCCGTAATACAATTACTGGTTATATTTTATAGTATGGTCTGTTTATTCAAGAACCCAAAATAATTTAGTTAGTATAATTTAGTGGGTAGAGGAAGTAAAAACTTAAATGGACCATTTTTTGCGAGCGGTGGTCATGATGGGGTCATAGGCAGGTAGCGAGGCAGGCTTTGACAGTTGCAAATTGACGCGGACGTCACGAACCAGTACTCGACTGGACCCACTTGAAATGTTTACATATTATGTAATACTATGGCCTCTTTATAAACAAATAATAAAAATGATATACAATTAAAATTAAAGGAGCCATACAAGGAACGTGTTTTTTAAACAAATTATTTAAAAGAAATCTGATGTTGAACATTGTACGCCGGTGCTCCTAAACCCTTCGTGTATAAAGAAATACATTTAATTATAGACGACAGTAGCCATCGTTCTGTCCGCGTATAAAATTTTAAACCGAATCGATTCGTCATGACCCGCTTCTGCAGCTCGTACAAAAAGTCAACGCAATATTTTTGTAACACAAACAAGCATAAATAAAATCCTACAATGCAATCCCGTGCCACTATTGGTACCATTCCGATTCGTAAAAGCTGAGCGCTCTTTTTTACAGTAATGAGTAATTTGGGTCTTGGGAATATTATGAGAACATCAACTGTTTAGTTTTTTCCCAACTATGTCGGGGTCGCCTTCCAGTCTAATCAGAGGCAACTGAAACACTGAACTGAACAGTATTTTACATAGAGCGACTGTCTTTCTGACCTCCACAACCGAGTTACTGGGTAACAAAATTGATAGATAAGATTGGTTGTAATTATTTCGGATTTTTGACAACTCTTAACAATTATATTGTGAAAGATCTAAGATTGACAGCCAGGACCATCTTTGCGAGACACGGAGGTAGAAGTCTCAATATAAAACGGATGTTCACCCATCCCCGGCAAGCGTAGCTTAACCTTCATCGATCGACACGTGTAGCTGTTACTTAGCCACGAGCCCCTCACTTAGCTACGAGCCGCTTCTGAATATTATTAGAGCATCTCAATAAATTCCCGTTCGAAGGAAACTAAACACGCTTAATCTCAGCAATCTAAATATAAAAGCGGGAACAGTTTCTCGGGAGGATTTGTTAGAAAATCAAAGCAATTTACGCTCGTCAAGGGGAGACTGCGGCTGACACGCCCATTTGTCTCGAGAAGTCGGGACTGCCAACCGAACGTTCGACGGTATTTTGCGAAATGAGAAAGCTTTGAGACAGGATAACACCGGTTTAAGTGGAGGTTACCTAATGGCTGCGAAATATGTCGCAGCTTTTAGAATAAATCGATAAATCGCTCGAGCGGAGCAGAGTAACTTTTTGAGAGGAATGCGTGAGATTGAGTGGATTAAGATATCGGCTTATTACGGGAATGGATTGAGCGAGTAACAAAAAATAACTTTTTGTTTTTTTTTTTGTTTTGTTTGGGAAAAGCCTCGCATCTGTTTAGTGATTCGAGTACATTGAATTTAGTGATCTGTAGCTAACCTTAAAACCAAACCAAACCCAAAAATAATTTTGAATGAGTTTTCGTTATTCGGCTGATACAACCGCCCTAAATTAGTAAAAGTCGGTTGAAACTTTTAACGCAACACAGCAGCTTTGACATTTCTGGTATCTGATATCCGATACCTGTGAACGAAAACCCGTCGTATTACAAGCGATACGATTACGCGAGGGCATAGAAGTGTGATTGGGGTTAGAAATCAGATGCGTATATTCCACTATAGCAACCGACTCATAGTTTAGCCACTAGACACATTGTGTACAAACGTAAACTCACGTCTTTCCCCATGGGGGGCAGGCAGACCCTACAGCACGCCACTTTCTACGATCCTTACATGCTTGATTTGCTTCATTTACGTTCATACGTCTAGGTCATACACGCAAGCTGGCAACTATGCACTGACTGGACAGGTCCACTCAATCTGTGTGGTTCTTTCCTCAAAAGACCATTTAAGACACCGATCTACATAGCCTTCACATGATCTGACCAAGATTTTGTCTGGACTTTAAAAGAGACTGTGACATCTGAGTATGTTCGGCCTTTCTTCTCAGAGTAGTCAGGTAGGAAATGCCGACCTCATCTTGTTTTTAAAATACGATTGACGTGTAAAAGTGTTTGTTCAAACCTACTCACAGAAATAAAATCATTTATCATTTATGAGTAAAAAAAAATCGGTTAATCTAAGTATTCGTTCCAAAAACTTCCATTTTTTTTTCTTATTCTTTTAATTTATAGCACTCTCGAGTATGTCACGTAAAGTTCGTGACTAGTTACTAAATTACGTGCTAGGCTTGAAAATCAGGCAAGTAATCGATATTCACATAAATCAAGCGCCAAATTACAGATACGGTACTCAATATATCAAACGTAAAATATTCCAACTTACAAGCTTTCAACTGTCATTGCAATTCGAGCGCCATTTAAAACCGACAACTTAATAACATAAACAGTACCATCTCATTAGAATATTATTATAGATACATTCAAATCGATACTCCGAGTAATACTTTTATCGATAATATCAGGACCTACTTCGCGTAAACCTGACATCGAAACATTAATACATTATTCAAGACCACTTAACCCACAATTTGAACTAAAATCCTTTTGAAGAAACATTAGCTTTTTAGTAATTAATTTTTGTGATGAATAATGTTATAGTAGTATTTACTTTGTTATTAAGTCGGGGGTTCGTTTGGAAGGGAATAATGATAAACAATCTTAACTAATCGGATCAGGGCAGAATACAAATAATGACTTATCGCTGAGTGATGCTATGCTATCATTTTAATACAGAACACGTATACATGTTAAGCTGGACTGGTTTGAATGGCTCACTCGAGTAAATGTTTATATTATTTCATTCCACGTTCACAAACTCAAATAATTTATTTAAATTAATCCAATTACAGGCACTTTTGAATTGTCGAGGAGTCCATCAGTCAGAAAGTTAAAGCTAGTAGCCTATTCCAAAGTTTGGTAGGTAATTATGGAGAAGAACGGACAAGAAACACCACGGACACTCTTTTAAATCAAAATATTGTCACAAAAAATTGGTTACATCATTCAAATTGAAATTATACATGTGAAAACAATGTAGAAACACGTGCACGTTAAAAGCATCCACAGAAAACAAAAAAACAAAACAAAAAATAAGCCGTGGTAGCTAGGGGATTACCAGCCTTGACTGACGGTGCCCGTTCACGAAAACTTAACGCATTGATCAGCACAATTTGGCTCAACCATTTCAAAGGCAATCGAATGATCTAACACATGCGCCACCATCAGCGAGACATTTGAGTAAGCATGACATCCTCTCAACTGCCAGATAATATTCAAGGTAATGAAAGACGTACCCAGTAAATGGTAGCATTTTAGTACATACGGTAATAAATACTAGTAGTAGTACTAGTACGGTAATAAATAATAAACATAATGGAAGCATTATAGTACATACAGCATATAGTACCTACATACGGAAAAAATACATAGAAATGAACGTTCTTCTACTACTCGTAGGCGAGTGAAAGATGCCGCAGAGTGCCGAATCCACATCGTTGGATCGGTTCATTAATGAATTCATTTGTTTACTTTTAATTCATTTTGTGTTCAGTGGCTTCACTTCGAGTGAAAGAAAATTAACAAAAACTGAGGGGTCAAAAGTCGATAGGCTTTATTGGGTTACAAATGAATATGAACAGAGGGATGAGAGTAGGTATTGTATAACGGGCTGGTGACCGCGACTCCACGCCCAAGCGCGTATCATAATGGGTGACAGAAAAACTAGCCCACTTGATGGTGAGCGGTCACCGCTGTCTATAGACATCTGCAATACCAGACACATCAAGGTACTATTACAGAGAGAAATCTGACATGACTCATTACTGAAAATACAGCCACTTTATTTATTTATTTAATACTTTAAGCACACAAATGTACAGAGGCTAGGTGCAATTTATAATGAAAATTTAGGAATAAATATACGACACGCAAAAGCCTGTTAAGACTATAAATAAAATATATATACCTAATTATACAGGGTTTTTGGTAAAACACCATCAACCTCTTCAACCTCTTAAGGGGTCACTGTACTCATCATTATGAACAACTTTTACTATGGGACCAAATATATTGCTGTTCCCTACATTTTGACGAGTTGTGAAAACATAAATGTTAGAGAACGGCAGATTTTTTTTCGCGAATTCATGTTTGGTACCATAGAAAAAGTTGTTCATAATGATAAGTACAATGAATCCTTAAGAGGTTGATGGTGTTTTACCAATAACCCTGTATATAACTTATAAATTATGTACATAATTATATTAGCTTTGCTCGGCAAGTTGAAATAGGAACGGTAGCATTTCTCTCACGGATGAGTTCCTTCAAAAACCTCCAGGTAAACATATATAACATTAGGCTTGTAACAACTGAAGGGTTCGGCAAAGGTTTACTTATAGTACACCCACAATTCTGTTCCAGTTCTGTTTAAGTTCCACGCAATAGAGGGCGAGCCTATTGCCATCAACCAGGCTCAAATCCGGGCTGCTACTGAAAAATGCCTGATGAAAAACCCAAAAACACTTTGCCCGTCCTGGGAATCGCACCCAGGATCTCATGCTCAGCAATGGCGCTTGCGACTGCTAGACCAACAAGGCACTTCCACGACGAGTTGTTTCAAAAATTACCACTAGGTGCTACTACAAAAATTACCTCTAGGTGCTACTACTAAAATTACCTCTAGGTGCTACTACAAAAATTACCTCTAGGTGCTACTACTAAAATTACCTCTAGGTGCTACTACAAAAATTACCTCTAGGTGCTACTACTAAAATTACCTCTAGGTGCTACTACAAAAATTACCTCTAGGTGCTACTACTAAAATTACCTCTAGGTGCTACTACAAAAATTACCTCTAGGTGCTACTACAAAAATTACCTCTAGGTGCTACTACTAAAATTACCTCTAGGTGCTACTACAAAAATTACCTCTAGGTGCTACTACAAAAATTACCTCTAGGTGCTACTACAAAAATTACCTCTAGGTGCTACTACTAAAATTACCTCTAAGCTAAAATTACCTCTAGGTGCTACTACTAAAATCTTGTTCGCCTGTGGATATTTCAATTTAGTTCATCAACAACAGGAAAAGGGGAGCACCTATCGTGACCATTTATCGGACAGAATCCGGCAATTCCACTAATTTGTTGCACTATCCAGCGTATCGTAAAGTACATAGGGTTGGTACGTAAATCCGGGGCGAGCCAATGTACGGGTTTCGTCATGGGGCTCTGACTTTCCGAATGAGGCGATTCGCCCAGAATAATGATGATTATTATTGTGTTGGACGTTTCTGCCTGGTTACTTGACGTTAATTTTATCCCGTATCTTATCCCGCCCGTATCTTCCGTATCTTAGAATGATAGAGTTAGATACTCGATCGAAAACAAGATTTGAATCGAACCAAATAAAAATTATAATAGTGTATATAATTATACAGGCTGGTATACATCAACGCGCAAACTGTTAACATGGATTCTGAACGTGACTGCGCTGTAATATTACGTCGGTTATTAAAAAAAAATGCTTTTTCATACATTTTGACCGCGTATTTTTACCGTTTTCTATGAAACAGCAGATTTTTTTTTTTGATATCCGACCTAATGTTTCTACGCTAGAGGGTCAAGATTCTTGCGCTGAATACATGGTTACAGTTTGTTCATCAATGTCCCTTCCGCCCTGTATATGCGCCGACTTCAGAATGTGTTTTATCGTCGGTTAAAAAGGAAGATTATTTTTAAGTCTTTATAAATAATTATACACCACTCCAAAATAAATGTATAATTTAATAGCTGAACGGCTATTTTCGTTAATATCTATAATGAAAACTGTTTTTCGCTCAAATGACTAAACTGCGTCTCAAATATAGACGTGAGACTTTTTAATTTTCCGAAAATGTACCTGTACAAGTTCCGTAATAAAGAATCTCTCAATCGCGGATAACTAAGAAACCACAAGACAGCTCATCCCATTACCTTCAATTTCAGTAACAGATGTAGTCACTACACACGATGTAGACACGCGGAACCAATTTACGCAGAGTTTACGCAGAGTCTACGCGGGGTCGGGTAGTATCGTTTGATATCTGTGTACACAGACTAAAGCTTTCAACACCGGCAAACAAATGAGGCTGTCAACCACAGGTGCGTCTTTACCGTGACGTGCGTTCACGTAACAAATTTTCGCGTAATTCCTAAGGATTGCGACACACTGGGTGACGAAAGAAGGTCTAGCCGTTATTTTGGGAGACAAGTGCTCTGTACTTTATTTTGACAAGGTGTTTGCAGTTAGGCTTGTTTTTGACAGTTTCGCTGCTTAACAAAAAACAAAGTAGTTATAATAAAATAATATTGAAAAAGTTATCAGTGATTTTTCTTGTAAGGAAAGGCTTCTAGTCATGCAAAGGAAGAAAGAGCACTGAACAGTTTGACTCTGTTAATTATCGTTGTCCGAAGATCCGACAATCCACTTTGAAAGCGACACCTGGCACTTGCCAGGTGTCGCTATCATGGAGGTAGATACTTACCTACCTCCATGATTTTTCAATTTAAAGATAATAATATAGAAAAAGTTATCAGTGATTGTTCCTTTAAGGAAAGGTCTCTTCTCATGCCAAGTAAGAAAGAGCACTGAACAGTTGGTCTCTGTACCGTGTAAATAATGTTCGCGTGCTCCACAGGTCCGACGATCCCCTTTGAAAGCGACACCTGACAAGTAACTACCCTCATGATTTCTCAATAGAAAGAAAATAATAAAGAGAAAGTTATCAGTGATTGTTCCTTTAAGGAAAGGTCTCTTCTCATGCCAAGTAAGAATGAGCACTGAACAGTTGGTCTCTGTACCGTGTAAATAATGATCGCGTGCTCCACAGGTCCGACGATCCCCTTTGAAAGCGACACCTGGCAAGTACCTACCCTCATGATTTCTCAATATAAAGAAAATAATAAAGAAAAAGTTATCAGTGATTGTTCCTTCAAGGAAAGGTCTCTTCTCATGCCAAGTAAGAAAGAGCACTGAACAGTTGGTCTCTGTACCGTGTAAATAATGATCGCGTGCTCCACAGGTCCGACGATCCCCTTTGAAAGCGACACCTGACAAGTAACTGCTCTCATGATTTCTCAATAGAAAGAAAATAATTAAGAAAAAGTTATCAGTGATTGTTCCTTTAAGGAAAGGTCTCTTTTCATGCCAAGGAAGAAAGAGCACTGAACGGTTGGACTCTGTACCGTGTAAATAATGATCGTGTGGTCCGAAGGTCCGACCACCCTCTTTGAAAGTGACACCTGGCAAGTAACTTGCCCCATGATTTTTTTTAATTTAACATTATTTCTTTTTAAGGGCCCAGCTTTTGCACGTGGCATCACCCGCGTGGTGGGAAAAAAAATCTTCTCCATGAAAAAATACATATAGAAATGCCAATTTTCATCAATTTTTATATGTATAGACGGAGAATTTGCCCTGCAATAAGACATTAGGAAATTTACAGGCCAGTATAATATTATTTTTAAATTAACCTTGTAAAACAATGAAAGTACCTACACAATCCAATACCAACACACTAATGAAGTCATAAATCAATAGTAAACAACGTAATATTTACAATGTTGCTGCTTATATGCTATAATAATTAACAGGTGTTACAAGATACCTACTATCGAAACAATCAGAATTATTCCTTTCATACATCTCTTTGAAATTCAAACATTAAATTATGACATGTTTAGAATACAATTATTGAATAATTTTTGGTCATTAAGCTCTAGTTACGTTGGTCGGATATTTTTAACGGGCTTAAATTATGTTACTGTGCGTTTATCATTCATGGCCAGTTGGTTCCCTTTATAATATCAATGTCGAGTCTAAGACGAGAATTCGAAGTTGAAAACTTGTCAAACTCTATTTCTGTTGTACTATACAGAGTAGCAGGGATAGTATATCGGCGCGCCACCTGTTACCATAGATTCAATACACGATTCTTAACACACCTGCCTCAAAAGTTTTCGTCTAGTATTAAAAAAAATATGTTCTATACATTTTGACCGCGTAGGTATTGCACTTTTCTATGAAACAGCAGATTCTTTTTTAATAACTGATGTTTAATTTCTAGAAGTGGGTCAAGAACAATGACTTTAGTCATTGGTCAAGAATCTTGTGTTGAGTACAAGGTGACAGTTTGCGCGTCGATGTTCCTGCCACCCTGTATAGATAGTACATACTAATTCCATGACTTTAACATTAGCTACTTAAGGTGAAAGCCCGCGATGTATTTTTTTATATTTTTTGCAAACTTGATTTGAATTTCGCGGGCTTTCACCTTAAGTACGTATTGCTAGCAGCTAGTAATGCTTAGCTAAATTTTGACAAGTTCTCAATTTCAAATTCTCAATTCAGAAACCGAGGGGTTGTATCGGGTTGTATCCTCCGTTCCACTCAATATTTTTTTTATCAGGGCACTTGAACTAGCTATTATTCCTAAGATGGAATTCCTACTTATTTAAATACAAATTTCTACTTTTGGGTCTGAGATTGCAGGTTCCAAGAAACAGCAAACAGAGTAAAGAAAAGCCTTTGAATCAGCCACCGAACAATGAAATTACAACTTCTTTTTGATAAAACAGCTACGTTTTCTGTGAAAAAACCTCAAGATTATAGATTATACAAACCCAGCCCTTTCACGTAATGAGCTAAGAAAATGAAAAGCTACTAACCTTCTCGGTTATAACCGTGTATATCTTAATTCTTGGAAAAGAAAGCAAAGAATTCTGAAGGCAAAACATTTATAATTGCTCTCTAATATCTTTAAACCTACTTTCTAGGTTATAACAAAATGCTTATCTCTAGAATATCTTTTTTCTTGAATCAGTACCATCTCATACTCAGAAAACTATCTCTAGGCTTAACAACGATCTGTTCAAAAGAATTAAATAACTTACTTAACGCTCCGGCAATGCTGTTAATATAAAAACTAGAAGTGTCTTAAAATATATACGTAGAAATAATAATATCATAATCATTTAATTTCATTTTAGTAATTAGTATTTATATAGCACCTATAAAATAGACGCGAGATGGGCGGACGGCATTGTTGCCATCGCGGGTAGAACCGACGTGAGGCTAGCAAAAGAGTGTGGGGTTTGGCACAAGGAAAGAGAGGCTTAGGTATGGTCAGCAGTGTGTGGAGTCAGGCTGTGGATCATGATAGTAAATACTAAAGTTATTTTATAAATATAGGCACAAATACTGTATCTTATGGGTGACTACAGTTTTGAGCCCCTTGAGGTTGAAACGCTCTTGTCTTGGAGACCGAGTGAACGTCTCCTTTTTAAGGAATTTTCTCGCCAATTGGTCGACACTTCATGTGACTTCACACTTCACCCAGAGGGCTGGGCTGTTGCCCAAAGAATTACCATTGCCATTCAACGTGGCAATGCTGGCAGTCTTCTGGGTACGTTTCCGGATGACAGCGATGCGTACGAGTACTTCGACGCCTAAATGTCCTTTAGTTTTTATTTGTGTAATAAGTTAGTCATTAATTTAGTAGTTAGTGTAAATAGTTGACTACCAAATAAATCTTAAAGCTAAATAAAGACTCAATACACTCAAGCATAATAAGAAGCTATTAATTATTATCGATCTCCGACATTACCTCACAGAGCCTGCAGTGTGTCCCCGCCTCAACCTAACTTAATTGACACTGTCTCGTAGGCTAGCCGTCATGTTGGTATATAAGTAATTAATTACTTCAAAAGTAATGCTGAGTTTATTTCTCAAGTTATTTACGAACGCATTAAACTTGTGTTTCGCCTTGAATTAATTCGTAAAGGACTGATTTCTGCGTATTTTGGTGTGGACTCCATCTTGAATTGTTTTATGAAGCTAGTATCAATGAAATTTTATCAAATATTTTCTAAAGTAGATTAGATAACATAAATGGTGCTTGGTAGGTTACAGTCCCATTTACTAATACTCATAAATCCATGCGACAAACATAATATTCTGATCATACAGACATTCCAACGAAAAGGAACAAGCGCATTGTTTGCTGTCTAATCGTGTTCAATGTCCGTTCAAAAAACTCAAACTCAAAGCATTTATTTCAAATAAACCAATTACAGGCACTTATGAATTGTCAAGGGGTCGGTCAGTCAGAAAGATGAAGCTAGTTGCCCGTTCCAAAGCGTAGTACCTACTACGCTTTGGAATGGAAAACTAGCTTCATCTAGCTTCATAGGTACCTACCTATGGAGAAGATTGGGCAAGAAACTCCATGGACACTCTTTTACGAGTAAACGCGTACGCGTACGTTAAAAGCGTCCGTAATAAAAAGATAAAATCAATTATGGAATTAAAATAAGCCGTGAAAGCTATGAAATTACCAGTTCCCACTGACGGCGCCCGTTCACGAACGTGACGTATGGATCAACACCATTCAACTCAACCATTTTGAAGGAAACTCAAGGATCCAATACACACGCCACCAGCAACGACACATTTGAGTGAGCATGACTTACTCTCAGCCTCCAGGGCACATTCAAGTCAGTGAAAGACGAACCCAGTAAGCTTTATAGTAGGTACTTAGTGTTCCCTTCTTGTTCCCAAAAGAACACATTAAACCTAAGCACGAAAGTATCAACTAACACCGTTGTCATGGCAATCCATTGAGCTCACAGGTATACGATGAAAAACAAATTTCCATCATAATCAAAAAAAGAAAAACTTGACAAAAATTCCAATTACGCCACCCTCCATTGAATTTAATGAAATCTCCACAATTGTCTCAACACTGCACAGGTGTATTTTTGTTTAATAAACCTTAGACGAAAAAGGTCACCCTGTTATCGTGGGTCGTGGACAAAGGACGGCGACCCATTCCACTTGTCTTAAGATAAAAAGAGAAAGTGGATTAAACGCGTAGATAGCCACCGCCCATAAAGAGATTCTACTCAGTGATAACACTGAGAAGACGCGGGCGAGCACTGTGTTTGCTATCTAAAAAAGGTTTCATTTCAATGTATTTTTATGCAGGTGCCTATTAAGATAAACTTTACGGTAGCCCATCTTATTTTTGAGGCTCTAAAGTGTAGGTACATTTCTTGAATAATATTGCTGAGAGAAAAGTTTAAACAAAGATACCAAACAACGCAGGTTTTAGGATCAACAGCTAAAAAATAAAGGTCTCGCTGTGTTTACGTGCTATATTTAATCAAAGGTTATTTTTTTCATCGTCAAACATTTTTGGTACAAAGTAATCTTTTTACTAAAATTATTTAATAATGGTTTCAGCCTTAATAGCTTGATTACCAAAGCCTTTACAAAACTTATTTTAAAATAAATTAAACTAGAAATTAGTTTTACTTAATCCTATTTTAGCTACTTTATCCAAGTAGTTCATTATTGTAATATGTTTTTGTGCGAAACAAGCTCAAACTTCATGCAAAATATATAACATTCAAATATCAGCGCAAAAATAATGAGGCAGATAACTTTTGTACAATCTAACAGTAGAACAAACGTATTCTGAAACCAAGCCAACATAAATTCGAAATACTACATTTTTCAAATCAACGAAACAATTCGATAACTTGAACACAACTTCATTACAAATAATAAAAGTGAAAGATACGCTCCAATAAAGAAACAGATGTCACAGATCTCAACACTTAGAAACATACTCCAAATAATTTATAAGACGCGCAATCACGTTTTCTAAAGACGAATCAATCACAGAAGGGTATAAAGAAACTGGATTATTTAAAATTCACATCGATATTGAAGCTTTGTTCCATTGTTAGTAAATTTCAGACTCCAATATTTTTGCTGAGTGCGCATTAAATTTCGTATTCTCTCTTGAGGCCGCGACGCAATTATTCGCCTTCAAAATGCAGTTCCCTGCATATAACTTGCAATGCATTTCAGCATTTCCCCGATCCAATAATGCAGAGAATAGATATCTGCTTGCATTAATTGAATTTTTTATTCGGGTTTATGTTTTTTGTTTTTACTTGTTTCCGAGGAAATTTATCGCGCATTCCCTTTTGTTTGATAACTGCAGTTATAGGAATTTTAGCATTCATAAAACAAGTATGGTGTTGAACATCATTTTTATCATTCTTATTTTTATATGGTAATTTCGGGTGCTAATTGGCATGTTTTATAACACGTTGATGATAATTAATCCGCAATGATTATTGGAAGATTATTGGAAATGTTTTCATTGGAAAAAGTTTATTGAAATACATTAAACTTGTGATATGGTGATTGTGGAGAGTTCTTTTAATTAATAATAATTAATAGAGATAACGTCAATTCAATAATGTATATCTTCGAAGAAATCTTTGGACATCTTCTATTTGCAAACAAAATAGATTTTGTTGTTTAGTACCATAATCTTATTGTTAGAAAGAAAGAAAGAAAATGCGTTTATTTGCGGTAAACATGACGCAAAAATAACCCAAACACAAAAAATAAGAAAATGCGTCACACGCAAAACAGCTATCGCTCAGCATTATGCTGCGACCCTATGCAAGACAGAGCCCCAGCGCTGGTTTAGGTAAAAATAATGCAGAAAGAACATAAACAACATGTATGGTATACGCCCAGCTGGTTTAAATGTCAACCGATAATCACAAAAAAGGCGAAACGTGAATATATGTCACGCACTATTGTCTACGTTTCTTTTTTACTTCTCCTTTCGCAGGTCTGCTGGAAGAAATTTCTTAAGAAATAAGCAGTGCCTTTGTACTCAATTTACAATGTACATAAATAATAAATAAATATATTTCAACCGTAACGTATATAAATCAAAATTAGAACATTCTTAGATAAAATATCAAACAATTTTCTGTAAAACAGCATTATATTTGTTTAAAAGCCCTCAAAAAGGTTCTAAGCGTTCTTGAGCATATCTGTCATAATATATTATCCAGGTCCATTTTCACGTAAGAAATCATTACAGCCAACAACGGCCCATTATTTTACTTACAAGGTACATCATATTTACATTATGTATATCTATGGCACCGCAGTCTTGTGTGGGACAAGTCATAAGGCAATAGCGGGAAGAAAAAAAAAGGATAATTCATGCAACATTTTTGTATAAGTTTGCTTCGAGGACAAAAAATTATGTAAATATAAGGTTGAATGTTCTTTTGGACATAATAGCCGAAAACACTGCATGAAAATAGTAATATGTGAGTTATTTAAAATATTTTAATGGAAAACTAACTTGCTGTAGCCTTAAAATAAAAAAATTAAGTACCTCTACCAAAGCAATCGGTACTGTATATTTCCGCTTTTTACCTATTCTGGTAGAGTAATTTTGTTATAGGTGCATAGGTCTTCACATATAATTATATAATTAATGTATACAAAATATTGTAACACATTTTTAAAGAGTAACGGTGGAGTTTCTTGCCCATTCTTCTCCATACGAAACTACCTTTTGGAAGAGGCGACTAGAATCAATTCTATTTTAATGTAAATGTTGACGTTCAAATTGCCTTTGATGTGCCTATTTGAAATAAATGCTTTGACTTTGACCGCTTTTATTTTCTAAGTAGACTTAATAATTAACTATGTACCACAATAAATTTCCATTAAAAGCACCATAAAAAACTTATCGCATTACCTACCTCACCGAGCCACTCGTAAGTAGCATCTTAAAAACAACCAGACACTGCAATTTGCACTTAAGACACGAGTAAATATAGTGCATTATTAAATGGCACCGTCGCTTATGAATAGTACCAAAGCACTAAAGCGCTGTTAAAAATTCAAGAAAAAGTGGCGTTCCCAACTGCGGCCCGGGGGTACTCTTAACTCGACGCCGCTGAAGCTGTGATGAAAATACTTAATGAACTAAAGGAAACAACGGCCAATGACGTTTGAGAAATTGGTCGGCTTTGTAAGCATTATTCGAATGTGAATCTTTAGGTTAACGCTGCTTTGTGCCAGGTTGCGTGTGCGAGATATGGTGGAGATTACCTGAAGGTCAATTTCCGTTTCTAAAAATGTTCGAAAACTAGTCGAAAAAATGTGAAAAAAAAATATTATGTCTAATCAAAAACTTGTCAAACGATATTATATTATTATTATTTTTGACTTATAGACTAAGATTAGCATGCGAACGTTCGGAAAATACAGAAATATTTCATATTGTGTCGTGCTGCCTGATTTTCAGGTGAACACTGACAGAAAACAAGTTGTATTTAAAGGTGGAAAACAAAGACCCATTTTCTTTGCACTATTTTAATTAGTAATTGTTGTAACGGTCTTAACCGAAATCGAATTCGCGCATAATATTATCGGCATGACGTCATGTATTGTTCTATCCCAAAGTCAAGGCCTTCGTACAGATTCGAGAGAACGAACACTGATTGATATGTTCTCTAGTTGACATTAATTACACAACATTAAGTCCAGCAGTGGACAGATCTCCGTCCAGCCTATTTAGGCTGAGTTGCTTGATTGATTGATGTCCAGTTTTTTATCTGATCATAACGTTTTCTTTTGTCGGAGGTACAGTACGTACATACATACATAATCAGCCTATAATGTTTCCCACTGCTGGGACTCAGGTCTCCTCTCTGTGAGAGGGAGCGGGCCATAATCCATCACGCGGGCCCAGTGCGGGTTGGTGGATCTCACATGTCTTCGAATTTTTGGTTCTAGGACATGCCGGTTTCCTCACGATGTTTTCCTTCACCATTAGAGAGCAGTGGTGATGAAATAATTCACACAAAGTAAAGCGCTTGCTTGGGTTCGAACCCACGACCTACAACTCGTAAGTTGGGGTCGTTACCACTGGGCCACCACTGCTCCTCAAGTACAAGTCAAGAAGGTACAGTATCTAGTTCAATTTATGATTAACTAACAAACTATTAAAATATAATAACTAACCTAACTAAAACTATTAACAAATTAAAATATGGCGTCGGAAAAAAGTATGGCGTCGACTGGTAATGTACCCAAGAGACTGGCGGCATTGCCGCGTTGTATGGCAATGCTTAGCCTCTGGCCAAGGTAAAAGCAAACCTTTATCTCAAATCGTTTATTGCAATCCATAATGTACAATTACAGGTGGTAGATAAAGGAAAAATAATAGAAACAATTATGGACCCTGTCGGGCACAGCAAGTTTTTAAATAAGTAGAGAGAGGAAGAGCGCTTTATTAATTTTCTTGGTTCTTAAGTTAGAATGATTTTATATCATTACCTATTTATATTTCCATTCATTCAATTAGGACACGGGAAGTGTCAACCAGCCGTTTGGAGGTTTCATTGTACAATGAAACCATGAGCAGTTAATTACTTAATTTAGTATAACAAGTTTATAGATTTAATAAAAACAAAAAAATTATGTCAATCTAAAAAAAAAAAGTTTTTTTAATCATCCATCCACGCTATCCATACTAATAGCGAAAATAACTATCTATCTGTCGGTCTGTCTGTCACCTTTGTACATAGGATACATATAGCCCGTACATTGCCGAGTGATAATTTTAGAACTACACTCGAGCGCTGCAGCGGACAATAGCTAATACTTTTTTAAAGCCTTTTTCTCGATTTCTTAATAAAATACAAAGCATTTAATATCCCTACAATTAGAACAAAACATTATTACAGAGCGAAACGTTTTCCAGTTCAAAAGAGATGTAGTTTCCACTGTAATATTGTTTTAAAACATTAATTTATTCAATTAAAAACAGTGGCGTGCCTCTGCATATTTTTACAACTTAACAGTTTTTTTGTTTAACTTTATGGTTTCTTTTAGTGTTTAATAATACGTTTTACAGATTTCGTTGGAATAGTTTCGAATCGTGGCCAAGTGGCTCGTGGCCTAGTAGTAACAGCCGCACAGGTTGATCGATCAGGTTAAGCTAAGCTTGCCGCAGTCGGTCCGTGGATGGGCGACCATCTTTACTTACTGAGGGCCTCCATACTCCGGGCCTTGGAGAGCACGTTGCTGTTGGTTTTGGCTGTCATTCGTGGATCTTTGGCAGTCGTTACGGGTTGTCAGAAGCCCAAAAGTCTGACAACCAGTCTTATCAAGGGTCTTATAATAGTGTTACCCTGTAACTGAGTTGTGGAGGTCAGATAGGCAGTCGCTCCACGTAAAATACTTGTATTCAGCTGCATCCGGTTAGACTGGAAGCTGACCTCAAAAATAGCTGGAAAAGGCAGGCTGATGATGATGATGAGTTTGGAATAATCCTATTGTGGAATAATCAGATACCTACCTATCAAAATTATATTTGTTTATTTTTGAAAAATAAACCTTAGACTGCCTTTCCTAGTAATACATACGTAGGTACCTAGGTAAAGTCAGGGAAATAAATTATTTATATACTTGTATGTTGTAATTAATTGTATGACTACCAACATAAACTGTCCGCGTATTCAAATCACATCTTCACATCTGTCATTCTTTGACAGTTGCATGAAATGACTATATGACGGCAATTTTCCGTCCTAGAGCCAATTCATGCAACTGACTTTTTATCTTTTTTATTACGGATGCTTTTAACGTGCATGTCTTTCTACATCTTTCTCACATCTATAATATTAACATGAATTGTGTCATCAATATTTTGATTTAAAAGAGTGTCCGTGGAGTTTCTTGACCGTTCTTATCCATAGGTACCTACTTCGCTTTGAAATGGGCAACTATAGCTTCATCTTTCTGACTGAGCGATCTCATAACAATAGAGTATACGACTACCATTAAAAATATCCGTTACTTAATACTTACTTTAAAGATGTTACTAAAAAAAGACGATTAGCTAAACAATTTATAAGATTGGTGGAAAAATGGAGAAGTTACTCACTTTTGAAATTATTCTTATATCCTTGTCACGCGAAACGATCATTGTAGTGAATGTTTTGAGTTTGAGACTACTCGTCGTAATCTCAGGATTCTAGGAGATACAAAGATATTAAGCAAGCTTCATTTTCACCGTCGTTTTCTGTCGTTTATATATCTGCAATTAATATAGTGTACATAATAAATAGTGTTCTATTCTATTCTAAACCGCCTATCATTTCAGAACATAGTGTGAAAACCGGCATGACTTAGAACCAAAAATTCGAAGACATACAACATCCCCCGACCCACACTAGACCCGCATGGAGTAATCCCAATTCCCGCTCACAGAGAGGGAGCCTGTGTCCCAGCAGTGCGAACATTATAGGCTGATTATGTTATATGTATTAGCCTCTCATTTTGAATTCTGTCCAGTCACATTTAAATACCTCCTAAGATGTTTTATGTAGTCAAATGTGTGAAGTTCAGCTGATAATGTTTACATACACACCTACCTAAAATAAACATAGCTCATTTTATACTTATAATATTTAGAATAGCATAATCAGTCAATAATTTTTCCACTGCTGAGATACAGGCCTCCTCTCTGTGAGAGGAAGTTGGCCGTAAACCACCATGCGGGCTGGTAGATGTCACATGTCTTCGACTTTTTTGGTTCTAGGACATGCCGGTTTCCTCACGATGTTTTCCTTCACCGTTTGGAGAGCAGTGATGACAAGTGATAAAATAATTTACACAAAGTAAAACGCCTGACTGGGTTCGTACCGAAAGTTGCAGCCGTTACCGCTGGGCTACCATAGCTCACACCAATACTTAATCTAGGTCAAAAGAACGTGCAAAGTTATTTCTGTTCTGTTTACAACAGAAGAGCGTCACCAGCGACCTGCGTAGAGCTTTGTGGTTTCTGTCTGCCTCCCTGAAACTTAGCGAGCATGTTTATTTACCACACACTATGTTCCTTTCATTATTTACATTTCGTCTCACCTCCAAATGTAAACAGGAAATTGTAGTAATAATAATATTAATACCAGTCTATTAGTGTCCCACTGCAGGGTTGTAGCGGTGTCTACATCGCCATATGCGAACTACGCATCACACTGACGTCACGCAAAATCCTGCATCGCGCAAGCAGAGTTTAACCGACATCAATCGTCGGGCAGTTGCCCACCAGACTCAATACCCGTCTGATCGGAGGATCCACCCTTTACTTTCTATGGGTATGAGTGAACTTTACACCCTGTTCCTCATACCTCTATAGGGTAAAGGCCTCTTCTCATATAGAGTGCACGAGCATTGATCACCACGCTTGCTGAAAATGGGTTGGGAATCTCGAGCCTTATATTAACTTTAAGTCCAGGTTTCCCTTCATCGATGTCAGTAAAGTGCAAGATTAACTCAGAAAGCACCAAGTCATATTATTATTGGTACTTACCCGGATTTATCGCCACAAATCCTTGTTATATTTGAAATTGTAATTGTAATTTTGTAAATTGTAGTTGTAATTTTGTAATTTGTTGTTGTAATTTTGTAAATAGCAGTTGTAAATTGTAGTTGTAATTTTGTAAATAGCAGTTGTAAATTGTAGTTGTAATTTTGTAAATAGCAGTTGTAAATTGTAGTTGTAATTTTGTAAATAGCAGTTGTAAATTGTAGTTGTAATTTTGTAAATTGTATTATTTGATAATTGTTTGATCAAATGTTGTGTTTATAGATATATATATTATAGAGGTCAAACAAAGTTATTTGCTAAGTGTGGCCTATAACAGGGGAAGAGCGCTGATGTCTGAAATTCAGATATTTTTATATCTAGTTCAGACACAGATGTTCAAATCTGTTCATAGAAACAAGTGTCATAAAGTGTATCGCCATAATAATAAATTGTTATATATTTTTGAACAAATAAATTATACGGGTCCATGTTGGCTCAACTAAAGTTCTTTACCCGAAATTGTTCTTCCTAACGATTTGTAATCCGAATGATCACTCTTCCTAAAATTTTTCATCCTAAAGTTTTCATTCATACTATTTGTAGTGCTACCGGCGATGTTCATAACACTCATGTTTCCGAAAATTGTAATTAATAATATCATTAATGTAAATATATTTAAACTCCTACTGTTTTTTATCATAACGCTTTTATCCCTAAACATAATTACCATAATATTTTCACTCATACTCAGAAAGAAACATTTACCAAGTGTTATAAAAAATATATGTGGGTAGAAGATGATATTTATAGTTTTAGGTTTTTTTTTCTGTGCATGGTTGATGGTGGGCTAGGTCGACGGAGCCCCGCTTCGCGGGGCTCCTACTTCTGTGTGGTTTATAAAAAATAACCACGAAGGGGATGGCGGGGTCTATTCGCTCGCTTCGCTCGCTCACACGACCCCGCCATCCCCTTCTAACCTAACCTGTCCGAGTCGGGGTGCCCTAAAGTCCCAATTGCATCCAATTTCTCTTGATATAAACAACCGTTACACACCCGATGTCGATGGCAAATTATGTTATGGCATATCATAATTATGGCATGTGATAATTAGGGCTTACAATGATTAATGTATATAATACTGATTATTATGAATAAAAAGAAATCTAAACAAAAAAGATATGACTTTGAATAATAGTATAAAATATGGTTATGTTGAGAAAATATAGGGAAACAAATAAAAGTATAATAGATGTTTATTGCTACTGACATTATGAAGTTGAATGCTTCGGAATTATGAACATTAGAGACAGAGTAGTTAGGAATTGTGATTGTTAGGATGAAAAATGTTAGGAAGAACATTTTCGGATTTCCAATTATCGGAGTTGAAAATTTAGGTGAACTTTGGCGCACCCAAATTATACATAATATACTTAATTAAATTGTCAAAAATTGAGGAAAAGTTCAAGCATAAGGAAACAGGTCGTAGTTATTCTTACCAAGTATATACAATACAATAAGTAGGTATTGCACTTCGGCACTCATGTACCTACATCAAAATTATTTTTACCTATATTTTATTGTCAGCCAAATTACCTATCTTAGAGAAACCGAAAGTTCCTCAGAAATCGGTACATGGCCCAGCAATTTAGTAAGATGAATGGTTATTGTCAGACAGTGTTCAGGAAATATGAAGATGGATGGTTGGGAGCATGCCCTATCTATTGACCCCAGGGGCAAAGATGCTGGTTAAACCGGGATAATGAAAATTTTATGCATATTGTCCTCTTCGTCAGCAGAACTGGGTAGGGCAGCGTTGGTTTAAATTATAATGTAGACTAGTGATACCCGTGGCTTAGTTTTGTGTTTTAATACTTATTTTAATGTTTCAAATAAGTTGAAAATTTACCGAGGTATTTTTTTTATAGCTTTCGCTACTATATTACGTTTTCGTTTTCGTGGAGGTATTTTTTTAGAAATTACTCGACTTGTTTCGAGCTCAAACGGAGTAATTGCTCAAGAGATCACGCAGTAAGATTGACTTAAACAGTAATCTCACGAATAAGGGACTATATTCGAGTCCGAAACTAATTTGTGTACGTCAAAACACTCATAACCACATAAACACATACACATAAGCGATCCATACTATGTACTTACTTACCAAAAATATCCTAAACCCTAATAACCCCAATCTAAAAATTAGAATTCATTTGCATGGTTAAAAATAGAAATAGAAAGTAAACAGACATAATAAATAAACATAAAAAGGTAATACAAGAAGCGGCCAGACATAAATAAATGAAAAGTAAAATAAAAAAAAAATACTTAACTAAAAATTACGTCCCAATTTTATTCCCAGTTCGTAGTTGATTCAGTCTCACAGTTAATTATCGAGCGTTTTAATTTACGAGAATGGCTTCCAAGGATCTTTGAGTCATTAATGAAAATAGGATTATAACTGGAATAATTAATTTAAAGTGAAAAGGCCGAGCCGTCGGCCTTGGTTTCGTTTTATTTCTAGTATTTTTATTAACTTACGTTGCATAAGACTGTTTGTTGTAGAAAATAAAGTTTAATAAAATAATGTAGGTTTCTACTTTGTTAACTTCTGTGCATACGGCTTAGTTCGTTATTAAACTTACCTAATATAATTAGTAAAACTAGCAAAAAACATATAAACGAAAACAAGTGCTTCAGAAAACTATTCTACAGTTATAAGCGCACTTACTGACAAACAAAGAGAGAGACATTGCATCTTAACTTCCTAACTAATATTTATGAATGCGAAATTAGTTTGATTGTTTGTTCTTTTGTTACGCTTTCGCGCTAAAATGGCTGAACGTATTTAGATGGAATTTGGCACACAGATAAACCTTAAGTTCTGAGGTGAGCTGCACGATTTCTGACAATTGCGTGCACTGACTGGACAGGTCCACTCAAACTGTGTGGTTCTTTCCTCAAAAGACCATTTTAGATACCGATCTACATAGGCTTCACATGATCTGACCAAGATTTTGTCTGAACTTTAAAATAAGAGACTGTGACCTCTGAGTTTGTTTCGGTCTTTCTTCTCAGAGTAGTAAGATAGGAAACGCCGCGCCGGCCTCATCTAGTTTTTAAAATATGATTGACGTGTTAAAGTGTTTCTACAAACCTACTTACATAAATAAAATCATTTATCATTTAAACCATGACACGGGCTACTTTTCATCCTCTTTTTTTTTGTGGATGGGAAATCATCAAATAACTTCTCCCGCTCTGGGCAGAGCTGGAGGGCGTGTCAGACTCTTACTGACTAAAACCCACCCGTGTTCCTTCAGTTGCCTGTGCCAGGGGCCACGGTAACCCTCTTGGACTTTTCCGCAACCCTAGCAGGCATCGGTCCTAGCAAACCCCGTCATTGGTGCTGACATCTCTTTGAGGCGCGCGTGGAACACAACGCGCCGTCGACGCGGGCCTGGTCCTTATCAAACGGCGAGCTGATGGGCTACTTTTCATCCTGGACCGCAGACGAAGTCGCGGGCAATAGCTAGTTTTATAATAATTGCTTACACATAATCAGCCTATAATGTTCCCACTGCTGTGACACAGGCCTCCTCTCTGTGAGAGGGAGTGGGCCGTGATCCACCACGCGGGCCCAGTGCGGGTTGGTGGACGTCACATAACTTCGAAATTTTGATTCTAGGACATAGTAGTATATATAGTATAGTAGCATATAGTAGAGTAGTGATGAAATAATTTACACAAAGTAAAGTGCCTGCTTGGGATCGAACCCACGACCGTAAGTCGCAGTCGTTACCACTGAGCCCCCACCAATAATTGCTTAAAGATGTTAAATGAAAACTCAGTGATGTACATTAAAAACCTTATTGAAAAAAAAAAACATAATCTTACAAAACTAAAACTCGATTTACACGGCGCGATATAATTGCCGATAATTGATGACGTAATGAATATGAATATTGAATTAATGACGTAATGAAAATGCCCGTGATGAATAGATGACTTAAATCATTTGCTGCTGCAATGTATCAAAATGTGGCTTCAAAATAATTTTTCTCTAGTTTTACTTTCTTGCTGTCAAAAATCTTAATTGTTATTTTTTACTGTAAAAAAGCTTAAGTGCTTAATAGCTGTCAAAAAGCTTAATATGGTAACAACATGGCCTATATTTCTTCTAATCTCAACAAAAATGTGTTTTTATAATTCGGTTGTATAATAATGTTGTATCGACTTATTACATTTTCCATTAACACATAATTACAATTATAAACTGTGGTTGTAGTCTAGTAGTCCTGTTTACCTCTTAACTAAGTTAAATACCTGTAACAGGGTTAAATTCAGGTCAATGGTATTACGGGCGTGGTACAAAGACATGAGTTTAGTTCGCCATTCCGTCGCCCTTACCGTAGTAATATTGTATGAACAACAATCGAAAATTAACTTTCAGCGTTAGCACTTGAAGGAAATTTAAATTAATTTATAACTAGTATTTTTTTATTATTATGAATTTAAGCTATTTTATCTCAAATATACTGTATACGTTACGGGAAACTTTTGTGTCACTGTGGCGTCGACCAGAACCATATTACGTATCTCACTCATGCATGATTGCAATGACTTTGAATTTGACAATTCAACAAAATCTATTACCTACTTCTTATTTTGAACTTTTCTATTCTAGACTATTTGATCTACGCGATGTATAATATTGAAATGAAAGCTCTGCTCTCTACTGTAGCATAGAATCAAGTTATTCTAACTTACGAGTAACAGACAGCTGTGCTGTTAAGGAGTCTGTTACGTCACTTTTTCTTCCAAGCTAAAGCACTAGGGGAAGGGCGGCCATTTTGAGGGACTGTCTTATATAATTTTGGCGTTCAAAAAGGGCTGATCCTCAGCCCAGTTTGAATAAATGACTTATGATTTTTATTTTTGATTCTGACTTTAATAATCTACGACGATGATACGAAATTCAAATCTTACGAGTATCTTGCAACGCAATAGTTCTAATGCAAAAATATTATTCGACATACAATGCAACATTTTCTAACATTGAATTTTATTTTGTTACAGAACATGAAAACGTGATGGCATAAACGAAAATTTCATTCTAAATGTAATACTAAAGATTTTGTGAGGTGTTGGGATATTCGTGCAGTGCCTCGGAAAATGTAAAATGGAGAGTTCTTTCCACGCGAGCCCAACTCGCGTACTGTCCCTGTGGACACTGCTGCTCGGTTGCTGTAATATTGCAGGTTAGTAAAAGGAAATGTATTAAGTAGAACGGGAGAAGAACGTAATACCACTAAAGTGTTATTGATGATGAAAATGTGGGATGTTTTTAATACTGTCTAGCCATAGTAATGATACTTGATCGTGAATGGCCAGGGAAATTAATTGTTTATAAAATAGACACACTACATCAATTTGTCGTCGATATAGGCATTTCATACAACTGTCATAGAATGACAGATGGGATACAGACAATTAGAGGTGGTAATCAATTTGATAAACAATAAAGGATAATGCAACTTTTTCCATCGAAGCGTGGTCCAAAAAATTCAAACATGCTGCCCAGAGATGCGACCAATGCTAATGGAAAGATCTTATCGACAATATAAACTTTTGCTATGGTGGCGAAAATATCTATCTTTACAGTTTATTTTATAATATACTAGCTGCCCGGCAAATGTTGTTTTGCCATATAAATTATTTCTAGGGAATTTCTAGTGTCCCTAAAAATAATTTCCAACCCTTATCACTTAGGGGAATGAAAAATAGATAGTAGCCGATTCTCAGACCTACTGAATATGCATATAAAATTTGATAAAAATCGGTCAAGCCGTTTTGGAGGAGTATGGTAACTAACATTGTGACACGAGAATTTTATATATAAGATTTTGGGTTGACTCGCAACCCGGCTGCGTGATGAGTTAACACATAATCAGTCGGACCAACCCGAAATAAATTCATAAGTAAAACCTTAAACAACACATGAAAGTTCTAAAATAAAACACGTCGAAAATGTTTCAAATCCTTGGTGGCCTAGAGTAAAATGAATCACTCAAAATTTTACATTGTGAACGCAACATCAAGTGTGTGTTGTTATTTTTACCCGCTGCCAAAGAGCACGGAAACTCCTTAGCGGCCGCTGCTAGAAGCGGCACTGTCAAAACTTTCCATACAAACCAAACGTGTCACCGTTTACTCGCATTACGACACTAATGACGTATAGAAACTGACGACTTTAAAGGTGGTGCTTGACAAAAGTTGAGCGCACGCACTCTCGGCGCCGGCGCCACGAATTCTATTAATACTGCCGTTTCTAAACGCTACCGGCCCCGCGGGCGTGGCGATTCCATGCTCTGTGCCCGTCGTGCATGACGTTCTGACCTTTTGTATGCCTAAATGAGAAGCTCTAAGCGACATAAACGAGTTCTGTGTGACCGCTCATAGCCTCGCGTGGCATTTACCTACATAGGTAGGTACCTAATTTGTTTTATTATTTTGCTTTATTTGACTATAATAAGCCAGTTTCTCACCGGTGCAGAATCTGGATTTTATCTCGACAACATGTTGGTGTTTGGCACAAGGCTTAAGTTTCAGTGATATTTGAAAATATAATGAAAAAGCAAACTGCCTACTGAATATTATTTGCTAGCGTATAAAATTTCCCAATTTCATACAGTGACTGTTAGCGCCATTTTTTGCAGTAGGCACTTATCATGAAGCTACCGAAAGCTTCGCATTCATGGTGGAAACAAGTTAAACACAAAGTTGCTAAAGCTAAAAATCCTCTGCCCTGCAATCCAGCCGGCCAAGATAAAATATGTTTCTGCAAAGATGTGGAACTTTTGTTTGCCATAAATTTTGGTACTTTTGCACCACCAATCACTAAAAAAATCTAACGCTATACTTGTTTATAACATTCCGTTTTTGTCATCTTCAAAAGATTAACAGAAACAGAAAGAAGTTTTAAATTCGTGTACAGTTAAATGTGTTTCGTGATTTTTGTGCAAGCGGGCCTAAGTACTTACACAGCGAAATGTGCAAACGGTCATTTTTGGAATGATCGATCTTCTTTGACATAAACAGTGTTATTACAAAAAGCGGTTTAACTGAAAACCCCGGTTTAAAGCTCTATAAACTACGGTTTAAACCAAAATGATATTACAAAACGTGGTTTTTCGAAAAACCGTGGACCATATCATGGTCTAACTCTAAACCTCGGCGGCCCCTAGTTTAAACGATCAAACTATGGTCTAAATCGTATCAGTCAAAATTTCTCTTGTATTTTATAGTATCTTTTTCATTGTGTTGTGTTGTTTTTACCCGAAAATGGATCTTAACATGGTCGATTTAATTGATATTGAGGATATTGAAGCCGCTGAGTTGTTGGGAACGCCACGCCGACACAACATAAATCGTGTTCGAATCAATCAAATAAATTAAAATTAAATTTGAATCAATTAAACACTGATTTCAAGTTAATCGAAGTAATTTATGTTTATTTACTTTTTCCTCGGTACTCCAATTCTCAGATCGTTTTTTCTTTTGTTGGTCCATCACAATATGATATTAAAATTACCTACTATAGACGGTAATACTATACAAAGAGGCAATTGTTCTATTAGAAACTTAGATAACTTAAAAATTCCAAAGCTAAATTAACTTTGTTCAACTTGCGATGGTTTTGTTTAAAGTTATGGTTTCATATAATGCGCGAAAATTTTACGTTTCGTTACACGTACCTAGATGTATTATTAGTACTTAATACGACATTAAGTCATGTGCTTAAACCTAAACAAAACTGCAATCGACGAAATAACTAATATTCCATGCAAAGGACCATGCGTCATTTTGGGCCCACTTTTCAACCTTGTCCAACAGTGATGAATTATATGTCATACGAAAGCTCTTGAAGTGTACTTTATTTCATTTTATGGCAGCTAAGTCGAAATCGGGCGCAAAAATAGTTTTTTTTTGCGTTTTTTGATATTTGTTTTGTTTTTATTTTATATTATGATTAGCTGTTTGTCAGTAGCTAGGATTATAAATAACTCTTATTTGACTAAAAATACACTAAAATAGATCAACACATAGGCCGTGTATTGCCCTGGAACATGTTATTTTGGTTTTGAATGATTAGTTAGTTTTGTTTGTACGATCATAATAGCCAACTAACTATGCTACTTAGCGGACGGGGTTTTTTACCTGCTGTAAAAAAACCTGTCTCCAAACTCCGTCACGGAAAAGGGACAACGCTATGAGTCGTGTATAACTCCGTCTCTCTCTTGCACCGGAGCCTGACACGTCATGGTATGGCTCCTGTTTTGTACCTGCGTGCACGCAGGACACAACCCTCCCTTCCCCCGCATTCTTACACCCTTACACAAACGGGGGATGATCATGTCTGTTCAGTCGTTGCTCGTACGTTATTTACGCTCGGTGTAAGTGCTTATTTGTGTTAATCTCGGCTTGTATTACGACTTACTGATCCCGGCTTGTTAATGGACTCTGATATCACTTTGTGTAAAGGATATTGTTGTTTAGTTTTATCTATCATTACCCTGGCTAGCATATGGACATTGATTTAATTGGTTTGTGACTGTTTGCAATGGCAGAAAATTGCTGTGTTATGTGTTTGCGTTCACGTGTTTTGCGGACAAGACGCCATGTTTTAAGAGATGATCTACCTGCGATTCGTCCACAGTTTGCTGAATATGTTCAGCAGAATGCTTTGATCCAGGTATGTACCTACCTATTACTGTATCATATTTTAACATTTCAATATCTCCGACCCAATATCGACTTAATTATGTTACTAAATAAAAAGTTTTTGTATTTATAATCGTTTAATGTTCAAACCTATAACCTACTTTGGATTATTGGTTTGTAAAAGAAGAATAATACAAGAATTTTATTATCAATAGACATAGTAATAATAACCGTCCTGGTGGACGTTCTGCTACACATTTTCTACCTTGACAATTCAAGTGCCTGTAAACGGTTCAATTGAAACAAACGTTTTGAGTTTGAGCTTTAAGTACATCATAACCTATCAGATTTGAACCATCGTCTAAACAAAATAATATTTTGTGAATATGATATCAATCGTCCAAGTTAGAAGTGCACCGATTATATACATATAACACTATCAAAATATCTGTGCACCTTGCTGGAATGCAATGCCTCTCGCAAATTCCCTTTAGCCACACCGCGCTCGCCATGTCGTCACACATACTGTATTAGAGTGCTAATATGACGTCATCGATGCCAGGTGCACAGATATTTTGACCGGGTTGTAAAGATAACAATATATAGAAAAAATAATAGCTAACTTAAAAAAAAATCTTTTTGACAAGAGTTCTGCAAGACAGTAATCTAAAGAATAATTAGGAATATCTTTAACGATTTATGTGTTCATAAAATATAATCTTTGCAGGTAGTATTTAATAATACACAACAAGTTTGTCACCGTTGCTGGCAAAGAACCAATGCTGTTGTTATACAACGACCTACAGAGAACACCGATAATGATGGCATTAATGAACAAGGACCTGCGGAAAACGTCCAAGATGATGCCATTAATGAACAAGGACCTGCGGAAAACATCGAAGTTGTTGCTATTAATGAACAAGGACCTGCAGAAAACATCCCAGATGATGCAGTTCGTGTACAAGATCCCGCGGTGCAGAACTTTCAACAATTTTTTTATGCTCCCGAACATGTTAGAGCACCGAACTCTACCAGGCGTTGTATATTTAATTATTGTCACAATATTGAACGTCATAGAATTCCTAACACGATTATTGTAAACGTACTTTGTTCACAACGTTTGTACATCCCTGAAAATGCTAGAGTATGTACCGATCACCTGGAAAGTAACGAATGGCATTTATTACATGAGAATTGTAATGTTTCAAATGAGTTCAATGTTGCACATTTCACAGACATGTCTAATATACTAATATCTGCTGTTAACCGAAGATCGAGATTTGATTTCGAGTTTTTGGAATCAATAAATGACAACGATGTTTTTTTTTGGACTGGACTCACCATCGGCCAATTCAATACAGTATTGGAAGAAACTCCTTCGCTGACACAAACGGTTAATCGTTCGCGCACCGTGATCGGGGTTTACTTAGCTAAACTTAGAACCGGAGAGTCTAACGAAAGATTAGCTACTCTGTTTAATATGTCACGCAGGTCTTTGGAAAGAAAATTAACATTAGCTAGACAACATTTAGTGAGCGATTTTGTAAACATTCATTTAGGTATGGATAATATTTCCAGGCAAAACATGCTTCAAAGGAACTTGTTTTTACCAAAAATGATATATGGTAATGAAGAAAATACAAAAGCTATAATAATATGTGATGGAACATATGTTTATATAGAGAAAAGTAGTAACTTTCTCTTTCAGCGTTTGACCTATAGCCATCATAAGTTTCAAAATCTATTGAAACCTTTTTTAATGGTATGCAGTGACGGTTATATAATAGACGTTCTTGGTCCATACGCTGCAACAACAAGTGATGCGTCGATTATGACTAGCTTATGTGCTAATGAAGATAATACTTTTCATTGGATGTTTCATCAAAACGATGTATTCATTTTAGATAGGGGTTTCAGAGATAGTGTAGTAGATCTTCAGTCATTAGGATATGAACCACATATTCCTCCAACAAAGGATAGAAATGAAAGTCAATTGACGACCGAACAAGCTAATAAAGCAAGATTAGTAACAATATGTCGTTGGGTGGTGGAAGCGGTGAACGGCAAGTTTAAAAATAGGTTTAAATTATTACGCCAAGATTATTTTAATAGAGCATTGCCACATATGTTCATTGATTTTAAAATTGCGGCTTCTCTTATAAATGCTTTTTATAAAGTAGCCATAGACCACCGGCTTAGTCATAACATTTGGAATATTATAAATGAGAAAATCAACTCTCCGAATCTTTTATTTAATTATGTTACACTGAAAAACCTAAACAGGCAAAGGGTAGCATTCATAAGAATGGAAGCTAATCTGCCTCATTTAGAAGATTTTCCCCAGCTAACTGAAGATGATATATTAATGATTTCCTTGGGCTCTTACCAAATTAAACTTGCCAGGTCATACGTTAGTGAAAACTTACGGGATGGTGGTGTATACACAATAGAAATATATCGTGAAAACAATTTAAATGACTTAGAGCAATGCAATATTCAGCAAAATAATGTATGGTTGCTTAGGGGACGTGTACAGTCACGACACGTTAGATCGAGGATGTATTATACCTACGTCTTAATTGACCGTGACCAAGTAGGCAAGGACGCCATTATACAATACTACTGTACATGTCTCACGGGCAGACGCACTATCGGAAGTTGTGCCCATGTCATATCCATAATATGGTACTTGGGACTAGGTAGACATGGGGATGGTTTCCATCGACCAGCAATACATTTAGATGAAATTATTATAGATGCCTTTTAAAAACTGCCTTTTATGGCTGTTATGTGTTTGCGCACACACTTGTGCACTTTAATATGTCCCGCGCAGATGGCTTGTCTCCGCTGAGACTGGCCGCCGTGGTCGAAATTCGGCCAGAAGGACTATTATTTATTATAATTATTATAACTAATACGTTCTAAGACGCGCCGAGAGGCATCACATAGTAGCTGTTAATGTTGAAATAGTCCGCCTCTGTACACTTGTGTGTATAAAACATTTAATAAATAAATAAACTCGTACAAAATAAGTCGTTTTTTATTTGTAAAGAACACTCACATCACAATCACACCTAAAAAATATTGTACAAGACCAAGTCGATATTTATCATTCTTTAATTTTAACCGCCTCTGTGGTCTAGTGAGACCACTTAACTTCAGACCCAGAGGTCCCTGGTTCGATTTCCAGTTTTTTAGGTTTAGTTGGTGGTAGGGCTTGTTCTAAGACCGCCTGGCTAGCTAACGCCATCTTATCTAAGTCTGTCGCCATAGTAACAATGTCAAGCATTGTTGTGTTTCGGCAGTAAGAGGTAAGATAGCCAGTTCCTCTGTGGTTGATGATTCCGGGTGAAGCTCGTTTCCACCTACGGCCGATCACCCTTGCTACCAGGTAAGATGGAGGCCGAGAGCTTTTCCGTTATGCATAAATAAAAAAAAAATGAATAAAAAAGGAGCAATAAGTAATAGGTCATGCGCATTTTTCATTTACAATATTGTTTTTGAACGCACTAAAACGCCAATTTCGCGCTGGATTTGAACTTAGCTACCATAGAATGAAATAAAGTACACACTAAGAGCTTTCTTATGACATAGGTTTCATCACTGTTGCACAACTTTGAAAAGTGGGCCCAGTGTTCATACAAAAGTGCCCATGGTCCTTAACACTCAATATTTTTAACACTCCTAAACATCATAATAATCATTAGCGTATTAACAAAAAGTTTTCATTTCTGAGCATACGGAACGTTGCAATAGAATGATAACATGGTGAACGAATAATATTTGTATTACTCTGTGGTTGTTACAAAGACAATGGTTCAAATTTATTCTTTAGTCATTGAAATGACGGCACTAAGAAGACCACGGTTTTTTGAAGTTTTGTAATACGGACAAATTTAGACCATGGTTCTGCAGATAAGCCTGGACTTCGTAGCACAGGTTTAAATCAAGGTTTATTTAGTTTTTTGTAATAAGACTGATTATCTTTTTGACATTTCTTGATCAGATAACCCAGTTCCACTATTTCCGATCTAATCGCTAACTTCTAACAACTTACACCAAACTTCAAAGGACATTCTGGAATGAGGAAATCTCTTTAAGCAATATTATATCTCCGAGTACCTACGTCAGGCGATGCATACGAACACTTATTACACCAAATTATATTACACGTTCGTTATCGAAAGTAAGTGTAATAATTTAGTTATGTACAACGCTGATAATGCGTTTTATTAGGTTAGTTATTAATGACATGTGCTGGAGATGAAATATGGGTGCTTGTGGAAAATGTACATTGTAGATAGTATTATCTATATTTTTGGATAGTAATAAAGGGAAATTGCATTAAAAGTGTTACAAGTGACGGTCCAGTTACTGGAAGTAAATCTAAGACACATCGAGCTATCGAGAGAGACTAGGAATGAGTAACAGAAAGAGAGATATACAAAGCCGATTTTCTATTTAATGAACATCATAAATTCATTCATTCACTTACTGACAGTGAGTTCTAAAGAAGGATTTTTGTTTAATTTAGCCCGTAAAAGGGTTAGATAGGATGAAATATGGTTTAGAAGTTCATCAATTTCGCCGTTGGGAAATCCCACCGGGCCCATGGCTTGTATTTGAATAATGCTCTATAAGCCATATCCTCGGGCGGGAGCCTACTGTATGTTCGATGCAGCCTAGGCAAACAGCTACGCTATAACCTACCTTCGCGCCCACATTTTTACTAGAACAAACACGTTAAATTTTGCGCATTAGCTAGATTTGCTAAGTAAGCATCTTTTACCGCATTGTATATCGGACCAAGAAAGACTCATTCTCCCCGTTATTGTGGTTTTCTTGTACCGGCCCATACCTAGAAACGTTCTGGTTACGGCGACATTTGAGATACAATTTGCAACTATTTTTCCCTTTTTTGACAAAAACAAGTTTCAAATGTTGTAACCTTAAATACCCTCACAACTCCCGTATGCATGAACTCTTAAATACAATGTTTTGCGTGCGTTATATTGCGCGCTGCCGTAAACAGTGACTCTTCACACCAAAAATATAAGTAGTTTCACAGCAATATTTTTTGCTCAATATTACTCAGTTTGATGTACAAAGAATGCGGCACTAATTGTCTGTTAAACATCTCATCATCAGCCTATATTCGTCCACTGCTCGACGTAGGCCTCTCCTAGTGAACGCCACTGAGCCCGATCTTCGGCTCTCCTCATCCAGTCTGTGCCAGCCGCCTTTAGCAAGTCATTACTCCACCTGACTGACAGCCGTCCCACACTACGTTTTCCCCAACAATTGTCGTTTCTGTGAGAGATGTGGCCAGCCCATTGCAACTTTAGTTCGCTTAGTCTTTGGGCTAAAAAAAATATTATAAAACACCTATTTAATCGATATTTATCTTGATCTACCCCTTCACCTTCTATGGATGCGGGAATCAAAGAATCAAAAAACAGGAACCAACACGTTAAAACCCTTTGATCGCTCCGTCTTCACACTTAAGGATTACTCCTGACTGGATCTACCTGTTACGTCCAACGGTTTCACGGTTCCGTACCCAAAGGGTCGGGATTATTTTTGTGGCAGGAATCCATCTGTTACACGAATTTAGCCCTTAAACGAATTTGCGACACCCGTAAGCTTTGGTAAGATGGTAATTATGAAAGAAAGGTATTTCAATCAGAATAAAGTTAACATTTAGTTCTTATGTATAAAAATAATTCAGCAAGTTATTTTGTCTACGTTGCCGTTTTCAGTGTATATTTTTATTTTAGATTGGCTTGCTTTTGACCAATAACTCAACTGATGTTAAGCGATGATGCAGTCGACAATCAATCAATCTGCCCAGCCTTTTCGGGGTCGGCTTCCAATCTAATCGGATGCAGCTGATTACCTGTATTTTTTGTGGAGCGACTGCATATCTGACCTCCACACCCCAGTAACTGGGTAACACTATGCAGCCGAAAGATAAAATAAAATAATATTCTTTTCTTTTTCCTATTTTTTTTTATTCGTTGCCCCACACTTGGAAAAAAAAAACAAAACAAAATTATTATTAAAATTAAAAATAATATTTAAAAAAAACACAACAAAACATTATTATAAAAATTAAACCTATAAGTTGCACAGTGATTTCATTTATCAAAGAGTCTATTTTGATAAATTTTTCATTTCCGCGGGTCCATTTTCATACCATATTTTATCTACACAAAACTAGGTATACCACAGCCTACCACGCAATATGTTACGACAGAGGTCACAGTCATTCAACAAAGATTTATAGCATCTATTATTCCATTATAATAACTCAGTGTCGATGTTAATAACACTGCCCTTAGTTAGGCTGTGTCCAGAGAATGTTTGATAATGTGACAGGTCACACTTGATATGAGGTCAAGCTACAATTACTAGGTTATATAATTAATTCAGCATAATGCGTAGTTGAGAGACGGATTAATTAAATATTAGTCTCTTTGTGCCTAAATATATATTTACAGTTTTAGTTATAAGTTTGATGGAATAGGCATAGTTTTAGTTTCTTGTGGGTAGTATTAATAATTTATAACTCTGTGGCGTTGACATTTCTAAGTCGGTCCCGCTTTATTTCATGTTTCCTTCATCAAATAGCACCCTATAGTAATTCACTGCTTGACTTAACCGATTCATTTTTCCTTATAATAATAATGTATGTGGGTGAGGAAAGGAGAGGGAAGAATCATAGGGTATCAAAAAATTCGTCCGCAACGCTGTCAACAGGAAAAGTGCCCAATAGGCTGGCTGGCAGCATTGCCACGTTTTATGGTAATGTTGATTATTTGGCCAAAGAATTGGTCAGCTCTCATTGGCTCTCTCACCGACCAACCACTTGGCGATGTCTCGAAAAACCATTTTAAGACTAACTTTTATTTTAAGACTGTTATTTTTTTTATTTTTTTTTATAAATAATAAATATTGTCTGACATTGCACACAGCACCACCTAGTTCCAAGTTAAGCACTTAATTAAGGCTTGTGTTATGGATACCAGATATTATTATTTATATTATTTATTATACATGTATGTTATTCGAACTTTAATATACTGATATAAAAGCTATAACAATTAGTACTTTCACTTGCATATTCAGAAATTAAACTATTACATGCGACTTAAATATTACTGGCGACATAGGGAATTACTATAAGGTAAGGTACACGCTCTGCCTGCCAGCCACTGTAGGCGCGGGCTTGCAGACGGCGAGCAATGGGCAGCTCGCCATCCGATAAGGACCAGGCCCGGGTCGACGGCGCGTTGTGTTCCACGCGCGCCTCAAAGAAATGTCATGATAAATGATTTTTTTCTGTAAGTAGGTTTGTACAAACACTTTTACACATCAATCATATTTTAAAAAAACTAGATGAGGTCGGCGGTTCCTATATGACTACTCTGAGAAGAAAGGCCGAAACAAACTCAGAGGTCACAGTCTCTTTTAAAGTCCAGACATAATCTTGGTCAGATCATGTGAAGACTATGTAGACGTAATTTATAAATTGATCGAACAGCTCTTTTCTGCAAAACAAAGATAGTCTGAATGTCGGCGGCATTTCCCCACAACAGAATACCATACGACATTACACTATGAAAATAGCTAAAGTACACTAAACGGGCTGTCTCTATGTCAGTTAAATTACAATTTTTTCTAACAGCGTATGCTGCGGAGCTAAGCTTTTTTGATAATTTATCTATGTATGGCCCCCACTGAAGCTTAGCATCCAAAGTTAAGCCCAAGAATACTGTGCTATCTTCAGGACTCAATTCTCTGCCCTTTATCAATATAGCAACAATGACGGGGTCCGCTAGGGCCGATGCCTGCCAGGGTTGCGGTAAAGTCCGAAAGGGTTACCGTGGCCCCTGGCACAGGCAACTGAAGGAATACGGGTGGGTTTTAGTCAGTAAGAGTCTGACACGCCCTCCCGCTCCGCCCAGAGCGGGAGAAGTTGATTGATGATTTCCCAAACGCACAAGAAAAAAAAACGGTACACCTATGCCTCTGACTTCGGGAAAAACAGGCGTGAATATTAATTAAATAATAAATATTAAGTAACTATTAGGTATTGCCTATGTCGAATTCTGTAACAAGAGTTTTTTCTAAGTGTGTGTGATAAGTAGTGTAATTATTACTAGTGTTATACTCGAAATAACTATTTTTTTTTTATTTCATGTCTAATTCGTATTTTTGTCGTTGAACATCTTTCTTAAAACATGGTCCTTTAGCCACAAAAATAGAAACAGTTTTTTATTTATAATTACAATGTGTACGACAAGTGTGACCGAAAAAACTTGAATTCTTGACTATTATATCGGAAAATAAATAATTGTAGCAAGTAGAGGTACTCATTGCCTAGAATACATCTTGTCAACGTATTGTCCAAACATGTATTGTCATTTCTTAGCTGCCACGGCTTATTTTAATTCCTTAATTGTTTTTATCTTTTTATTACGGACGCTTTTAACGTGCACGTCTTTCTACATCGTTCTCACATGTATAATTACAACATGAATGATGTAACCACTTTTTTGTAACAATATTTTGATTTAAAAGAGTGTCCATGGAGTTTCTTGCCCGTTCTTCTCCATAGGTACCTACTATGCTTTGGAATGGGCAACTAGCTTCATCTTTCTGACTGACCGACCCCTTGACAATTCAAAAGTGCCTGTAATTGGTTTATTTGAAATAAATGGTTTGAGTTTGTCTCAAGGTAATATATTATCAGAAGATACTTAGTGGAAGCCGATCTCAAAAATCGAAGCAGCAAAAAGAGTCTACTCAAAATCACTCAATATTGATCATGACCGGTAAATCATCGATGTTTTACACTGGCCCCAACAGTCGCCTGAGGCTTACCTGATTACGTATTTGGGTGTTAATAAAGCTGATGTCGCCAGCACATCAGGATATACGAAACTGTAAAATTTCTCCAAATGATTTTAAACCTTAAAATGTTGAAGGTTAAGTTCATTCATGAGAAAATTTTACAGTTTGCGGTAACTTGACCTGCTACTGTGTGTACCTGCCGAACTTTAACGTAATATAGAATTCATTTAATCGCAAAAGTGATTAAAATATAGTTTTGGATCCATTTCACGTTGACAATAAGAAGCGCAAATATTATATTTGACTATTAATTTTAAAATAATAGTATAATATATTGTAAAATATTACAAAATAATAAAAAAAAATATTTATAAATGCACATGTATTTATACTAGTCAACAATAAAGCACCTACGCGCACAATCGAATTGGGCCCTCTGCAGCGAGCTTGTCTAATAAACGTACAGTAATACAAAATGTTCGTAAATATTTGCACATAAGTGTGCCCATAGTTGGTCGATAGCTGGAGCGGAGCAATGAGCGTCATAGCCCTCCCGTGTCAATGCTAAAGCACGACGGCCGCCTGTTCCCGCGCAGAGCACCTCGGAGCCTCTATCTCAAAATGGGGACATTCTTTGCAAATGTTGATTGATTTAAAAAGCTGTTATGTTAATGTAGTAGGTACTCATAAATTTTCCAGTGTAAAAATATATCCAAATACCAAAACCTTTTAGTAGGAGTAGGGAATATTAGTCAAAACATTGCGTTTTGGTACATATTTTTTATGGCTTAAGTATTAGCCATACGAAAAAATCTAGTTATAATATTGATGTAAATGAATCTATACCAATTTTTTTTTCAAACTTGACAATGCTTGCATGTTTCTGAGAAGTAGGCTTTATAACATGACCGTTTTACGGTACTAAACGGGAGTGAGGGCCTTAATTACTGACCACCTTTACCATAACGAGGACCGCAAATTGCTTCCTGATTTAAAATGTTATTTTTTCTTATTTTGCCTATGTTTACAGCGTTTCTTACAGCTAAACATCGTTAAATATACAGAAACATAAAGCATGTTGCATATCATTAGATTTCTCACAAAATGACCTATCTACTGACGCTACTATATTTTCTATATATATTTCCGCTGAAAAGATATTTCGGTGTAATTGGGAAAATAATAACTGTTTTATTTAAAAACACTTTTACGTGTTAAATCACCCGAAAAGTACTGAACCGATTTCCAAGTTACACATATAAACCTCAGGCTATTTAGGTCAAAAAACCTATAGAAATCTTATATTTAAAACGATACATCTAGGTTTTTAAAGGCGTGACGCACCTTTGAAAGTAGGTTGGCTAAACCATAATAATATAACTAACCATTAGTAACTATTAGTGTTACAACTTATAAACTCAATTAAATAAGGTTTTTATGGACTAGATATTTGAAAAATAGATTCAGGGCTAGGTCTCGGTCCGGTCTAGGGTACCTGGACGCACTAAAAAAAAACGTGAAATTACGGCTCTAAAGCCCACTTAATTGAGATTATAAAGTATTACGACTACGATTACGATTTCTTTATCAAATCACTATTTGAGCACAATTTCGATGCTACCTAGTCTTATTAAGTTAATTATTATGTAACACTAGGTACACAATTTATATCATTTAGTGACGCATAGTCGTGAACAACTATGTACCTAGAATAAAATGACTATACCCAGTAGGTACAAAGTATTAAAAATTAAGCATTGACACATAAATTAATTATGTTGATAGATACATGGTGCTTACATATTTCCAAATATTGCAACGGTCGACAAATTTTTCCGAACATAAAACACTATGATTATCATTTTCAAACGCCCTAGGTCAATAAATTGTTTTGATTAAAACATGATTGATTGTTTTGTTTTGTTGTTTTTTTGACGAAAAGAGTGTAAGTGTGCCTGCTCACAGCGCCAACTGCCTACCAGTAAAAACCCTAAAACACCCAAGATAATAAAAACCAGCCTCCTCAAGGCTTCGTTTAGGACAGAACTTTTCCTAAAGTTCGAAGTTCGAGAAATTTGTTAGTCTCCTGACACCTGTGGCAATAATTCGTGCGCCGCGAAGCATTAAAGAACTTTCATTCAAGTTATTAGTGTAATGGGAAAGTTAATTTGATTGTTGCGTCTCTCTTCAATTTTCGAATCGTTTTAATTATGAAATTATTTACATTTGTGGGCACTTTTGTGGTCATGTTAAAGTTCTGTTGATTTTATTTATTGTTGGCTTCATAACACACAGTACATTATTGTATTGAAATCTTTTAGATTGTAAAAATATTATATTGTGTTCAAGTAACTTAGATGTACATTGTACATATATTTATTATTTTGAGACACTTTGGTGGTAATTTATGTAATCATGTTGTTTAAAAATAAAAAATATTATTCAAAGAAAAAAACAAATATAAAATTGCCAAATGATTAATCCCAATAAGCTTAATTGAGGTTAATAGGCTTTATGCTTAGTTTTTTAGCTCAAAATGTAATTTCTAAAACCCTGTTCAAAGGACAGACATTTTTTTTTTGAGATTTGGATGTTATGTAATAATTTCTCCCGCTCTGGCCGGAGCGGGAGGGCGTGTCAGACTCTTACTGACTAAAACCCACCCATGTGACTTCAGTTGCCTGTACCAGAGGCCACGGTAACCCTTTCGGAGTTTCCCGCAACCCTGGCAGGCATCGGCCCTACCAGACCTCGTCATTGTAGTTGACATCTCTTTGAAGCACGCGTGGAACACAACGCTTCGGCGACCCGTGCTTGGTCCTTATCGGACAGTGAGCTGCCCATTGCTCGCCGTCCGCAAGCCCGTGCCTACGGTGGCCGGGAATCGGCTTGTGATTCCCGACGCTCAGGGCGTCTCCTGCGGCGGCTAGAGGCATGAGGGCGCGATTTTTACCTCTCCCTCACGCGATCCACCTCCGCCTTCGCGAGCATTACTGCTTCGCAAATTCTATTTCAAATTAATTTATTTGCCGGAAGGAGGTAATGGCTTGCCATGCCCTCTCGCTCCGTACCATGGCCTGGACCAGGGCTGGACGCGTGAGATCGCCACTGTCAATCGCCTCCACGAGGACATGGCGGTGCTCCGACTAAACCGGCCTCCAACGTATTCTCCACCGTGTCTTTCGGGCGACCCACACAATGGTGACACCCGGGCGTTTAGTCCCGCCTTATCCGGAACAGGACCCTCCCGAAGCAACCGTGTCCGGTGAGGACCTGCGTCAGGCGGAAGGTGAGGACGCAGTGGCGCCTCTCTAGCCACTCCTCAAAGAGGGGACTTATCGCCGCATTTGTGGCGTGCCTAGCAAAGGTTGTGACAGTCGCACTCTCCATGCTGCCAGGAGATCCCGCCGGAGCTCTGTCCGCAGTGCTGTGATTTCTCGCGGCAGCGGAGTTACGTCCCGGCGTTTCGCCTCCTCACACCACTCCCATATGTGCGCGAGGACCTTTGCCTCTAGATCCCATGGCGGTAAACCGGCAAGGAGGCTCGCCGCCTCACTGGACACCGTATGGTATCCCCAAACTAGCCGGGTGGCCATGACCCTTTAGGACGCATCCAACCAGCGGGCTGGCCGCCGCCTCAAGGAACGCGCCCGCACCAGTGCCCCGTAAAGTGCCATGGACCGCACGACCCCCGCGTAAAGCCTCCGTCAGGAGGCGTTTGGACCCCCTAGATTGGGCAGGAACCGCTTCAAGGCAGCCCCGGCTCTATCCAGTCTGGGAGCTAAACGTCGGAAATGCTCCAAGAAGAAAGGACAGACCTTAACAATACATTAGTTGCGTTATCGCATGATTTATAAATAATAACTAAACGCGTGAGTTACTAATGACGTAGCATGCTACGCCACCGCCGTATCCGCCTACGCCGTAGCGGATTACACCGTAGTAGACTACGCGAAATACATACCCATCTAAGAAACGATAAAGTGCCGATTTTTTTTTACTTTTACATCGAATTTCGAATGCAGACACCGCAAAAAGTCATACGATACGTCCATATCGTATGGAACCTAAATCTCATTACAAAAATGCCACTCAAATAAGAATTTCACTTTAACAGCAAAATAGATTGACAACGTTATTGGATTAATATTACGACCATATTAATACATTGTGTTACAGTATTAAGGCTTTCTAGGATCCTTGTAATCTCGGGTCGAACCACGGGCGACCACCATTCGGGTTCGACTATTATTACGCTAGGTTATTCGTATTCATTGGCGACCAACAAATGGATTCTGGGTTCGGCCTGTCATTGTTAAATTTATGAGAATATGAAGACTGTTCCTCTATTGAGAAACTATAAGCTTCTTAAGACCGTGGTTCAATCAGACCAACTAAGGCATGGATGGTATTCAAATAAAATTTAATTAAGTATAAACATGATTGAATTAATTTGCAGATCTTTGAAAATCGTTACGGGTCTCACCAAGGGGTATCGTATTACCCAATCACTGGGTTGTGGAGGTCAGATAGGCAGTCGCGCCATGTAAAATGCTGGAATTCAGCTGCATCCGGTTAGACTGGAATTCGACCCAAACATAGTTGAAAGAAAGAAAGAAAGAAAATGCGTTTATTTGCGGTAAACATGACGCAAAAAATAACACGAACACAAAACATAAGAAAAGGCATAGTTGGGAATAGACTAGGCAAATTTTAGAAACATGATAGAAAATATAGTCATTTTATTTGAAACCATAATAATAATGAAACATATTTAATTCGAGTACAATATTCGTTGATAATAAATTACGATAACAATATTTGTTAAAAGGTAAGGCGTATAAATTAATTGATCAGCATTCGAAAATATTGTTGGAGCTGATGAAGATTGTAAAAACTATCTTTGCAATGTATAAATTCAATATCTTAGTATTGTATAACTGCATAGCACATGTGTGAGCACTATGTACCTACTTTAAAGCTTACTGGGTTCGTCTTTCACTGACTTGAATATGCCCTAGCGGCTTCTTAGCCGCGACACATTTGAGTGAGCATGACATACTCTTGTATGTCATGCTCACTCAAATGTGTCGCTGGTGGTGGCGTGTATATTGGATCATTAAGTTCCCTTCAAAATGGTTGAGTTGAATGGTGCTGATCCATACGTCATGTTCGTGAACGTGCGCCGTTAGTAGGCACTGGTCATCTCTTAGCTGCCACCCACGGCTTATTTTAATTCCTGAATTGTTTTACCTATTTTTATTACGGAAGGTTTTAACATGCACGTCTTTCTACATCGTTCTCACATGTATAATTTCAACATGAATGATGTAACCACTTTTTTGTAACAATATTTTGATTTAAAAGAGTGTCCATGGAGTTTCTTGCCCGTTCTTCTTCATAGGTACCTAATACGCTTCGGAATGGGCAACTAGCTTCATCTTTTTGACCGACCCATTGACAATTCAAAAGTGTGTGTAATTGGTTTAGGTATTTGAATTAAATGCGTTGAGTTTGTACAACATATTGAAACGAACCACACAAGATTATCGTAAATAACAGCACGTTTTATTTGTGATTATAATATTTTCCCTAAACACCAATACTCAATACTATATTTGCATTGGGACAAATGGGAACCTACCTTTAAATTACAGTTAACAATGTTAAAAACAAAAGGGTGAGATAGGTCAACGTCGAGTGCGATAATTATTTTGTAATAATGAATGAGTAATCACTTTTATTTAATGTATTTTAGGTCGATGTCCTACTAGCTTCACTTTCTATTATGTTGTTGTCAATAAGCCCAAAAAGAAAAAAAAAATGGTAACACCGACTGTACTCGAAAATTGGCCTGTAGAAACTCCTCAACTGTCGCTAATGAGACACAATTAGTTTTCTATTGTTACCGAACTTAATCAGCTCGATCGACAGATTGTCAAAAAATTGCGCTTTGACAGATTTTGTGTATATATATTATGTCAAACTGTCATATATTTTCTTCAGATTAAAGTGATCTGGCTATTGAAAAATCAGTCCCTGACCAAATATTGTGACTAAATTATGTTTTTATAAAGCCAAACCAAATTTCTTCACGACAACGTTGAGACTTATTTATCAAAATAATATCTCGTTTTGACTTTAGCGACGGGCAATAGGTATAACAAAATAATATAGAAAACAGCATAAGCAAAGTACATTGTCTAAGACCAATAAAACTAAAAATATAAAGTGACTTCACAGAAGGAAATAATTATCGTCGAAAAGCTCTCAGGAATAAAATCACAATCGCGGGAAAAATAAAAGCGTGGATTGACACAGAAGCGAAATATTGAAAAACTTCACAAGTCTATTCTATGATAACACATAGCTTCTTTCACAATAAACCCGAAAATCGACTATTTATTCAAAAAACAATTCGTCCTTATGCACGCATCATTGCAATATAAAATACAGTAAGAAAAAATATTAGTTAAACAAATTAACACCCTACATCAATTGGCCGTGTTATAAGTTCATATAGCTGTCAAATAATGGCAGTTGTTACTTGAATATACGGACAATCTATGTAAGTGAGACAATTTACTTAAAAAAAATATTTCCCTGACTTTACAATGTGTATTTTGAAGTTTTCCTAAAAGTTTGTCTTTATCAACTGACTAATTATAATCTAATGAGAGGCAAGTGGTAAATGATAAATGATTTTATTTCTCTATGTAGGTTTGTACAAGCACTTTTACACGTCAATCATGTTTTTTTTAAACTGGATGAGGCCGGCGTTTCCTGTCTAACTTCTCTGAGAAGAAAGGCCGAAACAACCTCAGACGGCACAGTCTCTTTTAAAATCCAGACAGAATCTTGGTCAGATCATGTGAAGGCTATGTAGATCGGTGTCTGAAATGGTCTTTTGAGGAAAGAACCACACAGATTGAGTGGACCAATGGTGTCAGTGCACGCAAATGTCAGCAATCGTGCAGCTCAACTCAGAACTTAAGGAGCTCAACGCTTCGACGAACAATACCAAAGAAAGGACATTTGAGTAGGCCGCATAAGTTACTCAAACTGCCATAATTATCATGATTAAACTAAGAGAGAAAAATAGAAAAAAAGCAATGACCGACATAGATCTAGGCTAGGATAGGCTGTCTCTGTAACACTCATATAAATGCTTACTTAGCGAGGTTACTACATAGTTTCGGGGTACTAAAAATACATTTTTTTATCCAAAACCCTGTTTAATTCACTGACTTTAATTAGGACACATTCTCACATTTAATTTCTTAATCTAAAAAGGACCAAGAAGGCAAAGAAAGACCAAGAAAATGATTCCAAAACAAACCTACGATTAAAACTAATAAATCATACCGCAATATGGTTTATCACGTAATTATGGAACGAAAACTCCGTAGGTATTTAATTACGCCGTACAACACAGGCCACTCACTGATTTTACGTGAAGGTTGTGCTTTATTAAATTTGACTTACCTATATTAAAAATATTAATTCGTGGGAACGTTGTAAGGCGTTTTTCGTGCTATCCTTTAATTAAATAAAGAGGGTTTTATTTAGGTGACATCAATATGAGGTATGGAAATACCATCTTAATTAAAGAGGATGTATATTTAAAATGACAAAACATGTCATTTTTAACTTACTTTAAAAAGATGGAATACGTGTACCCAAATTATCTCCTACAGAAGATGTTTATAAATATGCTCGGAACAATTTGTTGAATCAAAAAATCATTTTACAATAATGATGTAAAATGATTATTTGATTCAACAAATTGATAGTATTCCTTAGAATTTGTCTGTCTACATAATCAGTATGATCATTGACAGCCTTGTTCCAACCACAGCTGAGTATTAATAGGCCTCCTCCCTTTTGAGCCATGCTTTCCTGGTCTGTATACGTCTCATGCAGGTCTTACCCGTCTTCTTCTGTCTTTCTTCTGAAGCTTAAGAAACTAGCAATTGTGATTTCGAAATATCCACTCCTTTATCTATACTAATAATAATAATATTATAAAGAGGTAAAATTTGTTTGTAAGTTTGTATGTAGGGGGTAATCTCTGGAACTCGTAGTTGGATTACAAAAAATCTTTTTGCATTTGATACCTCAATTTTTGGGGAAGACTTTAGGCTATTGAACATCACGCTGGAACCCTTTGCAGCCGAGCAAAAAGAAAAAAGTCAGAGAGAACTCTAAGCGAAAACGAAGTAATAGCGTGAGCAGGCCATGCAATCCGACGGAGTGGGGCGGGGGAACTAGAAATTGCATGCGGACGAAGTCACAGGCAGACGCTGTGATTCATATTATCTCAGTCAAATCGCCACCTTAACTTTCTCAACCTTAACATTTATTTAAAGAACAACCTACGGAGTTACATAAAATAATAAATCAGTTTTAGCTCAACTAAAACACGTGTTCCTAAGAAGATTGAAGTTGCTTCAAAGCCCATTAATTCAAAGACGGAGTTCAAACAAGATGAAGACGATGTAAAGTCGAATAAGTTTTCAAAGATACTCGTATGTCTTTACCCAAATGAAGGGCTTCTTGTCTTGTGAATATGTTAAAAGTTGACAAATTATTATAAGCGAAGTATATTCGTGTAACTTCTTATGTGACCTTAGAGTGTTGCCTTAGAGTTCTGGTGTTTTACGTAGATAGAAAGAAAGAAGAAAATAAAGAAAAATTCACGCACAGGCAAAAACAAAGAGTAAAATAAAATAGAAGAATTTAAAACTAACGAAACTAATATTAAAAACAACAATAAAAAAAATATATATATATATAAATAAAATTGATCGTGGAAATGGAACCACCGCAAACCACGTCGGAGTTAGCGGCAGGTTCGATGTGAGTGATAATACAATTTTAATGCACTTGAAACAAATTGGAAAAGTAAAAAAGCTTGAAAAATGGGTACAGGTTTGATTTAAATTCAGAATTGAGTGAAGCACACCAACAAACACGCGTAGAGTGCTGCGTTACAATACTCAACCGTCAAATCCGGCCAAATCTTGCCCCAAGCGAAAGTTCACCCAGAAAAAGGTACTGGTAAGTGTCAGGTGGACCAGTGCTGGTGTCAACCATTACAGCTTCGTAAGATCTGGCCATTCGATTACGGCAGATCTGTATTGACAACAATTGCAAACCATGATGTTGGAAAGCTAGCCATTAAACAACCGAGACTGTTCAATTGCTTTAGCCCACTGCTGCTTCATAACAACGCTAGACCACACACTGCACAACAGGCGGTCGCAAAATTAGAGGAACTGCGATTGGAACGTCTCCGACACCCACCGTATTCCTATTTTCCGGAATTTGGACAACTTCTTGCAAGGAAAAAAAATCTATTCCGATGAGGTTGTAAAACCACCTTCAAAAATTTTATTGATTCTCGCTCCCACAATTTTTTCAGCAAAGGAATCAATGAACTACCGATAAAATGGCGAAAGTGCATAGATAACAGTGATACATACTTTGACATTTTTACATACCGTCCGCGAACCGTCTGCCAATCCTTAATTTTTTTTATTTTTTTCACTTTGAATATAAATTTATTTTAAAACACAAAGATACTGTTAATTTAAAATTAATATAAACAGTGTACAATTAAAGCTAATAACATTCTACAAGGCTCAATAATATCGTAAATATTTAGTTTATTATAATCTATTATTGATCGAAGATTATAATGTTAAGGTAAATCGTGCAATAACTTAACTAAAAACCAAATATATAAATACTATACTATAGAGTTACTATTTTAATTTAATATTTAATCTTTTTCTTAACAAAAAGCGCCTTCATCCTCTCTCCTATTAACTTTGCTGTGCCCAACAGGGTCCATAATTGATTCGATATTTTAACTTAACAACTATTATAATGTACACATTATGGAATGCAATAAAGTATTGAGTATTGATTTATTAATTAGAATAATTTCATTTAAAAAAATCGTTTTGCTGTTTCCATACAAAACGCCAATTTCATACGTAAGGACCTAATAATAAGTGCCAAGGCAGTAGGTAGCTACAGTCAACAAGAAAAGTCAATGAACATAAATTTCAGTATCTTATGCTGCCAGTATTCAAAATATTTAGAACGAAATCAGGACATCTTAAAATAAATGTAAGTTTCCTGCTTTATGATGAAGCACTCAGACTTCAATCAATCTTCAAAATGTTTGCTCTAAGTGCCCACTTTAATGACTACTTATTACTTATTAGAACTTAGAAGTGACTAACCTCGACCTTTACAGCGGAAATTAACTTAATCTAAAAATATCTTCTGAGGAAAACGGAACCAAAAATATTTTCGGCGGGAACTAACTAATTTCAGAGGCTTATTAATATTTAATTCACTCTGCTTTATTTGTGATTTCTGTTTATAGCCTTTATATTGTGTAATGTTTTTGGATATACGGAAATCCAAATAAAACATATAGGTTTTAACGAGGGCGGTAGCAACTAAATTAAAATTGGAACAAAATAAACAAGCTAGATTGGATGATTGTGGGTGCATTTACAAACATTTAAATTCACATACACAAACAGCCAGACCCGAAACAACTATTTGTAGGTCATACAAAATTTTTGTTTCGTGCGGGAATCGAACCCGCAACACGCAGCGCAGCAGTCAATCGGTTAACCACAGCGCCAACCGTGCCGTCAAATTGAATGAAAATGAGCATGTGGGTACGTTAATGATCGTTAGGAGTACCTGTGTAATAGTCAAAATGTATTGAAAGCCTCACTGTTTTAAATGAAATTCAGCAAAGAGCTCTTAAAATAAAGAATTTTGGTAAATATACGCGTCATCAACGCTTTGAGTTTCATGTATGGTCAGTTCTGAGTTCTGTAAATAACGAGGACTAGAGTCAGTAAGTTAAGTTATCTTTTACTGGAATTCTAAGGTCATTTATTATAATATTGTTACTTAAAGAAATCCATGGAGAAAATGCCTAAATAAACAGTGTTTACAGGCAAAATAAACATAATTATACAAAAAAAAAATACGGTAAAAATATAAAAATTTAAACGTAGAGGTATATATAGGTACCGATAGTCTTAAAAAAATCATTTTTTTTCGTCCTTTTTTGTGCCCGCTTAGGTGAACAGAACATACATACCCCAAACTTAAACGTATACCACTACTTGCCATATAAATAACTGTGACAGGAAGTTATTAGAACATCATTAACATACATATAATATACATGGAAAAAATACGTATTATTGAAGCTGACACAAAAACCATTTATCAGAACTTGACCAAATTTATACGGGACCAATCGAGAAGTATACCCTTTCAAGCAAAATAAGAATTCTTCAAATCGGTTTATAAATGACTAAGTTCTGGGGTAATAAACATAAAAAATAAATACAGCCGAATTGAGAACCTCCTCCTTTTTTAAGTCGCTTCAAAGAATGAAAAGCGAAAGCTTAAAGAAATAATCAAAATAACTGCCTTCCAATATCTCCTATAGAATAATTCATATGTGTCCTATTTATAAGTCAATCTTCATAAGAACGACTGGTCCTCCGACCGATCACCATGTCCGGCAAGCCGATCCCTTGGGAGTAACGAGCCAAATATCTAGGTGTGATCCTCGATGGGCATCTATCTTTCGCAGAGCACATAAAACAGGTCCGCTCGCGCGCCGCTTTTGCTCTCGGTAGACTCAGTCCGTTCTGAATTCACGTAGCTAACTGTCCCTCAGGTGTAAATTGCGCTTTTACACAGCGTGCATTCGACCAATAATTACCTATGCCTGTGCAGTCTTCGCACACGCAAAGCCGCACTACATCCATAGAATGCAGACCCTCCGAAACCATTTCCTCCGTAGGGCAACAGCCACCCCTTGGTTCGTTCGTAACGAAATCCGCCACCTTGACCACAAAATCCCCACTATCCATCAATTCATGAAACGCAATTCCACGCTTCTTCGATACCGCCGCCACGCTTCGCAACCCTCTGGTTGTCAGGGCCACGTGTTATGTTCCCCCCAAAATTAGAAAAGTCCGCCGTCCAAGGCATATCCTCACCGACCCCGATGACCCCATAACCCTCCTCCGGGAGATCAGTAGGTCCACCAGTACAGTGCACAAAAATCACTTACCGTCATTCAGAGCTCGCCGCGGAGGTCCCTCGCGAATCCCCCGATGTAATTGTCACCCCCGACTCTTGCTCGACGAAGTGCCAGCCCGCGCCGTAGCTGAGCCTATAGCTTTAAACTCCCCTTTAATAATAATCATCTAAATCAGCCTGCCCCACCTTGCTGTCCTCCCCCCAGCGACGCTCTAAGCCAAGCTCCGTAACCCACAAGGGGTGCCCTTAGCGTGCAGTCGCTTAGTAATGTAAGAAATTCGCCCCTGACTGGAGGCTTTGCAGGATAGTCCGGCTAAGCAGTGACGACCTCTCAGTGTCAACTGCGAGATACCATTTACAAAAAGAAAAGAACTGCTGGCAAAATGAGGGTTAATATATACCCTGCCCAATTATTTGAGGAATACAGCCGTAAAGTTATGGTGATCTTTATTTAATATGTACGGTACATCAGATTTATTTAATATGTACGGTACATCAGATATATAACTTATCATAATCTGCGTAGTTTTTTTGTAACTATGTTGGGGTCGGCTTCCTGTCTAATGCAGCTGAATACCAGTATTTTACATGGAGCGACTGCCTACCTGACCTCCACAACCCTGTTACTGGGTAATACGATACGCCTTTGTAAGACTGGTTGTCAGACTTTCGGGCTTCTGACGTCCTGTAACGACTGTCAAAGATCCACGAATGATAGCCGGGACCAACGGCTTAACGTGCTTTCCGAGGCACGGAGGGGTCTTGGTATGTAAAGATGGTCACCCATCCACAGTCCAACCGCGGCAAGCGTAGCTTAACCTGATCGATCGACCCTTGCAACTATTTATTATTACTAAGTCAGATATATTACTATGTGAGCAAAACCAAAAACACTAAAGCGCCGTTTACAAAACGAATCAAAATAATACTGTCAATAATATATGATATATTTATAAAATAGTTAAAATTCACTTTGACAATAAAATTGTGGCGTACGTATAAAATCATTAATAACTGAAACAACTTGACGGTTTGATTCGAATTTAATTGTAGACGCTATTATACATATTGTGTTGTTGAAATCAATACACTCAACTCGATTATAATCATATTATCTATTGTTATGATATGTGTCTAGTGTACCTGTTTCTGTCCAACGCATGGGAACTTACGAGTAATTGTTCTATAGTACCTAAGCAACGTATATATAAATTACGAATGACGACTATTTTACAAGATTATGATCTTAATAGTCTCTCAAAAACATCATGTGGATCTAAATAATACCAAATTATTTGTTGAACCAATCTTGATTGGATAAGTCCTCATTTAAAACATAAAACACGCGCGACTTCTAGAAAGAAAGAGAGAAAGAAAAGTTGTTTATTCTGCACTAAAAAAATGCACAGTACAAAAAAAATACACACAAAATAATATAAAGATTCAGATTCGGTTCAGATTTCAGTACAGGCAAAGTTACCCTTGTTGAGTTTTCATAGCTTCTAATTTACACTTGTGGAGTTGACATAGCTTCAAAGTTACACTTGCTGAGTTGTCATAGCTTCAAAGTTACCCTTGTTGAGTTGTCATAGCTTCTAATTTACACTTGTTGAGTTGTCATAGCTTCAAAGTTACCCTTGTTGAGTTGTCATAGCTTCTAATTTACACTTGTTTAGTTTTCATAGCTTCAAAGTTACCCTTTTTGAGTTGTCATAGCTTCTAATTTACACTTGTTGAGTTGTTATAGCCTCAAAGTTACACTTGTTGAGTTGTCATAACTTCAAAGTTACACTTGTTGAGTTGTCATAACTTCAAAGTTACACTTGTTGAGTTGTCATAACTTCAAAGTTACACTTGTTGAGTTGTCATAACTTCTGAGTTTAAAGGTAAATGTGCCTATTAAAGACATACAATCCACCCCTGATTGCTTCGAAATTTAACTAAAAAGAATAAAAAGTAGCGTACCAACCATATCTTGAGTACTTTTTCATTCTCTTCCGTCATTGTTATTAACTAATAAGAGCATTATTTTCTTAATTATCAAGTATAAACAACATTTTCATACGAACACAGAGCATAACATAACATCACATCTATTATACCGAAGGGTAAGGTAGAGGTGTACACCTACATTTCGAAAGTCCGAAATCAAAGGCAGGAATAACAAAGTAAAGCCAAACCGAAACATTTAAATAAAATCATGGCTTCGAATTTTGAATTCAAAACAATGGAAACACAGTTCTGAACTCACTTGGGGGGTAATTGAAAAATTACCATTTCGCTTTCCCAACGGCAGGTTTATTAAACTTTTGTTCCGAATCGCGTGTTCTAAAAATGTGTAACGCATGTGCTTACGGCAGAAAAGTTAAAGACGGGTACCAGCGCGCAATATGCACCGAACTAGTAACTTTTCTCCACTTTTCTGTAACTTTCCTTAGATGAAAAGTTGCGGCTAGAACTTATCTGTAACATTTGCAATATTTGCTTTGTGGTGTCGACTATGAATTTGTACTAATAAAACGGTCCGTCCCGAGGGTGTCGTGAAATGCAAAGGAGGAATAATTTATTATGCAGTGGAAAGGTAGTACCTATGCACCTGTTCTAATTCAATTATTATTTCGAGCAAGTTCTAATCAAATCTAGTATTTAAATAGGTAACTACTGAATCCTTGCTACTGTGTCGAACTTGCAAATATGGTACAATCATTATTTACAAAAATCACCGTTTCATTTTCAAACCCGTAAACATGTTTTATGTGCGCTTCCATAAATTCTAACGTGACGATAATAATAGTAACGTGCACGTTGTTATCGTGTACGGAAATTTAAAAGCGTCTTCATTTTATCTCCATACATTTTACTTCCCTGTGTCAACGTGATACCGAGACATGGACATGAACGTCCTCCATAATAATCGTCACGTTAGAAATTATAAAAGCGCACATTTTGGGTCCCTCACGACACTTAGATTCTTTTACTGTGTCAACTAAATCGCTGTAAGCTCGTCATCTAGTACGTGATACATTTAATTGATTTCACGTTTCGTGTTTCATTCGTTTCGGTTAAATAAATAAAACGACACGGTTCTCCGTTGTAACAACCTTTAGTAAAAATACTACAACTTGCTATGTATAATGATTATTTCAATATGTTCAGCCGTTAACGAAATGTTGGCTATGAATATTTTTGCTGCACGGTTCTTTTTAGTATGGTAATACGAGTATGCATTCACTCACAGTTTGTAAGGCGAGCAAAGGTACTAGGGCTTTTGACTGTATTATCTTTATTAATAAAGCAGTACTGTGACTGACGGTTTGATTGACTGACTGACTGACAAAAAGCATACAACTCTGATCTGATTTTCCAACAAGATATTTTTTAAATGTAGCGTTGATGCTTATCAGGCCAAACTACAGAGGGGCGAGCACGGCCTGCTGTGTTAAGCTTGAGTCACAAATGTTTATCACAGTTTGGGAGCAAAAACCATCATAAAATGCGTGACACAGGCCTATCACAGAGACCGTGCTCGCCCAACAGGTGTGCCTAATAACATGCAGTGCATATGCAACGTTTGTTAACACTTCATCACGCCTGTTACCCTGTAGGGTTATGCGCGTACCTATAGTTTTGTATAAGTCATTTATATATATATATTATGTTAGTTTGTAAGGTATATATATATGTCTATGGGCCATTGTAGTCTGAAATAAATGCTTTATTATTATTATTATTATAAGTACATCTACATTTCAGTAGTCATGTTTAAGAACCATCGTAATAAAGGTTGAGCCTATTGCCATCAACACAAATTCAGACTGGGCTGCAACTGAGTAATTTCTTATAGAAAAATCCAATAACACTATGCCCTGGGAATCTTACACAGGACCTTATGCACGAGAGTAGCGCTTGTGAACACTATAATAAAGACGTTCAATTTTTATTAACAACTAGCTTTTGCCCGCCGCACAGACGAGTATTTGATCTAAAAAGCCGATCAAAAGTCGAAAACTCGAATTTTGTTACATTGCTTTAAAACTATTGTATTTTGAGAGCCCAATAGCTATTACGTCACTAAACGGCCAACTTGGCCACGCACCGCCCCTCCACCAACCGTAGCAGCAGTCGGAACCCAGTCGTTGCGTGAATCGAATGTCTTTGATCTCGGCACTACAGTTAAAACGTGATTTTTAAATTGCATTTAGTCTGTGTTTGGTGAAATTGTGTGATAACCATTATGGATATTTTGGAAGAAGGTATGTAGTTACTTTATAAAAGCATTTTTATTTTGTTATTAAACTTGATTTAAAGGGATATTTTGCACCTTAAATGTAGTCCATAAAAAATGCAACAACTTTTTAGTAAACTCTGTAATTAAAGGTGTTTTTGTTTATGAGTTAAACCCAGTTAACTTATGATTTTAGATGTAACATATAGTTTTATTATTCTTGATAAGGTTTTTAAAGGAAAAGGTTCCGCATATACACGCCATTTTTTTATTTAATTTTTTTACGGAATTAATCGAAATCAGCTTTTATAAAACAATATTATATTTTTATTTTTCTATTCCAGAATCTCCAATGACGTCGATGGAGATGACTAGAAAATCACTCTATGGAGTCATAAAACAATGTTCAGACAGAAAAATAGACCAAAATATTGAGTTTTTAGAAAATCGCCTTAAAATAATCACGAAATGCCCTGAAAATAAACAAGGATCATTGAGAAGTGCCTTAAAATCGTTTAAGTACCAATTTAAACAAAAATGGACAGCCGCCAGTAACAAGGAAGAACGCTTCTTAACAAGAAATGAACAATGGCTCAATACTTTTATTACACTGTCTGCGTGGACAACAACAAATGCCGGCCGACCAACAAAAGAATTCAAGGAATTGAGCGATCAAGCAAAGAGGCGCAAAACAAAGGATTTAAGGGAACAAATACCCTGTGAAGAGTTAACCTATGCAGCCCAAATGAGTCAACGTGCTGCAGGACATGGTGACGCGGCTAAAGTTATGAAAGATATGACTTTAACGCCAACAAGAGCCAAAAAGTACAGAACACGGTATAATTCCACACCAAACGTGGTAGTCAAAAAGCATACACCATCACAAGCATTGGCTATTTTCGTGGAAGCTGATTTGACAAGAAAACAATACGAAGTTATTCATACTGCAAACAAGAACATTTATCCGTGTTATTCACTTGTTAAAAAGGCCAAGAAAGACTGTTATCCGCGTGACGAGTCGATGAGAGTTACTGAAACATGTGCTGAAATAAACTTGCAGGATCTTTTAGATCATACGTCTGCACGGTTATGTATGTACTTAGATGAAGTACTAGAAAGTATAAATCAAGAAGAAATAAGCTCTTTAGAGCTATTATCAAAATGGGGTTGTGATGGTTCCCAACAACAACAATTTAAACAAAAATTTGGTAACAGTACAGACAGTGATTCATCTATATTTCAGAGTTCGTTTGTGCCCTTACAACTGATTTGCAATATTGGTGACCAAAATAAGATTATTTGGCAAAACCCAGTACCTTCTTCTGCAAGATATTGCCGACCCATACGAATCCGTTTTGTTCACGAAACAAAAGACATCACAAATGAAGAAATTTCCTACATAGAGAATCAAATCAAAAACCTGAAAAAAAGTGAAATACCGAGGACAAATGGTGGTATATTGAAAATAAAGCACACATTAGCCTTTACCATGATCGATGCAAAGGTTTGCAATGCTGCGACAAACACTTTATCTACCATGAGGTGCTATATATGTGGGCAAACATCAAAGGACTTCAACAACCTGATTAAAAAAAACATAGAGAATCCCGATACTCTTAAATTTGGGCTGTCGACACTACATGCCAGAATTCGATTTTTCGAATCACTTCTTCATTTGTCATACAAAATACCTTTAAAAAAATGGCAGGCAAGGACTCAAGAACACAAAAACATAGTGGCAGAAAGAAAGAAGAAAATTCAAGAGGCTTTTAAAGAGGAAATGGGGCTGCTAGTGGATATTCCGAAAGCAGGGTTTGGGAACACTAATGACGGGAACACCTCAAGGAGATTTTTCTCAAATCCCGAAACTTCTTCCCGCATTACTGGGATTGACATCAATTTAATAAAAAAATGCAGTGTCATATTAGAGACTTTGTCAAGTGGGCTAAAAATTGATACACAAAAATTTGAAAACTTTGCTGAACAAACTGCAAAGCTATATGTGGATTTGTATGAGTGGCACCCCATGTCGCCTACAATGCACAAAATTTTAAGACATGGGGCCACAGTAATTGATCACGCTATTCTGCCTATTGGCCAGTTGTCGGAAGAGGCGGCTGAGGCCAGAAACAAACACTTCCGTATGTATAGGCAAAATTTTTCCAGAAAGTTTTCCCGTGAAGACTGTAACAAAGATGTGCTAAACAGACTTCTGCTAACTTCAGATCCTTTTTTGAGCAGTACCAGGCAAAGGCAACGGAAAAAAAGTAAGCCATTTTCCGTTGAGGCATTAGAACTCTTGCTCCCGGAGACATCGTACGTCTCGTCTACAGAGTTTGACAATGAGGAGGACGATGGATCTAGTGAAGGTGATTCTGACTAGAAGATTTTTGTGTAAAAACTTTTTATGTAAAATTGTATGTGTGTATGGTGTTTTAAATACAAAATTATCACCTTAAACGACTTTTTATTTTATATCCAGTCGATAATTATCACAAAATAATTTTGATCGACTTTTTTAGTCAAATACTCCTCTGTGCGCCGCGCGCCGCATCGCTCGCTTTTATCCAAGGTATCAAACAAACAAACTTACTTTCGCGTCTATAATATTATAGTTAGGAAGATGAAAAACCGGCCTATCGACACTCTAGACTCACAAAATGTATTAGGAGATTACTAAAAAAAAAAAAAAACTCTTAATACTACACTACACACAGTACACGTGGCGCCATCTATTATCATAAGAACGTTATTGTTGTTTTCCTCGGGAACATCACTTTTTTCGGAATGTAGATGTCCGTTTCAGTGGCTTAGGCGTGAAAAGATAACGAACAAACTTTATTTCGCATTTTAGTATAGTTAGGATATACGCGTACTTATTATTCCCGCAACTATACATGCTTTCTTACACCATACACAACCACCAATAAGTACCTTATTTTCACACAATACAAACTTAATAACAGCAATTTAACCCTTATTTTATGCGCTGACGGTTCGTTCAACGTGAAACCTGTATGTAGCGGCTGTAACAATTTCCACTGAATATTTAATATAAAGCAGACCGTGGCTTGTTTTCATTACCTTGATTGCATCAGACCAGTTTTGCAATGAATGGAAGTAGGTGCTTACTTCAGCAGCTAACTTAAATGAATATTTGTTTTTTGCGGAAATCTTAGCAGCTCACCTTTGTTAATAGTAGCTTATTTTAAGTTTTTGCTTTCAGTTTTTAGTTCGTTGCTGAATTTTCGAGTCAATGGAGGCAGAGTGCACTCAGCTTTTTGTTGGCCGATGTTTTTGTTTCGCCTTTTCTGTATATTAAAGTTAATAAAGTTTTATTAATACAATAGCACAAATGGGACAGATTTTTGTATTATTACGGGTTAATTTATCAGATGGTCAGCAGTGGTGATGCAGTTTGATAACTTGGTGTATGTTTATTATCATAAAGGTTCGACATTCTGACTTTTAAACAGCTAAAACTAGAAAAACGCTATCTGTGAGATTCGTTCTTCAGCAATGAGGGACCAAATATATAAAGGAAGATGTCAAAAAATATAGTCGAAAAATATAATTATTTCAAAACGACTCCATTGTTTTTTTTACACACTCATCATATTACCGTATTTTTTTTAAATGTTTTATTTTGTAAAAGGACGAAAATTAATTGCGTTTGTAGTGTCTACCTACCAAATTTTAAAAATACCTAATTAAATGGTTGTACTTTTATGATGCAAATACAAATATTATTATTATCTAAGCCCTTACCTAGTATAACCTACAGTTTTACGATTCACAAATTACCCATCATACCTAACTACACTACAAACGAACATCAATAACAAAGGTTCAATAATAATGGCTACTAACGACAAGGTCTAGACATTCAAATATTTCATTGAATTTATGAAATAGAACATTACGCTCAAGGCCTATGACATTGAATAAATTATGCCTAAAACTAGGAACATTTAAAGTACTAATAATACCTTTGGTAGAAGTTGTAATCTATTAAGTACTAAATTATTTTGTCTAAAGATTACATTATAGACTTACATAAATGGTTGGTACTTTTCACTAGTGCGATACAATTATTATTTACTAGCTTTTTCCCGTGCTTTGTCTGCATGGAGGTCACAAAATTATCCCAAGGGAAAGTCCCTACTATGGAGATAAAAAGTATACTTTGTTCAAATCCAGGTTTTTTTCTACCTGTGTGCCAATTTTATCGAAATCCCTTCAACCCTTCGGGCGTGAACAGGTAACAGAGGGAAAAATTTACTTTCGCGTTTATAATGTAAGTTTGGAAGTACGAATATGAGTTAGAGTTTTTAAACAGGGTGAGTTTTTCATATGATATTGAAAGCGAAAAGCATTGCTTTGAGAAATCGAGTGAAGTTATCAAAGGGATCTTGTGCTTTTGAACAATTGGGTCGCTGAGATTAAATCACAATCACTAATTAAATATTATGAAGTTAAATCAGAGTTAATTATAGCATTACAAAACAATGCTAGCAAGAAATTATGTTTTACAAACACAGTCTAGGGACACAAATGGCTGGTTCTACGGGATAATATTTTGCAAGACATAGAATCTTGGGTGGCTAGCGTAAAGTAGTTAATTTATTGCAGTTTTTAATAGCTGAACTGTTATACAAAAAGTAATGAGATCTTTATGTGCCGTCTTTTTTCCCAAAACGAATACTTTTGAACAGATAACTCCAGTAATTTTATCAATTTCACAGAAATTAAATTTAAAAAAAAACTGGCTAGATTTAGTGATTACCTAGATGAAGTGGGCTTACTTTACCAGCATTATATTCTACGTAAGTCTATCAGACTTCGTAGACAGCATACTATATTAGATTACGACGACATTACTAGTTTACTAGCTGTTGCCCACGACTTCGTCTGCGATTCAGGTTAAAAATTAGTCTATGTCCTAACCTAGGTTATAGTTTACCCATGTGCCAAATTTCATCTAAATCCGTTTAGCGGTTTTAAAGTGAAAGCGTAACAAAAAAACAAACAAACCCACTTTTGCGTTCATAATATTAGTAAGGATTTGGTACTAAGCTAACTTTGGATAGAGATATAATATTAAACACGAAGAACAACATAAAAGTTAGCTTTGAAACTACGCAATTTGTTCAAGTCAAATTGAAGGAGATTATTTATTTAGCCAGCAAATACTTCATAGTCACTTCGTCGAAATATGAAATAGGAACTTTGCAATTATATATCGCAGATTTTAATTTAATACCTACCTATGTATATAATACTTATTGAAATGTGTTTATTCGATTAAGTATATAATATGTACAATACTTTTAAGGTAAATACCTTTTTTTTTTTTTGTAGGTTGCCTGGTTTCTCGCAGGTCAACCTTTGAGGTTACCCGTTGCTTAACCGGACCTTTCTTTAGTGCTTTGACAAATTAAAGCCTTCTTCCGGGGCATAAACTTAAAACAAAGCGACTACACGATACCTCGGCTTAGGGCTTGTCTTTTTTTTGAATAATACAATTGGAGTGGTCGAGCTATTTCAGTATCAACAATACTAATTTTTGCCTCATTGGCTCTGTGGTTTCCAAAACTTTTGGCAACCCTTATAACTACGTAATAACATCCAAACATATTCAAAATATTGATTAACATATCGCCCCAACGAATACAATAACTTTCAAACCCTTCAAAAATGATAACATGCCTGCGTATAAAATTTTGTAGTAACAATGTTTATAATCATAAAAGTATGAACTGGGTGGACCATATTTCTAGGATTTTGATTTGGCAACGTGCCAAGAACCTGCTTGTAAATGTTTTCAGCGTTAGAATATTATTTTCTTGCTGTTTCAGTACGGTGAACACACACACACATTTTTCAGTTTAAACTCCAACACTTGTTTATCATCCAGTCATGTTTTTGATTACATTGGTAAGTAAATAAAAAAGCAGCACTACTGATATTGTGTGATTACAAACGTAGTTTCTTTTTTTTTATTCCTTCACATTTATTTATTTCCTCAAAGGTTTTTTTGTTTATTCACATTGCTTGGTTTGTTGAAAGACCTTCCAGAAACCATTGCATTCTATAAACTAGGCTTCTTTTAACCACCCCGTTAGTTGCAGAAAAGAATACAAAATTCTCACAGTAAAAAACAAAATACAAACAAAAACTTTGAACACCACTATGCTAAACTGGAATCAGGAGCACAAAATCACAATTTAAACTAAACTAAACTAGTCAATAATATAACGCTGGAGCATGCAAGTTTTTAAATTCTAACTTTATTTTTACTCCGTTCCACAGCGAAGATACTGCGCATATTTTTCCAACGGCTCCCCGTGAGAGAACGTAGAATCTGAAACTTTTGAAGTGATAACCTGCCAGGCTTAGTTAAGTTTCGAATAAATAACTTAATAAAGGTACCGAGATAGGTTCTAGTTGGTCCCGTATAAAATTTAATGAGATCGCCGAAGCCTACTGTTAAAGCCGGCTTTGGAATATAAAATCCGATATTGCCGGCTTGACTTTAAAGATGATTTGGGGATTATTGAAAGAAGTATTTGAATTCCAAGCTTGATGAAAGTGGATTTTCGATTTTTTTAATATTGCAGTTCATGTAGGTATGGTATGGCAAAAATGTAGAAGGAGTAGGAACATTATCTTGAATAATATTCGGATACATATTGACATGTTCTTTAAATAATAACCGCCGCTGTCGCTACAAACCCATACCTACCCAATATTAGTGTGAGATATTTCAAATCCACCACTGAAATCTTCACATGATAGAGACCAAACTTAAAGAAACTTATATCTATAACTAACTATAAAAATCAAGGATCATAAGATTCACAGGGTTTAGGGCGATCACAGGGTTTTGTCTTAATTTAAATGTACGGAAGTTATCTGTAATTTATTACTAAAAGTAACCAAGGAATTCTCCACATAAAACTATAATAAAATTTCACATCAGTCGAAGATTCGAGAATCTTTCATTCAAAACATCTATTGTGTAGCAAAGCTTATGTTGGTAAGCAAACCAGTTCTTTGAAGAACATAATTCTTTCGATACTCAAAAAAGGTCTGACAAATACCTCGCAAAGCTAACGAACTCCATCATAAACTGTATAATCAAACTGAGTTACGATGTACCACACCGCGTTTAGAAAAAATGTGACACTCGTGATTAGTAGGCCTACGGATCCGCAATGCAGTAAATAGTACGGTAAGTAGAGTAGCCGGCTCATCAATTATGTAGTAACATTGTTGACAATGTACTGTTTTCGTTCATAAACGTGTTTGTGGCATGTTTGGTGTAGGTATCAAAAATATTGATTGTATATTTAGGGATGTGGAAATGGTGAACTTGCTTGAAATTGTATTATGTTTTACATCCAAAATCATTCTGCCTACACTGCTAGATGCCATGTTCAGGTCAGTTTCCAGTCTAACCGGATGCAGCTGAATATGAATATTTTACATGGAGCGAATGCTTATCTGCCCTCCACAACCTACTTTCTGGGTAACACAATATCCCTTGCTAAGACTATTTGACAGAGTATTTTTTGGGGTTCTGACTACCCGTAATGACAGTCAAAGATCTACGCATGACAGGCTAATGATAATGTTTTGTATCCCATATGCCGTAGGTATAGTACTTCCATCCTACCTACTAATACAATGTGTCAAAATAGGGGATTTCGATCCGTCCGACGCGTAATGTGACGCGGGGCTGTCCAGAACTTGCTCGAATGTCCCTTGTGTGCATACACTTGCGTGTTAGATAATGCAGCGAGAATCTAATAATCGCCACTGGACGTTTATTAGATCCTCACGTTAAAAGGAGCGTCAATGCGTTCCTTTTAACGTGGCCACTTAGTGGGAACAACTCACGAACGTCAACGTCAACGAACGGACTCAAAAGTCCATTTCAGACACCAATCTGCATGGTCCTCAATGATTATGTCCGGATTTTATATACACATTGACATTAATGAATTTTATATACATATACTATGACAAGAGTATTTACTTTGTAAAGTATTATGCTATTATTTTAACTATTGTGAATGTGAGAACTATGTTGGTCATTGCTTTTTTTTTTTGTATTTTTACTCTTAGTGTAATCATGATCTGGCAGTTTGAGTAACTTGTGCGGCCTACTCAAATGTCCTTTCTTTGGTATTGTTCGTCGAATCGTTGAGCTCCTTAAGTTCTGAGTTGAGCTGCACGATTGCTGACAATTGCGTGCACTGACTGGACAGGTCCACTCAATCTGTGGGGTTCTTTCCTCAAAAGACCATTTCAGACACCGATCTACATAGCCTTCACATAATCTGACCAAGATTCTGTCTGGACTTTAAAAGAGACTGTGACCTCTGAGTTTGTTTCGGCCTTTCTTCTCAGAGTAGTCAGATAGGAAACGCCGACCTCATCTAGTTTAAAAAAAAATATGATTGACGTGTAAAAGTGTTTGTAAAAACCTACTTACAGAAATAAAATCATTTATCATTTAACTAATTATAAAAGTATCATCGACTCGAAAACAAAAAGAAGACCTACCATCTTTTAATTGCGACAGATGATTAATAATTACTATCAATTGCTTAGTGATATGCTTGCAGTGGTTGAGCCATCGGGTTCTACGCTAGTGGCAAAGAGTTCGATTCTCGCAGGGAACACTAATAATGTAGTTTTACGTATAAATAGTTTTTTTCAGATTTAAGATCGAATTCTTTACGGAGTCTGGATTTGTGCCTGATTGATGGCAACAAACTCGTCCCCTATTCCACAGAACTTATACACAACGGGCGAAATATGGGTGAACTATAGGTGCACCTCTCTATAAACCGGAATAAAGAAAGAAAGCTATTCCGCAACCATCTCACCGTGAAAACTTAGGTGAAGTGAGCGTGGAGTGAGCTGTCAACAGTGTCAATCCCTAGTATCAGCCGGTCGATCCTGTAACAATCTCACCGTGATAACTTAGGTGAAGTGAGCTATCATTCCACCTGATGCTAGGGATCGACACTATCGACAACTCACTTCAAGCTCACTTCACCTAAGTTATCACGGTGAGATTGTTACAGAATAGATCGGCTGGTGTTGTCATGTGTTCTCTACAGATTCTGAATAAATGCAAAAACCATTCATATCAGAATTCTCAAACGTTATATTCGATACCGAGTGAGTTAATCAATCTGCCCCATCGAATAACACGAAGGTAAGTGTGTTGCGGCCTCCTTCGAATGATCGGGAGCGGTAGTAATTAATTAAGAGCTTCTGTGATACCTACTATGTTGATTGCTTGACATTCGATGGAATGTTCCTGGTATAACTTCAAGATCTGAAAGAACATTGACCTCGAATGTACGGTGTAATTATATAAATACATACAAGAGGATTCTTGTAATGGGGATTATAAGCTGATGTTGACATAATTGTTTTGAGATATAAAAATAAAACGAAGAATAATAAATAATGTTTCAAGGAATTCCTTGAACCATTATTTAATATTCTTCGTTCGCTTCAGCCACTAATGGCTGTACCTAATTTTTTTTTCTTCGTATCGTCTAGACATAATAATTATCTTAAACGATTTTATGTTCGAAGAAAATAAGCCTCCTTGACAAAAACAAATCGTAACAATAACTAAATTACGATTTCGTAGTAACAAAATGACATTTTAATTACAGTAATATCTTTCCCAGAAATCAACCTACTCAAATCCTACTCAAATGTCCTTTCTTTGGTATTGTTCGTCGAATCGTTGAGCTCCCTAAGTTCTGAGTTGAGCTGCACGATTGCTGACAATTGCGTGCACTGACTGGACAGGTCCACTCAATCTGTGTGGTTCTTTCCTCAAAAGACCATTTCAGACACCGATCTACATAGCCTTCACATGATCTGACCAAGATTCTGTCTGGACTTTAAAAGAGACTGTGACCTCTGAGTTTGTTTCGGCCTTTCTTCTCAGAGTAGTCAGATAGGAAACGCCGACCTCATCTAGTTTAAAAAAAAAATATGATTGACGTGTAAAAGTGTTTGTAAAAACCTACTTACAGAAATAAAGTCATTTATCATTTAACCTTGGCAAACAGTTTTTTCCACACGATACAAGTAGGCACGAGCAGCTAGGGATTGCAATCCGGATTCTTCGAAATTCGAAAATAACTGTAAAGTCCGGATTTTCTTGACATTGTTAAATCCGGTTTTTAAGACTCAACTTCGGTTTTTTTCGGATTTCAGTCAAAACCGATTTTAACGGATAATATTTATATTTATCTACAAATTTTCAGTGTAAGTAATCGGTAGATCGATATTACCTACCTAGTCTAATGTGCAAATCCGAACAATATTTGAATTGGCAGGCTTAGGTGCAGGCAGCAGCATTGTTTGCGCGAATTTGGTGCGAAATCCGTGATAGATACAGTTTTGAAAGTCTGTGTGAATCTAGTTCCGATCCATCGCCACTCAGTTTTAAAGAAAAGCTCAATCGTCAACTTTCTCTTGCAAGTGTGGGTAGTGATCATCACCACCAGTCAACGAGTGTGATCAACGCAACTGATTTGCCTTCAATGATTCACGTTGAAATGGCGTTATTTGAAAACGGTGGAGGTCGTGGAGAAATCCTAAAAAAAGCTCTGAACGGGTTGCTTTCCATACCGCCGACCAGTGTTGAGTCCGAAAGAGCTTTTTCTACTGCTGGCATGTTCTGTAATAAAATAAGATCGCGCCTAAACGAAGAGACACTTGACGCGTTCATGTTTTTAAGATCTCGTTTTTTAAAAAAGACTGATTAAAATACGCATTACTATTATGATATTATTATATTTGTAACTGACTTACTTTAAACTTTTTCTTGAGACTGCATTTTTATAAAAAAGAGGAGGATACCTCAATTATCTTAAGTTTATGTTATGTTATCTAATTATCTAAAGTTTAAGAACAGTTTATGTTAAATGTTACTTATGTAACTTATGTTTATGTAAATTTATAACGGGAAAAATGACTGATACCCTAAGTTTTGTTGATTATATTAGTTGATTTTATTCTGTCGTGCTGTGATTTGAGCGAATAAATACCGATTTTAAATAATTTATGCTATTTTACTCCAATTATATCAAATCAACTTAAAACACTAAAAAGTTCGAAAAATCCGGATAATCCGGATTTTAATCGGACAAGAATACAGAAATCCGAATTTAAAAAAAAACCGGATTTTGCAATCCCTACGAGCAGCTATAATCCCCTCACTGCGAACAGTTGGAAACTAACACGACACGTCCCTATAAACTTGAGTTTCCACGAATTAATTCTACATACGTTTGATATATTCAAAATTACATGTGGGTACAACTTCGTCTTATCGAGTTACCGAAATTCCAATCATATTCGACAGAAGGATCTCTTCTCTCTCTCTCTCTGACACTTTCATATAGAGTGAGACAGTTGAAGTCGAAATTATCTTTAACATAAATGATAAATGATTTATTTCTGTAAGTAGGTTTGAACAAACACTTTTACACGTCAATCATATTTTTTTTTAAACTAGATGGGGTCGGCGTTTCCTATCTGACTACTCTGAGAAGAAAGGCCGAAACAAACTCAGAGGTCACAGTCTCTTTTAAAGTCCAGACAAAATCTTGGTCAGGTCATGTGAAAGCTATGTAGATCGGTGTCTGCAATGGTCTTTTGAGGAAAGAACCACACAGATTGAGTGGACCTGTCCAGTCAGTGCACGCAATTGTCAGTAATCGTGCAGCTCAATAAGGGACACGTATATATTTGCCTCCCTTTTTCATTTTCGACAGAATTTTCAACCTCTCCTTTACACAGTATAGGATAAAGTGCGACAGACAATGTTCCGAGTTTGAATGGTTTGTAACGAATACAGGGGTAATAGCCACTAGTTGGTGCTGTAAACTCTTTGGCGACATATTTAGTTCTGGATAAAGTATTCTTGCTACATGTGAATGTAAATAGAATTTGGCTGTGGATATAAATTAGTTAGAATTAAAAATTGTCTTTCAACTACTTACGTAGTAATGTTAATCAAAGAACGTATTTTTTGCTTAGAACCAAAACAGTTTTATGAAATCTCATTGGTTGCACAGTTTTTCAATAATGCACTGTTTTTTATTTTTTATTTAGATATAAATTTACCAAAGAGGTTTAATGTCTCCCATTAAGTTTAATATAAAATGTATGCATTAGATCAAAAAGATACTGGCTGAAAATAAAAATCGGCTGAATAAAACCGACTTGGTGAAAAAAAATACAAATGGCGCATTTTGTATAATTGTAAAACTTTGATACTTCATTTTTGACTTAAACATGAGTTTTTATTTTGAATAGATCATAATCAAAATCAAAAGTCATTTATTCAAACTAGGCTGAGAATCAGCACTTTTTGAACGTCAAAATCACATAAGACCGTCCCCCAAAACGCCTGTCGTTCAGATATATTTTATCACGGTAGGTAGAATGGTAATTAAAAGAAAAGTAGATTACGCACCTTACTAAAGTCAGTAATTAATGCACTCGTGCATTAATTACTCACTTTGCGCTCAATACAACAATCTAGGTACTATTAGTTACTTGTAGAATGGCTCCTACAAACATTTTATTAAAAACATGACATTTTGTTTCCTTATAGTTAGGTACTGTTTAATATTAATTATATTTAAATGAGAGGTCATTTATTTTGACGGGTTTATCTTATATTTAAATGAAAGAAAATCTTCATACATTTCAATTCTCAGTTCTAATTTTTTTTTGCGTATCACCCAAGTTACGTTTTTTTACACACTATAGCAGTAGGAAACAGAAACTAATAATAAAAGATATTCACTTATCAGCCTTATACTCCCAAAACCCGAGAAAATCTACACACTCAGTATAACAGCCAATTTAAAACACTCGGTCTCCAATACTGAGCATAGCCGAGGTTATCCGAATTTTCCCGAGTTTAACCGATCTTCATTGGTATCACGTAATAACAAGATATGTTCGGCCAGCCCTAACATCACTACGTCGCCAGGTGATCCCACTGCTTTATGCGTACGAAAACTTTCACCGTTTTTTAATTTACATTTTTCGATTATTTCCTCTGCATTCAGTATTCTGTGCATGTTTTTCTTTGTGTTCTAATTTTGTTAGGAGCGTGATTTGGGTTTGGATATGGGGTAACTGTAACCTAAGCCTAACTAATTTATATTATAGTTTAAGTTATAATAGGTGTAATTTACTAGTAGGTATAGGAATATTTGGCCTATCTCAATTATGCAGACTCGGAAAAACTACTAGAAATTTTAAAATAAAATCTATCTGCCTGCTCTAATATAAGTGTCTTCCTTTACCTAATTCATAATAGTCTCCTACTTTAATATTATTCTTTAATTTATTTAAACATAATATCTTACAAATCTTGTTTGATAAAAGAAAAAAAAAACTTTGAAAATATTATAGGTACTTTCTTTTTCAATTTAGCTTCTAATACATTTATTGTCTTCTCTTTAAATGTTGGATGTAAATTGATGGCCTGAAACACAGGTTTTTCATAAACCTAGATCAGTCAGGTCTACATTACAGTTAGAATTTAACTTTCCTTGATTGTAATTAATGTAAATCATATTTTTGCTGTACTTTATACTTGAATAAATTTTGATTATTATTATATAATATCATTATAAATGCGAAAGTAAGTTTGTTTGTTTGTAACGTTTTCACGCTTGAACCACTGAACCGATCATCATGAAATTATCCATATTCGTTGTCAGGGGTACAGAAAACGACATAGTGTACCTTTCATCCAGAAAAAAAGTGCTGCTCCCGAGGGAATGACCAATCACTGTCGTCAGTCACAATTCCTTTAGGACGCTAGATGGCGCTACGTGACTTTCGAATCATGACTGAATTTAGTAATGTGTTAAGAGTATTTTTTTTTAAATTATAAGTTATCATTTTGTGAGTCTAGAGTGAACTCCAACACCGTTTGGCTGAACACCATGAAAGTTCGTACATAGGTAAGTATATATATGTATTTATTTTGAATGGAGAAGGATTTTTTCGACATCCACACGGGTGGAGCTGCTAGCAAAACCTAGTTACTTTATATTGCTAGTTTTTACATTGCTAGTTATTTTATATCGCTAATTTTTATATTGCTAGTTTTTTATTGCTAGTTTTGTGTTGACTGCCTCATTGGTCTAGTGCTCGCAAGCTCTACTGCTGAGCATGAGGTTCGGGGTACGATTTCCAGACCGGGCAAAGTTTTGTTAGGTTTCACTCGTGTTTCTGTCTATCTGTCCGTCTTTCACAGTCAATTTTGTCCAAATCTATTGAGGGTTTCAAATTTATTTTTTGAAGAATTTTAAAATAAGTTAATAATAGTCATTTGTTGCCTTGTGGAGTTAGTGGCTTGGCTCTACATTAGATCTGATAACTTTTTAACAGTGAAAGCGTTATGTTAAGTCTTGGCAACCTACTTTACATACATGAGATGTTTTTGGTGGGTAACATATTCATCGTAGGGAACCTGCTCCACACGAGTTCAACTAGCACTTGTTCGGTTTTTTTCCATCTGAAATTTCTGAGTCCGAGTATCAGCCCGGAGATTGTATTCGTGCCCGGTTGAGAGCAATAGCCTCGCCCTCTATTACATGGGGCTTCAACATGGCCGGCGAAATGTGGGAGTAATTTTGTCAAGCAAGATAATAATGTAATAACTTAATAAAATACTTGTAAATGTCATTATTCAAAACACTATTCATATTTTAATCTCCATATCATATTACCATTATTATCCGTAATGAAACCACTTGTGACAAAACACGCGTGATCCGTGCGTACACGTCCTAAAACAACGCTGCGTATAGTTCAAGAGACGTTATGTTTGTGAGCACTTTCAGTCTTATTTATAAACGTGTCTTAAATTTTGATCATTTGCTAAAGCAACTGATTAGCGAAATACTTATTTATAAACGGTTTTTATCGCTAAGAGGTCGCTAAGCAAATGATTAGTAGCTGTCAACATTGAAAACCACCGGTGTAGGTACTGTTTAAAGCTTGCTAAGAGGCAAGATGGCGGATTTTATTTGAATCAGCTGATCGATTCAATAGGATTATTGTGTGCTTCGAGGTTATTTTGTTCCTGATATCGAGCTACGCCTTAGTTAATATGAATTTCCACAATCTTTTACGGGATTTCCAAAACGACATAGAAGAATTACATAATTTTGAGTACAGAATTCGTTTAAATCCGCTGCGATAATCAGTCTATTTATTAATTTTCAAAATGCTTGAAATGAATGGCGCAGATCCATGCGTCATGTTCGTGAGCGGGCGCCGTCAGTTGGGACTGGTCATTTCTTAGCTGCCACGGCTTATTTTTATTTTTTTTGTTCACACATAAATAAACAGGCAATAATAAAATGACAGAAAAATAGGTAGAAATGTGATGCTTATTTATAATGAAATCTCTTTCAGCATACCTGCGATAGGATAGTAGATTTAGAGATGAAGACAGCGTGGGTAAGAGTAAAAAAGAAAATAAAATACATAAAATCAAAAACAATTCACTTAATAAAATAAAACAAATAAAGAGAATAGGTATACATACATACATAAATACTTCTAAAAAAAAACACTACAATATTAATATATACGCAACTATGACGAAGTGGAAAGATAGTGTTCTTTCACTCTTCTTTTAAAAACTGGATTGTTTTGTTTAAATTTCTGTTTGCTGTACGCTGGACACTCAACGCGTACGTCTTATTTACATCGTTCTCACATATAATGATACCTATATTCAACATTAATGATGTAACTAATATTTAAGTAACAATATAATTTAAAAGAGTGTCCATGGAGTTTCTTGCCCGTTCTTCTCCACAGGTACCTAAACGCTTTGGAATGGGCAACTAGCTTCATATTTCTGCCTGACCGACCACTTGACAATTCAAAAGTGCCTGTAAATGGTTTAATTGGAATAAATGCTTTGAGTTTGAGTAAAACATTCTTCATTCGAAGTGCACATGATGAAAGGATTTATAGGGAAAGCTCAATCAAGAGGAAGCTTAGTAAGTGCTCAGGAGGTTTGAAGAGAATGAGTTCGTGGGGAATGTATTGTCCCATGTGCCCTTCATCTTATGACGCCAGTTCTAAGGCCCAAAACTAAATAAAAGCTACGATGTGTCAGTCACACCAATAACAAGAGACATTTTATTAAAAATAAATATATTGATGAAGCTACAATTTTGGTATAAATTATTTATTTTTGATTTCCAATATTCTTCCTCCAAATCATTATTCTCCCTCGCCGTCTTTGCGAAGTTCAATAGTATTGGTGCTTCGTGCTAGTGACTTTCATAGCACCAGTCAAAGTTGTACCTGTAAACGAGTATTATTATTATCAAAAGACACTGAAATCCCAGTGCAAAAGCAATACGAAGTAATGTAGGATAGACACAAGCACCTATACATTTCTAAAAGAGTATATACATGTAAACAAGGATAAATGGCATGCAAATACATAGATATTTTAACATTAATTTGGCCAGTTTACATTAGTAAGTAGATATAAATTCAGAGATAAATAACTTTTCCTGTTTACAATTTATTGGAGCTTAGTAATTTAATTGCTGCCATCGTAAACACAATTAATTATTTTTATTCAAATTAAATTTTTCCGATCAAATGTTTGACTTTTGTCTGTCAATGTCACGGATACAAAAATCTTGGTTTGAACAACTTTGTTGTTAAAATTCGGTTTTTTGTCGACTTTTTTTTAATCAATCTGTGCCAAACGCATTAATCCACCTCTATTTCGTTTTGCTACTTATCACCTACTAACTAGCGTTTATAAATGAATAAAAGTTAATAATTGGTTAAGAGTTAACTAATTGGTAAGCTAAACAGTGGGTAATTAGTGATTAGCTAGATTTTTATAAATAAGGCTGAACCTTATCATGTATCCTGTGTATGTCCACAGAATAGCTAACCAAACAGAGACAACAGTAGTATATTAGAAATAGAGAGTTCATATGATGGCTCGGTCAGGAGACAAGTTGGAAGTATTCGCGAAAACAAATGCAGTTTGAACTCTTTTAAATAAAATAAAAAACTGAAATAACTTGCAATAGTGTTCTAATTTATTAACAAAAAGATTGTTTAAATTGTCTTAACCTTTTGTGGCAGCGCTAGCAGAATAGGACAAAAAAAAATCTCTATAGCTGTGCCCACAGATATAGATAGACTATAATATTATGTCGCTTTGCCTCTGTTCACTTATTTTTTTATTATATATTTTGCTGTAGTTAGTTAGGAAATTGAACATAATAATTAAAGTTTCTTAAAGGCTCGAGTTAATACAAGCGTTTCTGCGCACACAATATAATAACAACCTTGGTTTGTTGCCAACGACAGCTATTAATAGTAAAAATACGGTGTTGTTATATCTAATGCTATGTATATTCGCTATTTTCATCTGTAGTATGTCATAGTGTCAATTAATTTCTATATTTATGTTTGATTTTTTCTATTTTTTGTATGTTGGCACTTTGTTTTTATATTTAGGTCATTTGCTATAATTTAATTGTGCTTTTGTGTGTTGTACTACGTCTTTTGTGTGCACTGAATAAATGGTTTTGCCGGTGTTTTTTTTTGTTATTTTATTTTGCCATGAATATACATATGTCACCCTGCAATCTACAGGCCTGTATGCCTATTAATAACATAAGAAGCGACCTTCAGTTCCCAAATAAAACATAATAATTCCATTATAGAAACCGTCTCCTGGTCTACAAGATTAATTTAATGAAGTTTATCATTTTCGTGCTGATGAAGGTTACTCGTGCGTAACTTGACACGCAATGTCATGTCCTAAACCTTATTTATATCAATTTAAAGCAAACTTAATAAAAATGTAGTAAACGCTGTCATTTTATATTGTAGTATTATAATGTTTTATATTGTAAGTGCATTTTTATTAGAACGATTATTTAAGTCTTTGACACTGAAATATTCATGTTTAAAGGTTGGAATAAAAAACTGATACGTGTTAGTGCTGTAATATTTATACCTAAATGCTAAAATAAGGACTGTTTTTTTTAAATTTAATAGGCAGCTTTCTTCTTCCATTTTGTAAGCATGAGCTACACAATCAATTAAACTGCCTAAGCTTTTCCCGTCTACGTTGGGGTCAGCGTCCAGTCTAACCGGATTCAGCTGAATACCAGTATTTTACATGGAGCAACTGCCTATCTGACCTCCACAACCCAGTTACTGGGGAACACGATATGCATGAGCTACACAATACACACAATAATTTATGTCGGGGTAAAAATATTAGGCAATCAGCAGGTTGGTGGCGGGACTAACTGCTTAGAGTAGTTTTTTGCTGACCGCTACGTCTTGCAAACCTCATACGAAGCCAATGATAAATGATTTTATTTCTGTAAGTAGGTTTGAACAAACACTTTTACACGTCAATCGTATTTTAAAAACTAGATGAGGTCGGCGTTTCCTGTCGGACTACTCTGAGAGGAAAGGCCGAAACAAACTCAGAGGTCACAGTCTCTTTTAAAGTCTAGACAAAATCTTGGTCAGATCATGTGAAGGCTATGTAGATCGGTGTCTGAAATGGTCTTTTGAGGAAAGAACCACACAGATTGAGTGGACCTGTCCAGTCAGTGCACTCATTTGTCAGTAAACGTGCAGCTCAACTCAGAACTTAAGGAGCTCAACGATTCGACGAACAGTACGCAATGAAAGAGTTTCATGAAAATCTTTATCTCTCTAGAACATGCATAGGTACATAAAGTCGCACTGTTTCCCTATAAGGGGAGGCGGGAGCTACAGAACGCCACCTGCCACGACCTTTATATACTCCTTTTCACTTTGCGACTTACGAGTCGCAGGTCGTAAGTCGTCGCCAGACAGGCGCTTTACTTTGTGTAAATTATTTCATCACCATTGCTCTCAAAACGGTGAAGGAAAACATCGTTAGGAAAGCGGCATGTCCTGGAACCAAATAGTTCGAACACATGTGATACCTACAAACCCGCACTGGGCTCGCGTGGTGGATTACGGCCCACTCCCTCTCACCGAGAGAAGGCCTGTGTGCCAGCAGTGGGAACATTATGGGCAGATTATGCTTTTGCTTCTTTACGTTCATACATTTAGTTATATACACGCACACCGGTTGTGAGTACTCCTGACGTTTCTGAAAAGCATGTCAATGTCAGTCAATCTATGTCATTCAAGAGCTTCCCCTCTTGGCCTTTTCACTCACACCTGGCTTGGAAATATATATATTTTTTTGTCGAATTTGATTCATCCTGCCTTCTCTCTCATGTCTTTTTTAATTACCAAAATAGTTTAAAATAAGTTACGTTCGTCTAAGACTAAGCAGTAAAGTTATTTTCTTTTTTTGGACTTGCGTTATACCACTCACGTCGCAAAACAAGGTACCAAACTCCGGATTTCAGATCCGAACTGTAAACAGACTTAGTTTACAGTAAGTATCCAATATCATGAAACCAAAGTGTTATACCACTTACTTAGTGGATAACAATTCTATTTAAAGCTATAACTTACTATTAGTACCTACCTATTACCAATTGAACAGAATTGCTAATTGTTGCAATGCACGTTGGGGCATTGAGTTCCTTGTGTATGTACCTATTGTGAAACAAGGATTTCCCAAATTATCTACTTGATAGTTACCTAGTTGGGAACCTCAATTACATAACCGATTTTATTTTGTTCTCTTGTTAATTGCGATCGGCTTTCTAGCCATAATCAGATGGAGTCTTCGTGAATATTGCCGATTAGTAACAATATTATTAACGTATTCATTTAGGTACTTATTCTTACAGTATAATTTATTTTAATGACTTCTGATGCGGAAGCGTTAAAAAGTAATTCTCAAAAGTTTTCGGAGAGCTAGATCGGTGGATTTCTTTAAATACAGGGTTTTGTTTTATTGACTAGCTAAGCTCTGCAGACGCGAGGAGTATTAATATCTAAACAGAATAAAATAAAACAAATCAGTTTGAAGCAGTATTTCTGTGGGGTTATCGACCGCAATTAGTGTAATCACTTGATATATCTGTTTAAAAAAAAAATGTTTTTTATGTGTAAACTTCACAGACGTGAAGGGTATCAATATCTAAACACGATAAAACATAAGGAACAGGTTTTTTTCAACGCATACTTCAAGTAACAGCGATCATTAACATCCAAAAAAAAAACATAAAATCTGTTTGTATTTTATTTTATCGTGTTTATATATCGATACCCATCGCGCCTGAGAAGTTTAACAAGCCAATTAAAAATAATCCTGTATTGCTTGTAGGGATAGTCAGGGCAGCGAAAGTATTTCCCACAGCATTTTTCTCAATGACCTCACAGCTACACTCAAAAGTGATATCTTAAAGTAAAACAAGATACGTCACCAATTACCAAAGGCTAAAACCGTTAGTCCACACAACGTCAGTCCATAAAACGTCAGGTTCTAAACAACAGTACACAAATGCCTTATTCATTGCTCCCCCACACAGCGGTAGTATGTTTCTTGAAACTCGTCCCTTGAGGGTTGAGCTTATTTATGTTAATTTAGTGTCTGCCAACCGCCTTATACGATATTGTACTTCCTGTATTATGTAGAGTGAATTACTCCTTCCAAGAAAATTAGCAAGTATACCGAATATTTGGACCAAATTAAGACACCTCCGTCCCCTTTTCTCGCGCTATACGAAAAGATACGAGAATATTAATTAGCTCATGCCAGGATAAAAATATTCGCTAGTCAGCAGGTTGGTAGCACACCTGAGTGCTCAGGATAATAATAAAATAGTATCCACTAGTGACAGACGATCACTCTTAAATGGCTGTAAACAAACTAAAAAGGGCACTAATCGAAATATTAATAGGAAAAATTTATTACAAAATTTACGACTTCCTTAACACTTTCAGCTGAGCATCTGGGTATTCAAATGTTTGTTGCGCGGGCGCACTGTATGCGTAATTAGAATGTATGTGTGTGAGTAGCCTTATAAAGTCTTTGTACAAAAAAACTAACGTGGAGTGGCGCTAGCTGTCCGAAAATTTAATGTGATACAGCGCGATGACGCAGCTTGAAGGAATTGGTATCAGCCGCTGCCGCAGCCGTTTTTACACGTTCTTTAAAGAAAGACATATTTTTTGCTGACGTGATTAAACGTTGTGTCAAATAGAATTTATCAAATTTTACGTATTATAACGGTGCTCCGCTCAAAGTGTTAATGGTGAATCACTGACTGATAGACATACAATTTTACCATTTGACGTTTTTTATATTTTTTTTATATAACTGTAGCCTTATTTGACATTTTTACTGTAATTGAAACGATTTGACATTAAATTTATTTTGTATTATTTTATTCTACAAATTATTTTGTTATTTAATATTATAATATCTTGTGTAAATTAAAAATAATATGTTTCGCATACCCATGTGACGGTTGAGCGTGGAGGCCTCTTATAAAAAATATCTATAAATTATTACCCATGTTTGCAAACCAATAAATAATTTGATTCGATTTCTATTGTGTTACATTAATTAATAAACACCTACCTTCTTCTTCCTTCTTTTCTTATTTTATTTATTTAGGCAAACCAACTAAATACACACAACTACCCTCATAGTACATATCATTTACAAATACAATAGCATTGCATGCATCTAACTTAAAGGTAAGCACAGCATTTTATTTAGATCTCACTATACAATAATAATCAATATAAAGATGGACAACAATGTAAATAGGACTAATATCAATAATCTGTTATAGTTGAACTAACTGGAATTAAATTGAATGAGATTGAATTAAATAACAAACAATAAACATAATATAAAAATCTAAATAAATATTATTGCATGGGACTTGAACACACTAATTAGTAGGTAACGAAAAGTGGCTGTACTGTTGGTACACCTCTGCCAATTCCTTCGGGGATTATAGGCGTGATGTTATATAATTCATAAACGACGAAATAGTATAATTCAGGGAAGATATTTCTATAATTACTACAAACATTCGCGATTTTTCATTACGTCATTGAAACATGCCTGACATTTAAAAAGATTTTAGTATACCCTAACGTATTCCATAATCGTAATTCTAGGACCGTTTTTATGACTTCTTACAATATAATCAAAAAAAGAAAAAAATATTATTTATATTATTTTTTTTATTTTTTATTATTCAATCTTAGAAATAAGCATCACCTTTGTACCTATTTTTCTGTTATTTTCTTCTTGTCTGTTTATATAAGTGTGTACATAAATGGTTAAATAAATAAATAAATAAATAATCATTTTATTCACAAAACATTAAAAAACTGTAGCTAAAATAGTCCTTATTTACTGGGCGGTTACCTATGCCTACCAGGAAATACTACAGTGGAAGTAAAAACAAGTGGTTTCCGTCGGTAAACGATGTTCACTGCTTAGTTAAGTATTTTCCTAACTTCGGTAGTGGCAAATTATTTTGAACTACGAGAACTTAACTTTGTAAGTCTGTTCTAACGTTCATTTGTTCTGTTTTTTTGCGTTCCGTACTCAAATGGTGCCAAAGGGATCCTATTACTAAGGTTCCGATGTCCGTCTGTCTGCCACAAGGTTGTGTCTTTTGAACTGTAATAAGTAGACACTTGAAACTACTAGGGCCGCTATAATTACAAATAATAAAATTAAAATAAAGTCAAAAGTAGAACGCTGAAAAAAACACGGAAGTAATGTACGGTAGGAAAACTTGGGCCCTCCCACCATTATAGGTGGGAGGGCGCCCAAATATAGTGACGAGCCCTACAGGAAAGCGCGGACGGCGGAGCGCTTTCCCTTTCCTTTGAATGGAAGTTGATCATGGTTCACCACATTATAACTTGCTTGGTATAACTACAAGTACAAAATCAACGGTTCAAGTCAAAATATGAAATAGCTGCTCTCCGCATTATTTTATTTTGTCTGATATCCAGAGGCAAAGTTGAATAGTCTCACCTAACAGTTATTCTACAGCAATTATGATGATGTTTACTAACATAGTTTTAAGCATTTAATGGGCCATGTTGTCTGAAAATAAAAGATTTTTTTTAATTTAACACCTCAATAAAAAAGGTGGAGACGACTAAACGACAATTTATTCAACATCGTATTACAATTAATTACGTTGCAAGTCTGCAAAAAAAAAATATCCAATAGTTTAGTCAGAGTCAGTAGCTCGTCAAAGATTCGCAAAACCCATAAGTACCTAGTCAGTCCGTCACTAATATTTAGTCAGTTTAAAAAAAAAAACGATGTTAGAAGTCGTTTGATAGTTCTAAAGTATAAGTCAAAGACAAAGCATCTATTTCAAATAAGCACATAAAAATCACTTTTGAACGTCAACATTTACATTAAAATAGAATTGATTCTAGTCGACCCTTCCAAAAGGTAATTTCATATGGAGAAGAACGGGAAAAAAATTCCACAGTTACTCTTTTAAAATGTGTTACAATATTTAATATACAATAATTTATATTTTGTATGACAAAATACTCTTATGCGGTAGTATTACAAATGTTTTCATTAATTGTCGTATTGTCATCTCCAATTATATACGGTAGTAGTACTTCTTTCATCCCTTTACAACTCTTTCTAATACACAAAGTATAAAATTAACAGAAATTCTACTTATAAAACGCATTACTCCAACAAATTAACATAAATCAATTCAACGAAACACGTTCGCGGAATTGCATTTATACTCAAGAGTTTCCATAATATTAATTGCCAGATAAGCTTTCCACGGCGTTTGAACTCATTAGCCAGGAAAGCCCATAGAAATGAACGCTGTGTTGAGATTAACAACATTATTATTTACACGCGATACCGTAGTGCCTTGTGAAACCGCTTGTTATTGAGTTTGTAAAGCTGAGTGCATAGTAAGGACTGACTACTTCAGATTTTATGATAGGTAAATAGGTACCGATAGTCCATGATTATGCAAAACGAACACAACAACCATTTCAGACACCAATCTACATGGTCCGCAAAGATTATGTCCGAACTTTTATTATACACATTGACTGATACACATTGACATTGATTGATGGATTTTATACATACAATGACATGAGTATTTACTCTGTAAAGTATTATATTATTTTAATTATTGTGAATGTGAAGATTATGTGGTTCATTACTTTTTTTTGTTTTCTTAGTTAGTTTCACGATCTAACAGCTTGAGTAATTTATGCGGCCTACCCAAATGTCCTTTCTTTAGTATTGTTTGGTCGGGGAAACAGTTCTTTCGTGTTTTATATACAAATTCAAGACTAAAAGCTCGTGTGGCACCCAAATATGGATCTTTTTTGTTTAACCACACTTTTTCAAATGGGTCAAAACTATTTTATGATCAACCCCAACTATTCAGCTATGTCGTAACTACTGATATGCCATCTTGCTCCTTAGCAAAATGGCATCTACTTTTTCCGTAACAGGGTAACCAGAGCGAGCTGCATCTTTGACATCATCATTCAAGGACTGAAAACGCTTGAACCAACTTTGTGGTACTCTTACTGACGCTGCGTTAAATCCATAAACGTCACATACTTTTTTCGCGGGTTATGTCTCATTTTTCCTTTTTTTTGTAATAAAACTTCAAAATTCATCAAATTACTTCGTTAGATTCAATCAGCTTAGCCGACAGAAAAACAGTTGAAAAACTAAGGGAAACCGTTCTTACTTTTTATTTTGCTTTTTTTAAATGTCATTTATTTAAGTGTCAAAACCAGACAGACGCATACCAAACCACCAAAGAGATTTTACTACAACTTCATACCTATAAAATACGAAAAAACTTTTTCACCGACCAAATATTACATTGTACATCATCATTCACAAGTCTACAGCAGTTCACAGCTGGACATAAGCCTCTCCAGTTGCACGCCATTCAGTTCGATTCTTGACAACTCTCATTCAGCTGCTACCAGCTACCCTGCGAAGATCGTCGCTCCACCTAGCCTGAGGAGACGGTAAATTGGCAAACGTAAGGTAGGACACCTTACGTTTGCCGATTCACCGTCTCCACTCAATATCACGTCTACCCCAACGGTCATCGTTTCTACGGCTAATATGGCCGACCCATTGCCACTTTAGCTTGCTTATTCTGTGAGCTATGTCAACAACTGTGGTTCTCTGCCGGATCACCTCATTCCGGATTCAATCCCTCAGGGAGACTCCAAGCATAGCTCGTTCCATAGCTCGCTGAGCGACGTTAAATTTACGGAGCAGCCATACCGTGAGTGTCCACGTTTCGGCTCCGTAGGTCATAACAGGTTGGACGCACTGATTGAAGACTTTAGGCTCTGTGGAGTACGTGACGAGATTGACGAAGCTTCCCAAACGCTGCCCAGCCAACCTGAATTATTCTATCCAAGCGTGCCATACGAGCTTCCCGCCAAGACCCATAGCAACAAAACTTGGCACGGCAACCGCAAAAGTTGAACTGTCAAAACTTTTTCGTCGTAATATTCCCGTGTTTGTTTCTTCGTTCTTCTTACCTAGCGAGTAGTTCCTTATTAGAAATAGACGAAAAGAAAGTTTGGAAATAAGACATTGATTCAGGTGAATAGCTAGCATGTCACATGATATTGTTTATCTGACTTCAGTGGTGTGTAAAGTTCATTTCTGACCTAAGTGGTAGGTGTTTTATCAATTGAGGACAAAAAGGCTTGGGATTGAGTTGCTCCAATAAAGCACAGGCAATGTAAATTTATTTTATTTCGCTAACTATTTTTACTTTTAATCTTTGCTATAAGTATCTATACCTACTTATTTACATATACAATGACACTAATATAAAGTATTATATTATTTGAAATTATTGTGAATGTGAGGACTATGTGTGTTTTTGTTGCAGTTTTAATCATGTTCTGGCAGTTTGAGTAGCTGATGCGGCCTACCCAAATGTCCTTTCTTTGGTATTGTTCGTCGAATCGTTGAGCTCCTTAAGTTCTGAGTTGAGCTGCACGGTTACTGACAAATGCGTGCGCTGACTGGACAGGTCCACTCAATCTGTGTGGTTCTTTCCTCAAAAGACCATTTCAGACACAAATCTACATGGTCCTCAAAGATTATTATAAGATTATTATAATACTATTCTAATTATTGTGAATGTGAGAACTATGTCAGTCATTGATTTTTTTATATTTTTTTTTTGTATTTTTCTCAGCGTAATCATTATCTGGCAGTTTGAGTAATTTATGCGGCCTACTCAAATGTCCTTTCTTTGGTATTGTTCGTCGAATTGTTGAGCTCCTTGAGTCTAAGTTGAGCTGCACGATTACTGACAATTGCGTGCACTGACTGGACAGGTCCACTCAATCTGTGTGGTTCTTTCCTCAAAAGACCATTGCAGACACCGATCTACATAGCTTTCACATGATCTGACCAAGATTTTGTCTGGACTTTAAAAGAGACTGACCTCTGAGTTTGTTTCGGCCTTTCTTCTCAGAGTAGTCAGATAGGAAACGCCGACCCCATCTAGTTTAAAAAAAATATGATTGGCGTGTAAAAGTGTTTGTTCAAACCTACTTACAGACATAAAATCATTTATCATTTATTACGTTAGACTGTATTCACGTGTTTTTAATAAATCACGTGTTTTTTTTCCAAGTAACTTTCTGTTCTTCCGTGGGGTGGGGACCTGGTGATTTGTACTACAGGAATTTTACGCCTAACTCAGACACCAGCTCCTCACATTGCTAAAAAACAAATAATATGTGAAATCTAGAGTAAGCTTGTCATTGTGAGGATATATAAAGATTTATATTATTATATTTATTATCATTTCGAACCTCACTCAAGTACCTACACATATTCGAAAACGAATTCAAAAACCGAAAAAACAAGTGAGTTCACTTGCTTTTAAGTAACTACCTTAATTAATCTACCTAGCAATTTCCCAACTATTGTGAGGCCGTCTTCCAGTCGAACTGGATGCATCTACCAATACCAGTATTATACATGGAGCGACTGCCTGTCTACCTTCAGGACCCAGTTGTTGCATAATACGACACCCCTTGGTAAGACTGGGTGTCAGACTATCAGGCTTCTGACGACCCCTAACGACTGTCAAAGATCAACGAATGATTGCCAGGACCAACGGCTTAACGTGCTTTCCGAGGCACGGAGGGGTTTTGGTATGTAAATATGGTCACCAATCCAAGGACCAACCGCGGCACGCGTAGCTTAACCTGATCGATCGACCCGTGCAGCTGTTATTACTTAGCCACAAGCACCTCCTCTTGTTTTTAAGTACCTAATCATCCCAAATTCAAACTTCGAAATCGTTCAAATTTCAAAGTTGTCTTTAGAGAATTACGTTACAGGTAACCTATTCAGAATTGTTAAAAGGATCCCAAAACGTCACGTTTAGCGAAGGTGTGAGTTTTTATTCAGATAATAGTAATTCCGTCCCATGTTTCTGCGTAAGTGTTTCGACAGCATTTGTAAAAGAAGGCTTTAGTTACACGTAGGGTTATTTTCGTGTAAAATAACATGCGTTTATATTTTTCGAAATATATTTACGTAGCGCGTTTGCATAGCTTTGCGGTTCAATGACTTTTCATCGAATCAGAAGCTCGCCGAAGAGTTGCCAACATTAAAAACAAAACTGAAATTATATTGGACTTATCTGGAATTTTACCTTCAAACCTGGAATCCGCGAAAATTGGCAACGCGTTGTGGTGGCAGAATAAGATAAGATACTATGGTAACTCTTCCGTGAAAGACCCCAAACACAGAAGAAATAATGCTTTTTAGCCAAAAAAACATAAAACCTAATAAGCATAAAAGTCTAATTGTTTGGTTGTTATTCAGAGGCTACAAAACTTTTCAGGTCAAAGTTTGCGTCGCAAAAGAGGCATAAACTGCTTTTCTTCGCGAGTATTTGGTTTGACTTTTGACATACAAATTATTTCGCTTTGCATTTTCCTTCAGGAATTCTCCGAGGAAGATTTTGCTATTATCAAAGTTCGTTTTTACTTACTCCAAGTTATTTGAGATAACAACGCCTCCGTGAATTTTTAACGAAATAATCATAACTTGAAAATTCTAATTAATTGTATGTAAAGGTACATAAGTATTTAAAATCACAGCAAAAGATGTACCTACTCAATTTGGCTGAGTTTTTTGTTTGTTTGTTTAAGGTAGGTACAGCTTATTTTTTCTAGCTAATTTGAAGCTTTTTTATTTATTTGTTAGATGTATAGGTACTTCAAGGAATTGAAGATTATAATGTTTTGCTTATTTTACAAGTTAACATCCTATCGAATGTGGCAAAAGCCGTTATATTGCAACCTCTGCGACTCACTTTGAACGATGCCACACCATTGATACGCAAACACTACACAATAATTGTGTCACCATTGGACTAATTACAGTTGCAGATAAATAAATGAAGCTCACCTCACGATCGCATGTGTGTGTTCCCTACTTCACGGCCGCGCCTTAACGTTACTCGTCGATTGCACGCAATCAACATTTAGACCCTGGTTCCCGCTTAATTGGCACTTACACCACGAAAGCTTATGATATTTCATTATTGCGCCTGCTTTTCTAGAGGTTTTATGAATTGAATTTCTTTTTTTGTTAGTATTTTGTAAGCAATGTTGTTTCTGAAATCGAGAGCTAATGCCCTAATGCTAATTACCTTTTACGCTGTCTAATGACAGCGTAAAAGGTAATTTTCATACATAGAAAAATCTAGGATAGATCATAATGGTTCTTCAATGCCTGTTGGCGATTTCAATCCAAGTTCCCTTAAAATACTTTCCTTCACAGTAAGTTATCGTTGTCTTAAATTAACTAAGAAATTAATTATAAATTATATCATTTAATAATTAAGTCACTACGTCATATTGTGAGACAGGTGGATCTCTGAACCGAATGACGTAGGTTATCAAATAGGTAATCGAAATTCGACAGCAAGACCTTAAACCTACCTACGATATTAGCACTGCTAGTGGCCATTATGAACACACGCCTTACCAATGACAGTTCCAATATGTCTAGATCTCTTGGGATATAGTACATGTGTACTGCAGTCCTGCAATCGCGCTAGATCCCAAGACAGTGAGCCTTTTGAGAATTTCCCGACAGAGAAACTTAATTACACTTTTGACCGACTCCAAGTTCAAATGGACTTTAGACATTGCTAGCAGTTGCTAGTCAGTACAGGTAGACTTGGCTATACGGTACCCCTAAGGGTGTAAACATTATTAAATTCACATTATTTTAAGTCACATAAAGCCTACGTGGGACTTGTGAAGCGTCAGAAGCTGGGTGCGCGGCTCCAATTGGTCATTTACTATGTACAAAAGCCGTGAGGAAATTCCACGGTTACTCTTTTAAACATTAGGATATCGAAAACAACGCGTTAGGTTAGGTTAGTTAGGAAAGTCATTGCCCAGACACGGTATAAAAGTTCAGGACTCTTAAACCACATAATTTATTTATACTACATTTCTAGCTAGCTCCCGGAATACGAAGATTACCTGTATCGAGAGTGCTCGCCTTAATGTGTCTAAATAGAACCTTGAATGGAATTGTCATGTCCAAAATAAGTAAGTCAATAATCAATGAACGTGTTTTGTTTATAGGTAACTAAGTTCTTCCATTTATTGACACCAGTTATAGTTGCAACTTGTGGTTTTATTTATTATTTACTAAACCGTTAGATTTTGGTACAACTTAACGTACTTTTTTTCAATTCCTATCGTAATTTTCATTCGTATTCCAGGGTTTAAGGCAAACATAATATATCACAACTTATCTAACCGCACAAGGCTAAGATTACGGAGACGTGTGTTGTATTGTTTCTATAATGGTTCTAAAAAAGGCTAGGAACGGTAATAGCTTTTTCTTCAAAGTGTACTAAAGGACATATAATTATTACGGCGCAGTACGTACCCTTAAAATAATTATTGGGTGACCATCTACAATACCAGATATATCGCAGGTGCGTTGCAACCCAAGAAGCAAAGCTGAAATGTTTCATTAACTTTCTTAAAACTTTGTAAATCTAGATAACCGTAAATGTCGCGCCAAATAAAAACATTTAAGTAAAATGTGGTCAAGCGCTGTGTGAAGACAAAAACGTAAAACTTTGGCTCGATATTTATTTTTTCCTAAAGATGATATTAAATCGCTATTTAAAACGTGAAGAGATTCTATCATGAAACCATGTTAAAGTTATATCTAAAGATAAGGCTTATTGTTTTTAGGGCATGTTGTGAACAAATTTTATAATTTTGTTATTATTTTTAAAATATATACCAAATGTAGCCGTTCAAGCGTTCGCACCGGCCGGCCAGTGCCCGCAAAGACGCAGTACAAGACACCGCACTACAAGAGGGTCTTTTTTTTTTTTTGAGGATGGGAAATCACTACAAGAGGGCCTTAAGCTTATGTCCCTATAATTACACGGACACCTATGACATAATTATATACTTTAAATCGGAACACAACAACGCTGACTACACAAAATAAAACTGGTTGCTAATTTAATTGTATAATTCATTATTTTTATGACAATGATTTACATTCTGTACTGACTTATTACTTGTTTAAACATTTTGGAAAATCGTATACTTTTACAATGTTTGTGAACATGTGAACACCACACAGTTTACAGTAGCGTGTGTGTGTATGTATGTTGCAATGACAAAATAATTAATAATTATGTGATAGATCTATCACATCTACATTTCTATTTTATTATACCTATTGTGGTATGGTAGTTTTATTAGGTATAATATAGGTGCTTCTTATAGGGTCTTCAGATATAATTAATGTAAACAAATTATTGTAACATATTTAAAAATAATAACGGAGTTACTTGCCTATTCTTCTCCATACGAAACTACCTTTTGGAAGGGGCGACTAGAATCAATTCTATTTTTATTAAATAATGTAAATGTTGACGTTCAAAAGTGCCTCATAAGTGCCTACTTGAAATAAATGCTTTGACATTGACTTTGCTGCTTGGAGACAGAAATAGGTACGGTGCCAGTGCTTCCACTGATGAGCATCCTCATAAAAAGCTTCTTTCGTTTTCATTTGAAAGTAGTATTTTTCTGAATCTCTGAAAAATTCTATTATGTATCGTAAATAGGTACAGATAATAATATCTTTAAAAAATATAAATAGGTATAAATAATGATCTTGTGTTACTAAGGTGTGAATAGCAGACAACTTTCAACCTTACTTTTCTGACTTATTTTTACTTAGCTATAGTTATATATTTGACTTAAATATAATTAACCTTCATTAAAATGTTTCAGGATTATTATTCGTTTCGTATATTTTCTCGAGCGAACTCTGTTAAAAAAATTCCAAAAACTGTGATTGCCTCATTATAAAAAGAAAACAATGAATATTTTTTGCCAAGATATAGAATAATAATATTTAATTTTAAATAATTAATTTTAATAATAAAATAATAATGAATTTTAATTAAATAATAATATTTAATATTTGCCAAGATATTCAATACAACAATGCCTTCAGGGCGCTGTTGAGGCTTCCACCTTACTGTAGTGCGTCAGGTATGTTCGCTGATGCGCACACTGACGATTACTTTTCAATAATGCGGAAGAAAGTTGCCTCAGTAATATCTCGGGTGAGGGGAAGCAGCAACAGCATTCTGAAGGTGTTTGCGGAGAGGCTGGATGGGCCTAGAATGGGGAGGTTTACCAAGCTACATGTTGGCAACAAGGCTTGTTAAACCTTCCCATGATTTTTTTTTTATTTTTTTTTTTTTTTTATGATTGTGATTGTAACCTTTTAAATGTTCCTGCATGTTACTAACATAGTTTTTAAGTAAAATGTAGTACTAACACTCTATGGGCCTTGATGCCTGATAATATTTTTTTTTTATTTTATTTATTATTTATAATGGTTTTTACAAACTAGAAGTTATTTCGTTAGGCAATGTTGTTTACCAAAAGGTTAGTAAATGTGCATCAGTGTACAGTCTATGATTATAGTGTAAAAACAAGCCGAGTGCTCGATGATATTTCTCATCGACAAAAATGACGAACTCACTTAAAAACTATCATCTCCTATTCAACCTCTTTAGGGATGCATTTAAGAAAATCCTCTATAGAGCGGAACTTAGTTTTAAAAGGAACTTTTTTTCAAAATTTCGTGCTTCATAACCCACCGGGTCAGGCTGTGCGTTGTCTGACAATTAGTAAATTAATAAATAATAGTCTTTATTAATCAGAAGATATAAGTGGCAACGTTTTGTTGTTAGCCGTAAATTTCTACGTATTACAACTGAAATACCACATAACCTATGCCCCATTATTTACGCCCGTAACCAAATAAGAAAGTAAAAAAAACTCATGTTTTTCCCCCAGCGCCTGTTTTTTTATTTGAAGCAGTTTGAAGAGGTGGTTGTACATTTTAATATTTAATGCCGTGAGGCGTACGAAAGCTCATTATGCCATAAAAATGTAAACACCCTTTTATGGGTACCGTGCGTTTTACATTTTATGATTTAACCACATAATACTTCTAACGTGTATGATATAGGTAGCCTAGCGTGAATTAATGTTGTTTTCCGTTTCTTAGTGGGTTTTAAAATGAGTCCAGTCCAGAGCAATGCCCTAGCTAAAATCTATTTTTAGGGTTCCAAAAAACTTAACCATTTTATGATAACTTTCTTGTCCATTATTCACAGGAGTTTTTGTGGAGATCTATGCATCGTAGCAATTCTAATTTATGTATAATGTTAGGTCTCGATGACGCACACACAGATCACAAGACAAACATCATTTTTTTTGGAACGAAGTTCTGGAACGCGGCTTTCGGTAGGAGTAAACTGGTAGAAATCGTCACGTAAGGAAAAAGCGTTATGCGACTTTCGTTAGTGTTCATGGTTTTCGAAGGCACCGAAGCAAGGTCAAAATGATAATCCAAGTGGCGGTTGCGCAATTTTTCATAATGGTTGTAGTTTTTATGGTTTTCCAGGGTGCTGAAGCCGATAGCGAGGTCAAACTGAAAATCCAAGATGGCGACCACTTTATGAGAGCTTCTTAAAACTTTACTAGATGGCTTTGTATTAAAAACGCGTACTAATTTCACACTTTCTTTCGCTAGACACTTCTGAAAGATGGGACTCATCACCGCAATTGTGGCGTGCCCAGCGCTGGGTTGCGACAGTCGCACTCTCCATGCCGCCATGAGATTCCGCCGGAGCTCTGTCCGCTGTGCCGTAATTTCTCGCGGCAGCAGAGTTACGCCCCGGGAGGACATTTGCCTCCAGATCCCATGGCGGTAATCCGGCAAGGAGGCTCGCCGCCTCACCGGAGAGCCTTGCCATGGTTCTAGGACATGTCGGTTTCCTCACGATGTTTTCATTCACTGATTTGAGAGCAGTGGTGATGAAATAATTAACACATAGTAAAGCGCCTGACTGGGTTCGAACCTACGACCTGCAACCCATAAGTTGCGGCCGTTACCACTAGACCACCACTGTAAAGGAAGGAAGTTAATGGAAGTTTTATTTTGTACTTTTGAGCTAATTCAAAGCTTGTTTTAAAAATGTTTTTACATAAATTTTATTTTGTTAGTACCTTTTAGCATTAAAACTGGTTTAAATACCTGTTCTATCCCTTCACTTGACAAGTACTTGTAAAGACAAATCAACGAACCCCAAAACACGCCTTTACACAAGTCATGGTGTGAAGACAACCGAGTTGTACTATCCAAGTCATGCCATACTTTAGAACGGGATATCATAAATTAATGCATATATACAAAATTTTGTACCTGTGCCGTTCACAGCTGAAGAGATCTCTCGTATGAAGCCAATCCTGGGTCAGCAGACAGGTCACGGTGTATGAATGTGTAGATAAAATTAAGTGTCGTTGCGGTTGACCGTCTATGAGATCGTCTGGAACCAACCCTGGGTGTAGCGCCTAGGTAATGGTCGACTTCAGAACAGGCTACTAGAATTGAATGCATATAATACAATTTGACGTCTGTGCTGTTGATCACTGCGGAGTTTCCTCTTCTCGAACCAGCTCTGGGTGCAGCAGTCAGGTCATGGTAGACTTTAGAACGGACTATAATAAATACGTATCTTACATTTTGTGTCTGTACTGTTGACGGCTGAGGTGTTCCCTCTCCTTGAACCAACCTCAGGTGCAGCAGCCAGGTTATGGTAGACATTATGAAAAGCTATCATAATTGAATGTTTATAACAAAATTAAAGTCTCTGCTGTTGACCGCGGTAAAGTTTCCTCGTCTGGAGCCAATCCTGGGTGCAGTAGCCAGGTCATGGTTGACTTAAGAACGGACTATCTTAATTAAATGCTTATATTAAATCTCCTATCTCTGCTGTTGACCGCTGAGGAGTTTCATCGTCTAGAGCCAGTCCTGGGTGCAGCAGCACGGTTATGATTGACTTTTGAATGGACTATCATCATTGAACGCGTATATTAAATTAAATGCCTGTACTGTTGACCATCGATTAATTCCTTCGACTGGAGCCAATCTTTTCGGCAGCAGCTAGATCATGGTGAACTCTAAAACGGACTATCAAAATTAAATGCGTGTATAAAATTTAGTGTTCGTGCTGTTGACTGCTGAGGAGTTCCCTCTTCTGGAACCAAACCCGGGTGCAGCAGCCAGGTCATGGTGAACTGTAGAACGGACTATCATAATTATATTTGTAAATAAAATTTATTTTCTTTACTGTTGACCGTTTGGGGGTTCCCTCGTTTGCAGCCAATCCTGGTTGCAGCAGACAGGTCATAGTGGATTTAAGAACGGTCTATCATAATTAATTGCGTATATAAAATTCCGTGTCTTTATTGTTGACCGTTAAGGAGATCCCTCGTCTAGAGCCAATCCTGGATGTATAATATTATCATGCAAAAATGCGTTGTCTTTGAAACAGGACCACCATGTCAAATTTCAACTCCGTAGTTTAAATTCAGCTTGCAAGATTTAACCAATACAAACTAACTATATAACAACGCAAGTTAAATAAAAGTTTGTAAAAAGCAATGAATATATCGGCATCAATTGGATTGTGTGAGCCATCTGCGCTGGGCACTGACCAGTGAACCAGTCCAACCGTCTGTGAATAACTCGAAAACCTGCCAAAAAAATATAGTATTCGTTCAAAAATAGTTGACGAAATCACCGTTTTTTTTCGTTATATTCACGCCTTGTGTCTCCAAAGGGTTAGGCTACATATTTATAATGTCAAATGCTGCACAATAATAGTAGTTTATAAAACTGTTGCTTAGTAAGGGGTATTAAAAAACGATTGTGTGTTTAAAAACCGATCCATAGGCGTGATTTATAATAGTTTCACACGATTGTTTTAACCTTTAATTTTGTTTTTACCTAGTTATGTGCAGTTTCATACTTTACTTAACAACAAAACGTATGATTGGCGCCAAAACCCAGGACATCACCGGGCATGCGCTAAAGCGGGCACTGGGAATATTTTTTTTTTGTAATGCTATAAAATTTTTAGAAAAACAAAATAATTGATGGAAACGCCTTGGTGATATTATTTTCATGGATTTGCTCTGTATCGTATTGGTAACAGAAATGTTTTCAAATATTATTTTGTTAAAGAAAAAGTGATATAATATGATAAGATGGCCGACTCCGTGTAATTTGGGTGTCTCACTTAGACTTCGCGTACATTCGTACAAATACTCTCAAAGATAGATCTCGGTCAAATTTAGATTATCAGCAGCTGGCTCCGTTTATACAGACCCCATGACAGTAAACTAGAGAGTATATTATGCAGTAAACGGTATATGACATTCAAAAATGGCGGAGTTGAATAGAGTTTAATAATGGCTACTGAAGAGAAAAATGGCACTAGTATCCGACTTTTTTTATTAAGCCCTCATCAGACATCATAACATCTAGAAGGGCGTCATGTCCTAATTGTGCTCTCCGTGCACTTTTATGCAAAGCAAGCAGCCATAATTACGTGATGATTGACAAAATGTATTTTGATATAAAAAGGCAATTCAAAGAAAACAACTCTTTTGGATGAAGAACACCAAAAATACGACCTAAGGACACGTCCTAAATGAACTATGCACGATAGTCTGTTGCCCTTCAACTGCAAACTAACGCGCAGGCTCCGATACATAAAGCTTCCCACGACGCGTGTCCCTAGAAATGTCGGGCAACGTCGCATGACATGTCTGGCAATATCGAAAACGATGAAAAAGGACGTGAGGCACGATATCTAGAGATGTTGGTCGACATCACCCGACGTTTCAAGCGACTGGTGTCGCGGGACATTTGGCCAGTGATTATGAGGCTTTATCACTGACAACACTTTTCAGTGGGCTTAATGGGACAGCTAAGTATCTGTCGTGGTGTCATTTACAAATATTTTCAATATTACTGGGTATATGTAAATAATCCATTTATTTAAATGTCTTTGCCCATACCTAATTACCGTATTATATTTACGCAAGGTTCAAATGCGAAAAAAGAATTTAAGACCTGTGAAGATATTCGAGCTGGGGAGGCCACTCTTCCCATCAAAGACAAAGTGTAATTATTTATTTTAAATATTTACTATCTTGGTCGGCTTAATCCTACATATCATGGATTAAGCAAAAATAAAACATTTATTAGTTGGTTATTATATTATAATTTATTACATATTTTAATTTTAAAAGTACCTCATCGAATAACTGAGTAGCCGGCATGGCATGCTTGTCATCGGCATCACCATACGATGCTCATCACACATACTAGCAGCAACTGTAATCTATGGCATTGCTTTAGACTCGATCATTTCTATACTAATTTTTTTTTAGGGTGCGAAATCGTCAAATAACTTCTCCCGCTGTGGGCGGAGCGGGAAGGCATGGCAGACTCATACTGACTTAAACCCACCCGTGTTCTTTCAGTTGCCTGTGCCGTTATAAATAGTTAAGGGCTATTACGCACTGTCGACTAGTCGCCGGCGACTCAGTCCCTCGGCGACCGAAACATGGGAAACAGGGCCGGAGACCGAGCCGAGCGACAGTATTCCAAGTACATTCGTGCAGAATGGACGTTGAAGAACTTGCAATAGTAGCGGCGCTACTAAAAAAAGAAAGAAAAATAAAAAAAAATCAAAAGAGTATTGGGTGCATCCTTTGTTAGAAGAACGGAGGTCAAAGGGAATGTTTAAAATATTTTATGAAGACGTTAGAAAATATCCTCGTAAATTTTTTAATTATGCAAGAATGTCTGTGAGTTCGTTTGATGACTTATTGTGTCTTCTAAAACCACATATAACTGGCATAGATACAAATATGCGACCATGTATTTCTCCGGAAGAAAAACTTTATAACACTAAGGTAAGTGACAATTCAAATAAAATTCATTCCTAATATTTATTTTTTACGGGATTTTAACACAATCTACATTACCGATTCACCGACCAATCTACATTACCGGTTTGGCCGATAGATGTGTCCGGGAGTGTGTTTAGAGTTACAGATAATGCCATCCACGAAGACGCGCGATTAAATTTAAATAGAGCATCTTTCGTGCTGTTCATAATACTCTTTCCTGATTAGTCAATTTCTATTAGTGTGCGTTTGCATTCATCGATAATTAGCGTGTATCGACAGATGTTTAACACATGCGGAAGATAGCACACATGCTTTTGAACAAAGAGTGGGGCGCGTCTTCGTGGATGGCACTATCTGTAAGTCTACTCTTCGATGACATAATTTAAAAATATACGGTAAATAATTATAAAACATGTATTTTTTTAAAGTACTTAATGAAATCAATATTATAAACGAACGCACAACAAAAGGAAATATTCAAAATAGATCCAAAATGTCAGAATCTTGCGAGGTATTTGAAGTGACAGTAGAAAATCGCGACTCTGGGCGTTCACGTTCTGAAGGAGTTGAAGTTGGTAGCGTATAATAATGTTGTGCTTCAGGGCGTGATTGTTGACTTGGTGCTGTTGAACGCCCGGCCTCCGGTGTGAAGTAACCACGCTCATACTCGTACTCATTAAAATTTCGCCACATTGTGTTTGGATATATATTATTTTGAGTAGAGGATCGGAATGATTCGATTACACTGATTAATTGAATTTTCGCAGCTGACTTTTTGTGCTCCGAAATTGCCCTAAATGATGATAATAGGGACATCAGGAACATTCTGTCCTCATCTTGTTCCAAAATATCCTCCTTATTTTTGCGAGTTTCAATACACTTGTTTAATGTGGTTTACAGTTCGCTTGTGCCATCATCTGACTTTTTTTCTTTTTTCTTCCGACTATATTTTCTCTCGAGTAAGGTCCTAAAGGTTCTTGATCATTTGTCAAATGTTCTTGTTCAGCAATGTTACTCTCTGTGTTCAAATTACCAACGGTATTCTTCAAAAATAACAGCTGATTATAATAAATATAGGGAGTTTTATGGGAAGCAGCAGATCCGCTTTTAGTATTTTTTAATCTTCGTACTTCTCGCGAAAAGCAGCTTCTTATATTTTTCCATTTCTTTTGAAGTGAATGACCTGTAAATAATGTATATATTTAAATTATTTTTTAATTCCAGATATCTTGGAAGCGGTTGTAAAGAAGATTGGCAAAACCCCATGTACTTTGAGTGTCGCCTTTATACTTCGCGTGCATTAGTAAAAACACCCGAAAGAGATAGATCTAAGGCCTACTAACATAAAGTGTAATCATAGCATATTTTTTTGTAATGGGATTATGTCAGAAAATCGTTTCAAAGATTTACCATGTAGGTGAGGTTATGTGTGTTGTGAAATGTGTATTAATGAGCAGATTATTTCATTTAAGAATAAAACGTAGGTACATGTCATAAGTATAATAGCGTTTTTCCTTTGAGGCGAAACGGATAGGATGTACTATCGAGGAAGTTCATATCTATGCACCTTTAGGACTATTTTTCCCTGTAGCGCTCGGGCGCTAACAGTAACTAACGTAAAACAGATGCGGTCATCGTGTTCACGGGATTTTGTTCTAAAACTGCTTAGATATGAACTTCCTCGATAGTACATGTAACCTCCACCAAAAGGTTAGGTATGCCTATTGATGTTGCTGGAACATCATGCGAACCGTACCTACACTTGTTTGCCATCTCTGTATATTATATATGTATGTATATGTAAGCTCGGCATTCCCAAGCTTTAGGAGAAGCCTAGGTCCAGCAATAAGGTAGGTAGGTAGATAATAAAGGAATAATATGAAATGAAACTACACACTTTCCCAAATATTTAAAATAGGCACCTATTTATTACTTATCAGTCATGTATCTATCCTGAGTAAAACTTGGTCAAGGAATTGTGCAGGTGGAGTTATATTATCCTGGTGACGCGCATAACCCAGGTACCACACTATGCTCATTACGTGAGAGCAACATCCCACAGTGCGCAAACCAATAATGCAATTGCAACAATATCCGGTGATGGCAATCCTACCCACTTGTTGCCGATCTATTGTTATAAAAACATAGTAAGTTTTTCGTGACACATGCCGGGACTTTACTTTTGCTCGAATCAAATAAGAGCTTACTCCCCCTAACCTGCTTAAATTGACATGGTCCTCTCTGCAAACCTCTATTGTGTAAAGGCCATGGAAACGCAACTGTTCACCTATATAAGACCTAGCTTGTCGGATTTGGTAAGTGCCACAAGCAAAGAGGACCAATTCTTCTATAGACAGGTTAGGGAACACAATATTTGCACTCGTTATCGTTATAAACATAGAGTTTCTTCTACTCAAATTCTCTTCTTGTACTATTTCTGCTAATGTGTTGTCTGCGAAAAGCCTTTCATTTATAATATTGACTATTTGTTCCGCATTACTTGGATCCACAAACATTGTGGCAAATGCATTATGCAGTGCTGCTGCAATGGAGAAGTCTTTCATCATGTGAGGGCAAGCACGATTAAAATATTCATGTCTGAATATTTTAAAGTCTCTTTTGATTCTGCCATTAACGGCTTCCACAACCCATCTATTTATTGTCGTACAGCGCGACCTGTTGCCTTCCAGTGTAGTTAATTGAAACTGACCTGGTGACAGGGTTTCTGGTAGATGGGCGAGGAAGCCACGCTGATGTATAGCGTCTACACTATCTCGGAAGCCTCTATCGAGAATAAACACAACGTCTTCTCTAAAAAAATCCAAAAAACTGTCTTTATTTATCAAACCTATCATTATCGACGCATCGTTAGTAGTGGCAGAATATGGCCCTGCAACATCCAGGATGTATCCATTGCAACATACAATCATGAATGGCTTTATGAGATTTCGATACTTATTTATGTAGGGAATAAGTCTCTTTTTGAAATAAATAATTTGAGCTTTTTTGGGCATAAACATAGGTGCCATCACAGATAACAATTGTATTTTGTCTTTCCAGTGGGAGATCAGGTCTGCCATATAAATGATTTGCTATATAAGAGTTTTTACTAATAACATTACTCCGGCTTATAACATTAACAAGGTCTTCGTTTTCGTTTGAAAGACGATGTCGTGGTCTCGTCAACCGAAGTTCGCAGTTAATACACCGAACATTAGAACGAGACATGTTTATAATAACAAATAGAGTCCTGTCTCAAAATAAGTGTTCACTATCACAAGTACTCAACACGCAGGAACTCGAAAGCTCAACTCACAGAGCACCTTATAATACTGGGCTCAACTGAACGCGGAATAAACAATGCAAGTAAACAATAATGAGTTGGAAAGTAAACAAATAACAGACGCCAAACAAATCGGAAGATACGTAGGTACGAGTTACGACAACTGTGACAGATCACTGATGACAGTTGTCACTTGTCAGAAATACATTGTTCAATGTTGCCAGGTATTAACTGTAAAAACTAACGATTATGTTATGTTTTCTTTAATTACTTAAGAATACGGTTTACAGTTAAGATTGGAATATTGCAATCTCATTCATTTCTAATAATATAAAAAGAAAAAATGTGTTCATAATGTTATTATAAAACGATTTTTAGTTTTTAACCATCCAGCCAACAATCACATTCTACTAATATGTATTATTCTACTGAAAATGGCAATGACTACTTCAACAACGCTATTTTACGTTTAGTAATTGCTACTGTTACTTCTGATTTAACAAAAATATCTCTTTACATTTTTTTCTCTTTTCCCACAAAATAAAAAAAAACTTTAATCAGGAAAATAAACTACTGAACTTGATCTATAAAATGCATATAATTTAGTTTAGGCTCGTTTCTCAAATATAGCGACACTGACACTGCCGTTCTTCTTTGAAGATACCCTGAGCATTCCTGGCTTTGAAGAAGTCCCAAACGGTTTCCAAAGAGCTACGCGACGTGGTGCATCATACAGAGATGTATTTGCTGATTACTTTACAACTGAGGGTCAATTATCTTGGCAGATGAGCAGTATTAATTAATAAAAAATAAATGGCATTTCTTACTTACCTGAGTTTTTTTTTTCTTCGTCTGATAATTCTTCACCTCCAAATAACTCCACTATTTCTTCCCACTGTTTTTTCTTCAAATCCCGATTAGCATATTCCTCACTTTGTAAATCCCAAATAGCTTTTCGGGATTGTATTTCCGATATAAATTTATCCGTATCAAAACTCATTTGGTCTTATTACAAAACAAGGTTTTTCTTTTGACATGGTTTAAACCATCGAGCCCGTTTTTGAAATTGGAATCTAACAGAAATTGAAATACAGTTCCTTTTACAAAACCGACAACTTAGTCCGGTCTTATGTCGTCAATTTTGTATTAAGAACTTTACTATAGTCGGCATAAAGTTCGAAATACAAAAACTGACTCGATGGTTAAGGCTCGGGCTAAAGTTAGACCGTATTTTGTAATAAGATGGATTGTGCGCGGCCGTCCGGTCGTTACGACAGTTGCTCGCAGTGTGAATGCTTTCATTTGAAACCGTACTCCTATTGGTCGCCGGCGACCGGCAGTTGCCTGTGCGTCGCCACTGCGCGGCGAGTCGCCGAGTCGCCCGGGCAACCGGTGACTAGTGCGTAAACACCTATTTAAACTATACAATATTACAGTCGTCGACAACTGAGTCGCCGGCGACTAGTCGACAGTGCGTAATAGCCCTAAGAGTTAGTTTGTTTCCCTACCAGTTCTATTTGTTTTGTCGTGGACACGGTGATTGTACATAATTTCTGTACACCTGGATTACGTACAATCATAACTATTTATAACGACACATCAAGACAGAGCAGCGTTCACAGAGTAGTGACATTAAAATGTGGCAAATGACCTTTCTGATTTGAAGCAAGACATCGATAGATTTTAATGTTGCCATGAAAAAAAATATAAAGAGATGGATTCGTTTAACTGTCGCTAAGCGTACCTGCATAATATACCTACATATATTTAATAAAACATGTTGTAAATAGAAATAGGCACTGGCTCCAAAGCTTAGAACAGCTCTTTTGTTTCAAGGGACGGGAGTCTGCTTCTCCAAAATGTCTTAGATTTGATGGAACAGAACTGAATTATCAATTTATCACAGCAATAATTACCGTCTTGTCCTGTAATAGTCCTCTCAATAAAATACGAGATATTAAAAGTCTCTTAATAGTTTGAACGATGAAGCCACTACCATCAAAATCCAGCTATTTAATATAATGTGAAGAAATGTGTGTGTGTAATGTGTCTGTGTGTGTGTAATGTTATTTGGATGCTACCGAGGAGCTTTTAAATAAACTTGAGCGTTTGCAGAATATATGGATTCGTTTTGTTTTTAACCTTAAAAAGTATGATCACGTTTCCAACATTCGCAAGATACTCAAGTGGCTCCCCATTCGACTTCGCAGGAACTCTCGGATATTGTGTCTGCTATTCAAACTCCTTCACAATCCTAAAACGCCATCCTATCTACGGGAGCATTTTTCCTACGCCCGACCTTCAGATGCGCCTTGCAGGTCGCATCTTAGAAACCTTCTTAAGTCCCCTCCCCACTCCACCGACTTTTACTCCTATTCCTTCACTGTGCACGCGGTGCAGTTGTGGAATTCACTTCCGCCTGACATTAGGGACTGCCAAACTGTTGCAGTTTTTTAAAAGAAGAGTGAAAGAACACTATCTTTCCACTTCGTCATAGTCGCGTATATATTAATATTCTAGTGTTATTTATTTTAGAAGTATGTATGTATGTATATTCTCTTATTATTTTATTAAGTGAATTGTTTTTATTTTATGTATTTATTTTCTCTTTTACTCTTACACACGCTGTCTAACATCTCCTAATCTACTATCCTATCGCTGGTATGCTGGAAGAGATTTCATTAGAAATAAGCATTACCTTTGTAGGTATTTTTCTGTTCTTTTCTTCTTGTCTGTTTATAAAATGTGTGTACATAAATGGTTAAATAATAATTAAAGATATAGAAATAACATATACTGGTGAGTGTGGTGACTCCATAGCTACCGTCCCAGCATTTAGATATTGCAAATAATTGCGTTTTGATAGTGAGATTTAATAAAATATTTGTTTTTTCTTTCTTTTCTTTGCGCTTAATAAAAAAAACCTACGTATACAAAGTAAAGTCCTGTAACTGATTCATATAATGTACATACTTTCTTTCACTCATGAACGCATCTGAAATTAAGCGACACCAAATCTGCCATTCTTCTTTCGGTATTGTGTTTATAAAGTATGTCAATGTAAACTCGTTTTGAAATTTATAATCGGAATTTTACGAAAGAGTAGATAAAATAATCTAATTGAATGTTCACGGCAAGGATACACGTTTGCCTACTGTCTATTTTTAGATCTTTCCGAGTTCTGAATGTTAGACAGGAAAAGGTGTAAATGTTCAGCTGACTAACAGCAATAAATTTTAAATTCTTCGCATTTATACATCCTTGAAACATTTTTAATTCACTTAAAGCATTTCTCTAAAATTTATGTTGAATCGCGAACATCTGGGTTATTAATGTTCTGAGCGAAAAATTGTTTCGTAATATTAGATAAGATAATTACATTATTACAACAAAGACGATTACTAGGGCAGATTTAAGGGACAACCTGCTTGGCTTTAGATATTTTTCATATTAATTAAAACAAACTGAAACTTTGCTGAATTAATGTTAGCAGACGCTATGGTTGGAATTGGAAAATAATTCATAAACATGACATTATTTTTAATTACATAGTAATATTGTGGTTTGATATCAAGTTAAATTAACCTGATAATTTAAGGAGTTAATTAATCCTATATCGCCTCTCAAATCTCTTAGGAACATCAATAGGTAGATAGTTATAATTACTTTAACACGAGTCTGCGTAGCCTTTTCTCAACTATGTTAGGGTCAGCTTGCAGTCTAACCGGACAGGGCAGTCTTTACCATTGGGCACTAGAGTGCCCTATGGGCCCTATGGGTGCCATAGGGCACTTGCCTAGAGGCAAGTGCCCAGAGCCTCACCACCCATGCCCTTAGTTCCTGCCAGCGTCGTAGCTAGAGGCTGACAAAAGAAAACCTTAGTAAATCCCAGAACGGGTGCTAAAATTTTCGAGCTCGCTTCGCTCGCTTATAGCACATCTTCGGTTTCCTTAGTTTTCAAACTTTACTGCATAAGTTGACCAAGTAACTCGTATTTCTATTGGAACGGTCAAAAAAAATCCTAACCTCAACTCAACTCAAAGCATTTATTTCAATTAAACCATTTACAGGCACTTTTGAATTGTCAAGTGGTCGGTCAGTCAGAAATATGAAGCTAGTTGCCCATTCCAAAGCGTAGTAGGTACCTATGGAGAAGAACGGGCAAGAATAAAGGAAATTAAAGGTCTATTCCTAATAGGTACAGAAACTACACACGATAACAGCCTGTATGTTAACGGTGTTGGACTTATATCCGTATGCAACTTAACGTATCTCATTATCACCCAACTAGCATTTTCCCAACTCTTTTGGGGTCGGCTTCCAGTCTAACCAGATGCAGCTGAATACCAGTATTTCACTCAAACTCAACTCAAACTCAAAGCATTTATTTCAAATAAACCAATTACATGCACTTTTGAATTGTCAAGGGGTCGGTCAGTCAGAAATATGAAGCTAGTTGCCCATTCCAAAGCGTAGTAGGTACCTATGGAGAAGAACGGGCAAGAAACTCCATGGACACTCTTTTAAATTATATTGTTACATACATATTAGTTACATCATTAATGTTGAATATAGGTATAATTATATGTGAGAACGATGTAAATAAGACGTACACATTGAGTGTCCAGTGTACAGCAAATATAAATTTAAACAAAACAATCCATAATAAAATTATCAAAAAAAAGCCGTGGTGGCTAAGAGATGACCAGTCCCAACTGACAGCGCCCGTTCACGAAAATGACGCATGGACCTCTTGCATCCTGCTTTCTCCATAGGAGCCTCATTATCCTAAAGTGCCCAGGGCCTCAAATAGATTAAAGACGGCCCTGTAACCGGATGCAGCTCAATACCAGTATTTTACATGGAGTGACTGCCTGTCTGACCTCCACAACCCAATCACTGGGTAACATGATACCCCTTGGTAAGACTTGTTGTCGACTTTTGGCCTTCTGACTATTCGTAACGACTGTCAAAGATCTACAAATGACAGCCGGGATCAACGGCATTCCGAAGCACGGGGGGATTTCAATATGAAATGGATGGTCACCAATCCAAGAACCGACCGCGGCAAGCGTTGCTTAACTATCAATCGACCCGCGTGGCTGCTATTATTTAGCCATGAGTCACGAGACAATTATTGTAACATAATTAAATTAAACAGACTGCAACTCTGTTGACACCCGACACATATTCCACTAATGGAGGCAGACGAGCAGCTACTATTAATAACATTGTGAAATGCAAGCAACCAATTGTGAATGTGAGAACTATGTCGGTCATTGATTTATTTATATTTATTTTTGTATTTTTCTCAACGTAATCATGATCTGGCAGTTAGAGTAATTTATGCGGCCTACTCAAATGTCCTTTCTTTGGTATTGTTCGTCGAATCGTTGAGCTCCTTGAGTCTAAGTTGAGCTGCACGATTACTGACAATTGCGTGCACTGACTGGACAGGTCCACTCAATCTGTGTGGTTCTTTCCTCAAAAGACCATTGCAGACACCGATCTACATAGCTTTCACATGACCTGACCAAGATTTTGTCTGGACTTTAAAAGAGACTGTGACCTCTGAGTTTGTTTCGGCCTTTCTTTTCAGAGTAGTCAGATAGGAAACGCCGACCCCATCTAGTTTAAAAAAATATGATTGACGTGTAAAAGTGTTTGTTCAAACCTACTTACAGAAATAAAATCATTTATCATTTATCATTTAACCAATCATCTGGATAGTAGGTACCTATCTGCCATAAATTACAATTTCGCGAAATCTGGCTTATTATACTGTGAACCTTGTCATTGACTCTGTTCTGAACATTTAAGTCTGTTTATTAACATACAATGGTGTATGGCATATTGTTCATGAAAATTATGTTGTAGGTGAGATATCAGGATTTGAAACTGTCCGAATTCAAGACAAAAGCTTAATTAGAAGGAAATAATATTGGTCATTAGGATAATCCGAAAGACATGCAAAACTTACGTCATGCATTCGATTCAAGCCAAAGAGCTTATTGAAGAGAGTGAGATAAAATACTTTAACAATGGTAGCACTCATGAATATGAAGATATTTTACTGGAGAACGATATAAATCTAAAATCTATATATTTCTTCAAACATAATAACCGTGTGCTATTTTATGGTTATCATATAACTCAATAAGTGGATACAATATAGCCCCGTCTATTTAATTAGGTTGGCATTATGTTGATTTAATAAACAATATATCGCTCTTGGTAGATATTAATATTTGCAAATAATGTGTAGGATATATTACATAAAGGATAATATATTTGATAACATTGTCTTCAACATCTCAACAACAGTAACCTATAGATCTAGTGACTAATTGCTTATCACGAAACGATCAAAACAAATTCCAACCATAAACTAAATTTAACAGAACACATTTAAGTCAGACCTAAAAATATAGAAAAACAGAAATGACATACAACAATAAATATCGTAGTCGAGCTAGGCCGCTCTTATTCCACAAAGGTCACGCGATAGGCGTTCGCACGTTCCACGCTTTTTATTGTATCGCATTGTTCCTTTTGAAAATAAATCGACACCAAAGAATATGAAGCACAGAAGGCACAATGAAAAGGACCGCTTTGCATGTGTTACGAAAATGACGGTGAAAACGGGGTCGGTGGAAATCTCGCGATTTGCAGCTCGGTGCTATTTCAGTGACTATCGTGGTTGAGTTCTTCGGTTCAGAGATCGGTGCTATTTCAGTGACTCGAAAGGCTTGTGGTTGAGTTCTTGCTCAAAAATAAACATAAACTAAAGAAACATCACATTGATCTAGTTTTTGCTTTGGAGTGAGAATTTTAGATAGCACAACTCGTACCTATTTTAGAATAATGACTAAGCATCAAAATCGATTAAGAGAAACAATTAATATATTATAAAATGTGACTGTAGTATGTGCATGAGAGCAAACAAATAAATAAAATAATATTTGAGTAGAAATGAACTTGAAATTAGCTTTTAGTCTGTACATTTGTTATTTATGCTTGAATTTCGATTCTACATCATACATTCAACAATATGGATAAAATTTTTGTAAATGGTACAAAAATTGTATCCAGATTGTTATGCATTTATCAAGATCTGGAACAAAGCTCTCTTTATCTTTTATTAAGTGAAACTTCTGCAAATTACTATTCCGTGTCAACGCTCCGGGCCGTTGCGTGCGTTCTATATATGTATTTTGCATGAGAAAGAGCTACTTCGGACGGCAAAAGGTGCGTGATCTTTGTAAGATTCGCGACCAAATTTATGGCCAGTGTACAGCGAGTTTTATTCGATAAGTCCTGTTAGATTGAGAGGTTCGATACGGGAAAGTTTTGCAGAATCGTGTGATTTATTTAATATGTTTTCGAGGTTAAATCGATGGGGATATAAATCATATCTTTAGTGACATAATTATCTACGCACAAGCCTACCTAAACATACATAATTATAAAGGCTGATTTTCCATTTTCATGTGTCAATTGTCACATGTAGAAGCTCTTCTCTCCTGTCTACAAGATTATTTTTTCTATCAGACTGACAAAGATTGGTAGTGCAACAGCAATCATAGGTACTCAATCTTTTTGCTCAATTATAGACAATTTTTCCTGTGACTATTCATAGAAATTGGAGTTATTTAGGAGACCCGTTATTAAATAGATGTTGGCTATAAAAGGCTGGATACTGAGACGACATATGGAGAAGAAGAAGAGATGTTGCGTCAACCTCATTGCGGAGAGCAGTAAGGTAATTGCGTAACCCATTTATAATGACAATTGGTTTTAATCTTTATAACTAAAAATTAAAATATTTAATAAATTTAATTTCTACCGACAGCGATTAAAGGAAATTTTTCATTTTCGGCCTTAAAGTGTACTGTAATGAAAAAAGAGGAAAGTAATCCACGGTTTGAGGAAAAATACTCTTTAATGAATATTCCCCTGATTACTTCGGCACAAAAAATTCTAGTTTTTCAAATTATTGCCACATTCTATTGGCGTCGTCTTACTTGCATACTGCTTTCGTCCAGAAATCATGTTACATTATAACGTAACAATATCACTTAGGCGCCTAAGTGATATTGTATTAAGATAAGATAGTAAGATAGTTATCTTACACAGCTTTTTTGATTTAAGAGAAAGTGTAAATAATAGTTTAAGTTTTGAAGTAAATTAGGAATTTACTTCAAAACCCTTGGATTGTAAATTTGACAGTGTGTTACGCAATGAGGGTGCGGGATGATGGTGATATTCATCTCAATAACTAAGAATTAATACTTATCAAACATATGCAAATCAATGAGACAAACGTAGTTTACCTACCTGTTTACATACAAATCATAATAATATTATCTAGTGACAATATGTCATGTAATCTGAATACTGTAATATTGGCAGCTTAAGATAATATTGAAATTGACTGACCAGTGATAATTAGTGAAATAGTCCTTTGAGATTCCTGCGTGTATTTTGACATCGTTATATTTAACCGGTATGGATTGGCTCTCTTAGAGTAGGTACATTAAGATTTGATTATTTTTCGTGTACGAGAATGCAATAGCACTCTTCTTTCTTCGTTGTTGTCACGGATGAAACTCAAAGGGATGGGCTGCAGTGACGTTTTTTATGCCAATAAGAACGAATTGCTCTAATTTAATGAATAGAAAATAATCCCAAAATAATTTAGATATATTCAGTAAATACAGTTTTATTTCAGTTTCCTTGAAATAATCCTAATTAATTTCTAACAAGACATGTTTTTCTCAAAAGATTGTGTAACACATATATTTGAATTTAAATGATAAAACTATTGATTTCAGTGAATATGACAACAGCTAACGAAAGCAGCATTTTGACCCCTATTAAATAATACCTCTGTATCAAATTTCATCCAATTAATTTCTAAACAGCATAGGAGCCTACACATATACACAAATTAATTGTACTGTTAAATTACTGGCACATTGCGACCGCATTCCGTTGTACGCATCGCAGAATAATGCGGTATTCGCCCAGAAGATCATTGGAACGACCTGCATCGTGGAATAAACGCGTGTGTATCGATACCCTAATGATGCTGAAGTTAACTGGAATAGCTTTCAGCGCCTGCTTCGAATGGTTATTACGACTTAACAAAGTATAGAGTTTTCTTTATTATACACTAGCTTCTTCCCGCGACTACATCCGCTTGAAATTTCTTGTTCCCCCATCCCACCACGTCGCATCGCATCGCCCGCCCGCGCTTTCACGTACTTCGTTTTCGTTTCTCTTCTTCTTTCTGGCTTTGTACTTTTCTGCTCAGCTCCTAATTCTCACCTTCCTCAAGAATTTATTGGGCTATGACATTCTGAAAGAATTTTCAAAATTGGTTCAGTAGATCCAGAGATTACCCCCTACAACCTCACAAGCTTTACCTCTCTATAATATTACTATAGATATGTGAGTTTAATATGAATATATCACATGAATATAGCACATAAACCTTCTAGAATACATTCTCTTAATTATGATGAAAAGCATATCAAGATCCTTTTGCATACTTGAGAAGAACAACAGACAGACACGAAAAGGACTTTTAATTATTTATTGCAAACCAACTAAATACACACAAACACCTTCATAGTACATAATTATCATTTACAAATACAATAGCATTGCATGCATCTTACTTAAAGGTAAGCACAGCATTTTATTTAGATCTCACTATACAATAATAATCAATATAAAGATGGATAACAACATTGTTATCCATCTTTATATTGATTATTCCTATTTAACCGATAACCGATTTATAACCGATTTTTGATAGTAGTCCTATTTACATAAATAGGACTACTATCAAAAATCGGTTATACTTAAACTAACTACATAATATGCTGTGGATAACGGTGTGAGTTTCACATTTATATAATATCTTTGGTTATATTATTTGCGCAGATATAATGTGTTACTGTTTGTTTCTCCAAATAAATAAATAAACTGGAATTAAATTAAATGAAATTGAATTAAATAACAAACTAAAAACATAACATAAAAAAATAATAATATCTAGATGTAATATTGGTGAATGTCTTTACATAGCCCATTCAAGGGGTATTTTTTTAGTTCGAAATAATAATTCGTTCTTTGACACTTGTTGTTTAGCATTTAATTTTGTGATGTCAACAGTGAAGATCGATTGTGTTAACAGAAATAAAAATAAATAACCGTCTGATCCTATATAATAAGTACGCTGATTTATGTTCAGACGATTTAGGGGTTGTTTTGTAGTTACTAGATACTGTTGTAGCATATGTATTGGAGCTAAAACTCAGTTTGTGTTGCCATTGTTTGTCACTTGCCACCATAATAGCTGTTTTTAGTAAACTATCGATCGTATATATTATTTGTATGCAGAATAACACGAAGAAGAATGTTTTGGCCATTCTTATTGAGACGAATATTTGGCCCAAAACATAACTACGTATAGTAACGTTAAATAAGATTGTAAAATTATTCAACCTAACCTTTACTTCTAATTTGCGTCAAAGTGTATTCAAGCGAGGAAGGCTCTTCATGAATAACAGTTAGGGATAAAGCGAAAAGGCGACGTGAACCTAATTTCTGTTTAACATTTCTTTAATTTAAAATGAAGATCCAGCTAAATCCTCGAAGGAGAAGTAATAACAATTGTTGAGTAAGCAATTTTATACACTCGACGAGACATCCTACTCAATGTAAAGACGTACTAATTAACATTCCCGTAATATTAGATAAATATATAACAATAATATTATCCGCACATTTTCCTTTTAGTAAGCAACGGGAATGGCAAAGTTCATTGCACAGTATTTCAGACTTTACCTCGTAGAAAATAGAGGAAAAAATCCATTGTTGCTTATCCCGGCTCTGAAAGCTGCTTCTGCTGATAGCACGACGTCACTAATCCCAATATATCTAAGGGAGCTACGACTTAAATTTATAGTCGTGTGAGACCGCAGCTTAAGCGCGGTGACAATTTGTTAGCAACATAATATAAATTTTAAAGTGAATGGATTTTGTACGGGAGCCGTATTTTGTAAGTAATTCTGTACAATACGGTCCTTATCTGAGTTAAAAAGTGTAAAGTGACTTTCTTTGTTGGTGACTCGAGTAAATAAATTGATTGATGACTGCTGAGGAGGCTCATCAGTTTTTTGGAGTTGGTGCGGAAAACACGTTTGTTGTCGCAAAACTCCAATCAATTTCACAATCTCAGTTGTCAATCACGAAGCCAAGCTTCGCTGTGTCAACCATCAAATCCATTATTCAAAAGCAACATTCGGCAAACGTTTAGGTTGCGGTTCCTATAGAAGAGATAGCGGTCGCTATGAGGAGTCATTAATTATGCGGACTTGTTATTGTGTTAAAGATTGTCACTTTGTTTACTTATTTACTTAATTAGTGAGTTTTATTATTATGGCTTGTAAGCCACTTTCGGTGGAACAAAAAGAGTGTTTCCTAAAGATATTCAAAAGATGACGATGCTTTTTGCTCATTTTGAGGGTCAACGAGTTAAAACTACAGCTGGGTGGTTCAATTTGTCTGCAGTTCGTTGATCTGCAGCACTTCGGTCTTGTTAAGTGCTATTTGTTAACCTAAGTCTGCGGATTTACTGGAATACTGGTGCCGAATGCAAATCTGAATTTCAGAGAGGTTTAATGGTTTTAACCTATATTCCTTAACGGTGTCCTTTTCGAACTTACGTAGGCACAAAACATTTGAACAAAAATGACCGAAGCATGGCTTGACCCTATCACAAAATATAAACATCACGTGCAGTATCAATCACATTACCTCATTGACGTCCGTGTGTGGTCGGTGCGCTCTCTCCCAAACGAGGCACATCCCTTATGTCGAAATAAACAAAAGGCCTCAATTATAACGTTGGGTGGGACTGGTATTGATGCTAATTTCCTGGTCCCGAATAAATTAAACAATCCTGTAACAGGTAGGTACTCATTGGGAACCGGTATCGATCTTTATTAGGTGAACAGACGACTCCCCTTCAGTGTAGTAGTTTAAACGATTAATTTAATATTGACGTAGCGGCACTTCAGTATGTATGATTTAGTTTTCATTAAAATTGAATATGTTGAACGGTTGTGTTGAGAGTTTGTGTTGTAGGTAAGGTCATGGGTATTGAAATACTTTTGTGGTTTTGTGGCGTAGAGAGTAGTTAGGTACTAATGTTTTTTAAATGAGTGTTATTTGTGCATTTCAGACCATATAATATATTGCAATAGATGGATTGTGTTAAAAATAATGTCGCTTAGAAAGAAGTGTACATTGAGAGGTCGGCTGATAGAGATGTAGGCACCTACTATATTATCATCAGGCTATAATGTTCCCATTGCTAGGACACAGGCCTCTTTTCGGTGAGAGGGAGTGGGTCGTAATCCTCCACGAGGGCCCAGTGCGGGTTGATAGATGTCACATGTCTTTCGAATTTTTGGTTCTAGGACATGCCGGTTTCCTCTCGATGTTTGCCTTCACCGTTTTGAGAGCAGTGGTGATGAAATAATTTACTCAAAGTAAAGCGCCTTGTCTGGGTTCGAACCTACGACCTACAACTCGTAAGTCGCGGCCGTTATCACTGGGCCATCACTGCTCTCCCACCTACTGTATAATAGAAGTAAAAGAGTTGCTGCGCCGATTTCCAAATTAGAATTAGAGACAAGAAATTTATAGTTGAAAGTGCATATCAAAGTGTATAGTTTATTAGTCATTAGATATCATTCAAAGAACATAGCTTACCGGCGCATTTTGCCGCATAAAGGTTCCTACAAACAGGCGTGACACGCGACGCGACACAAAGGCACCGCCTGTCGCGCAACGAGTTGTACCTTTGTGTCGCGTGCGATTCGCGTCGCGTGTCGCACCTGGTTGAAGATTTCCTAATGAATATCAATAGTCGATTAGCAATTTTGGTACTTCTGTATCTTACAACAGAACTATACAATCTCAGGTTACAACTTGTTAAGATTGTTGAATATAAATTATACTTGCTAGAACATTGTGGTTTACTTTTAATTAGCCGCAGGAGAGCTGCTAGTAGCTTAAGTGAAAAAGTTTGTCCGGGAAGTATTATCTGCATTACAGTACTGTATTCCGGTTTAAGGAGTGCCGGAAACTTGTTTTCTGAAGTGGAAAACGCACGTGTTATTGGATGTTAATATTACTTACCTTTGCCTCACGAATAGCAGATATCTTGTTTATAGGCAACACACAACACCATTTTTCTAACCATATTTATTCAATATTTTTTTTTTGTTTTATTTCTCCTTTGTTCATCTTATTGCATACATTTTGAATAGCATTTCATCCCGGGAGGGCACTGGCTCTTCACGTAGGTTAACCATCTAGCATAAGTGTCATGGATTTCACAATGTTTAACCCCTTTTTTATATGTATAATAAAAGCAAAGTTATTATTAATATGACCACCACGAAGACTGACTGAACCAATCTACATTGTAAACAAATTCCTTCCAATTTCTTTTCCAAACAATTTTCACCCTTTTCCAAATAAATTTAAAAATAACAAGACGGTCAAATACTTATAAAATACTCAAAAACCCTCAAAACAGCTAACTGGTAAAGTTAGAATAACTAGAAAAATAATGAAGGTTTGGGTCAAGCCCTCTTGAATCGCTCAGGGCCTTAGCACATCTCCGCCGCGAAATAATGACGGGAAACCATGCTAAAAAACATTACTACATTATGTCGTGATTCGAGTAGCGGAACAGCATGAGAGACAGTTGAATTGTAGCAATTGGAGCAAAATGTCGTCGCTTTCGACTTAGCTAATAAAGTATAGGTCTACTTCGGAACTCTTAAATAAAATTTCATAAAATTACCATTACCGTTACCATTAAAATTACAATTAAATTACCATTTTACAAAAAAATATTGTTTCGCTTTATAAACTTGTCGACTGCCGCAGATACGTGCGAAACAAACGCGGCACCGCAACAAAATAGCGGGCTGAGCGCGGAGGTGTAAGGGCCATGGCACACTAGAGACACGACAGTCGTTAGTCAGACTTGTTGCCGTGCAGTTGTTGTATGCATTGGACAGCTTTGACTATGAGACGTTTTGTTTCAAATGTGCGCGTTTAGTACTTTTTATTATACCATAGTCTGTCTTGAGACTGTCGTGACTATAGTCTGCTCTCAGCCTAACTGGCTTCCGAGCAGATCGGTGAAATCACACGGGAAAGAGACAGAATCATAATCAAATCTGTGCGTTAGAACAGGCAGTTTTGCTTGTCGTACAACGGACAAGTTATGGCGTAACTACAGCGGTTTCGCTGCTATGGTTTCGCGGCGGAGAAGTGATACCCGCCTCGAGGGATTCCGTTTTTACAATAAATTCACGAATATAAATACACTATTAGACTTTATTGGATTTTCAGTAAACCTGGAATGGGTCACTGGGTTTAAGGCGTTCATATCTGCCACCCGATAATATAAAAAATAAAAAATAGACGCAATAATTTATACTTGAGATAAACGATATAATTAATTTACAGCTAGATATGGCTTTGATGAAGTAGTTCCTGAATTAGATGAGGTATTATTTATTTATTTACTTATATATTCTTTATTTCACACAACAATGTATATTATGTGTAATGTAATAAGTAATCTGATGATGGTAATAGGTAATATTTCTTAAGGGCACTTACTAAACTCATCATCATAAAATGACTACGACATTATCAAGGCTTAACCAAATGATATATGATTTTATTTCTGTAAGTAGGTTTGTAGAAACCCTTTTACACGTCAATCATATTTTTTTTAAACTAGATGAGGCCGGCGTTTCATAACTGACTACTCTGAGAAGAAAGGCTGAAACAAACTCAGAGGTCACTGTCTCTTTTAAAGTCCAGACAGAATCTTGGTCAGATCATGTGAAGGCTAAGTAGATCGGTGTCTGAAATGGTCTTTTGAGGAAAGAACCAAGGAGATTGAGTGGACCTGTCCAGTCAGTACACGCGATTGTCAGCTATTGTGCAGCTCAACTCAGAACTTAAGGAGCTCAACGATTCGACGAACAATACCAAAGAAAGGACATTTGAGTAGGCCGCATAAATTACTCAAACTGCCAGATCATGATTAAACTAACTGTGAAAAATACAAAAAGAACAATGTCCGACATAGTTCTCACATTCACAATAGTTAAAATAATATTATAATACTTTACAAAGTAAATACTCATGTCAAAAGAATCTTACCAGTACTTTCAGACAACTGTCATAATTAAGCATGTTAGATACATATACAGCTCTATAAGCCCCATTACAATATTGTAGGAAGTTTAACCCACACAAGAAGAATCACGACACAAAGTAACAATAACACAACAAAAGTTTAAATATAATCTACTCCTTCCAGCCACAGTATATAACATCGTTTATATTTTTATTTTATAACTGCACATTGCAAGCACGTTTACTGTATATCAAGAAATACTGCTCCTAAGGGTGAAGACACATCAGTGAGGTGCGGTCACGCAACTATAAAAGTTCACAACATAAACTACATACAATGGGATTGTACAAACCAACGGTAGAATAGACATAGATGTATGTGTTGCACTGCTGTGGCAGTTCTATGTTCTATGTTATGGGTTTGGTTTCCGCACTTAGTCCTACAGTGGACCATTGTGCGTGAGCCATGTCGGCCGTCGGTGGTTATTCCAACCAGCCCACCTCCCTCTAGAAGCTGATTAGGTCTCCTGGTCTATTAAGAACATCTGTGTAAGATCTGGGTGTCCCGAGGGTTTTTGACCTAATCTGGGCGACGCCTGTGCACTCGAAGAGCACATGCGCGACAGTTTCGTCAGCCTCCATGCAAGCCCTGCATAGAGGACTGTCCGTTATGCCTATTGTGTGAAAGTGTTTGTTTAGCGAGCAGTGTCCCGTGATGGTCCCCGTCACCAGGCGCATGCCCTTCCTGTCCAGGCGTAGCAACCGCCTGGTTAGCTTGCCGTCTAGTGATGGCATGGCTTCCTTGGATTGCCTGCAGCCCGGTGACGACGTCCACCAGCTCTCTGCTTGTGTGTGGGTGTACTCCTGTAGCCACCTGCGTAGTTGGTTGAAGGGGATGGGCACGATAGGTTCCGGTCCACAGACCGACGTGCTGGATGCCCTCCTGGCCAGCTCATCGGCTGCGTCGTTACCTAGCGATCCACTGTGTCCTTTTATCCATTGTAGCGTCACTGTATTGCGGTTTGATACGGTTACCCGTTCAAGCGCATTGTGACATTCTAGTATTAGATTCGAAGTAATGCATTTTTTCCCTAGGGATTGGAGGACTGAGGCGCTGTCAGAGAGTATGCGGATTCGGGTGTCCGCAACTCTTCTGGCTGCTATGGCATAAGCCGCCTGTATTATGCCCACACACTCTGCCTGATAGACCGTGTTGAGCATTCCCAGGGGTCTGGATATGTTTATGTTGAGGTCGTGTGAGAACACTCCGACTCCAGTTCCGCAGTCGGTTTTTGATCCATCGGTGTAAATTCTCAGTTCCTTTAGGCCTGAATGGTCGTACTGCTCCTCTTCAAGCACTATGCTGTAGTGCTTTTGAAAGCAGTATTGTTTCAGGGCCTTGTCGCAGGGTGATGCCATCATCGGCTGACGCCTGATCGCCTCTTCCCTTAAACGTTTGTGCTTGACCCTGGAGTCGTTGCTCAGGGTTCTTGCTATATGTAGCCTAAAGGTAGCCAGGGTCGCCTCCTCCCTCACAGTGAGGTGTAGGGGCGGTAGCCCAAGCATAGCCTGTAGGGCAGCGGTGGGTGCAGTTCTCATGCAGCTGGTGATCGCCGCACACGCGAGCCGCTGCAGCTTTTCGAGGTCTCTTTGGGCTGTGCTCAGTTCTGTTCTGGGCCACCAGACTACTGAGCCATATGTAATGATTGGTCGGATGTCTGTGGTGTATAGCCAGTGGGTAACCCGTGGGCTAATCCCCCAATTCTTGCCAAGCAATCGCTTGCACTGCCACAAGGATATACTGGCCTTCGTGGTGATGTAGTTGGTGTGTTTTGCCCAATTCAGCTGTTTATCCAAAAAGATGCCCAGGTATTTGGTTTCAGTTGATAGGCTTAGGGTGGTACCAAAGAAACGTGGTAGTTGTAGTGTCGTTAATTTCCTCTTTTTTGTGAAGAGAATCAACTCGGTTTTTGTAGGGTTCACTGAGAGTTGGTGTTTGCCGCACCAATTCTCCACTATCTTCAGGGCCTGGCGCATTAGATTGCACAAGGTGTTTTCATGGGCGCCATTTATTATTATGGTTAGGTCGTCGGCGTAGCCTACGGTGAAGTAACCTTTGTCGTTGAGTTCTTTTATTAAGTTGTCTGCGACCAGGTTCCATAGGAGCGGTGATAGGACGCCCCCTTGCGGGCAGCCCTTCGCTACAATGGCCCTTGTGGTGTCATTTACGGTTACTTGTACGGCTCTCTGTCTGAGCATATTAGTGATCCAGCCACTCAAGGACGGGTCTATATTGTGCCTGTCCAGGGCCGTGCTGATGCTTTTGAAAGTGGTTTTGCCAAAGGCGCCTTCGATGTCAATGAAGGCGGCCAGTGCTGAGCATTTGTAGTCCACCGCGCATTCAATTTTGGATACCACACTGTGCAGCGCGGATTCCGTTGATTTGCCTGTGGAGTACGCATGTTGTTGTTTGTGGAGTGGTCTTGCCCGAAGAGGTCCGTCTCGGATATGCCGATCGCAGAGTCTCTCTAGGGTCTTTAGTAGAAAGGATGTAAGGCTTATGGGTCTGTACGCCTTGGGTTGTGTGTAGTCAGCTTTGCCAGGTTTAGATATAAAGATGACTTTCACTTCGCGCCAGGCTAGGGGTATATATCTGAGTGCTATGGATGCCCGATAAATAGCCGTCAGGCATGGTGTAATATAGTCAACCCCCCATTGCAGCAGGGCCGGGAAAATGCCATCAAGACCTGCGGACTTGTATGGTTGGAAGGTGTTGATGGCCCACTTTATGCGGTCTTCTGTTACTAGACTGTGGGCTCTGGACCAGTCGCGTTCCGTTGGGATCCAGTCTAGCTCAGCCTCCCAGGTCCTGTCGTCTAAGAGTTTACAGTCTGGGAAGTGGGTCTCAAGGAGGACCTTGCTGGTTTCCTGGTCCGTCAGTGTGTACGAGTTGTCGGGTCTTTTCAGCGCGCTGAGGGTTCGATCCTGGTCAGTTGCCAGTATCTTCCTTACTCTTGCGGCTTCATTGTTGTTTTCGATGGATTCACAGAACTTTCGCCAAGCTGTTCTCCTGGCGGTTCTGATTTGCTTTTTGTAAGTGTATTGGGTCTCTTTGTATAGCTCCCAATCCTCCGGTAGTCTGGTGTTCTTAGCTCTGTTAAATTGCTTTCTTAGTGTATTCCTGAGTTTACCTAGTTCGGCGTTCCACCAGGGGCATCTCTCACAGTTAGTTCGAGGCGCCCTTAGCTTGCAGCATGCATGGTATGCCTGAGTTAGGTATTCTGTTAGCTTTGTTATAGTGTATTCTAGTTGTGTGGTGTCTTTTATGGTTGTCTGTGATAGGTGCCTGGTTAGTAAGGCTGCCAGGAGGCGCTTGTACCCGGGTACATCGGTGTGCCGCGGGTTTCGTCTCGGCATGGGTTTTTTAGTGTTGGTAGTTAGTGTGAAACGGATCCTTCTGTGGTCTGAGCAAGAAGGTTCACCCGATACGTGCCAGTTTGTGATAAGGTTGGTCGCGTTTTCTGTAGCAAGAGTTAAATCTATGATAGTTTGTCCTCGGGCTGTGACCCAAGTGGGTTCAGAGCCTCGGTTAATAATGTTAAGGTTAGTAGAGAATAAATAAGTGGATAATACCTCTCCTCTGGAGTTCGATGCATCGCTACCCCAGAGCGGGTGATGGGCGTTCGAGTCGGTGCAGATCATCAGGTCTAGTTTGGTGTGCTCACAGTGCTGTACCAGGTCGGCCATTTCTTTCGGCGGGCAGTCTGTGTCCTCGCCCGGCATGTATACCGAGGCCAGTACAACATCTGGAAGATCATCTACGGTCTGGAGTCTGACGGCTGTCAGATCTCTGGAACAGAATTGAGTAAGTAGCGTGGTAGGGATGTTTTTTGGTATGTATGCACAGGATCTAGGTTTGTCTGTGCTATGCGTGTTGAGAATTAGCTTACCTCCGATGTTACTAAGGCCGCATATTCTATTGTTCCTGATCCACGGCTCTTGGATCAGTGCGATTGTATGGGGGTTGACCTCCAGTGCCCTGCGTAAGCTAGCCGTGGCAGTTTGGCTGTGTTGGAGGTTTGTCTGGATGATGTGGAGTGGTGTTGATGGCGATGGGGAGGGGGAGGTGCTGCTGTGGCAGTATTTGTTGCGTGATTATCAATCCATACCAAAATTTAAATCTTATTGTTGGTTTTTGAAAACGTAAACAATAGCCAGTGGTAAATCCTACTGGATTTAACCTGAGTTGTGGTTACGATAAAAAATTAAGAGATCCGCAGGAGAACCAAGGTTACCAACATAGCCCGAAGAATTGCCTAACTTAAGTGGCAGGGGGCAGCGTATGCTTGCGAACGACGAGCAATGGGAAGCTCGCCGTTCGATCAGGACCAGGCCCGGGTCGACGGCGCGTTGTGTTCCACGCGCGCCTTAAAGAGATGTCAGCACCAATGACGGGGTCCGCTAGGGCCGATGCCTGCCAGGGTTGCGGGAAAGTCCGAGAGGGATACCGAGGCCCCTGGCACAGGCAACTGAGAGAACACGGGTGGGTTTTAGTCAGTAAGAGTCTGACACACCCTCCCGCTCTGCCCAGAGCGGGAGAAGTTATTTGATGTTTTCCCACCCTCAAAAAAAAAAAAAAATGGTGCAGGGCACATTGCTTGCAGAACCGGTCGTCATGGGGCTGAGAGGTTATGGTTCTGTTCCAAAATGTTGAGACAAAAACTAGCCTATGTCCTTCACCTGGATGCCATCTATTTTCCTTGCAAAAATTTAAATCCGAAAATTATTATAAATAAAAATTGCGAAATCTGTTCAGTGGTTTAGGCGTTCTTCTCCATAGGTACCTACTACGCTTTGGAATGGGCAACTAGCTTCATATTTCTGACTGACCGATCACTTGACAATTCAAAAGTGCCTGTAAATGGTTTAATTGAAATAAATGCTTTGAGTTTGAGTTTGAGGCATGAAAAGGTATTATACAGTCAGACGGACAGACAGATAAAGGTACTTTCGAATTTATAATATCACTAGTGGTTGCCCGTGACTTTGTCTGCGATCCAGGATGAAAAGAAGCATATGTTCTTCTCCAGTTCATGGTCTATCCATGTGCCAAATTTCATCGAAATCCGCGTGAAAGCGTAACAAACAAAAAACTTACTTACGCATTTATAATATTAGTTATGATACTTAGGAGTTAGGAATTTAGGATACTCGTAATTATGTAGTATAATAATAGTATTGATTTATCGCACCAGGGTATTAGATTTACAATGATATTGATTGAATTTCAAAGTGAAGTTCAAACAAAAGAACCTCACTGTATTGTGTGTTCACCCTAAAACTCAGTTTTCTCCCTTGGTTACTGAATAGAGATCTCTTTCCACGTAAATTAGGCTTAGTTTATCTGATACGTGCACAATGTTCTCCGCTGTAGGTAACAACAAATTGCCGGTGAAATGAGCGAATCATCGCGTTTATCCGACAGCACGTGAGGCACGCGAATGCCGTGCATTATCACGAACTGAATTAAGTTTCTGTTTTAATGCACTTAATTTTTATTGCGTGGTATGTTTTAATTAAACAGTGGTCTGAGAATTTTTTAAATGTAGGCACTCACAGTAAAGCCACACATCAAAACTAAATAAGTAAACTTCTAAATTTTAGGGCAATATTCGCAGACTGATCTTAGATTTGCGATTTTTTTTTTTGTTTTTTTTTTTTTTTTGGATTTGGGGTTCGATCCCCGCACGGAACAAATTTTTGTATGACCTGCAAGTAGTTGTTCCGGGTCTGGCTGTTTGTGAGTTTAATGTTTGTAAACGCACCCACGATACAGGAGAAATTCCTAGTGTGGGGCAACGTTTTTAAAAAAAATAAAAAAACATTACTTTGCCGAGTAAAGTAACTGCCTCAACTTAATTGAATATAAACATTATTGAAAATACTTTAAATGTTCATAAACTCGTACCTATCGAACGCTTGCACAGTCAATTATTCACTTATGTATATGAATATGAACATAATGTGCATGAGAATAACGTTTATATTTATATGAATGCCTACTAAGGCTGTATGCAGAATGAGCTTATACTATCTATTAGTAAGACAGACTTAATTTAAGCAAACACTAATGGTGTGCATACTCGCGACAAATAGTCTCAACATCAAAGTTGTGAAAGTATACTGAAGAAACTGTTTGACACAAGAAAAAACTGTTAATGTATTTTAACTGGCTTTGCAAGAAAAAAACTTGTTTTATTTCTAGTGTGAACACTGTAACTTTTAGTCTTATTAATGTTAAAATTGTTCTATAGAGCGTTTCTCATCATTGATTTAGAGTAAGCCGGAAACCACAAGATTGATCACGTGGTCCTAATTAATTATACTGATTGCTTCATTGTAAATGAATCCACGGCTATCGTTAGGAATAGTGTGAAGATATTAACGGTAGAGGTAACTGGATAAGCAGAAGCATGGGTGCTGAATCTGATACAATTTATAACAGATTATAATAATATTGTAGGATGAGAAAGTCCGAGTTCATTATTGTTGGATAACTTTTGACCTTTTATTGTTTTAATATAACTTTGGAAAGTGATCGACATGAAAATATTCACTGCTTTTCAAAGCCAATTTCCAAAAAAAAACCAGTCGTCAAATCTCATTATTTTCATATATTCAGCTAAAACATGCACGTCTACCAAACTACACAAGATATATCAAGTTATATCATTACGTAAATAAGCCACAGTCGCGTAGTCGCTTTCAAGCCCCACAAACGTAACTTTGGAACTCTAAGATTGTTCTTACAGTATTTATGTAATTATAAGTATGTGTCTTAGTATATTATATACTTTGTATCGAGCAGCCGGTGTAGTGTTAGTTGCGTAGGGGTGTTATTGTTCTTTACTTAGGAGTTATTTTAAGTTAAAGGCGTTAGCGGGAGGTTAAAGACACCATTAGATTATATAAGCGACCCGCCCCTGCGTCGCGGGTGCAATATATCGAAATCGAAGAGAGAACTAATGGGACACATGATATCTACCAACCCGTCTGGGCCCGCGTGGATTACGGCCCACTCTCTCTTACAGAGAGGAGGTCTGTGTCCCAGCAGTGTGAACGTTATAGGCTAATATTATGTTAAGCTATAATATGTGAAGGGGACACATAGGCAAACACGAAAAACTACTTTGTTTTATACTATGTATATAAATATAGATGAAGAAATAACGTAAAGTCGTTGCTATTAAATTGTGTTTTGCTTGTTGGCTTCTGAACTATGTGACCTCGTTATCAGGCATCTACATTTTTTTTTACTTATACCTAATATAGGTACTATGTACCATACCTAAATTTTTGACAGTTTTTTGGGTAATGGTGAAGTAAAAATATTCTGAGGAAATATATTTTATACAACGTGTCGTTTTGCATCCTCGTCAAATTTCAGGAGGCTGTTATGAAAGACATAAATAATCAAATAAAATTACGATCCTGCTCAATAATTAATACATACTTGTTTTTTAGATATTTAAGTTTGACAGTATTTCAGAATACTCTACTTTCAAAGAACAGAATCGCCCCGTTGCGTATACGGTAGCAGTGTCGTACGACTATGTCGCTGTGTGCATGCGTTACAGTTACAGCGCAGTTACAGGGCGGTATCACACGGACCCTACACATGCCGATTTCCGAAAATTACAAAATTTGAAAATAAATACCTACTTATTTTATTATTGATTCATGTCGAGAATCATTAGCATAGTTACCTCCTCGAATTTGACGAGGATGCAAAACAACACCTTGTATAATAATTAAGAATGGTCAGATAAACCGTTTTTATTGAATGTTTACAGGTTGTTTGCAAAATTTTGAAACTTTTTGTTTTGCAGAGGTTGTCTTTAAAAGATCGCTTCTAGCGATAAGATCGTCCATTGTATCACCGTATATAAAATTTCTACATTTATATCTGTGATTAGTATGGTGTACATTATAAAAAGTATTATATTCTTAGTTTTTTATTCCGGTACCCGCTTGCCTATCGATCTTGTACCACGTACATAAGCGTTTAAACCAACACAGTAACATGCCGCAGCGCGTATTCTAAACTCTTCCATGAATATGTATATCCGTGTCGCATCAATGTACTGTTACTTTTAACGAGGAACCTTTATTTTTAATTGCGAATCTTATCTTGTTTACATAACACTTTTGTACGCCTTTTGAGCACCTATGTGTTATCTTGGAACGGAGTCAGAATACTAAATAATGCGTAAGAAAATCTCTTGTCCTATGGGAATGAGATTGTGTCGAGAAATATATTTTAAAGTGTAGCTGAGAATGAAATTGTTGCTCATTTAGGATGTTTATATATATACTTACTCATTGGAGATAAGATAAGACACACATATAATTCAAATAGTCCTAAAAAAAGCCATTACACAAATATATTGGAGACATGTCCAAATCATATTGATGTAGAACGAGCAACGGGACCATTCTACTGAATTAAGTTTTGTAAAAACCCGTGGACATGTAAGAAGTAGAAGCAGTTTACCGAGACCACTTTAGTATCCCTCTAAAAATACCGCATCAAATAAATCCGCAATCAATTCCGGACCGATCCAAACTAAACCTCAGTTACTGAAATCGCAACAGAATAAAATCTGAGCCTCCCCATTGGGAGACGCAACCGTTACCGTGTTGCACTGTGTCACTTCGTACGGGACTTTTAAAATGAAAACCGACACAGCTGCGAACAGTTGGAAATTGGCTAGATAGGATGACGGAGCAAAAAATCCGCAAGCAATTCCCGTCCCTAAGGAGTAGAGAGAAGTTAATAGATTTCATTAATTAACCCGTTCAGTGGACCGAGTGATTGCAGTATCTACTCTCCCAAGATAAAAAGTGTCAATTCGTTGCCGTACGGATTTTGGGCACCTTTTTACGTGTGTGGTTAAGCTAGGCCGGTTTAATGTTTGGAAAAAAAGAAGATTCTAATTTAAAAAGGACTCTGTCAGTATTTTTGGTTCCTCTAGTTGTGAGCATTCAGTGCATTCGTTTATCTAGATATACATATAGTTATTCAATACCGTAGAGTACCTACTGTACTGCCATCAGCTACCGAAAATAAACTAAACCAAATAGAGTCAACCACGAAAGTGGCAGCAAAAGTCAAACCATATTTCTAGCCATTGTGACATTGCCATACATAAGTACAATATAACATCATAAGGGCACGGTGGGGCACACAAAATTGAATATCACAAAGACACGATTGGATCCATACATAATTAAATCTATAGACAAATGTGGAACAAGGAGTAAACTTGACGGGACCAAACGGGTGTTGTGTCTGGTCGGCAACTGCCTGATGTTTTAATGTCGGGACGTTGTATACAGGGTTATTGGTAAAAAACCATCAACCTCTTATGGGGTCATTGTACTCATCATTATGAACAACTTTTACTATGGAACCAAATATGAAATCGCGAAAAAAAAATCTGTTGGTCCCTACATTTTGACGAGTTCTGCAAACATAAATGTAGGGAGCTGCTGATTTTGTTTTTTTTTTTGGTTTAAAATTAACCCTGTATATGCTAGTTGCGCGGTAAACTCAGTTTGCGCGATGCAGGATTTTGCGTGACGTCAGTGTGACGCGTAGCTCGCGTGTGGTGATTTAGATGCCGCCACAAATCCTTGAAAAGTGAATTAAGTATTATTATCTCATTTAGCAACTAAACACTTTTGTTTAGTTGCTAAATGACTTAGGGCTGATTTTTCAATAGTCAGTTATCTTTTAACTGAAGAATAAATATTGTGGTTTGACAGCTTTTGTATGAAAAATATGTCAAACTGTCAGTTTTATTCTTCTGTTAAAAGTTATCGGACTATTGAAAAATCAGCCCTTAGATGACTAACCTAACCTAACACTGACAGAAAAATATAATTTCTCGAACTTCATACAGTGAATCTCATCTCCCCAACAACACACACACAACACTTCAAGCTATGAGACACCAAGAACACTACCACATAACACCGTTCCACGAATTTTTATCCACGACTAGGCGTGTCACGGATCCATTGAACGGGTTAAAATATATACGGCCACTGTGCAGGGGGAAGTAAAATGTTCCTGTGGATTTTTCTCTTTTGCACCGGCTTAGGTCGGCAGCTGAATGGTTTACGTTAAATATTGCCTTTTACCTTTCCAAAGAGGGAATTCACTTCACTTCGAAATGTAATTGAACAGGCAACTTGGTGTATGGGGGTCTCCAGTACCTTGAGGTATTGAGGTAAGGTTTTTCGGTGGAATCTATTCACAGAATATAATATAATATGAGACAACGTCCACACAAGGTCTTCAGGTCCCGAACTAGGTAGAACCTGTACTACGGTAACCTGATGACTGATATACATACTTATATATATATAAACACCCAGACACAGGTCAAACAGACATGTTCATGCACACAAATGTTTGACTTGACCGGGGATCGAACCCGGGACCAGCGGCTCAGAAGGCAGGGTCGCTACCAACTGCACCAACCGGTCAGAACCGAGCTTAACACTATTCTAATCATCAACTGCGCTACTTATAATAGAATATATGCCTCATTGGTTGAAAGATACGGGTAAATAAGCAATATGCAGTACCTTTTATTAAGATCGTTGTTCGACAAGACGACCAATGCTTTCTTATGGGAATTATGAATACCTACGTTTGCTTCCTTATTCAGTCATTCTACTACAGAAGGTATATTTTACGTGACTTTAACAAATGTTATTTTATATAGTATATTTATATGTAGTATACTTATTTCGATGTTACCAGTGCACTGATATCGACGAGATTTCTGTACTGGCATGAAAAAACAACTGTATGCGGTGTAAGTTACGTTGTCAATGCTTTATAATTAATCTGTAAGATTTAATCAATAGCGATTAGTAATTTATATGAATACGACAATAACAATGAGTACGAACTGTTGTTCAAGGTGCAGCACGTTTCTAAGATTCATTTGTGTAATAAAAAATATAGTGAACCAACTCTTTGTCTGCAGTCTGCGCTTTACGTTCCCCTTGCGTCCAATTCCTCCCCGCTTGAAGACTTACCCAAGTCCTTTCCCGTCATTTTTAATGAGAAATTCTTGTACTTTTTTCTAAGGACATGGTTTTGCAACATTGTGTTTATGGAATAACAAATACAACCCTATGGGTTATTTTGTTTGTTGAATAAAGAAAGGACCGATATTATTATCGAGTACCCTTTTTCAAAGATATTTTCTATTGTAATCGGATCATGATAAAATTTATCATTTGTATTATTTGTGTAGTAAGTGGTAGGTATATTTGTATTGTACGTAGTAGGTACAAAAAAAAGTGTATTCGCTAAAAAGGAAAAAATAACATTTTTGCTTGATTCAAATAGTACAAATTTGAGTGATGCCCAAGGCTATTGGTTCCGCTTATCAAAGCATTTCACGTTCAACATTGGTAGCTCAATGGATTGACAGTGTTCGCATGATATTTACTGGTTTTAATTATAAATGTAGGACTAATAAGATTAAACACAGCTGTTGTGCTATGACTCGGCATAGGATATTGATCTGATTTGACATTTAAGAGCCCCTAACAATTTCGGCGGGCTACTAGTTTAGGTAACTATCGGAGCGCAGTGTGTCTGCGTGCGTTCGAGCTATAGCTGACAATCGTAGTGTGCGTTGTCGTACGGTAAAACGGGAACCGCTATTATCAGTAACTCCATATATTTTACTTACTAGGTTCCGTAATACTGGATGGATTTTATTGTGATTTTGATGTGTTTTGTTTAGGTACCCTATAAAAATTGCGTTACCTAGTACGGCATTCGCTATAGTAAAAGCAAACTATAAAGTGTGACCAGCGTATATAAAATATTAGAATTATATTACAATACAAAAAATTAAATTAAATGTATGAATAACATTATCAACTCAGAAAGTGTAAAACCCTTTTTAAAACATTAACCCTGAAAAAACTTGAATTTTTGGTTTTTATACCGCGAAAATGATAGGGGCTGTTAAAACAATTTTTTTAAGCATGCTTTTTACGCTTACCTTTTTTTTTGTCGCTGAAAAATGCGTTACGCATACCCGCTCGCGGGGGACGAGACGGGGTATGTGGGACTCCTGTCGGAATCCGCCACCGACAGTATACCCACTAAAACTCAGCGGTGTTCCCACATCGCCGTGATGGGAGGGCCATTGGAAACCAGCTCAACCTTTACTTCCACAACCCTCCCGGCGCATGCCCGCCTACCTGGCAGGCCTTGCATGCCCCCCAGGCTGGGGGGCTACGGGAATGGCCGGGAACACCTGGCCATTCCCGTCCGACACTGGTGGAGGCCTATGCAATACAGGCAAGGATGCCCCCGCACCCGTTGCCTGCTGCTGGCGCGGCTTGTAACACGATGGGCACACCACGAGGGTGTGCTGCGCCGCGTCCTCCGCCGCGCCGCAGTCGTGGCACGACGGCGGCGTCTCCTCCCGTCCGATTCGGTGCAGGTACGATCCAAAACAACCGTGTCCGGACAGCACCTGCACCAGACGGAAGGAGAGGAATCTATGCGACCGCTCGAGCCGGTCTCGCAGGACTGGTCCAATAGCGTCAAGGGTTGAACGCCCGAAGGCTGCGGTGACGAGGTCCCTCGTCCAATGGACGACGATGGCGTCCGTCGCCTCCCGCCGGACGGCCTCCAGCTCTTCCGGGGCTGTGCGTTTTCCTCTCGCCCTCCACCCCGCCGTCCATTTGTATACTCTGGCGAGTGAGTACCAACGCCTCGAGTTCCCAAGGAGGGGTGCCAGCCAGAGCACATGCTGCCGCGAAGCCCACCGTGCGGTAGGCCCGCGCAACTCGCTGGGCTCGCTGGCCCTTTGGAGGGCCCACAAGGCGGCGGCGTTGTCCCTCCTATGAAGGGAGTCCTCCCAGATAGGGGCACCGTAGAGGGCCATACTCCTCAAGATGCCGGCGTAAATTTGCCGGCATCGTGCGCTGGGCCCCCCCAAGTTGGGATGCAGCCACGACAGCGCGCCCGCAGCCATCAGCAGGCGCGACGACAGCCCGCTAAAATACGGACCGAAGCGCCACCTGCTGTCAATTACAAGGCTCAGATATTTCATCTGGGCCTTGACCTCAATTCTGACGCCCTCCACGAGGATGTGGGCGTCAGGTGGGGGGCGGGTCCGTGGAAGAACACGGCCTCGGTCTTGTGCAGCGCCACCTTTAAAACTAGGCGGCGGATCCTGGCCGCGACCAACGATCCACCCGCCGAGGCAAAGTTGGCCGCCTCCCTGAAACTCTCCCCCCCGGGAGGATACCCCGATCCTCCAGGTACCTAGCCAGTAGACTGCGCAACTATCGAGGCACTCCGTGGAATCGGTGCGCCTCTAGGATGGTAGAGTGGGGAACGGAGTTGAAGGCATTGCCTATGTCGAATGACACAGCCAACACTACGTCCCCCGCCTCCTTCACCTGGCCCTTAAGGCAGGCCAGCCCGTCCACCGTGGAACGGTCAGCCCGAAAACCGAACTGAGCGTCCGACAAGTCCGGCCCGATACCCAGCAAATGGCCCTTTAGGCGAGCAGCGATTATCCCCTCGAACATTTTGCCGACCTCATCAAGCAGAACGATGGGCCGGTATGCCTAGGAGGAGTCTGCTGGGTGGCCCTCCTTGCGAAGGAGGCACAAGGCATGCGCTGAAGAGGTCCCGAAACCTCTCCTCCATTTGAGTGGCAGCGATCGCCACCACTCTTGCGGGAACACCGTCGGAGCGTGGAGCTGTCTTCTTGGCGCGGAGGAAAATCGCCGAGCCAAGTTCCGACTCCGTTACAGGAGGGGCCTCCTCTTCCTCCTCGTCGTCTAGCGGGGCTCCACACATCACTGGCAGGGTGAAGTTGTACTAACGCTTACCTGCATCGAATTCTTCAAGTCCCCCCAGCATGGACTTAAAAAATGTATGCAGGGATGGATGCAGGTTGGCTGTAGATGCGAAGATAGTCTGTAAAAGAAATTAAAAAAAAAATTGCCGCGGTTCCTATTTTCTTTTGTTGCACTTCTTAGTGTTTTTTAACTCGACTAAATTGATATGGGATCACCTCAGAAGTACAACCGTTTCAAACAAAAAAACTACTCGTATTTTCAAAATCGGTCTACAATTGATAAAAATATCGACGAACATATATAAAAATAAATAAGTGCAAATAAACATAATTATATTAATATTTTTACGTCTTTTGACATTTCTCGGGACCTTTGGAAGGCGTAAGAGGGGCCGAAACAAACTCGCAGAGGCCCGTTAGACATTTTAATGAAATATGCAAGTGCACCCAAAGACCATCCCTGGTTGGTGTAGGACTACTGCAGGCTAAAGAAACAAAGATTTTGGATTATTGGTTTAGGTGGGTAAAGTGAACTGGTTATCTAATACTAAGGAAAGACTATAGCCCCTGCCTGTCCAATGTTTTATATAAAATATAGAGATAAAATCGCCTTATGGGGCCTAATGCCTTAATGGGCCATTAACGGGCCCCCGAAAACGGTCGATAGCACATAGTGTCATAGCGACAAGAGGGCAACATATCCTGAGGTGCTTATGAGGAGTGGAGAGACATTCCACGGCTATCAGGACAATCCCAGAAGTACGGTCAAGATCCCTACCAGCATTTTACTGGTATACCTTCCTGGTTTCCTTCCTCCGAGCACGTTTGTTCATGCGAATCTTCACACAAGCCGGCCAATAAAAGCAAGAATTAGGAAGCAGCTTAAAGCAGAAGAAGCAAAATATTGTAACACATTTTAAAAGAGTAACGGTGGAGTTTCTTGCCCATTCTTCTCCATACGAAACTACCTTTTGGAAGGGGCGACTAGAATCCATTCTATTTAAATGTAAATGTTGACGTTCAAAAGTGTCTTTTATGTGCCTATTTGAAATAAATGCTTTGACTTTGAGCTCTGTTCGTCGTTAGTGTTCACTCCATCCGGCCAATAAAGGCAAGCCAGAGATCAGGAACAAGACTTCTCCCGGGAGATCGTGTCCGTTGGGTCGCTACTGCCCAAAAGCTCGCCACATGCTGCCCTGCGGATTTCTGTATCTCTCATAATATGGCTCCTCACCCTAGACCTATTCCGGTAAAGTAAATTCTACCGGCGCAGACCTAGTGTTTGAAGCGCGCAAGCCCCACCAAGAGGTCAACAAATTTTTTGAAGACTGTTAAAAATAAAACAATATTTTAGACTTTTCTTGGATGACTAACCGTTTTATCAATAAAAATTACAAGTCAACAGAAACCAGGTCTTGACGAGAGAGGCACATGCTGTAAATAAAAATATTTCATTACTTTCAAACAGAATACGATATTCGTACGGCTATTGACTCAGTTACTTGACATTAATTTCAACATAAAGACTCAAGTATTTTCTGCGAAAAACTTGACGGCAAGCAGAGTGGAACAATCGCTCAGTTTTTAGGGTTCTCAAAATAAACTAAGCCTTTGGAAAGGGAGGTACAGTAATGCTAGTAAAGATCTGCGCACACGGAATTCAAGGATCGCTCTCGACGTCGAGAGCCATCGATTTCTCCCAGACAACCAACACTTGAAACTTCGCTTCACATTACGAACGTCAAAGTCACAATTCAGACATTACGTGTTCTTGGCAAATTTTCCCCTCCAATTTGGCCTCGTCACGTATCACGATACATAGGTACTTGTGAGAAAAAGCCGGCGAATTCCACACGCGAACTTGTAAGGCTTCCACACTGTTGGAATCGAATTTGTGTATAATAAAACTGGTTATGCTAATCAGTTTTTAGATACTGGAGTTTTTGTGAGGGTAGGTGGTATTATAGAAGTTTCATTAATGTCTTTCGAGATCTGTCAAAATATTTTAGACATTTTTGCAAGCCTGGTTGGAAAAAAAATTGCATTTTTGCAGAGAAATAGTCGTTCGACTTATTTGGTTTTAGTCTGAATGATGTATTACAGAATCAGAAGCGTGGTCCAGAAAATAACGTAATACTAATAGGTCGAATAGAAAGTGTGGAGGCATCTTATTTGTTGAAAGAATACTTACCTATTGGATTTATTAGGTACGAGCTACAAAATTGGTACTTTAAAGATAAGCAGGTGAAAACACTAAATACATGAACTCTCTGTAGAAATATAATATATTTATTACATAATCTAGCAGTGTATATACAAATTCTTGTGTACTACAATATAAGTTCACAAAAGTGCATTTAATAAAGACTGTTACGTTAAAATAAAACTTAATGCTCTTTATTGCATTTGTCTTCGTCAAAGGATTTTAGTTGCAGAAAGTATAAAAATAAAAGAATTACCTTTTATGAAGTTCTCCTTTATGTAATATAATTATGTTTTTCTCTGTAAAATGTAGAAAATGTAACTTATAGGGAGTGGAAATACAGGTGAGCTTTGTGTACTGGATTCAATATGAGATTGGGAAAAGTAGGTAGGTATTATATGTTTTATTTTACAATCCGTCGCCATATGATGTCGCCGTATGAGTTGAGCTGCACGATTATTGATATTTGCGTATACTGACTGGACATATTCACTCAACCTGTGCGGTTCTTTCCTCAAAATATATATACTACATAGTCTTCACTCATGTGAAGATTTTGTCTGGACTTTAAAAGAGACTGTGACCTCTGAGTTTATTTTCGGCCTTTCTCCTCAGAGTAGTCAGATAAACGCCGGCCGGGTTATATGATTGACGTGTAAAAGTGTTGTACAAACCTACTTACAGAAATAAAATCATTTATTAGTGATAAATCATACCTACATGGCGAATGAGGGTTTACTTAAATACGCTTACGCCTATTGTATTTCCTTTTGGGAAATATAGGCGTGATGTTATTTTGCTTCTGCTGAGCTCTTCAAAACAAACAGGGGCAATAATATTAAACACTCCGTCAATCCATTGGCTAATACGACTCCATTTTATTCTGAATCATAAATGGCTGGCATAGTCGTTTTTAAGTGATAGAATGTTATGAACCCACTCCCAGTATTAACTCGCTAAGTTGAAATACATTACTGCTTTATGAATAAATATGGCAGCTAGCTTTTAACGGCCATAAAATTCAAATTTCGAAGTTCATTCGCTATATCGTCCATTTTGTAGGCAACCGTAGACTCTGCGTTGATGAAAAAACTAATACTTTTAAGCATTTTGATATTATCAGAATACGATACTGATTTTTTTATGAACATAAAGTAAATTCCATGACGGCTGAAAAGTGGAAAGGAACTGAAATAAAAAGACGATTTACTTGATGAGTCCAACAAAAAGGAAACTTTGTTTGATTTTTGTGTTTGATTTGAGTTGGTATTGAGTAACAATTTATAATTCTTAGCAGACCAATATACACTCCTCATTGTAAACGGGCATAGTTTCATTTGTATAATCGAAAGATTATTAATATAAAATGTCTTTGCTTTTTCGTTGATACAATATTATTGACATGGTATAATTACTACACGCGTATACGGCGCACGTAAGAGGGGCAATTCCCGTATTTTTAAGAACGTTCGCATTCAAATCTCAGTGTCAATCTGTCAAAAATTGTATAGCGTTTACCTACATTTTTGACAATAGACTGTCGCTGAGATGAGATTGCGACTTGAATTTGAACGTTTTTAAATACGGGAATTGGCCTTAATGACAAATTACGCACAGTAGCTAGCAAGACTGATTTAATGCATGAAAGAATCTTTCGTACAGCTTCCCGCATCTTTAATAATATTCCAGGGCCTATTAGAATAAATGGAAATGAAAAAAAAAATACTCTATGACTTCCTATCAGACAAATCACTTCTCCAATACAGTCCCCCTCAGTCATGATGCGTTAATTATTATTACCATTTTATTTCGGACAGAATCCATATAAGTGTTAGTAACAATTTTTCTTAAGATCTATGTTAGTAGGTATCTATTATAAACAAAAATAATAAATAAAAACAATTATATTCAACTACAATTGCCCTGTAACTATTCCCACCCAGTGTGCCTTTAAAGGACAGTCATGTCGGGATGCAATCATTTTCAAAATGCTGTTGGAGCTACCGCGCAGTCTTTGAAATAGTGACGCCACTTTCTTACGCACTATAGCGTGAAAACCGTCAACGCGCGCATTTGCGAACATTTTCGACGCACTACAATGCCGCGGCAACCCCAACAGCATTCTGAAAGCATTATTGTATTGAATACGCGGCTCGTTGCGTATACCGAACCCACAGGCCGCTTGAGTAAAAAGATTGGCAATATTTTTTATATAATATTATAATTATATATATAATAAAATAATAATAGCCCTATAGAGGGGTATCTTTACTTCGTTAGTACATCGAGCGAACCTACGGGCCAGCATATTGCTCTTCAGTCTTCAGTCTTATTAAGTCTTCAGTATCCCACTGATGTGTATACCTGCCTAAATTCGTTCCGGTTTATAATTATCTTTTTTATATTATAAATGAAATTTTAATAATTTGTAAAAAAAAAAAAAAATTAACTATTGTATGCCCTAAGGGCGGGACATGACATAGCTGATCACAATTTTTTTTTATGTACCTATCTATGATCCACAATAAAGATATTGATTGATTGATTGTTATGTAAAAATATTTTATTGCTTGATATTTTATTCAGATTCAAATTCATTTATTTACCAACAATGTAGATACAGGTATAAGAAGGTACGCCACTAAGAGTTTCCGTTACATTCTACGGTACGGCATGCAGTCATAAAAACTAAAATATACAATTTTCTAATATCAACACACAACAGCTGTAATATTAACAGAACTGATAAACACTTTCTAGATAGTTTCAGCGTTCTATAACACAGTTAAAGCAAGCTATGAGCTCAACCACTGCGCCAACGCCCTGCGCATAACGGGATTCGGTACATTGCTGGAGCAACGTTTTTATAAATACAAATTAATGTAATAACGATACTCATATTTTTACAACCCTTCATGATGTCAAATTCGAAACACACTCCCGAACAATCTGTCAGTAACACAGCCAAAAATTGTCGATAGAAATCCGAAATGAAATGAGAACATTGACATAACTAAAATATGATAAATGATTTTATTTCTGTAAGTAGGTTTGTACAAACACTTTAACACGTCGATCATATTTTAAAAACTAGATGAGGTCGGCGTTTCCTATCTGACTACTCTGAGAAGAAAGGCCGAAACAAACTCAGAGGTCACAGTCTCTTTTGAAGTCCAGACATAATCTTGGTCAAATTATGTGAAGACCATGTAGATTGGTGTCTGAAACGGTCTATGGGTCTAATGGGAACTGACTATGGTCTAAAGACCATAAGACCATATCTAGGTATTGTATAAAAGCATGTATTCCGGTATTATTCCACCGGAGATAATCCGTGCGGCGTTGTGACTAACGAGGCGATTAGCGCCGGAATTCGGTACGCACTGAATATCGGATCCGGATTTCACTTTGTGCTTACGTAGGTTCATAACTTCGACACGTTTTTCCAATAACGTTTTTATGTTAGAAGTAAATGTGACAGAATAAATTTTGCGACATACCTGGAGAGGTGCTTCGAGTTTTTTTAGAACGGGCACAGGTTTGGACAGTTCGAAGAACATCTTAGTAGGTAGTTTTATTTTAAGGATTCGATAGCAGAGTTTATTAAAAATCTTTTTTGTTATTGCAGTATTGGTATCTATTTGTGTTTTTAACTGTGTGTATTTACGAAACCATATTTGCGATTCAATCATTCATATTCGGAGAGTCTGTTTTCAAATTCATATTTTTATTACCAAATGTCACTCTACACTACTACACCTGCGTTTACATACAAGAATTGCACCGAAACATAATGACTACATCTATAGGTCACACGTTAGTCAATACTCTAAAAAGAAACAAAACAAACAACATAATCCTGTCAAAAACAGAACACACTTGACAAATGTACCAAGAAATCACGCCGTCCCAAAACGTAATATTTGATATCACAATTCCTAGCTGAACCTCTACGATTCAGCTAGGAAATGTGATATCAAATAACGTAAGTACACTTAGTCCATTTTGTACAACAATTGGTGGAGTTAACGTCAGTTCACGACATATGATTCTCGCCATGACATGTTCTGGAAATAAGGTCGGCTCTCACGGGACTGGTGTACTCAATGAATTCGTTCGTTTTAAATGGAACATGCTATAACGCTTACTTGATGAGTTGTTTCTATAGGTATTGTGTTGGTGTTTAGCGTTTAAATAGTTGATGAGGCTGTTTTAATAATAATTAGTGTAGTGGTACTTAAACCTGAATTTTTTATCATGTTTTGCTACTCGAGAATCTATTAGGTAATTTTTTTTTTGCATTACAAATCAGTCTTTTTTATAAATTTATTGAATCACATGTATGGACTAGAGGTCATATTTTTCGTCTATATTTTTCCGTTGGTTGTATAGACTATCTAGACAGACACCTCTAGACCATCACCTCTCATGATCTCGAGCTTTTTTACCAAGTAATAATTGGATTTAGGGGTATGGTGTCTATAACGACGCCTTAGTATTAATGAACATGATGCAAATAGAACTTTGCAGTCAAATTTACTTCCGAAATATAGCAAATTATTTGGCAGAACTAACGTCAAAATACACTTAGACTAAATATAGATGTAGGTCGGTACAATCTGGATTGCGTCAAAATAAATTTATCGGGATTCAAATATTCAGGCTTGAAAGTTTATTTAAAGGTAACGGCTGAACTAAATACAGTTTGTTGTTTAACTTTTTTTAAGTAGTTATCGAATAATCTCAGATTTCAAAGACTTTGAAATCTATGATTATATGATGTTTTTGTGGATATAAAATAAGATAGAATATTGAGTTTAAGTACAAAAAAAAAAAACTAGATTATTTTGCCATTTACTATATGGTAACCATTACACGCCTTCCGATGAGAGAATGCGTTCCTGGCACCTGTCCTGTCAGTTACATACAGTTCTTTCACATTTATTTTACATCTGAAAGCAACCGTAGAGCACAGTATAATACACTACATACACACACTGGGACACAAAGACAGCGGATTGGTTATAAAAAATGCGATAACTTTTTAAATATTTGAGCAATCCGTGTAGAATAAAAACTTAATGAACGTTTTTTTCGATACAAATATAGGAAGAAGTAAAACCTTTTTATTTCATTTTGGTGATTGTAAGTATTAAAAACCATAAATAAAAAATAAAGACATTTTTTTATTTTTTTAACAACATTGAAACCATTTGGTTTATTCTGGTCAAATTCAATTAAAAACACGCCACTAGCGCCTGAAAAGTGTACCAAAGCTCTGACAATGCTTGAATACGGGCGCAGTCAGCGTTATATAAGTATCGAGAACTGTTGGTGTGTCACTATCAACCGTTCAAAGAGTGCTCCAACGATTGAAAGAGACTAGATCCAATATTCGCAGAGCAGGGACAGGCCGAACAAGATGCATGACAGCGCGGGAGGATCGATATACGGTGTCAACAATGAAGAGAAATCGATTTCAAACGGCTGTTGAAGTCAAAAATCACCTTCTACGTGCTGTAGGGAAGAATCCGAGCTAGTGTACAGTGAGGCGGCGTCTTGCTAAAGCAAACTTGAAGCCATTTAGACCTGCAAATGGTCCACAACTCTAAAGGCAGCATCGAAATTCAAGGCTAGAGAACACATGCATTGAATTCTGGATGACTGGTCAAGAATAATGTTTTCGGACGAGTCGAGGTTCATTCTATACACGCACAATGAGCGGCAAAGCGCGTACAGAAAACCAGGAGAGCGCTATAACCAAGCTTGCATTGATGAGAAAGTGCCACACGGCGGAGGCTCCATACACGTGTGGGCTGCAATTTCTTCCGAAAGTCGCACAGTGCTAGTGGTGATAGAAAATGGCACTTTTAGTGCAAAAAGTACGTGAACGAAATGTTACATGAGTATGTTGGCCCACTTTTTGTAAACATAGGCGAGAACGCCATCTTTATACAAGATAACGCTTGTCCCCATACAGCACAGATAGTGTTTGACTACCTTGAATATATTTCTATCACACGTATGGAGTAACCAGCACGCAGCCCAGACTCGAACCCCATCGAGCATGACTGGGACGAACTGAGACGACCGCGACATGTACGCCAGCGAAATTGTCCTCCAAGAAGCACTCATAGAGGAATGGGAGAATATTACTCAGCATAGGCTTAGAAGTCTGGTGGAAAGCATGCCAAACCGTATATCACCTGTATTAACAGCTCGTGGTGCTGCTAACGAATACGTGTAATACGAATTTAAACTATATACCTAAGTTCTTAATCGTGTCCAACGCAACGGAACGCGTTCTCTCGATAGGCAGAATATAAATGCGTAAAAAGCACATGCATTTCAAAAACACGTAAATTCAAAGAAAAATAAATGACATTACAGTAGAACCTTAAACCAGGTACATTGGTCCATGTATATTCGTACGTATATTTCACATCTAGAGCACAGCTAATGTAACACAGCGGCAACACGCGACCGAGATTCATACAAACGTAGACCTGGCAGTAATCCACGAGGTTCCCACACTAAATTGATACACCTGCTTATTTTATAGGTACATACCAACCTCTGTTTTACAAGGCAGATATATATCACCAGTTTATCGAGTAGAACAGACATTTATAGACAGAAACTCCATTAAGACTATTAATAGGTTGTCGGCTTTTATGTATGTACGTATGGATACCGTATTTTCCTTTAGAGGTGGCGTTTCGGGTGGAAATTACAACGTTTTGACGGTAGGGAAGCCGCTAATGTAATTGGTGTTATTTATCATCATGATTCGTTCATCAAATCGTAACTGCTTAGTGTAATGGAATGTTTTGGAGGAGATGGCGAATAAAACTGACGTAGTTTTTTATGGGTATCATTTAAGCTATTACCAATTTAATTAGTTTTGTGTTTCTTAAATAATAGGGTTTGTCCTCCAAATAGTAGATCTGTCACCAAAATGTAGTCACCAAACAATGCAAAATCAGTTCCACAATAAATCACCTAAAATCCTGAGATATAAGGTCTAGTACCAAATAAATGTTTTTGTATGTATTATATTAGGTGTGTCCTAATAAGTATTTAAGCAAACTAATTTAAAGAGATCACCAATAGTAGTAGTTTTCTTATTCACCACGGATCGATTGATATACGTAATATGTCGACGGTAGGGCTTGGTCGACGGAGCCCCGCTTCGCGGGGCTCCTACTTCTGGGTGGTTTATAAAAAAATAACCACGAAGGGGATGGCGGGGTCTCTCGACCCCGCCATCCCCTTCTAACCTAACCTGTCCGAGTCGGGGTGCCCTAAAGTCCAGATTGCATCCAGTTTCTCCTGGTAATTTGTCTCGGGTATCATTTAAGCTATTACCAATTTAATTAGTTTTGTGTTTCTTAAATAATAGGGTTTGTCCTCCAAATAGTAGATCTGTCACCAAAATGTAGTCACCAAACAATGCAAAATCAGTTCCACAATAAATCACCTAAAATCCTGAGATATCAACCTGAGAACAATTTTTGTTTATCTGAGAACGAAAATATTTCGTGGCGATAGATCTATTTATTAGGTGATACAACTTGATGACAAATATAAATTTTGGTGATAGAAAATATAGTTCCCGTTTTTTATTAGCACTTGCAAATAATTTAAAAGTCGCTTTGAACATCAAGATTTAGTTCCATCATTCTTAAATTCTAATAAAAATAATTTAAATTCATAATTTTAATTGTATGTATTGACATCGATTTTTGTGACGCGATGAACCTGCAAAAATCATTGAATTTTGATGTTGGTTTAACCTGTCCGACGTAACGCCACTGTGGCGCCACAAAACGCGTGGCGTAACGGTGTGGCCGGCCGAAATCGCGCGATTTCTCCGCGTTCATTAAAACTACGATATCTCAGAAATTACGCGTTGTAGCTCAACAAACCCTATGTCATTGAAATTGTCATTAAATAAGCAATCAGATTATATAGAGTTAGTACAGTTTTACCTTGTAATATATTGTTAATTCAAAGTTGAAAGTAGTGTGAGCGACTCTTTCCCAGCTTTTCGTACTTAAGTCGTCTTTTTTATAAAATAAAAGCATTTTTTTCCAAAAGTTATTGTTTAATTTACATAAAAAACACATTATTCAACAACAATCAATAAAAAGAACAGAAACCCAGTTGCAAGTTTTCCTTAGAAAGTATGCGGAGTGAAATATTGAAAATATAAAAAAAGCTTTCTTAAACATACACGACTCAATTCAAACAAACTCTAACGTCAGCAAGATCTTCAAAGCGTTACGGTTTTATGATCACATTAATATTTAACAAGCAAATAACTTGAGAGACTCGTCAGCGTTAAGAAAAATCCTTTGATATATTGCATCGTTAGTCGCACCATCTCTTCTTCGGGGCCAGGATTGTTAATCGGGCCATTTGTCACGATCGCGCTTGGTATTCACTGGGAACGAACAATTCGAATTTCGCGAACGATTTCTAAAGGAAATCGAGTCACGAAATGATTACTGGCTGATCATGATTCTCGTTTGTTAAGTCAGGATGCCATATTTCCATATATTTTTCGCGTATGCCTTTTTGAACCAATGGAATCATGTCTTATGTTGAATATGAAATACACTTTTTTTTTGTAAATCATGTTACAACGCTACAGGGTTCTTTTATCACGTGGCATGTCATCGTTCAGGCGCCAAAATATCCTCGACAGTTATATTGCTACTTATAAAACGTCAATGCAAGGTGCACGGTTCCAAAAATGTTATCATAATATGATAACATGATGATATATGATATAATATGATATCATAATATGATGATGAAGAAAACTCTATAAAAAATATTCAAAATTGTTTGATTAATTGAACACAAATACTACTTTATTATGTATTCATTGTGTTCAATTAATCAAATAATATTTGTTATGAATTCTAGTTACTTAAATGGTACGTCCTCCCATATAATTAAACGAACCCAATCACTCGCCGTTTACACAACACGGTTGAACAATAATTACAGAACGACTAATAGCATACAATGACATGCAAGTTTTGTCCAGAACTATATTTATTTACTACCGAGAAATTACAACCAAAACGAACCACGTAGAATTCTATTACTGAATAAAAGTTTATCAGTGTTCCAGGTCGGTTCTGCTTCATTTCTTTTTCGACAGAAAAATTATGGAGTTATTAGGGTGACGTAAACCAGTGGTGTGCTGTGCCAAGTTTCAATCCGGCATGGTATGGAGGTATTACGATTCAGTCTGCGTTTCTGCCGGTACGGTTTATGTCTTAATACTGCATTGTCATGTTAACGTTTCATATTTTTGCTTTTGTAACCTCTTTGTTTATTAATATTTGCCTAAAAACATCTAGATTTGCATTCTAGATCAATCATTTGTGGTTTATTTTGTCCCCAATAATTTGGTGATCCTTTCAGCAATGGGCATACTCACCACAATAGTTAATTTAAACTTAGTTCGATAGGATTCATTCCTTTTTCCTGTTACTAACTACTTAATTACTTTAAGTGGCTATCCTTGAGCCCTATTCTGCATCAATTTACTTTCTATTTTCAATTGTATTACATTTAAGCGTTATTTGTGTCTTATTTCAGCGTTATTTATATTCTTAATGAACATAACATTTATAAGATAGACATAATAACCTCACAAACTGTAATTGTCAACAGGTCTCCGGCCGACGCCAAGTGTCATAGCGGAGTCTCTAGACATAGTGAAAGTGTCAGCGGTGTCAGCCGGCGACGCGACACTGCCGTGTGACACTCGCTCCACACAGGCCTCAGATGTGCTGCTGCTCGTCGTTTGGTACAAGAATGATGTTCCATTGTATAGGTGAGTTGTTTCAAGTTTTGTATTAGAACATTGTGTCACCGTGCAGTATCATAGATATATTACTTTTTGGGCTAACAAAACATAATTTGAAAACGACAGCGTAATTTATAATGAAATTACCGCATGCGGTTGAAGTCACGGGGGCTCCCTTAGATGATTAAAATCTTAGTTAAAGCAACATTAGTAAGTAACACCAACCAAAACATAACCGGCGAAATGTGGATTTGCATGTCACAGGTCACAAAGTGGCTATTGACACTGAGTTACGACAAGATTGAAGATTTACTACATGTATCAATCGCATATCCTAATGTAGTTAATAAAGTCATATAATTATAATTAAATTTATATAGACTTACATAGGCACAAGTTTTCACCATATTTATCTCTCTCTCAACACATACATACCCCCACATAGGTAATTTAATCATATATGCATTTACTAGGTAGTAATACTGTGATCGTCCTTTAACTACTGATATATATTAAAATTATAGACGAGGACGCTAGCACCCTAAACACAAGCTATATCTTACTTTGGGTGCCAGAGTTCATCGAAAACACTCTTTCCCTTAGTTGTAACGCTGCATAGTGTTTAGATAAGTGTTTTTGTACAACTGAAGGTAAGGTAGGTATATATTTAAATATATAACGGGATATCGGGAAGCCTAGCTGTTGCATCTGATTGCTGATTCGTGACCTCGTCAGCAGGGGAATCCATAGTGGGCGTTAAACTTCAGCAAGCGTTAAAATAAATACACTGTAACGTTGACTGTTCACTATTTTAATTATACAGACACTTAAATTACTCAAACATTTAAGGATTGCAGTAATAATTAGCGATTTAGAGCCAATGGCTTTGCGAGTGACCACCACGTGCAACGGCTGTCAACCACTGAATGAATTGACACGACGTTCGCTTGCCATGACAGACGCAACTCCATTCAGTGTTACCCACTCTAAATTAAAATTACCACTTAGTCGAATTCAATTCGATTAATCTATAAAAAAAACAGAATAATTACCTAGCAATGATTAAAAAAATTACAAAATAAATAACAACTGTCAAAATTAACTGATTTTCATGACTAAATAATGTCACGCGCCGTTTTATATATATATATATTTAACTCTTAAAACTTCGGGTTATAAAGGCGTAGTGTTATACTTGTGGAGAATTGGAGATAATGTATCTCCAATTATCATTGCACTGCGGTAGCGAATCAAAATCATAATAATAGTTATGTGGGTGCTGGTCTACTGTTTTCTATTAAAAACAGCACGAGATGTGGTTGTTCCTGGCTGACTTTGCAGTTATACAACTGCAAAGTCAGCCCCAAAAGCCCAGCCAGCCCAAAGGCAACCCCATCAGTGTAAATCATGGTTGCGAAGTTCATTACCGCGACGTTCGTTGTAGCGAAAGTATACCATCTACTGTTATTTAAACATTTGGGTTAGGTTAAGTTAGAACAGTGACCATTAACGCGCGAAGGCGAGCGAGCGTGCCGCGGCAGCGCGCCGCCGAGCACCAGCCGAGTTATTCTGTAACAATCTCACCGTGAAAACTTAGGTGAAGTGAGCTTGAAATGAGTTGTCGATAGTGTCAATCCCTAGCATCAGGTGGAATGATAGCTCACTTCACCTTAGTTATCACGGTGAGATTGTTACAGAATCGACCGGCTGATGAATGATGATGATATTGTTGATGAATCATTTGGGTGAACTTTCGCAACCACGAACGTCGCGATAGTAAACTTTCGCAGTAACGTACACACAGTAGCAGGTCAAGTTACCACAAACTGTGAAATTTTCTCATTCGATTTTGAACTTAACCTTCAACATTTTAACGTTTTAAATCATTTGGAGAAATTTGACAGTTTCGTATAACCTGCTGTGCTGGCGACTGTACGTCGCGGTAATGAACTTTGCAACTATGATTTACACTCCAACCGAATACGCACAACATAAATGGCAGCGTGATTTGATTTCACTATCAATTTTCTTGAGATAAACAAAAATAATGAAATAGTGCGTTGCAGTCACAGATACTTTTTCGTTCATCTGGTGGTATATTTTCAACGCACATCAGATATTCCTCCATCAGATAGATCCTCCATATTGCCAATAACATCACTTTCAATAAAACGCTACTGCTTTAAAGAAAACGCAATAAAACTTATAAAAACGTTCAAACAGATACGAGGAAAATAAATAAGCTCGAAATTGGATCGGGAACAATTCTGCAAATATCGATAAAATTAATACATGTGACACAGAAGGCATAAGAGTTCTGATAACTTATATAGCTTAGCTTTCAGAGAAATCGTTCTAGTTTATCATTTGATATCCTTCTTCTCTATCCTTGTACGGTTCTACGTGGCTACTTTGCAGATGGCTATGATAAAAGTTACTTTTGGAGATGGTCGCGGTTATCAAGTTTATAGCTGCAACATCAGTGATCACCAGAAAATTAAACAAAATAATTGTGACTATGGTTGAACAATTTCGCCTCATTCCAAAACGTGATTTAAAAAACTAGTCTTGTTTATATAATTTCTCGAATGTATCGTTGAACCTAGTGTCATAATGAAGCAAATGTTATGCAGCAGTCTATAAGGTCGTTTTTTCAATAAAAATACAGGTATTCTTTACAGAAACATCATTATTTATTCTGTCTACATTTCCGAGCAATCTCGAATATTTAATATATAATAAGTAGGTACAATATAATATAATATATAATGGGTGTAAAAAGACACTTAACGAAGCCGAGAGTGTACTCCCCGTCATTGTAATAATTTTTTTGTACCGGACCATACCCAGGAACCTTCAGGTTACGGAGATATTGAAGGTCAAAATTCAAAATTTTACGGCCGTTTTTTTTTTTTTAAACGTGTCCTCATACTTGTAATTTCTCCTGTATCGTGGGTGCGTTTACAAACATTTAAACTCATACACAAACAGCCAGACCCAGAACAACTACTTGCGGGTCATACAAATATTTGTTCCGTGCGGGAATCGAACCCGCGACACGCAACGCTGCAGTCAATCGCTTAACCACTGCGCCAACCGTGCTGTGTATTTTTTGTAAAAAGAGGCTTTTAAATTTATAACACGACTTTGAATACCCTCACGATCCCTGCATTGCGATTCTGTAACCATCTTACCGTGAAAACTTAGGTGAAGTGAGCGTCGAGTGACCTGTCAGTGTCGTCCCACTGATGCTAGGGATTGACCAAGCATTACATTTACAATGATAATCAAGATTGTAATTATATTTTCAATGTTATTTCTGTTGATCATTTTATATAATTTCAAAGCTAGTATTTAAGTGTCTGTCTTCTGATTAACTGCATTCGATTCGTATTCAATCTGCGTAAATATGATCACGTCTCTGCGCATCGGTCGCTTCTAAAGTGGTTGCCCATACGCCAGCGCAGAGAGCAAAGGGCGCTGACTACCTTGTTTTCATTTCTTGATTCTCCCTCTTCCCCTGGTTATCTAGCTCCCCACTTTCAGTACATTAGCGCCAACCACAATAGAAATCGACGTTCTTCACACAATCGTCTTCTTCAATGTCCCACTCACCGCACAGACTTCATTCACTCTTCCTTCTTTGTTCAATCTATCTCTCTGTTGAATGCACTCCCCCAGGAAATCAGGATGGCAACCAACCGATTATCGTTTAAAACTAAAGTTCGCGAGCACATTCGTAAGAAGCTGGCAGTATCATCACAGCGGTAATGTTTTCTCATTGTTTGTCCTATTTGTTTTTAGCATATTCGTGTATTTATGTACATTTATTTGTGCTTATATTTATATATAATTAGGTATATGTATTTATAGACTAAATAAGTTTATGCGTGTTTATATATTTAAAAATATTTAATCCTAAAATATCATTATAAATTGCACCTGCCACTGTTTGTCTCTGCATCACCCAAAGGTTGACTGGTAGAAAATGCCTATGGAATTAAGACCGCCTCTGTACATTTGTGTGCTTACAGTGTTGAATAAATAAATAAACAGCGATTTTTCACACAAAAAAATAAAGTCGTTTCCCAGCAATTGTTTTTGTGCTATTTTACTAAGTTCGATGTACAGAAGGCGTAGTTGACGGCTATGTGATGGGTATTTTACACCCTGTAATTAGAAAACTGAAGAATAACAGTAAAATAAAACTGTTTCTTTCTTTCGAATGATCCAGCCGTCGCAGATATATTATAAGCAACTACATCGCTGTAATTAATTACCGAGACGGCTTACTATAATTACGAACATAAAGTGATGAAAATTGCTCCACAATTATTATACTCAAATAGTTAAACACTATTCCTAGAAAACAATTATTTGTATTATTATTTTAATTCAAACTGTGTGTAACTGTAGAAATGAGAATAGAAATAATTCCACCTGCTACTCGTAGTTTAATTCTATTTCGTTTTGACAGAAAGTCCAAACTCGATCGTTGGTTGTGAAACAATGAACTCTAACGATCAAGTAATAGAGTTGATATTGGAGAGGGCATTATCGCGTTTTGGATTAGGGGGCTATTATCCAGCTAAGTAGAACAATCGTATTTGAAACGATCTTTAAGTTTTCAGTCGTTTCTTATTAAAACCTCAGCACTACGTGTGTTTTGTGGAGTTTTTGTTGGAAAAATGTAAATTGCCTTCTGTATTGGGGCACGTAGGAGCTAGCTAGTAGCTAGTTGGCATTTGTTTTCTTTTTTCTCTGTAATAAGGGTAGGTCGCGTGTGGCGGCAGAACAACGACCCGCCGCTACTATGTGTTCATTATCTGTTGAGTGACAGTAAGTAAAGTGAACTTTTCACCCGACATCGTCCCGAAGGAGAGATTTGTTGAGACCTCTCTGTGACGAGGCCTAGGGTTGTTTACTGGAAAATGGAAGTGTGCATTACAAGTTGGTGTGAAAAAGACTGATTTTTATTCAGCTGCTTTCTGTTAATTTGTTAGGTACTGCTGCGACGATTATCCCAGTTGTAAATCAAAGAGGTTATTGCTCCTCTATAAAAACAGCTATTTCTATGCCACACACAGACAATAAATGATAACATTCTTATTAAAAAAAAAAAAGATAATCATGTTTTTATTTATAAAACTAGCCGCTGCTCGTTTTTAAATAATAGTTGAAGCTCAAATGAAATAAATGAGTCTGTTTTAATTCCATAAATACCATCTGTTTCTTTTTGCTACACAAACTAATTGAAAATAATAAGTTTTCAGTATGTTTACTTGGTCCTTTCATTTAGTATTTTAATTAGGGTTCAAATTTTAATTTCTAGATAAAATTATTCGTAAAGTAGCATCGTTAATAATTAGTATCATACATATAAAGATCTAATGTAGGGATTTAAATAATCTGTATGAGTATACGAGCAAGACTTGCAGCTTTGCTATACTTTTAATAGTGGGCAGATTACAATTTTTAATTATAAATATTTATCATAAATTTAATCCGAGCTAATTCCACAGACAGTAATTAATTACATTAATATCACTTTACTTATTTAAAATTCATTCTCGGCTTTGTGAATTAAAGCCTTGCCTTCTATTCCATTACTTTATATAGGTAAGTGGAAACTAAATCATCTGAATTGCTATCATGAAAAATTATAAATGCGTTTTTAAAGCTTTGGCACATTATAAATCGGTCATTCAATTGTTGTTTCTTTTAAAGAGATGATTAGATTTTTTGGTCTCACTGTAATCTTGTAAGTACAGTGGGCCGCACGCATTGTTAGCAAAACCAGTATAAGTTGGCTTTTATTTCTATGGAAACTCAGCACTAGTATGTTAAACTAGCTCAAGTTCAAAGTGTCACCACACCACAGCGTGTGGTAGTCTGTACCATAAAAAAGCGTAAGTGTGGCTACATACATTATGAATGACACCAGAGGGGCAATTCCCGTATTTTAAAGACCGTTCGCATTCTAATCTCAGTCTCAATCTGTCAAAGTTACAATCAATTTACATACATTTTTGACAGGTTTTTGACATTGATTGACGCTGAGATGAGATTGCGACTTGAATTTGAACGTTTTTTAAGTACGATATTGGCCTGCAGATGAAAGTTGACTAAAACCCGTTTTAAAACACCCAAAAGTGACAACGGGGCGAGAACTAGGCGTACCGTACCTATCACCCCACTGAATCACCTAAGATTCATGACTAAATCGCAATCTGACAATGTGTACATATTTTATAAATCGCTCGCACCGAGCATTTGTTATGCATACTCGTGTCAGTGAGAATGTAAAAGGCAAATTAGTTTGCGCGCGAGGTTAGGGACGCCAACATGTGAGCAGATTAACAGGATTTTGGGTAGCTCTGACAAATTTTATCTGGGTACGCTATTAATATAGCACTCTGCTGGTAATTTGACACTGATAATCTGTTTTAGGCACTGTAATTTTAGCACAGAAGTACCATATCAAATTATGAAACATAAATAAGTAAGCATGGTGATTAATGGTCGTTGTTTCTCTGCATAAAAAGAGGCCTTTAGGCCGATTTCAAGATGGCAACACCCGATGAACTTGTGAAGGCCGCGGGAATCTACTGGATGCGATAAGCACTGACTGGGCCGGTCGATGTGGTGACGCTTGGGGGAGGCCAATGTCCAGCAGTGGACCTCTTTCGGCTTAATGATGGCGATGAACATTGCCATGATCCCAATGGTTGGGTGCCCTTGGTGATAGCAGTATGTTTTGAATAAGTTACTGTCCTCTGGTGTAATATATAACTCCACGTTGAAGTCGTGGTGGGGCTTGCGCGCTTCGAACTCTAGTTCTGTGCAGGTACAGTTTACTTTGCCGAAACAAGTCTAGAGTGAGGAGCCAGACCAAGAGAGATACAAAAACCCGCAGGGCAGCATGTGGCGAGCTGTTGGGCAGTAGCGCCCCCACGGGCCCTATCTTCCGGGAGAAGTCATGTTCCCCAACTCTGGCTCGCCTTTTTTGTTGGCTGCAGTGAACACTGACGAGGAGCTGAGCCTCCGTCTCGCCTCCAATCTCGCCTACATTGGCTGGCTGGAATGGAGATTCGCAAAAGCAACCGTGCTCGGAGGAAGGAAGTATTCCAGTATGATGCTGGTACAGATCTTGATCGTACTTCCGGGATTGTCCTGATAGCCGTGGAATACCTCTCTACTCCTCAAGCACCACAGGATATATTGCCCCCTTGTCGCTACATCACTATGTGCTAGCAATCTTTTCCGGCGGTCCATTATTGAGTGTGCAGGTCCCCGCTGCCATTTTATGCATATACCTACTGTATGCATAAAACATTGGTCAGGCAGAGGCCATAGTCCTTCCATAGTTTTAGGTAACCAGTCCAGTTTAGCCACCCAAATCTATAGACCAATACCTTTATCAGGCCTCCGTCACTCCATGTACTTGCGCGCTATAATTACCTACCGCTCGAGCGAGCGCTCTCGGACCGTTTGCGGTCCAAATTCGGTTCCCTGCGATTGCTGTAGGATCGCGCGGTGCGAAGCAATAACAACTGTACGCTTGAGCATTTAGGCACATTTTAGCATGCAGTGGTTGCTGAGGCGACGGAGTAGGCTATTATCTCAATAGGTATTGGAAATTTTCTACTGAGTGAAGTATCTGTTACGTAGTAACTATTTAGTAATCTGTGCCTTTATTTCTATATCCTGCAATAGTCCTATACCAACCGGGGGTCTCTTTGGATGCACTTGCAAAGTACATACAGGGATAATCGTTGGTCGATGCCTCATTTCATTGAAAGCGTCTAACGGACCTCTGTGAGTTTGCTTCGGCCCTTCGTACGCCTTCCAAAGGTCCGGGACCACAGTGTCCCGAGATATGTCGAATACACAATAATAATAATACCAGCCTATTATGGTCCTACTGCACGGCAAATGACAGCTCTTCCCATACTAGTGTAACGACACAAAAATAAGCGTCACCAAAATGTGATCTGATTAAACAAAATGGGCAGTTACTTTTATCTGATTTTGTTCATAATACGGGCGGGTATACCTATGTGTAGTGTTTGTGTCGAGGGCCTACATGTGTCGTGTTTATGTCGAGGGTTATAAAGTTTGTACGCCAATATCTTTTAAACAACTATAACTAGTCAAAGAAAAAGCTTACTAATTTGAAAACTCGTACAGTCGACCTCGTAATTACTTTACCACTTTTGATAAAATCTCCCCGTAAATTGAAACTTCATTATGGATGAAACAATCTCACTGAGAAACTTGTCTTAAAGCGAGAAAAAAATGACCGTGAGGTTTTATGCCTTTGAAAGCAATAACGAGGTAGACTATACCTTCCAATTTCAGTTTCACGTCTATCTATGATTTTACCAGCCTCTTTTTACCAAGCATAGATACAGAAATAAACGCGAAATACATCTATTATTTTCAACTACCATAGACAAGGCAGAAGCGATGGTATCGACATAAATTCTAGTCTTTGCACTATCAATCATGCATTCAAAGCGAATAGCTACTGGTTTGCGAATAAAGCCGAAACAAAGTGCTTCTGTGTATTTTAGCTCTGAAAAATGATTTCCGGGAACGGATAGTTACTTTTTAACCATTCGAAAAAGTGTGTCAATCGGTGCCTAGAATACTAAGTTACCTAGAATAGAATAGAATATTCATTTATTTGCAGAGAATGTAGATATTTACAATAGGGTGGTAACAATAATATTAAAGAATTCTTGTACATTCTACCATTTTGGCATGCAACCATTGAAGCAGTTTATCATCAAACATACAAACATTGCTATACAAATAAAATTTATCCGCTCGAAAAACCGATACGGTGTAGTTACATTTATTCAATAGAAGTACATTTAGTTTCTTTTTGAAAGTTGGTACTGTTTTCTTTTTTATGGAATTAGGAATGTGGTTAAAATTAGCTGGTGCCATACCAAAAACACTTTTCCTCAACGGAGCAGTCCTATTATCCAACTGTGCGTAACAAGTTTTGGTGTTGAGATCGCTAAGTTACATCTCGGTATCTGCTTTCCGATAAAGTTAAAAATAGATGGCAAAAGCAGCGTTTTTGGGCTTTAAAAATACTCTCTCTTTCGGTACGATTGCCCCAATATATAATACCCAACCTTAAAGTAGAAACGACGAGACCATGATCTGCTAGTAATATACATAAAAACATAACATACACATAAATACATTCATAACATATCCATACACAGACAATTCCTATCATTTGTAACTTAATATAACTTTCTGTACCATGATATATTACCTATACAGTATGTTATCAAACTGCTGCTATGTGAGTTGTAACAGGAACCTTGTGGAAATCTGATGTTCTAAGGTTGAGGAAGACTATCCGCACGTGATACAGTTTATACTAGTACGAGGGGATAGGGCGAATCAGACTATACACAACCAAACCATCTTTTCATTGTACCATTTCACCTACAGCGATCTGTCTATTGTGTGTTTATTGTTGAATTACTCTGTATGGTCGTCTCAAATTTGTGAATTAATAAATAAATAAATACTGTTTTGATATTAACTTTTTTTAAAGATTATAAAATCATTTAACAATTTCCATCAATATCATCAGCTGGAGTAGGTATATCATATTCCGTTCATTCCACGCCTGTATTTGGCTAAGGTGGAACTCTAAAAGTACATACACATAGTAAGTTGCGTGTAATACAGGCGATTATATTGCCTTTAACTGGGCAAAAATCTATGGTAAGTTCTTGGTTGGTATATCTGGTAGCTTTTATGTGTCTATAAAATATGCTATCTTTGTTTTTTTATGATATTGGATCCAAAGAAAAACACTGACCTCATCTAGTTTTTAATAATATTGACGTGTAAAATGTTTGTGAAAACCTCCTTCAATATAATTTATATTAAAATTTTCGTTTGCTATGATAATATTTTTGCGTATAAAACTAGAGGAACAAGGAATACATTCTAGTCTACACGATACGTAGGCACGTGTCATGTCTACAAAACCAACCGCAAAGTGCTATCTTCTCCGACACGAGTAAGGAAACAGAATACATACAATAACAAAGCTAGATATAACACCGAGAACACGATACAAATGCTATCTGAAGATTGATCTGAACCGCCAACTAGCCTCAAGAAAATTCCTTTTCGGATACATTTCTCGCGTCTGTATGACGGATTATGATGTATTTATATGTATTTTCTACTGATAACCGAATATTATATCGATGTTGCTTTAATTGGGGTATAGAGGTTAGGTACTGCAATCATTTAAATTGGATAAGGAACAAAAAAAAAGAAACGTTGATTGGTATATATGCGAAATATGATAAAATGGCTAGAAAGAAGGTGACTACGGACATATCGACTAATAGAGAAGTATTTATGAATATTATATTATTATGCTACTTCGACCCCGAAATAAATTGGGACAACACCAAAAGAATGATGAAGGACGAAGGGGCAAAAAGTTTAAAAGACAGCTTTCGTAGTGCAGGTTTAAAACCTTACAAATCCCACTTGCTGTAAAAGAAAACATCGTGAAGCAAGAAAGCGAGGGTTTTATAGTTTGAAATTGCCAACACGCGGTGTACAAACCTGGCGATTAATGCTCGATCCTTCTTTGTGTGACACGACACCTTTGCTTTGCAGTAAGATAATTGGACATCTTGGATGTGAGCAACACAGGACCGGTCGAGGCGGCGACGCTTGACGGACATCTTGCGGCTAAAATGATGATGATGATGATGATTGTCAACTGTCTTATGTTGTTGATGTGGTCTCACTATATTGACTGATTCGCACTGCAAATAACTGTTAAAGCGAACTGTCGTAGATACGAGGGTAGTGAGTGAGAATAAATACGTCATCCGCGTGTTTCGCGGAGCCAATGAGCGATAAGTGTGGTATCTATAACGACATGGATGCCGCCAAGTTACTGAAAAGAAACTTTTCAAATCTCCAAATGTTATAACTACCTACTTCTATCTTGTCATTACCAACATCAAAACCAATAACATATCAAAGAGATATAGACGTTATAAGTCAAGATTGTAGGTTGACAATTGCTATTACATACTTAGGATTAGCAACAATCTGTGGTAAACGGAGTGTTATTATATTAGGTATTTACATAATATGAAATTGCCGTTTATAAAGTAAGTTAAAGATATTTTTATATCAATATTTTTTATTTCTATATGAATCAAAATATGCACTCATGCTATCGATGCATATCTGCCAGCGCAGGGGTAATTTTTCAATGCCCTTCTTGAAGACTACGGGAGCCAACAAACTCTTCATAGGCATTTTGTACTGCCTCTCGGGTATTTAATTTTTTCCCTGCCTAGAAGTTGTCCAAATTTTGAAAAAGTTGAAGTCTGTCGGCGCAATGTCTGGTGAATACGGTGAATGACGCAAAACTTCCAACCCTAGCTCTTGTAGCTTAAAGACCGTCTGTTGTGCCGTGTGAGGTCGAGCGAGCTTGCGAAGCTTTGCGAGCTTCTCCATCATTGTGTCCAGTTCCTCACAGTACTGCTGTTGTGCTGTACACAGTTAATGCTGGTGCCATTTAGTAAGAAGTGTGATTAATTATTTATTTATTTAAAACTCTTATTCTATCATTACAGGTTTTGGAACCAAATGCGATAGATAGAACTAAGTACTTATAATATTAACTATTTTAAATAACATCTTTTACCATAACATAACATCAAAACATCATACAATAACATCTATTATACCGGCACTAGACAACCAAACAGTGACTAAGACTTTTTAAGGGGAAGTGTTTGTTTGGGGAATTTCCTAGGCGCTGAATCAGGGTCTAACCAACATGATGACCGCTTACGATTATCAAAAATATTCCATTTATCATCGCAAGAGACAAGGCGGGGTTCAAAATCCCTTCGTTTCTGTGGCTGTTAAGCAACGCAAGGCATACTTGTTCGTCACGCTGGCGATCGTTCGGTTCGTGTGGCGCCCACTTGTTAAGTTTTTTTTACCTTGCCCATTTGACGCAAATGAACCAATATTGTTTTGATACTAACGTTCAAAGCTGCTGCTAACTCAGCCGTAGATTGAGTATCGTCAGCTTCCACTATCGCCTTTAATTCGTCGCTGTTGAATATAGTTTTCGGGGGACCACGGGGTTTATTTTTTAGATCAAAATTTTCATGTCGGAAGCGTTCAAACCAAAAACGAGTCGTGCGTTCGTTTGTAGTGTTCACTTCACTCCTGAAATGTAATTAATGTTGTAAGCCGTTTGTGCGGCATTGCTACCGCGAAGAAACTCGTATTTCATTTACTCGTATTTTTATCGTGTTCATATTGATGAAAAGATACAAATGTAGTGAAAACAAAACACTAATCAATAAACAAATTACTGAATTTAAAAATAGAATTCTATATTTTTTTAATAAAATTCATTTGAAGTTAGAATTGATTGCCAGCCATACCTAAATTTTATTACTCTACTCGCACTACTTTCATTATAATGAATTGTGATTTGACTAAGCTTAGCAAACGATTGGTGTCTCAAGCTATTGAAATACAGATTTCGTTTGCTTCGGGGTTCACAATATTATCAATATAAATAGGTACATAAGGCGAAACCGCTTTGTTACTGCCTTCTAAACTTGCAGGCAACGTATAACCTTTATCTGTGGATAGAAATATGTTTCTAAGGGTTTGTAGAGGTGCAATAAGAGCAAACTTTTTATACCTTTGAGTGAGTCTAGTCACAGGAAAAAGCCTGCTAAATTGTTAAGAGCTCAATTGTCGCTAATGAGACACAATAATATCCCTCCTCCCATAAAGCTTAGTAAAAGTTGCTCGACCTTCAAATTGAAATTAAAAGAATTTCTTTTAAGCCATCAAAATGATTTTGAAAATGTTCGAACCGACATATCTGCCATATAAAGCTACTTTTTTATGTAGGTAATACGCATTGCAGTTATTTATTTTAGTTTTTCATTAATCTCAGTACAACATACACACACACACAAACACACACGTGTATCTCACAACTTTTTATTTTGTGTGAGCTTTTATATGTTTAATAATATGTTTCACGTTTAATTAATTTTCTTAATTTATGATACCGAACACACACTTCCCTATGTGGTTGTTACTCCAGCGTATGGCACTCGTGGGCTGCAGCTGAAAATCAGCGTCAGGTGGTACACCTTGTGTTATCATCTGACATTATGCTGAGCTGAGGCCCTTTTGGCATTATAATATTATTGTTGTTTTCTGTGTTATAGTTTTAAGGTTATTATTATTTATTTTGCTGTAATGCCAATAAACGCAGTTTTCTTTCTTTCTTTCACAATTACTTTTTATTGTTACCGAACTTAATCAGTTCGATCGACATATGAGGGACTAATACATAATATCGTTCACGTCATCAAACGATTACTGTGATACAATTAAAACAAATTTATTGTAAAACAAAACATTTGTACAGTTTCATTCGAATTAATGTGACCGGTAAAACCAGTTTGTCAGTTTTACATGTCAAATTAATCCGATTAATTAGTTTAACTGATAAAGTGGAGATTTGATTGTTTTCAATGTTTAATTAATGTGTATCGGTGGCAATTATTAATGATAATTGAGGGAAAGTAACGGACTGCAGAAACTAATTAGTTTATTGTAATAGTAACGATAAATAAAGATCAGTGATATGGTTAACTTACACTGTTTTTGTAACTAAGGATGTTTGAGGGTTAATTCTTTGATATTGAAGTTCTATTTGATTTTATTTATTCGTTTATTTGCACTAAAAAGTATGACATGACTTAGGTATTTTATAGGACTTAAGCATAAATGCCAAGATGCGGGTGTTATAAATACTACATGGTGTTAACTTATTAAAAAAATATAATTACTTATTAAAAAAATATATATACTTATTAAAAAAATATAAATACTTATTAAAAACACACGACACGGATGGCGCAGTTGTTAAACGATTGACTGCTGCGTTACGTGTCGCGGGTTCGATCCCCGCACGGAACTAATATTTGTATGACCTGCAAGTAGTTGTTCCGGGTCTGGCTGTTTGTGTATGTGCGTTTAAATGTTTGTAAACGCACCCACAATACAGGAGAAATTCCTAGTGTGGGGAAACGTTTAAAAAAATATATAATAATACATATATATATATAAGTATACTTATTACGAAAGTCTTTTTCCGATGTACAACAAACCGCTTTCACAAATAGTGCTCAAACATTTTAATCAATGCATAATGAAAGAAAAAAGAACCACACACAACATTATCAAACAAGCTTATCTTTCGCAGTTGTCAGAACAATAACAACAGAGGCAGACGGTTAGTCAGTTAGACTCGTAATGTTATACATGCAATACGACAGTTAGCAGACACGATGACGATATCAAGTCTCAAGAGACAAGGCAAGCCTATGAACATTAATATAATCAAGCATAGATATAGGCTGACAAACATAATTAGTTGTATAATAAAAATGCCGTAACATTTTAAGCAGTAATTTGTATTTAACTTTGAGAATTCATAGACAATTATTGAAGAAGGCACACAGTAGAGCAGTGGTGACCCAGTGGTAACGGCCGTGACTTACGAGTTGTAGGTCGTAGGTTCGAACCCAGACAGGCGCTTTACTTAGTATAAATTATTTCTTCACCACTCCTCTCAAAACGGTGAAGGAAAACATCGAGAGGAAACCGGCATGTTCTAGAACTAAAAATTTTAAAGACATGTGACATCTACCAACCCGCACTGGGCCCACGTGTGGATTACGGCCCCCTCCCTCTCACCGAGAGGAGGCCTGTGTCCCAGCAGTGGGAACGTTATAGGCTGATGATGATGATGTTATTGAAGAAGGAAGTGAGCAAACCAATGTTGCCGTCACCGTATAAATATGAACATCGTAAGTTATACAGGGTGTTTGGTAGGGAGCTGTACATACGCCTAGGGTAGAAACTAGGGATAGTCTGCTACCTACGCCCGCCCATTATATTGACCTTGGCCTCAAGGTTTTTTTTTAATTTATTTTTATTTTTTATTTGACTTTTTTGTGATTTTTTGACTAAAACTACCTGTAGCTCAAAATCTATCCATGGGACCGGTCGGCTAATGGTCTTGTTTTAATCGTTAGAGTCTTAGGGTCCTGCAAAAAATTATTTTACACCAGAAAATTGTGGAGAAGAAAAGTTATGGGGCCTGAAGTACCGTAGTAAGGTAAAGAAATAATTTTAAGGTAAGGTAGTAAGGTAAAAAAACCTTGAGGCCAAGGTCAATATAATGGGCGGGGGTAGGTAGCAGACTATCCCTAGTTTCTACCCTAGGCGTATGTACAGCTCCCTTCCAAACACCCTGTATATCTATAAGTATAAAGTATCGAAAAATTGTGTACTGCAACAAACCATTTATAATTTAACGCATTATTTTTCTATAGTTTATAATCTGTACCTACATGGCAATTTTTTGTGAACTGGTATCAAACTTGCATGCGACAGTTCGCATTTTGTAATAATACTAAAATAGCCAAGTAATTGCGACCAACTTGGAAGTAAGTAATGATCGCCGCCCGCTGCCGCGGCACCGTCGCGTCGGCTAGCGCGCGGTTGGTCACAGTTCTGATTTAACCTAAGCCATTTGGTCGGGGTGCCCTGGCTTAGTCGGCGAAGAAAGGCAAATGCGTTTATTAGCATTTCAGCAAAATAAATACACTTTGAAACTATAAAACAGAAAACAAGGATTTTAACGCCAAAAGGGACTCAGCTCAGCATAATAAAAGTGTAGGTTTGTTCACAATTTTTTTTTTCAAACCTTGCCCCACACTAGGAATTTCTCCTGTATTGTAGGTGCGTTTACAAACATTTAAACTCACATACACAAACAGCCAGACCCGGAACAATTACTTGTAGGTCATACAAATATTTGTTCCGTGCGGGAATCGAACCCGAGACACGCAGCGCAGCAGTCAATCGCTTAACCACTGCGCCAACCGTGCCGAATTTGATGGTTTGACATGGATAGATTATAAACTATCGAAAATTAATACGTTATATTGTAAGCAGTATGGTACAGTTCATAATTTTAGTTATCGACAGTTTACAATCTCGCGAGATAGATTTGTAGCGGTATCTACATCGCCACATGCGAACTGCGCATCACACTGACGTCACGCGAAATCCTGCATCGCGCAAGCAGAGTTTACCGCGCAACTAGCATATATACAACGTTCAGACATCAGTCGTCGGGGCAGTTGCCCACCAGACACAATAACCGTTTGGTCGGAGGATCCTCCCTTTACTATGGGTATGAGTGAACTTTACACCCGTTTCCTCATACCTCTATACTGTTGACCCCGAACTTGGACATTGACGCAGCCTTCGAGCAGCTAGTTCAGCGTGACATCATCACCGTGGCTTCCTCAAGCTTTCGAGCGGTGAGTCTCAGCCAGCCAGCACTCACTGCTTCAAACATGTATCTTGACCACCACCATGCAGCAAACGCGCACTCCTGGTCATCACCCTCAGCCTCATCAGCAACCTTGGCACAGCACACTGCACTTTCGGCCGGTCAACAAGCAGAGCCATTCACACGTCTCCTGGTCGACGCCAGCAGTCAGCCTCAACCCAGCGCTGTACCACATCCAACGCCCTGGAGCATACCGCAGCGCCACCCCGACTCACTGGAGAATCACCGCAGACAGTTCCGACTCACCGTGAACTATGCGGCACACTGTTCCGACCCTTTGGAACCTCAACTGGCACTGGCAAGCATTGCAAGATACACAAATCAGCCCACTATCGACCTCCGTTCTCCGGAGGGGACTAATGTAGTGGTATCTGCAATGCCACACGCGAACTACGCATCACACTGATGTCACGCAAAATCCTGCATCACGCAAGCAGAGTTTACCGCGCAACTGGCATGTATACAACGCCCCGACATCAATCGTCGGGCAGTTGCCCACCAGACACAACACCCGTCTGGTCGGAGGATCCTCCCTTTTCTATAGAGGTCATCCTCTATAGAAAAGGGAGGATCACTCATGTGAACTTTACACCCTGTTACTCATACCTCTATAAATTAAAAACTAAGTAACGGTGATATTGCCATCACGTAAAAACAGTAGCCAAAAATATTGTTGCTAGTGCTTAGGTTTATGTTTTAAATAATTATTGAGCATTTGGTATCTATAATTTATTAGTGATTAAAGGAAGAAATGTTATACTTTTAAAAACAGTTTATTAATGTGAAAAAAACACCTAATTAATTTTTGTTATTATCCAGCCAGAATGTTACATTCCAAAGATTAATTCCTTCCTTCCTTAACACTCAGTCTTTAAACTTTCCTTTAAATTTTTCTTTCAGGCTTATGATACCACCACTTCGCTAAAAACGCGAGGTATAAAAATTTGTCGCGAGAATTTCCTACGTAGAGAACTGCATAATTATGCAATTTATAAAAATCGTCCCTCTTACACTTTGATCCCCCATTTTGATTTATGTTGGTGACTGTATAAAAGAATAGGGCAGGGCTGAACTGGCCTTAAGCTGGTCGTGCTTATGAAATATTAATGAGTAAAAACGTTTTCATTTCGGAGCACGTTGAAAACGCATTGAATTTTTGAGAGTTCAAAGATTGAGGTTAGGATTTGAGAGTAGGTATATAATACCAGCCCGTTACTGTACCAGTCCAGGGCAAAGACCTCTTCTGATATAGAGAAGGTACGAGCATTGATCTCCACGCTTGCTGAAGACGGGTTAGCGATTTCAGTCGGTGATGGATTGGTGTATTTTCTTATATTAACAGTAACTATGCAAGTCCAGGTTCGCTCCCGATGTTTTCCTTCACCGGTGTCAGCAATGTCCACACAGCAGCAGGTTCAGTTACCACAAACTGACAAATTTTCTCATACGATTTTGAACTTAACTGTCAACATTTTAAGGTTTAAAATCCTTTGGAGAAATTTGACTCACAAAGCACATATGAATTGAAAAAGTCACAGTCCATAACCTCGTGCATGAGAGGCGAGGCCTTAACCACTGGGCCATCACGTTTTTTCTGCGTTGCGGTCATTGTCGCACTTAAAAAACGTTCAAATTCAAGTCGCAATCTCATCTCAGCGACAATCAATGTCAAAAACCTGTCAAAAATGTATGTAAATTGATTGTAATTTTGACATATTGAGACTGAGATTAGAATGCGAACGGTCTTAAAAATACGGGAATTGCCCCTCAGAGGGTAGGTATATATGTTATCATTTATGTAAAGGTCTAATCGACTCCGGTTAATTTAAAGTCAAAATACTGTTTCAATATCAGCCGTACGAACGTAATTCCAAAACGTTTCCAAAAATAAAACCATACATCGTTAGCCCCACAGCAAAAGATACAACGCTAATCCGCAAACTAACGGCTAGTGATATGAACACACCTTTTCCAGTATAAATATTTCTGTATTTCAATTCTTTCACACATACAAACCTGGTGTATAGCTATATTTGACAAACTATTTAATTAGGTACTCAACATAATATCAATATAGACTTCTTGAAGACAACCTTCTGATTTCGAAGCTCGAAGAGAACTAACTTAGAAACTAGGCGATGCTCCAAACATCATATTTACATCCCGTTTCGTTATTAAACCAGTACTTTTTCGGTAACCGTCAAATGACTACACCTGATTCAAAAATCATTTGAGGCAAATCACATCATTCAGTTTTAAATTTGGTATTTAAAATCACTACAAATCTTATTAATATTTGGAAATCATGACACTAGTGACTATAGGTAATCTGCAACAATATCGACTACTTATCACAATACCAAAAAGAAAGTGAATTTTTCTACACAGTAAATTTTTGCGTTTGTCTCTCTAGACTTCACTTTTAGACTTTGTCACATTAAACTCGTAATTTTCACGATCTTTCCCGCTAATGTTTTTTGTTATGACAAGATGCTACGCAGATATAAAAAAAAATACTTTTTTATTTGCCAAATCATCATAACAACCTTGCACAACCTAAGTTAGTAACAAACAGTAAAGGTAGAAAAAAATTTGTTTGATACATGTATCGGTGGGTACTTATTATGGTTGTTAGCACGGAACAGGGGGCCTACGGGATCCTTGAGGATATGTCCGAAAGTAGTTCGATACTTATAAGTAAACCCTACTCTCGATTATTTAACTTTTCCGGACGGGCTAAAACACATCGGGAGTAGGAAAACTGTCTAAATGCTTTGTCATCAATTTTTAGTTCGGGCCCCGGACTAATATTATGTCCGTAAGTGTTACGGAGTAGGAAACATTCGTTACTCCGGCCGAAACGACGGACTTCGTACATAAGGAGTAGGGCCCCTGATTCACTCTGCTCCCCGAACTACGGTGGACAGGTTTTCCTCGTTCTCTGTAAATGTAATTATAGTAGCAGACTTGCGACAAAATAATTATTTTGGTAGCAAAAAATGTTTTGTTAATAATAAAAAAGTTGTTTTTATTATAAATAAAATTTCATGTACCACTGCTTGTCTCTGCATCACCCAAAGGTTGACTGGTAGAAAATGCCTATGGCATTAAGTTCGCCACTGTACATTTGTGTGCTTAAAGTGTTAAATAAAAAGCAAGAAGTAACGTACAGCAGTAATTAAATTAAGGAAGGTAACCATGAAGAACTGAATAGTGCTAAAAACTTGTAGGTTAATTTGATATAGTATAGGCAAAATATTTAGATGCTTAGTTTGTTTACAAAGTGTTTGGTGTTGGGTGGTGTATATTTATTATTAAAACCAGTGGCAAAGTAAATTCAAAGTTAAAATTAAATTAAAATTTAAAGTAGGTGGTAATTTATACCGTTCATTTTGTTTAAATCGGTAACTGAACGGTGTGTGTAAACTGACGTGAAAATGAATGTTGGTGATTTATTTTAATAACTAGTAATTTTAAGTATTTCTTCAGTAAAATCATAATTCATTGAGTTAAGAAACTTAATAATATCAGATTTTACGTAATGGTATGGTTAAGGCTTTTATTGGCCGAACGTAGTCAACAACAACATCAAATCTGGCATAGCAATACCAAAATAAGAGTTTATCGTGCTAATTCTAACGTTTGTCCAACGTTAGTCCAAACAACGCTAGTTATTATAGGTATGGTCACTTTGCTAAAACAGAGATTATCATTTTTTTTTATTTTTTTATTTAAGGTTTGTTTGCTCTTGACTCAAGTCTAGGTGAGTGGTGACAGAGACAGAGTCGACGGTGGAGTGAGCTTACCCAGAAAAAGCCTGTTTACTCTCACTTAGGGTTGTATGCGTTCGGAAACACAGACGCAGGTAGAGAGTTCCACTCATCTGCTGTGCGCATTACAAAAGACATTTGAAAACGCTTAGTGCGAATTGGTGGAATAGCAACAAGGTAAGGTTGGTAACTTGCAGTGCGTCCAGATGACCGATGGAAGAAGGGGCCGGTGGAATGAGGTTGTGGAGTTCTTGGGCACACTCACCGAAGTACAATAAAATTATTTATGGACTTTTTCACATTAAACTTGTTCGTTGACGCGTCTCAGTGTTAACGTCGCCATTTGTATCTTACTAGCACTTTGCCAGTGGCTTTGTTCGCTCTATGTTTCCCTATCCCATGGGAATGGAAAAAAAATCCAGCATTGTGCAAGGGATTGGTGTGGGCATAAATGAGTCAACTAATTTGAGTCACGATTTTCTTTTTATATGTATAAGATAACTTATATGGAGTAATCAACATCCATATATAAACTCAACTACGTTTCTGTAAATAGAGTGTTTTATTGTTTTATAAGGTAAGCACCTTATGCTTTACAAAATATTACTTTACCTGTAAATAGAGAAACAACATTCAAAGCTTTTAATTTCACGAATATCCTCTCCTATCCTTCAGATATTTTATCTCACACAAACGTTTTTTTATAACCTCAAATTCACTTGACACATTGACAGGTGCAAAACACTCTCATCTCAGTTCACCTCGGTCAGTCATTCATTCCTGCAATCTATCTTATCGGTCATTCTAATAATCGCTCGTGCGAATGAGCGCGGGCAAATTCATATGAAAGAAACTATAGGTATGTAAGTATGTAATCATTTCTTTACATATAATAATAATAATAATATGGGACAACATCCACACAAGGTCTTCAGGTCCCGAACTAGGCAGAGCCTGTACTACGGTAACCTGATGACTGATATACATACTTATATACATATACACACCCAGACACAGGTCAAACAGACATGTTCATGCACACATATGTTTGACTTGTCCGGGGATCGAACCCGGGACCAGCGGCTCAGAAGGCAGGATCGCTACCAACTGCGCCAACCGGTCAGTCAATATATATCCTATATACATTATGTATTGATGGCAAAGAAATTAAATTATACTTTCACGATAATATATTATGACGAAGTTCTTAGTATTAAGGTTTTCGGAAGTCGACCGTACCTACGTACTCTGCAACAATAACTTACGAAAGTTTATTTGTACCTACAGTAATAGTTTATCGGGCTCATTTTAACGTATTTTAACGTTTGTCTATTATAGGTACTACGCAATAAACCTACTTGCTGCTAATTTGTACCTAAATGATAAATGATTTTACAGAAATAAAACACAAAGTACAAACTTTGTACAAACACCTTTACACGTCAATCACATTTTTTAAACTAGATGAGGTCGGCGTTTCCTATCTGATTACTCTGAGAAGAAAGGCCGAAACAAACTCAGAGGTCACAGTCTCTTTTATAGTCCAGACATAATCTTGGTCAGATCTTGTGAAAACCTATGTGACCTAATCGTATGCTGGATAATTTATTTAAAAGTATTTTTTGTCGTTTTCCGATCAAAAACTCGGTCATACCAAAAGAAAAGTTTATTATTTACTTTCATACCTACCCTATCAGGTAAATTTTTACGTTTGTCCACAGTTACGACGGGCGCATAAAGGGCCCGACTGCGCATTGGGCGGACGACGTGCTCGGTGGCCGGGCGCGGTGGCACGCCGCCACGCCATCTTCCCTGAGGATACGTGACGTCATCCCCACTGACCGCGCCATGTACCGCTGCAGGGTAGACTTTAAAATATCGCCCACGAGGAACCATAAGATCTTGTTGGATGTTATTGGTGAGTAGAATGGTATTTATTCAAGAAAATAATATGTGCTACCTCGTACAAACTGTAAGCATAAATGCTATTTATAAAACGATCACACAAAATTATACCTATGCTCGTGTGACTGCCTCGTAAATTGGTGATCGCAAACGCTTCTGCCGAGCTTAAGGTCAAAGGTTTGACTGCCAGTTCGACCAAAGAGTAGCATTTTCATGTGTTCGGTTAATGACATTAAGTTCACCACCAGAAACACCACACCGCATCACAGGGGGCTTAAACATATCTGAGAAATATGCGTATACTATTTCGTCTCTGCCTAATTATTCAGGCAATGCATGTGTCATGTTGCGTTATAACATTATTCAGTCAATACCGCAGTTCCAACTGAACTCAACTCCACGTCCATCGTCAGTTGTTCATACTAATACGCGATCCAACACCCTGGTGTTGAATTTGTCCTAATAGACATTCGCGATGTGCTCGCATAACTAAACATTTGACGATCAACGTCCCCTAATCCTGTTTATTAAAACGGCGTTTATGTTTATCAAACTAGTTATCCGTTAATTCATTCGCATGCAAACTACCTAGTCCCGTTTGACCGGCATTGACTATCGAAAGATACTAAAACAATTAATCATGATGAGCACAGAACCGAAAATGAACATTATTTTGTCTTGAGTTTGTGTATAAACACAACCTCAAGACAAAATAATGTTCATTTTGACAATAATGTCTAAATATGACAGCTACTTCTTCTTCTCTCGAATTGTCACAAACTACATAAAATGCTTGTGCTACGTTAAAAATATAAGCCAGCCAGTAAGATGTTCTCAGAACTCAGAATCAATGTATAGAAGTTAAATAATAAAAATAAAACGAATAAGTACAATAAATCTAGACATACTATCACGGCATTCAGCCCTTCACTTTTCTGTCATATTTCCTATAACACACGCTCACACACACTCACTCTCTCTCACACACACACCTACACACACACACACATATTAACCCTAGGATAAGTAATAATCAATAGTCTAAGCTTTTTCTGGTTTTATATAACTTACCGCATTTGTGTACAAGTGCAAAATCCGATATAAATGTAACTGCTTCAGAAGGGTTGGAGACCTGGAATCCTGAAATACAGGTCTTACGCACCAGTCGCTAACAGTATAATTCAACCTATAACTACTACTATACTATAACTACTATATACTACTACTAGTAACTATTAAGCATTGTGCTTGATCATTTGAAAATGTACTAATATATTGTGGTGAGAAATAAATCAGTAACATAACTTATTTAAAACTGTCCAGGATGCACAAGATGTATGTATACTTAAGTATATCCAGTCGTAGTCGTATTTAAATAGACTCCTGACTGACAGTGACAAATGACACACAATAACTAAAAGTGCAGCGCTCTTCTCTCTCAAACTTAGCTGGATCTCACTCATATTAAATAACACCGTTTGACACAATAGTACATTACTAAGTGCAGGTTACACTCCGTGACGCTTTTACGTAGATAGTTATTGTACAATATTCATAGCTCGACTAGGTATCACTGCGCTCCAGCACTGTCTAGGATCGTTCATTTAACATTTATAGTGACTATTTCAAATTCGCATTCGAATGCAAACTTCCACTGTGCTCGTCTGAACACGCCTTTAATATTCTACAGCCAATTTGTGGTTATTGGAGCTGCGTTAAAGCTTTTATGTGTTTCAGTCATTACTGATTGCCATCAATGAGGCGGATAGACTTCAATAAATTGTGGTCGCAATGTTAGTGGCTTAATCGAGGTTATTTTGATGCGGATAAGAGCTGTCATTTGAACACAGTTTATCCATTTCAACCTAAAAATGTAAACGTAACAATTTGAGTAAGGCACTCGCATTGAAATGTAAAAACAACAGAAAGTAATCATGATGTTTGCCAAATGAAGTGAAAGAAAAAGTTCAAACAACGAATTTTTTTCAATCCAACCAGAGAGTGCAAATGTGAAGCCATTTTGCGAAACAAGTTTGTAACTTTTGAGAACTTTTTATTTTGCGGACTGTTCGCAAAGAACAAAAATAAAAGATGAATGTCGGTGTCTCTAAGGATTTGATTAGATTTTTGCGCCATTTTACAATTTATAGGATTTCAGGTAAGTTAGTTGTTTGCAGATACGGGTTTGAATGCTTCGCAACATTGTGTGATATGGCTAGTGCGTATGACGTATGTATAGATAGCGTGATTATTTATCATTATAATAAATGATATATACAAGGTGTTGTTTTGCATCCTCGTCAAATTCGAGGAGGTAACTGTGCTAATGATTCTCGACACGAATCAATAATAAAACAAGTAGGTATTTATTTTTAAATTTTGTCATTTTCGGAAATCGGCATGTGTAGGGCCCGTGTGATAGCGCCCTATAACTGCGCTGTAGCTGTAACGCATGCACACAGCGACATAGTCGTACGACACTGCCTACCACATACGCAACGGGGCGATTCTATTCTTTGAAAGTAGAGTATTCTGAAATACTGTCAAACTTAAATATAAAAAAAAAACAAGTATGTATTAATTATTGAGCAGGATCGTAATTTTATTTGATTATTTATGTCTTTCATAACAGCCTCCTGAAATTTGACGAGGATGCAAAACAACAGGTAGTATATAATTATTGAATACCAAGCTAACTCAAGGAATAATATCGATAAGGCGAAGCTAAGGACCAAATAGCTACGATGATACAGTTGAAAACTACAAACTTAAATTATCCACCAGTCATCGTCTCCCGATGCATTATCCCACGTCCTTACCAAAAGTGATTGACCCACGAGTACGCGATCGACGCGATCGTTTGTATGAATTTCACATACAAACGCAACTTGATTGATCGCGCGACTATGTCACATTCATATAAAAGAGCGCGACGATCGCGTACTCGTGTAGCGATCGCTTTTGTTTAGGATTTGGCCTTACCCATTTTTTGGGCGCAGCATATTTTCTTCTAATAAAGATCTCATCACAAAGTGTTTATTGTGTTTATGAATAATCGAAAACTAAATCAAAATCAAAAGTCATTTATTCAAACTAGGCTGAGAATCAGCACTTTTCGAACGTCAAAATCACATAAGACAGTCCCCCCAAAACGCCCGCCCTTCACCATTTCCTAGTGCTTTAGCTGGGAAGAAGAAGTGGCGGAACAAACTCCCCAGCAGCACTGCTGTCTGTTCAGTTATAAGAACTGGATTCTATATAGTAATATGTAATTAACATTACGAAACACAAAAACATTAAAATTATTTGCCATATGTCAGCTAGCACAAGCCAATATTGAAAACTATACTCAAGCAGAAATAAATAATAAATTTAGAAGTATTAGCTGTTGCCCACGACTTCGTCTACAATCCAGGATAAAAAGTAGCCTATGCCCTTATCTAGGCCATGGTATCTGTGTGCCAAATTTCAAAATCCGTTCAGCCGTTTTAACTGAAAGCAACAAACAAACAAACTCACTTTCGCATTTAAATTAGGATGTATGTAGGACAAAACATTGCGAAATGGTAATTGAGCGACAGACGGAACCAATAAACAATTCATAATTCATCAAAATGATGGAAACAGCTAACAAAATTATCCACCGCCCAGTCTCCTTATTATTCTCTGTATATACCGGTCTTGGCATATCAATAAGGCTTTATTTACCACAAAACGTTGGTGTATCAATATTTTATGACTGTTCAAGTCACCTGGTTCCCATGTCCGTTATAAATTTATGTGTGGTATCGGAGCGCAGCCAAATAGTATCGGTTTATTGGCAGACATCTTGGTCCCGATGATGAAGTTGCGTTTTAGGAGTTATGAAATATTATATTGGTTGCAAATGATGTTTAGGATGCGGTATTATTCAGAAATTGAGATTCTATAGTTAGTGCTTTTTCAGTTTGGCGTTAATAACTTAAATTTGAGTCTGAATTACGTAAATTTTTGTCACTTTACCTTTCAAATCGGATCAGAGCAATGCCGCTTTTGTGACATTAATTCATTATGTTTGACTACTTAAATTTTCAGTTAATATTATATTCAAATCACAACAACTGTCATTTCTTCAATTGCTATTATTGGCTATAACATGGCAAGTTAATTTCATAAACAATTATAGTCCCTGACCGTACCTTACTATCCAGGGCATTTATAAAAAAATCTTCTTAGTTTTTTCTCCATATCTACCCCCTTTGCAACATACAGCGTGAAGTCAAACTATGATATCCAGAGACGCAGCAAAAAAGTGTAAGCTCAATGAAGTAGCCATTTTACTCGGCCGTCTGTGGCTGCATATTGCACGGTGGCTCTATGCCAATCTCAGTTTTATTGGCTAATAATTCTTTTAGTTTTATTACTGTGTCGAATTATGTAATTGAATTAATGCGCTTTAAATGTGATGATATTGACGATTTGTTAAGAAACTGACATAAAGAGCATGTATCAGAAAGGTGTGGAGAGACCATCAAACTGAACAACTTTCGCCACGGAACCAACATGGTATTAAAATAACAACAACTGTCCTATACAAATTTCAATACCTACTGGACCCATAATGTATGGGACGGCAGATATTTTTTTCGATTATGATGTTGGTCCTATATAGAGTTGTTAAGTTTGATGGTTTGTACCACCCTTAAAATGACCACACTTTTATGATACATGCTGTAGATGTGACTTTGTGATTGGTCCATTGGTCTGCGTTATCCAATTCCTTTGTCTGACCACCCGTAATTGGTTCGAGTCACGAACAATTTCAAGGAACTTGTCGAATCTTAGGATTGAGATGTCAACCTTGAATAGATTTTGGCAATTGCACAGTCTATCAATTACAGTGAATAAAGTTGTGAAGTTGTGTTGTGTGTTGTTAGTTGTTGTGCTGTGTAAAGACAAAGGTATACCTATTTATTGCATAACTATGTACCTACATTAGTCCTTTTTAGGCTCAACTGTCTACCCGTATTAGATATGAAATATTATTATAAAATTAATCGCAATTTTTTTCCCAAAAAACATGCAAGTTGTAAAAAAACAAGCATTAACAGTTTTTTTTTTTAAATTTCGTTTTAAACGTAAATTTCTATATAATTGCCTAATAGCTGACAGTAACTGATGGTTTATATAAATTGCAGTAACATAGCTTGCATTTTTTGACGTGTAAAAGTGTTTGTTAAAACCAATTTACAAAAATAAATATGATATATTATTTACATGTCTACGTCTAATTTGATAGCAAATTTATTGGGAGCCTTTGTTTAGTTTTTGAGTCGATCAAATTATGTATCTCATATCTCTTCATTTATATCGCCATATACTGCCCGTCCATGCCGTGCCGTAACTTAAGTGGCAGTGGGCGAGGCACATTACTCGCAGAACAGATGGCCGATGGGGCTGAAAGGAGCCCGACCGCGGACCGTGGAGTGGCGACCGCGTGCCGTAGGACGTAGCGTTGGCAGGCCTACAAGGTGGACCGATGACCTTGTGAAGGCCGCAGGAACCTGCTGGATGCGGGAACCACAGAACCAGTGGAAGAAGCGGTGCTTGGGGGAGGCCTATGTCCAGCAGTAGACGTTTTTCTTGCACTGTCCACGGTCCAAAAGGAGTTTATTCGTATTTTAGTAAATATACAACAAATAGATAGCTGCAAACCCAATTTCGTGAATCGGAATATTGTAACTCTGCCTTGTTTATATATACCTGAAATATGCAAGTTCGCTCACAAACACAAAGACTTTTACACTAAACGAGAAGACATACAAACAAGATACACACTCCGACACAAAGCACGACTCAACATACCAACATCACGCCTAAAAATACGCTCAACAAGCCCTCTAGTTACTCGTATGTCAATCAAAATATACAAATGATACCCGAATGTATAAGAGAAGAACAAAAAAACTACATCTATTCACGAACAAATTAAAAAAAGTTATTAATAAGCAAATGTTAATATAGTGTTAACCAATACTTAAAAGATAAATCCTTAAAGACATAAATAAGTATATAATACTCGTAAGCTCAGTGTTAAATTATTATTATTATAAAAAATAATTATTTTGTAAAAATGTGTTGAGAATAAGTAAGATTATTATAAGTTATGTAAATGATAAGTCCTCTTCTCCACATATCTTTCTTTTGCTGTGCCCGACAGGGTCCATGATTGTTTCTTTTGGCAAACATTTACCACCTAAGCCTGCATTGTGGAATGCAATAAAGAATTGAGTATTATGATAAATGATTTTATTTCTGTAAGTAGAATTTGTACAAACAATTTCAATCATATTTTAAAAACTAGAAGAGGTCGGCGTTTCCTATCTGACTACTCTGAGAAGAAAGACCGAAAGAAACTCGGAGGTCACAGTCTCTTTTAAAGTCCAGACATAATCTTCGTCAGATCATGTGAAGACCATGTAGATTGGTGTCTGAAACGGTCTTTTGAGGAAAAACGATACAGATTGAGCGGACCTGTCCAGTCAGTGTACGCATTTGTCAGTAATCGTGCCGTTGAACTCAGAACTTAAGGAGCACAACGATTCGACGAACAATAGGTACCAAAGAAAGGACATTTGGGTAGGCCGCATAAATTACTCAAGCTGTCAGATCGTGATTAAAATTAGCTGAGAAACAAAAAAAGTAATGAGCCACATAATCGTCACATTCACAATAAATGAAATAATATAATACTTTACAAAGTAAATACTCATGTTATTGTATTGAAATTATTACGGTGATGATGAGACTGCCTGTCAGTTTAATTGACATTGTGTCATAAGGCTACAGAAGAGATCACATATTGAGTTGACTTGATTCTAAGGCCAAAAGAAATCGACAACTTACCAGTGTAGGGCTACGCCCCACCTGTAGTGAATAGGTGACATTACTTTTTCTTTTACTTTCAGTCTAACGTTGAAACATTACTAGCAATTTATTTCCACTACAAGCCAAACTATTCTTTAACAATGTGTTGATATAAAAACGGCAAGGCAAACTGAAATATTGCTGTACATTCAGCGACCACATATTGAAACTGTAATATAAAGTGAAGAAAAATTAGATTTTCGGCTAATAACTGTACCGGCTGACGTCGTTTTACGAATTGTGAACGTTACCACAGATTTTTTTTATATAATAAAAATATAACTACTGATGATTCTATTGTAAATATTATTTAAAATTCATAAAAACGAAACTATATCATTAAATTGTCATTGTGCACGGTAGTGAACAAAATTCGTAATTATAAATTTCTATTAGTTTACGATCTGCTACGAACGCGTAGCAGGTGGAGCCGGCTACGGCGTAGCCACTTCGTAGTAGTGTTTCTTCATGATTTCAAAAGTTAAAATATTGTAACATCCATTTTTTATTTTTTACGATACAATAGTTATTTGTTATACAAGAGTGCAAAGTTGCTTTTTAACCGCGTGTTCAATTTTGATGACCGAGCAAGCGAAGGATTCTAAAATTGAATCACGAGCGCAGCGAGTGATTCAAAATTAGAATCCTGAGCGTTAGCGAGGGAATCAAAAGAGCACGAGGTGAAAAATCTTTGCACTCGAGTGCAACACGTAACTTTTCATTCCACCTCAGCGAGGAAATGACTAAATGCAAAAAAAAAACGTTTACAATCACAAGATAGGTACACTTTTATTTCAGTTTAGGTATTAATTACTACATTATGACAGGTAAGTATTACAGAATAATTTTTAAATTATAACAAAATAATACTAAGGTATAATTAAGAAAATTTTAAAGTAACGTTGCTACAGTTATTTAAATTGAGTGTAATATTTTTGTTTGGTACTGTAATATTGGTGTTAGTCACTTGTGTACTGTTTTTCGGTAAACTATCTGTCATACTTAATAGTTGTACCGATTCATCGGATTCCCTTGGCGTGAATGTTGGAGAGAGAGAGGGAGATGGTTAGGTGTTTCATAACGGCTTATTTTTGATGTAGAAGGGCCAGTCCAAGGATCCGATTGAGGCTCTTTCAGTGTAATGGCTCCTACGATGCCTTCACATATTTTAGACTTATTTTGGATGGAATCCTCTATGTATCCCTCTACAACTGCATTGGACTTCCAGCCTCCGTGGCGCTTAAGGGACAGGAGATCAGCTCCGGAATCAGCCAAAAGTGTGGCTGAAGTTCGTCGGAAACAATGACCCGTGTACAACAGGGGTTCTGGAAGTTCAAGAAATGTTGCTATTTCTCGTGGGATACTGCCAATTTTATTAGTACCCATAGGCTGTCTAACACACTTTCCATTGCGATACTGTAGAAAAAATCGATTGATTGGAGTGTTAGGCGGGCGTAAGGCTTGATATTTCTCAACAATCGTTACGTATTCCTTGCGAATGACGAAGTTGCGGTCTCTTTTTGTCTTTGTATTAGGTACATTAATTAATAGTAAGTCATCTGAATGTTTCTCAATGTTTTTGACATTAAGTTGTGTTAGTTCATTAGTTCGACATGCTCCGTTTATTCCAATAATAAGAACAACCTGTAACGTAAAGAGTATTGTAGTAGATAAATGAATAAAATTGATATGAACGCATAATTATGCCTATCAACATCTACTAAGTATACTATTTAATTGAGATTAATATACTTAAGTAGATACTGAATGTGCAACTGACTTACTTTTGCCGCCAAATATACGGAATCGGGTGCTTCGTTAAGAAACTTTTCAATATCAGATACTGTGAAAACCTTCGATTTTTTTGGTTGATGACCAGATGAGGCTCTTTTTAAAAATGCCACTAATTTAAGATAGGTATCGATATGTTTGTCTTTTTTCATCTTTATTGTTGCTTTTAGCATCGAATACGTACTCCATAGAGTGCTTGCTTTCTTGTTCTCGGATAATTCTATAAAATATGCCAGCAAAACGTTTTCTGAGAAAGTTTTGGCTCCTTTTGCTAGTCGCCACGTGTTGAACATATCGTACTGTTTTAAATACTTCTCGCGTGATTGTTGAGGGAGAAAGCTCATTTGCGCATTATTAACAGTTTCAGTCAATTCTGTTGGCGTCAAGCAAACTTCCTCGTCGCTAGAATCACTCATTTTAGTTTTTTCACTTGTTTTCAAGTTTCTCGTTTTTAATATAAGGTTTAACAATGACGTGAAAAAATGCCGCGTAAAGAACCGCGTACAAAGCAAATTGAAAAAAGAACACCAAGAAGGTTCCGAGTCTGAGTTTTTAACAAATTAAAAAAAAGTTGTATGATATATTCGGCACCATAGAGGTAGCAGTAAATAGGTTTAATGTTTTTTTTAATTCACAAACTTAGTGCACACGATGTTCTAAATTCAATTTACTTTATCCTCTAGAGAATAAAAACGGCTTTTCCACTCAGATATTGAAGATTAAAAATACTCTTTCCGAGATGGTGGGATGAAAATATTTTTTTCCATGTACTCGTAACATATTTTAACATCAATGTTTTACTTTACGTAGGCACCTATATTTGAAAATCTTGATAAGCTAAACACAATATTTCGATATTAACTTGTATAAAACAAAAACATCAAAACAACGAATAAACAAAAAAACCTTAAATCTATTACGGGACCTTTATTCGAGTTCTATTGTATTGTTATTTGATTTCTTACATCATAATCGTGCCGCGCAAGTATTCTATTTGAAAAATCGCAAACGATGAAAAGATCGCTTTGGGCAGTTTCGGCAAAAGTAATTTGCATCAACGATGTCTTCCGAGGCTTTTATTTTAGCAATATACGGTCCGAGGGTAAGTTTAATGTAGGGTAACTCAATTATGGGAGGTACTCGGGAGTGCGTGTCTTTTTTCGTCACACGGCCCCATCTGGCCCTTCGATGTAACATTTCCAATCTGTAAAAGTAAATGGGAATAAGGTCAGCTGCTGGTTTTCTCACGCGAAGACTTGAAATGAGGGTAGATGGTTATCATGAGTTGGGGCTATATTGCTGTTTATTAACACGTTATTTTCGTGTGGTTTTATTTCAAAGAATTGGCAGCCTTTTTCTCCCCTAGCGTCTCGATTCAGAACCTTTCGATCGACCACAATTAATCTTTTCTCGTTTTTTTTGATCGATTGACTGGTAATTCTTTTCGAGAACCGTCAATTTCAAATAAATACAATAATTATTAGAAAAAAACAAACCATTCCAAATTACAAAATACGGTAAACAAATATGTCATGAGATATATTACTCGGCGTCCTTTTAAACCTTTCTAATTTAGACCTTTATAATTGTATGGCACATGTGTGAGCACTATGTACCTACTATAAAGCTTACTGGGTTCGTCTTTCATTGACTTGAATGTGCCCTGGCGGCTGAGAGTATGTCATGCTCACTCAAATGTGTCGCTGGTGGTGGCGTGTGTATTGGATCATTGAGTTCCCTTCAAAATGGTTGAGCTGAATGGTGCTGATCCATACGTCATGTTCGTGAACGGGCGCCGTCAGTAGGCACTGTTCATTTCTTAGCTGCCACGGCTTATTTTGATTCCTTAATTGTTTTTATCTTTTTATTACGGACGCTTTAAACGTGCACGTCTTTTTACATCGTTCTCACATGTATAAATTCAACATGAATGATGTTACCACTTTTTGTAACAATATTTTTATTTAAAAGAGTGTCCATGAAGTTTCTTGCCCGTTCTTCTCCATAGGTACCTACTACACTTTGGAATGGGCAACTAGCTTCATCTTTCTGACTGACCGACCCCTTGACAATTCAAAAGTGCCTGTAATTGGTTTATTTGAAATAAATGCTGTGAGTTTGAATTGAGTTTGAGCGTACATATACTTTTTCCAATATCCGTTTGAAACTCTAAATGGATGGATGCTTACCATAAACATATCCATAATGAGCCTTTATTTATTTATTTAATATTTTAAGCACCCAAAAGTACAGAGGCGGGCTTAATGCCCACTACTGGGAGCTTCCAGATAGGTACTTAGAATATAAATAGTACAATTTACTTTACACCAAAATTAATTGATATCTGACCGCAAATCCTACTCATCATCTGCCCGCCTTTTTCCGACTATGTTGAGGTCGGCTTCTAGTCTAACCGGATGCAGCTGAATATCAGTATTTTACATGGAGCGACTGTCTATCTGACCTCCACAACCGAGTAAATGGTTAATACGGTACCCCTTGGTAAGACTGGTTTGTGAGACTCAGGCTTCTTGATTATCTGTAACGACTGTCATGAATCTACGAATAATGAGAGCAAATCCTAGTATGTTTTACTATAAGCATAGCTGCTATGTGTGAAGGGTTTATAAACTTACCTAATTGCAATGCCTAAAATACAAGCAAACAACATTCCAACTTCACAGCTATCATAATATTTATGTGCAAATATGAAATACATGTTACCCTTTCCATTAATTACTTACGTTAAATGAGTTACAAATACTCACAGCCACAGAAATCCGACTCACAGCGCAAAGGAGATAGGTATAAATTAAATATTTAATACCTAAGTTTCAGTTTAGTATTCTGAGCTTAGAAAGATTTTTAATATTATACTAGCTTAGCTTTAGCGCGGTGCTTTTATCGAAGCCAATATCCGTTTAAGGCCTTGGGTTTCCACTAGCGATATAACAATAGCAATAGCGATTTCGAAAAATCAATTATGGGGTAAGACTAATTATGGGGTAAGAGTGTAGCGGTATCTACATCGCCACATGCGAGATGCACGTCATACTGACGTCACGCAAATCCTGCATCGCGCAAGCAGAGTTTACCGCGCGACTAGCATATATACAACGCCCCGACATCACCAGTTGCTCACCAGACACGACCCCCGTCTGGTCTGAGGATCCTCCCTTTTCTATGGAGGTATGAGTGAACTTTACACCCTGTTCCTCAAACCTCTATAAGACTAGGCAGTCTTAACCCATAATTATTTTTCGCAATTGTTTTCAAACACTATTAGTGACTGCGACGTCACACGATCGGTTCCCAGTAGATGTTCCGTAAGTGCAACGGAAATGTGGTTTTGATGTCATTAAACAAACGCTTATTGGTAGAACAAAGTAATAATACCTAACCTCTTTTTAATTAGTTCGTGATTTAATGATGGACTACCTCGTTGGACTAGTGGTCACAAGCGCTACAGCTGAGCATAAATTATTTGGAAATCATCAAATAACTTCTCCCGCTCTGGGCGGAGCGGGAGGGCGTGTCAGACTCTTACTGACTAATACCCACCCGTGTTCCTTCACTTGCCTGTGCCGAGGACCACGGTTACCCTTTCAGCCTTTCCTGCAACGCTGGGAGGCATCGGCCCTAGCGGCATGAGCATGAGGTCCTGGTTTCGATTTCCGGGTCGGGCAAAGTGTTTTCGGATTTTTCCATCTGGAATTTCTCAGTGGCACCCTGGAGTCTGGGGTTGTTTGCCCCCTGTTACATGGGCCTGAAACATAACAGGCGAAATGTGGGCGTACTATAGGTTTAGCTCTGCCGTACCCTTCGAGTTACACAGGCGTGATGTTTATGTATGTAACTATGGTCCCAGAACTAGTTTTGTCGATCAGCTGATTTCATTCAACGTCGATTGATGGCGTGAAATCTTCGATCAACAATTAGTACCTACTAGATTAAGGATAAGGAACAAAAACACATCGCTCAAGTGGCCGCGATTGCATATAGCTTGATTATGTATCTTAACACTCAAACATAAAGTTTATTATCGTTTGCAATATATTTACTACTTCGATTGAAAAGTAAACGTTTTTTTTTTAATAAGAACAAAACTATTTATGGAAAAATAGAAAATCATTTCTAAGCAATAAGATTAGGTAAGGTCATAAGGTCGAAAAAAGTATGTTGCAAAATAAGACCACAATATTATTTGTGGTCTTATTTTTGTCTATATTATTTCCGGCCGTTTTTGTTGCGCTCGTCGGTAATCTAGTACTATTGTTGATCGAAGCGTGGAATACCTAATAACCATATCGATCTACTGTCGATTCGGATTATCGAATATTATGTTCGCGACTTGTGGGGCTCGTGGCTAAGTAATAACAGCCACATGGGTCGATCGATCAGGTTAAGCTACGCTTGCCGCGGTTGGTCCATGGATGAGTGGTGGACGGGTCACCATCTTTACATACCAAGAGCCCTCCGTGACTCGGAAAGCACGTTAAGCCGTTGGTCCCGGCTGTCATTCGTGGATCTTTAACAGTCGTTACAGGTCGTCAGAAGCCCGAAAGTCTGACATGTAGTATCGTATGACCCAGTAACTGGGTTGTGGAGGTCAGATAGGCAGTCGCTCCATGTAAAATACTGGTATTCAGCTGCATTCGTTTAGAATGGAAGCCGACCCCAATATATTTGGGAAATTGGAGGCAGATGATGATGGTGCTTTCAACTTATCGACGTTGATCGACCGCAGTGTGGTAGTACATTTAGCTTAGGAGACTAATTGAAAAATATTTTGTTAATTTGTTTTATAAAAGGCATGTATTCTTGGAATTCTGCAAGCGATGTAGGTACCACGCCATTTCACAACTCAAATCTTGCTAATGTTAACAAATCTCGGTTAAAACTGCTGCTTTTTAAACGTAGCTTAGTAGCTACGTCCTCCTAGCTCCGTCCGGCTAGTCCTCTAATATGTTAGGTAAGTAAAACTATGCTATAAAACGCCTAAAAGTGAACTAGCTTAGATATAAATGTACCTACTCACCTACTACAGAGTGCGTCGCACCACAGATCTAAACAAAACGTGCATGTAACCTTATATTTAGAAACCTAGGTACATTTTTTTTCTTTGAGAGATAGAATATTTTTTTCGTCATAAATAATGTTACACAAATTATATTCTTTATCTGATTTCTTATTTGAAACTTAATCTTGTCTAGTTTTTAATAACTTCTTATCTATACTAATAATAAAGCTCAGTTTGTTTGAACGCGCTAATAATCTCTGAAACTACAAGTCGCATTGAAAAATTATTTTTGCAGTTGATAGCCCAACTCTTGAGGACGGTTATAGGCTACTTAAAACATCACGCTAAAACCCTTAGGAGCCGAATAGAAAGAAAAAATGTCAGAAAGAACGCTAAGCAAAAACGACATAATATTAAATCGTTTATTAACCAGCTTATGTTCTTAAATTTCCTTATAACTAAAGTACAAATGAACTACTCCTAAAATTAACGTTCTATGGGAAACATAATTTTAATATTTTGACTAGTGGACTCCACACTAGGTCGAGCCTGTCTCGTGGAGTCCTTGAGAGTTAGAAATAATTTGAAAATTCAGGGTCGACACTGTATTGTTAATGTACGAGTATTTAAGTATTACATATTGTCTTGAAAATTTTACGTAAAACAAAATCAAAAATAAGTACTTAAACATAAAATAATAAAAAAAATTAAATACGGTGCTGTGTTGTAAATGTAGATATTCACACAGAGCATGTAACCATGATCATCATTAATTGAGATTTAGCAAGTATGTGACCAAGAGAATGATAAAGTAAGAATGTGCAAATATGTGAGGGTTTGGGAGGTAGTGTGAGTGATATGATTGAAGAAGTGAGTGAGATAAAGTGTTTGTTATAAATGTGATTATGACATTACTCTAACGAAGGCTTCGGTTTCCGAGAAGGATAGAGCTAACAGCCATTGTTTAATTTTTTTTTTGCTTGTTTGAGTCTACAATTTCTGATGTCACTGATTTTAGCAATTTTATTATAAATGAAACTGAGCATAAATTCTTGCATAATTATGTTGTGCAAAGGTGGTTTTTACTACAGTAAGTGGACATTTGAAGATTCGTTGTTTAAGCAGTTCTTGATATTCTGTGGATTGTATAGTTATTTTGTGTTGTTTTAGTACTAATTTAAGGATGTATAACTGTCGGACATAAAGTACTGATGCTTCTCTACACAGGTGATCTGTGGGATAACGAAAGTGTTTTCTATACATAACCTTTAGCACTGATCTTTGGGCTCTTTCCAATTGCACGGGAGGGAGATGGGATGGGCGATGCGGTGGGTCGGGAGCCGAAACTTCCCGCGGACGAAGTGGTGGGGAGAAGCTTGTAAAAAGATAAAATATTAGTGTAATAAAATCCCTATAAAAAATCACGTAGACTTAGAAAGATAGACTTAATTTTGTCATTCTCAGTAAATAAGAATGGGGGTAATATCCTCCTGGTAATGTGAGGACTAAAACACGGGAACTTGCTTCATAAATAGTATTACAATAAATTCAGACGGAAAACAAACGATAAACCAGATTTGAATTGGCGAGAAAGAAATAGGTGTGCGGTCGCTCAGTAGCGTGGACGATGACGCAGTGCCGAGCCGGCCAGTGCACGCCCGCAGGTCGAGCGCCCCCTCCGCCACCGCAGCTCCCGCCCGCGGTCACCCGGCGCGGCGGAACATTCTCGACAGTCAGTCGGTAAACTTGAAATTATGAGCTGCTCAATCACTCACTAAAAGTCAAATTCGATAATACTAAACCTACTCAGCATCTTTTGAAAGTATATATTTTTGCTTTTGTGAGGAAAGATTAGTTCGCTCTTTGACGTCTAAATGTAAAGGAAAAGATAATTATGTTGATTCAAGTACTAACTTCGAAAGGTACTTCTTTAACTTGTTTTAAAAGAGCAGCCACCACTGCGTCCTTAAGGCTATGTAATGCATCTTGCATATAATTAGTAATTACAAGTATTACCGAAGTGGATCTTATTTTTAAAAAGCACGTTCTCTAACAATACTGCAATGTTTCATAAGTAATGGCGTCGAGTTTTAAACCCGGATTAATAAACTAATAATGAAACATACTAGATGTCGGAAGCGTTAGGCATCAATGTTACTGACATGAAGCAATCGTTGAAGGAACGCTTCTTTGGCCGCCTGAAAAAAGTACTTAATAGTCTTCTTTCAGGCGGAAACAAGGTGCGTGCCTTCAACGGTTGGGTCATGCCGGTTTTGATGTACTCTTTCGGCATACTCAAATGGACTCAGACTGAACTCGACGCCCTGGATAGGAGGGTCCGTACACTACTGACCGCAAATCGGATGCATCACCCACGTTCTTCGGTGATCGAGACTGTACATCCCGTGGAAGTGCGGGGGTCGAGGCTTTTTAAATGCGAAGACCCTCCACAACCGCGAAGTCTGCAGTCTCAGGGAATATTTTTTTAAAGCTGAAATGGGTATGCACCGTGATGTGGTAGCAGTAGACAAGGGACTCACCCCGCTCTCCATGGCTAAAGAGAACTGGCGCAAACCTGTAGTACTTACTACCGATGACCGCAGGGAGGTATGGCAAAGCAAGAAGCTTCACGGGCGCTTCTACCGGGCTCTTCATCAACCCGGTGTAGACTTCTTAGCGTCCGTATCCTAGCTACGTTTTGGTAACCTTTTCGGGGAAACTGAAGGTTTCGTCTGTGCAATTATGGACGAAGTTATCTTGACGAATAACTACCGGAGACATATTATGAAAGACGGGACGGTTGACGTGTGTCGGGCATGCCACCGTCCAGGTGAATCCATCAGACATATTATCTCTGGTTGTTCTCGTCTGGCTAACGGCGAGTACTTGCACAGGCATAACCAAGTAGCCAGGGTTATTCACCAGCAACTTGCTTTAAAATATAAACTTGTGGATACCGAGGTACCGTATTACAAGTATGCGCCCGACCCAGTTCTCGAAAATGACCAAGTCACGTTGTACTGGGATCGGTCTATCATTACTGACAGGTTTTTTGTCGCCAATAAGCCTGATATAGTGGTGATAGATCGATTAGCGCGCCGCACAATGATTATCGATGTTACCATTCCACATGACGAAACAAATGAACAAATTAAATATCTCGACTTAGCACACGAGGTTGTTGACATGTGGATTGTAAGCTCGGCTGTCATTGTGCCGATTGTCGTATCGGCCAATGGCCTGATGGCCGAAAGCCTCGATCAACATCTTTCGAGGCTCTCGTTAGGCGGTTGGATCAAGGGCCTGATTCAGAAGGCAGTACTCCTTGATACGGCTCGAATCGTGAGAAGGTTCCTGTCTCTGGAGCCCTAACCACCGGTAGCTTGGACCCTGCTCCTGATACCGGGGGACCACTATTTTTATATTTTTAAATGTTTTTTTTTAATGTTTTTTATAAAAATATTTAAAAATGTATTTATATGTATGAAAATAAATAAACGGAATAAAACAAAAAAAAAACAGTTTTTCTCAACTCATACTTCATGTAACAACACCACCAAGGGTCGTTGACCTAGGAAATCAACTTTTTTTTGTCTTTTTTAATTATTGATCACGTCTGCGGAGTTCCGCTAGCAAATTTAATTTGACCCTGTATATTCATTACTCTTTTAGTCACATGCGTTTCCTGGGATCATCACGATATGCCCATATCAAACCAATTAAAGCCATTAAATAAATTACAATAAAACACAATTTTAAAATAATTTGTTAAACAACCAAACTGCTCGATAAACATACATCTGACACACATAGTGATGTTTGAACATAACATCCACGGAGTAACCACGGCATACTGAAACTTTCTACTATTAGTCCACCAGTATTTTTAAATTATTTCAAGTAAATGTTTTTGTTACAGAACTACCCGAGAAGCCGAAGATTTTCGATGAGTTCGATAAAGAAGTGGTTGGTGTGGCCGGCCCTTATATAGAAGATACCAGTTTGAAGCTTACCTGCGTTGTAAGTGGAGGTAAATTTTGAGGACACATTTGATTTTCTGTTATACTTAGTAGCTAAAGAGTAGCTGTATCTCAAGGAAACCACGAATAATAAATAATTAATTGTGTTTCAAGTGACTGTGAAAGGGATAATTTTAGGGTCATATGGGCTGATAAAATTAAATCTTCTTGAATTGATATGATATCAAACAGCGGGGTAATTACGTAACAGTAGGGATGGCCTTTCATTTTGACAGTTCAACAACATTCATTGCGTTATTTACGTTGTTCAGCAGACATTTTTTCGAACATATGAAGCAATGGGTTAGCATAAACGTATGTATACTTAAGGACGTCCAGTTCACTCTGAAAAAAACTGATATCTAATCTTTTCTCTCTTTTTCGCGTGGTTGAACTGTCTTGCTATTCTGTAAAGTTCACTTTAAACCTCACTGAAGTGACCACACACATTTCAAATGATACCTCATTGGTTTTTAAAGTACACTAGAGCCCGCATGGATGTCGAAAAATATCCCTCGGGAACGTACTACCGAGATTAAAAGTACTCAATCTGTTAATCCAGGTTATAAACTATCTGTGTGCCAAATTTCATCCAAGTCCGTTTAGCCGTTTTTGCGCCAATGCGGAACATACATCCAGACAAACTAACGAACGGACCAAAAGTTCCTCGTTAGATACTATTTTATTATACGTACCTATAGACAACATGTCTTCTCCGTTTTGAATTCCGAACGTGTCTTTATAGGGATAATTCTTTAAAACAAATGATTTCGCTTTCGATATGGGCGCAGTCACTTGAGTATGGTTTGAAGTAAACTTTACAGAATATAATAAATAAATAGAAGAACAGCACTACAGAACTCTTATTTGAATTGAACACACCTTTTCCAGTATAAGCATTTGTGTATTTCAATTCTTGCACACATACAAACCTGGTATCTAATATATAACTAACTATTTAATTAGGTACTCAACATAATATCAATATAGACATCTTGAAGACAACCTTTTGGTTACGAAGCTCGAAGAGACTTAGAAAACTAGGCGATGCTCCAAACATCATATTTCCATTCCGTTTCGTTAAAAAAGCAGTACTTTTTCGGTAACTGTCAAATGATATTGTACTTTTAAACTCCATGACACACTGATACAAAAATCATTTAAGGCTAATCACATACGTTCAATTTTATATTAAGTATTTAAAATCACTACAAATCTTATTAGTACCTATTTGGAAATAATGACACACATTAATCTAACAAATGGCTCCAAGAGGTCAATATTGGTTTCCCAATTTAACAGTAGTCAGTAAATAGTAGTACCACACCATTGCATCCACCATTTTACGCCGTACGTACGTATCACCTAGATCGAGTGTCAAAACTCGGTAACTTTCCACAAACACGATAAAGTAAAAAGTTAAACATTGACATTTTAAGGGAAAAGTGACGGTGCCCAGTAGAAGTTCAAATTAAACTAGTTACCTTTGTACCGTCGCAACTAAAGTTTTGCAGTCGACCGTCGACGAGTAACTCGATGAAATAGGGTACACTGGAGAAAGAATAAAATGCTTGAACCTTTGAGCCACGGAAACCGAGTCTGTGTACCATGAACGTAAAAGAACGGGCTATAATTTGGTGGAAGGCAGGTGAATTATCTTGTTTTGAGCTATACGGAAAAATGGAAAGTCTTTGTTGGAAGTGTTCAGTTGCTGTTAGGTATAATTTGAAGGCTTTGTCAATCTGTAAGCTTACTATCTAACCTACCTGCATCTTCTCTCGAGAAAAACTTAAGTGGAGTACGTAATAAGTAGTTTTATTATGAAACTAAGTTAAGTTACAACCTCCTAAATAAATGATAACTCTCATTGCCACCGAGAGTGGTTTAAATAAAATATTACCGCTGTATTAAAATTTCCCACCCCGAAACTGTACAGTAGTCTAATAAATTATGTAACTGGAAGATCTGCCTCATTTTGTAATTGAAACAAATTCGATTATAAATTACTGAAGGGAGTTCAAATAACCTTAAGATTTGCTAATTAGCCTATTCTCCAATTTGCCTTTATTAATATTAGATTAGGTAATACTTAGATTTTCCAGCTGAATAGGCATAAATGTGATGTTTTTGCCTTTCCAATGTTTGCCAATATTCTTGTTATTATTACTAATAATAGCTAGGGCTCTAAAGGTGCCTACAGATTGCTCGATTGATGAAGATCGACACGTGTGTTTGAACATAATCTAGGTGGTCCTTGTCCTGGTTATCGTTGTTGTTGTTAACAGGCGACGCTAAAAATCGTCAAGAATCGAGCGACTTAACGCGTGGGTAACACAAGGTGTGTTTTTGAAGCTAGTATAGCAAGATAGTGCTAGTAAGCTAGCAAGCTAGTAAGCGAGAAGGCTTGGTAAGCCGTCACCTTCTTCTGCGAATCAGTAATGCTCGCGAAGGAGGAGGCGGAACGCGTGAGGGAGAGGCAAAATTCGCGCCCTCACGCCCCTAGCCGCCGCAGGAGACGCCTTGGGCGTTGGCAATCACAAGCCGATTCCCGGCCACCGTAGTCGCGGGCTTGCGGACGGCGAGCAATGTGCAGCTCGCCGTCCGATAAGGACCAGGCCCGGGTCAACGGCACTTTGTGTTCCACGCGCGCCTCAAAGAGATATCAGCACCAATGACGGGGTCCGCTAGGGCCGCTGCCTGCCAGGGTTGCGCGAAAGTCCGAAAGGGTTACCGTGGCCCCCGGCACAGGCAACTGAAGGAACACGGGAGGGTTTTATTCAGTAAGAGTCTGACATGCCCTGTGCCCTGTTATTTAATGATTTCCCAACGTCAAAAAAAAAAACAAAAAAAAGCTAGTTACTCTAGCCTCGTGTATCCAAAAATATCCTCATTTTTGGCTACTAACCTAGTAAGAAAGCGAATGTGATAGTTTAATAGGACGGGGTTCTATTTTTGAGCTAGTAGCGACCCCACCACTGAATACATATAATATCCTGGCTTGTGCCAGCCTCGTGTGGCCGGCGAAGATACTACCCAATCGATTCATTTTACTCAATAGACTAAGTCACCGCAATGCTATTGGCTTAAAATTTACTAGCATCGTGTAAACAACACTGGCATATGGCAAGCTAGAATAGTATACCAAGGTTCTAACTTGCTTTCTACCTTAGAAAAACTAGCTAACTAACAAGGATGGGCTGAATAACAAAAATTTTGTAGCGAGAAACCAACATAAAATATCCCGAACAACAACAACAACAACATAACAACAACAACATAAACAACATACAACATAATATTCTGTAGATTTACTTGAGTGTAAGGTTCCTAGAAATCAATATTTCTCTCGCAATTTTCTGGGCATATATGAAGATGATTTTATTTCAAGATAAAATAATAGCTGTAATTAACTATGCGAGACACCGCCTGTCTAAGGAATTAGGACTTATCTAATTACATAATAATGTAGAACGGGCGGTCCTATCACACAAGGCCATCTCTTCCAGACAACCTTTAGATGGACTGAAAACTAGGAGACATTCACTGCATGTTAAGACGATAATCCAAAAATATTAAAGCTTATTCCCTTTCTTCTGTCTTTCTATATAGTAGTATTACTATTCTAGTAGTATTTCTTTATACTAGTATTTTTTTTTATTCCTTTCATTTTCTTCACAGGAAAACCAATGCCTCGTGTTCGTTGGTGGCGCGACGACAAGGTCATAGCCACCCTCGCGCCAGTAGACGATGAGTCGAGACTCAGCCTGCTAGAACTGAGGATACCCAAGCTATCCAGAGATTACTTCGAAGCTGTGTATACTTGCACTGCTGATAATACCGTGCTGGTGCCGCCTTTGCGAGTCAATGTGCAGATACAGATTTATTGTAAGTATTTTTTAAACAACATGTTTTTTTTATCATCAAACCCGACCCTCGATACGAAGTGCGTTAAGTAGGAACGACGTTTGAGCTCTAATCTAAATGGGTATACTAGTACAAGTGGGTGAAGAATAAATTTGTCATACCGCGCCTGAAGAAATAATTAAAGCAATATATTTATTTGCTAGCAACTGATATTGAATATAAAAACGAAATTTTGTTATTACACTAATATAACAAAAAAACTGGGATATGTCTCTTTCATGTCGGGCCTGGGTCACGAATGACCATTCTTCTTTTCCTCCAGATATTTTGAACACACAGATATCTTGTAGTTCATATCTAGGTTTCTATTAAATAAAACAGTATACTTTTTTGAGAAACAAGTTCGGTAAAGTCATCTGAAAATCTGCTTTTTTGCACAAATGTTACCTGAAGTTTGGCCGTTCATAATGAACTCATACATTGAACAAGTAAAGAAAACATTGCTATAGAAACCTCGCACATGTAATGGAGATTCTAAATGACAAAAACTTGTAAGGCTTTTTCAAAAACACGTATTTCCTGGAACAAGTTTTGCGAAATATCCGCGCGCCAATATTCGTACGATGTTATCGCGTTATCACTCTTACTTTTTGTTCAAACATCGCGTTGGATGAAACAACATGCTTTTCAATCATGCTCGCGTTGACGATAGACGGACCGGGAAGGGCCCTCTTAAGTAAGTCTAATGTATACCTATTCGATATTTTACTAGGAAACCCCAGATTTTGGTTTTCACTGTACTACGTTCAGTTTGTGTGAATGCTCAGAAGGCAAATACTCATACTTAAAAAACGTTCAAATTCAAGTCGCAATCTCATCTCAGTGACACTCAATGTCAAAAACTTGTCAAATATGTATGTGATTTGATTGAATTTTTGACTGAGATTGAGACTGAGATTAGAATGCCAACGTTCCTAAAAATACGGGAATTTCCCCTCTGATTAAAGTGAAAAAGTATACGCAAAAAATATTTTTTAATTTGCATGGATTGCTGAAATACAATTTTGTAGAGACAAAAAAACGACACGTAGCAACAAAAACATAGCCCCGCTTACGAAGTTTCTAGATCTTAATAAAACAATTATGCAAATGCGTACGCTTAACCCAAGCATCCACAATTTCACAGACTACCTACCTTACAGAATTTATACAACAAAACTAAGCTCACAAAAACATTAGGTACTCGTACTTGGAAAGTCATGCAAAGTTATAGTCGTAACTTCGCTTTCAGTATAAAACAGGGTATTGCCCTTGGTTTCACACTAATTCTAGGGGAACTTTTTCATTTAACCGCGGATAAAAATATCCTAGATGGTAATGTTAATCCTAGTCATAGTCTGCCTCTGTGCCAAACATCCAAACCTGTTCGACAGATAAAGAAAGAAAGAAAAATGGCATTACAGCAAAAAAAACACCTTAAAACACAAAAAAACAGAAAACAGTGCTTATAATGCCAAAAGGGCCTCAGCTCAGGGTGCCGATTCCCTTGTTCACAAACTAAACTAAATTTAAGTTGAGTGCATCTTTTTCTTTCTATTTCATTATGAAAAGGACAGAAGATAAATTTTAGTTTAGTCCTGTCAAATTAATCAGCGCCTGACACTACTCCATACAAGTTTAGACGTGATTAAAAAGTTGGCTACTAAATTTACATCAAATTACGTCAGGTGCTGACTAATTTGACAGGACTAAACTAATATTTATCTTCTGTCCTTTTCATAATGAAATAGAAAGAAAAAGATGCACTCAACTTAAATTTAGTTTAGTGTGTGAACAAGGGAATCGGCACCATTGTCAGATTACAACACAAGGTGTACCGCCTGATGTTGATTTTCAGCTGTAGCCCACGAGTGTCATACGCTCGAATAATACACACATAGGCCAGAGTGATGCAGTACCTAACAAACATCCAAACTCGCAAAATTCACAAACATCAAAACGTTCACATTTACAACATTAATAGGTCAGTTCTAAATAGAGGTCTCCATTTTATCTAGATATTCGTACTAAGTGTCTCCAGCTTAATATTCAGTCATTTGTCTGACTAGCCGCGTTGGGACATTATAAACGATGACAGAGCAGTACGTCATCGTACGTGATAGTGATATAGGAGGACGAACACACGAACATGGCGGATTCTTATGAAGAAGTAAAACAGACATGACTTACGATTTGCGGAAGCTGTAAGTTATTTTTGGTTAGGGTTGAAGTATAAAATAAGGCGGCAAGTAAGGCCTGCGTACGAGGCGGAATTATTTGCTTTTGACTCAATTTTCAAATCAATATTTGGACTTGTGATTGGGAAAATAATTGAAATCGTGTAAGCCTATAGGCAAGCATTTAAGTTTTTGTATGCATTTAGGTTCCGTTCATTCTCATTAAGCCGAATTGAAATGAAAAAGGTATGACCATTTTTTCCTTACCGTGTGTTTTTTAATTACTATGGGATCAGTCGTGGCCCCGACTTACGTGTTGTAGGTCGTGAGTACGAACTCAGGCTGGCACTTTACAGTTTACATGTGTCCTAGAACCAAAAATTCGAAGACATGTGACAACCAACAACTCGCACTGGGCCCGCGTGGTGGATTATGGCCCACTCCCTGAGAGGAGGCCTGTGTCCCAGCACTGGGAACATAATAAGCTGATTATGTGATTGAGATTTATCATGAAAATCATTGTGCTAAATGTAAAACACAAACCACAATCCCAAAATTATTTATATGAACGATGAAATTTATTGTTAAATTCAAATCCCTACAGGCGTAGTCGGGTGATAAAAACAATGCACATTTAGACAATATACATAATAATGACGCTTCTATTATTGTTATTGCCTTTCCTACAAAAGAATATCGTCGTGTTTTATCAAAAGCTTTACTTTTACCGCAAAAATATTTTACTTCATCTCAAAGAAAAATAAACGCTACCATAAAAAGATATAAGGACACTTTATTTAATCAAATCTAGTGCTACCCTTTTCCCAGTTGTTACCCGATCTGCCTCGAGCAACAGTTTCAAGGAAAAATAACATTGGCTGCCGCAAAATAGTTGGAAAGTTTCATAACATCCGCATTACGCGGGACAAACGTTCATTTTCTGTTATTGCAAGACTGAATCCACGTAAATCCGTGCGATTAACCTATATCAACCGCGCTAGTCTCCCGGATTATCTCGGAATATGACGGTTCGTCGCCGACAGGATTCTTTTGTCACCGCTCACCCCTAAGGGGCCATTAGTTTTTATTTGTGTAGCATTGTCCTGTCGTGACGCCATTGCCACGTCGGCGAACAGGAAATTATTCTCCATTATAATAACCCATGATGTCATTCGTTCAGTAATGCACGTTAAGCTCACCTTTTTCCAACAAAGCTTTTAGTGAACGATCTTATTTTTGTTTTTAACACTTTTTCAACTATCCATGCCGTTAATGGACACCATTAGCGTTTTAGTTTCGTATTGTTCGAATTGCTTCGATTTAATTCTTGCGATGAATTTATGGATGACTAATTCTGGTATAGACAATCTTCTATTTGTACATAATAATAAAAGAAAGAAAAAAATTGTTACGAGACGATTCTGACGCCGTTCTTAGACATGGTTTAAACCATCGAGCATTTGTTTTTGAAATAAGAACTTAGCAGTAATCGAAATACAGTTCTTTTTACAAAACTGACAACTACTTAAGTGGTCAATATTGTATTAAGAGCTTTATAAAAGTCGGCATAAAGTTCGAAATACAAAAACTGGCTCGAAGTTTTAGGCTCGGGTTAAAGTTAGTTTGTGTTTTTTAACAAGACGGATAGTTTTTAGAATTTTTGTCCTTTTGTCTGGATCTATATTCCGGATTCGCGCCAAAACGGTTGAACGGGTTTAGATGAAATTTGGCACACAGATAATTTATAACTTGGATTAACACATGAGATACTTTTATCCCGGTGGATATTTTCCGACATCCAAGCAGGCGAAGCCGCTGGCAAAAGCTGCTAGGGTTATAATTTTACATTCATAATCATGTTTGGTTATTTTTACGTTGAGAGGTAAAAGGTCAATATATAAGTGAGTGTTTTCCGGTCGTGCTCCCATCCACATTGATGGATTACCATCGATTTTAACGGTAGGTACAATTTCTCACACGGTTCCGGGATAGGCGTGTAACAACAAACTCCCAATAAAAATAGGCCTCGGCTTAAAACGTTGCAAACATTTAATTACAGATCAACTGTAATGGATAGTCCATTATCGAGGTTGTTCGTATTTTGATTTGTTTTTTGCAGAAAATAGAATGCGTTATAAATCATTTATATTTGATACAGTCATGTCATTTTTCTTTTTTTTTATTAAAAATATTTCAAAATATACAGGGTTATTGGTAAAACACCATCAACCTCTTAAGGGGTCATTGTACTCATCATTATGAACAACTTTTACTATGGGGGCAGAATATGAAATCGCAAAAAAAAATCAGCTGGTCCCTACATTTATGTTTGCAGAACTCGTCAAAATGTCGGGACCCGCAGATTTTTTTTTCGTGACTTCATATTTGGTCCCATAGTAAAAGTTGTTTTAATGATTATAAATAAATTTTATTTCTGTAAGTAGGTTTGTACAAACACTTTGACACGTCAAACATATATTTTTCATAAACTAGATGAGGCCGGCATTTCCAATCGAACTACTCTGTGAAGTCTCACAGTCACTTTTTTTTTTTGACCAACATTTTGTTCAGATCATGTAAAGACCATGTAGATTGGTGTCTGAAATGGTCTTATGAGGAAAGAACCACGCAGATTAAGAGGACCTGTCCAGCCAGTGCACGCATTTGTCAGTTACAGTGTAGCTCAACTCAGAACATAAGGAGCTCAACGATTCGATGAACAATACTAAAGTTTTATTAACAATATTTATTTATGATGATTCGAAGATAGACAAATTTTTTCAAAAATCGATTTTGATCATTTATTTTTTTGATTAGTTTGATTAACTTTGAATGTGCAGGCAATAACTGGTAATCAAAAATAGCATGTGAATATGGTTTAAAGAGTAGCGGTGGCCGCGACTTACGAATTGTAGGTCGTGGGTTCGAACGTAGATCGGCGCTTACTTTGTGTTATTTATTTCATCACCGTGAAGGACAACATCGTGAAGAAACCGGTATATATTAGAAGTAAATATTCGAAGACTTGTGACATCTACCAACTTGCACTGGGCCCGTGTGGTCGATTATGTCCCGCTTCCTCTCACAGAGAGGAGGCCTGTGTCCCAGCAGTGGGAACGTTATAGGCTGATTATGTATGTATGGTTTCATTCAACACAATGTGTCAAATTCCTACTAAAATATATTATGATGAAATAACCAACATAATTTCCATACCACAGTGGTGGAGGCTTACTAAATAGACTTTCATTTTGTGCACTGAAGTTTAATAATAGTAATGGTCGGGAATTGGTAAGCCAGGCTGTCATAATATAACAAAATTTGGCGGTCCTAACGGTACCGTAATGATGATAAGGGTACTACGTTTGTCACTTTTTGTGAATAAAGTATTTTTTTTTGTGTTTTGATTTTGAAAATCATCTCTTTTTTATTGAATTTAGAATTTTAAGAACGACAGTGTTCCATTTACGGTAATTTCGGGACATAATTACCTCGAAATGGAATAATTTTGAAATTAATTTGTGAGGTCTATTCTAAACAATGGGATGATACAGATTAGAATATATACATACACCTTTGTTATTAGATGATAAACAAGTGGACTTCCCATCTGTATTGGATGATAAACGCAGCTGCGTTTCCTCTTAAGGACTAAATTGATAATAATTGTGTCGCTATTAGCCTGCAATTATTGCCATCTATACTTCACTACTTCGATCAGGAACAAGGCCACGCTGCTTAGTGACAAAAAAAATATGGTGACAGTAAGCCTACAGTCCAGGAATAAATATGTCAATCACCTTAAGGATAATTTTACCTTGCACTTTATTATTTTTCCGTCTACGTTACGCCTAGCGTTACGGCCTAGTGATATGGGGGAATTCAGTGGATGTGGAAAGAGGATTCTAGTGCAAAAAAAATATTTCAGAGCAGAATATTTTGACCATTGCAGGCCATTACTCAAGGAATTAAAAATTCTCCCACTCCCATGTCTGTAAATACTTGAAGTTTGTCTATTTGTAAAAAAATACTCTCATTTATTTCTATTAAATGAACAAGTCTCCGAAAGACTGAACATTAAAAATGCCGGGATATTACTAGAACCTGCTCAGAAGTTGCAATTATACAGTAGAAATGCCAGTTGTATGACAATTAAAATTTATAATAAATTACCACTTGCCCTGAGAATGTTACCAATGAATAAGTTAAAATGTAAAATGTTTGCTTGGTTCTAAGACATGGTGTTTTTTATTCCGTCAATGAATTTTTGAATCATACTTTTTGATATTGTAATTAAGATCTTAATAATGACATTAATACTTTGACATTGTTATGAATTCTTGGAACATTGTATTTTTTATTTTGACATTATGATTTATTCTTTGACATTAAGATTTATATTTTTAATTTAACTATTCATGTTGTGAACTCATAAATAACGCATTTTTGATGAATCTTAACCAGTCTATTAATTTTTCATTAAAATTATAAATCCATAAACTTAATAGGTACCAAATTTCATAACTTTATTTAATGTTCTTATAATGTAGGTGCCTAGTTCTGATATGCTTGTCATTTAATATTTCTACACCAGCAATGGTAATGTATGTGAAACAATATTTAATGTAAGATCTCAATGTAGGTACGCACGGCTACAGATCAAGCTATAAGTTCCAGTATAAGCTGATCTCGCATTGTATAGGATTTCCTTACAATGAGAGGTCAGTGTAAACTGGATTTGTATAGCTTGATGTGTAGCCGTGTGTACCATAATATATGATATGAGAAATAAATAAATACGTAACTGCAATTTTTTTTTATGAAAATGACAGTTTGAAAAGCAGACATGCGCCAGCTAAGTATGTGGGAAAGACATTTGTTGAAGTATTGCTTAAAATTATCGCTCCTTGACCGTGCATCTCGGTGAGCTCCTTTATTTTATTATATTTAACCGAGACTTTTTTTCCAGTGCGGCCACTATTTGTGGAGATCTTAGCCCGGGAGCAGCCGCTCTCAGTGGGTCAAGCAGCCGAGCTGGCTTGCAAGGCCGTAGGGGCCCGGCCACCGGCCGTCATCACGTGGTGGATGGATGACCGGCAGATGTCTGTAACGGCGATTCAGAAGGTAACAGTTTCCATGGAGTTTCTTGCCCGTTCTTGTCCATACGAACCTACTACACTTTGAAATGGATAAATAGCTTTATCCTTCTGATTGACCGACTCCTTGACAATTCAAAAGTGTCTGTAAATGGTTTAATTGAGATTACACTCTTTGAGTATGAATCAAAATTAAATCAAATCAAAGGTCACTTACTCAAATTAGGCTAAGAATCAGCACTTTTTGAACAGAAATATTACACAGACAGACAAAACCACTTCCTAGTGTTTTAACCCTAAGCAAAAAACTCCCCAGCATCACACCAAAATGTGGCAATGCTAAGTTAGAAAACAGAAAGAAAGAAAGAAAATACATTTATTTAGCACAGACTACCAGGCACAAACACATCATATACAAATAAATAAAAAAAAACTACAAAGAATAAGAACTACACTTATAATAAAACAGAATTCTCTCGTAGATACGGCCTCTATACAGACTATCAGTTATTTCAATATAGCTACTGCATTATCAGGGGAAGTGGCACAATTAATATTGCAGAGCTATTACGCAAGGTATTGACTAAAGTAGGTATCAATAATATCGAATCATTAATGCTTGCAATGAACAATGTGAGCTTAACGTTGTAGATATTGATAACAATAATTAATAATTAATTATTGTTATCAATTATTATTAATTAATAATTATTATTAATTCTCTTGTAATATTTGATCTTGGAAACGGTGCAAGGAAAACGTGGGTGAAACTAAAACGTACTGAATAATAGGTTTTTAGAAAGAAAAGAAAGAAAGAAAGAAAATGCGTTTATTTGAGGTAAACATGACGCAAAAAATAATACAAAAAATATGAAAAGGTTGGGGGAAACATGCGTCACATCCACGCAAAACGGCTATCGCTCAGCATTATGCCGCGACCCTATGCAAGACAGAGCCCCAGCGCTGGTTTTCAGCGACAGCCGGCATGGACCCTATGTCTAGCGTAGACGTTAACGTCGCGTTCACGCTGCGCAATTACATGCGCTGCGTTAGCGCCAGTTTTATCGAAACATCGTCGTGTTTGCGCAGCTTTTACGCTGCTTAGGTATAAAACACGTGTGACGCTTATACTGTACAAATGCTAGGTGCAAAAACAATTGTAAGCAAAAACATTTTGAATAATCATAATACTTTCTTACTTATTTTTAAAACTTTATTCATAAACTCAACTTACAAACAAATATGAAATACGATAATTTAGTTTTCGATTCAGAAATCGTTAATTGCGTCGTGCGTTCATGCTAGAGCCTCTAATTTATAGGTACTTTAATTCCCGTTCTATCACTATGACTTTTAAAATAACCATCCATTTATTTTATCCAGAACTCGGATGACAAAAACGAGACCGTATCGTTTCTCCACTGGACGCCCCGCATGGATCAAGATGGGCGCACGCTCACTTGCCGAGCGGCCCACGTCAAACTCGAGCACACCACAATAGAAACCAGTGTCACGCTCAATTTGCACTGTAAGTCTCTTTTCTTTTCTTTTTTTGAATAGGTGGAAGGCAATCTTTTTTGAGGATTTATAGCCGGTGAGGCTCTGAAAAGCTATTTGTGTCAGTGATACTTATCTACCTATTTGATTTTATATAACAAACCAACAAGCATCACCAACATGGCTAAATATTAGGTCTTTACCTATGAAATTGCCGTTTAGTATACAGAAAGTTAAAGTCATTTTACATAAAGATTTTTTATTTCTATCAATCAAAATATGCACCCATGCTATCGATGCATCTCTGCCAGCGCAGTGGTAATTTATCAATGCCCTTCTTGAAGAAGTAAGGTGTACGGGAGCCAACAATTTCTTCAAAGGCATTTTGTACTGTCTCTCAGGTATTTATTTTTTTCCCTGCCAAGAAGTTGTCCAAATTTTGGAAAAAGTAGAAGTCTATTGGCGCAAGGCCTGGTGAGTACGGTGAATGACGCAAAACTTCCAACCCTAGCACTTGTAGCTTAGAGACCTTCTGTTGTGCCGTATGAGGATGAGCGTTGTCGTGTAGGAGGAGCAGCGGGGACGAGCGATTATCCAAGTCTGGCCGGAGATTTGGAGCTTCTCCTTCATTGTATCCAGTTCCACACAGTACACATCCGCAGTAATGCTGGTACCATTTGGTAAGAACCTGTGATGATTAGACTAGAATACCAAACAGTGACCATGACGTTTTTAAGGGTAAGTTTTCGTTTGGATGGATATGGATGGAAATTCACCAATATTGTTTTGATGCAAACGTTGAAATCTGCGGCTAACTCAGCCGTAGATTGAGTATCGTCAGCTTCCACCATCGCCTTTAATTCGTCGCTGTTGACTTTAGTTTTTGGGCGACCACGGGGTTCATTTTTTAGATCAAAATTTTCATGTCGGAAGCGTTCTAACTAATAACGAGTCGTGCGTTCGTTTGTAGTGTTCACTCCGTACACGTAATTGATGTTGCGAGCCGTTTGTGCGGCATTGCTACCGCGACGGAACTCGTATTCGTATTTTTATCGTGTATATATTGATGAAAAAGATACAAATGTATTGAACACAAAACAAAACAAATCAATAAACAAATGACTGAATTTGAAAATAGACTTTCATATTTTAAAAATAAAATTCTGTTGAATTTAAAATTTATTGCCAGCTTTATATAAATTACGTTTCAAATGACCAGTATTCTAAAACTGCAACTTCATAGGTAAAGACATATTATTAATGTATTCTATAAGGCAATATTTTTCAAGAAATTATATAAATGATGGTGCAAATCGTATAAAAATCTATAAAGGCTCCTACAAACAGGCGCGACACGCAACGTGACACCAAGTCATCGCCTATCGCGCGACGAGCGATGACTTTAGGTCGGGTCGCGTGTCGCGTCACGTGTGGCGTCGCTTCTCGCGTCGCGTGTCGCGCCTGTATAAAGGAGCCTTGATGGAGTAAAGTTACATCCTGGTACATACTGAGCGAATACACAGACAAAGGAATGGTTTTATACTATATATATATAAAAAGATTTGAGAAGAGGTGCTGAGAAATGAGTCTGTCTGTGTTGCAATATGTTTCCATGACAAAATTACTGAATCGATTTTGATGAAAGTTCCCAGAAAGGTAAAGGTTTCGATGTCTAGAGAAACATTTCATATTATATATAATTTACAACTATTTTACGCAAAAACATACGCAAATATATTCAATTTCCCATATAGTTTATTTCCGTTTGACATTTAGGAACAATTTAACTATATTTTCAGTGAAGAGAACATTTATTTTGGTTGAAATTGGTACACGATTACCAATTTGCAGCTAAAACACGCTGTCGAGGTTGCCTGTCGAAAACTAATGATCTACGTAGCTGACATTTTTATTTTGAAATCAGTACTGAGCTCAATTTTAATTGAACTACAAATGGATTGCCTATTTTTAAAAACTTATTTCTACTCAGTTAAAATTATTCAGTTAACTGAATGATCATCATTAGTAACGTTTGTTGTCTTTTTCTATTAGGAATTCAACGCATTAATGCAGTTTAATATTCCAAGAGATTTTGGTATATCACTGTATGAAAAAAAACAAACTGCAATATTTTTGAATGACAAGATTGCCTGAATGAAAATAATAAAACATTTTGGCAGAGGAATTCTTAGTAAACTTGTGACAATCGATATTATCATTCACAGATATGCCAATAGTGACGCTGCAACTTGGCTCCAAGATGAATCCCAATGACATTGAAGAAGGTGATGACGTATACTTCGAGTGCATGGTCCGGTCGAACCCTCCAGCTTATAAAGTTGTTTGGGAACATAACGTAAGTACCTATCTCACATATCATGCTGAGATAGGAGCCTTTTTAGTCTCGCACAGGTCTTTTATTTTATATTTTCTTGTTATTTTTAATGCTAATTTTGTTCGTTTTAAATGCTCTTTTATTTTTTTATAATTTTTACCGTTTGTATTGCCAGTGCGTGTCCCAAATAAAATATTGTTCTTTCTTTCTTTCTACACAACACTATCATGACTTCATAAACATATTATTATAAATGTGAAAGAGGCATGTCAAGGAAGGTTTACACCTAAGACAAATCGACTCGTTCCTTACTCAGTGGCCGTAGAAGGCAAAAGATAAAGAACATTGAAAAAGTGTAGCTTAAAAAACTGTCTATCTGTTTGTTACCCACCACAAACCCGACCTTTACGTAATTTGACGAAGAAGTAGTTTGGACCTGGAAAATGACTGCTACCATTCACATTAAATATTTTTTTTTGAACTGCGAATGCCTGCAGATAAATCCGCGGGCAACAGCGTCATGAATTAAAATAAAACGGTTTGTGACAGATTGCAGTGATCACCAAGCCTCCACGCACGGCCTAAAAATAGATTGGACGTTAGTTTCCTTATTGGGTGTAGAGAATTTCATTTGATCAATCAAATCCTGTCACCTGTAACGTGATTCTCGGAATGTGATGGTAGTTTCACACTCGATATTGGATTTAATTTTTTTTTCTTCTTTAAATCCATTTTCAATTTTTTTTCCATTCATTTATTTCAGTCTATTAGGGTCCATAGAGATACAATAAATTCTCCCAAGATATTTTACAGGCCATACGATTTTGTTACTGAGCTAATTATAAGATACTAATAATTAATATTATTATATTAGCTCTACCTAGTTTGGGACCTGAAGACCTTGTGTGGATGTTGTCGCATATTATTTATTTATTATTTAATTATCTCTACCATCCAGTCCTTCTTTTTAGTGTGACATTATTTTCATGGCAAGAAAAAAGTAGGTTCCTCACATGATCCTTTTCCTTACCATACTTTTGTATTTACAAGTTACTTACCTAATTACAAAGTATTCCGTTACTTATTCCTCTTCCTGCTTTCCAAAACAAACTTCCTAGCGCTATATCGTCGTCTTATTAATAATTGTCTTATTAATAATCTTTATACACGGTGAACAAAACTGTGATTCAAATTCACCGTGTATACACACGTGTAGTCGAAAGTTTTCATTTTTGCACGTTACATGCATGTTCCGTCATGTTCCGTACCATGTTCCATCATGGTATCAGTGGAATCAAAATAACCTATTTATTTTTAGAAAAAAGTATGTACTGTTCAACAGGAAAAAACAAATTCCTTTACATTTTCAATCAAATTTAATGATAAAGTGTGTAAACACATAACATAACATCAAAAATGAAAGAAAGGAAATGTATTTATTGGAACTCAAACAGGAATATCACAAACTAAACTAAACACACTCTTAAAAACATAAAAATAAAACAAAAGTTAAATAAAAACAGAAAGTTCTGTACGAGGCCAAAATGCCCCTATCTCAGCATGATGCTGCGACGTTTAAAAATAAGTGTCGTGGCGCTGGTATTCTGTTAGGGCTAAGAAGATATGTACGCATAGCACATTTCATCAATTAAAAACTGTTGATCATTAAAAAAAAAATATTTTCAAGCGAAGATGCCTTAGCTTCCAAAAATTGAATTCTATAAAAGGATCAATTAACTGACCCATTACATAAGAATATGAAAATAATATACACATAATTATCCCCATGATATCTGCACTCCTACTATCTTAATAAAACATTAACCAAATCGAACATTTTCAGGGTCAAATCATGACGCACAATCAACGGGCTGGAGTCATTGCCGGCTCAGCCAATCTAGCTCTACAAAGTGTAAATAGAAGTCAAGCAGGGAAGTACGCGTGTACAGCATCCAATGTAGAAGGCGATGGGAAGTCCCTTCCAGTCAATCTGCAAGTGATTTGTAAGTATTACTTAAGTAAATAAAGATTATTTAGGTAAGACAGCGCACGAGGAAAATATGTTTAGGTCTTGATGGGCCTAGTATAGTTCCTTGTGAATACCGTAATCTCAATGACTAATGCCTGGTTACTGGGGTATTCTTATCTAGAGTTCCGTCGATACATTTTGTTCGATATCTTGATACATTATGTTTCTGGCTATTCGGTAATACTATAGTGAAATTCTGAAAGATAACTTTGTCGAATCAATAGTTACTAAGATCTGGCCCTGCAGTCTCGACATAGTTAGCAATCATTTTGGGTTGCTAAGTCCTAACAATCCAGATGTAACGATATTTGGTGGTCTCGACACTCAAATTTATCGGTTGTTACCGGTATTTTAAGTAGGAACCGGTAGGTAACAACCGACAAATTTGAGTATCGAGACCACCAAATATCGTTACATCTGGATTGTTAGGACTTAGCAACCGAAAACGATTGCTAACTATGTCGAGACTGCAGGGCCTGGGAACCCCAGACAGCGAGCTTGATTGATTTTGATACATTTAATATTTTAATCTACCTTAAAATAAGTTCAGATACGGTTATATGGATTCCTTTAGTAATCAGACATCAACGTATACCTTTAACTTGACATAGACATTCCACTGTGTTAAATTTTAGCTTCATTTTCGTCGGTACCAACTATGTAGACGATAGAATTGAATATTGGAAAACTAGAATGTCCCCACAGATATACATCAACGACCAATTCACTTTGTTAATAAATAGTTTAAACCCACATACGGGTTTAAACCACAGGCCGCAGTTACATGACTGAGTCACACCCGTTGATTAAATTTTTCAAATAGTACTGTAATGTTGCAGTGAAAATAGTGGTTGTCCGATTAAATTGTGAAATATTGAGCCAAGTGACTTTAAGTTTTGTTTTCTAGCACATAGGGTTATAGTTTTAATGACCACATCGGTTTTACTGATCAGTTAATAATAACGGTATCATAAGTGAACTGGTTGTTAGTATACTCACTCACCTTCTTCTGGTTTTCACTTTCACAAACCACTGTAATCTAGTAAGGAAGGTTTCAATTACCTTTATAAAATCACATTTTTTTTTTTCAAAACTCAGATGTGCCTGTACCATTATTGTATTCTACTTTTGGTTAAACGATGACACGTGCAGACTTTTAACCTCTGTTGCCTCAAATTTCGCAATTCATTGTCCGTAAAAAGGGTGAGCCCCAAAAAATGGCCACCACTATTCAAACCCACCTGTTGCGGTGTTTATAAGTGTCAATGGGAAGACCCTAAGTGTCAATGGGTCCAAAGCCTTAAGAAATGTCTACCTGTAGATGTGACAGCGACTCAACAACCTATGAAAAATATGACCCTCTTCAAACTAGATTGAGCGTAAATATTAAAATATCGTATGGAATATTGAAATATAACATCCGGTAAGAGGCTTGAGGGGCGGAAAAATAGCTCCATTTACTAGGCAAGCAAGAAATGTATAGATAATTGTGTTATGGACTTTTTGAGGAGTCATTTTGTTAAGACTTTGGTCACATACCATCATCATTCTTCTTCTTTTATCGTGTACATATAACATTAAGCTGATAATTATAAGGTAGGTTGACTCAAACAAGACAAATCACCATATTTAAACCAATACCTACGAGACCATGTATTGAGATATTTGATGATTGATCCTCCTCAAATTCTTTGTCTCTTTCCTCGCTATCTCAATTTATTGGCTCAATCAAATCTGCCGGACAACTAGACAGTATCAACTATAATAATTTTAGTTATTAAATTACCTATACGTTAACGCCATGAACGTAGCCATGTCCCAGCTCTGTCGTGAAAGTTTACGTGTTGATTCAATAGGTGCCTGAGCGCTCTTCATTTGCTATATTAACTTACAGTTGGTCTTCTCTGAATATTACGTAGACTTTACATGGGATGATTTTCGCCTTGCGGCACTCAATCGACCGCACAGTGTTAAATAATATGCCGTCAATTGAGTAAAAAGTGAAGTATGTATAAGAAATCGATTTTTATTTTTTTTTAATCGATTTGTACACATTCACTTTTTTATATTGAACATTCTGATGTTGTGGCAAGCGATTGCCAACGACTGACCATTTACACGGTCAATTTTAATCACCCGTCGCTCGACGAAACGTAGACCAGCGGTCTACTTTGGCACCAGCGATTTTATCAACTTTATACTGGTTCGATTTTTATTGGACAGCTAAAATCACCCGTGTAACCATCACATAACTTGGAGGAATGTCTTGTTACGCCTACACAAAATTAATATTATTACGAGTATCCTAACTTATTCTCATATTATAAACATGAAAAGGCATTTTCATAGCCGAAGGCTTCCCTATTCAATCGGATTGGGTTCACAATAATAATTATTATACGAAATTCCTTATACTCAGTTATATGGAAGTAGGTACGATAAACGGTCGGATCTCCAGCACTCGTAATCACATTATTTTCCTTTACTTATTAAATTATGTTCCATCGTACAATAGAGTACTCGAGGCTCGTGATATTTTGTTGCGGATAACATATTTTATTTTTCTATTTTTTGTGGAAAAATTCCACCCGTATTATGAACACTTAATAAAATCTTCACATTACAGAACATTATTAGATGAATACATTCTTCAAAACATTCAACAACATTCATTCATTCATTATGTGTATCTGTAGTTTAATGAAAATATACTTTCGCAGGTGTTTCTATACCTAGAATCTGTTTGAAAATTACCAAAATATACTATACTTAGAATGTGTTTAAAAATTACCAATATATATTTTTATTTGTACTTACCTGTTTCTATACGTTAATTTTGAAGGTGCAAATAAACATTTTTATTATTAATATTAATGAGGTAGCCTATGTGAATTCTGCTATGACAAGGAAAAACAAATTTTCTCTTTAGTTCTTCACGTTACGTATGACCTTTTAAAACGCAATAAAGACCAATTTTCAAAAGGAGCGTTATCAATCATATTTATAAGTATTTTTTTTTATTCACAGCAATAAATATGTGTATTAAACATTCGGGCATTCAATGATACGCAGTTTATTGGCAACACTGGCCAATATATCACGGGAAGACCCATTCCATTTATGTTTCAGATATTGACAGTCATGGATTAAGCGTTGATTTTTATTCGCGTGTTTAAAAGCAATTTTACAACATTTCGAACTGAAAATCGTTTTGATTTTTTTCTGTTGCTACGTGAAATGCATTTTTATGTAGGCTGCAAAACGTTGAAATTGATTTTTTAGTTTGGCTTCAGTCAATATACCTTCGTTTTTTGTCATTGAAAAATCCCAAAGGACTGATTAGGCTCAGTACATGGGCGATTAACTTATCAGACTAGCAAAATGTGGGTAGGTAGGTTCCTACAGGTAAGGTTATATCTATACAATGACATGAGTATTTATTTTGTAAAGTATTATATTATTTTAATTATTGCGAATGTGGGGACTATGTGGGTCATTGCTGTTTTTGTTCTCTTTTCTCAGTTACTTTTAATCATGATCTGGCAGTTTGAGTAATTTATGCGGCCTACCCAAATGTCCTTTCTTTGGTATTGTTCGTCAAATCGTTCAGCTCCTTAAGTTCTGAGTTGAGCTGCTCGATTACTGACAGATGCGCGCACTGACTGGACAGATCCACTCAATCTGTGTGGTTTTTCCTCAAAAGACTATTTCAGACACCAATATAGGTACATGGTCTTCACATATGATCTGACCAAGATTCTGTCTGGACTATAAAAGAGACTGTGACCTCTGAGTATGTTTCGGCTTTTCTTATCAGAGTAGTCAGATAGGAAACGCCGAGCTGATCTAGTTTTTAAAATATGATTGACGTGCTAAAGTGTTTCTACAAACCTACTTACAGAAATAAAATCATTTATCATTTATATAGCTCCACCACTACTTACCTTCGGTAATACAGACGTGATGCTAAGCAATGCTGTCTTCTAATAAAATACGTAGGGGTTTCGTTGCTATGTGTTAATTTGACTGCTTTAACAGACTTCTATCACCTCAACTGCAGATTAACAAACCTAACTTCCCTTCATTTGCATCCGAATGTGTAATATATCAATTCAACCATGCCGCACACACCATAGACTGAGCAAATTGAATTTGTACCTAGCGTGTAACGCATAACTTGCAAATTCATTGAATAACACCGGATTGATTTGATTTTATATGCAAAGCTTTGTACGCCAGTGTTTATGATTCAAAGCTTGATACTTAACAGTGTACGAGTCGATTGAATAGTAGGAATGCTTCATCAGCTGGTTTGTAATAATGCATAAAGTGGTTATGGTTTAAATATGCATTCTTGTGTTTAACGAGTTAAATACATTGCCGTTTTGACATTTTCAATTATTCTGACAGTTATTTTTTTATTTTTTTGACATTTTAACTAAACAATTCCTCATTTAAATCTGACATCGTTCAATTTTTAAACAATAATATATAATTGTTATGATTTATTTTTGAAATTTTAATTATGCATGATTTTCAAACATATTTTTTGATTATTTAAATTCATAATATTTAGATAGGTGCACACCATATTTGTACGCCTCCTGGCATAACATAGCGTTCTGTTAACTAAACTCAAGATCTGTATTTCTTTACCTGTGTTAACAAATAAAAGTGATTTGATTTGATTTTTAAAAGTCTAAAGGGACCATTTCTGCACTAATATTAATTTGCTTAAGTTACGGTTTCCTAGAAGAGCGGTGGCCGTCACATAACGGCCGCAGTGACGGCTTTCATGAAAATGATAGCAGCAGGGTTTGACTTAACAAAACGCTCTCTAGTAAAACACACCACCTTACTTTTATAAATAACCTTTCAGTGACGTCATTCGCCGGTAAATTGCAGACGCTATGTGGCGGCCACCGCTCTTTTAGAAAACCGTCGCTTTTCGTATGTTTGAGGCATCATGTAAAAACGGATGCATCATGGGACTTTCGATTTAGTATTTCTGAAGGACCGTACCTAAACTTAGCGCTAAAATAATAGAATTATCAGTTAGCTACCGCAGCTCTAAAATTAGCATTTAGAATGCAGTTTCATTTGAATTGACATCTTTAGATTTCTTTTATATTTGAAAATTATTAGTAAAGAATTGTAAAATTAATTAATTATTACCAAGAAATATTTTTTTCTACATGGTTTAATATCAGATCTTTTTATGGCTTTCAATTCTGTTCACAATGTTTGTAACTAGAAACAAAACGAAATACTTAGACACAACATTTACGTTCGACCTTCCAACCTTAATAATAAAGTAATAGATAGTTATTTTTTTAAATAGAGGTCGCTTTCGCTCTTACTATCACGATTCATGTCAATTTCTTTTTACAGAAATATGATTTTATAAAAAAAAAAAAACTAGGCATTCAAGTAATGTCTCATTTTAAGTTTAGATAAATTGCTACTACATTTTCCATTCTATACAACTAACATAATCAGCCTATAATGTTCCCACTGCTGGGACACAGGCCTCCTCTCTGTGAGAGGGAGTGGGCCCAATGCAGGTTGGTAGATGTCACAAGTTTTCGATTTTTGTATTCTAACAGAACATCCTCACGATGTTTTCCTTTACCGTTGTGAGTGCAGTGGTGATGTAATAATTTACACAAAGTAAAACGCCTCTCTAGGTTCGGACCTACGACCTACAACTCGCAAATCACAGCCGTTACCACTGGGCCACCACTCTCTTAGAGCTATAGAACTAAGTAAAGTCCATTTACATATGTATTCGTGCGTGCACTGACTGGACAGGTCCACTCAATCTGTGTGGTTCTTTCCTCAAAAGACCATTTCAGACACCGATCTACATAGCCTTCACATGATCTGACCAAGATTCTGTCTGGACTTTAAAAGAGACTGTGACCTCTGAGTTTCTTTCGGCCTTTCTTCTCAGAGTAGTCAGATAGGATACGCCGACCTCATCTAGTTTAAAAAAAAATATGATTGACGTGTAAAAGTGTTTGTAAAAACCTACTTACAGAAATAAAATCATTTATCATTTATCATTCATTAGATAGATGTGTACGTCAGTACTTAGGTTTTCAAATTTTTTACTTTTTCTATCCTAAAACATTTAGGTCCGCTTACACCACAAATAACTACGTTCTGTTTCTGTTGATCGTTTGAAGGTTATAGAGACATAATGATGTTTAACTGATTTGTGGTGCACGCGGGCCCTAATATCTAGGTAGATATTTAGTGGGCATATTATCAAAATGAAAACAGCGTTATACTAAGCTAAAACCTATTCGCGCTTTCAAAAAACAAATTTAAAACTGTGTGCCAAATAGGTATAGAAAAGCTGCGTCCGTAACGACTTTATTTAAAACAAAAATAAAAACGTAACCAGCTTTGGTTTGTAGTTTGGAACTCAAACTCGGACGGGCCCGTTTCTGCTTGAAAATAAATATGAAACATCTTTTTTGTTTTATTTTTCACGGGAGTAACGTGATGAAACCGGTCCAGCTAGCTTAATTTAGAAAATATTAACAACTTGAATACTGAGTTTGTTGTGGGTCACATTAATGATTTGAGCTTGTTTAAAAGAAAGTGAGTTTTCCTTAACACTAAAAAATTCTGTATCGTTGATTCGCATGGTCATAAAAAAATGGTGAAAAATGTTATTTTTGTAAAGTTTTTTTGGCCTCACGCACCTTATTCGTCTTGTTTTGTATTAAAAACCCTACCGCACACTATTTTGAAAAAATCGAATCCTTTTTTCAGTTATTATAGCTCAGATTACGCAAAATTACACCACTGTTCTAGAACAGCGTTTGTGGTCTACCATAAACGCCATTTTTATAAACCAATCACCCGAGCAAAAAAATTTGCACTCTACGACAAACTCAATTAAACTTTTCACATTTTAGACCATCAATCAAACCGGTGTTCGTTGACCAAAAATCAACCGAGAGCTCTAAACGTGAGTAATGACTCCCAATGAATGATATGTAGGCGACGATAGGCCTCGCTCGGGTAGATTACTCCGGCTGCTAAATGTGATGGAGGGTATATATTAGTCACCCATGCAACTGGTATCCAAATCGAATGATTGAGCATCTATTAATGACCATGTATTGATAGTGGTGGGCAGTTCACTTTACTTGACCTTTGGTAATAAGCTTGTTAGATTGATATAATTATCAAACACTCTGCTAAAGTCAGTCGGTGGAAACAGGCCTACTAACTGGGTCTTATTACATACAATTGAAATGAAGTTTTCAAAAAATTACGTAATTAATACATTTGTATTGTCAGGTGATGTTTCGTAAAGCAGGAGACTATAAAAAAAACTTACAAAATTGTCGGATTATCCTCTGTCACCTGTCACTGTTTGGCATTATTAAATAAGCCATTTGTTAACTTGTAGGTGATAGATAGCAAGCGCCTTTATACGTTCACAGTCAATTGCCCCAATACTAAATGGATATCTGACACAAGTGTTTTAAAAAGAGTAGGTATAATTATTATACGGAAAGACTTACTTACGTGAATTTTATCGAGGTTGGCTGATTAGTTCCGACTGAAGTAGTTACTTCAATCAGCAACTTAGCGCGCCGGGACCAACTCATGATTATAAGCTTGGATTGAGTAAAAATCTAGTTAAGAAACCCCGATAAATCCTCATGAGTAAAGCCGTCCATATTCTTAAATTAAATGTCACTCACGAAGACAGATTTATTGTGTGAAAGAAGGGTCGTAGGACACTCGGATAAAAAAGTTTCAATTCAAAATTTGTACTTTATTTGCTGAAGTATCAATCGTCGAGTCATCTACTGCCTAGCCTTTTGTCATTCCAAGTATGTTGGGGTTGGCTTTCAGTCTAACCTGATGCACCTGAATAACAGTGCTTTACATAGAGCAACTGCCTAACTGAAATCAGCAAAAAAAAAATAGAAGAGCGAAAAAACGCTATCTTTCCACGTCTTCATAGTTGCGTATATATTAATATTCTAGTGATATTTATTTTAGAAGTATGTATGTTTGTATTTTGTATGTATTTTCTCATCTTATTTGTTATATTTTAATAAGTGAATTGTTTTTGATTTTATGTATTTTATTTTTTCTTTTACTCTTACACACGCTGTCTACATCTCTACATCTACTATCCTATCGCAGGTATTGCTGAACGAGATTTCTTTAGAAATAAGCATCACCTTTGTACCTAATTTTCTGTTCTTTTATTGTTGTCTGTTTATATATTTGTGTACATACATTGTTAAATAAATAAATAAACCTAGTAACTAGGCAATACGACACCCCTTGGTAAGTATGGCTGTCAGACTTTCGGGCGTTTGACTACCCCGTTAGTAAGACTAGCAGTCAGACTTTCGGGCGTTTGACTACCCCGTTAGTTAGACTAGCTGTCAGACTTTCGGGCGTATGACTACCCCGTTAGTAAGACTAGCTGTCAGACTTTCGGGTGTTTGACTACCCATAACGACTGTCGAATATCTACAAGTGACAGGTGGGACCAACGGCTTAACGCGCAATAATATTATTAATTTAACATATTTAACATTGAAATTTCATAATGTAACTAAGGTTTAATAAAGTCAATTCATTACAGATAAGCCAATATGTCTGGCAAATGCAGTAGCAATAGTAGGAGCTGCGATCAATGAACCAACCAAAGTAACATGCGAGGTAGATGCCTTCCCACCACCCGAGAACTTCCAATGGACTCTCAATAATTCCATGGGAACTTCTGAAATTGAGCCGGTGAGTACAACAAAGTTTATTATGAACGTAAATGTGCATTGTACAGCAGGCAGCACGTCAGTAGCAACAAATCCAGTATAAGCTGGCCTCGTATTCTATTGAAACACCGTACCACGCTAGGCCAGCTTAGGGGTGAAGTGTTACCTCCGACATGGAGTCAACTGTACGCTAAACGGAATAATTTATGTTTCGGTACTCGAAATTATGTAAGCGTTTTACAGTTTGAGAAGTTTAGATCTCAAACGGAATTGTGAACTAACTAATAGATGAAATTAGTTTTGCTGTGGCAGTACCTACTGCAACAAAGTCTGTATTTTTAAGTCGTTTCGTGTGTTCTTTATGTAACACAATGACCTTTTTTTTTGTGGGTGGGAAATCGTCAAATAACTTCTTCCGCTCTGGGCAGAGCAGGAGGGCGTGTCAGACTCTTACTGACTAAAACCCACCCGTGTTCCTACAGTAGCCTGTGCCAGGGGCCACGGTATCCCTCTCGGACTTTCCCGCAACCCTAGCAGGCATCGGCCCTAGCGGACCCCGTCATTGGTGCTGACATCTCTTTGAGGCGCGCGTGGAACACAACGCGCCGTCGACCCTGGCCTGGTCTTTATCGAACGGCGAGCTGCCCATTGTTCGCCGTTCGCAAGCCCACGCCTACGGTGGCCGAGAATCGGCCTGCGATTCCCGACGCCCAGGGCGTCTCCTGCGGCGGCTAGGGGCGTGAGGGCGCGAATTTTGCCTCTCCCTCACGCGTTCCGCCTTCTCCTTCGCGAACATTACTGCTTCGCACAACACATTCTACAGTTCTTTTTCCTATCTCCTTTCGCGGGTCTGCTAAAAGAAATTTCTTAAGAAATAAGCAGTACCTTTGTACTCAATACTAATATTTCGTATCTGTATTTGTTTTACTATGTGTTCTTAAATAATAAAATGAAATAGGTAAAACATTGAGCTAGAAATAGGAGTACCTACTTATAAGTAGGTAGGTATTTCCTATCGCAATCTATTTGATCCTGCAGACTTAATGACATTAAGAAATGAATTACAAGTTCTTGAGTCTCTGTAGTGAAATCCTTGTGACAGATAAAACTAATTATCAACTATCGATCACCATTTAACAGTTACCTACAGTTACTCCGCACGATTCCATTTTGTTCCTTCCGTTGTTTTATCGTTACAAACATCCCCTTTTATATATACACATACGGTCCTTGTCATTCTCTTTTATGGACATGCGAACAACGCTCGTCATGAATAATCCTTTGCTTTATGGAAATATTTTTTTCAAATATTTTCACGAGGTTCGCCTTTTTTGCGGGATTACAGAACGGGCCATAAGTGTTCCTTTGGGAGTTAAATAAATTCATGTGTTGGCAACTTATAATTTCGATTTGAATGGCAGTTTTATTACATTAGCATTTTTATTTATAAGAGTAGGTATAACTTTTTGTGAATTATATAACTACAGTTTTGTCATTGAGGATAGTGTCGTGGTGAGGGTTTTGAGTATGAATGGCAGGAGAAGACCAAACAAATGATGGATGGACCGGACTGCGTGATAGATGATATGGCTACAAAGAGGGTGAAATAAATTGGAATAAGGGTAGGAGACTGATGATGAAGAGCAACTTTTTTGTCCAACAGGAGAAATTCATTTTGAATGGAGTTGGGAAATCGGTGTTGTTTTACACTCCAGCATCAGAGAAAGACTATGGGTCTTTAGCATGCAGAGCTACAAACCTCGCTGGTCAGCAGGTGGAACCCTGTCGGTACTCCTTACTACCAGCTGTGAGGCCAGATCCGTTGGCTAACTGTTCAGCTGTCAATCTTACTGATGATTCGGTGGCAATAAGATGTGATTCTGGTAAGTTCCTTTAAAAAATAATATAATGACTTAGTAGCTATTTTAGAAACATTATTGTCTAGTCCACGACCTAAATTGCCGTGAACATTTCAAAAGAGCAGAAAATCCAAACTACTTCAGGATATCTATCAGGAGATTATAAAACAATGGCGGTTGTTTCAATCTTCCAGTAAACTTAGCTTTGTTGCGTTTTTATGAAGCGCCGTAAGATTTAATGAAAGAGGAAATCAAGTTATTCGAATCACCCTGAGCTACAAACTGACGAGAAAATAAAAAGTCTGTGTTGTCTGCTTCATTTCCAGTTTTATTGTAACTTCGTTATGATGTTATTTACAATATAGTAATAGAATAACCACCATCTTGTTTTTTTTTCTTCTTCTTTATAGACACAAAAATCAAAGCGAGATTTACAGGGCAAATTCATGAATGAAATTGAAAGTGATCAGCACATCTAAATCGCGTTCTAGAGCTGTCAGTAAAAAATAATATTCCATAACAATGATGACATTGATAGCTCTGAAATACAGTTCAGATGAGCTTACAATTTCAATGGTGAAAATTGTCCTTGGTGTCACTAAAATGTGTCACATCTTTTAGTCAAGCTTCCAAATAAACAAGCACTAAAATGGCAATATTCATACTGAAACTATCCGTTGTTTCGGAACCTTCGGGTTTAAACTGGACATAAGCTGTCAGTCAGCTTGCAACAAGTGTACGCGGACAATTTTCACTGTGACAATTTTTTTCACAGCACCATTTGTCCGTTCCCTATGAAAAAATCTCGGGAGTTCTTTGTTATAACAAAGAATTCTATTAGTCTTTTATTATGAGCTCGTTTTTTTCAACAGCTTCTTTTATCTATATCGGTATGTTAATAAATACTAGTTGCGGTAGTGATCTCGAAAACAACTTGTTAGAGACCTCATTGTTTCGATACGAAAAAGGGATGGTGTTATTCGTACTGTATAGCTTCATCTCCCTCTCGTACTCCATCAACGATGGCTACAACATTACATTTATAAACATGAACATTCCATTTTTTAGGTTACGACGGTGGTCTTCAAACATCATACTTCGTGGAAGTATGGGAATCAAAAAATTTAGTAGCAAATGTGTCCACTGCATTACCAGCATGGATACTGCGAGGTCTTGGCTCAGGGAAGAGTCTGAAAATGGTGTTCTTCGCGGCTAATGCCAGAGGAAGGTCGGAGACTGTAGTCATGAGGATTAATACCTTGACACGACTTGCTTTACATACAGGTATGTACCGAGTTACTGGGTTATATACAGGATGGCAGGGACATCGAAGCGCAACCGGTTACCATAGATTCATTAGATGATTCTGAACTCCACCCCAGCGAAGGAACTTCACGTAGGTTATCAAAAAAAATATCTGCAGTTTCGTAGAAAACTTTCTCGGTCAAAGTGAATAATATGGAATAATAAGATTTTTTTTTATTTCTCACCACAATACATGTATTACAAAAATACAATTATTTCGTGGTATCAGAGTCGGATAACATTTTAATATTTTGGGAGACTGGTGCCTAAACTAGCTCTAGGCCTGTATTTCAGGATACCAGGAATGGAACAGCAATTTTTTTTTAAATAACTGACCGAATGTTACAACGCTGCGTTCAGATTCATATACTTATCTATGGTAGCTGGTTGCGCGTCGATTTTACCCTGACAATCACATCACAGCAGACTTTTTGTTTTCACCCTCTGTATAAGAGGGTGAAAACAATAAGTCTGCTGTTTCAAGCAAATATCTGCCTTTTCTTTAGCTGAGACTATTTAATGTAGGCTTATTCATTTAAAATGACTTTGCTAGTTATGTTTGCCAAATGTGTTTTGATAACAAATTTGTAATAACAAATCGTAGTTATATTTGCAACTTTAATAGAAACTAGAAAACGAAGTACAGCTATGAGATCTCAATACCATAATCTATTAAGTTGTATTGGTTCCTGTAATCTTTAATAAAAAACCTGACCAAAATAAAAGTTTTCCGTTGCAAACATTTACAAAACGTTTCACAGAATTACTTGTAGATACATCTTACTATTCTGTGCAGAATTTCCTAAAATAAACATTTATTTAATATCTTTATTGTCGTCTACTTTGTATTATATTTGCATGCTATACTAGGGCAGAATGTACAAACATGGATCCTATTTTATAATTTAACAACTTATTTTTGTTTACCTACATTCTAAGCAAATAAAGCCCTATTCTACTAGCTTTTTTCAACTAGCTTCATCTTTCTGACTGACCGACCCCTTGACAATTCAAATGTGCCTGTAATTGGTTTATTTGAAATAAATGCTTTGAGTTTGAGTTTGATTCTATTCTATTCATACTCAAAATTGTTTACAGACCTACTGGTAGAATATATAAACATGCTTTAACCGCAAAGTAGAATCCATCATTTTAACACTCCATCGTGCAACGTTTTGAACTTTCTTGAAACAAACGAAAAGCGTTAATTAAGTTGTTAGGAGTTACATCCTCAATTATATATTTCTGAATACAAAATACTGTTTTCGTTTTGTTTCCTTTTGAGTTTCAGTAATAATTAGAAAACCGAATATTCACAATCGTGAAAAGAATCGTGTTGGTGTTGAATACTAAACTGGCTGACGACCTAGCTTTTAGTTAAATTCTATCTGCAGTCAAATTCGATTGACAATTAACTAGGCGTCTAGTTAGGTAGATGTAATTTTAAACTTTGATGTTTTTTAACTTTAACTCAGTTGTCATAATAATTGAATTTGTTAATCCTACAGGATTAACTAATTCAATTATTCTATGTCCTAACTATTTTACCTTAAAAAAAAATTCTGTAAGCCTGTTTCCAATAGAATGAATAGACAGACTAAAAAAGGATTTGTTGTAACTCTTTGTTCTTAGTAGGTACATTTTCATTTGATGTTTTTTTACGGAAATATGCACCCCATGTTTTTCCTCAATTATTGAATTTAAACCACTTGCGGAATTATTTTCTTTTTATGTTTTCATACATTTGTACAACGGTACATGGATCTTTTGGCGCGTAACGAAAATTGTGACTAACGCCGCCATCTTGTTTTTCAATACAATTTCTGTGACAATTTCACAACGCCCCCTGTCAATGTCATTCATGGGCCAAAGATCCTTGAATCGCTCTGAAATGAAAGCTATGTAGTCTAGTTCTAACTATTATTTTTTATCAACAGAAGCTAAATCCGGCAAAGCAGTGGGTGTAGACGCCAGTTGGGCTTTAGGAGTGATAGCTGGTATCGCCGGGACCCTGGTGGCAATCGTGGTGATTGCTCTGCTGGCTAGAAGAAGACAGCATCCTCCTATGCAGTATGAAGGTAAAGCATCTGACACGTTTAGTAGTAGTAATATAGTAGTAAGATGGGAGTCAGAATGTCTTTATTTTTGTAGTTATAGTATAGTAGACTTATATTACTTTAGCGCTCTATAAAACAATTCCCAGTAAATTGAAACTTCAAAACTAGGTTGAAACTATCTAACTGCCGCATAGACAAATAGACCTGTAGGCCAATTCTCGTACTTAAAAAACGTTCAAATTCAAGTCGCAATCTCATCTCAGCGACAATCAATGTCAAAAACCTGTCAAAAATGTATGTAAATTGATTGTAATTTTGACAGATTGAGACTGAGATTAGAATAGGAACGGTCTTGAAAATACGGGAATTGCCCCTCAGGTCGTGTATGATGTGCAAGTGACATTCAACCTTTGGGTGATAAAGCAATTACGAAGTCGGCTATAGGATCTTATTCTTAAAAAGTTTTTGGGACCAATAAGAGTTTTTCATAACAGCAATAGAGTATTTGACTACTATCAAAAGTATACATTAATATTAACACTTATTTAATAGATGTTACAAAAAAAAAAGACGTTTAATTACAATAACAATCATAACATCTGTGGAAAATGGAGATGTTAACCAATTTTAAAATTATTCTTCTACCCTTGTCATGCAAAACTATCATTGTGTTGAATGGCGCAAAGTTACTATGGCGTTTCTATGTTGTTATCGCATCGACATCATCGACGTGTTGGCATCGACTAAAACGCAGAGAACTTCGCAACATTTTTCTATGTTTGTAAAAATCAAACAACAAATAAAATACAATCATAGTCGCACAGGTCTTCTCTTTATTCTTTTTTTTTATTGTTTTCATGATATTGTTAGATTTAATGTTCTTTTTTATTTTCTTTTCTTTTATTATTATTTGTTTTACCTGTGCGTGTCCCAAATAAAATATTTTTCTTTCTTTCTTTCTATGGTTAAAATGAACACTACTTTTATTAGACGGTTGCTTAGCTTGAGATAAACAACTTTCCCCTCGATTGCATGGATAAATTAAATGCCTTAACTTGCTGCGACTATTGGTGCAAAAATGGAAACGAAACGGGCAAAACCACGACCACTTAGTTATACAAAGTTATTGTGTTTGAATGTTGGTGCTGAGTGAAGTTCCATGAAAAAGAAAAATCTCATTATTCTACCATTTTTCTGTGAGTTACAATACATTACCTGCATTTTACCAGGTAGAACAAAAATATCCCGGAAAGAGATGTGAGAAAATATTTAAAGCTTATGCGCTGAAACTCAAACAGTGAAAATTGGAATGCAGCGAAGCATAAAAAATATTTCACATAAAGTACGATTACTCAAATTGACAAAGGTCGATGAATCATTTATGTGTACATGATCGTAGCGTGTCCAATTTTGATAGATGCTATGAATCCACCAAATAACAGTATTTAACCGAGCTATGGCGTGTGCAACGCCTATAACTTAGAATATAAACGACACAAGTTTGAATTTTACGGTGAAAATGTCGCCAGATAGTGCCAAAGTAATTTTCTTTAGCCATTCTCACGTAATGTGACTATAATTTAATACATAACACCTTAAAATAATACATTGTGAAACCTAACAACTATAACTTGAAAGTACCAAATATTTTTTCGTTTTTAAAGTTGACAATTCTGGTTTATGTTATAGTGACGTGCCTGATGCCTTTTTATTATCGATGTCTACGATAGGTAATTATTTTGAGGGTAATATAAAAGCAATATAGTGGTTCGTACCTTCGACCACAAATAAATCGAAATTGCTTCGCTGGGCAGGTTTACTGGCGAATAGCGGTGGATTCTGTCGCGTGACTGGAATTTTTGAACGCCTCGGACGGCCCGGCTGTGGGCTTCACTGCATTTGAAATGTGATTTATGTCCTTTTGCATTTGGAATGAAATTGCAGATGTTCCGTCTGTCGATGGACGGCGACGGCGACGTCTTTATTAAGTTTCCATATTATTAAATAAATGGTATTTTGACGTTTGGCTGTTTGCGTCACGTAATGATACTTTGACGTGATATTTGCAAAATGGCTGTTTTGAATTTAGGATGACAGTAATGACGTTGGTGTGTATCGTTTTCCTAAAATAAAAAATGGAAAGCATTTTTGGGAATCTATGTTTGTAATTTTTTGGTCAATTGGGATTCATTAGCATATTATAATGTCAACCACATACACATAATTATACGCGCTTTTGGAGGGCACGTTAAATCGCTGCTGTGAAGATTGTCGTACCAATAAACAGGAAATTCGTATCCAATGAACCCGATAGTCTTCTTAACTCAAGCATATTGGTATACTTAAATAACTGGGTTTAGATATCGGTCTATCCTTGGAGAATACTTATTGTCGGGGTACGTAGCGAGGTGTCGGTGTTTTGAGGAGAAACAAATGTTTATGTTGGACACTATTTATTAACTCACTGTCAAACGGTTCTTAATGTTAAAATGTTAATGAAATGTTGATGAATACACCCAGCTAACGCGGTAGGCAAAAGTGCACTAAAACTACTATAAAATAATAAGTAATAAGTAATATAAAAGGTCAACGCGTCACGCCGATATTGCTAACTAAGGTGTTCGGTGAAAACACCGAACATATTCCGGGCCACTAAAGATAGGGATGCTGAGATGAAACAATGTTATGTTAGTAAACTAATGTAATGATCATGAAAATAATATTTACAAGGTGAAAACAAGCCAACTTAAGATTAAACTGTTAGTAGAACAAAAGGATAATGATTTGAATTAAAATTAAGAGCTTATTTTTCCTAAAGGATTTCTAGGCACGCGAGGACACGCCCTATTCACCATTGTATTGTTTAATTCATTTGATTCATTTAATTCACCATAAATATGTGTCGCATTTGACTGACGTTCACTCATGTTTTGCCGCGCACTAACACTATGGACGTTCACGTCACTAACACTTCTGGTAGGTTGAAGCTCCATGTCCGACGTGATGTGGGCGCGGCGCGCTCGCCGTCTCAACCATCTGTACAGCAGCGATCCCGCCGCCAGTACCAGCGCGCCGACCAGGATGTAGCTAACTACATACTGATGTATGTCATGTGTGGATAATGTTCCTCCTACTTCCACTTGGCTGTTTTTCATGTCGTCGATGCGCTTGTGTAGTTTTTCTAAGGCGTACGTCATCTCACCCGAGTCTGTTACGTCTTGTCTTGTGTTTTCGAAAGGCATAGTGCTGTTAATGATGAAGTTCAACTGATCCACCTTTGGTATAAAATTGTCCGGGCTCAGGTCAATTCTATTTTTGTTTTGACTATGAATGTTCAGGGTAAAATCCTGACCCTTCAACAGGCAACCTGGTTCTAAGTAAATGACACCAGCTTTGCTTAGTTGTATCTTGTTCATCTGTTCACCGCAGATTACTGTGACGGTATAAATGTTGCAGCAATGGTACAAAAATAGTGACGGGTTTGTTAGTGATGTCCATTTGTTTTCACATCTAGATCTTCGTACCTTGCACTTATCTGTATCTCGGTCGAGATCACAAAAGTTGTTCTCGTTGTTAAGACGATATATCGGCTTTTTCCAATCGCACATAAAATTATCATCTTCTTGTTTACATAGTGAAAGTTCTCCCAACGTAATTGTTAAGTACGAGTCTCTTTTTAGATCTGTAGCGACGTATTCTGAAGACGGGATGAACTCTATCATAGTGTTGTTCATCTGGTGTGGTATAGAATGGATTTTGTACAACTTATATCGGTCTCTACTGATAAGTGGGAATGTTATTTGGAAAAAGAAGTATTCTTTAGTTATTCGTGCTTTAATGCTTATCAGAGAATATAGCTTTCGAATATCGTGCTGTTCAATAGGCAATCTTAGATCGTCTGATAAATGCCCAGAGATAATGTTAAGTTCCTTTCGGATCTGTTCAGGGGTAAGCAGATGAATGTTAAACTGTCCCTGGTGGACATCGGTTAGGATGTCCAGTAGAATATCTTGAGTTCTTTTTAAGTTATGCAGTAAATTACTGGCTGTTAGGGCTGTCATGGTAAATTCTTGAAGTAAGGATATGTTGTTTATCTCTCGTTGTAATTTGTTTGAGATGTTATCCAGCGTTATTAGATGTTTATTAATTATTTTATGCTGTTTTGACATGATTTCTTCTGTTCTTTTCAACAAATTGTACTCTGATTCGACAATCGACGTCTGATTCTTCCATAAACCGGCTAAATGTTTTTCATTTTGTTGTATGATGTTGATGTCTCGGCTGTATTTTTCCGCGAATTGTTCGTCTAATACGCCGAATAGGGAGTTTGCAATGTTTCCAACTGCATTGATAAGTCCCCGCCGCCGTCTGGAGTATCCACTTACATGTTGCGTCATCAGAAGTTCATTATAGTATTTCAGTTCATTACACTCATGGATCAGCTGAGGGACTAATCATGTTACACTGTTCGCTACCTGTTGTTTTGCATGTTTTGTCCAGATATGTTGTTACTTTTTCAAATGCCTGTATACCTTCCCAATACGGGGACATGTTGTAGAATACAACTAGGACCCAACTGTCTTTTACGAGACTAATTTTGGAGATTGGGTCAAAGTAGAAAGATTGGTTAATGTTTAATGTAGTTATGTTGTAGCTGCAATTTGCCACGCTGCAGATTGACATAAAAAAGGTTAATGCCATGGCGACTAACAATAACGTGCCTGGTGTCGTTTTTCTTGTTCGTTTTCTGTTATTCCGGGTCCCAGAAACCTGTTCAGCTGAGCTGTCTGTTTCAGTTGAACGGTCATGTTTGTTGTTTGTCTCGATTTCAACTGGTAATAACGAAAGTTTGACTACTGGTCGCTTTATGATGCCATTTTTCGTTTTCAATGACATCACCCTGACATAACCATCCTTACCGGGATGTAGATCTATCACTCGGCCCATAATCCACCGTCCAGCTGGAATGTTATCCTCATGTATAACTACCATGTTGCCTATTTTTAAGTTTTCCTGAGGTTTAGACCACTTTTCTCTAGCTGTTAATTGGCTCAAATATTCATTCTTCCATTTTTGCCAAATCTGTTTAAAAATGTTGGTTGTTAAATGCCATCTTGTTCTCGCATCCTCCTTTGTCTCAATCACTGTTAAGTCGGATCTTCCTGTTAAAAAATGTGCCGGTGATAAAAAATCTAGATCCTCAATGTTTTCTGTAAGTGAGCATAACGGTCTCGAGTTCAGACACGCTTCCAGTTGTGTCAGTACAGTGGTGAACTCTTCAAATGTTAATCTTTGTTCACCAACAACTCTTTTCAGGTGGAACTTCAGGCTGCGGACGGCTCTTTCCCACAGCCCGCCAGCGCTCGGCCAAGACGGAGCGTTGAAATGCCATTGTATGTTCATTTCAGCGATTTCTGCCTGGCAACTATCTCCGAAAACTTGTTGTAATTGGTTGTACTCTTCCTGCAGCAACCTATTTGCTCCAATAAAATTGGTTCCTTGGTCACTATATAAGTTATGTGGTGTTCCTCTCCGGGCTGCCATTCTCTTAATTGCAGCTAAGAATGCTGAACTGGTCAGGTCAGACACCAATTCCAAATGAACTGCTTTCGTGACCATGCATATGAATACAGCCACGTAGCCTTTCAGTGTTCTCACCCCCCTCCCTTTGTTTGCCTTGATGTTCACAAAACCTGTGTAGTCCACCCCAGTGTGGTAGAATGGAGGAGCGGGGTTGGTTCTAGCTGCGGGAAGGTCACCCATCAATTGATATTGCTTCCTTGCTTCATACTTCCGGCAAGTTACACAATTTCTTAACTGTTTTTTGACTGTGTTGTATCCACTGGTTATCCAGTATTGTTGTCTGAGAGCAGCTAAGGTCAGTCGAGGACCTCCATGGAATGTTAACTGATGAGCTTCTTCTATGAGTAGCTCCGCCAATCGACTTTTGTTAGGGATTATCTTAGGGTGTTTCATTTCGTCGCTCATATTCGCGTTTCTTAAACGTCCTCCCACTCGGAGAAAGCCACTTTTGTCAATGAAAGGTTTTAAATTCAATAATTTGCAGTTTTTAGCCTTTGGTCGTCACTCATTTTTAAATATGTTTTGCAATTATAAATGCCGTGTTGGTTATTGCAGAGAGGGCATTTTATGTTTGACACGTGCATCGATTTCGCAACTGCTCTATTTCCGTTGCTTTTGTTATTCTGATTGTTATAATTATTTTTCTTACTGTTAGATATTTGATTTGGATAATTGTTTTGATGAGAAGTCTTCGAGGGCACACTATCCTTTCGGCGAACTGTTTCGAGGGATGTAAATTTTGTTTCCAAATATTCTAAGAACTCTGCCAGGACCGGTAGTTCTTTCGAATTCTTCAGTGACTCTATGTAGTCTGTGTATGTTTCTGTATCTAGCTTTTGACCTAGAACGTGTACGATCATTGGATCCCACGATGTGGTGTCAACTCCTAAGTTCTTTATGGCATTAAGACATTCCAGAGTGGTGTCATGCATTCGTTTAATCTGCTGTAACGATTGCTGTTGTATGTTTGGCAGGCCTAGCAAAATGTTCATATGGGACGAGAATATTAATTTTTTGTTGTCATACCGATGGGTGAGAATATTCCAGCACACCGAATAGTTATCAGTGCTTATCGATAAATGTTGTATAAGCTTCTCAGCCTCTCCACGAACCTTACCCTTTAAATACTGCATCTTTTGGCCGCTTGATAACGAGGGGTTGTTGTGTACTACTTCCGTAAATAGGTCTCTAAACGATACCCATTGGTTGTAGTTCCCGTTGAAGCTCGGTATCTCCAGTTGAGGTGTTGATTTTTCCCTGTGTGCGACTGACCACATTTTCGTGTTTATAGCCCTTTTCAGGTTGTTGAATATTTTCTCATACTTATCGTACATGTTGTTGTATATTTCATTTTCTCCCTCCAGTTCGATCTCGATGTCCCAATGAAGGCTGTCGATAGCTGACCATCTAGCCTGTAGTGACCTCAATACGTCCTCAAATTCCCACTTATCTGAGATAGAGTCCACATCTATGTTTGCGGTTGTACGAACAAAAGCTTTAAAATTCGCATACTGTTTTTTCAACAAATCATCTAGCTTGCTGTTTGGTTCCATGTTCAACTTCTGAGGTGGTTGGTCGCTCAGCTGCCTTGAGCAACTTGGGAGCGCCTCCTCATCTGTTTTCTCTTCTGCACGCTTACTCGATGTCGATGGTGATCTGTCTCGAGCTGTTGTTTCTTCACCTGTTGAAAGGCTTCCTGTCTTCATGAACCGCAGCTGATACTGTTGGTTGATCAACGCCTTGGTTGACTCATACACTGATCTGGTTTTCTCGTACTCCCGGTCGGTAAAATAAGGATCAGTTTTACTTACCTCCCCCTCAATGCGCTCGTGATTAATTTGGTAATCATTCCAATAATTATCCAAAGTGTTAAGCTTTCGCTTAAAGTAATCTACTGTTTTCCTATCAGCACTATCTTTCTTCAAGTTAATGCCAAGTTTTATTATGCTATCATAGATCATTGTTTGCGTTTCAATGAGTTCTGCCATTGTTATAGGATGTTATACTGCAGTCCTTACTGACTAAAAATAAGGAAATTTATTACTTGTATATTCTCTGCTGTTCGTACACAGCCTTACTGCTACTTCACTGTTCTTCTCCAATGTTCGCTCCGACAGCTCCACGACGTACACACACTGTTTTTTGTTACGATAGTTCAGACCTCGCACACCAAAATTCCCAATTTCCGAAATTACGCGACGCGTGATCCGTCTCGAAGGACCAAAAATATGTCGGGGTACGTAGCGAGGTGTCGGTGTTTTGAGGAGAAACAAATGTTTATGTTGGACACTATTTATTAACTCACTGTCAAACGGTTCTTAATGTTAAAATGTTAATGAAATGTTGATGAATACACCCAGCTAACGCGGTAGGCAAAAGTGCACTAAAACTACTATAAAATAATAAGTAATAAGTAATATAAAAGGTCAACGCGTCACGCCGATATTGCTAACTAAGGTGTTCGGTGAAAACACCGAACACTTATAGTCAGCCGGAATCGATTAAACTTGAAGATTCTTCTAGAGGCTTCCAAATTAAGAAAAAGGCTTATAAATCAGATTAACAATCAAAGTTTGTTAAAGTTTATAGAAAAATCCTTATCTGGATAAAAGAGGATAAGCTATAGATAAAAAATAGCTTTAACATACAGACAATAATTCGTGTGTTGCCTTAAGTAATACATAACACACTACCCGATACTTCAACAGAATATCCTATCATACGAAAATTGAAACGCTGACACTACTTCGGAGTATAAACTCAGCATATCCCCTTTACAAACACGCGTAGAATGGCAACCTTGACTATGGCAACACAGAACGGCAACGTGTTATGTGAACAAATATTCTAACCGCTCCGTCAACAGTCTCGCAGTGACGAACTGACTGCTCCAAGATGGTTAGAATGTCATGCAACCACTTCGTTCATCCTGTTAGTAATATTATTAATGGAGACAAACACGAAACAAGGAAGGTTTGACGGTAAATAACATTGACGTGACGCGTAATGTAATTTTCATAACGTGAATCTTGGTGACGTGTTTGGCTTTGAATGTTTCTGTTCAGATAACGGGAACAAGGTTTGAGTTTGGATAGCAGTTGCTAGCAAAAGGATTTGTTTTCATGTTATTCAGTAGAGCTATTCTGTAAAAAAATACTTCAAAACCATGTGTTTGTATAGTTTATCAGTTTTCGACTTATAATTAGTTAGTTTAGAGAATAAAGCCGTACCTAGAATGTAAGAGGCAGTGCGATTACCTAATATACAAGGTGTAACAGAATAAACGCAAGTCCTGAAAGTATTTTGCTCATAATTGTCTACTGAATCCATTTTAGTTACCATTGATATAGGTAAATAAAAATAAAAAAATTGTGCAATACTGACCGCCGATTGAGCCAAAGAAAATTAAATCTTATATCAAGGCAATAAGACTCAATTTTAAATGCATACAGTAATGCTAGAGTCAACATGATTTTATAATACAAACGAAACGAATAATAGTTAGCTGTAAAAAAAAATGTTTTGATTATTGTATAATACTTTTAACTCAATACTCTAAAAGGGGTGTATGAGGTATTGCGTTAATTATGTTACACGATGTATAAATCTACAATGAATTGTCAACACCGGTCTAAGTTAAGTTACGGCTAAGGTTTTGTTCGTAGAAATAGATTTAACGATCACAATGGGCTTTCAGAGGATATTAAAGAACTACTGCTGTACCATTATTAAATTATTCTCAATATTCAGAACTACTGAAAACGTTCTCAGAAAAGTTATTCCCTTTAAAGAAATAGCGTTCTCATAAATCGATACGCAAAGAATAGGTACCCACTTATTAGCATTCGATTTTCACAACCTACTTTTGCAATAATCAGAATGATTTATTCTTTTCCTTGCCTCTGGCCATTAAGATTTAGTACAAAAAGCTGCTATTGTTGGAATTCGCGGGCATGAAAAGTTATGTCCCAAAAACTTTGTAAGCAACAAACGTTTTCACAGAAATAATAGCCTTTTCGAAATATGGTGCAATAAAAACATTTACCTATATCGAGAAAAACATTCGTTGTGCCAGCCCAGTGCCAGGTAAATTTAGGACCTGAGTTGTGAATGTCGTGTCAGACAATCGTATCGTTATATCGACACTAAAATCATCGATATCGATTAAACTTTTTTTGTTCACTACACTACACTAAAAATGAAAGAAATTAAGCCCTAATTTAGGCGGAATACCTACAAATATCGTAATTCTACACCCTTATAATGCTGTCCCAAACAATGTTCCTTATTTTGCTCTAAGTGGGTAGATCCCAAGTGCTTGCATTTCGTGCACGTCGAAAGATTCTGTCCAGCTTTGAGTTGATGGACTTGTAATCTAACCTATGCACTCCGTACTGTACTACCGCTTGAGCTTCAGCTCGCCCTCTACGCTCAAAACATCACAAAAGACGAAGCAAACTAAAACGTCTACACTACCAAGTCTTCACAACATAAATAATGATGGATGTTTGCGTCAAATTCAATATTTTTAAACCAATTTCACGTTCATAGTTCACCTTTGGACGTGCGATGTATACTATAAAATTTACTTTACCTTATTTTTAGCTCCTATGCAGACGGCGAAGGCTTACAAAGGCGCTTTACAAAGCACCAACCACTCTCCGGTTCAACCTGACGATAAAAATCCAGATGTGGTGCCTCTGGGTAAAGGTAATATAGGTAGTTCGATTGCTATTTATCACAGAATGTTTTGTTCGCTGTATTTGTTCAGTGCAAGTCTTTGCTTTAAGCTTGGCATGTTACTAAACAAATAAACGCAGTCACTGTTCAGAAATATGTTTGTTCATTTTATTATTTCATCGGTGTTTACTTGCAAGTGTACGCAGCCACATCAAAAGAAAAGTTTTAATGTAATTTTTAAGTTAAGATTGATCGCTGGCCACTTTAACTAAATAATTTATTTTGTTTTCTTATTTCTTCTTCTAATGTTTACTTATTTACTTGCATTTCAAAACTTTGGTAATTCGGATTGATCAATCGTTTTGTTTTTCGCTAGATTTCAACAGTGCGAGGGATTTAGAGCGGCCCCCGGAGCCACCACCTTATGGGGCAGTTATGTCTCCTCCTGTGGGGTCGTCGAGGAGTTCTAATAGTATCCATCATCAAGACGTGAGGCCTGTCACACCGCACACACCGATTACGCCTGCTTCTGATGGCCATGTAAGTTAATAATGATTGAAAGATACACTATTTGAGTAAGGCAGATTGAAAAGTTAGGTGATAATACTTCTGCCAGGATTGCGGGAAAGTCCGAAAGGGTAACCGTGGCCCCTGGCACAGGCAACTGAAGGAACACGGGTGGGTTTTAGTCAGTAAGAGTCTGACACGCCCTCCCGCTCCGCCCGGAGTGGGATAAGTCATATGGTGATTTCCCACCATTAAAAAAAGTGATAATACTTTTGATGAAAGGTGTTTTTTATGGGTCAATTTTTACTAAAACGGTTTTAGTAGTGTTTCATCTAATGTTTTACGTGCACCACTAATCATACACATACATACTATAAAGGACTGATGGTGGATGATATTCCTGAAACAGATTTGAATGTAGTCACTCGAATTGCAACGCATATGTGATTAAACTAGCCAAATCGGATCACAGATACCCACGAATCTGTGTTCAGTAATAAAATAAATAAATGTTTGATTGAGAATAATTCTGTATAGGTTACCTACGCGAATTTTTGTAACTAATACTTAATTTCGCTTAGATGAACCTTTACAGAAATAGTACTAACTTTATTTTATTTAATATAAAGCCACTTAGCGATATTTGAACCTACTTATTAATGAGTAGTCTGCCTTTGGAAGTTCTAACCTTAATAATTAGTGGAAAGTTATTTTAGATATTAAATGGGTTTAATTTTCTGTTGATTCAGTTAAGTTGGTAGAACGTAAAGATTTTTGTGTCAGCAAATTTATGATTAGAGTTTGTTAGAAAATCCCTCACGTTTTCCGTGACCTCACTTTTAATAACCTCATTTTTCGTTATTATTGATGGTATTCTATGTGTGTATAAGAGTTGCTTATACAGCGTCTAGCCTTACAACTCGTCAAGATGCTTGCACAAGAAATACACTGATAAAATCTCGCTCTTTGAAATGTTTACTGTATTTAAAAGTTAATATCCTGTGGATTTCATCCTGTCGTTAGATGTAGGCCAAAACCTTTAATAGGAGATTCGAATCCAGCCTTTGATGTGCGGCGTACTTCAAGATGTAATGACGAAGACTTCACCCAAATTCTTTTTTCGTTTTTTAAGCTAATATTATTTATCCTTTTAAATTTATGATGACGTTAATGGAAGACTTCACCCAAATACTTTTTTCGTTTGCTAATATTATTTATCCTTTTATATTTATGATGACGTTTAAGGAAGACTTCACCCAAATTCTTTTTTCGTTTTCTAAGCTAATATTTTTTATCCTTTTAACCAGAGCATCGGAACCTTGGCAGAAGATCGTCGAAGTGTGACCAGCGGTACATTCTCTAGGCGGAGAGAAGTGGTCACGACTAGAACGCCTCTACTAGCGAATGCGAGAGAAAGTTGTGTGTAGTCTGAAACTACTATTTTAGTGCGAATTTGAGCCAAAGGGATCATGTTTCACGTTTATTTTCTAGAATATTTTTTTACTATCTAGGATTAGGTCTGTGATATGGCTTATCGTGTGTTTTGGGTACGTGGTGGATTGTTGACTTAATTTTTGTGTTACACTTTTTGTGTGTAAAATTTTTTTGGGCTAGGAAATATTTAACTTTTAATAATTTAACTCGTAATTTTTGGTATTTTTCAAGAGATTGTTACGGAAACTCACTTGTCTTTTTTTTTGTAATTTAATTATAATTGTCTCAAGACTTTTTCTCAAAGATATAACGATCGATATTTTTGTATATATACATCGAAGTAAATTGTGAAAGACTGTTAAAACATAATCCCTTTGACGCAAAAACGAATGTAAATTAGGTAAAATGTTTGTTTTATAGTCAATATTCACTTTCAAAAAGAGATATATCAATCTAAGTAAGTAAAAGTGTAATTAATGTTCTGGAAACTGGCACTGTTCTGTAATATACTATATATATACATAATAATGATCTGATGGTATACATTATAAATTATGTACATATACACGACTCAGGTTGTGTTTTATTCCTTCGTAATAGGTACTCAAACCTATTGAATGTCTACGGGTTAAGTAGGTATATCAACCTATACCCATGATTGGTTGTTTGTTATTTTGACCAATCAGGTGTTAGCCTCTGAAAGCCTGATAACGATGATGGAAAAGTCGGAAACGTATTGAATGTGTTGAAAGTCGTTGTAGAAATACGAAACGATATGAAAGCGATTGCCACTTGTCTAGACTCTCTGAAAATAATATCTACCTTCATAATTATCTGCATGGTTAAAAATGGTTTTATAAGTGTCCATACCATTGGCGTCAACTAAATTTAGACTCGAGTACAAGCTTTTAAACGGACGAGAATTGTGTATGAGAATTCTTCTGTCAATTGAAATTTATTCCGAAATCCTTTTAGCTAACCACCCACGATAACACAACACAGATTATCCTTTGAGAACTTACCGTGTTGTATAAAGGTATTGGGAACCGCGTATGACGATATTTATGTATTTTTGGAGCTATCTTAGTACCAGTAAAATTCAGATCCAGTGGCAGAAATGACGTAGTTTTAAAGTTACTACATATAAGCTTCGGCGAATTATTGAATTAATTTAAATTTATTAATTTAATTATTTCTATAGAGTTTGCCAACTAAGACGTTTGCGTGTTTCACTTGTCCCAGGGTGTAATACAAAATTGGCTGAAAATTCAGAGGATTAAAATCATTAGAACCCCCCAGTAATTATTAATACTGGGGGGTCCTGAGTGGGGATAGGACGAGAAGTGATTCAACTGATGAAGTTAAAACCACGTATTCATTGGAAACAACCTTAAAACACAGCGAGGTAGTTGCGTAACAGGCTAACAGTAAGAATAGCTTTCATTTTGACAGTTCAACAACATTCATTGCGCTATGTACGTTGTTGAGCAGACAATTTTTTCGAACATATGAAGCAATGGATTAGCAATATCCTTCACAATTATTCAGATTGTGATTAAGAGTATGTTTCGAACTTAGGTAGCAATATTGTACAACATTGTTTCCCGCAACATCAAATGAAGCTGGCAACAATGTTGGCAAATGTATGTTTATCGTTACTAAAGCATGTTGCTTTTCATGCACGAGATTGTGGGTCTAAATTCGGGCAAATACTAATGTCACTATTTTAATTCGTCCATCATATCATTCAGTATAATGCGCCATGTTGATACGTAATCAGTATGTCAAAACGTCAAACCTATAGTTTTATGACAGCTGCGCGCACAGATTATCAAAGGCGCGTGAGTCGTTGCCCGGAATGTTACGATTTAATAAATATTAAAATAAAATATTATTCAAGTATAAAGTACAGCAAAAAAATTATTTACATTAATTACAATCAAAGTTAAATGCTAACTATTTTATTGTTTATATAAAGACTTAGAACTAGGTATGGTGTATTTATTTTATTTCTTATTGTATTATATTATCTGTGTTTGCTTTACCGGTTGACGACCTCACGCCAGCGCCGGCTGTCGCTGAAAACCAGCGCTGGGGCTCTGTCTCGCATAGGGTCGCATTATGGTGAGCTATGGCCGTTTTGCGTGGATGTGATGCATAATTTCCCCCAACTTGTTATTTTTGTGTATGTGTTCGTTCTCTGCGTCATGTTGACCGCAAATAAACGTATTTTGTTTGTTTCTTTCTAATTCAAATGTACTTTCTGAGTTTGTCTTGGACATTACTGACATCGGTGATGGAAAACATCGTGCGGTAACCCGGACTAATATTTCTCTAATCGCCAATTCATTAATTCATTCATTTATTTATCCAATAACATTTTCCATTGCGTCTGAATTTTTACAAAGGTACAAGCGAATAAATAAATAATAACAATTAAAAACACAATTACATTTCTTCAACATAATCTCATTTCCTACCTACATTAATATTATTCATACAAGTTCAAAAAAAAAAAAAAAAAGATGTCAACGAGAAAAATAAATTAATTAATAAATGTCACTAACAACTACCTAATAATTTCATTTAATTGTCAATAAAATCTACACATGTCTTTATTATCACCAGTATTCAATGTCACAATTAAATTCGTTGATGTCAGCATTTCTAAAATGTTATGTTCAATCTGCCTTGAGCAAGCGTAGTGGTCGTCTCTCATGCCTTCTCTGTGTGAGAAGAGGCTTTTTTCCCCTACACTGGGCCAATAATACGTATTATATAATGTTGCAGCAACATTTTCTTGCATCAGAAAAACATGTTGCTGAAACAATGTTGCACAACTATATTTTCTAATTATTACGAGGCTTGCAAATTTCCAAAACTGACAGCATCCTTTACCGTAAGGCAGATGTGCCAACTGTATTAAATCCGAAGCGGCACAAGCAAACCTACACAACACAACAACACAACAACAACACAACACACAACATTTTATTATTTTGTTTTTGTATGAGCATTTCTTTATGTACTATCACATTTAATTAATTCTATTATTGTATTAAAACGGACACAAGCTTCCCTATGTTTTGTTATTCTAGCGTATGGCACTCGTGGGTTGCAGCTGAAAATCAGCGTCAGGTGGTACACCTTGTGTTGTCATCTGACATTATGCTGAGCTGAGGCCCGTTTGGCATTATAATTTTTGTATTCTGTTTTTATAGTATCAAGGTGTATTTATTTTGCTGTAATGCCAATAAACGCATTTTCTTTCTTTTCTTTCTTTCTTTCTTTCATTAATTTAATGGGCACTGTTCCAATTTCTACTCATAATGTTTCAGGAAGAAATCCGATCACAGACTGCGCATCAAATTATCATGCATATTAGAATTGAAGACGGTTTTATCAGCACACACTTGCATATATTTATAATCACTATGAAAACTAGACAGAGTCGCAGCGCAGCGAAGCGTCAATCTAAGAGATACGATACGAGTAACATAGCAAATTCACTCTTATCTCTAAAATTTAAGGCACATATTTCTATCGCGATAAAAAAGACGCGCAAACTCGTGTGCCTTCACGATCACTACTCATTGGCTATTGAGAAAAATAATGAAAAACAAAACCAGTTTTGATACTACATTATTATATCAACATTGAGCATTCAATTTTAGGCGACTAAGTACATCCAAAAGGAATTGATATTATAATTTATGTAATTACTATCAGTGGCCCGTGACTTCTTCTGCGATCCAGAATGAAAAGAAGCCTATGTCCATCTCCAGGTCATGGTCTATCCATGTGCCAAGTTTCATCCAAATCCGTTCAGCCGTTTTAGCGCGCAAGTGTAACAAACAAACAAACTTACCTACTTTCGCATTTATACTGTTAGTTAGGATTACCTACTTATATCTGCTACAAATATAGTTAAAAATTAATAACAACTTGTTTTGTTATTTATTTGTAATGACGCCGTTTTACGAAGGAATAAAAGACATCTGAAGTGACTAGTCATATTATTATAAGAAAACTCTATATACCTACATAGTAAATGTGTTCATTATTTCTGTTTTCCCTAAAACTAAGTGTCCTTCTTAAAATATGAGTAGTTTCAAATTTATTTTATTTTACGGACATTTGCTTAAATGTTACATAAAGTCCTCATATTGTTTTTTTAGACAAATATTAGAAAATATATAACTATTATAATTATAAAAATTAGATTGTTTTTTTTAGCAAATTAAATAACTGTTTTTTTATAAATAAAAAAACTCTTATCAAACATTTACTTCTGTGATTTATAAACGACTGTTTACTTATTACTTTTTTGTTATAAATATTTTATTGGTCTTTTTATAAATCGAAGATTTTGTACATTAAAAGTTTCAAATTGTAAATATATTTATACTTTCTGAAACTGGCTCAATAATGTTATTATAAAAATATCATTATAAAGTTTAAAATGTTGGTGAATAGGTAGGTAATTGTTTACGAATATGAGGTTTGTATTTATTTGTATCGAATACCCCTGTTAGTGGATTTAAAATAGTTTGAATGGAAAGACGACAATAAATTATAAACACGTTACTGTTATGTATTTGATTGATTTTTAAATGCTTTTATATGAACTGGGCTTTCGTCGATAAATTTCGAGGAAATATACATACACTGCTACTCAACAGCTGGTTTGATACGTTGTGTGAAATTGTATAGTTATTTAAAAAAAAAAACGTTTGTATTTTTGGCAATTGGCTAATAATAACAAAAAAATAATACTATGTAACTTACATATGTAACGTACTTTGGAATGAACAAATTCATATTTAAAAGATCGAGACTACTGGGTTTGTTAACGAAAAGGAAAATACTAGAATCACGTATGATCAACAAAGTAGAATCCAAGTAAATATACCCAGCTTATGGGCTATTCGACCTTCCTAAGGATCTTAACCATATTTTCTAACGGAAGTTATTCTGCCTCTGTAAATGTCAGGATACAAAATGTAAACATGTTGGGACATATGAAGAAAAAAATATTTCCTCGTATCTACTTGACCACTCACATTTTACTTCTTCAAATATTATTTACTTGTGGGATTATAGAATGATAATGATGACTTTATTTAAATAAATTTAACGTTATTCTTATATTTAAAGTCCTCTAAAAATTTAAAATCACAATGTTAGCGAAGACGGTAATTCCACTCATGTTTTGTAACAAAAGCATTTTTATTTTGTTTGTTGATTTTGTCGTATCCTGATGATGATTTAAAAGATTACCAGGACATTTCGAGACGACATTTTATTTTTAAATTTAATTAATTGTCGAATTTATTGTTTACTTCTTTTATTTTTTATAATTTTTAAGGCGTCTTTCATAACAATTCATTTTATACGTTATAATAATATAAACGCATCTTAAGACTAAAATGTAATACAGTGTTTATAATATTTTTCTGGAATTTATTAAAATTGCTTTACGTAAAAAATTAGTTATGGTTTTTATTTATTCAAATATGCAAAATATGAAATATAATATCTTTTCTTCAAGTATGTATAAATCACAACTTGAAAGTAGCTGATAAGTAAATAAATATAATTGACTTTGAATTTCTATAATTAAAATTAAATAAAAATGAATACACTGTGATGCTATAAAATTTATAACTCTCTAAATTATGAATTACATTCATAATATTTATATAAGTGTAAATAATAATAATATTAATATGAAGGTGTTGTCGGTTCTAGGGTATTATGAAAATGACCCTAGTAAAATACTCTAGAAATTTTGTGTATTGTAAATAGTACTAACTTATATGTGAAGGAATATTATATTAATAAAAACAATTGAATGTTAATCAAATCCGCTAGTTTATTTGCGATATTATTCTGTGTTAAAGTCGAAAGGTCATTTCTACTTCGAAATTACTTGCTGTTATTTGTTTTGTATTTGAATAAAATACAACTATCAAATTGGATGTGCAATCAGGGACAAAAGTCAATAAAATAAATATTTTATTACGTATTTGGATAAATAAGTAAAGTTTTCCGAAAAAATACAACTATTTTAAATAAAATAAAACGAATTACTAAGCTAGTTGGTCCTCTGAAGTAAAAATGAAAGTCATATTACATAATTGATTTTATTATATTTTGTCTCTGTTTGTACCAATATTTATGTTAATATAATTACCAACTAATGACTAACTTTGTTAACTAATTAGTTAACATATAAAAAGTTCTCTACAATTATACCCTATTTTAATAGTCTACAATATTTCAAAACTCACTCATGTTAGTAGATAGGACACCTAATAAAACCTGATAAAATAATTCATGTTACTTGTATAATATTTAAAAACATGATAACTTGAAAACAGTACTCGCAGGAAACACTGAATTTTTTTTAACAATTCTGAAAGTAAAATTTATTTATTTATTTATACCTATATTCTTTATTGTACACCACAAAAAACATAACAACAAAAATTAAATTGAACACACAACCAACCACACCACACAAACAAACACCACACACAAAAAAAATACACACACACACGTGTGTGTGTGTGTGTGTATTTAATTTGTGTAACTTTTATTTGATATGTGGATATTTGGTGGTGGTGTGTACCACCACCAAATATCCACATATCAAATAAAAGTTTCATATTAAAAATTGTAATAGCTTTTTCGTTTCCTGACAACGTTATGTGGTTACCAGCGAACATCACTTACAGGTCAACGATATAAAATGTATTCTACTTATAAATAGGTAGGAGCTCCGCATGAATACTTGCCTCGTTTTATTCGAGTAATAAAATTCACGGCAACGACCCAAAATGTACAAAAAATATTGTGGACTATTAAAACGATGTGTTGTATCGATATATTATATTATTACAAAGTATAAATATTAATCTTTTTGTATGTATGTTTGGTGGTACCTACATTTCTCTACAAAATATGTATTTAAATGCGTATAATTTCGGTGATTTTTCAAAGACTTCTTGACATATCGTAATTATTAAGATATGTGTAATACTTCTTGGAATAAATTTGCTTATCGGCAAATTAATTTTGTGTTTAAATTTTATCATCTCACCTCTTTCAGGAGCATTGAATTGATAAGTTAAAAAAAAATGGAACAACTTAACGAAACACAAGCAAGATCATTTTCATAACACGATAAGCCAGACACATATTACACTGTTTTTCGCAGCTTTTCATCTCTGCTGCTAAAAGTCAAAATAAATGACGCCCTCTGAAGTGTGACATCATTGTATGCTTTCACGGCCCTTTCAAAGCCCTTTGAGTTTCATGTTGCATACACACAAACACGGTATGCGCCCTATGTCCTTGGAGAGTGACAAATGCGATGGGATGTGATGCGACGCCACAGCACAAAGTTTATAATCATATCAGACAATCAAACTAGGTCGCATTTCATTTTGTTACAAACTGGTGTTAAACTATGATGTGGTCTACGATACTACACGCTTGCCTAGAAGAAGTCAATTATTCATTTATGACTGATACATACTGTCGGTGCACCACATATGCGCGTTATTGACGGCGGAAAGGCGCGGGGTGTTGGGGTACGAAACCCGTACGCGACGGCCGCTGCGCGCTTCCCACACCTCAGCTCACAGACGCGCTTCACTACGGGCATTTCTTTAACTGTCTTTGTTGTTCATGTTTTTTATGGTATTCATCATCATCATCATCAGCCTACAGCAGTCCACTGCTTGACATAGGCCTGTCCAATTGGTCGCCATTTAGCTCCATTCTCGGCAACTGTCATCCACCTGCTACCAGCGTATTAAGGAACTACACTTATTTAAATAGGTACAGTCCACTTATTTTATTTATTATAAAGTCCGATTGAACCCAATCACATAAACTCCCGCCGAGCTTTGATTTTGACTAGATAAATGATATTTTGTCAATTCTATTCATTCTATTAACACGGTCAAAAACAACATTGATTTGATTTTAAAAACAAATCTTGAGTTGGTTTAACAAACACTTTACACGACCATGTCTTGGAATTAATACAATGTTGATTACAAAAGAGCAATGGAGCATTTTTTTATAATAATTATTACCTAGGTACCTACTTCGACACTGACACTAGTTTGGCCTAATAACGTGAAAATGTTTAAATCTTGACAGGAAAATTTTCATAAGCAGTTCGTGATAACTTTGAAAATATAGATTTGAAGTATCAGTCATCAGTGATATACCTAATTTAACATTGATAGCGTACTGATGATTAGTGACCACCAACAACGCGTGGACATCTGCAATACCAGAGGTATCACATGTGTTTTGCTAAGAGGTAACATCAAAGTCAAACACAGTCTTAACATTACAAAACAGTTCCTTGAAATACCTTTACCCCAGGAACAACCTCCAAACAATATGTGAGGTGTACAAATAGCTCAGTTGCTCCACCCAAGCCGGTCAACTGAGGTCGTTTAGTTTAGTGGATCGTTTGATTTGTTCCAAGCTGTCAAGTGCGGTTAGGACGGACTGCAAGCCGGCACTACGGCACACTACGGCACTCTGGCAGTTATGCACTCGACTACAACGCTTCAAGCCGTCCAATTAATCTTGCTTTAAATGACTCATTGGCTACGAATGCACTAAAGTGTACTACTGTTTCTGGCTAAGTGTCGGTTGTGTACTAAGTAAGACTTGTTTGTGTACTCAGAGTTGATTGATTGTTACGGGATCATCAACTGTGGGTCAGTCTGTACATAGTTAGATTGCAATTATAACTTACATGACGCTGATCTACGGAACGTTAAAGTAACGTGTTTTCCGATGGCTATTAGCTAACATGACACTTTTTAATATACAAAACTTGTTACCTTCCTCTACAGCTACCACAGAGCTATAAAACAAAGTTTACACAACCTAAGAACACAAATGAAGCCATTGCGGACCCACCATACCACTGGCCATATCCCTGGTGATATGGTGGGTCTAAAACAATATCACTGAGACAAAATAAGCGTTGTGGACTACAAGGATCTAGCGCTCGGTGGCCGCTGCCGCGGCACGCTCGCCTCGCTCGGTCGCCTTGGCGCTTTTTAATGGTCCCAGTTCTAACCTAACCTAACCCAAATGATTCACGAAGTAATTTTCTCAGTGGTATAGTTTTAGACCCGACGATACGACCAGGGGTATAGCCAGTGGTGTAGTGGGCCGCACACAATGAAGCACAGGCCCTAGCACGAACGCGCGACGTAAGTGTAACGTAAATTGGATCGATTTTTGAATCGAAAATACAACTATCGTAAAGCATTTTCATTATCATTTTTGCGAATTGCACAATTATTAGTATCACCTAGAGGTATGAATAAAGTCTTAAAATTAAGTAGTAAATATTGTATACGAAAAGTATTTTTTCAATTTGGAAGTCGTTTAAATTTACGATCTGATTACTCCGCGCGTTTGCGCTAGGTCCACATATACAAATCAAGTTTTACCGCCTACCGTACCACCCAGCTATCATTCTACCTATGTATGTGGCAGCTTTAGCATAGCCTATCACAATCAACCTATAATTGACGTTGACCCTGACACCAAGGACATGCTGAAGATGCTCGACTTCAATAGCATCAATTGCCGCAGCCTGTCACATAAGGCGGTTATGGTGGCAGACGTAATTAACTATAATAAATTAATGTTCCCACTGCTGGGACATAGGCCTCCTGTCTTGTAACTTTTGTATTATAAAAAGCTTTTGATGAAGGTTTTTATAAACTCCTGAGCATAATGCACAAAAGATGGAAACAAAAACACAGAAAAAAAACTAATAATTCAAACCAATGTCTGAATACAGCACACATAGACAACAGACGCTCCCCCGAGCACTCATAAACACGCAACTCCGTAGAAGTTCTTCGAGTGGTAATAAAATAAATTCGCCTAAACAAGGTCATCGCTAAACGGCAGATATATCAGACGTATGGCGTAATTGTAGGTTATTGAGGAATTCCACAAAACGGCAGCGGATAATGAAAAATTATTGGTTTTGTCATGATACGAGGAAAAAGATCGGCTGAATTATAAAAAGACTCAAATCTGGTCTAGTTTAGATATCAGTAGGTATCAGTTCAGGTAGGTAGCTAGTTCTCTGAGAGCAGTGGTGGCTCAGTGGTAACGGCCTCGACTTACGAGTTGTAGCTCGTGAGTTCGAACGCATGCAGGCGCTTTACTTTGTGTAAATAACTTCATCATCACTGCTCTCAAAATGGTAACGTAAAACGTCGTGAGATAACCGGCATGTCCTAGGACCAGAAAATTCGAAGACATTGTGACATCAACACGCACTGGGCCCGCGTGGTAGATTACAGTTCACCCCTTCTCCAAGAAAGGAGGCCTGTGTCCCAGCAGTAGGAACATTATAGGCTTATTATACTAGTTCTCCGAGTTTGATCCCCGTAATTAGTAGAGTTATTGGGTTTCCCACTAGAACATTCTCAGCAGCAGCGTGGAGTCTGAATTTGTGAACGATTATTATAGCAATACCCTACTGAGCCCGCGTGGTGGATTACGGCCCAGTCCTCCAGAGAAAAGGCCGGTATCTCAGCAGTGGGCAGCTGATTATACTAATAGCAATCAATTCGTCCCTGTCGTAATATAACATAATTAAATTAACACACAGTTGTCACATAGGAGCCATAAATTGTGAAATGTTTTTGTGTGTAATTGTGTTGTCAAATTGATCGCAAAATAAATCGATCAGTCCTCACTCGGTCTGGTTCGAATCGAGAGGAGCAGCTGACCGACAAAGCCCGAAGCAAATCTAGTTTCAAACCCATAGCGAAGTTCCAACCAACTTTTCGACCAAAACACCAATGAGAAGGCTCAATTACAACTCCACACAATTTCAAACATTCGAACACCAAAAATCCTTTCACATTTAGGTGCTTCAATTTAAAAATTTTGATCGTAGTTGAACTTCTTCCAATATTCGAGCTATTCGAAGAGATTGCCTACTCGACGTGATTGTCTCTGTGATAAGAATTTTTTTTCGAAGTTTGCTTTTGTTTGGAATAAAGTGGCGTGTAAAGTGCAGCTACTTCATAGTACAATTTTGCTGTTTATGCCTAGTAAGAGGGCGATCCCACTAGAGATTGTGGCGTGTGGATAAATTTTACTGTTTTAGTTTTTTATTGTGTGGAAAAATATAGTGGGTTTTCCATGTTGCTTGTAAGGTCATATGTGAAAGTGGAAAAACATTCATAATTATGTTTTTATATAGCTTTGTTAAACAGCGATTTCTAACTAAGACATTATTTGGCGTCACTAAAAGTATCAGGCTTCTTAAACGATGAGTTAAGACGCAAGATAATTTCAGAGATATCATACTACTTATGTACATTTAAACGCTTATACAAATTTATGGCTCCAAAGGCCTTTAAAAAATAGTAGAAAAAGTAATTTAGCTAAGTTGGCAGCTTCTTTACATAAAACCAGCCCCTAACAGAGGTGAGTGAAATGCGTAATCTTTGTAACAATGACTACAGCTTTAGCGGCAGGATCTTTCTGTTTTTATTTGTTTGTGAAAACAATGGGAGGCCGTTAATAACGGTGTTTAGATATGATTACCGGCAGCTTTATGTTTTTTTACAAGAGCTTTCATTTCAGGAGTTTGTTATCGTGTGGTCGTGAATAAAGAAAATTTAATAATATTCGAGTTGAAGTACACAGTTGGCCGCAATCCTTTTTTCAATGACAAGTCGCCATATTTTTTTCATGATGTGAGTTTCAAGATCATGGATCTGGAAATTTGCTTAGTGTCAAGTATTACAGTAGCTTCAGTGAAAAATTCACAAGTAGGTATGCCTACCTACTTGTGAATTTTGTAAATCCGAAAAGTAATGTTTAAGAACTATAAATAGCTATCATTAACGGAAGTCTCAGTGAGTCTTACATTGGGTCTTTTAAAATTATACAGGGTTATTGGTAATACGTCGGCAAACCATTAAGGGTAAGTAGGGAAGGTCATTTGCAACCGAATGACCCTTATGACCCTATGCAAATGTCAACTATTTCCGAGTAATTCGGCATTATTTATTTTTTGGCTGTATACTAGTTTGAAAATGTATTAAAAAAAACAAAGCATGAATTTTTTAAATATTAATATCTGCGTCTACATAAATACATAATAATCGCGTATAATGACAATTACCTTTAATATTTTTTTTTAATCAGAGCACACCATTTTCATCATTTTGAGCAGGTTATTTGACTCAAATGGTTGATATTTGCAAAAAAACATGGATATACTTTATCGATAAAAAAATCCAAAAATATGTACAACTTCTTAGCTATCCAACAGGATACAAAAAGATACCAGATATCTTCAAAAAAAATATAACATTTCAAATTACTGGAAAATTATTGACGTTTGCAGGGTCATTTGGTTTCAAATGACCTCCCCTACATCCCCTTGATGGATTGCCGTCGTATTACAATTAACCCTGTATAACAATTCTATCAATGAAAACGCTGTAAGTAATATTGTATTATATAGTCCAAACCCTACTGACACTTTTCTTGTTACATAACCGGTAATAAGCAAAAGAACACCTCTTACATCAAACTTTTAACTTTCGTTTATTTATCAAAATCAAAATCAAAAGTCATTTATTCAAATTAGGCTGAGAATCAGCACTTTTTGAACGTCAAAATCACATATGACAGTCCCCCCAAAACGCCCACCCTTCACCACTTCCTAGTGCTTTAGCTGGGAAGAAGAAGTGGCGGAACAAACTCCCCAGCAGCACTGCTGTCTGTTGAGTTAGAAGAACTGGATTCTATATAGTAATAAATAAGTAATTACTATATAGAATCCAGTTCTTCTAACTCAACAGACACCGACTGACTGACTACCGACGTAGGACAAGTATAATATACATAGTATAAATAAATCTTAACAAGGGGTATCGTGCTACCCGTTTGTGGAGGTCAGATATGTTAAATATTGGTAAGCTGCTTCTGGTAAGACTGGATAGCCGACCCCACCATAGTTGAGAAAAGTATAGGCAGACGATAACTACGGCTAGTATAAAATAATAATAATGTTCTGACAAATAACCGACGGTTTAAATTACAAGTCCAAACCCACCAATTTACTCACACTTAACCGGTAAAAAGAAATGGAGAAATCTCCCACATTCATTGCAAAGCGAAAACTATCCGCAATTTGTTCCCGATCGCTCGCTCGTAAGGTAAATGCACCCGTAACAGTCCATCGTTAAATTGACGGGGCGTATGTATCAATTACCTAAATGAATCTCACGGGTCCACGGCACGGGATCGACCAATCGGAATCGAGATCGGTATTCAGATGTGGCCAATTATATTTCTGAATTGTTGTTTGGACTTTGGCTTTGTTTTTATTAATACTTTACACACACATGAGTAAGCTTTGTTGAATATGTTATTTACGTTTGTCGCTTTCATGTCTTTCAAAGGTCTTTGAAAGATTATGTGATGAACATTTTCGTTAGTTTGTGAGGTGATTTTGGGGCATTTATTGTAGATTTTTAAATTATAACAAATTTTTCCAACTAATCCAATAATAATCAAAAAAATCAAAATCAAAAGTTATTTATTTAAACTGGGCTGAGAATCAGCACTTTTTGAACGTCAAAATCACATATTAAGACAGTCCCCCCAAAACGCCCGTCCTTCACCACTTCCTAGTGCTTTAGCTGGGAAAAAGAAGTGGCGGAACAAACTCTCCAGCAGAACTGCTGTCTGTTCAGTTAGAAGAACTGGATTCTATACAGTAATAAAGTAATTAACATTACGAAACACAAAAACATTAAAATTATTTGCCATAATATGTCAGCTAGTACACGCCAATATTTAAAACTATACTCAAGCAGAAATAAATAATAAAAACATAATCATAAACATAACCATTTATTTGTCAGAATATGGTAGGTACATTATATGGTCACCAATTTAAGATTAGTCAATTATATCAGCACGTTCTGCCAAGTGTGGCGTGCAGATAATTAACAGGTACATACATTTATTAAAGGACAAAGATTATAAGGTTAATATTATTAGGCAAATATTGTATGATTGTAAGGTTAGTATTTACATTATTAATTGCATAATTACGAATTAAAATTACAATTTGAGGTATGACAGTAAAAATAATATCTTATTTATACACACAATTTATTAAGGATGTCAAAGTTTATTTAAATGTCACAGTATCAAAGAGTAAGATGTCAAAGTACAACAAAGATAGATACAGTACAGTAGATACACAGTAGTAGTAGTAGGAGTAGTAGTACAGTAGATTACAATTCAATTATGATGTCAAAGTTTAATTCAAATAATCGTTTAAATTATAATAACATTTATTACAATAAATAATAGACTTGTTATAATATTGTATTCACTGTTCCTGATAATGCAACGCGCAGAGTTTGAATTTGATAAGTAGAATTTAATGAGTACTACCCGTTGGCACTCTTTGCCTGCGAAACCCTAAAAAATGACACCCGAACACCCATACCTATATGAAGCTATCCGGAAAAGAACCGGAGTTACCGAAATAGCTGGCAGAGTTACCAAGCTGAAGTAACAATGGGCTGGCCATGTTTGACCTATCGGCAAGCGTGGAACGATAGATTGATCCTCAGGTAGATGGACCGACGGCCTTAAAGAGGTGGTGAGACAGACTGGATACGGAAGACGGAGGACAGGGTGTTGTGGCGCAGCCTGGGAGAGACCTATGTCGCGCAGTGGACTGCGATAGGCTGAGTTGATTGATTGGTTGCCCTATACCTATTACCTTACCTATTACTTTACCTTCAAGCTTAGTCAACAGACAGCTGTCCTTGAGAAGCAGCCTTTAACGGCAGTTCCTATCCGTTATAAACTTACGGCAATCGAAGGCGATACAAATACAGACCGGAAGCTAACTGAATGGTGCCAATTGCCTAGCTAACTGAAGAATAACTGTATAATTTTGTTTTTTTTATTTATAATATAAACCTACGCCTTGTATGCCCTGAAGAGAAGGCAGAAGCCTATTATAGTGGGTACATTCACATTTTGCAAGTCATTTGTATATGGGTATCATTTAAGCTATTACCAATTTAATTAGTTTTGTGTTTCTTAAATAATAGGGTTTGTCCTCCAAATAGTAGATCTGTCACCAAAATGTAGTCACCAAACAATGCAAAATCAGTTCCACAATAAATCACCTAAAATCCTGAGATATAAGGTCTAGTACCAAATAAATGTTTTTGTATGTATTATAATAGGTGTGTCCTAATAAGTATTTAAGCAAACTAATTTAAAGAGATCACCAATAGTAGTAGTTTTCTTATTCACCACGGATCGATTGATATACATAATATGTCGACGGTAGGGCTTGGTCGACGGAGCCCCGCTTCGCGGGGCTCCTACTTCTGGGTGGTTTATAAAAAAATAACCACGAAGGGGATGGCGGGGTCTCTCGACCCCGCCATCCCCTTCTAACCTAACCTGTCCGAGTCGGGGTGCCCTAAAGTCCAGATTGCATACAGTTTCTCCTGGTAATTTGTCTCGGGTATCATTTAAGCTATTACCAATTTAATTAGTTTTGTGTTTCTTAAATAATAGGGTTTGTCCTCCAAATAGTAGATCTGTCACCAAAATGTAGTCACCAAACAATGCAAAATCAGTTCCACAATAAATCACCTAAAATCCTGAGATATAAGGTCTAGTACCAAATAAATGTTTTTGTATGTATTATAATAGGTGTGTCCTAATAAGTATTTAAGCAAACTAATTTAAAGAGATCACCAATAGTAGTAGTTTTCTTATTCACCACGGATCGATTGATATACATAATATGTCGACGGTAGGGCTTGGTCGACGGAGCCCCGCTTCGCGGGGCTCCTACTTCTGGGTGGTTTATAAAAAAATAACCACGAAGGGGATGGCGGGGTCTCTCGACCCCGCCATCCCCTTCTAACCTAACCTGTCCGAGTCGGGGTGCCCTAAAGTCCAGATTGCATCCAGTTTCTCCTGGTAATTTGTCTCGGGTATCATTTAAGCTATTACCAATTTAATTAGTTTTGTGTTTCTTAAATAATAGGGTTTGTCCTCCAAATAGTAGATCTGTCACCAAAATGTAGTCACCAAACAATGCAAAATCAGTTCCACAATAAATCACCTAAAATCCTGAGATATAAGGTCTAGTACCAAATAAATGTTTTTGTATGTATTATAATAGGTGTGTCCTAATAAGTATTTAAGCAAACTAATTTAAAGAGATCACCAATAGTAGTAGTTTTCTTATTCACCACGGATCGATTGATATACATAATATGTCGACGGTAGGGCTTGGTCGACGGAGCCCCGCTTCGCGGGGCTCCTACTTCTGGGTGGTTTATAAAAAAATAACCACGAAGGGGATGGCGGGGTCTCTCGACCCCGCCATCCCCTTCTAACCTAACCTGTCCGAGTCGGGGTGCCCTAAAGTCCAGATTGCATCCAGTTTCTCCTGGTAATTTGTCTCGGGTATCATTTAAGCTATTACCAATTTAATTAGTTTTGTGTTTCTTAAATAATAAGGTTTGTCCTCCAAATAGTAGATCTGTCACCAAAATGTAGTCACCAAACAATGCAAAATCAGTTCCACAATAAATGACCTAAAATCCTGAGATATCAACCTGGGAACAATTTTTGTTTATCTGAGAACGAAAATATTTCGTGGCGATAGATCTATTTATTAGGTGATACAACTTGATGACAAATATAAATTTTGGTGATAGAAAATATAGTTCCCTTTGTATATGACAAACCAGGAACAAATCCAGAATCAGAGCTGCTAGATTGAGGAATTCCTATTAGAAAACCTTAATAACACTTTGTCCGACACGGGAAAGTGACCCAGGACCGCTTACCGTCAGATCAACTAATTCGAAACCCATGAAACGGCAGGTACTTAAATTTTTATAACAAACGAGAAAATAATATGATAAACTAGTCAATTATTTTTATCTCCGATTAATATTTAACTACTTGGATTAGTGAAATGAAACACAATATCGCAAATTAATCGTGATTTACTCAGGACTAATTTGCCAATAAACCAATTATAAGTAATGAATTAAAGATGGGAGTTGTAGTTATAGTTGGTATTATTTCAGGTTAATATATTCAATATTACATTCCTCTACGTACTTGTTATTAGAAAGTTTTGTTTATTTATCCACGATTCTCATTAAAAAAGCTTGCAATTAAAATTAAGTGAATGCTTGTTTGTATATCAAACAATATTTCTATCAATAATCAATTCTTCATTCATTTTTTCACTCAAACGAATAAAAGTGAGCGTTAAACCGATGGTGAAATACGTTTAGTACTACGCTTACGTGCAGCGTTAAATTGAAGGGAAAAGCACATCAATTACATATGCACACAGGCACAGAGGTCGGAGCACGCAACGCTGCCACCCGGACCGTTGGCTAATTCGAGCAAAACTGGTTGAAGCGAGATATTACCGGTCGGAACCGGTTTGCGTCGGTTATTACAAGATCGCGCCGGACGGAGCGGAGACCTCGGGCGTTTTTGCGCTTGAACGACTACCGTTTGAGGAACGCGGCTGATTGCTTTCAAATTTTGAATTGGATCGTTTCGATCGCTTAGATAAAGAGAGGGATTAGCAGGTTTTCATCTGTTGTTTTACATTTCTGTACCGTTTCATTTGTTCACTTGCATTTTGGTACGATATCTTATTTCCATAACACTAAACTGGTATAAAACTTATAGATGGAAGGAGAACGTGAATAATTATGTTTCCCTGACTTAACCACAATAGATCTTTTATACAGACAGGCTGAGCATTACTCTAAAATTCAGGATTTCCAGAAGAAAACTTCACCTGCAAGCATTCAGTGCACCACTGTACCCTGTCACTGACCAATATGGCGACCATCCACCAAGTTTCCTGTAAGCCTTGGCCGGACAGTAACGAGAGAAATTAAATTCAAACGTGAGAATATCAGTCAAATATTCGAACTATATATCGTTCAATATTAAACTTTAACTCCTAGAGTATTCAAAATACATATTTCAGGAGTCAATTCACACAGGATATTTCCTGCGACTATCGCTGTGTTCTTAGCCCATTTAACTTAAAAAAAATGGTTTAAGGCTTGTATGGCCCAAAACGCCCTTACTGCTATCATGCTGTCACTCAAATTGTTATCATAGACATGCTGTTAGCCTTTAATCTTTAATTTACCTAATGTTAACGCTGATAGAAATCTATATAAAACGAACTACATAAATTATAAATATTAAGATCCAAGCCACGTGACCCACTGTAATAATTAGAAAGTACAGTGAACCTGTGTGCGGGCGAGTAGCTATTAATATGCTGTGGTGAGTTTATAACTTAACGATATTCATAAGTCTGAATTCAAGAACTTGGAAATAAGAAACATATACCTAATCTAATTGAATCTTACGCATTAAAGTTATAATTATAGTACAACACTATCACTTTATTCAAATTATCAGCTCCCTGAGCAATCCCAACATTAAAATGATCAACTCGATAATTCCATTGATCGTTTTCTATTGGCATGGGCATCATGTTGTCTCATACAGAGCCAGTGAAGTCTTCCTCCCTGTCAATTCAGGCTTTTTCACTTACCTTATTGTTAACGTCGAACAATAGCTTTTGCTCCTCTCTTGTTTTTGTCTCCTGGTCTATTGTGAGTTATGACAGAGCCTTATCGACAGGCTATGTAAAAGACTTAATGTGGACCTTTTAATTATTATTTCGCAGGTAAATCATTGTGTTTAGTTACAGCCTGGCTGTGACGGCACGATACATAATTACAGTTCAGCTGTAATTGTATAATAATTAAGGAATACGGTTGAAAATTATTTACCATTCTGTGTTTAACTTTATACATAGGTACTGTAAAGGTTGTCTGCAAAAGTCGACCTTATGTTGGCTGGCAGTAAAATAACTCTATTTTTGCATTCGAACGGTCAAACGAATTATGGTTTTTATTTGGAAAAACAAGTGATGAAAATAGGCTCGGTGGTGTAAATACGAACGCTTGGAATAAACGCAATGATTATAATCTAATTAGGTGTATCATTCCATAACCCCCGTAATTCATTAGAGCACTTTGATTATTTTTATTATAAATTAACGCTCTTGTTTTCATTGTATTTTGTTAAAACTGCAGTTACTCAACAGCAGAATTGTAGATCTCCAAGTTGTACTGAAAATGGTGACTTGATATTTTTTTTTATTATTCAACAAGAGCCATAGACGCAATGAATAAGTACCCACTCTTTCTCCGCTAGAATAAATCTTAACTTGTCTCTATATTAAAGGGCTTTCAAGCCATCTCAAATTGTATTAGAGTTGGTCTTACAGGTGTATATGTCGTAGGATAATTTGATACTTCGAATCTTCGCGAAAATCCTAGGGGTTTTGCGAAAACGCGGATAATTAGACATAGGCGAAAAATTATCAAATCTTACTGGACAAAGTCAGGACCTAACCTAACCTAACCAACAATAGAAGGGTATCTGGCGCTTGGCGGCCGCTGCCGCGGCACGCTCGCTTCGCTCGCTCGCCTTCGCGCGCTAATGGTCACTGTTCTAACCTAACCTAACCTAAATTTTTCGCCTATGTCTAATTATCCGCGTTTTCGCAAAACCCCTAGGATTTCCGCGAAGATTCGAAGTATCAAATTATCCTACGACATATATATGTCGTAGGATAATTTTTTTTTTTTTTTTTTAATTGACGCGGATAATTAGAATTTAGGTAGGTTATGTTAGAACAGTGACCATTAGCGCGCGAAGGCGAGCGAGCGAAGCGAGCGTGCCGCGGCAGCGGCCGCCAAGCGCCAGATACCCTTCTATTGTTGTTGTATCATTTAGGTTAGGTTATGTTAGATCCTGACTTTGTCCAGTAAGATTTGATAATTTTTCGCCTATGTCTAATTATCCGCGTTTTCGCAAAACCCCTAGGATTTTCGCGAAGATTCGAAGTATCAAATTATCCTACGACATATACAGACCATGCTAAAGACATACCTACATCAAGTAGGATATCAGTATTTTTGTAAACCTATTAGGTAGATAATTACTTAATTTGTGGTTTAATTTCCTCAACGTTTGTGTGATTTAGTTTTCTTTGTTTATTTTCATGTAACTAAGTAACAGAAACGTGTCGAAACACGGGATTCGGAGATTCCTAAGAGTGACCGGAATTTTACACACCATGCCAAAATAAAATACTATTTTGGCAGTCTTTAGTTTCATTTGATTTCTAATAAAGTCGTGATGAATCAGTTGGTCAACGTCACTAAGCTGGTTTTTATACCACAACTTTATTTCACAATGGCTGCACTGAAATATTCCCTTTCATCAGGTTCTTATAGAACTTTAACAAGTTACGATTGCAATAAATTGGTAAGTAAAACGATCGGTACCCTAAGTATTCAGACGTTAAAAACGAAGATAAGAAGATTAATCGATTTGCACCATTGTGAAATAATTGTAATTCCTAACTTGATAAGAATTTCAGCGACTGAACATTTCTACACTAGGATATTATTGGTCTCCCAAATAGCCCTTACACTGCAAGTTTGTATAATTGCAAATTGCATAATTCGTCATTATATCGATCGTGCCACCTACGAGTTCACACAGAGTTTAGACTAGCGGACACGACACAGATTGAGGTAAAAGTCAGATTACTAAATCAATGATAGACAGCTACCGAACTGCCTGCGCGTAACATACCAGGCAAACAGCCCTGGTGGGGCGCTGATCTGGAGCGCAAGCGCAGAAGGGTAAGGAAAGCTCTGAATAGAGCCATGAACACATATGCGGATGAGGACTGGGATAACTATTACGCGGCCAAATCCAGAAACATTAAAACCATCAGATTCAGGAGTACCACGGGATGGTGCAAATTCTATGGTAGCATTGAATCTTGTTAGCAAGATATCATGGTAAGGAAAGTACTGGCGCAACAGAATACACCTGGGCCCGCTACCCTCCCCAAACCGGACAACACACTCAATTCCTGGTCAGAAGAAACGAGACGCGTCCTTATTGAATATCACTTCCATGGATGTATCTTTCCGCAGGTAATTGACTGACAAGATGTAATTCAAACACCATCAGACAATGATTGGTTTTATGCAGATCACGTTGGAGAAACTCCAATGGGCTATCGGGATTCTCCATTCTTTCAAGGCAGCTAGTCCTGATGGACTGTTCCCCGCCTAACCACGGTGGAGTGGAACCTCTCTCGCAATAAGACTGGTGCCTTTAATGAGAGCGTGGCTGGCCCTTAGATACCTTCCTAAAGTATGGAAAGTGAAAGTAATATCCGTCCCTAAGCCAGGTAAGGGTGACTACACACGCTAAATCCTATCGACCAATCAGCCTGACCCTCCTTTCTATTAAAGCCTCTGGAAATGCAGTATGATAGACAGCTGAGGGACGGCGCTCTGAAAACCATACCGCTACACGGTAACCAACACGAATTCAGCTCAGGTAAGTCGACTGAATCCGCTCTTCATCTAATAGTCAGCCAAATAGAGAAAACGATTCATCAGAAAGGCACCTGCCTGGGAACTTTCATAGACATCGAAGAAGCCTTTAACAAAACCAACTTCTCGAGCATCAGCAGCGTCTTTTCCAGACATGCAGTAGAACAGGTACTAACGGACTGAATTACAAACATGTTAAGCAAACGAGTGGTTCGCCTTGAGGATGAGCAGCAGTTGGTCATGATAACCAGAGGTTGCCCCCAGGGAGGGATGCTGTCCCCGCTTCTATGGAATCTGGAAATTAATGACCTCATTACCAAACTCAATGCCAACCACTATTACACAATAGGCTATGTAGACGACCTCGCCATCTTTGTTTTGGGGAAGGTGGTGGGTACGATCTGCAACCTCACTCAGCAAGTGCTACATATCATAGAGAAATGGTGCAGGGAATTTGACCTATCAGTGAACCCTACTAAAACTGAACTAGTCATGTTTACCCAAAAATGAGCATAAGGCCCTTTTTACCTACCAAAACTGTTCAATACAGAACTCTAGTTGGCCAACGAAGTCAAACTTAAAGTTAAACTGGAGTAGTCCTAGCCATTTGGACAACCAACTAAACAGGGCTTACATAAGCTACTGGCAATGCAGGAAACTGATAGGTAGGAGGTGAGGTCTATCCCCTAAAATTATACTATGGCTGTACACCACACTGATCGGCCACATGATCACCTACGGGGCCATGGTCTGGTGCCCCCGCACCAAGCTAGTTACAGTCTCCGATAAATTACAACGCATGCAAATAATAATAATAATAATAATCCATTTATTTCAGGTAATAATAACCCATAATTGTAAAAAATAAATAAAAATAAAAATAAAATCAATTACAAATAAAATTACACACAATAAAATCATACACAATAAAATCAAACGCAATCATATACAATAATTTTAATTTTAAAAATTTAACATGTCCACTATAGCAGTCTCTTACTGGCGACACTGTATGTAACTTGTCTGTCACAGCAGTGTCGCAAATAAGGACAGTCCCACCTACTTGCTATCATACTCAGAACGGCATTGGGGCTGGCCCGCACTCTGCGCACAAGCGACGCGCGACTAGCCTGCATGGCGACTACGGGCTGCATGAAGACTACTCCGACTGCAGCAGTCGAAGCCATGCTGGGACTCCCACCACTCCATCTGTTTATACAGCAGGAAGCGACGATGGCAGTAAAACGTCTAAATGCGCTAAATTTCTGGGGCATGAGAGACATACCTTCACCGCGCTGCTTAAGGGACTCAATAAAGTGTTCCCCATTACGAAAGGCATTAATGACCGGGTACCCAAACAATTTATCCTCATCATCATCATCAGCCTACAGCAGTCCACTGCTAGACATAGGCTTCTCCAATTGCACGACATTTAACTCGATTTTCGGCAACTCCCATCCAGCTGCTACCAGCCTCTCTGCGAAGATCGTCGCTCCACCTAGCCTGATGGCGTTATGACCTTATGTTTGCCGATTCGCGGTCTCCACTCAAGAACACATCTACCCCAACGGTCATCGGTTCCACGGCTAATATGGCCGGCCCATTGCCACTTCAGCTTGCTTATTCTGTGAGCTAAGTCGAAAACTTTGGTTCTCTGCCGGATCACCTCATTCCGGATTCATTCCCTCAGAGAAACTCCAAACATAGCTCGTTCCATAGCTTGCTGAGCGACCTTGAATTTATAGACCTGGCGTACCGTGAGTGTCCAAGTTTCGGCTCCGTAAGTCATAACAGGCAGGACACACTGATTGAAGACTTTAGTCTTTAGGCTCTGCGGAATACGTGACGAGAAGACTTGATGAATTTTCCCAAATAATAATAATAAAGCAATCAAATCAAATAATAAAAATAGCATCCTTTTCAAAGTTGTTTTTACCAAACTGCAGAGTTTGCCCGAGGTAAACGTATTCTCGAACAACCTTGAGAGCACCGCCATTGACAGCAATCGGTCCCGGAATGACGTAATCATTGAACATAAACTGGGTTTTGTCCAAGTTCATCCGGAGACCAACGCGTACAGAAGAATCAACTAGGCCGTCCAGCATCTGCTGTAAGTCATGCAGTGATTCAGCCAGGATGACGATGTCATCTGCAAATCTCAAGTGTGAGATGTACTCGTCGTTGAGGTTAATGCCGCATCCTTCCCAGTTCAGCGTCTTAAACACATACTCTAATGCGTTAGAAAAAAAAAAATCGGGGAAATTACGTCGCCTTGTCTCACCCGTCGACGCAGGAGAATATGTTCAGTTCGCTGATCCTGAGTTTGGACGGTCATTGTCGCGTTTTCATAAAGACATCACAGCACTTAGATGTATCGCCAGTCGACTTGGCATCGCTCAGAGACTCAAAAACAGACCAGGTCTCGATAGAGTCAAAAGCCTTCTCATAGTCCACAAACGCAAGACACAGGGGCCGATTATACTCTTCGGACTTCTGTATAGTTTGCCGCAATGTATGGATGTGGTCTATGGTGCTGTATTCTCTTTGAAATCTGGCCTGAAATGCCCTGTATTTCTGGCCTGTTTTCTCTTTGAAATCTCCGAAGGCTAAAAGTCGTCAAGCTTTTGCGCTAGACGATTCGTGATGACTCATGAAAACAACATACTCGTATATATGTTGCTTAGAAGCGAAATGGGTCTGTAATTCTTTAAAAGCGTCTTACCTCCGTTTTTAAAGAAGAGGACGACCCCGCTCCTTCGCCACGCTTCTGGAGTTCTCCCAGAGAACAGGTCCGAGTTATAGAGCTCCTGAAGCTTGTTCAGTACAGGACTTCCTCCCGCTTTTAGGAGCTCGGTCGTAATCCCGTCCTCACCAGGGGCTTTTCATTTTTTAGTTGCTTAAGAGACGCCTCGATTTCGTCTCAGTTGACTTTTGGCAGGTCCTCGGTGAAATGGCGGGTTAAGGTAGCTCTGGGATCCACATTTTTGGAATCAGGTTGAGATGCATGCGTTGCGTTGCGTACAATTCGCCGTAGAAGTATTCAACTTCTAAAAGGATGTCCGGCTTTAAAACGACGATATCCCCACTAGATTTGGTCAACTTCGTCAGGTGGCTCCTCCCAAGTGATTGGATGAGCACTTTGGACCCCCGATTTTCCTCAATCGCTTTCTCTAGAGAGTGTCTATTGGAGCGCTGGAGGTCGCGTCTCTTCTAAAAGTTTGGACTTCGTGCCACGTTTGGATTTCCACCGTTTGGTCGAGCGCCTGGTCGATGTCATTTGTGGTTTCCACGACAGCGAATCGGTTATCCAGGTCTGACTGGAACGTTTCAGATCCTAACATGGTTTGGAGCGTATTTGGACGGAGCCTAGACTTCATCAAACGAGTCCGCTCGAGCTTGAAGTTCATGCCTCTAACAAGCCTGTGATCACTGCCGGTATTGAACCTATTGATCACCGAAACATCCCTGAATATATGCTTTTTAACCGTTATGATGAAGTCTATCTCATTTTTCGTCATAGTTTCGGGACTTCGCCACGTCCACTTCCTTTGGGGCTGTTTCTTAAAGAAGGAATTCATCAAGAAAAGCCCCTGCTTCTCAAGGAAGTTGACAAGCATTTGCCTCCTATATCTTCTGCTGCCATACCTGTAGGATCCTACTATCCATTCGCTGCAATCCTTTACTCCCACTTTAGCGTTACAATCTCCCATGAGAACGTTGTAGTGGGCCCTAGTTGTGGAATTTAAGTCCTTAGAAATGTTCTCGAACATTTCCTCCACTTCGTCATCCCAGTGTGCTGAGGTCGGTGCGTAAACCTGAACAACCTTGAGACTAGCTTCACTATGAGGTACGCTATTCTTTTCGAGACACTGGAGATTTCCACAACGTTGTCACAAAGGGATTTGTTTACCAGGGACCCGACTCCGCCTTGGAATAGCTGGTCTCCCTCTCAAAAATACAATAAGTTGACCCGATTCAAGGGTTATTGTATCCTCCCCCTCTCTTCGGACTTTACTCAACCCAAGTATGTGCCACCTTATTTTTCTGAGCTCTTCTTCTAGCTGCACTAGGTGTTTGTCGAGCCGTAACGTGCGTCCGTTGTACGTCGCCAAGGTCAGTCGGGCCGCCATTCGTAACCCGGCGATTCTTCGCACCCCCTACCTTGCCGTAACCTTGACCGCCGCCAAACTCAGGAATAGCAAGGCGGCCGGGAACTGGGGGCCGTGGTTTATTTTGGTTTGCCATTAGACGTTTTGCCCATAATCGCCACGCTGGGCGTGTGGGTTGGCGATCGCAGATCACAGCTTCTCGCACTAGTGACGCTGCTGCCCGTCACTAGCCTGCGCCATTTAGCTGCGCAGTTTTATTTTGAGATGGTTATACCACCATTTGTCGGTTTTCAGAGCCTCGTTTGTTATCCAGCAGGGTGCACCACGAGCAGGTGAGGTTGACTTGGAGCACTGAGATGGTAAGTGTGCCCCCTTACACCCCAACAATATCTTCGATATAAAATTTATTATCTTATTTTACGAGGACCGCTGATGCAAGGGACTGTGCCCTGCAGAGCTGCGCATCTTCACGTATGGATCCAAAACAGGTAGAGGCACAGGTGCTGGAATCTTCTCGGAGGACTGCAAAATACACATACACATAGTCACATAGCCGATAACACACTGTTCCAGGCCGAATGCTTGAGTATTTCTCTAGCAGCTTCGGCCATCATGGCCGGGGAAGTTATAAACCACTCGATCCGCATACCCTCAGATAGCATAGATGTTCTGCAAACGTTAAACATATCCGTATCCTTTAAAACTAAAGTTCAAGAGCACATTCGCAACAAGCTGGCAGTATCGTCACAGCGGTAATGTTTTCTCATTGTTTGTCTTATTTGTTTTTAGCATATGCGTGTATTTATGTAGGTACATTTATTTGTGCTTATATTTATATATAATTAGGTATATGTATTATATTTATAGATTTAATAAGTTTATGCGTGTCTTTATATATTTTTTTTTATTCCTAATATATCATTATAAATTGCACCTACCACTGTTTGTCTCTGCATCACCCAAAGGTTGACTGGTAGAAAATGCCTATGGCATTAAGTCCGCCAAGTGTTAAATAAATAAATAAACAGTCACATAGTCGGTTCTTTGCTAACTAATATAGGTACAAGTGCCATCAGGCAGCGCCTCAACCAGGTGGGTAGCCTCAATAACATAACCATTCAATGGATCAAAATCTGCAGCAAATATTTCCGAAAATAAATATGAAAACATGTGCGCGCCGCAAGTGATTTTAAAGACGTTTACTATAAACAATTATTTCGAATCTCGAACGGGATCATTAAAAAAGAAAAAAGTTTTGGAGGTTATGCGGCTCGTAAAACACGCTCAAGTTTCTAATGTGCTAATAAATAAAGGGTTATATTTTTTACAACAATTATATTTTATTTATATAATTTGAAATCTAAACAGTATTAAAATAATAATATGTACAAGTATATAAAAAGTGAGGGGAAATAATCCTATGGCATCAAAAAACTCGTCCGCCTCGTTGTCAACTGGAAAAGTGTCAAAAAGACTGGCAACATTGCTGCGTTGAAAGGAAAAATCCATGTTTTATTACAAATGTTATTTATATATTATCAGGAAAGTTATTACGATTACTTGAAAACATTTACGGGCTGTCATTTTATTTTTCGGCGGTTGGTAAATTAGTGTGACAATAAAACATTACCAGTAATAAAAAGAAAATTGGTCGGTTATATCATCCTACAATGTCAATACAAAAAATACTCAAGTAGTGTGAAAAATTAATGGGCAGTAAACATGTTGGAATGGGCAGTTAGGTAACTAAGTAGTTCGGCAGTTCATAGGTTCGGTTGGAACTGTGACCAACCACGCGCAAGCCACATTGGTCGCAGTAACTAAACCAGGGCACCCCGACTAAATGGGTTAGGTTAGGTCAGAACTGTGACTCTAGCGTACTGGCCGGACATCCGCCCTGAGACCTCGAGGCGAAAGTACTCACGTTATTGTATCGGTGGCGCGAGGAAGCGAGGGCGCGAGGCGAGAACCGATGCAGCGACACATGAAGCTGCGTCGGTCTCAGCTTCGCGAGATCCTGGTGGCGGAATGGCGGGACAGGCTCTCGCGTCCTACCGCTGGCCTCGTCACCATCGAGGAGGTCCGGCCGGTGCTTGAGCGCTGGCTCAGGAGGAGGCACGGCTCCTGTCGTTCCGGGCGACGCAGGTGCTCTCGGGGCATGGTTGCTTCGGGAAGTACCTGTGTTGCATAAACAGGGAGCCGGATGCCCGGTGTCACTACTGCGTCACCTGCCGGGAGAAGACGGCGCGGCATACGCTGGCAGAGTGTGCCGCTTGGGAGGAGCCGCGCCGTGCCCTCATCTCAGAAGTAGGCAGCGACTTGTCGCTGCCAGCCGTAGTCCAGTCGATGGTTGGCAGCGAAGAGTCCTGGGATGCGGTGGTCTCCGTCTGCGAAACAGTCATCTCGCAGAAGAGGCTGTGGAAAGGGAGAGGAAGATCTCATCTACTCACCCAGCCCGCAGCAGGCGCACTTGGCGTTAGCGGAGGGCGGACAACGCCCTCTTCCAGCCCCCCTAAATGGGTCCCACACATCAGGACCCGAGGTGGCGGCGCGTAGTGTTCCACGCGCGCCCCTCTTAGACGTTGCGGGGGGAGTCAAACACCTCACTCCCCCCCAGACCCGAGGCAGCGCGCAGCGGCGCGCCGGCACTAGTTGAGGTTTGCGGAAGGGTCGCACGTTCCCGCGACCCCCGGCATAGGTGTGAGATGGAACACCGGGATAGTTTTTAGTCAGTAAGATTCTGACAGACCCCGCCGTCCGCCCCAGGGCGGCGGGCATCCATGAGCGGTGCCGTGGCAGCAGTCTGCGAGCGCTACTTCCAAGTTAGATTGCTTAGCGATTAATTCCGATTTGTTAGCTGCCCGTTAAGCCATTTTACTGCTTAATATTTATTAAATTACTCATTTAAAATATCACTCCTTTTTATTTAGCTCACTGCTCAGTTTTTACTGCCGGACTTATTAATAATCATGGTCACCCCAATAAGAATGAGCCTTGATGAAATTGTAGATGCGATCAGAAGCGTCATCAATTTGCCTTAGGGCCAGTTTTTCAATCTTCCAATAACTCATAACTGAGGAATAAAATTGCGGTTTGACAGATGTTGTATAGAAAATATGGCCAAACGCCATATTTATTCTTGTGATAAAAGATAACTGACGATTGAAAAATCGGCCCTTAGGCATTACACATAATGGCGGCAGTGTGCAAACGGACGGCGCCGTAAATGTCGAATCATAAAATCTGCCTGCAACATATACCTACTAATAAAATCGTAGCGAAGTCAAAAATGTATAATGAATATATATATTTTTATTATTTATTTCTACGAGATGTGGGACCGACTCTGATGCGAAAAATTGCTAAAGTTTTTTTTATAATTTTTGTCCGTTTGTCTAGATGTACAATAAATGTTTCAGATTGACGCAAAACCTAATGAAATTTTTTCATGCTGTAGACTTACAAATAATAATTATTATTTTTTAAATTATATATATATGTAGGAACGGAACGTTATGACAGGATAGTGGATTGAGACGTAAAGATGAATGACAGATATGAAGCATAAACGAGTGACAGAGATGAATGTACGAAATAGTTAAGGAATGAAATAGATAGTGAATGAATGTTTAAAAAGATATAAGAAGTAGTAAGGGGAACGGGGTTCGGAAGAAAGAAATTGGACTTGATAGACGAAAAGACGAAAAATAAAATACAAATCTTACGAAGTAATCAGGGTTTTGATTGCTTAAAAACTGAGCTTATCCTACATATATATATATATATATATTATTTTATTTTCCTTTATTGGCCAACCAACAATTGTTTACACTGAACATATTAAAAGTAACTCTCCATAATCTAGGGTTAGTGTAACAATTTCTTACAGGTTAGCAGCGCATGCCCCATAAAGATATTAGGTGTGCCACAAGCACTGTACTATAAAATTAAAATTAATATCTAATTATCTAGAATTTAAAATTAACAAGTTTAAATTAACATTACGTGATGGAATATAAAACTAAAGCAAACAGTAAAAGTAAATTAATAGAACTAAACAAATAGAGACATAACAAAATGGAAAAAAAATTAAACATTACTAATTGTTCTATGAAACTTGGCATATGAGTCAAAATGCACATCAACAAGATCGCTACAGCCATTTAACAATTTGCAAAGACGAGGAACAATAGAGTTTGCACCAAGTATTGTTCTGCGGAGTGGAGGGTGTAAAGGAGTAATAGGAGCACGAGGGAGTCTAGCAGGAGCCCGAAACTGGAACTTGGATAGTAATTGGGGACAATCAATTTTGCATCGGAGTAGCTTATATACGAAGCTGGAATCAATAATTAATCTACGTTTCTCCAATGAGATCATCTTAAAATAAGATAGTCGGGCTTCATATGAGCGTATCTTTTTTGCATTTCCACTGGCATAGGCTAGATGCCAGAGGAATCTCTTTTGTATTTGCTCCAGTCGAAAGATGAGCGTGGAGTAATGAGGTCTCCAAATTGTACTGCAGTATTCTAAAATACTACGAACGATACAGTTGTATAACAAGATCTTTGTCCGATAGCGCTTAAAACCAGCAACATTCCTAATCACAAATCCCAGCATTCTGGAAGCCTTCTTGACGACGCCCTCAACATGAGGTACAATTGTCAGGGCGCTGTCGAAAACGACTCCTAAGTCCCTTATTTGATCCACCTCCTGGATAACGTTAGGGCCAACATAATATACACTAGCCGTCATTTTCTTTTTCCGGGTGTATTTTACGTGGTAGCACTTTTTAACGTTTAAGCTCATTCCATTATCGTTACACCATTGAACTAACGAGTTTACGTCCCTCTGAAGTAATGTTGTATCGTTTTGAGATTCGATTATCCTAGAGAATTTTAGATCGTCTGCATACATAAACCAATCTGAGAATCTTAGGCAGTGCGGGAGATCGTTAACGAAAACATTAAATAGAACCGGCCCAACGTGTGAGCCCTGAGGGACCCCTGAGGACGTCTTGTAGGTTACAGATTGAAAACCATTAACCGCAACAAAGAAGAAACGATTTTCGAGATAAGACTTTAACGAATTGTAGAGTTTACCGGTGATTCCATACGCAGTTAACTTCGACAGAAGTATATGGTGAGGCACGCGGTCAAAGGCTTTGCTAAAATCTGTGTAAATCACATCAACCTGCTTGCCGCGGTCGATGGCATCCGATAGCATTTCTGTAAAAGTCGCCAGATTGGTGCAAGTAGACCTGGAGCCAACGAAACCATGTTGTGAGAAACTCAAATAAAGTTTGAAGTGTGCCTGAATGTATGGGCAAACTAAGGATTCCAATACCTTGGCAAAAGTTGACAAGATAGAGATGGGTCTATAATTTTTGACGTTGTCCTTTTCATCACTCTTATAAATGGGAATAACCTTAGCTTTTTTCCATAAGTCAGGGAAAATACCTGAGCTAAGGGATTTATTAAAGATCAGTGTTAAAGGCGATACCAAAGCGGGGGCACACTTATAAACAAATATTGGTGGAATACCATCAGGGCCAGCGCCTTTACGAATGTCCAATAATTTAAGTTTGTCCAGCAGGCTCCCGCGATCAACCATTGGTGCTGTTAGTGGTAGGCTGTTATTCTTCATATTATGAAGAAAATCGGCACTATGGGTCGCTGTCGCATCGCTAAACGCGGAGGAAAAATTTGACGCAAACATTTCGCATATTTCTGCACCGTCAGATGTAAATACGGTTCCGTTAGTCATAGTGGCCGGAAATGAGCTAAAACCACCTTTTTTATTCTTAATGTATGCCCAAAAGCGGTTTGGATTTTTGGGGATTTCATTTTCTATGTCTTGTATGTAATTATTATAACAGTCAGTAGCTAGTTTGGAACAACGTTTGCCTAATAATTTGAGTTCGAGGTCATCCCTAGGGTTCTTATAGATTTTGTAACGAGATCTTATTTTTTCCTTTTCTTTCAAAGCTCTTATTAAACTTTAATTGAAACAAGGAGGATATTTTTTATATTTAAGAGTAGGCTTGTGTAGCTCGTGCTTACGTATAATATTTAGAAGCCTGTCATAGAACATACAAAGCATTTCATTAACATCAGCCATGTCCTCAAATAATTTATCCCAGTTTACATCATTTAGATTCTCACAAATTTTAACGTAATCGAGTTTATAATAATTCGTTCTTATAGTTTGAGGGTTGTATGGAAGTCAGGATACTTCAGTCGATTTAAGCAGGATTTCGATTGGGGGGTGGTGAACATCAATATTGCTGAGGGAGTTTAGGGCTGCAGTAACGCTACAAGAAGGTAAATTAGTTAACACAAGGTCTAATATTCGTCCGGACACATTCTTAATGCCATTAAGTTGTCTCAATTTATGCATGTGAGTAAAGTCTATCAGTACACTACTAAAGCCAGGAGGAGAGTAATTATTCACTGAGTCATAAACCAAGTTCCATTTTATGTTACCTAAATGAAAATCACCGACAATACAGGCCTGCAAGTCGGTCTGTTCAAGTATAACATTACAACAGTCCAAAAAATGGTCCAAGGTACGTAGCACAAGGGGTGGTGGCAAGAGCTATTCGACGGAAAGATTTCATAAAGGGTATCTCAATGGTTATCCAAAGATCCTCGCACTGGCTTTCCCAGTGAACCATTCGTTTTGAATTAATTTTCTTTAATACGGCGATTAATACACCACCTCCGTCCTTTTTCCTACCATCTCTATCTCTTCTGTGAACTATATATCTGTCGTCAAAAAGCTCCGCGCTCAGAATACTACTATTCAGCCATGTTTCAGTCAATACAACAATGTCATAGTTTTCTAAAGATAATTGACGACAAAAATTATGAGTCTTCGTGTGTTTTGGTAGTAAATATTAATATTAAGAGATCTAATGTCTAAGAGATATAATGTATATATACATAAATACACGTAGTAAAAATGAAATTGTGATAGTCAAATTTAGATTTATTAAAACAAGCATGTCATTTCTTGTAGACAGAATCCACTTTTATAACAAGTTACCAAAGTCGGTTACAGAACTTAGCGATGGGAAGTTCAAAATCCACATCAAACGTTTATCGTCAAGGTATTTGCTGGGGTATTCGATTCCGATCAAAACCCTCAAAACTAAGCTACAGGCTGGTTCAAAAAGAGTGTTTGCACTAGGACGCCGGGTACAGCGTCCGATTACGTCCAATCACTGGGACGGTCACCCTGATTGAAGCGTTCTTTGTGTTTACCGTTTCTTTTCGAAGGTGTACAGACTGTCATTTGTTTATTATTTTATTTTCTATACATCTAAAGGCGAATACGGGAGTATTTATGCCATACCAGGTACTTATTTGACGTTTCTTATAAGGCTGAATTAACAAGCGAGTATAGTTCATGCAGCAGGCGTTGTGTCTAAGCGTTAGTCCAAAAGAGATTTTTCATTGTGAGTGTTCACGTTCAAATGGAGATTTAACTGGCTACCTATCAAATGCAAATGTTAATCAGCCTATATGGGAAAAAATGGATCAAAATCAGTATGAAGACACACGTAAAATCTAGAATTTTTATTGATGAGATGTGCGTTAGTAAGTACACCTAGGTAACCATCAGTAAAGCGCCACAAGTCCTCTAAATTTACGTTTATGGGATTAAAAACTGCATCTAGTTTTCAAATCCGCTCACTAATTCAACCAACAAACCTTCAAACTCAGCTAAAACCGATAATCGACCGTTTAATAAGAACGCTTTTGCAAACAAATCGAATTATTACAACCGGCCATTACACTGGCTTCACCGTGGAATCATTCCGACAAATGAATGTTGACCATCTGCACTATGCAACTGTGTGCGTTTAATACGACAACGGCAAATATTTGCCGGCTGCGATCCGTTTGCGATAATTGCTCAATGTTATTTGATCAGACTTTCTAATCGATTTATTCTGAACTTGGAGATAATGTTTTGTGGCGATTCTGGGTTTTGGTGCAAGTTATAATTGAGCTATGTATTTGTAATTTTGTGATCAGAGTGATCAGTTTAATATATATTATTATACATTGTGTACAGTATAACAATGCTTTCAGGATGCATGTGGGGCTGCCGCGGTATTGTAGCGCTTCGGGGATGTTTGCCGATGCGAGAGTGGATGATTTTTATGCCATTATACGAAAACGATGCGCTTCTCTCCGGCGCAGAACAGATATCAGCACCCACGGCATGTTGAGAGCATTGAGTGACCGGTGGGACTGCCCGATGCTTGGTCGATGGGTGAGACTGCACACACAGATTGACTTTAGATAGCTGTAAGTGCATTTTATTTTATTCCTATTATGTTATTATTATTATTATGCCTATTTGTGATTTTTATGTTGTGTATTGTGTTATTTCTTATGTTATTTGTGATTCATTTTGATTATGTTATTTTTGTTATTATGCTTATTTGTAATTAATGGTTATGTTTTTGATGTCAATATTTACTAATTTAATTCTATGGATTTCTAAGTCTGCGAATAAATGATTATTATTATTTTTTATTATTATTTTAGTTGCTTCATGTAAAATACTGGTACTCGGCTGCATTCGGTTAGACTGGAAGCCAACCTCAACTTATTAGGGAAAAGGTAGTTGGTGATGAAGATTTATCTACGGAATCATTGCAGTTTCGATACAAAAATAATATGACCAAATTTTTGCTAAAACATAACAACGCCTCATAATAATGAAGACATGCCCTAATAGAAGTCCTTGAGCTCCTTACTTAAATTAAACGCAAGCTCCTTCAAACAAGCGCCTTTTTTTTTTTTTGTTTGTTTCCAGTGTGGAATATCCTCATGGATGTCCGACGCCCTAGGGCAGACGGCGGGGTCTGTCAGACTCTTACTGACTAAAAACCACCCCGGTGTTCCATCTCACACGTACGCCGGGGGTCGCGGGAACGTACTATCCTTCCGCAACTCAAACAGGCGCCTAGCCTAGGCTAGGCGTCAGAGTTGACGCTATTTATTATTAGCCTATAAAGGCTAGCCTTTATAGGCTAATAATAAATAGCGTCATCTCTGACGTTGTACTCATGCAAAATTTCCGAACGGCATACAAATGAGGCGTTCATACGATCACAGTATCCGTCTAATCCAGCATCTTGAATATTCAAGGGGCAATTACGTTAATGGCAGATACCACTAAGGTGGGTTGCAGACAGCCGACAATCGGCTGCTGATGTAAAGTCGTCAACTACGAGATACGCTGGCAGATTCACCTCATGCCTATTGAAATGGAGTCAATTGAAAAATAAATGCAAATTCTAACAGACTGAGTAGCATATACTAGTGGAACATAGTATTCTACTAAAGCAAAATGATATACATTCTACTCTAAATAGTAAAATAGTATAAATCAAATAAAACAGAGAGGTTTGGAAGGAGAAAGAGGAGACTTGTGCTCAGCAGTGGGAAACACAAAATACTAAAAAAAAAACAATTTTACTCTTAATGCGAAAGTGTTTTTGTTGTTGATTTGTTTGTTATATTTCACGCAACAGATGAACGTGATTTTTTGCATAGAGAGACTTTTGATGCCATAAAATTCCCTTAGTCAGTGCAAGGCTGCGAGCAATCGTTCAGCTGCCCTAAAAAATGTTGCGACTGAATTAAGGGAAGATTGTCGCAAGCTCAAAAAGTCTGTCGTCTGCAGCCACCCAGAAGCAACGGTGCATGTTATTTCATACGGAACACCTTTAGATAAGGATTAGTTAGCGAGACAACGGTTTCGTGTTGAAGCGAGAGCTTATTGTATTATGTTTTGTTTTTAATACTCCGAAGCATGGTGTGGGAAATGTGTTTGCGATGTGTGGGAATTTTAAATTTAAGTGTTTAGCTGCTACTGATTAGACATGGGAATGTTTTTATGTTATTCATTTACTAGCGAACCGCCCCCGCTTCGCAAGGTTTTACGACTTGGCAAAACATCGAGATTTCTTTCCTGTATGTAAGTTTATTATGAATGTATTATACATACATAGTTACATTTTAGCACTGACGTAAAGAACCTAGGCTTGCACATTGATAGTACCCTGAACTGGCGTACTCAAGTCGCTAGGGTAAGCCAGAAGGTTACCGGCACGCTGCGGGCTCTGTACAGACTGAAAAATTTATTACCATCAAGTACGAAGACAATGATTGTGCAATCCTTAATCTTCCCTATCATCGATTATGGTGATGTGTGCTACTATGACCTGAATGCAGATCTCCTCGACAAACTTGACCGTCTTCTGAATAACTGCATTCGATTCGTTTTCAATCTGCGTAAATATGATCACGTCTCTGCGCATCGGTCGCTTCTAAAGTGGTTGCCCATACGTTAGCGCAGAGAGCAAAGGGCGCTGACTACCTTGTTTTCATTTCTTGATTCTCCCTCTTCCCCTGGTTATCTAGCCCCCCACTTTCAGTACATTTGCGCCAACCACAATAGAAACGTTCTTCACACAATCGTCTTCTTCAATGTCCCACTCACCGCACAGACTTCATTCACTCTTCCATCTTTGTTCAATCTATCTCTCTGTGGAATGCACTTCCCCAGGAAATCAGGATGGCAACCAACCGATTATCCTTTAAAACTAAAGTTCGCGAGCACATTCGTAAGAAGCTGGCAGTATCATCACAGCGGTAATGTTTTCTCATTGTGTGTCCTATTTGTTTTTAACATACTCGTGTATGTATGTACATTTATTTGTGCTTATATTTATATATAATTAGGTTTATATATATATGTATTTATAGACTAAATAAGTTTATACGTGTCTATATATTTAAAATTATTTAATCCTAAATTATCATTATAAATTGCACCTACCACTGTTTGTCTCTGCATCACCCAAAGGTTGACTGGTAGAAAATGCCTATGGCATTAAGTCCGCCTTTGTACATTTGTGTGCTTAAAGTGTTAAATAAATAAATACATGACGGATGTTTGAGCGGTTGAGACACCACGTGTCGCTGCTGATCCGTATTCTGCTGGTCCTCCATCTTGGGCTTGTGCGTGCAGGTGTTTGGAAAATAATACTAGGAAAATAAAGCACTTAATTTACTCCCGAAAATCGCAACAAAACTTAATCATATTTAATGATTATCACTGATCAAGTCAAATCACAATAATTGTAAAACTTGCATTTTAGAGGCAGTGGACTTGTGCGTGTGAACCGCTTGACGGTCGCATCAAAGTGATCGCCACCGCCACCATGACACTCACAACCGCATCCGGTGTTACCCGTTTCTACACTTCCACACACTCCTTCCACTAACTAACACACACACATACTAACACTTCCTCTCTACTTAAAAATCATAATTACATACAGTTTCCTTGCCCTTGTTTCATGTTTATTATTTTATGTTGATAAATTATATATGTAGTAGATAAGTATATGTTTTATGTATTTATTGTATAATATGTCGATGGTTCACCACTGACTACCTGCAGTATTGTCTCTCCTTCCCCCTATAAGCCATTCAAAGGTTGTGTGTTAAAGATCGCCTTTAAATTTCTAAATGTATATCTGTCATTTTATGGTGTACATAATAAAGCGTATTCTATTCTAAATTTGAATTACCACTAAATAAATAAATTCTTAGCCACAGTGTAAAAATAATCGATTAGAACTTTTTTAAAGTGTTACAATAAATGGACTTAATCATCACGCGTCATCATACTTTCTCTGAATGATGGTGAAAACCGCATCAAAATCCGTTGCGTAATACACACACTGACACGAAAAGCTACTTTATTTTATAATATTTTTATGTATTGAAGTTAAAATACAATGCACAAAATATCACGATAATGGTAGAAATAATCTTACTTTATCATTATACTCTATTAACTTATTTAAAGCAAAAATATTATAAAGGATAGAAACAAAAAGTATTAAAAGGAACAAATTAGATTTCACAGTAATTCCAGCTGAATTCCTATGATTTGCGATTTAAACTCAAACATATAATCTTCATAACAAATATCTCTAAAGTTCAGACGCTTTAATAACGACAAAGGTGAGAAACTTAAAATAATCTAAACAAATTCACGCATCGAAAGTTTCTGGAGAAGTGTAAAACAACTTGAGTCGCAACACGACGACAACGAACAAATTCGTAGTAATATGCTTAGAAGGAGAATTAGCAAAACATCCAAATTCTCTTCGAAAGGCTGCTTATAAATAATTGTTGAACGTCTGAAGAACTAAGATAACCAGTCTAAGCGGCAAACTAAGTTAGGGACTTAATTGAAGCAACGCCTCCTTAACTCGGGAATATTAATATTTGTCAAGGATGATGACAGAACAAATACATTTTGCCTTAAAAACGTCCCTTTCCACGCTCAACGTCCAAGTACAGAACTTAGTAAGTTCGTTACGACTTCATTAGAACTCTATCAAAATTCAAATTAAAGAAACACTCGACGTTTTATTGACGTCGAAAGGAACCCAAAACGTTGTCGTCTATTTTGCTTACTGCTTAGTTAAGGAGTTTTGGATTAAGGATGTAATTGATTCATAGCTTAGGATTTGAATATGAGATTATGATTTTTAACTAGTCTCTTAGCTTGTACAAAGTTTTATTTATTTTTTGGATTTTTACGTCTTTTCCTCCATTTGGAGTTTAAAGACTTTTTAACCAACTTATTTTCACTGTGCATTGTAAGCCGAAAAAAACAATCCCATTACTTTGTCTCTATGGAATAAACTTAGATTAGTCTATGTAACGAGTTGAGTTTTTGAAGAAAAAAAAAAGACTTAAAAACACAGCTGTTTTCAGATATTTAGCTAAAACACATTTGGGTCTTGTTCATACTTAATTGATAAAGGAACTTAATCATTTTCACACGAAAATGTTTTTTACTAATAAAAATGGCGTGTTTTAACTGTCAAATAAATCGCGCCAAAAAATGGTCCCGGGGTAGTAAATTAAATGCGCAACCTTTACGTGTGTGTGTAACTACTCGTCATAAACGGGATATTATGTCAGCACCCCAACAAAACCCTCTATTTCCATCCTTATCTCTTGCCCCCTAAACACGCACACAATAAACTACTTCATTCAAAAAATATAAAAGCAAGTATAAAAGCTGGAGTAACGATCGCATGCAGACGTAATGTTTCATCGTCGGAACGTAACAGTACGAATTTCTTTATATTCCCGGGTAATACTATGTATGATCTGTCACCATCAGGGGAAATCCCGGCAACTTTACAAGAGAACACCCACCTTGTTGGTAACAAGGAAAAATGATGATATTCAGCGGAGCCGTAACGTAACACAGGCTCCTTTGAACCGCGCGAGTGAGCGGCGGGGATGTTTATAGCATACTGGATGAATAGAAAAACTATAACGAATATTAGTATAATTAAATAAATAGACCTTCATAAAACTAGGATCTTAATTAATTCAGAGCTGTAAAAATATTTTAAGATCAATCTACAAATAATGAAAGTGGGTCAATTTTTTTGTCTTCAACTGTAACAGCTTTTTTTTGTAGAAAATTAAAACTTATTCTATGCGATAATTTGCAAAATTCTGGAATAGTTTCCTGTATCATTTCTTTTCGCTCTTGGTAACACCACAGGCAAATTCAATCTAGCACACGATCAGTGTTACAACATCCAGAGACTATCATCCATACATCCAGCGCAGTCGTATCGTGACATGTAAATATCTTACTCCGTGGGAACAAATGGCCATGTCAACCGCAATGCGTGCCGCGTCACGGTCTTCAGTCCATCATGTTCACTACAGGTTTTGATTTTCCACTCGAATTGCTCTGTAATCGATTACCTTTGGAAACTCGTATCGATGCAGCTAGATATGTGACTGCAATCAGCTAATCGTTATGTTTTGTGCAAGAATTTAGCAGAATACAAGAAAATTATAACTTAGTAGTAGTTTTAAGATAAAATCAAATGTCCATCTTGTAAAATGAGCAGCAAAAATAGGTATGTATACAGGGTTATTGGTAAAACGCGAAAAAAAAATCAGCTGGTCCCTACATTTTGACGAGTTCTGCAAACATAAATGTAGGGAACAGCTGGTTTTTTTTTTCGCGATTTACCAATAACCCTGTATACATACCTATTTTTGCTGCTCAATTTACAAGATGGACATTTGATTTTATCTTAAAACTACTAGTAAGTTACCATTTTCTTGTGTTCTGTTTCACAAAATATATTCTTGCACAAAAAATAACGATTAGCTGATTGCAGTCACATATCTAGTACAATGACCCCCTAAGAGGTTGATGGTGTTTTACCAATAACCCTGTATATATATTTTTATATTTAATAGGTTTTATTCAAAAGAAAGATAATAATGATGTAGCTAGATAATGTACTACAAGTTAAAAAATAATTAGGTAGATCCTAGGTACCAGCCACCACCATCTCTCCACATCGATCTAGAAAATAAAATCGTGAGGCGCGTGAAATTTTGTACCGGCGGCCATCTTAGATATGGAATTGTTAATGGTGTACTGTATTCTACAAGTCAAGCCTTTTCATTTGATACCCATATTGAGGGGGTTGTGAAAAAATATGTAATCCGCCATTTTGTGGCGGCAGCCATCATGGATTTACAATGATACTGATTATATTCAATTGTGTAATCGTCAGAACTAAAGACGTGTACCAAATATCAGATCAATCTGTCAATAGGCAAGGGGTAAAATTTATATTACTAAATTTGACCCAAAAAAAAAAAACAAACCGAGGAAGTTAAATAAAACCGTCAAAAAAACAGACAGTTTATGAGATAAAGACTCTTTGTGTAAAAATTAGGTAGAAAAACGACCATCTAAATAATCTGGATTGCTATTGATTTAATACTGATTCATAGCCACGCATACCTAACACCCTAATTTTCATATCCAAGGTTTGAAAACTCCTTGACAAAGTAACAAAACAAAAAGGACTACTTACAAACTAAAAATCACAAAGGATTTTATTAAACAAACATACCTACATTAAAATTGTACATAATCTGCATTTTAAAACAAGATTCTACTACATTAACCCAATCATTTCATTATTATTTCACAACTTCCCGTTTCCCGACTAACAACAGGCAAAAAAAAAAAGCGGTAGAATCCACTGAGATAATTGGGATGATATTTCAGCCTGATTAATTGCATTTATAAATCAGAGAGAAATCGGGGGTTTTTAAATAAAAAGGTGAAACAAAAAAGGCGCTATTTTGTTCAAAATAATAATTTAATTTGTAGTTTGTTTTTGGGTGTAATGGTTTTAGCTTTTGTCTTTTTGTGTCAGAAACCTGATGGTTTAAGTGATGAAAAGTATGTTTGTTGAGTATGTTTATATTTTTTTCTTATATTATAACCATTTAAATTGCAATACCTTAATATTGTTAACATCTTCAAAATTCTGTATACTTAGTTAGCAATAAAGAATTTGAATTTGAAAGTGTACGAGTACTTCGGTCTTTCGGCCCTTGAGAGTTATAGTTCAGTTGTTTTTATACTGTACCTACATTCCGACAACAAGATACCTTCTTATGTTATTTCAAGCCAACAAATACAAATAATTATATCAAGTATGACAACAAAGGACAATATTATAGCTTTCATGTTTCATGCCCAATGGACAGAGAAGACTACTACGGTTTGCATGAAATCATTCGGGAAAACGAATAGCGTCATTTTAAATCTCGGCCATAATTTTCTGTGCAAAAAGGAAAATAAACTACCCAAATCGTTGTATTTTTATGCAACATTCCAGGTTTTTATATTCCCCAATTAGTTTATTCCACACACCGTCAAATGTTAATGTAATTTGTAAATTAAATTTGGATGCCGCGATATTCAAGCAAAAGCGGAAATGTAAGCGAAACAATTCCAATTTGTCATGGTTCGATAGTGAATCAGCGGTGCGGTGGTTCCAATACGATGTGGAAATTAATTTAACATTCAAGTTTAATGTCTATAAATTACTATTTATTACTCGTAATTTTATGCTGGTTTTGTGGAAATTCACTAAATACCTAATTAGCTGCTGCCCGCTAATATTTTACATTATCTCGTTGACCTACTGAGAGATCAAAAGCTTTAAAAAGTTATAGCATATTAGCTGCGCTCCGTGGTTTTACTCGCATAAGTTTCGATCTAGTGGGTATATTGGGATAAAAAGTAGGTATCCTATGTCCTAGTCCAGATAATGGTGTACCCATATGCCAAATTTCATCTAAATCCGTTCAGTCGTTTCAGCGTAAAAGCGTAACAAACAGACAAATATACAAAAAAATTAAATCTATTCTCTTTATAATACGAGATTATTATATATTATATTATTCATTATTCATAATAATTTAGATAATTATGTATGCATCACCTCTTAAAGACATGTGTCAGTAATTCTGTCTCGTAATCGATTTACAGATTTCTTTGCTTGTAGTATTAGGTCAAACGCTTTTTCTCTAGCACGAGAAGTAAGATCTATCATCACAATGCAGCGAGAAACAAACAAAAGGCAAATTCTGAAACATTTATTTGATTGACATGTGTAAACTGATTAATACTTAAATTGGAACGATACAGAGAAGATTAGCATGGCACCTGCGCAAGGATGACACGCAAAATCGTGAAGCGTTCCACATTTTTCATGAGCCCATTGTAAATTGACTTTGCGTTTGCGGGGCTCATAGGTGGTACTTTGTAGCGGTCTTTAGAAACGGAGATTGGCTTCAAGCAAGCGATTACTTGTGGTTTGATAGCTTATTATCAGCTGAAGAGCTATGAAGCCTCTTAACTAACATCACCGCCGTCATTGTACGATTTCGTCGAACAGTAATTTGTATGTAACGATCTTGTCTGCATGTGGTGATGCGAGCTCGTTCTCCATGTCACTCTGCCACGCTGCCAGTGATGAGGTAACGTGTCCAAAGACGACTTAGAACATTCTGCGCAGTGCACAGAGCGATAGTCACACAACGTTGCCGAAAACCAGCTTCCAACATTCCCAAGGCTCTGATCATTTCTTCTCGGCTCAAATGACGTCTTCTCTCCATAATAAGTTCTTTTGTATTGATTCCGCTCAGCAGACTGGCAGAAATTTTACTGATTTGGCCTCAAAGCCGTTGCAGGATTATATAGGAATACGACTTGATTGTAGTGTGCAGCTCGCCTACCCTTATATTTGTAACTGCACACACTAATTATTGGCATTATTACACGAATCGTTGAATTGAAAAGTTCTCTTTTATTTCGCCTACATCACTCTCATTCATTCATTCATTTCTATTCATTCGTTTATTTGAATTTTTTGTGTTTATGTAATTTTTTGCGTCATGTTTACTGCAAATAAACGCATTTTCTTTCTTTCTTTCATACACACTTACTGAAGCGAAATCTTCAAAAACAAGCCATACAACGACACGGTTGGCGCAGTGGTTAAGCGATTGACTGCTGCGCAGCGTGTCGCGGGTTCGATTCCCGCACGGAACAAGTATTTGTATGACCTGCAAGTAGTTGTTCCGGATCTGGCTGTTTGTGTATGTGAGTTTAAATGTTTGTAAACGCACCTACGATACAGGAGAAATTCCTAGTGTGGGGCACGTTAAAAAAAAAAAAAAAAAAAAAACGATAACTATTCGTAAACTTCCGTTCTGCTGTCCAAAAACCCATTTTTAAGTCTAAAAAACATTATGAAACAATAACTTGTGTAATATATCAAAAGTTTCTGTTCCTCTTTACCGGACCTCCATACATTACAGTGTATGTAGGACATAAATGAAACAACATTACCTATTTCTGTTTTCAAAGTATTTACATAAAATACGGGTAGTCTAATATAACGCAGCCGTATATTAAAACAACATAAAACATTTCCCCACTAATTCTATTGTTGTTTTAACGAGGTATACCTGAAATAGGAATGTTAATACCTTTTTGTTACGTCATGTTTAATTAATTGCTTTTAATACCGTATCTTTTTCTAAAGTCAATTGATATTACATTATGGGTAAAAGGTGTTTATTATTTTGACACTGCGTGATAATCTAATTTTTTTTGTATACAAACTGTCAGACTCTTACTGACTAAAAACCAACCCGGGGTTCCAGCTCACACCTGCGCTGGGAGTCGCGGGAACGTACGATCCTTCCGCAACCGCCGAATGGTGCCAGCCTGCCACCGCGGGCCTCTTCGGGTCTGGGGGGGGAGTGAGGTGTTTGACTCCCCCCGCGACGTCTAAGAGGGGCGCGCGTGGAACACTACGCGCCGCCACCTCGGGTCCTGATGTGTGGGGGGTGGCGGACGTCTCCGAGTCCGTCGGCCCTGGACACATTTAGGGGGGCTGGAAGAGGGCGTTGTCCGCCCTCCGCTGATGCCCGGTGCGCCTTCTGTGGGCCGGGTGAGTGGACGAGATCTCCCTCTCCCTTTCCGCAGCCTCCTTCTGCGAGAGACTGATGATAACCTTTTTTTTTTTTTTTTTTGTTTCCGGGGTGGAAAATCCTCATGGATGTCCGCCGCCCTGGGGCGGGCGGCGGGGTCTGTCAGACTCTTACTGACTAAAAACCACCCCGGTGTTCCATCTCACACCTACGCCGGGGGTCGCGGGAACGTACGATCCTTCCGCAACGACTGATGATAACCTAACCTAACTCAAGGGAAAGCAGTGATTTTAAAGACAATATGAATTAAAAGTTAGAGTTTTATGAAAGTCTGTCCTAAAATACCTAAATAGCTGACCAACTAGTAACTGCGACCAACGTGGAAGAAGCTCTCGCCGGTCGCTGCCATGGTATCGCTTGCTTCGCTCGCTTGGCTCGTTATGTAGTTTATTTACAAACGTTGCTAAAAGTTACGTAATGATTAGCGACTGTTAAATAGTGTCCGACCGAAGGTCTATTTTTGGCCGAAGCCGAAGCCGATTAATCGGCAATCGCCACAACCTTCGGCAGAAGCGGAAGCCGAAGCCGGAGGTTTATAATCTCTCAGTAATTAATTTTGTTCAATATTGTCTACAAGCTACAATTAATGGTAAAATTATTTCAAAACTTCAATATTAAAGGTTTATATTGACTGTCTCATATAGAAGTTGATTGTGTGATTTATTTTAAAAAAATAATCATTTCTTTATTAAGTAATTCACAAATTACAATTAGACCAATCAATCAGTCTTTGTTTTACTCGACTAGACCGAAACTAGACTAATAAATAAAATAAACAAAGCATGCAATGTGATATTTGACAGTGACTCCCCGCGGCCTCTGCAAACACGACCGATCCGTCGCTCTCTCACTGAGTCTTTCGTAACAGTTCGTTCAATCTTGACGGTTGCTCGGACCTTCGGCTTCGGCCGGGTTTTGGGCCGAAGCCGAAGGTTTCACCGAAGATGGTTTTTTTGGCCGAAGGTGGCCGATGCCGAAGCCGAAGCTTCGGTCGGACACTACTGTTAAACCATAAATTTTTCACGTTTAATGGTATCTTAACTTTAAGCAACGCTTATAAATGAAACGGAAATCATTAAATAGCGTAGTGGCAGAGTTATTTAATGCATATATTTAATTCTGCGGTACGTAGGTACAATCATCAATCTTGTTAGCCTCTCACACTAAGCCACCATTTTCCATCAGATTGAAAACGTTCAGAACTTACCTGAATACCTTAAGAAAATAACAATATCATCTTACAAAAAAGCGAAACTAACACCACCACTCGCTCTAAACTCTAAAGTAACAGAACTCGAATAATATCAATAGTTTCAAGTATCGACTACAACTCCACACCGCTAAGTTCGGCAATTAAAATTAATCACCGAACGGGTTCATGTTTTTGGCTATACACTGCAGTTTCGAGGTTCAGAAGTTGTTCAGGAACGCTGATTACTAACTGACTACAGACTGCACAGAGTGGTGATTTACAGAATGTTGTGCGTCCGCCATTATTTGCTTATAGCTCTTTGGTAGGATGTTTGTCTGAAAAACTAATACGTATCTCATCAGGGTTTGTTCGTTAACTTGTGGATCTGTTTTTGGTACAAGTGTGGATTTATGTAATTTAGTTCTTAATTGCAACAGAAATTAAACTTGTTTATGTTTTTAATTACTGGTTTTAACCAAATTTAAGAAACCCCGGAGCCTGGAGTTTGGAGGCGGGTGGTGTGGTACCCCCGTGCCTTGGCTAGCACGTTAAGCCGTTGGTCCAGCGCCGGAGCTCTCTCCGGTCGTATCAGATTGCCGCCCCATCGGACTATGAGAGTGAGGGAAGAAGGAGTGCACCAGTGTCTGCATACACATTTCTGCACTATAATATCGCGCCGAGGGCTAGTCTCCGTTGAGATTTGCCGCCATGGCCGATATACATACTGGAGAACTATTATCATCATTAACTAAAATAGAATATAATACTCTTTCTAAAGTACACCATGTAAACTACAGATAGTATACCTAATACACCAATGTTCATGAAACGTATGCATAAAGGCCAGGACCTCATAATTTAATTATTAGGAACAGTTTGATTTATTATGTCTCTATTTGTTCTGAACACAACTTCTTCAACTAAAATTATACAAAAATTGTAAATTGTGGTTACCTGTAATTGAGTGTGTATTACAGGATAACGTATTTATTATACAAGTTTTATCACTGTAATAGATAATCGTAATGTATCTCGTTGGTACTCCTTAAATAAATAAAATAAAATACGAGGACATGTTTTTATTAGGTACTGAAGGATCTAAAATCATTTCCGTTCAGGACGTACCTCCTCACATACTCTACGGATCTGGCAGACTAAATAAATTACAAGTCAAAATAATAAGTGCCCCATCCTCCACCTGAGAGTATCGCGCTTAAAGCAACATTACTTAGGCTACAAAAAAATAAATTACCAACAGAAAAATCGACCTATGTTTAGACTTAGCCTATTAGCCATCAGTAGGAAAGTTATGTCCGCATCCTTATCCCGAGTCTCTCGCGTGTGTCGTAACCCTTACATTAGAGCTAAAACTTATCTTTTTGCTGTGAGGTCGTGACGTCAATGTAATCGAAACGGGTACCGGGAGCAGCGAATGGCTGTCAGGGGACGCGGGCGTGGAGTTAGACAGTCTAGATGAGGCTTAGGATAAGGGGATTTTTTTTTTTTTTTTGAGGATGGGAAATCATCAAATGACTCCTCCCGCTCTGGGTGGAGCGGAAGGGAGTGTCAGACTCTTACTGACTAAAACCCACCCGTGTTCCTTCCTTGGCCCTTTATGTTCCGGGTCAGCGGTACCCCTTTTGGATGATCCCGCTTTCCCGGCAGGCTTGGGCCCTAGTGGACCCCCTCTATGATGCTGACATCTCTTTGAGGCGCGCGTGGAACACGTACGCGCCGTCCAGCACGGGCCTGGTCCTGATCGGACGGTGAGCTACCCATTACTCACCGCCCGCAGGCGGCTCCCGACGCCCGGAGCGTCCACCGAGGATAAGGGGATGACATGTACTTATTGTAACTACTAGGCACAGAAATGTTTGTTTGTTTAACAAACATTTCGATTGAAGTCAGTATAATACGAAACTTTCCTTTTGATAAAACACAAATCAATTAATTTTAATCAAGGGTTTCGTCAGTTTATTCATACTTTGATTTAAGTCTGAAGCTAGCTTGCCATAGCATCTCTGATTTGAGTTCATTACCAAATTGAATGGCACCCTTTTTGACTTTTAATTAGACAGCAATGTTTGTAATTTTAACCTAATACAACAACAGTTGTTATTTGCTACGTTTAAGACAAAACCCCTTAAACTTAAAGTTTCTGTACTTATCATAATAACATATGCATTAAGCTACCTACTTGACATCAACATCAATTCTTAGATACCTACGTGAAACCACGGACATTGGCGGTTGAACACTTTTTACCCTTAAGTCCTTAGTAATAAGGTTGAAATGTGGTCCACCGTCAGTGTCCGCTACGTAAGTATTGACGAAATCGTTTTACGATTACTTTAGCACATTTAAAGAACTTTTCTGTTAAATTGTGACTATACGCACGCAGTTCTGCAGTGTAATAACCGTAGTGTCCGTTATAAGCTGCCTATTCCAGCAACTCAACATCCCAAACCGAACAAGGATACAGAGAGGCATCGGGCTCGAGCAAATAAATTCAACAAATCCCGAGCACGGCCAGCGTTGATCTACATCGGCCTAACTGCACCAAATACGTCGTTGAGGATTACTTGTCACTGTTATGGGCTCCGGCGCGATTAACGCGTTGCAAACGCTAGCGGTAGGTTACGTTATTTAGAGCCGGTAATTTTGGGCCACACAGGACATTTGTTGAACACCGAGTAATGGAATGGAAACTAAATGTGCAGCATTTCTAATGAGGTTGGGACTGCTTCGTTCGTATAGTGGTCGCTACTACTGAGCATGAGGTCCTGGGTTCGACTCCCAGGTCGGGCCAAGACTTATTGGGTTTTTCCATCTGGTTTATCTCAGTAGCACCTCGGAGTCTCGATTCGTGCCCGGTTGATGGCAATAGGCTCGCCCTCTATTATATGCGACTGAAACATAACTGACGAAGTGTGATTGTACCCTACTATAGGTACACATTTGCTCTATCTTCATTTTTTATCCGTGGAAACTTGTAAATGGCCTTCAGTTTCATATTGTTTAAGACCACTGTATAAGTTAGCTATAAGTTTCCCGAATAGAATAAAATAACATAGAAAATTACCTACTTATATTATTATTAGAAGTTATGATATGTATAAGGGGGTTGGCTGTCATCAACAGGCTAGAATTTTCTGCACCAGATGGCCTAGACATGTGGCGATCGTTCAAAGCATTCGTCTTTCTAAAATCTCTTTCAACAGGATTGATGGATAAGCTTTTCAGTAGCTTATGTCAGTCCTATTCATTTTGCACTTCTCCATCATCGTTTTTGCTGATTGAATGTCACTATGTCTGATTCAGTTTAATCAAGACTGTAAGTTAAGTATCTTATAACTATATCGATGAGAGCAGTGGTGGCCCAGTGGTATCGGCCCCGACTTACGAGTTGTAGGTCGTTAGTTCGAACTCAGACAGGCACTTTACTTAGTGACTCAAAAACCGTAAAGGAAAACATCGTGAGGAAACCGGCATATCTTAGAACCATAAACTCCAAAACATGTGACATCCATCAACCCGCACTGGGCCCGCGTAATGGATTATGGCGCACTCCGTCTCTTAGAGAGAACCTGTGACCCAACAGTGGGAACATTATAGGCTAGTTATGCATATCGATTACCTCTTTGACCTTTGCCACCCATTGATTGTGCAGTACTACAATACTATTCTAAGGTTAAACCAATCATTACACTTTCAGGCTTCTGTCTACCCTAACGACTGTCATAGATCTCTATTTGACAATGATTGGAACTGGTTGTGTTTAGATCTAGACCACGGGCCGCCAACATTCACTGTACGACATAATGAAGCCGAGGGGCAGACTGAAGAGCCCAGTATAGCATAGTTTCCTCAAGTCAACCATCCCACCAAATGACGGCAGCTCTAGTACGGCACCATTAAAACTGTGGCTGCTTAAACATTAGAGCTGAGTATGTTGAGCCTGCAGAAAATCACCCAGCAGGCCACCAACTACCATGTCCCACCTGGAAATCTCTTAGCCAGGCCAGCAAGAAGCCAGGTGAGTCGCTACAGGTACAAATTAATCAGTTGGGGTACGTACAGCGACGAGCCAGTGTGACTCTGGAGCCAAACGATGCGATTAAAATGCTGAGCGATTTATGAATAATATCTTACCAATATTTTTTACGCTTCCAAAAATGATGTCTCATAAAAAAAATAACTATGACATTAATCGTACAAATAATTAAAACAACTTTTATTTTTCATCATTTTACTTATTTTGTTGAATTAAGTACTTTTAAATATGTTCACAGTTTAATTGACGTACCAGCTACAATATCATGTTTAATGGTACCCATTCAATATGTAGTTTTCTTTTTATTTGGAACTACGAAAACTATTGAATTTCGGCCATACATATTATGGGGGTTCAATTTGGTGCCTTTTGCTTCGCCTATCAGCTCCTAACGGATATACGTCGAATTACAAGTAACCCAGTTTATAGTGATTAATAAAAGATAATCATCGATACGACGAAGAAGTAGACCAGAGTTGTGCGCGCCTTAGGGGGAGGCCTAGAGAGACTTAGACTACCTGTCCAGTGAAGCGGAGCGAGGCTGCGGAGCGGAGAAACGGAGAAATATTAACCAATAGGATTGCATAAAATCCTCGCTTATGCAATCCTATTTGTTATTATTTCTCCGTTTCTCCGCTCCGCAGCCTCGCTCCGCTTCAGTGAACAGGCAGCCCAAAGGAGGAATGCGGCAGTTTTAGAAAAAAAATGTTTTGATACCAACCCTAAAGTAGCAATGACCTTTCGCCAGTTATATTGACGTCCCAATTAACAGGGGACGAGCTTATCAATGACGTCAACTGGGCACAAACCCAGGCTCCGGGCTGCAGCAGTTGCATGTCAGGCAGTAGGTATGTATGTAACCAATTTTTCAAGTTATGTACTTGACGCTATCATGGCACACATTCGGCACACTACATCAGCTCCTTGTAGTTTTACCCTAAACAAGGGTAGTGATTTTGTAAGAAAATTGGTGGGAGGCGCGTATGGTAAAACGTTGGGAACCACTGATCTAGACTAGTATTCAGCTCATATTATAGAAGGTTTCAGCTTTAAATAAGATGCCAGGATTAAAAGATCCGCAGATAATATCAAAGTCGAATATCAAACAAGTATAGAAACAGAGACAAATTAAAAATGACGACTGTTGAAAAACACCAATTATTGTTTCTGCTTTTTTATTCAGTACTTACTTGGTAGGTAGACATGGCAATTTGTTGAAACAGAAAACGATGTCTTTTGAATCAACTGAGTATCATTTCTAAGGCTTTTTGATCTCACGACGTCGCCGACTTTTAATGAGGGCAAAGAATTCTAATTATTTTTTTAACGATAAAAGAAAATATTACTTAGTTTTTTTTGTTTCAGTGTCAAACAGATGAACAATGGCCAAGATTAATGTTACGTCTGTCTTCATTTCCCAAATTGATGTTTTAATATCTTCATTTATTTTTAACCGACTTCAAAAAAGGAGGTTTTCAAATCGTCGGAATATTTTTTATTATGTTTTATGTATGTTCACCGATTTCTCGAAGATGCCTGAACCGATTTGGAAAATTATATTTTTGTTTCAAAGGGTCTTGAAAACTTCTCAGGTGGATCAATTTAAATTTTATCGAAACCGGTCGAATGGTTCAAAAAAAGAAACAATAAATGATTTAAAAAAAAACGCCTTCAAACGGACGTGGACGTGTAAGTCGATCGTTTTTGAAGTTGAGTAGGTACCACAGCTAAAAAGTTAAAAATTAAAACTTTTTTGACAACAATAACAACTGACTTCCAAAAAAAAAACACTACAAAGGAAGTCTGTGGAAAAAAAAAAAATCGGATGCAAAGATACCGAGATCGATAGTTATTTTTCACTTTGTAAAGTTTTTTTTTTCGGAAGACGGTTGTTAATTTTTGTATATTTTTTTTAAGAAATTACATTTCTAGGTCATACTCATTTATAACCATAACTATAGCTCTAAAGTCTCATTATGTTTAACTACTTTCTGAGTTTGTCTTGGACCTTGCTGCTATCATTGAAGGAAAATATCGTGCTGAAATCGCCTACCCGTTTTGAGCAAGCGTGATGATCTTATGGTGGTGATCAATCCTCCCCTGTGCCTTCTCTGTAATTGAGAAGGTCCTTTACCCCACAGTGTGAGCATAATAGGCTGGTATTATTATTTCTAGATAAATGATAAATTATTTTATTTCTGTAAGTAGGTTTGAACAAACAATTTTACACGTCAATCGTATTTTAAAAACTAGATGAGGTCGGCTGTTCCTATCTGACTACTCTGAGAAGAAAGGCCGAAAGAAACTCAGAGGTCACAGTCTCTTTTAAAGTCCAGACAAAATCTTGTTCAGATCATGTGAAGTCTTTGTAGATCGGTGTCTGAAATGGTATTTTGAGGAAAGAACCACACAGATTGAGTGGACCTGTCCAGTCAGTGCACGCATTTGTCAGTAACCGTGCAGCTCAACTCAGAACTTAAGGAGCTCAACGATTCGACGAACAATACTAAAGAAAGGACATTTGGGAATGCTGCATCAACTACTCAAACTAGAAGCCCTGCTTGTTGATTATGTTATTGTTATTAGATTATATTTATCTGCAAAGAATGTAGGTATTACAAATCAGCCGGTCGATTCTGTCTAAAATCTTACCGTGAAGACTTGCGTGGAGTGAGCTATCAGTGTCGTCCCACTGATGCTAGGGATTGTCCAACGTTACATTTACAATCATAATAATCGAGATTTTAATGATATTTTTTATCCAAATTCTATTGATCATTTTATATTATTTCAAAGCTAGAATGTAGTCAAGTGTCTAAACATTACCATTTTGGGAGTTTTAAAATAAAATAGCAAAACAGAAATTCAGCTATAACCTCAATGTTGTTTTTATTTTTATTTTTTATAAAGACCGTGCGCTACGCGCTCGCTCCTAAGGGATTAAAAAAAATACAACGTCGATCCTTAACTCATATAACACCATTGTGTCACATGACTTGAGTTAAGGATGAGATCATACATGTTTTGCTTAAGATTAAAGCATGCAAAATGATTAACACAACCAATGAAGTATTCCTTATTTGCTATAAAAAGTATTAATATTAAGCCATTTAAACAAGTGAATTTTAAACAGTCTGCTGTTTAGTAGTTTAGTGAGTTGCGTCGCTTACATAGACACACCCTAGTAAAGTGCCTCAACTCAATAAAGAGTCCAGAATAGTCAATAATATTATGAGTATATAAATATAAAAATTAAATGACTTACGAGGTCTAATTCTACATGAATTTTTATTACAGTAAATTTTTGGCAAAAAAATCTGCTGCAGAATAATAACATTTATCTAATAGTAATTGTGTGGTATGGTTGGCGCAGTGGTTAAGCGATTGACTTTGACTGCTACGCTGCGTGTCGCGGGTTCGATTTTCACACGGAACAAATATTTCTAAGATCTACCAGCAGTTGTTCCGGGTCTGGCTGTTTGTGTATGTGAGTTTAAATGTTTGTAACGCACCTACAATACAGGAGAAATGCCTAGCGTGAGGCAACGTATTAAAAAAAAACTACGTTTTTTCTAAATATTTTAAATGGTTGATCTTTAATATTGTTAGGTATTTTACTATACACAGTGCCATCAAAATAACACTTTTTTTTTAATGCAGGCTCTTTGCATCTGTTTGCAACAATTTTTGGTACTGAGATTTCATGCTTGTATTTGTGTTTATAGTGTCCTTCAGAGAAGGAAATAAATGTTTATTCGTTCTGACAAATATGGCTATTAGCACGTGACATCAGAGGTGCCAGCCTAGCCTAGCGTGCCCCTTCGTCATGTATGTTTATGTATGTTAGTATGGGGTGGGCGGTAGGTACATAAGAAAAAAGATACAGTACTGAATGTTCGCTATTTCTTTCAAAAAGTGCTCACTTTTACGCGCTTATCACAAAACTCTTATTTAATGAAAACAACCGCCGTATATTTAATGTTGAAATTAATTCTATATTGCTAATCCATTGCTGCATATGTTCGAAAATGTTTTCTGCTCAGCAACGAATATAACGCAATGAATGTTGTTGAACTGCCAAAATTTAAGCCATTTCTACAGTTAGTGTATTACGCAATTACCCCGCAGAGTCATTTTCCTATCAGTGTACCTACATAATGTAAGATTCCTTTTTGCAGACAAACTTTACAGTACCTGAGATTTTTAAATGATTACAGGCCATAAAAGTGCGATAAGAAAGAATTTTTCGAAACCCAACCAGCATAAAGTCAAAGCCAAAGCATTTTTTTTAAATAGTCACTTAATAGGCACTTTTGAACATCAACGTTTACATTAAAATAGAATTGATTCTAGTCACCCCTTCCAAAAGGTAGTTTCGTATGGAGAAGAATGGGCAAGAACTCCACCGTTACTCTTTTAAAATGTGTTACAATATTTTGTATACATTAATTAAATAATTATATGTGAAGACGATGCACCTATAATAAAATTACCCTACCACAATAGGTAAAAAGAATTTAAAATGTAGCAATGACAAATAACTTAATTATGTGAAAGAAAGATGGTGCTAAAATATTTACAAACATTGTAAAAGTATTCGATTTTCCAAATTATTAAAACAAGTCACTCAGTGTGTGAGTTACGCAACGGAGCTTGAAGTTCGTACGCGATCCAAAACGCGAGCGAAAGCTAGCCAAAGAAATAAAACCAATTAATAGGAGACGGTAATTAAAATGTCTACTCAAAGAGACTATAGAATTATGTTAATATTGATTCAACAATCCAAGTAATAGTGTCTGGCAGTTTAATTACAGATTAAGTTTGGGAGCCGTGTAATTATTATATATTTTATTTAGGTTACTCATCTAATTACAGCTGTAGATTAAAAAAAATACGGAATACCTACCTGGGTACATATACACAGGTACGAGGAACAGGGTGTAAAGTTCACTCATACCTCCATAGAAAATGGAGGATCCTCCGAGCAGACGGGTGTCGTGTCTGGTGGGCAACTGCCCGATGATTGATGTCGGGAAGTTGTTTATATTGCTAGTCACGCGGTAAACTCTGCTTGCGCGATGCAGGATTTGCGTGACGTCAGTATGATGCGCAGCTCGCATGTGGCGATGTAGATATCGCTACACATATATTAAAGACACAGACAAATAGGTATCGGACCTAGAAAAACAAAATGAGAGCCTAGTTTTTTTTTTTTTTATGACATAGGCGAAAAAATATACATTTATCTGTCAGACGAAGTCGTTTTTCTGAAAAGCTTAGGCCTAACTAAGGCGAAAGTCGCACAGGATGCGGGACGAAATTTACTCGCGCCGGTTAGGTCAACTAATTTGTATCGAGGTGTACAAACTGGTTCGAATAGATGCGTAACTTCCTAATCATTAGACTAGAACCCACCCGTGTTCCTTCAGCTGCCTGTGCCAGGGACCACGGTAACCCTTTCGGACTTTCCCGCAACCCTGGCAGGCATCGGCCCTAGCGGACCCCGTCATTGTTGCCGACAACTTTATGAGGCGCGCGTGGAACAGAACGCGCCATCGACTCGGGCCTGGTCCTTATCAGACGGCGAGCTACCCATTGCTTGCTTTTATTACATTGGAAACAACAAAAAACAACTTCGTCGTATCAGAGAGAAAGGTCACCACGTGGGTGGCAAATGAAAGGTATTTAATTAAAACACAATTTCGAATATGATTATAATATGTAACGTAGCGTAACATTTCTTTTAATTATCAGAAACACGCGTATAAATTTCTGTCAATTATTTCTAAAAGTATACTAAGTCGCAAATGGCACTTAACATATTTTAATATTTTGTCAAACGATGTATAGATTAAGTGTAAGATGATTATTATGGACAGAAAGTGGTGAATTCTCAGATGACTACTAGTGAAGGGTGTCCTTGGAATTTCTTGTCCGTTCTTCTCCATAGAGATCTACGTTTTGAAATGGGCAACTAGCTTTAACTTTTCGACTAACTGACCGACTGTTTGACAATTCAAAAGTGTCTGTAAATGGTTTGATTGAAACAAATGGTTTGAGTGTTAGTGGCGGTACTTAGATATGGATGCAGAAGCCATGCCGCGAACCCAAATAATATTGGATAAGATCAGAAGCCCAATTCCCGTAATTAAAAACGTTCAAAATCGAGTCGCAATCTCATCTCAGCGACAGTAAAATGTCAAAAATTTAGGTAAACGCTATACAATTTTTGACAGATATGAGACTGAGATTAGAATGCGAACGTTCTTACAAATACGTGAATTGCCTCTCTGAAGTATGATGAATGATGACTATCGATTCGTGTATGTAATAGAGATGATAGTCTAGCACATTCACTGCCATCCACTCGGATCCGAGAAGGGTGGTGCACTTACAACGGTGCCGCGCACTCGGATCCGAGCAGCCGCGTCGTACAGTTTTCTCCAGTCAATATAAATTTGGCGTCCACGGCAAGTGCGTATTACTTTATGCGGCCACTCAGGTTAAATCCTTAATTTATGAAATCAAGTAATGGTTTCTTTATTTTTCGTTATTAGTAGCTCGAGATTGCGATCGCAAAAAAAGTATTTTATACCCTAAAATGGACAGTAACTCAGTGCCGCCCGCTCGGATCCGAGGGGAGCGCGGCACTTGCACCGATGCCGCCCACTCGGATCCGTCCTGTCCAATTTAAAATAATAATAATAATAATAAAATCCTGTGATATTTAAATATTTCGCGTTTTTATTGAAACCTAAACAAAATTCACGCAGAAAAATATCTGGTCTTGGAGGTGATTAATCGTCAATATTTATTGGCCGTGAATGTGCCTGCATAATTATTCAAATGCGTATTATATTTTATTTACTATCTATAGCCTATTTTGCTTAGGGATAATGTAGCTTTTGAATGGTAAAAGAATTATCGAAATCTGTGCAGTAGTTTTATTTCAACCGTTGTTGTCCCTAGCGCTCGGATCCGAGTGACCGGCACCTGGCGCGCTATGTGCCGAACACTCGGATCCGAAAAAGGTTATTTTTTATTAAAAGAATAATAATAACAATTTACTTTTATCCATATTTTTAAACATACATATATACATAATCAAAATACGCTTTAAAAAAATTTGGTTCCTGGCTAATTATTTTAATAATATCTTAAGCAGTGAATGTGCTAGTCATCAAAAACGACTCTTAGAAGTGAATTGTCACATGATATTAATTATTTCATACAAGCCATGTTTTGGTGAATCCTCACAATATTCCAGTCCCACCTGCAAAACCTGTAACAAAGAGTAATCAGACAATTAAATATTTAATTGAAACACTGTAGGATGTTGGTGTGATGAGAATTACGAGGCTTGAAATGCTATTCCTGTGTTACATTTAAACAAAGTTTGGAGCAGCCATAAAGCATGAACTAATTTGTCAAAGTTCTCACTGGTAGTGCCGAGAGCAGATGATTATGTTTGTTATTGTAGTCGCGTTTGGTGCTCGTCATATTAAGAAACGTCATTTGAAACAAAAAAAAAAAAACTGAATGCAATTATTTCAATTTAACCAATTACAGAACAGTACACACGGCTTCACATCAAGCTGTACATTTCCAGTTTACACTGACCTCTCATTGCAAGGAAATCTTATACAATGCGAGTTCAGCTTATACTGGAAATGTATAGCTTGATCTGTAGCCGTACGTACCACTATCACCACCATTACCATTCCACCATTCTAGAATTTTCACTTTTGAATTGTCAAGGAGTCGGTCAGTTTGTGTTCCACGCGCGCCTCAAAGAGATGTCAGCACCAACGATGGGGTCCGCTAGGCCCGATGCCTGCCAGGCCTACGGGAAAGTCCGAAAAAGATACCGTGGCCCCTGGCACAGGCAACTGAAGGAACACGGGTAATTTTTAGTCAGTAAAGGTCTGACACGCCCTCCCGCTCCACCCAGAGCGGAAGAAGTTATTTGATTATTTAACAACCTAAAAAAAAAAGACGTCGGTCAGTCAGAAAGATGAAGCTAGTTGCATATTAGGTCAAAGTGTAAAGCGTAAAGCATATAACGTAGTAGGTACCTATGGAGAAGGACGGGCAAAAAACTCCATGTACACTCTTTTAAATCAAAATATTGGTTACATAACCCATGTTGAAATTATGGATTTATTGTGAGGACGATGTAGAAAGTCGTGCACGTTAAAAACTTCCAGAGGGAAACAGTTAACAAGAAAACAATTCAAAAATTAAATTACTTATTAAAGCTAAGAGAAAATAACGAAAGTGCATACAGGCATGAGTTTGCATGACACAGCCCTCTCACCGCCATGCCAGCCACCCAAATGGCGTGTTGCAAAACTTATACAAAATCTAATGTTAAAGAACTTTTCAGTGCCCGCGCGCCGCCTACACGGCCGGCTGTTTAAAACCTTGTTTAAAACCTTAGGTGAGTATGGCGGTGAGAGTGTTAAATGGCCTAAAAATGGCCAAATTGCATCGAGCGGAACTCGAAACCCTCGCGGAGAATAACAAAGTATGGCTAATATCTCTATTATATCAATGAGACAGTTGCTTACAAAACAATTTAAAAAAACGCCATTCCTCAAAGAGAGGTGAAGGACCTAGTGGTTTATAATTAACTAGCTGCTGCTCGCGACTTCTTTCACGTGGAAGTCGTAAGATACACAATATACTAAATTAGCAGCCACATTATTATAAAACTGCGCGCCACCGCGTCGCATTGCATCGCCCGCTCACGCTATTACTTGATTATCGCTTCGCGTTCTCTCTGACTTGTTTTTCGTTTTGCTCGGCTCCTTAGGCTTGTAGCGTAATGTAAATAACCTATAACCTTTCTCAAGAATTAGGCCATCAAATATATATTTTTTTTTCTAATCCGGCTAGTAATTCCAGAGATAAGCACGTTTTATTAGTTTAGATAATGAAAAGTAGATACACCCTTTTTTTTGGGTGGGAAATCATCAAATAACGTCTCCCGCTCTGGGCCGAGCGTGTGGGCGTGTCAGACTCTAACTAAAACCCACACGGGTTCCTTCAGTTGCCTGTGCCAGGCGCCACGGTAACCCTTTCGGATTTTCCCGCAACAAGTAGACCCACTCATGCCAGTCATTTCACAGTTGTGTAAATTCATAATGTATTAATGTATTTTTGGGAGGTAGGTAATAGGGGGCGAGCTAAATTAAAGTAAAAAAAAAGTCTAATGTTATAAACTCTTCGTAATGAATTAAGAATAATTAATCTTGGTTCTAGCATAGGTACAATATGGAAAATTTAAAAATGAAGGAAAATGAAGAGATTCTCCGCAATTTTAATTAGTTTTGGATTAGAGCCACCCTCGCGAGGGATTTGCTTTTCCAGTAGTCACTTATTTAAAAATACGTTTTTCTTAATACCCAAGTACAAAAATATCTCATTCATTCGTACGTTCAACCTTCAACATTTTAAAGGGTTTCAACATCAGCAGTAGTAGGTGCATTGACTTTATACTATAGGATCGAACACATTCCCGGACTCCCAAATCGAGCCACAGGATTTCCATGTGTAAAGGCTTAAACCATGAAAACAATGATGAGTCAAAGAAAAAGTTTTGATGCAATTTTAAAGCTGGCATTATAGGCATAATTTTGGTGTCATCGTTGTTCCGAATTTGAATTCTAGACCATTTAAAAATTCATACAAATTTATACAGAAAAATGCAGGGTTGCTGGATATATGAGCCCAGGAGTGTGTTTTGGCATTTTTTATCACATAATTTTATTGAAGTAAAATACGATCCACTCAGTGTCGGATATGTTAATTTTATCCTAATCTTCATTCCTTGAACATCTCAAACACCAATATAAAAACTAAATAATCCTCGCCAATACTGGTACTAAACCCAGTGTCATTACAGCGAACCCTCTTGCCCGCGTCCACGATAGTGCGAAGTAGCAAATAGCTCAAACTTATGCAATTGGAACTCCAATATTATAATTTGGGTTGCAACAGCGTTGTTTTTGCCACAGCCACGGTCCATTAAACGGCTGTATCTCGGTCGAACACTCACTGGTTAGGCGTTTATTAACGTGGAACTTGCTTTTGGCATTGATTAAGAAGGTGCTAAACAGGTGGTAAACAGACCGGCATTTGACTTATGACTGACTTTACCTAGCAGCGTTAGGACCTTATAGCTCTTTGGTAAGCCTTCAAAGCGATGCTGAATGAATAGAATTGTCCTTCTTCCTTCTTCACTTTTTCACCTTTTTAAACCTTCCAATCCTTTGTCTTTGCATAATGTATAATCAGCCTATAATGTTCCCACTGCTAGGACACAGGCCTCCTCTCTTCAGGGCCAGCGGGTTGGAATATGTTACATGTCTTCTAATTTTTGGTTCAAGGACATGCCGGTTTCCTCACGATATTTTCCTTCACCGTTACTCAAAGTAAAGCACCGGTCTGGGTTCAAACCTACGACTTACAACTCGAGGGTCGCAGCCGTTACCACTGGGACACCACACTGCTCTCGTTCATACTGCACTTATGTTAAATTTTTCATGGATGAGAAACCACAAGATCGCATTTAGCGATAATAACCCCCATAGTGTCACCCTATGTAAAATGTCTACATTTAGCGATAATAACCCCCATAGTGTCACCCTATGTAAAATGTCTACATTTAGCGATAATAACCCCCATAGTGTCACCCTATGTAAAATGTCTACATTTAGCGATAATAACCCCCATAGTGTCACCCTATGTAAAATGTCTACATTTAGCGATAATAACCCCCATAGTGTCACCCTATGTAAAATGTCTACATTTAGCGATAATAACCCCCATAGTGTCACCCTATGTAAAATGTCTACATTTAGCGATAATAACCCCCATAGTGTCACCCTATGTAAAATGTCTACATTTAGCGATAATAACCCCCATAGTGTCACCCTATGTAAAATGTCTACATTTAGCGATAATAACCCCCATAGTGTCACCCTATGTAAAATGTCTACATTTAGCGATAATAACCCCCATAGTGTCACCCTATGTAAAATGTCTACATTTAGCGATAATAACCCCCATAGTGTCACCCTATGTAAAATGTCTACATTTAGCGATAATAACCCCCATAGTGTCACCCTATGTAAAATGTCTACATTTAGCGATAATAACCCCCATAGTGTCACCCTATGTAAAATGTCTACATTTAGCGATAATAACCCCCATAGTGTCACCCTATGTAAAATGTCTACATTTATATCTGTAACTAGCTTCCGCCCGTGGCTTCACCCGCGTGCTATGTCACTAAAAAGTAGCATAATGTCCTTCTCCAGAGTTCAAAGCATCACAATACCAAATTCGATCAAAATCAGTGCTGCTGTTTCGGAGGTTAACCGGAACAAACACAAAAATACATACAAAATAAAAAGATTTTTTTTATAAGTACCATACATATCCGAGTATATAGGTACATTCATATGCAATTAGTAAAAAGCTGTTAATTTGACATTGCAAACCAACACTTAGATTTTATTTTGTTTGTTTATATGTATTGTACTTAATAAATCTGACGTGACGTAAAATGACGTCTACGTCGTAACTATAATAATAATAATAAATTTATTTATTTTCAAAAAAACTGTGTTACATACAGTCTGTTACAATAAATATAATTTTACAATTTAGGGAAATCATAAAAAGAGTTACAACAGAATTGTACCTGGCGTCCTAGCTAGGTTACATGGTAACCTGTATTAAGGTTCGCCAGCCCAAGTTCCCACAGAAGGAGTACAAAAAATACAATAGAGACTGCTTAGGACTCTAACTACTACTTACTAACTATTAATTGTGTTTTTATTAAACTTAAAAAACCGACAGTAGATTTTGGTTGCAAAAACTATAAGTACTAACAACACCTAAGTTGTAATAACACACTTTTAAAAGATTGCATTGTGTCGGTACACTACTAGTAACATGGTATCCACAAAACTGATCCTCAACATAAATCATTCAATAGTAAAACTAAAACAAATCTTATTCATAAAGTACAACTCTTCGGTAAAATTGCAATTGTATAAAATGCAAAATTTTCTCATATACCTAGCGATGTGCTACGGAATATCTTGGTCGGTCACAGTTGAAATAAAGCTCTGTGAAATAGATTGAAGTGAATTGGCATTGGGAAATTGCAGGATTGGTAGGGAAATGTATTGGACTTCGGATAAAATATACAACTTGTATGGGATACAAAATTAATGTTTATTGCATCAGTGCAGCAGTGGTAGACTGCCTCGGTGATCAGCGCTACTGCTGACCATGAGGTCCTGGGTTCGATTCCCAGGTCGGGTAAATTGTTCTTGGGTTTGTCCTTCAGGAATTTCTCAGTAGCAGCCTTTTTTTTTTAGGAAGGGAAATCATCAACAAAAAAAAAAAAACTTCTCCCGCTCTCGGCGGAGCGGGAGGGCGCGTCAGACTCTTACTGACTAAAACCCACCTGTGTTCCTTCAGTTAACAGTGCCAGGGGTGACAATAACCCTGAATTTCCGGCAACCCTGGCAGGCATCGGCCCTAGCGAGCCCCGTCATTGGTGCTGATCTCTTTGAGGCGCGAATTAAGTGAACGACCACGAAGGAGTTTAAAAAAATAACTTTATTTATACCCAGTTACAGCATAACAGTAATAAATTAATTCTACAAAATATTGATCTTGTATACTAATCTTATTGCTAACCAAGCATCTATGCTAGTGACGCATGTCCTATATAGCGTTTGCTGATTTGTACTTAATATGCTAAAAGAATATAATTATTAGCTGATGAAGCTAATATTGGGGGATCGGGGTTCCTTAAGTCGTGCGTCAAACGTAGACCCAGGCCTGCTTCTTATCGGACGGCGAGCCACCCATTGCTCGCCGTCCGTAAGCCCGCGCTTACGGTGGCCGGGAATCGGCTTGGGATTCCCGACGCCCAGAGCGTCTCCTGCGGCGGCTAGGGGCGTGAGGGCGCGAATTTTGCCTCTACCTCACGCGTTCGGCCTCCTCCTTCGCGAGCATTACTGCTTCGCAGAAGGAGGTGCTCAGTAGCAACCTGGAGTCCAGATTTGAGCCCGGTTGATGGCACTAGGCCCCTATTACTTGGGACTTAAACATATCTGGAGAAATGTGGGTGGGCACAGTCACCTCTGCTAACGCTTCGGATAAATACAGGTGTGATGTTATATTTATTAGTAGTAGAATCAGGATGGGGCGGTTTCATAAATGTTATTTAATTAATTTGTAATTACATAAGAACCTTTACATTTATTAGAATGTAGAATTTAAATTGTATGCCAGAAACTGTAGAATTAGAGTCACCAATTAGACATCGTTTTAGTTGTTGCTGTTTGTGTTGTATTCAATGGTTTTATTTCATGAAATAGAATATCGACACAACATGTTGTGCTCTGGCCAGATCATTGAATACCCAACGTTTGACGATATGAATAGTTAAACGCACGAATACTTCATGATGTGGCCAAACATTGCGAACATATCGTAAGATAGTTAGATTATCCACCGGTAGAGGCGTTGTTGTTGCATAAATAACACATCTCAACTACTAATAGACTGTAGTTAAGATGTGTTATTTTAACGGCAATGTTACTAGGAGAACTAAGGATGCAAGAGCGAGCGAAGTCTCCGCCATTCCCTTCGTGGATTTTTTTTATCCATTCATAACTAGGAGCCCCACTAAGCCGACTACACTTATAATTTGTATATATACTCGTATGTCGCGGCAAGATCTTAGAATTGATCATTTTATGAAATGGAACCATGCATACCCTCCATTAACTATATGGCCCAACGTGGACTGATATATCATTAAACGTTGACGTTTAAACGATACGGTCAATTTTAGCTGGCCATTTCATGAAACACAACCATTTTATGAAATTACCGAACATTTTAAGAAATGATAGATTCGGTGATCTGGCCACGACAGATGCAGTCCTGGCATGCATTTAAAACATGTGGCATTTTCTATTGTATAATTAAGTAGGGAGGTTATTGACACCGCTGCAGGTAAAGGTAAACGTCGAAACCGCAACCAAATGGTCTTCACATGATCTGACCAAGATTATGTCTGGACTTTAAAAGAGACTGTGACCTCTGAGTTTGTTTCGGCCTTTCTTCTCAGAGTAGTCAGTTATGAAACGCCGACCTCATCTAGTTTTAAAAATATGATTGACGTGTAAAAGTGTTTGTAACAAACCTACTTACAGAAATAAAATCATTTATCATTTATCATCAAAGAATTCAAAAACTTTACATGTAAAAAACAAGAGATTAATGCTAGTTCCAGTTTGATAATACGTTTGTTTGCTAGGAGATAAGAGTGGTGGCCCAATGGCAAAGGCCGGACTTACGAGCTGTAAGGCGCGGGGTCGAACCCAGGCAGACAAAAAAATCAGACAAGGAAATCATCGCGAGGAACCCGGCATGACATGGAACCAAAAGTTGGAAGTCATGTGACATTTACCAACCCGCTGGCAGATTTCAGGCCAATCCCTCTTGAAGAAAGGTCTGTGTTCCAGCAGTCGGAACATTATAGGCTAGGAGAAAATCAAGTATTCAGAAACAGTTTAAGTCTATTAGCGACATTCCTAAGTAAGGTATCAAGAAACGTCAAATAATTAACGAGACTATAAACTTTGAACTTTCCAAGTTTGTCATTATTAATTTAAATGTTATTAACTCAAGTTCCGAGGATCATTAGATGTTTAAGAGCCAAAAACATATTTTTGAAGTTATACTTCTTTTGGCGCGTTTGGAAAAAAATATGACAGTAATATTTTTACGATGCGCGCGCACACCGATAACCATAAAGTGACATGATGAAGTTAGCTGATATCTGTCTCTCAAGTTTCCGTGAAAACTCATAACTATATTCAGAGTAGTTTCTCAAATGTTCATAAATCTACAACACGTGTTTTATATAAGTGATGATAAAAAATAATCACAATTATATATGTGTGTGTAATTTTAAATTATATATGGTCGTGAATGACAGGCCATTGTAAAAATTCGTGATAAAAATGACTTTTATGTTAAAAAAAACTCTTTGAGGACATTTATAGATTTGAGGTTAATTGTCGGTATGTATTCTTTTTATTTGTTTAAATTATTTTATTAATTTATCATTCCTTTTACAAACAAAGGGTTGTGGCATAAGGGATGAAATCTTTAGCTATTTTTGTTCTGTTACGCCAAAGAAGTATAACTTATTACGTGCGTACATATAAGTACAAACAGTTATTTTATTTAATGTTATTAAGTAGTACATTTAGCGTCAAAAATTATCATTTGACAAGACATGTGCCCAAACAGCAAACATGACGAACTTTACGGGATGAATCTTCAAATACCTTTCCTTCCTTCGGTATACAGGGTTATTGGTAATATGTCGGTAATCCATTAAGGGGATGTAGGGGAGGACATTTGCAACCAAATTACCCCATATGACCCCTATGCAAATGTCAACCATTTCCGAGTAATTTGACATCTTATCATTATTGGCGGTATACAACTTTGAAAATTTATTAAAAAAAGCAATTCATTTTTTTATTGAATATTTTCTGCGTGTACTTTGATAAATAATAATCAACCATTAAATGACAATTATCTTTAATATTTTTTTTAATCAGAGCACCCATTTTTCATAATTTTGAGCAGGTTATTTGATTTAAATGGTTGATTTCTGCAAAAAAAACATGGATATACTTTGTCGACCGAACATTCCAAAAATATGTACAACTTCTCAGCTATCCAACGAGATACAATAAGATACCAGATATCTTCAAAACAAAATAAAATGTCAAATTACTCGAAAATGGTTGACATTTACATAGCGGTCATAAGGGGTCATTTGGTTGCAAATGTCCTCCCCTACGTCGCCTTAATGGATTGCCGCCGTATTACAAATAACCCTGTATAAGGAAATCTTGTACAAAATTTCATGATTCTTGACCTAGTAGATTCGGCTGCGCGTTGTCTGTCTTTGAATTCAAGATTTTTATTATGTAGATTTGAGAAAGTTTTGCTTACTATTAAACCTTTCGTCTGTGCAAGACTTGTCTACGAGGGAGATTCTATCTAAGAAATATACGTTTCCTTTACACGCCCTGCCAATACTATCAGGTATCCCACAATATCACAGTTCGATCTTCAAGTATTACCGAAAACAGAGCCCCCATCTTACCATAAACATACAAATAGAAGCTGTTACGGGCTGCGAGTCAGATTTATATCGGCGTTACATAGAGCCTTAAGGAAAATTGGCCAGAAAAAGGGTCGCGAGAAATATTTCAATATGCCATTCACATTTTTTACGATCGTCATGTGTGCCTCCTTACGATTGTGCAGAACCGCAATATCGGTCTATGCTTTCGTTTCTATTCCTTTTTTGTTAGTTTATGGAGCGTTTGAACTGTTAAACAAATTATTAGGGGTTCGGAGTTAACGTTTTCGGTGATTTGTATGTACTTAAATATGATTGGATTCGTACCTAAATAGCCTCATTGTTATTTCTAATATTGCTTTTTTAAACTTATCAAAACATTTGAACAGTTTTATCGCAGTGATTCAATTTTTTTTCCATCTTGATTTAAATAAAGATAGAAAAATCAATCAAATGAAACCCCACTTTACTCTCAGTTAAAATCACAAAAAAATCTATCTTTTAACTCATCATCCATCATTAATAAATGTTTCGATTCGTAAGAGGGGAGCGTTAACGACGCCCCTCATTAATTTCAACAGGTTCGTTTTTCTTTGTGCTCTATAAATATGAAAAAAAAAACGTAATTCGAAATATTACACCTGCAAAGTTTGACAGCTTCGAAACATTAAAGCCTTTGATTCCGACTTTATCATTGTTAATTTTTGTGAATCACCAAAAGAAGGTTGACATTAATACTTGCCTTTTCAGACGAATTACGAAGGAAGAAGAGAATTGAATTGAACTTTAAGTCTTTTTATTTTTTTGTATGTACCTCTTTTGTGGGTGGTAGGTCATTTGAGAAGCAATTTCCCACACAACGTACTTCTTCAGTACTGTAGGTGTATTTACAAATACAAGTAAGAAAAGAAAGAAAGAAAATGCGTTTAGTTGCGGTAAACATGACGCAAAAAATAACACAAACACTGAAAATATGAAAAGGTTGGGGGAAACATGCGTCACATCCACGCAAAACGGCTATCGCTCAGCATTATGCCGCGACCCTATGCAAGACAGAGCCCCAGCGCTGGTTTTCAGCGACAGCCGGCGCTGACGTAGTGACGTCGTCCGGTGAGGCAAACAATAGTTAGGACGCTGTACCAGTACAGCGTACTTACGAACGTTGCACTTAAATAAAAATAATATAATTAAATGTTATAGAATATACTTAACAGAAATGTAAAAGGAAATAGACATGCTACGAGAATATCATCCTCAATAAACGTTTTACGCTTTATTGCAACATTTCAAAGTCACATTAAGCACTAAAGCGCGTTTCTTTTTTACTTCTCCTTTCGCAGGTCTGCTGGAAGAAATTTCTTAAGAAATAAGCAGTACCTTTGTACTCAATTTATAATTATGTCTTATCTCATGTATTTTATTGTGTGTACATAAATAATAAAATAAATAATAAATAAATAAATAAATCTACTGTTTCCTAGAAGAGCGGTGACCACCACATAGCGTCCGCAATTTACTGGCGAAGGACGTCACTGAAATGTTGTTAATGAAAGTAAGTTGGTATATCTTCCTAGGTAGCATTTTTTGATACCGTAAAGTCTAAAAGTCTAACCCCGCTGCCAGCATTTTCATGACAGCCGTCACCACGGCCACGGCCGTTATGTGGCTGCCACCAGTTTTCTAGACGGTAGCTTTAACATTAAAACATTTATTCCGAGATGGAAATCGATTGACGTGTTGCTTACTGGGCTATTTTTGTGGTTTAGAAGTCGAATAGAAATCTCTGGGCAAACAATCCTACTAGATACTTTACATTTAAACAAAATCTCGTGCGAAAGTAAAATTCAAAATGAGATTGTTTAAAAAAGTTAATGGGGTAATTTCGGCAACGCAATCTCATAAAATTATTTAAACGTTCCGTAATAAAAAAGGCCATACGACTGCCTATAAAAGCCTCTTAATTGCGTATAGAAGTGCTATGGACCAGATTTCTTTTCGCACGGTACGGCTTACTAAAATATATCTAAAATTGTGTGAAGGTCCCAGATTTTCCTACCTAAAAAATATTTATATTAGGGGTAAACGTTTAGACACAGGGAAGAGCTCTGAGTCTAGACTACCCATGGACATGCACACAAAATACATTTTCCACCAGTTTAACACAGAAGGTCTACAATTAAATGTTGTTGTAGTTATGTAAAATACCCAATTACTAAGCGAAAATGTTGTTGTAGTTATGTAAAATACCCAATTACTAAGCGATTGATTTGAAATCGTTGGTAATAAACAAGATACAGACTCCCTTCTTTTACGTACATGTAATAGATTACTTAGCCCCTAAAATCTTAGACAAACCAGTTTTAGCGCTACAAAAGTTGGTCATCGACCTCTTCAAAACAAACAACTCCATTTATCAAGTAGCTTCAGCAGTATAATACCATAACTTTACAATATTTCGGTGTGTTATTTCCCTCTGCGGGCTCTTTTAATTACTGTTGGCCCCTACATGTATCATAAATTCTAATGGAGTTCAGACCTCACCCACTCTGCCCTCTGCCGGCACAAATTGCATTTTAGAATTTAAACGTACGACCTACATTATACTCGTGATCGAAAATTTAAATTTTGATAAACGTATGCTTCAATATTTTCATTTTGGGAATGATAAAGAATGGGGCGAATGTTAAATTGTGGGTCAACATGTTTTCGCAACACTGTACACCATTCCAAATGTATTCACAATGCTGTTTACTATGTATGTTATTTTTCTGTACCCTTCGTTTTTCCGGCATATTGTCAGGCCACTCTATTGTGTAGCAACAGTTTGGTTAAATGTTATAAATACAAACTTCAGCGGTTTGCTTAAACTATTGACTAAAATAATAACTAGTCTGTTGGCGTAACACAACAGTTTGGTTGATTTTGAGCTTATCCCTGATGCATATTCAATGTGTTTAGCCTATGTTCGTAACATTCTATAAAATACCTGTGGCTTCGAAAGACAAATACTGAAGTTTCCCGAAATTGTGAAGGTATGATTTTCCCTATTAGAAAATCATAGTAATATCATTAATTATTTGCTAAAAACATGGTATATAAGATGGTAGTGTTAATAATGTGAGCAAACATGTTTTGCTTAATAGATGTAAGCATGCAAATTTTACATGCTTAACGAAACAATCAATCATCATGCGATTTGATGTTCGAGAAACTCCTTAACTCTGTAAAAACTATTAGCAGATAGCCATATGTAAAATTTAATTTCGTACAATCTTGTATTTAATGTTTTTAGTTCATTTGGTATTCTATTGTATACCTAGACAGACATAAACAGGCAGCTTTTATTATATTTCGCAAGCCTTGGGAGGAAATCTAACCTACTTACAGAAATAAAATCATTTATCATTTATCATGAGCCTGAAGGGATCGCGCCTGCTGCGAGAATTTATATCGCTTGCTTTCGCAAACAATTCCCTATGCCTCCACACAAACACACTAATTTCTAAAATATAATGGGACGGCAGCGGTAACAAATCAAGTTTCTTAAACACGGGCCTGCAAGATTCGTCGGGTTTAAGGCCATATAATGCTCTAATGCATCTCTTTTGTGCGACAAATGCTCTGTTTTGATCAGTACTGTTACCCCACATTATAAAGCCATAGTGTAGCACTGATTCAACATATGCATGATATGTTGTTATAGCCGTTTTAATGTTCGTTATGTTTCTAATCTGCTTCAGAGCATATACAAACTTATTAATTCGTTTGGATACTGTATCAACAACATGTGCTTTCCAATTGATGTCTTGATCCAAGAATACGCCTAGAAATTTAGTTCACGTTACTTCGTGAATTCTGTGTATATTCATTTTAATATTGTATTTTGCAATAATTGATTTATTAAATTGTATATAAACGGACTTTTTTAGATTTATAAATAAGTTATTTTCCTTTAGCCATTCAATCACATTAATAATTTCGGTCTCGTGGTCATTAATTGTATTGTTTTTTTTTATCAGATGTCACAATAAAATAGATGTCGTCAGTGAATAGTATAAATTTATGATTTGTCTTATTAGTGATAGAATTTATATACAATAGCAATACACATACCACACACCACAGTACAATATAGTTTTAACTTCTATTTAATGTTAAATGAGCTTATATCTACGTCACTCCTTTTGCAATGCTTTCATGGTCGCTAATAAATAAATAAATAATAATTCATTTATTTCAGATTACAATCCATAATGTCAAGTAGAAATAATAAAATAATCAAATAAAAATTAATTAAAAATGAAACACAAACAAATTAAATTAAAATAAATCCAGATAGACACACACAGAATACACAAATACACATGAAAACAATTTCTGACAAATCAATACAGACAATACACTACAATAATAACATACAATTCCCATTAAATTACTTAGCTACTATAATAATGATTATTTAATAAAAGGTGACGAACTGGCATGTAGCACCATCCACCTCTCTAGAATAGGCGAGTCCCACCGCTCGGACAATACTTTTAGGATACCGTTAGTGCTGCGCTTAAAGCGATTTAAGAGCGAGGCACTCCGCTTCCTTATTATGGCAAAAAAGTCATCTGTGTGTGCCTGCGCGAACATGGTAGAAGCGCTGCAAAACCGCGGCAATCCTAACAGTATCCTAAACACATTATTGTATTGGACGCGCAACGGAATGCAATGGAACGTTACGAAATATCAGTAGCACGATATCTCCATGGGAATCGATGAACCGGGTAAATGTGGCTCTAGTACTGAGTCTGTTTTCAACAGGCTTGTGAACTTCTTTTGTTTTTTACGTCTTTTAATAACCTGACAGAACAGACCTACTTCTTGCCAGAACCTTAAATTTATTTGTCATATTTTTTTTGTATCTGAAAAAGTTGCATGTCTTTGAAATTAAAATTTGAAAGATAATATATATCTTTCAAATTTTTTATCTTACAATACTATTCTTCAATTTATTTATTTATTTATTACTTTTCGCACAAAAGTTACAAAGGCGGACTTAATGCCTTAGGCATTCTCTACCAGTCAACCAAGGGTGGTGAAGAGATTAGATGGCAGGTGCTTTAATTGAAAGAAAAGGAAAGGATTGATTTTGAGCGATGTTTAACAATGATAAAAAAATAAACTATCAAAACAACGTACACAAATACACAAATAAGTCCTATAAACATACCTACATACTATTTACTATACTATAAGTATTGATTTTGAAAATGATCAGTAAAAAATTACTTAAAAAAATATGGGTAGGTACTTAACATTCGTTCCTCTACTTCAATTCAAGGTCTAGATTTAACTCAAGCTGCCGATACTTCGCTATAAAAAAAGTAACAAAAGCTTTTTACGCGACGTCTTTTATGACAAGCGTGAGACTAATAAAGGGAGAGTCGTTACATTCCTGCTAAAGTTGCATCGGAATAATTCAATGGATTTTGATAAAGCCGTAAAAGGGACACGTGATGGTGTCGTCAACCCTAGGTTGGACGTAATCAGCAGTATGTAGGAATCCTTTCGAGTTTCTGCTGAGTTTTGTTTCGCTGAGCCCAGGCAAACCATACTGCGCATCGGCTATTGGTAGTTTTACTTGGAGTATTGGATCATTGAGTTCCCTTCAAAATGGTTGAGCTGAATGGTGCTGATCCATACGTCATGTTCGTGAACGGGCGCCGTCAGTAGGCACTGGTCATTTCTTAGCTGCCACGGCTTATTTTAATTCCATAATTGTTTTTATCTTTTTATTACGGACGCTTTTAACGTGCACGTCTTTCTACATCGTTCTCACATGTATAATTACAACATGAATGATGTAACCACTCTATTGTAACAATATTTTGATTTAAAAGAGTGTCCATGGAGTTTCTTGTCCGTTCTTCTCCATAGGTACCTACTACGCTTTGGAATGGGCAACTAGCTTCATCTTTCTGACTGACCGACCCCTTGACAATTCAAAAGTGCCTGTAATTGGTTTATTTGAAATAAATGCTTTGAGTTTTTTTTTTTTTTTTTGAACTTGCATGGTCGAAAGTCACGAAAAATGTAATGAAAAGGTACCACTAACATTACACCCTTAGGTATCTCAATGCAATCAGCAATCAGCAATGGGCAGCTCGCCGTTCGATAAGGACCAGGGCCGGGTCGACGGCGCGGTGTTCCATGCGCGCCTCAAAGAGATGTCAGCACCAATGACGGGGTCCGCTAGGGCCGATGCCTGCCAGGGTTGCGGGAAAGTCCGAGAGGGATACTGTGGCCCCTGGCACAGGCAACTGAAGGAACACGGGTGGGTTTTAGTCAGTAAGAGTCTGACACGCCCTCCCACTCTGCCCAGAGCGGGAGAAGTAATTTGATGATTTCCCATTCTCAAAAAAAAAAAAAATGTTTCTCCTAAATTACCCTTTTTTTTTTTGAGCAGAGTTGTTTTGTACTACATTTTGCTATACATACGAGTAGATGTTATAAATCACGTTTATGAAGTCCTATTGCAAGCAATTAACAAAATTGTCAAACTTTTATTGATTGAATACGAGGCTTTCGGCTATTTTGTGTGTGTATTGTATGTATTTTTTGTAACGTGCGTTAATAGTGTAGAGAATAAAAAAAAATCTTTCTTTTTCTTTCTATTGCAATAAACCGCGCTCAAATTGAAACTACCGGGTACCTACTGTTGCGAATCGAATCCTAATAGATAAACCCAACACCACTTTGCCTGATTCGGGAATTGAATCCATTACCTCCTACTCAGCAGTCGCACCAGCGACCACTAAAAAGCATACACGCAGACCTAAGTCACGCCAGATCACCTTTACACGCCATGTAAAAAATAAAATAAGCTAGATGGAGTCGACATTCCCTGTCTGACTACCGCTGAGAAGAAATGGCGAAACAAACCCAGTCGTCAAAGATGTAGGAAAATCAGAGGTATTTATGACAGATTGAGACTGAGATTAGAAAGCGAAAGTTCATAAAAATACAGGAATTGCCCCTCTAAAAGTCCTCATAAAAGTCTTCAGTCTGCAATGGGCCTTAAAGTTGTGCGTGCTCTGATTTTATAGTTTACCGTTCCTGTACTTTAGTGCAAGATATTTGCGAAATAACTTCCGTATGTCGAAAAAATACTGCGTGACAAATCAAACATAGTTTCGAATTCGTTTGCACATTATCTGCCTTAGTTTAATCTGTGTCAGGCGAAGATTACGTACTGTAAATTGTATTCTGATATATTCTAGTATTACTTCCTACTATCGTGAACATATTGAAGAGTATGCTATTCTGTTCTACCTACTAATCAAGAAACATACATAGACATAGGTTTTTATAATATTCACACAGAGAATTTACTGTTAGCGCGCCATCATTACCGGATCGTTTAAATAATATATTATATTTAGAATTAAACTAATAATTAATATATTTATAATTTTTTCCAAGATGACGCACTTTGACGGCTCTTTAAGCGGACTCTTTATTATTTTCTAATCTTCTATCAATTTATAAACTACTCTGTCTGTCTTTACAGTACCTACGTACAGATTTGCACAGCAAAAATTTCAACTGCATCCCTAAACATGCTTGGCATTATTTTACAACGAAATCCTAACCCCTAATACCTCCAGGAACCGTAAACGCGATATTCCTGTGAAACTACTTATCTCATTCTAGCGACAAGCTATTTCTTGCTATTTCGTGAGCTCACAGCTTAATTTATGCGACGTTGCACTTCCTTTACACCAGTTACGGCAAGATTCGCCGAGAAATATCTAGCGCATCATACACATTGATAGACCGCAGGAACCCGCCGGGTGTGAGAATCACAGAACTCGGGCTAAAATGATGATGGTGACACAATGATAGGTAAAGGAGAATGGACAAAAGTATATGGGAGCTGGTCCGTCTGCGGCTACTAATAATTTTGGAACGAAGTTCTTTAACGCAGCTTGCGGTTATGCCCCCGCCATGCGACATTTTATTTTATAGAATAGAAAGAGATCTGTCTCTTTCTAATATATATAAAAAAAACTAAACTAAACTGTAAAATAAACTATCTCTCTCTCTCTCTCTGGAGAAATAGTTTTCATGCTTTTCGAGGGTGCTGAAGCCAACAGTGAGGTCAAAATGAAAATCCAAAATGGCGGCTGCGAACATTTTCATATTCTTCATCATAGGTGTCGTTTTCATGGTTTTCGCGGGCGCTTTAAAGGGGAAGCGCCCGGTTGCCCGCGAAATTCAAGTTTTCTTACGTTTTTTTGCAATTTGCAAGTCAATGTCAGGTTTTAACTAAGTTCCATACAATCATATTTAATGATATTTTACGAAATGCTCATTGAAGAGGATTATATTATGAATTTATTGATTGTATTGAGGATTTTAATAATTATAATTCTGACGACACGTTTGGTGTAGTGGCTACAGTGGCTAAGTGTAGTCAGCGAAACCAAATGGTCCTGGGTTCGAATCCCGGTAGGGGCAAATGTTTGTATGATGAATATGGACATTTGTACCCGGGTCATGGATGTATATTTATAATATGTATGTATTTACGAAAAAAAAAATGTATTTAAGTAGTGTATCAACCATCTGGTATCCATAACACAAGCCTTAATTAAGTGCTTAACTTGGAACTAGATGGTGCTGTGTGCAATGTCAGACGATATTTATTTATTTAAATATTAATAATAAATATAATACTTGTTACGGTCGCGGATCATATTTTGTTCAACATACAGCCTGACACAGCAACTTGCCAAAAATGGAAGAAAAAATTAATTTTGCGGCCTACCTAGCTCTTTACCTTGAGCTGATAGTGAGGTCAAAATTAAAAACTAAGATGACAGCATGCATCCCAGGCCACATATGCACACAGATGCTGGCACATGTGGCAGCAAACATATTTTTTTTATCGATAAAGTCACCTTAAACATGCAAGTTTTTCCATTTAAGTAGAAGAAAATAAATGCTCGCAGTTTAACGCAATGTATAGTTGTATATTATTTTATTTTTTCTGATCCCTGCCTTGTCGAATTGCCGTCCCATCCAAATTCGAAAAAAAAATCGTTTTAGTAACAAATATTTCTCTGTAGAAGCACTATCCATTGCTATATCACTTTTGGCTATTGGGCGCCAAGAAATTCTTAACTTCGGTGCCCAAGTTGTCACCTATTTAGGCCATTACCTCGGGATCGACTAATAATCGGCGAAAGTCGCGTTAGTAGCAAAGGTTCTCCTTGAAAAACTCTTTCAAATGGTGTTTATCTTATGCCGATCAGGCTTCATGGCAACAACCCATAGTTTAATGCCCATTCTCCTTTGGCACACAGACAGTTTATAACCTGGATTAAACAATAATTATGGTACTTTTAATCCCGCTATTACGTTCCCGTGGGATGTTTTCCTATATCCACGCGGGTAATGCCGTGGGCAACACCTAGTAACGAATATTATGTTATCAATTTCTATGGCACGGCAAATCTACGGCACGGTTGGCGCAGTGGTTAAGCGATTGACTGCTGCGCTGCGTGTCGCGGGTTCGATTCCCGCACGGAACAAATATTTGTATGACCTGCAGATAGTTGTTCCGGGTCTGGCTGTTTGTGTACGTGAGTTTAAATGTTTGTAAACGCACCCACGATACAGGTGAAATTCCTAGTGTGGGGCAACGTTTAAAAAAAATTGATAATATAGAAAAGCTCATAAAAATAAAAAAAAATCAATCCCTACATTTTATTAATATTTTTGATTTTGTATAAGCTTTTCCCTAATATCACATTTAATTAATTTTACCGGACACGCACTTTTATTATTACAGCGTATGGCAATCGTGGGCTGCAGCTGAAAGTCAGCATCAGGTGGTCCACCTTGTGTTGTCATCTGACATTATGCTGATCTGAGGCCCTTTTGGCATTATAATCTTTGTTTTCCGTTTTATAGATAAAATATATTTATTCTGCTATAATGCCAATAAACTAATTTTTCTTTCTTTCTTTCTATACACCTGGGATATATGGGATCTCCCTTTTAAAAGTAACTTATCCTATATCTTTCGTTGAAAAATCATCATGATTGTATGTCATCCGTTTTGGGTCAGACCAGTCGGTCAGACTCTTACTGATTACTTATTTTTTACTGGTTACGGTTGGCGCAGTGGACTGCTGCGTTACGTGTCGCGGGTTCGATCCCCGCATGGAACAAATATTTGTATGCCCTGCGAGTTTAAATGTTTGTAAACGCACCCACGATACAGGAGAAATTACTAATGTGAGGCAACGTTTTAAAAAAAAAAAAGAAGAAAAGAAATGGTGTTTCTCTCGTCACTAACCCAGTAGAAAAGCAAATAGTAGTTTTCATTTTCAAAATAACATAGTCGCTTTTGTTTCAAAATAACTATTGGCACCTCAATAAACGTGATTAGGTGCACTATAGAATGACATCAATAACTGAGCGAAAAAGGCAACAAGTAGTTTTATTTGCAATATATATGTATTTGTAAACATAATTATTATGTTTGATAAAAAATAAATTTCATCCGGTAACCATACGAGTATGGGTGACACATTGGTGCCGATTCCCTTGTTCACACACTAAACTAAATTTAAGATGAGTGCATCTTTTTCTTTCTATTTCATTATGAAAAGGACAGAAGTTTAATATTAGTTTAGTCCTGTCAAATTAGTCAGTACCTAACGTAATTTGATGTAACTTTAGTAGTCAACTTTTTAATCACGTCTAAACTTGTATGGCGTAGTGTCAGGCGCTGATTAATTTGACAGGACTAAACTAAAATTTATCTTCTGTCCTTTTCATAATGAAATAGAAAGAAAAAGATGCACTCATCTTAAATTTAGTTAAGTTTGTGAACAAGGGAATCGGCACCACTATCTTACTTCGGTTCTTAGACTATTCGACTTTTATTAGATACAACATCAACTTATGACATCAGCTGATGTATGAACGTAAACGAGGCAAAAGAAGTATGTAAGGATCGTAGCAGGTGACGTTCTGTAGTTTCTGCCTACCACCATAGGAAGAAGGCGTCAGTTTATGTATGTATGTAACATCAACTTGTTAACAACTTTTGCTTAATATGAGGTATAAAATTGTAAACTAGGACTTGTTTATTATTTATTAGGTGGTTCTTAAATTAGATCCTGAATTGGTGGGGGCCAACTAACGTAATTAAGTACGCGCTATCAAATGCCATGGAGCATCCATGAGTCATGTTTGTGAACGAGAGCCGTCACTAGGGACTGATCAGACTGATCATCTTAAGCTGTCACGGCATTTTTTCTTTTATTTTTTTACGGACGCTTTTAACGTTCTGCGTCGTTCTCACATGTACCTATAATTTCAATATGAATGATGTGACCAATATTTTGTAGCCGTGTTTGATTAAAAATAACGTCTATGGAGTTTCTTGTCCGTTTTTCTTCCTAGAAACCTAGTACGCTTTGGAATGGGCAGCTAGCTTCAACTTTCTGACTGACCGAACCCTTGATAATTCAAAAGTGCCTGAAATTGAATATTGAAAAAAATATATATATAGAGCGTAATAAGCAAAAAGAAGTTTGCAAATCAAAACTTTATAGTCGCTTTTGGCAAAAATATGGGTACAATTTAATTTAATGATGATGTAATTTAAGCGCTTTCCAATGGCATCAATAATAGAGCGAAATAAGCAAAAGGTAGTTTTTAATTTCATAACTTCATAGTCGCTTTTTATAGAATAAGGGTGTATCTTTGATAGAATGGCGCTTGCTATTAACCCAGACGGGTCCTTTACTTTGTGTAAATTATTTCATCACCATTGCTCTCAAAGCGGTGAAGGAAAATACCGCGAGGAAACCAAAAAATCGAAGACATGTGACATCTACCAACCGCACTGGGCCCGCTTGGTGGATGACGGCCCACTCTCTCTCACCGAGAGGAGGCCTGTGTCTCAACAGTGGGAACATTACAGGCTGATTAAGATTATGCTATGGAATAACCAATACCAGAGCGAAATACGCAAAAACAAGTTTTCAATTTCAAAACTTCTCAGTCGCTTTTTATAGAATAGGGGTGCAATCTAATGTAATTAAGCAAGCGCTATCGAATGGCATCAATAACAGAGGGAAATACGCAAAAAGAAGGTTGCAGCTTTAAAATTGCTTAGTCGCTTTTGATAAAAATAAGGTTGCTAACTAACAAGTGGTGAGACATTTAATCAGTGATGAATCAGTTAGAAAATAATTAATATTAACAATTTGCCTATTCATCATTCAGCAAATCTTATATTATGAAAAATTAATGTCATAAATACTACGTCATTAATGTAACATACATGACGTATCTTACCTACCTTCCCTAATATGTTCTATACCTACCTGTATGCAGACGAGGATTAGAGGACCTATTTCATAAAATTTATATGAATATATACAAATTATGTAGGTATTACTCGTACGTTAACTGATCGTAATTTTTGTGAAAAATGGCTCGCGCAAATGCGACTTAAATTCTACTTTTATTTTAATTATTTATTAAAAATACGCTTACTTACGTTTTGAAGGTTCCCACGTTTTGGCCATGAAAACCGGGAACGAAGGATTTCTGAAAAAAAATCGCAATTAGGCAACATGGTTGCCAAGTGACTATTCATGTACCTATTTATTTTTATTTTTCACAACACTTCTATCAATCATTACATGATATCCCAAAGCGATAGGGTGGTACTTAGCTTATACTTATTTTACAAATTGTAACACAAATGGTATGCAGTTATTCAGATTCTTGCGAATTCATTCAATGAACAGGAAAAAATGACAATTCTTTTGGCGACTTCATCGGCGCGAGTATCTGGCGCTTTTATAGGGCAAGTTCGTCCTGCCGCGCGGCAGAGCCAACAGCTGCGGCCGTCTCCGCACTCCGTCTCAGCACGTAGATGTCGGGCACGCACAGATTCACCTCTTTTAATAGCCCCTGATTTTTTATTATAACATTGATTCATTTAAAAATATAAATGGCGAGAAATTATGCTACTTAAAGCATTGCAAAAACAAAAACAAAAACGTAACAAAGTCGTACGTATCATGGAAATTAAAATATTGTTTTCAGTTTAAAATACTCGTTTCAATTATTATACCCCGTGTACAGTCACGAGCACTAATAAGTATACACTTAGCAAAATTTAAAAGCGAATTTCTCGCGGAGTATTGATTGCAACTTTGAAATAAGACCTATTTCAGAACAATATAGGTCCCAAAATACTATGTTCGTAGCAACATTATTTTTATTACGTTTGTTATTATTATTTTTTTTTTTTTGTTTTTTATTACATTTTGTGTCTATTAATTAACTTTTCCAAATTTTAACTTTGTGCATGTTGTGGTCTCCTATAAGTGAAGGAGTATACTTACTTTTTACCTGATGTAACCTCTTTATTTATGTGTCATGTATTGTGTACATCTTTTGTTGGAGATCCTAAATAAATAAATAAAATAAGAATAAAATAAAATAAATATACAATTACAATTAATACAGTAGGAGAAAACCACATTTAGAAGTTGCTAAGTGTATACATATTAGTGCTCGTGACTACAATATGTAGGCAGAATACGCAGACTATGTCGCATCTACTCATAAAGACTGCTCTATGAGAACCCACCCGTCGCACAGCTCATGCCCCACAGTTGTAACATTTGAAATCCGCGGGGCAGATCTTTTCTTGATAATAGCTACTCTAGTTTATATGGAACCTCAATACAGACTTAAAAAACTCAAAAATTCAAACGAAATAAAAGATTTGAAATGATTATTTTACTCATGATTTATTTCGTTGTGACGCTCGACCATACGTTGATAAGCAATAAGAGGATTTTTTTTTTCTCGTTTGGTAAATAAGAAACGGTTTCACGCCTTTCCTCGTAGATTATTTAATTTTAAATAGCAATCCAAAGACAGCTGTTACATGACATCTGTTACTACTATTACATATTATACTGTTACTACATCTGTTACATATAAAACCTTATTAGCTGGATGAAAAATATAAATTGAAGCAACTTCATTTCCACCAGTGGTGAAATTGAGGTTTCTTCACTTTCAACAACTAATACAGTTTCTAACGCACCTAACACATACAAAGAATGTAAGTACTTACATGCTAAGACATGACTTACCTACTTCGATTAAATAAGGGTGGTACACCACTTTGCACAACCCTCTACAAAAATATTACCATTTGTTAGACGCGTAAAACCTTAGGACCCTTTTTAGATTTGGCTCGTACAATTCCGCTGTCCGACTATAGCAGACTTGGTAACGAAACCATAGCGCGATTCAGAAACAGCGGGTCACCTAACAACGCCATCTATCGAACTATGAGTCAACTTTTGACCATTGATTTTAAACCCAGTTTTAAACAGTAAACAAGTAAATAAAATAATTTCATTCCAATTTGGAAGATTGGTGTTATTTTTTTTTATTTAAGTTAAATTATAATGTGCTTTAGAAAGATATGTACCTACTTCTGGCCGCGTCGCTCTACAAATTCTGAATAGCTTTTATCAGCTGACTTAGTTGTCGGTGTACGTTTTTGATTCGGGACTTCAGAGAAATTGATAATTAATAATCATAATATTTGTTTGAGAATTCAGCCATAAATAATAATAATAATCCCACCGCCGTATCTTTACGTTGATGTTGGGGAGGGGTTTGCGCGCTCCGAACTCTAGGTGTGTGTCGGTAGCGTTTACTTGGGTGACGAGCCAGACCAAGAGAGATACAGAAACCCGCAGGGCAGCATGTGGCGAGCTGTTGGGTAGTAACGACCCCACGGAGTCTATCTCCCGGGAGTAGTCTTGTTCCTCACCTCAGGCTTGCCTATAATGGCCGGCTGAAGTGGAGATTCGCAAGAGCAAACGTGCTCGTAGGTAGGAATTATTAGTACCTAAATGCTGGTAGGGATCTTGAATATCTTCCAGTTCTGGGACTATTCCGATAGCAGTGAAATAATTCTCCATTTTTCAAGCACCTCATGATATGTCGCCCCTTTGTTGCAAAGTCACTGTGCTCTAGCCACAGTTCGCGGGGGCCTATTATTGAGTGTGCAAGTCACCCCCTGCCATTTTATCCGTGTATTTATAAAATATTGATCAGGCAGGGGCCATAGTCCTTCCATAGTTCTTGGTAATTAGTCTACTTTAGCCACCCAAACCCATAGGCCGTGTAGGCCTGATGATGAGGTTTTTGTGACAGTGTAAAGGAGGAAGCGCCGATTGCAAGCGAACAAAAACCGCTGCGGCAAAGCTCCTACGGTGCCGGAAGTCAGCTTGCCCGCCGCTAAGCCGAACACAGCGGTGTACATCTCCCGCCTACACTAATCCACTAAGGCGGAAGACATCGTAGAGTACGTGCGCCAGAAGACGAGGTACATGCCGAGGGTGCAGTTACTGGAGTCGCATCGCAACGTCAACTTCAAGGCGTTCGTGGTGCGCGTACTTAATTATTATTTGCCCTTCGTCATGGAAGAAGACTTTTGGCCGCAGGACGTGGTGTTCCGTCGCTACCGCGGACAAGTACCACAGGACAGCTCAAGGACAAGATATTGAAGTGCTACTAATATAGTTATAAGCTATTATTAACACAATATTTGTTTTGTATAAGTAATTTATATATATTAGTTTGTTAGGTTATGTCTATGGGCCATTGTAGCCTGAAATAAATGCTTAATTATTATAGTCCAATATCATTTTTTTTTCCATATGATGCAATAGTTCTACACTAACCGGGGGTTGTCCTTGGGTGCAGTTGCACAGTGCATACAGGGGTAATCGTCTGTTGGTGCTGCATTTCATTCAAATGATCTAAGGGGCCTCTGCGAGTTGGCACCGGCCCCTCGTACGCCTTCCAAAGGACTGGGACCCCATGGTCCCGAGAAATGTCAAAAAAAAAGAGATTATAAATAATAATAATTAAATAATAGATATAATATTAATATTTAAATAATAGAGCGACTCGTAGATAAATAATATCGGCCGCACGGGTCGATCTTCAAGGTTAGGCTACGCTTGCCGCGGTCGGTTCGTGGATGGATGACCATCAATCACATGATAATATCGAGACCCCTGCATGCCTCGGAAAACACACTAAGTCGTTGGTACTGGCTGTCAGTCGTAGATCTTTGACTGTCGTTAAGAGTAGTCAGAAGCTCAAAAGTCTAACAACCACTTTTACCAGGGGGTATCGTGTTACCCAGTAACTGAGTTGTGGAGGTCAGAAAGACAGTGACTCCCTGTAAAGACTGATATTCAGCTGCATCCGGCTAGACTGAAAAAGCTAAGCAGATTGATTGGATAAGAGGTAATAAATAAAATTGAGCGTCAAAAGTAGGTCTTGGCAAAACCAAATGTACTTCAAACTATCACGTATAGACAATTATTATTATTTAGGTTGCCAGTAGATCGGTTCAAATAATAAATGAAAAATGATTTTATTTAAATATGTAGGTTTGTGGAAACACTTTTACACGTCAATCATATTTTTTTTTCAAGTAGATGAAGCCCACTTTTCTTAACTGACTACTCAGAGAAGAAAGGCCGAAATAAACACAGAAGTCACAATCTCTCATATAATCCAGACAAAATCTTGGTCACATCAAGTGAAAACTATGTAGATCGGTCTCTGTAATGGTCTTTTGAGGAAAGAACTACACAGACTGAGTGGACTTGTCCAGTCAGTGCATGCATTTGTCAGTAACCGTGCAGCTCAACTCAGAACTTAAGGAGCTCAATGATTGGCAAACAATACCAAAGAAAGGACATTTGGGTAGGCCGCAGAAACTACTGAAACTGCCAGAACATAGTTAAACTGGAACAATGACCCACATAGTCCTCACATTCACAATAATTAAAATATTATAATACTTTATACAGTAAATATTCATGTCATATGTAAAAAGGTCCTTATAGCAAAGAATAAAAGTAAAATTGTAAGAAAAAAAAAACAAAATTTCCAGTGTAAATTTATTGGAGCAGCTCAATCCTTTTCGTCCCTTTTGGACTTTTGGACCTTTTTACCTCAATATAGTCTTTGACAGTATAACAGGCTTTCTGGCATAGTTTCCTTTTTATAAAAAAAATATATTAAGGCTTAGTTCTTCAATGTGGCTAAGAAGCTTATTATAAAAACGTATGATAAATGATTTTATTTCTGTGTTTAGGTTTGTACAAACACTTTGACACGTCAATCATTGGCATATAAACGAACCACCTATTTTCTTCAGCCTGGTGGTAGGAACAACAAATTTATTTTCGTTCCTAGTATTAATATTGTGGATATCACTGTATTTTTTAAACAGATTAATATTTTTATGTGCATACATACGATTTTCATAAGTATACTGAGAATGCAGACATGCAAGTCAGTCAATCCATTCTTCTCTGAGGAAGTGTCAGGGACTTAGTAAAATTTAACGAATTGCCCTTTTATACAGGGTGTTTTTGACAGCCCTCCACAAAAACACAGGATTGATTCAGCTCCTTATTCTGAATCATATCCCACTGGAAATTTTCTCAGGAAAAAAAAAATTATGCCGTAACGTAACGTAATAAAAGACGCGGCCCAGGTGCGCCGGGGAGCGCGCGGGGGCGGGGGCAGCCTCGCTCAAGCTCGCTGCGCTGCCGTCCGCTACGTGCGTTTTGCCACGGTAACGATACATTGCGTGTGAGGTAAGTGATCACGATGTCCCCCCATAAAACAAATTTGGTTTTTTGGATTCCTTTAATGTTCCTAAAAGAATTTCATGTACCGGTCATCTTAATATGATGTACTGAAGCCACCCTATCAGTTTGCGGAGGGCTGTCAAAAACACCCTGTATAAAACAAAAATGGTCTGAATATCGGCAGGATTTCCCCACAACAGAATATCGTACTACATTACACTATCAAAATAACTAAAGTATACTAAACGGGCTGTCTCTAAATCAGTTAAATCATGATTTTTCTAAAGGCGTATGCTGCAGAGCTAAGCTTTTTTGATAAATTTATCTATTTGGGGGCCACATTGAAGCTTGGCATCCAAATTTATGCCTATGAATACTGTGGTATTTTCGGGTCTCAACGGTTCTCCCTTTATGAGAGAATTTTTTGTTTCTACTTGTCTAACTTGTCCAGGTATCGTAAACTTAATACATTACATTTTTCTCGTTAAGAAGTACCAGACCAACCAAACCAGTTAACTGCTTTTACGAGGGCGCTATGTACATTGTCAGTAATCAACTGCTGACGTTTGAGTTTAAATAAAATTGAAGTGTTGTTTGCAAATAACACTATATCATGTTTATCCTTTATGAGGTAAGGCAAGTCATTTATATAAATAAGAAATAAAAATGGACTAAGAATTGAGCCTAAGGGGACTCCCATTCTTACCACCGATCCGGGTGATTTTTGTCCGTTAACATAAACTCTCTGAGTAAGAAGATCCAGAGAGGCGTTCCAGATTCCTTAGTGGTGCAGTGTCCTGATTAATGTTTTATGAAGAACACAATCGAATGCCTTGGACAAATCGCAAAAGATGCCCAACGCATCGTATTTGTCCTTCTATGCGTTATTTACATGTCCTAAAAGTTCAACTCCGGTGTCAATAGTTAAACGACCCCTTGTAAAACCGAACTGTTTGTTATGCAATAATTTTTGTACATTAAGAAATCTTTGCATTATAGTTAAAATAAGTTTTTCAAAAAAATTTCTCGAACTACTTACACTTACACTACACACACTTAAATAAGTCTATAATTAGAAGGGTCCGATGTTGTTTACATCTAATTTTTAAATTTAAACCTTATTATAAAATAATACTGTAAACTGTTGTTTACAGTATTATTTTACTATTTTTCATAAGATCAGGAAACTCACCACGGTCAATACAATTATTAAAAATAACAGCAAAGTTGGTGCTACGTGGGTTACACTGAAAGTTTTTAGAAAATAAAAAACGGAATGATGTAGAAGCCTGCAAATATTTTTATTGCTCTTTGAAGTAGTCTCTGTTCCTTTCTAAGCACCGTCGCATGCGATGGAACCATTGACTGAAGCAGTGGGCCCACTGTTCTTGAGGGATTTCTTTCACGTCTATTTGAAATGCAGCCACGGCATCTTCAGGGTTCATAAAACGAATTCCTCTAAGTTTATCTTTTATATTTGCAAATAAATAAAAGTCACATGGTGCCAGTTCAGGACTGTAAGAAGGATGACTTACTAACTCCACACTTTCGACTACGCTTAAAGTCATTAAACCAGTTGTAAACTGTGGCCCGGGATGGGGCTTCGTCATGAAATTCTAATCGAAGTCTATCATAACATTGTTGTTGAGTAAGACCGCAACGAAAGTCGTAATAAATCCTTGAACGAAAATGTTCTCTAGTCAAATCCATTTCGACCCACGACAGACACCTTTTAAATTGCCGCCAATTTGTAAAAACAAATGACATATGAATTCATTACTCGTAAGAGTTCCTGATTCGAAATTTAAATAACAAAATTATCTGTTGCTATTCTTACTGGCCTTTTCTAAAAACGTTCAGTCTGACTCCCGTACAATGTTTAATATCGACTTAGCAACGTCCAAAGAATTACCCCATAGATCTGCGGTCTTTTTAACATGTAACGTGTGTAAGGTTTTAATTATATCTTTACAGTTGAAATATTGGAAATGAAATTTAGAATCACAAGCTAGAATTTTCTTTAAGTAAAGACTCTGCAGCAGTGGGTGAAGAGTTTAGAAATTTAGTTGTCGATACGGGAATCTTTGCAAAAAAAATTCAGACCGCGGCAACATGACAATCTGATTTGATTGTCTTGTCATCAATAGCAAGGCTGTAGTCATCACATCGGTTTCATGATCTTCCCGTTAATTGATGATACTCCATGTCAATTTAATTACATTACTACTATTTTCAATGTTTGAACTCAAATAACGTGACTTGGCCATACTACAAACTTTTTATGTATAGCAATTGGTAGCCCAGTCACTGAAGGAAGCGTTACTATTAACCGAGAACGTCTTTGAGAATAACTAGCTGTTCTCAAGTGCGGCGTTGTCCGGTTGCATCCGGCTGTGTCCGGCTGTGTCCAGCGGTGCCCGGTAGCCGCAAACCGAACTAATTCAACTTGCTCTGTATTATGCGTTGGTCTGAGGTTTGTGAGCTCTGTTGATCAAGTTTTCGCGTTGTTCGCGATTCTTAGTCAATTAATAAACTATGGTGATATGTTGATATATTCGAGTTAGAGTTTCGGTTTGGAGATTCAATATAAATGGGTTGGGTTAAATATATGTGCATGTCTAATATTGTAAGCTTTATATTGTGCAATTTTGCATAGAAACTGAAAAGTACTGGCCGCTTATGAAAGACTTAGAAATTACTTAAGCTCCTAAGGGGTAAATGTGGTGTATAACCCCATAACTGTGTAACTTTACTTCATTTAATCTACAGTGAGCTGTCTAATTTTAATTCCATAAGCTGAAGGAACTTATTGTTATTATTATAGGATCATAAAGAATGCAATACACAAACAACAGTTTTATTTTGTTTTTTTTAGTTTCTTTTGTGCATGTTATTGATTTTGCCTTGACTACAGCTACGTTTGTTGTAATCTGTGGAAAATTTTGTGGGTAGTATATTTGTTAAGTTAAATGTTCGGTTATTACCATTTATTTTTAATATACTACGTTTGTTTTCCCCTATGAAATAAAATATAATAATTTTAATGTACCTACCTACCTATATTATAACTACAAATTAGGTATATGGTACACAAAAAACAAACAAAACATGTATCTAAAATACTATATTTCAACTAGGTACCTACTTAGATGAATATATATATGCTGGAGATGGGTTTGACCAGGGAAACACTTTTTCAGGATAACTTCGTTTATTTTGGCTTGTTAAACATAGAAAACATAAATTTTATCTTTGTTACGTCTTTACATCGTCAGTTCCATATTTTCAAATCCTTACTTCCTACTCCCCTTTCATTCACACACTCTTGCTCTCATTTACTCATCTTACGTTCCATTCTACAACTGAATTTAATGTTTCATTTTATGGTTTACTTTACATATTTTAATTTCTTAGAAAATAGTCCCACATATATATACATATTGTATTTCAATTAGCTTCTATAACGTTCACGTAAATATTTTAACGAAAGCTAAAGTTTAAACCCGTAATCCTTGCGAACAAAGTCGCGGCTAAATAATAAAACAGTTGACTTGAAAGTAACGGATCATGAAACTTCCATTTAGCTGAACCCAATAAGATCGTGTTTATTAAACATTTTTACCGTTTATTAGCTCCATAGCCTCCACTAGACGCTTCGCGGGTACTTGTGGGGAAGCAATAAGGTAGGGACTAAAAAGTAATACAGGCACCTGCCAGTTTATTAAGTTTTGTTTTTAATTCTATGAACTTTCTAGTAAATGCGCTAGCTGCCACGTTTGGTGTATAATACCATATGCAACTCAGGCGTGTCGTCATCTGAGACATAATGTTGAAATGTCACCCTCACCCAGAATATCTAGATAATTCCACGTAGCCAATTCACACAAGAGCTCTACTAATTGGGGGTAGTAACTCTGATATTAGTTATGATTTCGTACGGAAAACAAATCTATGGATATGTTGCGGAACGCGAAACACTGAACCACGTCTCACAACTAAATAATATGTAAACTGGACATACAAGCAAAATAAATACTTTTTACAATTTCCCCCCCTTTCTTTCCTCTTCCCTTCTGCCCCTTAACTTTGTTAATTATTGTCTCCTTACGTAGGTACTATAATATGCGCTCCTCTGTTGTCTGATGTTTTAACTCCGTTGAACGGCTCATAATACTATGAGTTTTGTTCGACCGTTTCTGGGAATTAAACGAGCTTAGGAAGGTCACGAATCTGAGCATTTTCTTCTCCTGAAAAAACGTATTGTGTCTCTGATTACGTTCCAGGAATGGTTCAAAAGGCGAATATAATTTATGTTGACTTTATCTCTGAAACGTTTCAATTTCACAGATTTCTATTAACCTCTAACTGGCTGGGCATTTATGATATTCTAATTGAATACTAACTGGTCATCGCTAGACCCACCTTTCGTAATTGTAAAAAAATGTTGATTTGTTTAAAATGTATGTTTTGTCGTCTGCCTGAAAAAAGGAATGAGAGACTGCGCCAAAGGTGACCTAGTAAGTAAAATTAGACGCAGTTGAGTTGGGATCAAAGGAAGGCCGGAGGCAGCGCTGCGCCCGCATCTCAACACAGGCCCATAATCAAAGAATAACAGGTCAAAACCTCTATGCACGTCCGCAGTCGAAACCAACCAACGTCTGTGATTTTAGACAATTGGTTCAATTCTGGTAATGGTGTAAATGCGCTCTATAAATTCTGATTTACATTCGCATTATTTAAGTTCGTCGTTAATACTTAACAATAGTTCACAATAACAACTGACACTTTTGGACCGACGCGCGATGTTTTGATAAAACTCTTCCTACTTAAACTTGCTTGCTACCTAAAGCAAATGTAAATCAGCTATTAACTTATTGAAGTCGAGTTTAAGGTCACGCAACTTTTTTGACTGATTGGTAAATAACAGTTTTATAATGATGTGTGTATTTTGGTCAGACAATGACTCTTCTCTTGTGCCTAGACACCTGCACCACAGATGATCTCAATCATACCAACGCAATTGGTGTGACTGACGCAATCAAGGCCTTAAAGATATTTTAGGTTCACTGTGGTTTGTTCTGTAAACTTGGTGCTATATTAGACAAACTTTAACCCCGAGGTAGTTCTGTCCATGGTTTAAAAAGTAAAAGTCTATGTGATGCCTTCGCGTCTTTTTACCCGACTGCGCAATAGCAACGACAATGACTTTCAAACCATCCCAATGGCTGGATGCGTTTTTAATAACGAGGTGTCTATCGGTTTGTTTTTATAAAACCATAATGGCGGCCGTAGAGATGGAAAAAACCTTTCGTACCATGTCACTGAATAGGTCTTTCAAAATCAAGATAATGTTTCGTAGACCATTAAGAATTACACAACCTGAAAGTTGTGTAGGAAGATCTCTTTATAATCTGGTTGTGTTTTTAATTTACTTTGTTTTACATAAAGGTTGTGAGAAACCATCTCAGGTATGAAGGGATTATTCATATTAATATCCTAGGTCGTGTCGGATTGCCGTCCCATCGGATTAAGAAAGTGAGGGAAGAGAGAGTGCACCTGTGTCTGCGCACACACTTGTGCACTATAATATCTCCCGCGCTGAAGGCTAGTCTCCGTTGAGATTGGCCGCCATGGTCGAAATACGGTTTACATGTACTTTATTCTAACTCCCCTCTATCAATGTTTGCTTTATTTCTTTTCACTTTTCTCCCATGCACCGTAGAAGAGCGCCAGAGAACAATCAAGCAATTATTCCATTGAAATTGACCTCCAGACAACAGACTTGCAGCAATCCGACCCAATCGAACACTAGACTTGCATGAGGTGACGAGGATCGCTTGAATAAATAGCAGGTCAAGGTTATATTAAATTAGGGAGAGCTGTGAACATAAATGAGCAAATTCAGCGTCATGAAATGCGATTACCTTCCCTAGACCAACAATATTTATAGTGATTGAATTTCATAAATACTTACTTTTAAATACTTACTTACTTTTGACGCAGTTGGGTAAATAGGATGTTAAAACACAATATCCCCTTGCAGCAGGTGACCATTACTAACTGGCCAATATTATAAAAATACATCCTAAATCCTCAAGGCCACGTTTATTGAAGCAACAAAAAATCAATCGACATTACTAATTAAATTTCCACGGAAAGGTGAACTATATTTAACATATTACTAAAAGCGACTGCAAGTTATTGCCGCACGCTTTTGAACGAACACGAAATTACAAGGAATATTCCTGGAACATTCATTTTCAATTCCTGGTTGCTATTTTAGAACGCACGCGTCTTTCTAAATGGGCTCTGCTATCTATGTTAGGTACTTTTTTCTGCGAAAGAGATTGCTGATTTTTTTATTTTGTGCGTTGTTTTTTATCTACGCTGTTTATTTTTAACTCTGGAGCTGAACGAAGATCTTGTCTATAGAAAACATTGAGCAGTGCTTTTTCACCACTGCTGGATGATTGTATAACCAGTTGTTTTTTTTGTTGTATACTGGTCGTGTTTTGCCAGAATACTACCGAATTTTTACTCTCACCACAAACATCGTAAATCACGCGAGTAAAACCGCAGGAAGAGCCAGTTATATCCATAGCGCAAAACCAAATACTTGGGCGTTTCACGGTTTTGTAGTTGCGATTTTTATTTAATTAGAGAAAGCTGCTCAAGTGGTTTTTTGTAGAAAAGTGGGCCCTAACAATGAATCTACCTCGCCGTTCGACTGAGTGGAACAGTGAGTGGGCTAAAATCGAAAATAAAAGCTTCACGAACGTGTTTTCTAATGACTTTTCTTGAGATCTTGTTAGGGGTTTGAAATGTACAAAGGGCAGGAGCTAGACAATTAACGTTAAGAGGACAGTTTTGCGTGATTTTCTACGGATTTAAACGACCTTTGTATACCTTGATCAATTGAATTTACAATTCGGATAATAAAAGCAAAATGTTTAACTGAAATTACTCTCAAACTAGCAGAACACGCAGCTCAAGTAGTCTACTACTGGACACAGTTCGAGTCTGTAATGTAATCGAAGTCCATGTTATACTTAAACTTTCCACCCACCATGACATGAGTCTTGCTGCTTGCTAAGTACACGTTTATGAAAAGTTGATTTGTTGATTTCACTTTGATCGGAATATAACTTGAATACAAAGAATTTATTTATACCCACTAGAATCTAATAATAGACCACACAAACAACAATTAAAATACGTCTACACAATAAAAAATGTCAAAGGAAATATTTACGTAAAAGTTAAAGATTACAGCGTCCACTGCTTTCCAACGAGGAAACTTGTAGGTAGGTACATTTACATACTTAATCAAGTTCCTAATGAAACTCTCAAGTTTTTGCTCGCGACCCTTCATTGCGAACTGTTACGACTGACTTCGCGTTTAGAAGTAAACAACTAATTCTTGAATGAGCGAATGAGCATGTTTCTCAAAGAACTTGACGTAAAATGACTTTTATGTAGCTTCATTTTAACTTAAGGTGCCTCATATTCTCCAGATAGATTTCTCTAGAGATTCTTCCTGCAATATCATATCGCCAATAAATGACCCATTCCGTCATCCTTGACTTTAATGGTACGAGTATTGTGATTATTGGAAGCAAATCTATGCCGAAATAGCTCTAGCCTGTGATTTTCTATTTAAAAGACTACAACACAAATTAGACCCGTTCACAGATAGGTAGTTTTGAGATATGCATTTTTTGGTTAATTTCTTCACAAGAAACTAAGTTCAAATGATGTTACGAGAAAAGTTCAGGCCTTAAGTCATCTGTCAGTCATAAAGCTGCTTGATGCGTCATATCCATAGGATAGACAGTGTCGTGCCATCCATGTTTGTGTTCTAATATTTTTCGGTAATTTAGACCAGTACATCTAGGATCATCAACTATATTAAATGTTTCGCATTCTTTAATGATGTGTCTATCCAAAACCCCAACCCAAGAAAAGTTATCAGTATCACTTATTTTGAGCTTCTTCAGTATCGTATTTCAAACAAAGTTTGTTCTTTGTGTCATTAATATAATTATTCTGATCTCTAAGCTCGGAACGGTATGGCTTCGAGTGGTTCAAATCACTTTTCTTGTGATTCTATAAATACTTTACTTTGTCATAAGAAACTATGTTTATATGAAAATTTTGCAAAATATGTATTTTAATTTTGTCTATTATCTAGTTACTTGTTGTGAATTTGTGTAACAACGCAAACTCATTTCACTCACTACTTGCATACTGCTTAATCAGCCTATAATGTTCCCATTGCTGGGACATAAGCCTCCTCTCTACGAGAGGGAGTGGGCAGTAATCTACCACGTGGGCCCAGTGTGGGTTGATAGATGTCTCATGTCTTCGAATTTTTGGTTTTAGGAGATGCCGGTTTCCTCACGATTTTTTCCTTCACCGTTTTGAGAGCAATGGTGGTGAAATTATTTGAACAAAGTAAAGAGCCTGCCTGGGTTCGAACCCACGACCTACAACTCATAAGTCGGAGCCGTTACCACTCGGCCTTACATTCAATTTGTCATGGACGAGAAACCACATTCATTTTCTTTCGCGACATCTGGTAGGAAACAATTTATTACTAAAAGACTCTTATTCACGGAACTAACACGACCATCATCTTTGAATAGTATTATGTTATTCATAAAATAATTCTAAATCTGCGGGTAACGTGGCACACGTGTGCGATACAAAATGATATCAAAATGTCTGACACCGATCTGGCAATACGCAGTCCGATCCGTTTTCGAACAAATGTATTTCCAATTTTTTCGACGTACGCGGTACGGCGGGCTGTAATAGAGAGTATTTTGCGGGGTTCTTTTCTTATTTTTTACGAGCAAATGCCGGTTGGTATTAGGACGACATGTGGCCAGGGTTTTGGTTATTATTTTAGGGACTGGTTTGGTTGGCTACGTCCTACTTTATTTGTCTCATCTCGGGTTAGGACGTGAGCGACTAGTTATAAGAATTAGTTTTTTCTGTAGTCTTACAAAACATTGCGAGGATAAAGGTTTTCATAAGGATGTAACGTGTGGCGCCGTTTTGGGACAAAATCGCAGGGCTGTGTTCCTTGAGAAATTGTCGCATTCTACTATGTAAACATTTGGATGCCTTCATATTTACACACTGTCTGTAGTTCAAATCATTCGCTAATCGATATTCCTACGGTACTTTTATACTTAAGAGCAAAGGGTATAATTTTTACACAAGTAATACCTACATACATCAGTATTATTGTTTTTTTTTTATAACATACTGTAATAAATTTATAATAAAACGGAACATATATTATAGGTAAGCAACGTCGTCAACTATGTAGATGATAAATGATTTTATCTACACCCATGCTATAAATCCTGTATAATAGCTTCTGAAACAGTTAGCTTGTTGCCAACATTAAAACAACCAGTGTCATAGTAACCATAATATCATCCAAACGAGTGTTATAAAGTTGTACAAAATTTCATTATGCAACTCGAATTTTAATAAAAGAACATTGTCATGCACGCGCGTTTCACTTTGTAGTGAAACGCGCGTGCATGAGTTTTTTTTACTAATTAGCTGTTGTCAGCTAATTAGTAAAAAAAACTTATAGATTGTTCGAATTCACGTCGTATCCTGCCATTTTTGTTTGATATTAGTAGGTATTGCGAAAAATTATTACTTTGTTGTTTACAAAAATGAGTGATACAAGCTTTGTTAACACACCACCAGATATTTCTTAGTTTGTTTGCAACCGATACTCAGCAATTAAACTAGGGTTCTTACAACAGTGTACAGCCCCCTATGGTTTCTGAATCTTTTATAGAGTATTCATATCATGGGTGTAGATAAAGTCTTGTATGCAACTGTACATAATTAGGTATTAAAACGCTCATGTGATACTATTATCACACTCGGCTTCGCCTCGTGTGATAAACCCACATTCGTGTTTTAATACCCCTTATTATACAACAGTTGCGTAAATAACTATTATTTCTGTTGATAAGTAGGTTTGTACAAACTGGTACAAACACTTTTACACGTAAATAATATTTTTATCACAATGAGGTTCTAACGTGAGGTGAGGTTAAATGAACAGAGCTCCGAATAAATTCTACCGTAATATTGTAGAAATCGTATTAATAATAAACAATCTTATCCCGTAGATACCTACTTTAGTAATTAAATACCTATTGGGCACCATGAAACGCAAATATTTGGAATACGAGCATGCTACTGGATGTTTGTAATTAGTTATCTCAGGATTTCTTAGCGGCATTTAGTTAATTGAACTCCTAATATTTCCCATTTTGATTTCTTCAAAATATTAATGGACCATCTAATTAAACAGAATGTGCCACTTTTTGTGATCTTTCAATAATACCCGTTTTGGTGTCCTTAAAGTACTCAATAGCCAAGTACCAGCGTAAGCGTGCCGCGGCACCGCTTGTTTTGCTCGCTCGGCTCGCACGCGATTTATCAAACTTTCAAGGTCAGGGTGCCCTAGCCTCAGTTCGCCGTTCGATAAGGACCAGGCCCGGGACAACGGCGCGTTGTGTTCCACGCGCGCCTCAAATAGATGTCAGCACCAATGATGGGGTCCGCTAGGGCCGATGCCTGCTAGGTTTGCGGGAAAGTCCGAGAGGGATACCGTGGCCCCTAGCACAGGCAACTGAAGGAACACGGGTGGGTTTTAGTCAGTAAGAGTCTGACACGCCGTCCTGCTCTGCCCAGAGCGGGAGAAGTTATTTGATGATTCCCACTCTCAAAAAAAAAAAAAAAGGGGTGCCCTAGCTTAGTTACTGCAGCTAACTTTGAGAAAAGGCCAGAAAGTTAAAAAGAAGCGATTATCATTAGAAGCCCAATACGTTTTCAGAGGATCAATTCAATATATCGACGGTGAAGTGCCAATACCTCCTAACTGACATTTTTCGAGAAATTCACTTTTTTATCGTTTTGAATTCAAAGGCGTTATTCGCATGTTTTAGTGAAATCACCTATGTGTATTTTTAGTTGCAACAGCATTCAATTTAAATGTGGAAATACCTCCTAACTATATCAACGTGTCTATTTTATGGCATTACCTCCTAACTTTTTCGGGACACGTCTATACGTGTTCGTTGGTGGTTTTCGACTAACAATCGGTGGTGGCGCCGCCGACGCGATGATGTGCACCTGTGCACGGGTGCAGAGGAGGCGGGAGGGAGGGTATTTTATAATGTCGAGTATTCAGTTTGAGGCAATTCGTGTTTGCGCGTGTTTGTTCTTTTGGTTTACTCGTAGGTATAGTAAAATAATTGTAGAATAATTGCGTGGTGTTATTCACGGGTTGACGAGTTCTAAAGGATAACAGGTAAGAAATACAAGTCATATTTCATAATAGTGGTGTAATATTCTGTTCATTTAATGATGACAATTAAACGTTACGAGTTCTTTTTTGTAGATAGGAGATATTTCTTCTACGTTTTTGTTTGATATCTAAGGTATATAGGAGGTATTGTCTTTTATTGTTTTAGCAAAATGTCCCGAATGGCAAGCCGTTATCAGGGAGTACGAGCTGGACAGATGTTTAATATACTGAAAGATCGCGAGAAGAATACACAGCCTGAAGCTACTATTTCTTCTAACTCGGGTAAGTTATTGGATTACCTACCTACCTAGTGAGTTGTAATTTCCGTGTTAACAAATTCTTGTATTGATTCTAGATTCTGATATGTTTTCAGATACGCTTGATCAAGTGACACCTGAAATCAGAACATTAAGCTGCGATAATGACAACCAAATAACAAAGCAGAGATGTAAGATTACTAAATCGTATTCCCTTTCAAACATTCCAAAGCGTAGCCGTTTTCTAACTCAACGACGACGTTGTTCTTCGCTGCCACCTACAATTACAGTACACTATGGAAAACGAAACAACATTGATATTTTCAGTGATGTTCGTATTGTTGTTAGAGGGCGTAGTTTGTCAATGTCCGCTCTCACTTACGATGATACCAAAGACAACAGAAAAAAACGATGCGCCTCAGTTCCACCTTCATTTTTCTGTAATTACGAGTATTCTCAGATACTAGAATCTGAACCTAATAACCTAATAGGCGAAACGTATTCCTATGATGGTGACTATTCCGGCAATGATAGTGACATAACTTACTGTCCTAGTCCTGATCATGATCAAGAGTCGAACAATTCTAGTCCAGGGTTACTTTTAGATGAACCGTCCACGTCATTGGGCATTTACCACGGTAATCCAAACGAAGGAAGAAAACGCCAAGCTAAACGTGACCCGGATAACTGGAAAAAATTAAAAAATAAGAAACTTCGTATGATAGGAGAGGAATATTTGGGATACACAAAACCAAAAAATAGAAAACTGAGGCAAGATAAAGTGAGACCTGCTAGAACATTAGGTGATAGGTGCAATTCGCAGTTTTGTAGGAAGAGTAAGGTGCGAAATTGTGAAAAGTTTGATGATGAAAGACGTCACGAAATACACAACCGTTTTTGGAAAAATATGAACTGGGACCAGCGCAAAGTGTATGTACTCGGACTTGTAAATCGTAAGGGTACGACACGCAAAACAAGTGATCAGGGATCGAGACGTGAAGGTACGTTCGATTACTTTTTGCCGATGAACAAAGGCCAAAATTTACAGGTTTGCAGAACCACATTTTTAAATACTTTGTGTCTGGGGTCTTACACAGTTCAATCTTGGGTCAAAAAATCGAGTGATAGAGTAATTCCTTGTCAAGAAATTCAGAATGCAATCAGGGTCAGAACGCCACAATCTGGAACACAGCGAAAGCTTCTTACCGCACGCAACTTTTTAGATAACATTCCCAAGTTACCTTCTCACTATGCCAGGAAGGAAACATCAAAGTTGTATTTAGAACCTGTTTACCGTTCTCCGAGTGATTTATATAAACAGTACAAAGAACATTGCACTGAAAACGAAGAACCTTTACTTTCTCGCTTTACTTTCGAGAAACTGTTTCACGAGAAAAATCTTTCCCTATACACCTTAAAAAAGGACATGTGCGATACCTGCTGTGGCCACGCAGTAGGGAATATTAGTACTCCCGATTATGAACAACACATTAGACGCAAAAATAGAGCGAGGCAAGAGAAGGAAACGGACAAAAAAAAGCTACATCCGGCGAATTCATATTGTTGTCTATGGATTTAGAGTCTGTAAAAGTATGCCCTTATCTAACAGCTAGCGCATTATACTTTAAGACAAAGCTTACGTGTCATAACTTCACAATGTATGACCTGGTTACCCACCACGCCTCCTGTTATTGGTTTGATGAAACAAACGCAGATCTTACCGCTAGTACTTTCACATCTTTTGTGTCCGATTACATCGTGAGTTATTGTTTGCCTAAAGGATTGCCTATAGTCATTTATTCAGATGGATGCACCTATCAAAATAGAAACAATATAATGGCAAATGGCTTGTTGAATATTAGTGTTGAACATGAAGTGACTATCACACAGAAGTTCTTAGAGCCTGGACATACGCAAATGGAATGCGACGCAGTCCATGCTGCGATCGAAAGAAAGCTAAAAAATAGGGAGATACATCTTCCCAGCGACTATATTTCTGTAACGAAGGAGGCACGGATAAATCCTTTTCCTTATGAAGCCATACAAATTAACCATGATTTTGTTAAAGATTACAATAATAAAATAAACTGGAGATACAGCACCATAAGACCCGGTCGAAAAGCAGGCGATCCTGTAGTTGTTGATTTGAGAGTCATCCAATATAGACCTGATGGCACTATTTATTACAAACTTAACTTTGATGATGATTGGACAGAGTTACCAGTTAGACCGAAAAAACTGAATTCTGTCGCTTACACAGCTTTGCATGTTGGACCAATTCCCATAGCTTCTACCAAATTTAATCACCTTCAACAATTAAAAGAAGTCTTGCCAAGAGATTGTCACTCATTTTATGACAATTTACCTCACGAATAATAATCTGTTCTTCTGTTTAATTTAATTGATTTTTGCTGACTTATTGTTTCTTTTTTAATTACTTAACTAAGCAGCTACATTCGTTAAATTGTTTTTTGTAAGCAAAAAAATTGCTTTGTTACATTGTTTTTATTTATTGTGTTTATTTTCTTTTCTTTTTATTCACAAATTAAAGGTTCTGATAAAAAATATCGGTGTTTTCTTAATTCCAATACCTTCTAAATATCATATCATTATCACATACAAAGAAAAAATACAAAGTTAATACCTCCTATCTAACCGAATACCTACTACACTATCATAAAATATATAAATTTAGCATAATATATAAAGCATTCATTATTTTTATTCTAAATTAATAAATATATAAACTATTTTTTAATTTATTAAGAAATTAAACGTTTTTTTCAGTTTGTGTAAATTTTTGACTTTGTCAGTTAGGAGGTATTGGCACTTCACCGTCGATATCTAATCATTACAGCGTTTGAACTAAAACTATGATGATGAATCTGCCAATATCAATATGAAATAACGTAGGTATATTAGAAATTTCTTTATCTGTTAATTCCTTAATATTTTTTATCTTAAGAAAGCTGTGCTAGTCCATGTTACAAAACCAGGTAATATGATGGAAATAATCCTTTATAGTTGTTTCGAAACCATCCAATGCGGCGAATCTAATCGAAATAATTGTTATTTTAATTTAATTGCTACTCCATACACAGTAAAGTCGGTATTTTGTTGTCTTCATTAGTATCCTAACTCATAAAAAAAGCTCTGCTGTCACAAAACTCTTACAAATATTTTATAATGATTCTTCTAAGATCATTCGTCTCTATACGAACTATCATCGTGGCAATGTGACTACTGGGCGGACTGTACTACAACATCAGTGCTAACAGACTAGCAACTCTGGCATTGAGACTTTACTGTGCCTTTAAAACCATAACAGTCGTGTACAGTATTTATATCTTACGAAGCAACGCGCGCTTTACTTGTGGTAACCAAGTGAATGGATATAGATGAGTGATGGTGGAAGTGACGCTGTGAATGTTTACGTGAAGACGAGTAGCGTCAGCACATAACACACGCATGCACACACACACACACATTCACACGCACAGGCACACTTCCGACTTCGCCATTGTCTTGGGTGGTACCGAGAACTCCTGCGCTTACATACACATTCACAACATGTTTGTACGCTTGGTAACCACAAACGAAGCGCGCGTCGCATCGTGAGATTAAAAATAAACAAATGAGATAAAAGGTTTTTTTTTTAAACAAGCTTTTATTAGTTCTCAATTAAAAAGAACTAAAAATTTAAAATAACTTTATTCCGATTGGAATTGGAATTTCGTTTTCAAATAAAAGCGGGTTACACCCTCTTTTTTATCTACCTAGACGTAAAAGTTTAACATGCTTTAATTTGAAAACAAAATTCCAATTCCAATTAGTTCTTTTTAATCAACGAATAAAAGCTTGTTTTTATAAACTTTTTTTTACTATATTAATTTTTAGTATTTATGATTTTAAATAACAAGTTTAGTCATTTCTGCCTCATTTACATCTAATTAACATTTTAATTCTTTTATTAATTTTCATGGATTATTATCCATGAAAATTAATAAAAGAATTAAAATGTTAATAAAAATATAAATTTGTATTTATTAATACAAATTTATATTTTTATTATTATTTAGAACCAGAGTAACTTGTCAAGAAGAATCAATTGAGCCCAACTCGATGGGGTTGCGTCGTTTTATTACAGAGTTTCCATAGTCACCTTCCCAGGGTGCTTTTTTCTAGCTCCATCATCAGACCCTGGATGTCATCTAGGACCAGAGTCATTGTCATGGCAAATCAAACGAGCCCAAACTCGATGGGGTTGCGTTGTTTTATTACAGAGTTCCCATGGCCACCTTCCGGCTCCATCATCAAATCAGCCCCATGTTGTAATAATATTGCATTGTCCACTGATTTACATATCCGTACAAAATTTCAGCTAAATCCGAAACCGGGAAATGGGTCAAATTGAACCTGCAAGATTTGATTACAGACACCGGGTCAGATAAAACTAAATAAATGCTTGTAAATAAAATACTATACTACATTGGGGCCTATTTGATCACACTGACAATTATTGCTATGTTATTGTCAATGTTTCATTTCATCCAGATATCACAAGTAAATTTTCTGACAAATGGAGAATATTTTCTGAATTTTTTGACCGCATTACTGAAAATAGACTTCTTATTGGGAGCAAAGCTTAAAGATGAAATATTACTTTCAAGATTTTTCATTATTGGAATACTGATAAATAAAATATTTGGAACGGTTGTTTCCTGTTTGGCATACTCCACTGATTTTAAATGTCTATTGCAAGTTTTTGCGGTCACGACAGGATTTATCACGGATTTGACCGCAAATATTTCTCACTTTACGAGGATTATGATGTTTGAATCAATGTGGTGCCGAACAGTGATGCTCGCTGCAAACGTTTAGAAACAGAATTTTCAGTAGCACGTAGATTTGAAATTGGCGAAAAATGTATGGAGAAGTTAATACTCAATACTTTATTGCATTCCTCCATAATGTGTACATTATAACAGTTGGTATGTTAAAACATCGAATCAATTATGGACTCTGTCGGGCACAGCAAATTTGATGTTTAATAGGAGAGAGGATGAAGGCGCTTTTTGTTAAGAAAAAGTCTCTGAGATAATGACGATGTTTGATTGTTATGTAATGCTCCAATAAAATTCATGGTAATCAACTGATTAATATAATCGAGTTTGTATCATTATGAAGTAACTTCGAAACATTTAATTTTCATATTTTTCTATATTTTTATAACAACTTTATTATACAATACCTACATTATGCGAATAAATGGTTTGATTTTGATTTGAGGTTATCATATAGGCGTCCCAAATAAAGATTTAAAAATGCCAACAATACGGCATACAACGCGCCAGCCTTTTAGGCACTTTCCCTTTTGACAGCGATGCGGACGAAATTTTTGATGCTCTATGATTATTTCCTCTCTTGTTTTGTATACATGTAGATATTAATATTTAAAGTCTGTTAGCTTACAAATTATGTAAATATTAAAATAAAATATAATCAGTACTTAAAAAAAAATGTTATTTACTTTATCAGAATATATGTTGATGCTTTTGAAATATTTACTGTTTATGACAACATTGTAAATGGTGAACACTCTGTTAGTACTTCAATGAACACACCTATTCCAGTATAAACATTTCTGTATTTCAATTTGCACACATACAAACCTGGTATATAGCAATATTTGACCAACTATTTGATTAGGTACTCAACAGAATATCAATATAGACTTCTTGAAGGCAACCTTTGGATTTCGAAGCTCGAAGAGAACTAACCTACTAACTAACTAGTATTTTTTCAGTAAATGTCAAATGACTATACTTATGACTGACTGATGATGACTATACAAATGAGATACTTTTAAACTTCATGACTGCACTGATACAAAAATAATTTAAGACAAATCACATACGTTCAATTTTATATTTTGTATTTTAAATCACTTTTTGGAAATCAATATAGATATCAAGTAAGTACTATTAACTGCAAAAAAAACGCATATTTTCTTTTACTTATCTCTTTGAAAGGCCTTAAATGTTTATAAGAGAACAAAAAATACAAACGCTTTAAAATAAAACCACCTTAATTCATGTCGATTCAATTATTATTCCTAAAACAATATTTTCATGACTCGATTTATGAACTCAATGTTGTCTTTAGGGTTCCGTAGCCAAAGGGTGCTAACGGAACCGTATTACTAAGCCACCGCTGTCCGTCCGTCTGTCTGTCAGTGGGCACATTACAGAAATGTATTCTTTTTGTAGATGATACGACAGTTATTATAAAGTGTCACGATAAAATCAATTATAATGTTAGCAAGTCCAATTAAATAGAATTTAACTCGTATAATACTAAACCATTACCTTTAGATAATAGCTATAAAAATAAAAAAAGTTCAACAAGTAGATGAATTTTTTTAGGTATTATTATAGACAAAAATCTCAATTGGAAAAGCCATGTGAAACATATACGGGGGTCACACTGAAAGTTTTTAGAACAGGCCAGTACGAAAAGCAGCCGATTAAAAATTTAGTTAAATTTCGAATTAGGAACTCTTTGGAAACCTGTAGATGTGTAATAAATTCATAATATGTCATTTTTTTTTTACGAATTGGCGCAATTTGAAAAGTATCTGCCGTGCGTCAAAATGGATTTGACTGGTTTAATAAGTTTATGCGTGGTCGAAGAAAACTCACTGATGGAAGGTCGTCGAAGATAGAAGGACGTCCTTCTACGACGACTACTGAAGATAACGTGAGTGCTGTGCTGCTAATAATAGAAGCTGATAGAAGGGTGACATATCAACAGATTCGGGCAGCTTTAGGCATTGGTATGAGTCAAGAACAATAAGTCTTACATGAACATTTAGGCGTCAGAAAGATTTGTAATAGGGATACCTCAAAATTTGACGGAAGAAACAAAACGCCGTCGTTTGGATTGGTGCCGCTCAATGCTTGAAAAGTATGACGGAGATGACTCGAATGCTGTTTACGACATCGTCACAAATGATGAAAGCCGGATATATTGTTACGAACCCGAAACCAGGAGACAATCTGCGCAATGGATGTTTCCATTCGAAGATTTGCCGACAAAAGTAAAGAAGGGCAGAAGTCAAGGGAAAATTTGCCTCATTCTTTGGACGGACGGGTCATTTCGCAACCATTGTACTAGAAGATAAAAAGACTGTTACTGCAGATTGGCATGTCGGTCATTGTTTACCAGTGGTCTTGGAAAATTTCAGACAGCAGCGCCAAGAAGCAGGATCTTCCTCCACCACGACAACGCTCTAGCTTACTCCGCCAGACGGACTATCGAATATTTGTCTATCGAAGGTGTGGAGGTGTTAGTAAGACATCCTCCTTACAGTCCTGAACCCCTGAAAATCAGCGCTGTGCTGTGGGTCTCCCATAGCACAGCATCATGCTGAGTGGAAGCCTTCTTGTCACAGTCATGACGTGCAGCTGTCGACGATTTCTGTTTTGTGCTCGTGATTAGAGATCTCTTTGTTATTTTTACTTTTTTTCTTAATTATTAGAGCTACCTAATTATCTTTATGTATGCACATGTTTCTGTGACAAATAAATCTATTTTTCTTTCTTTCTTTCTACTTCGAAAAGCAATAAAAATGTTAACAGGCGTCTGCATAATTCAGTTTTTTATTTTCTAAAAACTTTCAGTGTGACCCATGTATGTCAGGAACTTGATAGATTTGCCGGTCTGGTCCTACGCGCCGATGACGCCCTTAGGCCCTTAAGGCCCGCTGGCATTCCGAAAGTGTGACGTCATTCTGACCTTGTTTGACCTTGACCTTGACAATGTTGTTTGTATGCACTTGAGGCTCATAATGTAAACTGTTTTGATTTCGTGAATAAACAGACCATATTATCTATCTATCTATATCTATATCTATCTAGCCCGGCTGTCCAACATGTTGGACAGCCGGGCTAGACGGCCTGGGCGAAGTGACGTGCATGTGCGTCACCACGGGCCAGACCGGGAAAGCAACGACAAAATGTTTCTGTCGATGCTGTGCTTCAGCTTACCATGGCTTTGTGTCGTCTGTCCTAATACATTGGTATAGACTTATCATGTGGGGTAATTTGACTGATACCGATAGACTTTTCAAGCTCCAGAAACGTTGTATCCGGGTCATAAACAAGGCATGGTTTTTAGTTATCTGTAACCTCTCTTTAAAAAGATTAAAATTCTTCCACTGCCCTGTATGTAAGCACAAACGACACATGCATTATTTAAGGCAATGTAACGAAGTTGTGCTAAGACAAAAAAGGGCAAAGTTTCGCAACTTATTAGGTATATCATCCATCTGGTCATAAAGATATTTACAAGAAAAATGTGTATAATACGAGTATGTGTATATTGATTTATATTACATATCATACCAAATGAATTAAAGTTACTGCAGGGTAATGTTTTTAAAATCAATTTGAAAGAGTGGCTACTAAATTCTTGCTTGCCTTAGGGAATTTATAGAACATAGACATTGTTTTTAAGTGATGAATTATTTATTGTTTATGAGTTATTGGACGGATATTTGTATATAATGATAGTTTTCATTAAATAATAATGTTTTTTTTTATGTAATGTATTTTGAACACTTGCTTTCAAGCAGAATACTTTAAGCTTTAAGATCTTTCCTTGTTGAACAATGTATTTTCTGGCAAATAAATATTTTGAATTTGAATAATCCATGATTTTCTTTCTTGTTTTCAGATAGAAAATCCCGCAACGCAAAGAAGATGCAGTGAGATATCTTCAACAACGTCGTTTCAGACACACAGTATGGCGCTTGTACACAGTAGACTTAACTATGATACTCAGTGTATTTGGTGTGATAACGACATACACGGCTGATAAGATTCACTTCGCTCATTTTTATAATTAGTTATTTGATGGTGATTGAAAATTAATGAGTTATTCTTATTTAGTTATAACTATCAATGCTCGCAGAGTGGATTTACCCGTACCTTATTTACCGTATAATATTGGGTAGATTTTTTGTATATGAGTATATTTGGAAGTGGAAGCTACATGATTTTTTTTTTACTTTTTATGTAGAAAATATGCTGACATGAGGTTAGAGTCGTGTTTGTTTTAATAATAACTACACACTCTTTGTACTCTGTACATATTTTGGTACGTAATTATAATTCAACTAAGAAACAAAAATATTCGAAATACAATCGAATACGAAAATGTATTATAACTTAATCGCCTCTGTCTAAGGAGGATCCGTTCATTTGTATATTATCATAACAACGTTAATCTAAAATCATTTTGTGAATTTATAAACGATAAAACTTTATAGTCGCCTAATTAATCCTGATACTTTTTAAATTTTTTATTTTATCTATTTGCCATGTTATAAGATTTTTCTTAACGACAGTATTTTAGAATTAAAAAAAGCACTTGCACTAAATGTTTGAATGCATAATTTAAGGTATAATGTATAAGGATCTCTTATTATAAAACATCAGATATTGTTCCTACTTTCTACGCAAATAAATCTATTCTATTCCTGTTTAGCTTTGTCTATTAATCAATGGCATTCTAAATATATAATAGCCACTCACGTAATTCTAATCTCGCAATCAACGAATCATGACTTCCGTGAGTTTTCAATAAAAATTCAGCGTGTAACCCAGCGAGATGGATATACGGTTAACTGATAAATAACTCTAACTCGGTCCCTTTCATTGGTAATTCAAACACGGGCGGTACTACGATTTATGTACAAATGCGTCCAGTCAAGTCGGGCATATTTATTTTCCCATGTCCTAATGCCACTCCTGAAATATTCATGCGTTGACCGTCCCATCTGTCTTGTGGATGTCTCTAACAACAATATTATAATGTTGCTTATCTCTGTTTTGGAATAATTCAATGGGGATGGCTGCCTGTCACTTGTTGTTGTAGATCTTATTTGCATGTCATCCAAAAATCGACGAGTTAGAACCCCCTCGAGTTGAGGATTGACCTAGATTCGAATTTTCATAGAGATATATGACACAACATATTGTAGATCTTTGTACGTACGACGTATTCGGAACTCTTAATTTGAGTGAGCCCTGTTTTTGGATCCATATCAGAATATTATGAAAGACTGAAAGTAACCTATTTAAGATAATAGACACCTCACACAAAGACATCATTGGGCAATTAAGAATTAATAAGTATTTTAGTATTTGCTAATTCCGTTATTAATTCATAGGCGCTGCATAAATTATGTTCCGATGAAAAGATTTCGACGCTGCTAAAAGCATTTGAAGAAACGTATTCAACGTCGAGAGCGCTAGCTTAATTAGTAAGCCGCGGTGATGACTTGCATATCGGCTGCAGGAATTAGTTCACTGTTGTTCAACGCTAATGAGATTACGTTATTTAAGTAGTTAGAATGTACTGTATTTGATCAGATAATGCATTTATTTGCCCTACTTTCTTGGTGGTAGACACGACGATACGGAAAATGTTCCTGATTTTTTTAAACCAAATTATGTTGTTCCTGATTACACTTGTCATTGTTTTGCCGTCGTATTGTAAACTGGGTTAATATTCAGCATCCGTGCGAAGCACAAATCGAATTAAAAATCAAGGGTCCGCAAAACTTACGGAGCAGCCCAATTCATTCCGAATACCAATTTCATTTCAACCACGGACCTCATTCCGCGAAATTTGGTTGCGAAACGACTGAGACAACAAAGAGAATTAGACCGCGAAGAAAAATAAATGCGGTGAAACAACAGAGCATACAAAATTAGAGAGCGGCGGCGGAGGGAACGCGACGTGGTTCAGTGCGGTTGAAGTCAGGAGCGTATTGCGGGGCTGGTGGAATGAACTCGAAGAAATTTTCAAGAATTTAAGCGACTTTAATAATTTATATTTTGTTTGTTTGACATACCAACTAGGCTAACTTTGACGTTTTGCTTCAAAGAACTTTACACTTTTTCACTTGTCAAAAGTTAAGTGACCAAGTTGGACCAAAAATAGGACCCTGAGGGACCACTAAAGTGACCGCTCACTCCGAGCTTTTCTTACTGTAAACTTTAGCTATTTAAATACAGACCTTTGTTTCATACGACTGATGAAAAGTGAATGAAGGCGTAGACCTTAGACAAGTTATTTAGAAAATGCAACATCAATTTATTCGTGGCAGCTTCTTTATTTTAGCTACGTATCTGTCGGCGACGAGACCCTATCTGAGCACTATGGCGCAAGTAGTGGCGGGACCGCCGTGAAAAAGTAACGTAGAAATATTAAGTCAATAGTTAGAAAAGTTTAAAAAAGGATTTATTTAATGTTTCTATATTCTAATTAGTTCATTTAACTCACATTTGTTATTAGTTTTTGTATTCCGAACTAATAAGACTGTATTGAAAGGATTTCTTACAAGAATAATGTTGTTCACGTATAATTACGTAAGTTGAAAACTCACTTTTTTGTTTATGGACGGATTTTGATAATTTTTGTTTTTAAAGATAGGTTTAGTCACAAAACTAATATATCCGTTTGAATTATAAGAATCGGGCCATTAATTTAGAAGATATAAGGGATTTTCTATAGTGAAAATGTGCCAACCTATGTTTTTAACAGTTTTTGTTCTAGAAACTTTTATTTGTTAATAGTTACGTTCCAAATTAATATTTAATTAGATTAAGGACATAATAAGGTATAATTATACACAAAAATTGTAAGGATATATTGATAAAATATAATAAAAAACGGCTTGACAGATTTCGGCTATAGGGAAAATTGCAAGCAAAAGGGCCTCAAAAATCGCGGTTCTCGTTAAGGTAACGTAGGCCGGCCGCGCCTTGTATAAATTCAGGGCCATTTGCCGGCAAAAATCAGTCGCAGCTCAGCCGTCGAAGAGGCAACAACTAGCAAGAAGCCGAAATCTGCCAACAAGAATTAAGAAGAAATTCTGGATTTTATTTCACCGCCTCTTCGCTGCCCATCTCTCCGTGGTCCTCCTAGTGGGTGTACCCCTACTAATCTACGCATTCAGGGGTGCGTGGTGACGTGTGTCGCCAGCGAGGTAATAGGGAAACATACGTCAAAAACGTGGGAGACTGTCCCAGGCAACCGTAAGGTACTGAACATACCCCGGTAGCCACAACAATTGGTCCTTCGAGCCGGATCCCTGCAAGAAGAAGAAGAAGACAGAAGATTGAGAAGCCTGCAAGATGCCAGTAACCAGGTCACAGAAGGATGCCCCCTTACGTTCCCCGTCCCGTCCTACCAATGTGGGCGCGACAGAAGAAGGTTCAGGGTCAGAAGGGGTCACGTCTGCGTCAGCGTCAGCATCATCAGGCACGTACACATCATCGGGCACGTACACTTCTTCGGGTGCAACGACTACGGCGGGGACCACGATAACAGAGACCACGGTTGAAACTGTGACCACAGCATCGTCCAAGAAGAAGGAAGATGCAAGAAAGGAGACGACAAAGAAGACCCCAGAAGATGCCCCGGAAGAGGGTGTTCGCAATTCAGGCGGAACCCTAAAACCGATGGGGGTCAGTCGTCGTGCCAGGTCTACGAAGACCACGAGCTCCTCAGCCAGAAGACGCGAGCTGGAAGCCAGAGAAGAATTAGCACGCCTGGAACTGAAACAAGCACAGGCTGCGGCGAAGCTAGCCCGTGTCAGACTGGAGATGACACAATATGAAGATGAGGACTCCGTGGATGATGATGAAGACCAGGCAAACAGAACAGCACAGGTGCAGAACTGGATTGAGTCATCAGTATTAGGAGATGGCAACAAGAAACAACCAGAGCAGCGAGGTCAGCACCCTACAAAAGAGCCACAGAAGGTGAAGCCTGAAGAGAACTCTTCAACGAAAAGAGCTACGATCGAGATTCAAGCGTTGGCGACTGCATTGAAAGAAGCCTTTTCCACAAGAGGAGGACCAGCAGCGCAGCCAAGCTACATCCACGAGCTACCCTTCTTCGATGGCAGCAGCAGCGAGTGGTTGGCCTTCAAGGTTGTTTACGAAGATACAGCACCGATGTTCAACGAAGTCCAGAATATGGCGCGTTTAAGAAGAGCGCTGAAGGGCACTGCAAGAGAAGCTATCAAGAGCCTGTTGTACTCCGAAGCCTCTCCGTCAGAAGTGATGCAAGCCCTAAGAAGAAGATACGGAAGACCTGATGCACTGGTGTTGGCAGAATTGGACAAGGTCAAGGCGTTACCGAAGATTTCAGAAAACCCAAGAGACATCTGCATCTTCGCGAGCCAGGTCAACAACAGCGTAGCAGCAATTAAGGGTCTGAAGAAACCACAGTATCTGCATTCACCTGAAATGGTGAAGCAAATCTTAGAGAAGATGCCGACGGTGCTCAAATTCCGATGGTACGACTTCACTGCAGCATCAGAAGAAGGCGACTTCTCCGACCTGACGTTAGTATCCAGTTTCCTGAACACAGAAGCAGACAAATGTGGAGCCTTCGCGACTTCAGAAGAGAGGAGCGGGTTCAAGAAGACCAACCGACAAGCGACACATTCAACGAAGGAAAGGAACTTCAAAGAAAAGGATGCAAAGCAGCAAGAGAAGACTTGCCCTATGTGTGAGGGTGAACATTTTCTCGTCGAATGTCAGAAGTTCCAGAAGACGTCGGTGCAAGATCGGTGGGCAATAGTTAAGAAGAGTCGTGTCTGCTTCAAATGTCTTCAAGGGAAACACAGGAAGGAGAGTTGCAGAAAACCACCTTGCAAAGAATGCAAGAGGTGGCATCATCATCTGCTACACGTCGAATCAGAAGAAAGGACCTCGGAGGAAAAAAGGGAGACACCGCAAGAGGCATCAAGCGTCACAGCATCGGTGAACGCAATCAACAACACAAGGGCGTACCTGAAGATAGTTCCAGTAGAAGTCTTCGGGTCAAAAGGATCTAAGAAGATATTGGCTCTTATGGATGAAGGGTCAACCGTGTCACTCCTAGATGAGAAGGTGGCACAAGAAGTCGGCGCTCAAGGAAGCAAGGAAGAACTAGTCATTGAAACAGTGGGAGGCAGGTTGATAAGGAAAAAGGATTCTCAGAAGCTGGACCTCACGGTGAAAGGGCTTCATCAGGGAAGCAAGAAGACCTTGAAGAGAGTCCGCACTATCGACGAGTTGAAGCTTGCACCACAGTTTCTGGACAAGAATAGGATTCAAGATTATCCACACTTGAAGAAGATCGCCGACTCTCTGTATTACGAAGGGGAGTCACCTCAGTTGCTCATAGGTCAAGACAATTGGGAGCTAATTGTGACTCAAGAAGTAAGGAGAGGGAAACCAGGGGAACCAGTTGCTTCAAGAACAGGACTTGGATGGGTGCTCCACGGGTCAGACATCGGAGGTGCAAGACCAGTGCACTTCCTGAACACATGTCTGCATGTCAGCACACCAGAAGAAGAGATGCATCAAGCCATCAAGGATCACTTCGCAATAGAAGCACTTGGTGTGCAACCAAGAAGACCTACTACGGATTCAGAAGGAAGAGCACTCACCATCCTAGAAAAAACCTGCAGAAGACTTGAAGATGGTCGATTCGAAGCTGGACTTCTGTGGAAGAATGAAGAAGAACAGATGCCAGAGAGCTACACGTCTGCCAAGAACCGATTGATCAACATTGAAAAGAAGATGGACAAGGATCCTCAATTGAAGGCGGAATACAGCAAGCAGATCCAGCATCTAATCGACAACAAATATGCAGAAGAAACACCTGAAGCACAAGAAGAATCCAAGAAACTATGGTACCTCCCTCATTTCTCCGTGGTTCATCCACTGAAGAAGAAGATAAGGATCGTCTTCGACGCTGCAGCCAAGTCAAAAGGAAGAAGCCTCAACGACGCTCTACTGCCTGGACCAGATCTACTACAGTCGCTCTTCGGTGTACTACTGAGATTCAGACAAGGACCTTTAGCAGTGGCGGCTGACATCAGGGAAATGTTTCTGCAAGTTCGCATCAGACCAGAAGATAGAGACAGCCTGAGGTTCCTGTGGCGCGGGGATCATCGCGACGTGTCACCGAAGAAGTACAGGATGACGTCAGTTATCTTCGGTGCAACATCATCTCCGAGCACAGCCATCTACGTAAAAAACCGAAACGCAGCGGACTACAAGGAACAGTATCCAGAGGCAACAAGGGCAGTCGAGCTGAACCACTACATGGACGACTACTTACATAGCTTCCATTCAGAAGAAGACTTCAGAAGGGTAACAGCGCAGGTAGACTTCATACATAAGAAGGCGGGCTTCGAACTCAGGGGATGGGCATCAAACCAACCTGAGTTACTGCAAAACGTGAAGACAGAAGCAATCGAAAAGACGGAAGTGGACCTTGGTGAGAAAGAAGAAAAGACACTGGGACTACGCTGGTTCACAGAAAGGGACTCCATCGGCTTCAGGGCAAACCTCCGGAACACTCCAGAAGAAATAGCCAAAGGGTTCAAGGTGCCTACGAAGAGAGAAGTCACCAGTGCAGTCATGTCAACTTTCGATCCACTGGGATTAGCATCACCAGTCCTCATCCAAGGCAAGAAGCTGCTTCAGAACATATGGCGGAGCGGCGTCGGTTGGGATGAAGAAATAGAAGAAAAGGAATATGAAGCATGGAAAACATATCTAAAGAAGATGGAGCTTCTACAAGACCTTCAGATCCCGAGATGTTTGGCGCCACATCGCACCGAGGGGGAGCTGCACACTTTCACAGATGCGAGTGAAACAGCGTATGCAGCTACAGTCTACTGGAGAACAGAAGACACAAATGGAACATACCACGTCAGCTTGGTGGCAGCAAAAGTACGAGTCACTCCATTAAAACCGGTATCGATCCCGAGATTAGAACTGCAAGCGGCCCTCCTTGGAAGCAGACTGGCTCATTCAGTAGAAGAAGAAATGGATCTGAAGATTGTCAAGAAAACGTTCTGGACAGACTCCAGCATCGTGCTCTCCTGGATCAAGACAGACCCGAGAACATTTAAAACGTTTGTGGCTCATCGCTTGGCAGAAATAGAGGATCTTACCAAGCCTCAAGATTGGAGATGGGTACCTACAGCGCAGAACCCTGCAGATGACTCAACGCGTGACGTACCAGAAAACTTCGACTACAATCACCGATGGTACACCGGCCCAGAATTCTTAAGAAATGAAGAAACCTACTGGCCCGCAGCAAGAACATTTAAGAAGGAAACCACCGGTGAAGAGAAGACAACAGATGTCACAGCGGCAGCAAGCACCACTCATCCATCACCAGATCCTGAGAGGTTTTCATCCTGGAAGAGACTTTGGCGAGCCACGGCAAGAGTACTGCAGTTCATACAACTCTGCAGGACAAGAGAAATGGTCAACGTCAGCAAGGAAGATCCCACCTGGAGAAAGACTAAAGGAAAGAAGACAAGGGTAGTCGAGAAACGACATCAGTCTTCAAGGAAGATAGCAAGGAATTACATACCATTGAACGCAGACCTACTGGAGCAAGCTGAAACTCTTCTACTGAAAAGAAGTCAAGAAAAGAGCTTCAGAGAAGACATCAGACGTCTAGAACAAGGAAAGCAGCTGGAAGGCAGCAGCAAATTGAAGAAGCTCGACGTAGTAATCGAAGAAGGTCTCCTGCGTTTAAAAGGAAGAATCGACGCGATACAGGGCGTAACCAGAGACTACAAACGTCCCATCGTGCTCGACAGCAAGGAGAGGACAACACGACTCATCATAGAAGAATTCCACTGCCGCTTCAATCACGGAAACCACGCGACAGTAATGAATGAAGTGAGGCAACGCTTCTGGGTATTAGGTCTGAGGTCAGCAATCAAGGCAGTTCAGCATCAATGTCAGTGGTGCAAAACGAAGAAGGCAAGACCACAAGAACTACCGACGGGCGACTTACCCAAAGAGAGGCTGATGCACAGTAACCCTCCCTTTACGTGCACCGGCGTAGATTACTTCGGCCCAATGACGATCTCCGTAGCAAGACGTCAAGAAAAGAGATGGGGTGCTCTCTTCACATGCCTAACCACAAGGGCTGTGCACATTGAGCTCACTCCTTCCCTCTCCACCGACAGCATGATCATGGCGCTACGACGATTCGCCGCGAGAAGAGGAATGCCGAAGACCGTCTACTCCGACAACGGGACCAACTTCGTCGGCGCAAATAATGAACTTCAACAAGCGCTTGACGACATGAAGAAAGAAGACCTCACCTCAGAAGCGGAGAAGCTCGGCGTGCAGTGGCTATTCATCCCTCCTGGTGCGCCTAACATGGGCGGCGCATGGGAGCGTTTGGTGCGATCAATAAAAACCGCACTAGACGCCACACTCAACGAAAGGCATCCACGAGAGGAGGTACTCCACACCCTCCTATTAGAGGCCGAGCACATAGTCAACTCTCGGCCTCTCACCCACCTCTCCGAGAGCCCTGAGGAGGAAGCACTCACTCCAAACCACTTCCTCCTCGGGCGATCCTGCGGCGCGGCGAGAATCGGCAACTTCCAAGACGACGAGCTGGTGGGCCGGCACACATGGAAGACCACGCAGCGACTTGCCGACCACTTCTGGCAACGTTGGCTGCGCGAATACCTGCCCACCCTACTGCCAAGGAAGACAGCGGGAAGAAGCAGCGCCACAGACCTGCGCGTCGGAGACATCGTCCTGATCGTCGACCAGAGCCTACCCCGATGCACCTGGTCACGCGGCAGAATCCAGCAGGTGTATCCAGGACCAGACGGGCGGATCAGAATCGTCGACATCGAGACGCGAGGAGGAGTGCTGCGAAGACCCAGTTCGAGAGTGGTGTTGTTGGTGCCGGGAGTTTCGCCGAGCCTGGAGGACGGTGCTGCGCACGAGGGGGAGAATGTCGGCGACGAGACCCTATCTGAGCACTATGGCGCAAGTAGTGGCGGGACCGCCGTGAAAAAGTAACGTAGAAATATTAAGTCAATAGTTAGAAAAGTTTAAAAAAGGATTTATTTAATGTTTCTATATTCTAATTAGTTCATTTAACTCACATTTGTTATTAGTTTTTGTATTCCGAACTAATAAGACTGTATTGAAAGGATTTCTTACAAGAATAATGTTGTTCACGTATAATTACGTAAGTTGAAAACTCACTTTTTTGTTTATGGACGGATTTTGATAATTTTTGTTTTTAAAGATAGGTTTAGTCACAAAACTAATATATCCGTTTGAATTATAAGAATCGGGCCATTAATTTAGAAGATATAAGGGATTTTCTATAGTGAAAATGTGCCAACCTATGTTTTTAACAGTTTTTGTTCTAGAAACTTTTATTTGTTAATAGTTACGTTCCAAATTAATATTTAATTAGATTAAGGACATAATAAGGTATAATTATACACAAAAATTGTAAGGATATATTGATAAAATATAATAAAAAACGGCTTGACAGATTTCGGCTATAGGGAAAATTGCAAGCAAAAGGGCCTCAAAAATCGCGGTTCTCGTTAAGGTAACGTAGGCCGGCCGCGCCTTGTATAAATTCAGGGCCATTTGCCGGCAAAAATCAGTCGCAGCTCAGCCGTCGAAGAGGCAACAACTAGCAAGAAGCCGAAATCTGCCAACAAGAATTAAGAAGAAATTCTGGATTTTATTTCACCGCCTCTTCGCTGCCCATCTCTCCGTGGTCCTCCTAGTGGGTGTACCCCTACTAATCTACGCATTCAGGGGTGCGTGGTGACGTGTGTCGCCAGCGAGGTAATAGGGAAACATACGTCAAAAACGTGGGAGACTGTCCCAGGCAACCGTAAGGTACTGAACATACCCCGGTAGCCACAACAGTATCTAAAACCTGTGTCACCCTTTGTAAAATGCCTACATTTATATTTGTAATTTTATGGTGTACATAATAAATAAATGAATTGAAAAAAATAAATTAAAAAGTGTTTATTTACAGACATAATTTTTAAAAGACATATTACATCTGCCAAACTGCAACGTAGATTGTTGGCAGACGTAGCTCCTTTTTTTGAACATATTAACATATTTATTTTTATTTTTTATAATGGCAATTTTTCACATAAAGGTTTAATAAGACTATTCCTTCATTTCATAAAAAAATATATATATATATATATTCTCTACAGTGAGGCTTTGACAAAAAATATTAAAGAGGTACTTATGTATTTTATTTTTAAAGGCGGTTTTCGTGATACAACTGTTTATATCGACTGGAAGGTTATTAAAAATAGTTGGGACTAACATTCTACACCTTCGACCATAATAATTATTACAAGTACCACTATAATGTATGTTCCTAGTAATAAATGGTTACCTACTTCATTTAACTGTAGTTCGTGAGTTCATAATGTGTTTTTACTTCTGAATAAAATTCTTATCGCTTCTCGTTTTTAAATTACGTTCCTCAAGATTTGCTGTGTTGATGGAGCGATGTTTAGGTTATAATAGTTATACCATTTATAACGCAGATTACCAGAATACGGAGGCAACTGAACTCCGAGCAAATGTTCTTGAATTTTAACGTAGTGAAGAAAATGTTTTTTTTTTAAGCATGACAACGTGAGAACGTAAAGCTAAGGGGAACATAAATATAATTTGTTTGACTGTAAAACGTGTCTCTAGAGGTACGAAACCCATCAAAGGAACTAATAATTGTAATCTATACTTCTTTCTATACATCTATATATCTATACATAATATGTATATTAAAATCAATTGCTTTTCGTTAGTCTCGCTAAAACTCAAAAACGGCTTAACCGATTTGTTTTTTTTGTCGCTCTTTTACTTGGGTGGTTGGAAAAAGGGCATTGCAACGCATGTCGGGCATTAGCTAGTTGTATTATAAAATTAAAGTCGCTTTTCAAGACTGTTTGTGTGACCGCGTAGTTCTCCTAAGCTACACAACATATTTTGATGCGGTTTTCACCATCATATAGATCATTTACTCCGAGAGGCTTATATGTAGAATACATTGATATTAAACTCACATATTATACTAACGAAAACTCAATGTTTTGTCAAGTTCTATAAAACCGTGCGAGACAGAGGCGGGAAAAAAAAACTTTTATATTCGGAAACCTTCTTTTAAGGGATGGCTGACAAAGACGTTATAAACAAATACACTTATTATCAAATTGCTGTCTTACTTTTGACTTTTTTGATTCTGTTTTTGTTTTCGCATTTTGATTCAAAAGCCAAGGTGTCTACATCACATAAACTTTACTGATCATGCCTCTTTCACCTGAAGAATATGCAAGAACTATACTTTTATGGCTTTTTTGAAACTAGACATCAGTATGCGTCGTACTGCTAAAATGGTGAGTGTAACATTATGAACGGTCCAGCAGGTGAAGCAAAGGTACGAAGAAACCGGAAACTATCTCAGGAGACCTTGTAATGTCAGACCCAGGTGCACTATTACCCGAGAAGACAACTATAATATTTGTTCTGTGGTCTCAACTGTGCTGAGAAATCGCCACCTCAATGCAGTTGAAGTCCAGTAACAGTTTCTTCAGACCCTACAGTACAGAGTGACAGTACAGTGAGAACAAGGCTTGCTGAAGCAAACCTGAAGCCCCAAAGGCCAGCAAGTGGCCCCAAACTCGAGAGAGTGCATCAAGTAGCAAGACTGTGCTACGCCCGTGGACTCATACAGTTTTCTTCACTGATGAGTCTCAATTCTTACTATTCACTTCCGATGGAAGGCAAAGAGTGTACAGGTGACCTGATGAGTGATACATTCAAGCCTGCTTCACAGAAAGAGCCCAATACGGTGGAGACTCTGTACACCTATGGGCTGACATCTCTTCAAAAGGTCGCACAGAGCTAGTGGCCATAGAAAATGGTACCCTGACTGGGGAAATATATGCTCAAGAGATCCATAATGAGTATGCGGGGACATATTTAATAAATATGGGTGATGGATGGATACTGTTACAGTATAACGCCCGGCCACACACCGCTCTGGTCGTACAAGAGCAAGAGACATTCAAGAGAGGTTAGTATCAACTTGATGGCAACTCCTGATCTCAACGCAATCGAGCACGCCTGGGATGAGCATGGGAGGTTTGACCAAGCCGCAGACCACCTTCTATCACCCTCAGGGCCCTAAAACAGGCCCTGATCTGATGGAAGAATGGGAGAATATTCCCCAACATCGCCTCCGAAACCTCGTCTTTTACATGCCAAACCAGTTCGAAGCTGTAATCAGAGCCTGAGGAGGCTATACCAGTTATTAAAATGTAAATAAGGCGTAAAACATACTTGAAAACAATTTTAGAGCTTTTTGCCAGTAAGTAAGTTTAAAATGTAAATTTTTATCTTTTTTAAGTTAAAAACGCTACTAAAGTATAAAGTATAATTTCAAAGAATGCTGATGAAATTAGCTGTAAAACGTTTTCTAATTCATAACTCTGACTTCTATAGTTCATGAAAAATTGCAATTTTAAAAGTGTGGTACTAAGTTTTGAAGGCCAGTGTTTTATAAAAAAAATCGTGGGACTATAATTTTAATTGAGTGAACTAAGAATATAATATTTTCCATGTACCTACATAATTATAGTTTTTAAAGAGATTAACAATAATTTTCTTGATCGCTTTACAAAACAAAATACTTACACCAAAGCATTTATTTTAGGCTTCTGCTACAAGGTTCATAATGGGGCCAGCGCAGAGAGCAACCTAAACGATAAATGATTGCATGTATCTCTTTTCCTTGTGTTTCTTAACGCGTTTTTTATGAAGGTCTAATGAAAAGGATCTCTCTTCAGAGGTCTAGTCGGTAATTCGATTCCGGTCTTAACGAATATATTATGCACATTAATTCATTGCTGAATTTAAGCGATGGAGAGAAAATATTATTATTGTGTTTTTTGTGTTGTTGCGTGGGTCAAACGACCAGTAAGTAATGTTAACACAGGTTGAGTTTGTGCTGTTTTAATGAATAATCCTACCACTGGACTGTTTAGCCGACCAAATAGTGTAATAGTTTGTAATATATTATGTAGGTTGGTGAGGCAAGTATAATAACGTGGGTCACACTGAAAGTTTTTAGAAAATAAAAAACGGAATGATGTAGAAGCCTGTTAATATTTTTATTGCTTTTCGAAGTAGTCTCCGTTCCTTTCTAAGCACAGTCTTATGCGTTAGAACCATTGACTAAAGCAGTGAGCCCACTCTTCTTTAGGTATTTCTTCCACGCCGTTTTCAAACGCAGCCACGGCATCTTCTGGGTTCATAAAACGAATTCCTCTATGTTTATCTTTTATTTTTGGAAATAAATAAAAGTCACAAGGTGCCAGGTCAGGACTCTAAGGAGGATGAATTACTAACTCCACACTTTCGATAGACAAATATTCGATAGTCCGTCTGGCAGACTGTGCTGGAGCGTTGTCGTGGTGGAGGAGGATCCTGCCTCTTGGGTGCTGCTGTCTAACATTTTCCAAGTCAACTGGTAAACAATGACTGACACACCAATCTGCAGTAACAGTATTTTATCTTCTAGGACAATTGTTGCGAAATGACCCGTCCGTCCAAAGAATGAGGCAATCATCTTTTTCCCTTGACTTCTGGTCTTCTTTACTTTTGTCAGCAAATCGTCGAATAAAAACATCCACTGCGCAGATTGTCTTTCGGTTTCGGGTTCGTAACAATATATCCAGCTTTCATCACCTGTGACGATGCATGTCATATACAGCAGTCGAGAATCACCTCCGTCATACTTTTCAAGCATTGAGCGGCACCAATCCAAACGACGACGGCGTTTTTGATCTTCCGTCAAATTATGAGGTACCCATCTAGTACAAAGCTTTCTGACACAAATTCGAAATTTAAATTCAGTACACTACACAATACCACTACCATCAATGGACGTCAACAACGCCAAGGGCATTGGCAAGCTTCATGCCTAATCCCAATCCAGACTAGGTATAACATTAAGCGTATCAAGCCACCAGAAATATGTAACAGAGGCAACTAAGTAGTTCATAAATATCTTAGGCTCAAAATAAACATTATAAAAATTGCCCCAACAGTCCGCCTTTAATGTTTCAGAAACTATTCCTAGTGGTCAGCAAAGGTTTCCACGTACCTTAGTTCGCAATGTAAACGGAATACAGCGCAAGTTCGTCTACTGCGCAGAATATTCCCAAAGAATGTATATAGCAAACAATTTAGACATTGTTGATTCCAGGAACGGAAGTATTACTAGAATATTTGAGACTAGCAAAATAAATCCCGATTTAAAGCTAAGGTGCTTTTTTGGCTGCAAAATTACGGAATGAAAATTTCCATTTTCAAGGATTGTTGAATGTTTTTTTTTTAAGTTTCCGTCGACAGTTGACCTCTGGAGTTTGGACTGCGTTTTTTGTGGTTCCAAATGAAATTGGTTAACTTAAAAGTGATTTCAATTTGCTTTTCCAGTCGTTTGTCTGGTCGCTGCAATCATGAGAATAAACATAAGTATGGTAATATTTCATAAGTTCGGCATTGTCGTTTATTTTTTACTCATCTACAACGCGATTGTCATAATGTTAAGAGTCGTGGATTAAAATGCAAATGTAATAGTGTGTACTTCTTCCTATTGAAAAATACTCAATAAATAAACGCTGTAGCCACATAAAAACCTACACATTGTAGGCCCCAAGATACTGTAAACCAATAACGAAATTCACTTCACATCATAAACATCGATATGATTCAAAAAGCCATTACGAAAACCAATACGCGGATACGTCTCTCACAAAAAGAGAACGTTAAAGGGGCCAACTTTTTCCACTCGAAGCAAATTGATACAAATAACTCGTGAAATATTCTCGTCTGACAAAACGCTTGGACGTAAAAGAATACGGGTCGCAGTCCTCGGTGATAGACGACAATAATAGACCGGAAACCTGGGCCCTCATTATTTATGTTCGCACTTCAGCGCCCTGAGCAATGAGTATTTTTCATGCAAATATTAGAGCGGGGCGTAATGCAGGCGATTGGCCAGCGATCGAGCGAACAACGAGATTATTAAAAGTCATTTGTTTTTTTTATATTGGAGGGGATATTGGCACAGTTGAGTTAATTGGGGTTGTCGATAAGTAAATGGAAGAATAATTTGAAATCGGTAAATGACTCAACGATCCTGTTTTGAGAATTGCAAGCAATGACGTTTCTGTTTCTGAAAAGTAAATAAATAATCGATTAATATTTAATTGAATTCTCATTTTGATTATGTTCCATCAACTTTCCTTACAAAGAACACTGCGTACAAAGTCGGCGTACAAAGCAACACGGTTCCAAATACTGTACGGCGTAAACTCGACAAGGAACTCCATGGCTATTGTTCTTGTGATTAAGGTGGGTTTTTGATTAGCAGGATTTTGGTTATTGAAAAGACGTGTGTGCTCTAAGACTGTTTTATTGCAACTAAAAACAATGGATGGATCGCGGGTGCGACAGTGCGACTAAACAGCTGTAGAGTATACAATATGTGTAGTCAATATTGTGTACCTTTATGTTGTTTTAACCACAAAGTTAACTTCAGTCTAAAATATTAACAACACGCTGAGAGCACCAACAACGAGCAACTTTCCTGTTTATGAACAGTTTCTTGCCGATACAGAATCAAAGTTGATTCTCGTATGCGTGTATCGATTAATATAACTTGCAAGACTTTACCGGTGAAACGAACAACATGAATGAACACGACAGGGAATAAAAATACAGTTATGAAATAGGTATATGAGACAAAAATGTATTACATTGTATCGTAGAAGCCTTTATGCATAAATAATCTTTTTTTGTTGTTTCTAATGACAGTCACAGTCAATGGTTCAGTGGGAAATCTTTCAGCTGGGCCAGACTGACCTACTTACATAGCTGGGTCCATATACTCAAAACATCATGACTGTATTCGTCGAAAGCGTAGGTAGAAAAAAATACTTCCGAGTTTTGCTAATTGCCGCGCTGTGCAGTGCGTTGCATGTTGATTAAAATTCAATACGCGGCTATTCTGATTAAATAATTATTAATTGAGAATAATTTAAAACGAGAAACCCAAATTGACGGATATAGCCGGGCACAAATTTATTATTTAGTCCAGCCTGCTCCGAAGAATTTCCTAAAAAAAAACAAACAATAGGTACTTCAGCGATTGATCCGAACATATCGCGCTTAGCTGTCACGCTTGCGATTGATTCTATCTTATTATAAAACATCTGTACTTTGTGGAGTGTGAAGTTGTTGAAGAGTTATATTTATTGTTGGACTGTGTTCGATATGCAGCAGTATTGGCTCAGTGGTACCAGCCCCGACTTACCGAGTTGTTGAGCCTAAAATGTTCTCACTGCTGGGACACAGGCCATCTCTCGATGAGAGGGAGTGGGACGTAATCCACCACATGGGTACAGTGCGGGTTGGTAGATGTCACAAGTCTTCGATTTTTTTTAAAGTCTAGTACTTACACCAAGTAGAGCGCCTGTCTGGGTTCGAACCTACGACCTACAACTCGTACAAGTCGCGGTCGTTACCACCAGACCACCACTGCTTCCCAATATAATCTAGCAGTGTGTATTTAATTTAAGGTATGACGGAACTGTCATACCCATTGCTATAATTAAATTCCGTATAACTCCTTCCTTTATCGGAAGGAACAGAAAGTACAGATGTTTCATTTATATGAAACAGGAGGCTGCTTCAACTGGGTCAGAGAAACTTAATAACGTGTAATATGCTGCTAAGTAGCTTTTAATAAATACTGTTTTACTGAAAATTTGCAGTCGCTTGGGGCTTTTATTTACTGAATTTTCAACTAACTTAGGAAAGTCTCGATTCCCTTATATTGGCACACAATATAACATGAGTATAGTTAATTTTGTGTTGTGCTCGTGTGCCCGGGGGCCATATTGTTACGTTCATTATTCCGTTGTGAAAAAGGGATAGTGACATTCATCCTTTATAGCTATCATCTCTCTCTCACACTAGAACAATGATGGCTTTAGCACTTCATTGCTCGGCCCCTGATGAATAGTAGAGGCTCAAACTACGGTTTCCTAAAAGAGCGGTGACCGTCCAAATAGCGTCCGCAATTTACCGGCGAAAGATGTCATTGAAATGTTATTTATGTAAGCATGTTGGTTTGTAAACTCCTAAAGAGCGTTTTTAACACCGTGAAGTTATACCCCGCTGCCATGATCTTCACGACGGCCGTCACTGCGGCTGTTACGAGGCGGCCACCGCTGTTCTAGGAATCCGTAGATTTAGCGAAGCTAACGGTCACAGGTGCAGTTTCAACATTTAACAAATAATTGTGTCGCAGGTAAGGAGACATTTTTATAATGGACTCTAAGGTCTGTAATATGAAACAGGGTCTCATTCTTGTTTAATTATCAATGTATTACATAGGTGTCTAAATATTGTTTAAAAATGTAGGAGGTTATTTTAATGTAGCCAAGTGTTTTCAAAACCCGTTGAAGAGACTTGCATTCAGCCAGCTTTCTTTAATTCAACCTTACCAAACAGAGAACCCTAAAGCATCAAGTTCTTGAAACCTGAATTGCCATCCAATGGCATTAAAATACCGCATAACGGTGGATAAAACTCTGCTGAAGAAAACAACATTAAGAAAACTATTATGATATAACACCCTGATTAAAACTTTATGAGGGTGACTCGATCCTTTCTAAAGAAGTTATCTAAACGCCCGTATCACCGACCACAGCGCTACATCTCCATTAAACACACTTACTGAACTCAATAAGGTATGTTACCAATAGCTGGCCATTTCTTTGCAAGTCGCGTACCCACTTAAGGTAAGCGAGCCAATAGCCAGCCGTTTCCATTATTTCCATTAGAGAAGGCCAACGTTGGCCACGATTTGTTTCAGCTGTTGCACACTCTTAGAAACGTTTTAAAGTACATTTCACTTTATTTCATAATTTTGAGTTATATTCGAGCTGAGTGCAATGCGAGGTGCAGAAATAGAACGTAAAAATGGTACCTAAATGTAATTTTCGCTCCGGCCATAAACCTTTAGACGCCGTAGGTAGGTAAGGTTGAATGCTAGTTTTCTATTCTCTGGATATTATGGTGTTTTGTTTTGAGTATGGTGTTTTTGTTTTGTTTTACATTCTATTTCAATTCTGTTTCAAATCAGAGAAGAAAAACTGATTTACTTTTCTTTTGCACAAGTCATTAAAGTTGATCAGAGGAACATGTTTATTTAACATTATAGAGTGCGTGTGTTATGCTTTTATGTAAATAAGACTTAAGAATTTAAATATCTTTAAAAAAAAGTCTCCTACAAACGGGCGCGACACGCAGTGCCTTGGCGCGTGCTGTTCGCGTCGCGTGTCGCGCCTGTTTACAGGAGCCTTAACTTGTTAGTGTAAAACTTCAAGTAACGATAATAGTCCCTAAAAACCAACCCTGTACCACTCAAGAATGTCGTTTCAACCTCTAACGCGTTACGTTAGTTTTTGGTGTCTCTAGGATGGCAAGCCTTTGCGGCGCGGTGCCGCGGTGGTGACCACGTAATAAAAGTTTTTACCCGACTTCAAAAAGGTTTGTTAGGTACGTGATATCTCCGGTAATTATTGTAAATACATTTCGTTTTGTTTTTTTTTTCATTTATTCTCAGGAATGGTTCCATATACATTTTATTAACTTTGCTTGGGTAGTTTTCTGTTGGCTTTATTAATACGTATTTTTTCCACTTAGTGTATAATGGTGATGTTATAATAACTTCCTGTCACAGTTATTTACATATCAAGTTGTGGTATACGAATTTGTCTGGGATAAGTAGGTACCACAACTAAATAGTGAAAAAAAAAAACATTTTACACAAAAAAAAAAACCAACAGCCGAATTAAAGTAATTTTTCACTTTGCAGTGTTTTTTTTTGGAACTCAGTTTTTTTTTGTAAAAAATGATTTTGATCCGCAAAATATGCCATCCAAACCATCAGTACATCGCCGAATGTTTGTTTAAGTGATTGCTGGACTGATTTGAATTTAACCGTGTGTATTGTGACAACAATAATTATATAATGCCTACGGGTTGTCACTCACTTATGGTAGGGCAGTAATATTTCTTTCAATTGACAACTACCCGAAAACATGACGGCTAGTAACAGTGACTACCGCAAATCAAAAGCTTTGCCAATAAACTTTCAAGTCGAACAATCCTAATAATTCCGACATCCTATGTACCCATGACAGTTTACAACCTAAAAAATACTTTACGAGTATTTACCCTTTCAATCGACAACTACCCGATAACGTCACGGCTAGTAACAGTGACCACCGCAAATCAAAAGCTTTGCCAATAAACTTTCAAGTCGAACAATCCTAATAATTCCGACATCCTATGTACCCATGACAGTTTACAACCTAAAAAATACTTTACGAGTATTTACCCTTTCAATCGACAACTACCCGATAACGTCACGGCTAGTAACAGTGACCACCGCAAATCAAAAGCTTTGCCAATAAACTTTCAAGTCGAACAATCCTAATAATTCCGACATCCTATGTACCCATGACAGTTTACAACCTAAAAAATACTTTACGAGTATTTACCCTTTCAATCGACAACTACCCGATAACGTCACGGCTAGTAACAGTGACCACCGCAAATCAAAAGCTTTGCCAATAAACTTTCAAGTCGAACAATCCTAATAATTCCGACATCCTATGTACCCATGACAGTTTACAACCTAAAAAATACTTTACGAGTATTTACCCTTTCAATCGACAACTACCCGATAACGTCACGGCTAGTAACAGTGACCACCGCAAATCAAAAGCTTTGCCAATAAACTTTCAAGTCGAACAATCCTAATAATTCCGACATCCTATGTACCCATGACAGTTTACAACCTAAAAAATACTTTACGAGTATTTACCCTTTCAATCGACAACTACCCGATAACGTCACGGCTAGTAACAGTGACCACCGCAAATCAAAAGCTTTGCCAATAAACTTTCAAGTCGAACAATCCTAATAATTCCGACATCCTATGTACCCATGACAGTTTACAACCTAAAAAATACTTTACGAGTATTTACCCTTTCAATCGACAACTACCCGATAACGTCACGGCTAGTAACAGTGACCACCGCAAATCAAAAGCTTTGCCAATAAACTTTCAAGTCGAACAATCCTAATAATTCCGACATCCTATGTACCCATGACAGTTTACAACCTAAAAAATACTTTACGAGTATTTACCCTTTCAATCGACAACTACCCGATAACGTCACGGCTAGTAACAGTGACCACCGCAAATCAAAAGCTTTGCCAATAAACTTTCAAGTCGAACAATCCTAATAATTCCGACATCCTATGTACCCATGACAGTTTACAACCTAAAAAATACTTTACGAGTATTTACCCTTTCAATCGACAACTACCCGATAACGTCACGGCTAGTAACAGTGACCACCGCAGAAAATAAGTGACGACCCTCAGTAACAAGTGAATTATCCACGCCGTGGTGTTTAGCAATCTATTCTATTATGGACGCGTAAAGCTGCCCCCGGGCTCGATTTGCATTATAAATTATTCGTATTGGGATAATGTAATCTACTCCCGTGAATTTGGATTAAAAATATAACTTTGTTACGGTTTTTTTGGATGGTTGGTATTTGTTTATCTATATTAATACTTAATGATCTTTGGAAATGCCTCGTTGGTCTAATGATCACTACATACTGCTGAGCACGAGGGTTCGATTTCCAGGTCGGGTAAAGTTTTATTGGGTTTTTCTATCAGGAATTTTCACTGGCAGCCCGGAGACTGGAATTGTGCCTGGCTGGCAATAGGCTCGCCCCCTATAACATGGGACCTTAAAAAACATAACTGGTGGTAGGTGTACACGCTAAGCTACGCTTCTGCCTGTCACTTCAGGGAAATACAGGCGTGATGTTACATTATATCTTTGGTTGCAGCTTACTCAACAATCGAAGTAAAAAATTAAAATAAAAAATCTTTATTGTTACAAAAACCTTAGACATTGCTTAAAACTAGGATACATAACTTGGTTAAAGGTCATACTTATAATTTAAACCCTGACTCCTAAACTAGGTGATCCTGTGACTTAGGAGTCAGAAGTAGATTCGAGCATTTCTAATTTTTTGCAGAAGTTGATTCTACAGGTGACGTAGGTAGTAAACCCTGCTAGCAATTTACTGATTGGCATATAGGCTGACCTGAAACCATGAATGCAGACCATGATTCTAGACATAGAAATTCTAGCATAGACATTTACCATCGGATACCAAAAAAAAATTAGATATAGGTAAGTAGATCGTGACGATATGAGAGAAGAAAAAAAATAGCAGCTATAAGTTTTCTATCTTTTTCAAATAATTAAGAACATAATATGTTGGAGATATAAAGTGGCCTTATTTTATTGATAAATATTTATACTGGCAGATCTCCGCGGTTTAACCCGCAAAGTCTCGACCCCGCGGGAATATCGGGATAAAAAGTATTCTATGAGATAATCCAGGCTACAAACTACCTGTGTGCCCAATTTCATTCAAATCCGTTCAGCCGTATTAGCGTGAAAGCGTTGCAAACAAACTCACTTTTGCATTTATAATATTACTCGTAATTAGGAAGTTAGGATTAGTAGGATTAATCTTTTCGCACTATAACATCATGCTCACTCAAATGTGTCGCTGGCAGTGGCGTGTGTATTGGATCATTGAGTTCCCTTCAAAATGGTTGAGCTGAATGATGCTGATGCATACGTCATGTTCGTGAACGGGCGCCGTCAGTAGGCACTGGTCATGTCTTAGCTGCCACGGCTTATTTTGATTCCTGGATTGTTTTTATCTTTTTATTACGGACGCTTTTAACATGCACGTCTTTCTACATCGTTCTCACATGTATAATTTCAACATGAATGATGTAACCACTATTTTGTAACAATATAAAAAGTTATAAAGAGTGTCCATGGAGTTTCTTGTCCGTTCTTCTCCATAGGTACCTACTACGCTTTGGAATGGGCAACTAGCTTCATCTTTCTGACTGACCGACCCCTTGACAATTCAAAAGTGCCTGTAATTGGTTTATTTGAAATAAATGCTCTGAGTTTGAGTTGAGTTTGAGAATTACCTCATTTTGCACGACATAAAAGTGCACTCCCTTTTTTGCAAGGTGAGCAAATAAGATACAATGCCTACGGCTGTGATCGCTGGACGATTATCTTCATTATTTTCTATTGCTTTTCGTTCTCCCCTTGTGCAAAGCTTTGCAGTTAGTACGAAAAGCATAAATATTTTATTAAACGCAAAATAAATTTAAAATGTATTTATTCAAAGCACAGACAATGCCAAAAAAAAAATGCTCTAGAAGCTTGGTGAACAATTGTGGCGGGTCATAAAGTATCTTTTTCGAATAATCACAAAAAAACAACGCAGTCTTCGTGGCCCTTTGACGCAAAAGAAAATCCGGTTTTCATCATAATTCGACCTCCTTGTACTTGTTGTAGACATCTGAAAAGAGATTTATTGCAAACGGTTTCAACGATAAGACACAAACAAAGCTAACGAAAATCGTTCAACGTCTTAAATAGCAATACAAGGGGCTCTTTCAAATGGTAATTTGATTGTACCCAGTTTGCAGCTTCAAAAGAGTGAAATATTCTTTTCAGGGGTCCCGGATGCCGCGGGAGAATTATTAATGGCTAAAGAAACTTTCTCAAAGTTTACATCAGTGCGCAAGTCAGGGAAGATGGCGGTGAGTTAGTAATAAAATTTTAATTTTGCATCGCACTATAGGGAAATGCATCCAGTTCAGATATGAATCCGTCTGAATCTACGGGGGAGAACTTTATCTCGAACGTTAAAATGCTTCTAGATTTAAGAGAACGAAGGTTTTGTGTTGTAAATAATTTTTAGATGTAAAACGAACACGTACTGATGCAACCATGAAACCTACCATGAAAGACACCACTAAACAATTCCAAGTATTCTCAATTAAAAAAAAAAACTCTTAGTTTTATTCAATTTCAAATTCTTATGGCTCACATACGGCCAGCTATCATTGTCACATCAATGCAAGTAAGCTCTTAGATATCTGAAAAGCAAACTGTGAAGGCAAGCTTGACGTCAGTATAAATAACTGCCATGCATCTATCTAATCTCGATCTAAGTCTTGATATCATGCCAAAGGCTCCGAAACTATTAGTGCAATGTGTTCTATTCATGTTGCTACCGCTACCTCTACATTGTTAACAAATTGCACATTTATGATAATATCGTTTTGTAACTTTAGAAATTGTGTATGGTCCATTTTAAATTACCTGTAGGGAAGAAAGTAGTTCATTTATTTGTCAAGAAAACAAATTGAAAAATGAAAGTTATGTTTTTTCAAAAAGTATTTAATTTGTAAAAGTTTTCAAATTCTCAACTATACCACCAAATACTGTGCTCTATGGTCTTCAAAAACTCTTTAGCGCACCTTTTATACACGCTTCTTAAAAAAGGTTTTACTTCTGAATTTAAGAATGGTTTTCAAATACCCAATTAATGTCATCGCGTTCGAAATACAACGAGATTTTATAAACACACACACATAGCTTATAATATCACATAAAATGACCAAAGATACAGTCTTACTGCTTCCAAGAGACCGGCTGTTCAAAGAACGTGACAAGACTTGCAGAAGCGCACTCGCCATTCATACCACAAATTATATGTTCCTACCTACCTACATGTAACATTATGAAGTTCTAGATGATCTCCAGTTATTTACACCACCATCCACGGGGTCGAATGTATAATGCACAAAATAGATAGGCACAGAAGGTTGACTTCATACAACAGTGAAAAGAGGCTCACGCACACATAGACGCATACCTAAGTATACTGTTCCAAAATTATCTGATGAAAGTGTACCTCAACTTTATATCTCACAATTTTTTCCATATATTTGAATAACATTGTTAAATGATAAATGATTTTATTTCTGTAAGTAGGTTTGTACAAACACTTTTCCGCGTCATTGTCATGTTAAATTATAATTGAAAATCCGGAACAAAATTTATTGATAAAATAGGTTAGGTTAAAATTAACCGCAGTTGTTAAAAAAAAACTTCTATAAGGTTATTTAATAAACTAGATATTCGGGTTCAGGTACTGAAATAATCACAATTATATCAAAACACTCAATTTGTAAGGGCACTAACAATTGGTATCTGAGGTACGGTTTCTGTTACATTTTCATTAAATACTTTTGGAACAGATCGTACGGTGATCTCGGTCGAAAACCAGTCGCGAGTGCGCTTGCACTCGCTGTACAAAAAAGCGAGTCTATGTGAGCGTGCGTTTTCGCTCGTTGCTTGGAGCCAACCTTCGGTACCTATCTATTTTGTGTCAAAAAGTTCGTCACAAGACGGAGCGACGACGTGCGAACGGCGGCAGCGAGTTTCCGAAATTCTCGCGGTTGCTCGCGCAATGTACTTTTTACGACCAACAATAAATTTCTTCTCATCGACTAAAGGAAGGCATTACGCGGAACATTTTTATGAGAAAAATTTACTGAACGATACTTCGGTGTCTGGTATAGATGTCATGTTGAAATTATGCTGTATGAGTATGTTTTCATCGGATGGCTGAACAATATTGTGATACTGTACCTACTAGTATGTGAGAGTTGGCAGTAGTTCAACTGTAACTTGTTGCTTAAGTTTTTTTCAAGTTTAGGTAAGTTGTCTTTCAATTTACCACACATCATCTAGTAATGGTTCAGTCTCGATCCATTAATAAAATACAATACAAAATAATGTACAACTAAAGTACTCTCAAATGGTTGATTAATTAACAAATAAAACACGCTCATATTTTATCTTATCTCTCTCTTATCCATCGCTATTTATTGCAATCGACATCTTCTCAGTTCGTCGGCCGCATCCACACCAGCCGAATAGCTTGGTTTGAATGCACATGCTAGTGGCACGGATTATTGAGATGATGATTCTTGATCTTAGCGAACACATCACTACGCTAGAGGACCTATTCCAGCAGTCAGCGATTGCAGCTCCAAGATGTTTTACGAAGGTAGACATTCGTGGAGCGAAGACTCCGGCAATGGATGTAACGTAACCACACATCATCTTAGTGTAATGGCTAATGGGTAATGGCTGATCTTTGCGTTATGCTCGTGAACGGGTGCTGCTTGTGGTGCCAGGTCATCTTGCTGACTATGGTTTTGTTATTGTTATTAGTAATTAATGTTTCTTTATTTTACTTCGAAGGTCCTAGTTTATCATTTGTGGCTACAAGTTAGAGCTATATACATATAAACATAATGCAGCATTGCATATGTAAGCGGGCACGCCCTTTATGCCAGGAGGCTTTTTATTATGTATTAAGTTCTGTTTGCGTTTTTGTTTTTATTATTTATTTCTGCTTGAGTATAGTTTCAAATATTGGCGTGTGCTAGCTGACATATGGCAAATAATTTTAATATTTTTGTGTTTCGTAATGTTAATTACTTATTACTATATAGAATCCAGTTCTTCTAACTGAACAGACAGCAGTGCTGCTGGGGAGTTGGTTCCGCCACTTCTTCTTCCCAGCTAAAGCACTAGGAAGTGGTGAAGGGTGGGCGTTTTGGGGGGACTGTCTTATGTGATTTTGACGTTCAAAAAGTGCTGATTCTCAGCCTAATTTGAATAAATGACTTTTGATTTTGATTTTGTAAGTCACTACTAGGACTAAACCTTTTTTTCTTACAATAATACTTTCCAACATTTATACATGATATTGGATTCCATAGGTAATATAAAAAATATATATTGAGGTGTGACTCCACGATGGATGTAGTCACTTGAGTATAGCACTACGGGCTCAATAATTATTTAGACCTCGTTTTCAAATGTTCGAGCTTCAGAAATTCAGCTGCAATCATTACGGAAGTAGACTTCGCTTCGGGCGGTATTCGTGTGATGATCAGGTATATACATTCATGTCGTATACAGGAGGGATACTCGAATTTCCTTTTCCGGTTAAAAGGGACGTTTAAATAATGCTAGAGATCAGTTCGATTTTTCTATTTGCCATAATTATATGACATACCTCAATGCCGTTGGAATTTCAAGAATTCACAAGTAATAATCCTACAGCAGAGCATTTTTTTTAATAGTTTTATTTTCATATAAATCCTGATTGATAAATAACCTGACCTTATAAATTCTCTCTATTAAGCAGTGTCCTTCTTCATCAAATAACAGTCAGTGCACTAATATTTGCTAAAATACAGCACAAATTATTAACCTTAACGATGGAATTTGAATAAACTCACTATCTCAATCTAAACAACTGTCTCAAGTTAGTATTCTTAATTAAATATTTAACTCTGTTCTAAAATTAAGACCGAACGTCTTATTCTGAAAAGCACTTGGAATCGCACGAAACGTTCCGTACGTTCGTTGACTAACAATACTTACTTACGGATAGCTGTTGGTAAGGTAGAATAGTCATTGGTAGTCTTTACGTCGCTCAGCTTATTGCAAAGACGAAGATATGAATTCACATGCACGTACGACGGACGCGCTTTGACAGTGTCAAGACGTAAGGTGAAACAAATAAAATTGTAGTTCTGTATTTTTCGTTTTTCGATGAAGTGTGAACTTTTTGAGTGGATTATTTTTGCTGTCTGGTTGGTGTATTTTCGGGCAATATACTTGAAGCTGAAAATTGGCTAAATAAATATACTTTTATACAAACATCCAATCTGCAAACCGGTTTTTGTTTTTCGGGAATAAAAGCTAGCCTGTGCTTTGCTCCATTTATAAATAAAGTATGCCCAGCAGTTGCTGCGGTGAACAAGAAAACCATTGAGAGAGTTGAGTTGATCGGAAAGGAAGTATTAAAAGAGTCTTTATAAAAAGGTGTAACAGTTAATATGGCCATCACACTTAAGCTTAAAAAGCAAAAGAGAATAATAATGTTGCGGCCAATCTCCGGTCTTGCCTTCCAACATTTTTCTCGGAACCTCTTTCTCAAGATGTCGCACTCTGTGTGTAGTCTGCATTTGATATTTTTAAATTAAATTTGACAATCCAACCATTACAATTTATTTTATCACTCAACAATTTTAATTGAGCAGCTGAATAATGTTTTAGCAAAAAATCTTTGTAACAAGTTGTCAGTAACAGGCCTTGAGTTTGTTAATTTTTGTTGACAACCGAAAATAAACACGAAAGAGTTGTATAAAATCATCTGTATTATTTTAATTCTGTAGCAGAACTGGCCAAAGTTGTAATCAGTGCGGTAAGCAGTAATTTATTCGAAATCAGGGTTGCTGAAATATTTTTATAACTCCTTGCCATGACTTTTAAGTTCTACCTTTTAGGTGAAACTTAATAGGTTGTTTGATAAAGTAAGATATCACAATATTGTAGATTGTTTATGACATTGCAAAATTCATAATAATGTTACTGCCTACTGTATTTAAATTCTCATCTTCATGCTTCAGAAGCCTTATAAACATCTGGGTCACCACAACATTTTTACGCAAAATAAATAATTCAAAAATCTCAATTCCCGCTGGAAATAAATCTCTTTCGGTGTCACCACGTAAAAATTCGTTAAAGATTAAAGGGCAGAAAAATAAACAAGTAGAACTCGCGGTATCTAAATTATTTGTACGTCAAAAATTGTCGATGGTGTAGCAAAGAGATAACGGTGTTATTAAGTCTTATACCGTAAAGTAAACGTAATAAAAGACCCACATTCAACAAGATGAGAAAGGTATTCCCGGAAAAAGTAAAATATTGTATTTATTAACAAGCTGTTTTCCGTGACTTCTTCTGCGTGGATTTTTCAAATATCCAGGATGAAAAAGTAGCCCAGCGGCCGTACTATGACCTGTTAACGCCATCATGATTCCGTTGAGAAAAAGAGATAGTGCTATCGGTCATGTATAGCTCCGTCTCTCATCCACGCTGGAACAATGATGGAATTAACACGTCATAGTACGGCCCCTGGTCTTTCTACACGGTTCTCTGTTAACGGTTTAGGCGTGAAAATGTTACAGACAGAGTTATTTACGCATTTATATTATTAGTAAGATTATGGATGAACATAATACTGAAGTGGAAAGTATTGTCTTGATTGTCTATTGTCTTGTTCTTCTGTATGGAAAATATTTTTGGTTGAAAAGCCTTTGACGAACCACTGAAAGCAGATTAGCTGTTCGAATAACAAGATCAAGTGCATTATTAATCGGCTATTGTTTAGATAAGGCACATTGTTGTTAATCCAGAACATAACCGTTCAGACAGATCCTAATTTTGTTGGAGAAAAAGATATGGTTTATCTTAACAGAACATCTAATACTGACTTGTTGCGTGCGCAATTCTGCATTCAGCATTTCCATCCAAGCCCTCTCCGTCCCCAATCAGACGTCATAAAAGCTGACTCTCTACTCCTAAACTATGGACTGATCACCCCAAAAGAGTGGCCGGGATAGACTGGATGCTGAAGGCGGGAAACCATGTGTTGTGGCACAACTTGGGACTGATCTATATGTTCAGCAGTGCAGGCTGAGTTAATTTACATTGACTGTAGCGGTCAAGCGGTCTGGTCATAATGAAACTGATGGATCATTTCGTAAATTGTCACCTTTAAAGGTTGAGCCTTCTTAAACTAGCTTTCCTCAATAGGTATCGTTCATATTTGGTAAAAACGGCCTGTCTATGTAAGCAATTCGTTATTAGAATATTATTGAATCGTGACGAGATCCAATTTGAATACTGAATGACGGATACCCTTCGAGAGTGAGCGTCAACTGTTTTTTTTTTTGGGAATCAGTCGCAAGTGCCCGTATTTTATTCTTCGTCGTATCGGCGATTCAAATTTATATGAGTTTTGACCAGAATTCAGTCATTCGATCTGTATTAATAAGCCATTTCAACATGATGCTTTCGACTTTGGCAGATGCACAAAAAGTGCTACGCCATTTTTTATGAAAAAATGTAATACCTAAGTATATTTTATTAAAAGAGGCATCAATGAAATGGCCCCCAGTTTTTTAATAATGTAACAAATATGTTTGATAGTTTTCTTGTTTCATTTATTAGTATTCTACCGCTCAACGTCTTGAAAACTGTTTTAAATAGTAAAATACACATACTTTATCCTACTTTATTTACCTAAACTCCTCCTCCACATAATTATATTTCATCTATATCAAACGACCATTTCGAAAAGAAAACAGTTTGTTAATAATTCAATCCCTAAAACCGAATTATCTCGCTCGATTAGTCCAACGTTATCCTCGGAATAGGTCTTTCAGACCGGCCGGCCGGGAGTGTTTGCCAACTACGAAACTCTGCACTAATTTGTCAACCCTCATTACGCTATCTCACTCGCATTTCGTGCGATTTTAGTTCTTATTGTCTCACTTCGCCTGTTTCCCCACATTTTAGTTCCAGAAAGGTTTTTCATGTTCCTCCGTTATGATCTAGTTTAGTTTATTTGCGTGACTGTAATGCAGCGTGTATGGGGTTATATGTTATGGAATTTGATGTCTGTGTTGTTGTGTTTTGGACTTGAATATACTAGTAGAGACAAAGATAGAATACTCTTTAGTGAGTACACCATAAAAATTACATATACATATAAATGTAAGTAAACATTTAATTTTACAATGGTCGGTTTTATCGCTATCAGCAATCGTTAAGAGGCAAGTTTTCGATGGATTAAGGGCCAAGGCATTGCTGCAGGTAGTACGTGGTGTACTATTTACATACACAAAACATATATTTATACAATAATAGTAGTGAAACTAGAGCAAGGAACATATACTGATGTTTAAGGAGTGAGCTAGTATATGAAATAGTATATTATCTTTTCTAATGAAGTTTGTTTTTTTTTTATATGATCTTTTCTAATGAGTTATTGATCACCTGAGTCAAAAAAGGTATATCTGCTGTATACAGAACAGTTTTGAGTAAAACACCTTTTTCAGTTGCAGCATTATTGACCACTTTTATTATAAGACTGTTCGTGCAAGTATGAGCGCCATCATTGTTTTCATGGAGTAATAATTCGACTCAAGATAGTCTTCACTTAGATCAGTGCAGTCTTATCCATGAGATAAGTATATTGCTTGCAGTAATATTATGTACACAGAGAATGTTAAAGGTGTTTTAAACGTCATATTTTATTCAGCAGTGATTCAGACCATGTGATGCATTAAATATTATGTTTGCATGACTGGCCGGCTGTTATGATAATGATCGTGCTTTCATTTGATTTTGTTTCGTGTTAACGATACCCGTGATACCTCAATTATAACAGCAGGCGATATTATTTATTTGCCGTTTTGCCATCGTGTTCAATGTAATTCTATGGATAGATACAATTTCATAGATTATTACATCGACAAACTTGGTAATAACCATCCGTAGTTTATTAAGGTTAAACAAAATACGTATTAGTTGTCGGACAACGAAAAAACAAAAACTATTATTTTCTTTTGTTTTTTTTTTTAAGAAACCTTTTCATATTTATATGATCTTGTAGAGGAACGCTGACGCACACATTTGTATTAGATTGGAGTTGCAAGCGCGGCGAACCTCAGTTGTCCCGTACCCCGCAATACAGACGCGCGCCTTACGATCTTCCTAAGTATTTCACTGAGTATCGTGAGTATATAAATCTTGAAAATTTATTCAAAATCAAAATCAAAAGTCATTTATTCAAACTGGGCTGAGAATCAGCACTTTTTGAACGTCAAAATCACATAAGACAGTCCCCCCAAAACGCCCGCCCTTCACCACTTCCTAGTGCTTTAGCTGGGAAGAAGAAGTGGCGGAACAAACTCCCCAGCAGCACTGCTGTCTGTTCAGTTAGAAGAACTGGATTCTTATTACTATAATTATACTTATAAGAATACTTATTACTATAATTATAGTAATAAGTAATTAACATTACGAAACACATTTTGTATTAAATGTATAGGGTAATTGTTAGTAATAGATGTTATTTAAAATAGTTAATATTATAAGTGTTCTATCTATCGCATTAGGTTCCAAAACCTGTAATGATAGCATCAGAGTTTTAAATAAATAAAAATAATAAAATTATTTGCCATATGTCAGCTAGCACACGCCAATATTTAAAACTATACTCAAGCAGAAATAAATAATAAAAACAAAAACGCAAACAGAACTTAATACGTAATAAAAAGCCTCCAGGTATAAAGGGCGTGCCCGCTTACATATGCAATGCTGCATTATGTTTATATGTAGCTGTAACTTGTAGCTACAAATGATAAACTAGGACCTTCGAAGTAAAATAAAGAAACATTAATTACTAATAACAATAACAAAACCATAGTCAGCAAGATGACCTGGCACCACAAGCAGCACCCGTTCACGACCATAATAAGACTATTCTGCAATTTTTACTTAGCTTATCATACAATGAGACAGAGAATTTACTTGTTGTCTGTAAATAAAACATGTTTAGTCTTTAAGTTAATATTACTTTTTAATTAGTCTTCTCCGTTTTTGTAATTTTATATTTTAACATTATAAGCACCTTTCTAGTCTGAAACACAGGTTCTACCTAGTTCAGGCAAATAAGCAACTGAGTCCTCTAATTTTTAATTTATGTTATTGTAAATCTGCACCATTTTTATAAATAAACGATATTATTATTATTATATTATTATTATTATTATAATGCAAAGATCAGCCATTACCCCCCTCGCCATATTTGAGGGAAGGAGGCAACCCGACCCCCGACGCTACCGCAAGCATTGACCTCTAAGGGAGCATGACGAACTTGCTGCCGGTTGCTCAAAAGAATAATATGATCAACTGTCGAGGTCGCTAGCTAACCATATATTGCAATACAACTCATTAAAACACATTGAAATGAGTAGATTATGTCAATAATAAATAAAAATTCAATTAAACTAAATTGACTAATATAGTCAAATAAAATAAACAAATATATGAACTCGTATAACTTGTCAGTAGGTAAGCTAATTCTGGAGAAAGAACATAAACATTGTCTGGAGTTAATCACAGCGACCAACTATTTTTATCGTTTAAGTTATCGGTGATTGAATAGTATGCCTTTGAACAAAGGTTGGATTTTACTTTAGCTGTAAACGCATTAAAAGGCAATTCTAACAAAGAAGAGGGAAGCTTGTTATAAAAGTTTATATCAAGCCCAACAAATGAGTTATGGACCTGATGAAGCCGGTGAAAGGGAGCGCGTAGTTTGTCCTTGTTTCTAGTCTTAATATTATGAATATCACTGTGTTTTGTGTATAAGTGTATATTTTGCCTAATATATAAGATGTTGGCGAAGATGAATTGTGAGGCCACCGTGAGAATACCAATATCTTTAAAAAAATCTCTCAGTGCACCTCTAGCACCTAGCTGGTAAATTGCTCGAACAGCTCGTTTTTGAAGAACAAATATATTTTGAATATCAGCGGCTTTGCCCCACAGCAGAATGCCGTAGGACATGACGCTATGAAAATAACTGAAATAGACTAGCCGAGCTGTATCAACGTCAGTGTATTGTCTTACTTTCCTGACGGCATAGGCGGCCGAACTGAGCCTTCCCGCTAGGCATGATATATTATGTGATCCCCTCTGAAGCTTGGCATCAACTGCTATGGCCAGAAATATTAGTAGTATTATTATATCTTTTAATTCTCTCTGTACACATTACAAGACAAGACATTACCTACAGCTGTAAAGAACAAGGTTGGTTATTTATCAAAATGGCATTCCTATTGTGACGTTGCAAAAATCTATAATTAAAGCAACTAGTAGTGACACCTTTCGTGGGTCTGCTCAAGCTCGTAGGATGATGGTTTTTCTGAAATTGTGTCATGCGAACTAATTACATGTTTATTAATTATTTGAAATAAATAAACATATGGACATATTTTCCCGCATTCTATTGATAAACAATGTCTAAATTCGAAATGACTACTAGATCAGAAGAGGAGGATGATTCCCAAGGACAATCGATTGAGGGTCCTGTTAAAATGGTGAAAGGTTTTTTTCCCTTCATGGCGTGACGAGGATCACGTTTTGGGAGAGGGGATGACCAGACTGTGTCCAAATAACCCGATGGGTTTTCTGTAAGTCCAATTAAACCTGATCCTTGTGAGTATTGAACCATTTTCTTTGTTCTCGTTTTAAAACCTAGGTCTCAGTTGTGAGTTTTGACACGAGGATGTTGTTTCACGTCTGGCTGATTAAGTTAACTCTGTTGAAATAGTTCTCATGCAACGTTAAGACGTGATGCCTTGGTGTAGCCCCGTGGTCAGATTATTTGGAATTGATCCGGGTGCGGACATTTATGAGGTTAACCCTTGAGTTGTGGCCATCTGTTAGTGAATAAGGCCTTAAAGAACCGTCAAATGGTAAATGAGGGAAGCTCGCCGCTCCAGGTAACAATACCGTCACTGTCTTAACCCGTAGGCCACGTTTATGCATGTGAACATAGGCACTATCCTGTGTTTGACGCCAAGGGTCATGATTCCGTCTATTGAACGGAATATACTGAGAGAACACCGAGTTTAACTGAATTGTCATAATTTCACCAATGAGAGAGTTAGGCCTTTTGTAAGAACTAGGTAGTAAGACCAGTTGTTATAAATTATTGTGTCTCGGGTAGCTTTATACGAGCGATATTTTCCCTATATGAACCACAATGGGTCGATACTTATTCGGTTGAGCTAGAAGTTATAAAGCAGTTCATCTCACGGACTTACTAAAGCGACTCTGAGTTATTGTCTTAGTCTCATTGCAGGTGTGTACTCCGACACAACTAGGAACGGAGACCAAGTTTTGTCGGAGTGAACACCTAAGTGTGTGGGAAGGGTTTGGTTAGTGGCCCGCCACAATTGATGTTTTGTACCTCAATTTTCTGTGTATTACAATAAACTTTGTATTGTGTAAGAAGGTACTTATTTAATTGAATCATTCCCGTACAGGTTATACCCTATAAATTTACTTTATCACGGTGGTAAGTAGTATAATACTATATTGAAACCATCAACATCTTGTTTCAAAAGATAGCTACAAAACCAACAAAAACCGGGTTACACAATTATACTAAGCTATGGACACAATGCTTCCACAAAGCCGAATTTAATATAGTTATATTAATTCAATCACCTACACCCATGATAAAATGGCGTGAGTTTATATATGTATGTACATTTCATCAGTGACGCTCACTAAACCCAGTAAACATTCATATAATTATAATCCTATGATTTTGAGGCGACTTAGGTAAAGCAGGATGGCATCGAAAACCCTTTCATTAGCACAGCTTCCGAAAACTCCAGAACGTTGTATCAGTATCTAATTAATAGGTCGGTGAAAAAGTTTTTTCGTATTTTATATGTATAAAGTTGTAGTAAAATCTCTTTGGCTGCACTGTTTGTATCTGGCAGATTTTGATACCATTAAATAGATGACAATTAAAAAAATTAAAACGATTTCCCGCAATTTTTCAACTGTTTTCTGGTCGCCGAAATGAGTGAATCTAACGAAGAAATTCGATACATTTTGAAGTTTTATTACAAAAAAGCGACAAATGCGACCCAAGCCGCGAAAAAAATATGTGACGTTTATGGACTTAACGCTGTGTCAGTAGAGTAGCACAAACTTTAAGTTGGTTCAAGCGTTTTCAGACAGTCGCCCTGTTACGGATAAAGTCGGTGTCATTTTTGAAAAAGTGGATGAAGGGCATGTTAGTAGTTACGACATAGCTGAAGAGTTAGGGGTTGACCACAAAACCGTTTTGACCCATTTTAAAAAGTCTGGGCATACATAAAAGGTCTTCCTCGACTTAATATTTAATCCACAAAACATGTACACCTAATTTCGTGGAATCAACATCATAGGTTAAGGCCACTGATTGTTTTGTGGGTACGGTCAGTGATAAAAGTCGATTAAAACTGCTACTTTTACACATCATAAATTGATAACATTATTCGATGTAATGGTATTTCAGCGCTACTTATGCGCTGAAAGTTAATATTCTTTTGATTTCACTTCTATTCCGTTTAATTAAATATTTAGTTTATTAATAATTATTTAAAAAAAACTGAGCAAATAAATCTCTCCTTTACTATTTCTTTCTTTCTCTAGCTTTCCAACATAACAAACATGAAACCTGCAGTGTAGAGTCCAAAGGAGTAAGCAAAGGTGTAGGTACCAATCATCATCATCATCATCAGCCTATATTCGTCCGCTGCTGGACGTAGGTCTCTCCTAGTGAACGCCACTGAGCCCGATCTTCGGCTCTCCTCATCCAGTCCCTGCCAGCCGCCTTTCAAAAGTCGTCACTCCACCTAGCCGGCAGGCATCTCACACTACGTTTGCCTAAACGCGGTCCCACGCGGTAGGTACCTATAGTTAACCGATATTTCAACAGTTATTTTAAAGTTGCACGTAAAATGCCGAGGCAATTGGCATAAACCGGCCAAACAAGGCTGACTGCAGGTTGCTGGCGACTGCTAGACCAGTGAGACAGCTTATCTCTGTCTTACTTTCTTATAAAGCAAGATGGAAAATTAATACCTCAAGACTTAATTATTACATAACAATGAAAAGCCTCGAGATACCAAAATATACATAGACTGTAGCCGTTTGCCACCCCATTTCTATACTAACCAAATAGGTTTTAGGTTCAAACTATAACCTAGATGTAGGTTTCCATCCATTAAGAGCTTACGAGTTAGCGGTACGCCGATGCTAAGCTCTGTTGTTTTAACCGGTTTTTTCTTTTTCGTATATCAGCCATATGCCACGCTTACACTGCTTATTTGCTCCCGGGATTTTATAAAGAGGTTATAAGACCGCTTGCCATATGATGACGTTTCTATTTGTGTCGTTTTAGTTGTAGTACGTTTCCTAGCTTCGGAAAAGAAATCTTTTGGTGTGCGTTTTGGTTTGTATTTATTTTGATGTAGAAATATAAATTCCTTTAATGTTTTCGTGGATTTTGTGTTTTCTTTTGTTATTTTTTTGGTCTTTTGCTATTAAATTTTTCTGACCCACTACCTCGGGCCTTGATATATAATAATGCTTTTACAACAAAAGTAATTTTATTTGTCGGCCTGAAATTAATGGAGTGTCACGCTGATTGCTTCAAGTGCCTATAAGCCAATATGCATATATTATCACGGGACACTTTAACAATCTGAATAGGTATTACTTTTACTATACCTACCTATCGCTTTAGCAGAATAACCCGAATTCACTTTAGTGACAAAGTCAAATCATTTATTTCAAATAGGCACTTAAAAGCCACTGTTTAACGTCAAACAATTCGGAAGTAAACTCAAATTGCAATTGAGAGACTGTTTTTCAAGTTATGTTTAAACAAGAACACCACAGACGTTGTACTAGAAAACACTAACGGTGTCTTCTGATGCAGCGAAACAATTCAACCCAATTTACATCTCATTACAACAAAGATCAACCAACGATTACTTAACACCACTTACCCAACCTCGTTACTTACAAACTAAACCCAGAAACGTATTTTCTAAGAAGTACGCCGACATCAGCCGACATGTCTTAATGTCTGAAGCCAAGTGACACGAATGGAAGGCAAAAGGCTTACCGTGCTCTCGAGTCCGAGATGGGGATTGCTTGTAAGCCGGCCACCTATCTTGGAAACCGGTCTCCGCTGGCGTGTTGATTGAACGACTGACGGGAATGCTAGTGGTGTTGTGATTGAAATGCGGATGTGTGGATGTCACTTGATTAGGTTTTCCGATGGCACTGTTTAGTTGTAAACAGTAGTGCTGTCGGTCTATTTTGTAAAATCTCACCATGAGAACTTACCAGAAATGAGGTTCAAATGAGCTGTCACTGCTGTAATTAGTAGTGTCCAATCCCTAGCATCAGTTACATCGCCTAAGTTTACACGATGCGATTTTAACAGAATAGATAGACTGTTTATTTATTTATATAATTATGATTTATTATACACCACAAAATACATATAAAAAAAAAACAGACACTACAAAATAAATACTTTTTTTTTTAAAACGTTGCCCCACACTAGGAACTTCTCCTGTATTGTGCGTGCGTTTACAATCACTTATACTCATATACACAAACAGCCAGACCCGGAACAACTACTTGCAGGTCATACAAATATTTGTTCCGTGCGGGGGTCGAACCCGCGACACGTAACGCAGCAGTCAATCGCTTAACCACTGCGCCAACCGTGCCGTCAATGGGCAGCGTTATCGCTTTCTTCTTTAAGATTGGATTAGAATCTAAGCATAGTATAAAACTAAGTCGTGTGTCTATCTGTGTGATTTTCTGAAACACACACACGCACACACTAAACCGAATTTTGAATCGGTTTTCACCATCATTAAGAGCATTTATTCCTGAAGGTTTATGTGTTTAGTACATTCATATTTAAGTAAGGTGTAGCTCAAAAATATCCATGTTTTGACGTATAATCAGAATCACATCAGTACATTGCACTTGTGTGGAGCAGGGGCGGTCGCTTAGTTATTATATCTCGTACCTAAATAAGTCATCGCGGATTCACACCATCGCTTTATTTCGAGTTTTGAAGCGACGTTATGAGAATATCATATCATTGCATTTGTTGCACACTCGTTGTTTAGTTTCATGGCTTATTTTTAAAATCTCACTTCTACTATATTGTTTAAGATTTTTTCTGAGAACCTACCTTGTAGTATATTTTCGTATTTTGTCTAAAACAATTGTTTTAGTTTAAATTTAATGTTTATTAACAATTGTGGATTTTTTGAAATAAAATTATTCTCATAATAATATTAGGTAGGTTTGAATATTAATTAGGAAACCATTAGTGTTAATGAAAGCAGTGCATTTCACGAGACCTTATTAATGATCTTTACATTAATAAATAACATTCGCGTGCCGTTAATAGTCTTGTTTTAACGCGCTGCATGCAAACAACCTCTCTAAAATGCTATAAATATTAGGTAAATTTTGTTTTTAATAATGTCTTTCACACTATTTTTATAAAGGCATAAAAGACAATAATATTTTAAAAAGTATCTCAATTTTGTTTCAATGTATTATGGTAAGGACCATTCATTAGATGTTGCTAACAGTTAAAATTTGATAGGAAGACAAAGGAACCAGGAATTAATCTCTAATGCCTGCTTATACCTACCAGCAACAGTTCCATTTTAATTATTATATTTAAGGCTTTAAGAAAAACGATGAAACGAAATGAATTTAATTAATTTCTCATCACTTGGCGCACATTAAATATTCTCCATAACTTCAAACGGAAATTATTTTGAGCGACAGTGACCTTAATTTTGACATTCATGACATTTGTTGATATTTATCTGCCTTGAGGTTACTTAACTGAAAATATTAATTATTTCAGCCAACATTGTATCCATAATTTATGTGTTGGGCACTTGTCGGTGTTGCAATCGCCGTATTTTCAACACGCAATGAAAATAGTCAGATGTTTAATGTGAAATCTTTGTCTGTGTGTTTATCTTTGAAATTGTAGCTTTTAATTGAATGAAATCAATAAGGTTTTTTTTTTCGAAAACTAAATAAAATATAAAGTCCTCAAAGACTGACTGGAACAGTTTTTTTTTACCAACAAACATGTTTACGGATGGCGGTAAATAATCTCAGATATGCTTGCAATAACCGTAAAGTAAATATTGCAGTTTCATACCACAGTGTACTATCCGTCAATAGTCACGGAGTATTGCCGATTCACTTGTCACAAAATTCTCTAAACTAGACCATATCACCAAAATGTTGTCTATTCCTGTCAAACTACGTTTCCCATTCTGAAATTGACTAAAGTGACACAACCTAACTATATCAAAGTTTGACAGCACTAAAGTCATTTTAGTTATTCAATTTAGTGAAAATGGCAGTTTTGCTATTTAATTCTGAATGTGACGTTTTTCACCAAAAATTTTGATTTTCAAACTAAATCAGACTATTTTTAATCGCGATTAAAAAGGTGTGAAATAAAATTAGTTGTCATGAACTAAAATTTACAAAGCACATATCTCTACTAGTTCTTGAAAGTTTGGATGCTTGTGAGTTTGGAAATCATTATGGAAGGAATGGTATGTTCTTGCAGCTATTGTCGATACACGACATATCAAACAGACAGACTCGGACAAATTCAAGATGTCAATGATAGGGCTTTCCTACGGCAATGAGAATACCGGAGATTGTTAACGTACCTACAGAACGAAAAGCCGGATTATCTTTTCTCAAGATCACAATTTTATTAGTAAACTACGTTTTGCCCCCGGCTTCGCCCGCGTATAGATCATAAAAATCCTGTTAATTCTTCTCCATTAGAAATACATATATAGGTACTTACCTATTTGCCATCTTTCATGGCGTTCGGTCAAACAGTGTTGCAGTTTACTCTAGACTTACAAAATAAATTACTCTTTTAAAAAAAAAATACTCCTAAACACTTCTAAAGATTCTAATTATATAAATTCAATCATGATTCGAAAGACACGTAGCGCCATCTAGCGCCCGAAAGCAATTGTGACCGTCGACAGTTATTGTTATTTCCCTCGGGAACGGCATTTTTTTCTGGTAGAAAGGTACTCTATATCCTTTTCTGTACCCCTGAGAACGTATATGCAAAACTTCATGATGGTCGGTTCACTGGTTTAGCTGTGAAAAGGTATCAAACAAACAAACTGACTTGCTTTCGCATTTATAATATTATTAATTAGTATAGCTAGGAAGTTAGGATTAGGACTACCTTTATTACGCTGAAATAAATAGCAAGGTAATCATCCTATCTGAATCGATTTTTAAATGGTGAAACTACACCATTGATCTCAATAAAATTAAGGGATTTTTTCTTATTGAAATCCAAAAAAGTATCGCCAAAGTTACATTACAAATACGTTACCGAATATAGGTTATTGCATCATAATTTATTAAAATATTAACATTAATAAATAGTTTTACGTCGTCATAATGATGTATTGCTGTTTATATCCTCCCTGTATTTCATTTAAACAGTTATTGTTAAACAATTAATGATAAATATTGGATTTTACTCGGGTTTTTTTGCAGATCATTTCATTCACTCTTTTTTTTAATTTCCGAACAATTTTGGTCTATGGTCTACTCAACTTACCGATTGTCAAAGTTGATTTTAGTTGCGTCAAATATGTTTTTATGTTTAGAGAATCTTGTTTGCTGAATAGTTTTTATGATTCTCTAAACCAAAAATTTTTGTGATAGTATAGTTTAGTTCGATGTACAAGAGAATCGACACCATTGTCTACAAAACTAAATTAGTAACGTTATCTAATTGCATTCGCTTAAAACATCATAAAGTAGCCCGCTTTCAACGAAATTCTCGCTTAAAACGTCTTATTTGAATTACGTCTCCAAACTATTTATCTAGCGACACATCCCTAGTTAGGAAACGTCTTAATGAGCTCCGAGCCAACTAGTGGGCTTGGCAAACAACACCTTCCCCATAATCTCTCACTTAATGCACTCCACTTTGTAAAAACTTGCCAAGTCCCACTCTAATTACGTCCCTATTTAATAATTATGAAATAATTCTTCGGGAAAACGTTTTGATGGTGCGTCAGGAGTTCTGAAAGGTAAACCGGACTGAGTACTTTAAAGTGGGTATAATGTTGAGCAGCTCTAGAAGTTTTAAGGTGAGAGTGTATTTATTTTGTACGATTGTTTTAATTTCTTGGTGAAGTAATAAAGAGTTTGGTGAGGTCAGGAAATTGTGGAGGAGGTTGTTACGAGTATATAGATCTGCTGTTTTTTTTTTTACTCATATGAGCTATAAAATGGAATTATTACTTCATATTCGCAATAATTACTTCATTTAGGAAATCCTGGCCACAAATGTTATTAAAAGCCATACAGCTTAATATGATTAGTTACACAATGTTAATTTACCCACAACTCCAAAACTTTCTTACAACCAAAACTTCGCCATATTTAGAGCAAGTTGAACCTGACTCAATTTAAATCAACAGAACACATAAAGCGGAGGGTACAAAGATAGTTGTACCAAATGTAGTACTGACTTCGTCGGTCTTATCGACCCTGGCCGATGTCGGTTGTGTTTATGATAATTCCCGCGAACAGTGCGAACTGTCGGTCGGAATTACCGCGGAGGCGTTTACGGGTTTATCCCGGTTCTGGCGCTACATTACGCGAAGTTGTCGACGAAGTTACCGCATAGATGAATGGAGAAGACCCACAAATGTTGTCTCTGAATTTATGTTATTGGATGCAAAGAAGAAAACCAGTTTTATCAAATGATATCGTATAACCCAGTCACTGGGTCGTGTAGGTCAGATAGGCAGTCTCTGCATGTAAAATACTGATATTCAGTTGCATCCGGTTAGCCTGGAAGCTGACCCCAAAATTATTGGGAAAGGGCTAGGTAGAGGATAATGATGGAAGCCAAGAAGCAGATGTTTCGTTACCTGACAATCAGTGGTTACTGGCACTATGAAGATCACACGTCTATTCGGTGAAAACATCACCGTGAAAACTTAGGTGAGTTTGAAGTCAGCAGCTGTCAATATTGTCCATCCCATTAGATAGAATGACAGTTCACTACAAGATCACTTCACCTAAGTATCCACGGTGATAATTTTACAAGGGTATCGCACGTGCGTTGCCATCACACAGCCAAAGCGGTAAGAAAACTCATCTCTCGTGTACTATGACGATGCACGACCAATAACAGATTAGCTCATTGGAATAATAAAAATCTTACATTCATTCATTCATTGGCAGACAACCGCCTAAACCGCAATTTGCCACAGGAGACAAACATTTTCCTTATATAGCTAAAATTAGCACTGTGGAAGTGTTTTTGAAAATTCACCCCCTTAATGGGTTAAATAGGAGATAAAAATTCGAACGGAAGATCGTCCTTTTTGCCGTTGGAAAGCATCAGGCACACGGCTTGTGCTGTGATAAAATCAGTAAGCCAATTAGCAAGATGATAAAAGGGATTGATTGACCAAACAAAAATACAAATATAAAATGTTTATTTCTGTACCAACTAGTATACATTAGTTTATGATTGGAGCCTCCTTTTAAGCATGATGGGGTCTGTGTTAGGAGACTCCGCACCTCCATGGCTTTGGCTGTTTGTACATACAACTTACAAAGTTATAATATTATTATTATAGTATTTTTTCTTTTTTTGGGTTTTCGTTTCTTGAATTACATTTCTTCGTTTTAGCTAAAATAATATATTTTTCTCGAGCGCGTGTAGCGTGCTTTATTGCCAATAAAGTATAATTATTATAAACAAACGAACACAAAGTTTCTGTTTGTTTGTTCAAACGGTCTTATTACAAAACAAGGTTTTTCTTTAGACATTAAACAATCGAGCCTGTTTTTGAAATAAGAAGCTAACAGAAATCGAAATACAGTTCCTTTAACAAAACTGACAACTTAGTCCGGTCTTAGGTTGTCAATTTTGTATTAAGAACTTCGGCATAAAGTTCCAAATACAAAAACTGGCTCGAAGGTGTAGGCTTGGACTGAAGTTAGATCGTGTTTTGTAATAAGACGGAAAGAGATCCACAAATAAATTGGGGATAGTTTGAGCATTGTATGTTGGACATAGTAATAGTAGAAGTTTGTCTAAAAATAATTGGTTCTCGGTCCGATGTTGTACGTACTCAAGTAATTGCTGATAGGTTTCACCCGTATCCGTGTACCCGTATCGTATTATAATACCTTCCTTTGGTATATTCGGTCGCAAAAAGGTCGATCTCAGGACTATTCCACAAAGAGCTCCAGTTCCTAAATTGCCAAGACCTGATTTTGGTTTTGATTTCTACACAGAACTATTTAGTATTCGGATGACCTACATTGAGAGTATTCTTCGTCGATTTATGCCCATTAGTTCTGTCAATTGTATCAGCGTGACTACGTACTTTCTAACTAACTGCTAACTATTCCTTTGATGAAGCAAAACCGTTTTGGATTTTTATTGAAATTCCTGAAAGTTATAAATAGGTAAGTGCGATTTCCTGGGAATCAAAAATATGAAAGATATTTAAAATATTTCGATGAGACCTTATTATTTAATAAGCCTTCTGAATTTTCTTTCGTTGTTGGTACTGCACTGTATACATAGAAATAGGTACGAGCCGTGTAATTAATAGGTAGAGTTTGGCTGCGGCGAATGCCCGTTATTAATTTTGTGTTAGTTTTCAGTCACCGGCGTTGGTGATTGATGTCGTATTGCTTTTCACTTGAGAATGTGTGACTTTGCGCCATAGTTTACTTATGGACGTTGTAGGCGGTAGGTGTGTCTTGGTTAAATAATTATGTATGTAAAGCTCGTCTGTGTTTTGAGAAGTGTTTAGTAGATTGCAGTAACCGTTTGTGTACATTTTGTCTCTCGTTTTTTAAATAAAATATTAAATTTATTTATAGTCGTAGTTAGTATTTTTGTTTTTATTTTTATTTGTTGTTGTTTTAATAAATGCAATTCTCTTCCTTTCTCTTTAAATCGTGGTGTATAGATTAGTCAGACAACAAGATTAATAACGGGGCTTTTAATCCTAATGCATTATCACTAGTGATCGGATATTCGGATGCATATTCACCTAAAGTTGACATGTTGGCTCAAAGAATGCGCTTGTAAATCGAAAAAAATCCGAGGTTCCGGGATCGACAAATTTAATACCAAATTTGCAGTTTGGTATCTACCTATCTACTTTACAATGTCGAGATAAGATAACGGAGTATATATATATTAAGAATAATTCATGTAGATAGATACCTATTGAAATACCTAGGTACGTTTATTTTTAATTTATATAACTGAGAAGGAACAGGAATGTTATTTTCGGCAAGCTTTCCTCCTCGTACATCTTCAGAAAACAGGAAAATACCACGAACAGATAGCGTTGATCTTCTTTAATTATTTCACAAACTTTATAAATTACGATAATCACAAATATCCGCGATGGAAAACGATGGAGGTTGTGGGGTTATCCGCCCATGCGCACGTTCCTTGGCAGACTGGCTGCCTGACAATGACACCCCCCTATTAAAAATGACATTAGTTGACAGTGACAACTGACAGACAGGTGGAATAACCTGACATTAGTTGACAGTGACAACTGACAGACAGGTGGAATAACCTGACATTAGTTGACAGTGACAACTGACAGACAGGTGGAATAACCTGACATTACTTGACAGTGACAACTGACAGACAGATGGAATAACCTCACTACCGCCTTCTTGTCACAAATGTTAGAACTTTCGTAATCTATGGCCTCCTGCTGCGACATTTATTTTTTTTAAAGTCGCTTCCTTACCCGACCGATTCCGTAACCCGACTAGTTATGCATTCCCAGTGTTCCTGGCATAAAGGGATAAAAAAAAACAAGAAACTGCTTCCGTACTTCATGGCAAAAATTAACTTTAAGTAAATAAGCATCCGAATACCTGATCTCTGATCATCACAGATAGATACTCTGTCGATGCACCCTATTCTACGCGTGATTATATTTTGCCGCGTAACGGGTATTTACTCGGTTCGGTTTCAAAATTGAACTCAGCACCAGCTCTTGAAAGCGAGTACTAATACACCTACTAGAGTTACAGGTACCGAGGTAGTTAAGTCACTTGGATATCTACTTAAATCGAGGAACCGGGGCGTCCGTCCCATACCTTAGGCAATTTATAGACTTGTGGAAGCTCCGTGAGAAGCTGGAGATTACGTGAGATTTCTGCCTGTATTATATTATTTAAATATTCTTTCGTGGAAAAGAAAGTTATTAAGTTGCTAAGTAGTCGTTTTTGTTAAGTCTTTTTCATCAGATAAATATTGAAATGTAGGTATTGTTTTAAAGTCTGAATGTAGGTATTGTTTTAAAGTATAAATGTAGGTATTGTTTTAAAGTCTGAATGTAGGTATTGTTTTAAAGTCTAAATGTAGGTATTGTTTTAAAGTATGTAGGTATTGTTTTAAAGTCTGAATGTAGGTTTGTTTTAAAGTCTAAATGTAGGTATTGTTTTAAAGTCTGAATGTAGGTATTGTTTTAAAGTCTGAATGTAGGTATTGTTTCAAAGTCTGAATGTAGGTATTGTTTTAAAGTCTGAATGTAGGTATTGTTTTAAAGTCTAAATGTAGGTATTGTATTAAAGTCTGAATGTAGGTATTGTTTTAAAGTCTAAATGTAGGTATTGTTTAAAAGTTTAAGAGTCAAGACAAAATAATAACATAACATCACGCCTGTACTCCCGAAAGGATTATACAGAGGTCCACCTATAGTACACTCACATTTCGCCAGCTACGTTTACATCCCATGTAATAGTGGCAACCGGACAAAACCTGACTCTGGACTGCTACTGAAAAAATTCAGATGTTAAAACCAAATAACACGTTTTCCTGACCCGTGAATCGAATCAAGGATCTCGTGCTTTGCAATAGCGCTTGCGGCCACTAAACCAAAGAAGCAGTCAGATAGAAAGAATACCTACTATGACATTGGCAGAATTGACCATACTTGTCTATTTTATTTATTTATTATTTTAACCCCTTAGACGTACCTTCTGACCTTAGTACAGATGCTCCGACACTCTTTACCCTACAAAAGAAATTAATAAGAATCTTCGTAAACATTGATCAAACTGACAGCTGCAAACCCTACTTTCTAAAACATAATATTCTAACCCTCCCCAGTATTTACATTTTAGATACATGTAAATTTGTCCGTAAGCATCAGAAGTTCTACACAAAACGCGAAGATATCCAATCACAGTACACACTTAGGCACCGATCTAAGCTGAACATACCAACATCCAAGCTAAAAATGCAGTCAACCCCCTACGTAATGTCTATAAAAATACAAATAAATTTATAAAAAAACCTTAAAAATTTACTGATAAAGAAGTGTTATTACTCCTTAGATGAATATTTAAATGATAAACATAAATAATAGGGAAAAAGTATTAATAATAATGTGGAATGAATTATGAGTAGAAGGGAACGTATGAAGAGGTGCGAGTGAAAGGTGTATGAGTGAACGGGAGAGGGAAAAAAAGGAATATGGCGGAACATGAAGAAAAGACGTACGACGAGACGATGTGTAAAGAGTTTAAAAGTTTTCTTGTGTTTTAAAAAATATAGAAGTTTTCATCGACACGGCTCTTTTATTTCACCACACGATCCCACAATAATTATAGCAATAACATTATCAATAATAATGTAATTTATATACTAAAGGTATATAAAGGAAATTACTAATATAATAATACTAATATTGATAACAATAATTATTGATAATCACGCAATTTATAGTTATGTCTAAAATATATTAATGATACGATAATTATTAATAAATAATATAACAATAACAAAATTATATATAAATAATATAGCAAAAATAATAAATACCTACTTATTAAAGCAATAATAATTATAAAAAAAAAACTATTTATTTAAATTAATAAACATAATTATGACACTTAATTATGTACAGGAATGTAAAAATAATCTAAAATATTTAAGTACATTTTGATAGTTATTTAATAGATAAGCGAAATGGCAATATTTTAAATCTCCTAAAACAAGGCTTCCTCTGTCCTACCCTTTGGCTGTGCCCTACGGGGTCCATAATGATCTAAATTATATAGTTGCCACCTTTTTTTTTTGAAGGTAGGAAATCATCAAATAACTTATCCCGCTCTGGGCAGAGCGGGAGGGCGTGTCAGACTCTTACTGACTTAAACACACCCGTGTTCCTTCAGTTACCTGTGCCAGGGGCCACGGTGTCCCTCTCGGACTTTCCCGCAACCCTGGCAGGCATCGGCCCTATAAGCGGACCCCGTCATTGATGCTGACATCTCTTTGAGGCGCGCGTGGAACACAACGCGCCATCGACCCGGGCCTGGACCTTATCGAACGGCGAGCTGCCCATTGCTCGCCGTTCGCAAGCCCGTGCCTACGGTGGCCGGGAATCAGCTTGAGATTCCCAATGCCCAGGGCGTCTCCTGCGGCGCCTACGGGCGTGATGGCGCGAATTTTGCCTCTCCCTCACTCGTTCCGCCTCCTCCTTCGCGAAAATTACTGCTTCGCAAAAGGAGGTGACGGATTCCCAAGCCCTCTCGCTCCGTTCCATGGCCTGGACCGGGGCCGGACGCGAGAGATCGCCACCGCCAATCGCCTCCACGAGGGCACCGCGGTGCTCCGCTCAAGCCGGGCAGACCTCCACCGTATGCTCCACTGAGTCCTCCGGGTGATCCACACAATGGTGACACCCGGGCGTTTCCTCCCGCCTTATCCGGAACAGGAACCTCCCGAAACAACCGTATCCGGTGAGGACCTGCATCAGGCGGAAGCTGAGGACGCCGTGGCACCTCTCTAGCCTCAAAGAGGGGACTTATCGCGGCAATTGTGACGTGCCCAGCGCTGGGTTGCGACAGTCGCACTCTCCATGCCGCCCTGAGATTCCGCCGGAGCTTTGTCCGCTGTGCCGTGATTTCTTGCGGCAGCGGAGTTACGCCTTGGCGTTTTGCCTACTCGCGCTACTCCCATATGTGCGCGAGGACTTTTGCCTCCAGATCCCATGGCCGAAATCCGGCAAGGAGGCTCACCGCCACACCGGAGACCGTACGGTATCCCCAGACCAGCCGGGTGACCATGACCCTTTGGGGCGCGTTCAACCGGCGGGCTGGCCGCCACCTCAAGGTACGCGCCCACACCGGTGCCCCGTAAAGGGCCATGGACCGCAGGAGCCCCGCGTAGAACCTCCGGCAATATTGTTACAACCTAAGTACACATTATGGTAAAGCAATAAAGTATTGAGTATTCTCACAGATTAAACATTTTTATAAGTACCCGGATCCAATGGAATTGTACTTATCAACAAAAAAATCACACATCGGAGATACGTCGGCACCTATGGGGTGTTCCCAAAACCCATACAGCCCGGGCCGAACCGTATGACCCAATCCTTTTTACGCGTTTGGATAATGTGATTAAAGTAAATCAAGCAATTTCAATAAGTGCTTCAATGTACTTTGCACTAAATCTACATATTTTATTCCTTTCCTTTTCGACAATAAATTCGGAGGACGAGCGTAGAAAGGCATAATATTGATGTAAATAACTTTATTGGAATTCTGTTCATGTTTTTGGCGCTTTATTGCGAATAGTAAATTTCGATCACTTAGAGAATGCAGCTTGCTTTTGCAACATAGTGCTTTCTACGAATTCTATGTGATGTAGTAAAGTTTGGAACTAAACTGTAGGTGATTTTATTGAAAACGCTATTTATTCTTTTGACTTTGGGGTAGATTACGTTCTTTCAGGATGAGCAGAGATTCATGTATATTCAAAATCAAAATCAAAAGTCATTTATTCAAATTAGGCTGAGAATCAGCACTTTTTGAACGTCAACATCACATAAGACAGTCCCCCCAAAACGCCCACCCTTCACCACTTCCTAGTGCTTTAGCTGGGAAGAAAAAGTGGCGAAACAAACTCCCCTGCAGCACTGCTGTCTGTCCAGTTAGAAGAACTGGATTCTTTATAGTAATAAGTAATTAACATTACGAAACACAAAAACATTAAAATTATTTGTCAGCTAGCACACGCCAATATTTAAAACTATACTCAAGCAGTAATAAATAAATTAAAAAACAAAAACGCAAACAGAACTTAATACATAATAAAAAGCCTCCTGGCATAAAGGGCGTGCCCGCTGACATATGCAATGCTGCATTATGTTTATATGTTTAAAGCTGTAACTTGTAGCCACAAATGATAAACTAGGACCTTTGAAGTAAAATAAACAAACATTAATTACTAATAACAATAACAAAACCATGGTCAGCAAGATGGCCATATTGACATAAATACCTCATTTACACCAATTTGTTTTCGATATTTATGCTACCAGAGTTTAGGTTAGGTTTAGATTTTTTACTCCAACACTTTTTAAATAATTATACTAAAAACTTACAAATATTTTAAATCGATTGACTTTTAAGTGTTAAAAAAACTTTCTTTATTACAAAAAAAAATACAAACGATTCCCAAAACCAAAATCACTGACTGAAGCTATTTTTCAATTCGTACCCGGTGTTTTTTTTTAGGAAGTCAGTTGTTTTTTTTTTGTAATAAAGTTTTTGTTTTTCAGTTTTTAGTGGCAGTACCTACCTCACACAAATTCGTATACCTTGCTAAGTAAATAACACTACAGTTATTATAACATATCATCAACATACAGTAAGTGGAAAAATTACGTATTATTGAAACTAACTCAAAAACCTCTCATCAGAACTTAACCAAATGTATATGGGACCACCCTATAAGTTTACCCTTTCAAACAAAAGAAGAATTTTTCAAAACGGTTTATAAATGACGGAGTTATGAGATAAAAATATTTTTTTTTAAACATTGATTGAATTGAGTACCTCCACCTTTTTTTTGAAGTCGGTTAAAAAGTAATGTTCTCTAAAAGGCAGCTTATTTTCAGCAATAAACCGTTTACAGAATGAAATGTTTAGTTTAAAAGTAGTCCAGCAATTTTAAAATAGTCGCTCCTATTTTCAGATAAGATAAAGCAATACAATGTAATAAATAACCTGACAGCAAATAAACCAGGGGTTCTAAATAAGGTGCTTACTTTGAATTCTTTTGAAATTTCCAGAGCTTTCCAATTCGTTGTTTTAGAAGAATTTCTTGGCAATGTATCAGAAATTGCCGTTTCTATACGGACTATGTTTGAAAATGGTGAAGCTAGCATTCTAACTATGATGTCGTTGCGAGCACGTTTTTAGCAGAACCGAACTGTACAAACAGGGGAAATGTGTGGGTATAAGCTGGTGTTTTTGAAAAAATGTACCGGAATTTTTCTTTGAAGCGAATTTCTTGTTCATTTAGGTACAATGTTAGTTTGCGCTTTTTGTTGATTTCGTTACGTCAGACATATTGGAGACTCCTTTGTCCTTTCTGTTAAAGCTAGGATATCCTACGTTTATTTAAGAGTACTTTACTTTGTTTAGATCTTTTACTAACTGTGAAACGACTGTCTGTGTTATAAAGAAAAAGATTGCCATGTTTCTTTCACTTTACGACGACATTTAAATCGCGTTGGTCGTCGTTAAGATTAAAAAAAACTTTTGTCAAACAATTCTCTCTAACGTTATTTCGCCCGTATTCATTTTTACTTGTCCAAAAATAACATTAGCCCCACGCCCCAAAAGCGAGCATCACTACAAAAGCGTAGTTTTATTTGGCCTAGTAACGCTGTAATTAGTGCCGTGGCTACACTGCTGCAATTTAAACCCCACTGATGAGTACTAGGTAGTTAAAAGTACAGCAATGATTAATTAGCTCACATGGGATTAAACGTGACTGATTATATGCAGCACTTTTAATTTATTTTTATTTGTTTTAAAAGTTTTATGGCAAGCAAGGTTTTGCTCCTAATATTTTCACGTTACAATTCATGATCTTTGCATTTTCCTGCATTATTTCTTTAAGTTCTGGAAGTACCTAGTTACATTTGCTTAATACACCTGGGGCTTGCAAATCAAGACCCGCGACAGCGGTTCAGGCAAAATTAAAATTAAAAGGAACAAACAACAAAAATCAAAATACTGTTGTAATTTATGAATTTTTTATCAAAGAAAACATTTAAAACATGTTTCATATGAAGATTTGATTGTTTTCCAGACCTATAATTTATTTGTGTGTACTTTTTGTACAATGATTTGTTATTAAATAGACTCAGGTGCAAATCACACACTGCCTGACTACCGCTTGATGTCGAAACGCGTATGTGTTTCGGTAATTGAAACTTTTAATGAATCCTCGAACAGAGAGCCCTTTCTCGTAATTTGATATTTGTTTTAGCTCACCTTCAAACTCCAAATAAATATTACGTTAACATATAGGTACCTACATAAATGGGAGATTTTATACATATATACACATTATTATAATATGTAGTACCTACCCCATTTTCATAGCCTGCTTAATTTGAATTGAGGTAATTTGAAGCCTTAAATTGAGTTTTTGGTATTTTAACTGACTAGAGTTTGTTACCGTCAAGAAGTCTTGTTATTGAAGCAATGTGTTATTTTCAGGGAAAGCTTATTTTAATTTTAAATCTGATTTTCTATAACTATCTGATTTCTTAACTGTCACTCTCGTATGTAAGCCAAATACACTCGCGCATTCCTGAATTGAGCCATCGTGCATTTTCATGTACGATTTAAAGGCCTAAATTATCGAAATAGTGATGAGTCGAACAAAAAGTTTTGATGCAGTTTTGAAAATGACTTTCATTTTGGTGTCATCACTGTTCCGAATTTGTATTCACGACCATTTACTCCATTATACTTCTATACAAAAAAGTGCAGGGTGGCTCGATAGTTCGGAAGAAATCTTAAACGTCACAAGCATGGTCGACTTTTTCAGAAAGTTTCTTGTTAATATTACCATCAAAGCCTTTTTAAATATCAAGCGATGTCTTTGGTAACAGCCGCAGAAGTAATCACAATCATGTGGGAACAGCATCTTTGCGTAAACTCCAAAACAATGAACAAATGCACGCAGTTAAAGCTCAGTAATCATAAATTAATGCACGTTTAATTAGGGGGACATACTCTCAAGATAAAGCCATGCTCGTGTCTTCATTATAACACCATGAAGGATTTGTATTCATCGTCAACTCACACTTAACGAGCTTGCCTTCCATAAATTCAGCAAATCCCGCTGAATCCCACAAAGCGCTGCGAGAAAGCGCGTCCTTAGACGTTTCGTCACTCGACCGTGATTGTGACTACAATTTGATGAATTGCTTCACTTTTCACTCATTTTCTTTGTATAAATTACCACAAGCAAAAACCAACCCCAAAACCTCACCCCCAAAGTTGATATTCAACTGTCTTGTTTCGTTCTTTAAGGTTGTCTCCCACAGTGTCTCGAGACATTCCTATAACCCGGCGGTTTTGAGGACGTCGCTTTTGCAACAGTGTCTACACTAATTAAATGTCGCACAGTCCTTTACAAGATCATATGGCGGATTTCTTGGCGTACAAACGATTTGCACAGAAGTCGTTGAGGGAAAGTTTTCAGATTGAACGTGACCCCACTTAGAAGGCTAGTTGCCCTGTAATGGTATCTTTATTAGTGTTATTAGTTCATAACTATGAGTGGCTGAAGTCTGTCTTAAATGGGCCGCTTTTGTTTGTTACTTTTTTTTTAAACGACTGTTTATATAGATGTCTAACGACAAGTACGTTTGATGAATATGTGTATGATGTACCTACTAACACAAGGTCGGACGAAAATTTTGAAATGGTAAAGCTGGCAACAAATATTTAAGCGAACAGGACCGCTAAAAGAAAAGTAATACCTAATACACACATAGTACACAGAAGTTCACAAGATTCACAAAAGACATATTTAAAGGGGTGTATAAGTTAGTTGCATACAAGGCAAGTTTAAGTAGGTACTTAAAAAGAAATGAATGAGTAGATCACTAGCAGAAGAAATGGCCTCGTACAAAATATCTAAGTAATTATTGGTAATTATATTTAGATTTCCAAAAAGTCCACGTTAAGGTTTGGTTTTGGTCGTGCGTTAGAGCCTTTCAAGTACACAAACCTTCTTACTACTATTTTTGATAATACTTTTAATACTCTATTCAAGTATAATTTCTTAGAAAATTATTTGAACAACGATATAGTCTTTGAACGGCTTGAGATAATTATTCGATGAATGAAGTAGGTATTATACCTACCCAAGTCTGAAATCATATTCAAAACTATTTATGCCTAAGCAGCTTATAAATAAAGCTCTTAACATAAAATGAAGTTTAATGACACGTCAGAAGCTTGAACATTCTGAAATGAATTGATGAATATTTATAGGAGGTCTAAACAGCACATAGCCAAATTTTAACCCTTTGACCGCGCGTGTCGCATATATGCGACAAATATTTTCGTGTCCCTACCGCGCGTGTCGTATTTCTGCGACAGAAAACATGCATGATTTTTTCGTTCTATTTTCGTCCTAATAACTGTGTGGTACAATTAAAACGAAAAAAATTTGTTTTTTTCGATTTGTAGCCGCGCGCTAGGGGCACGGCCATTGATATTTAGCCACGCGCTTATAGGGTTAAAGTATGGCTGTAATGGACAAGGCAAGTGACAACGAAGTGTGACATTTTTATCCTAAACTAGTGAGTCGGTGCTTCACACGGTTTTTATGGCTTGGCAAAATATAGAGATTTCTTTATTATGTAGGGTGGCAGAGCCACCGGCCCATCGTGCTGCTCGACGAGGTGGGCAAGGTCTTTGAAAGAGTCACTGCAGACCGCCTTCTCGGGCGGCTGGTGCGGGTGAGGCCGGATTTGGCGGAGCGCCACTTTAATTTCCGCAGGAGAGCGCTCACCATCATGGTGGACGCAATCATGCGCGTGCGGGCCTTCACGACGAGGCATGCTGTGGCCCGGGGTGGGGTCGTCTTGGCGGTGTCTCTAGACATCACTGATGCCTACAATACCCTGCTCTGGAGTTGCATCAGGGAGGCACTCCGGTATCACCGGATGCCAACCTACCTCTGTCGTTTGGTCGAGGCCTATATGACGGACAGGGCTGTCATCTACCCCGGTCACCAGGGTGAATGGAACCAGCAAGAGATGTCGTGCGGTGTCCCACAGGGATCGGTCACGGGGCTGCATCTGTGGGATGTCGGCTACGACTGGGTTCTGCGCGCCGATCTCCCTAGCAGCGTCAGCGTGGTTTGCTATGCTGACGACACACTGGTCCTGGCGCTGGAGAAATCAATTGTCGAGAGGATCCGGCAATTGGGACTCGAGGTGGCCCTGCACAAGTCCGAGGCCATGTGTTTTCCTGGTCCTCGAAACGCATCACCGTCGGGTTCCGAAATAACAGTAGGAGGGGTTCACATCGGCGTCGAGTCGACGATGAAGTACCTGGGACGCGTCCTCGATAGCCGGTGGAACTTCGTGGAGCATTTCCGACGTTTGGCTCCCAAACTGGAAAAGGCAGGGGCTGCCTTGAAGCGGCTTCTACCCAATCTAGGGGGTCCAAACGCCTCCTACCGGAGGCTCTACGCGGGGGTCGTGTGGTCCATGGCCCTTTACGGGGCACCGGTGTGGGCGCGTTCCTTGAGGCGGCGGCCAGCACGCTGGTTGAACGCGCCCCAAAGGTTTATGGCCACCCGGCTGGTCCGGAGATACCGTACGGTCTCCAGTGGGGTGGCGAGCCTCCTTGCAGGATTACTGCCATGGGATCTGGAGGCAAAAGTCCTCGCGCACATATTATGCGAGGAGGCGAAACAACGGGGCATAACTCCGCTGCTGCGAGAAATCACGGCACAGCCGACAGAGCTCCGGCAGGATCTCAAGGCGGCATGGAGAGTGCGATTGTCGCCACCCAGCACTGGGCATGCCACGATTCTTCGATATTCGAATGGTTAGAGAGGCACCACAGCGTCCTCACCTTCCGCCTGACGCAGGTCTTCACAGGACACGGTAGTTTCGGGAGGTTCCTGTTCCAGATAAGGCGGGAGGAACAGCCCGGGTATCACCATTGTGTGGATCGCCCGGAGGACACGGTGGAGCATAAGGTGGAGGTCTGCCCTGCTTGGGCGGAGCACTACCGTGTCCTCGTGGAGGCGATTGGCGGTGGCGACCTCTTGCGTCCGGCCCTGATCCAGGCCAAGGTACGGAGCGAGAGGACTTGGGAAGCCGTCACCTCCTTCTGCGAAGCAGTAATGCTCGCGATGGACGAGGTGGAACGCGTGAGAGAGAGGCAAAATTCGCGCCCTCACTCCCCTAGCCGCCGCAGGAGACGCCCTGGGCGTCGGGAATATACAAACCAATTCCCGGCCACCGTAGGCGTGCGCTTGCGGAGGCGAGCAATGAGCAGCTCGCCGTCCGATAAGGACCAGGCCCGCGTCGATGGCGCGTTGTGTTCCACGCGCGCCTCAAGGAGATGTCGGCACCAATGACGGGGTCCGCTGGGGCCGATGTCTGCCAGGGTTGCGGGAAAATCCGAGAGGGTTACCGTGGCCCCTGGCACAGGCAACTGAAGTAACACGGGTGGGTTTAAGTCAGTAAGAGTCTGACACGCCCTCCGGCTCTGCCCAGAGCGGGAGAAGTTATTTGATGATTTCCCACCCTCAAAAAAAAACAAAATAAGGGTGGCAGAGCCATCGATGCGCAAACTGAGACTATGAATATGCTATGTTGTTTTTATTTTTTTAAATAACTGACATAAAATTTAAACGGGGTTCAGACTTATGTGCTGAATTCATGGTTTCAGTTTGCTCTATGTATGTAAGTTTAATATAGATGAATTATTTAAATTATTTGGCTGTCATTGACAGCTGTTGATATTTAGACAATTGGTAATTTGACTATTTTGACATTTGTAATTTGATATGTAGACAATTCTTGATTTAGTAGTTTTAATTTGATTTAATTATTTAGTTTAAATTGATTATTAGAATCATTATTATGGTCACAAAATTTGCATGTCGATTTTAGTAGGCGGAATAAGAAGAAATATTGTGTGTCTATCTATCTATCCATAAAAGGAATATACCTCTCGTAACAAATTCTATAAGTGACGGTGAAAACCGCATCAAATACCGCTGCTTAGTTGAGAAAACCAACGTGGTCACACAGACAGACACGAAAATTGACTTTTTTGTATAATTTATGTATAAGTATAACTATAGAAGTTCTCGTTGCTCTGGTCGTTGTAAGCGCGACTGCTAAATGTGTAGTTCTGGGTTCGATCCCCAGGTCGAGAAACGTGATAGTGGGTATTCTAAATAAAGAATTTAATATCCGTCCTGAATCTGGATTTGTGCTTGTTTAATGGCAATAGGCTCGACTCTTATTACATGAAACTGAAACAGAACGTAGTGGGTGTCAAATGGGCTCAGTCACTCCATGTATAGTATTCAGCTGCAACCGGTTAGACAGGAAACCGGCCCCAACATAGTTGGAAATGAAGCAGATTGTAACCTTGTCGACGAAAATTCTGCGTTTATTTTTATCTTGTCTTACGTTCTCATTACCGAATGTACCCCAAGTGGGTCGTGATTTAAAACTTGATGGCAAGAAACTAGACGCTATTACGAAAACTGTATTTCTAGGAATTACTTTAGATTCTAAATTGCAATGGGGCGCGCACATTAGAGCTCTTTCAGGTAGATTGTGTTCAGCTGCATATACAAGGTATGGCGTAAGTAGTGGTCCACCGTTCAGGATTCGATTAACCAGATAATTAAATATAACAATTAAACATTTTAACCATTTTTACCCAAGGGTTCCGAAAATATTTCCTTTTTGTCTTTTATTTACGAAATTTCTACCTTTTATTGCAAATTTGTTTGTAGTTTTAACAAAAACCATTATTTTTTCATTTTGATTTCTGTTAATTACTGCTGAATACTAGAGCTATCATGATAAATGATGTTTTTTTTATGTAAATTCAGCTCTTTTGAAGAAAAAGTTGGTTCTTCTCTAATTTTAACCCTAATTTTTAACACACCATCAAGTTCAAGAGCGATTTTTGTAAAAAAAAACTTACTAGGTACTAAAAATGGTTAAAATGTTTAATTGTTATAGTTAATTATCTAGTACATCGAATCCTGAACTGTGGACCACTACTTACGCCACACCCTGTATATGCAGTAAGAAAAATAAGGCAGTTGACTGATATAGCCACAGCTAGATTAGTATACTTTGCTTATTTCCACAGTATTATGTCTTATGTCGTTTTGCTGTGGGGATTGGCAGCTGACATAGATTTAATTTTTATTTTACATAAAAGGGCAACCCGCGCGATCTATAATAAGGGTCCTCACGAGTCTCTTAGAAACAAATTCAAAGAAATTGATATTCTAACTCTGCCTTCTCTTTATATCTTGAAAAGTCTTTTGTATTTTCGCAAAAAACTTTGGACTTTTCAAAATAAGAAACGATTTCCATAATATAAATACACGTAGCAAAAATGAAATTGTGATACTCAAATATAGATTAACTAAAACAAGTAAGTCGTTTCTTGACAGTATCTGCTTTTATAACCAGTTGCCAAAGTCGGTCACAGAACTTAGCGATGGGAAGTTCAAAACCCACATCAAACGTATCCTTATCAAAAAAGCATATTATTATATAAGATTAAAGACTACATTGAAGACAAGGAAGTCTGGCATTAATTCCTTCTGCGCTTGTGGCTTCCCTGGTACCTCATTAGTGACATCATTATGTAAATGTCGATTAACTGCTCCCAAATTATGACGTTTCAATACATTTTTATTTTTTTTTCATACTTTTTTGCCCTAATCGAGATTATAATTTAAGAACGTGAGAATTTTGTAGGCCTTACTTGTAAACTTAAGACTTGTAGACCATTTTCTATCTTGTTAAGTACCAGGTACCTGTTGACAGGCCTACACTGTCCTTTCACACCTATAAACACTTAATTTGAAAACATTGTAAAAGCCAATTATTTTTAGCCGTGGAGTTTCTTGCCGGCTCTTCTCCATAAAAAACGACCTATTGCAACCATGCACCTAGCTTCTGACGTTTCATAAGGGCCCATGTACGTTTATGTGAAATAAAATATTTTGATTTGATTTTATCAAATTATTTCTTTCCTATTACGTTTTTTCTAAAAAGAAAAGAATTCTTTTTAGAAAAAACTTTGCCCCACACTAGGAATTTCTCCTGTATCCTGGGTGCATTTACAAACATTTAAACTCACATACACAAACGGCCAGACCCGGAACAACTACTATTCGATACCTTCAAGTTTCAGAGAAAAAAAGAACGCAATAACACTGTACTAAAAAGTTTTCTACTCTTCCCCTCGGGAATAAAGTCCAAAGTTGCTTAATTAGAACCCAGTTTCAGACCCCACATCAGTGTTGCTTAAGTTTTGAAGCCCTTTACTTAAGTAAACATGTGAAACTAAGATGTATAATGTTCTCTTCTCCCCTTCCACCCCTCTCTATCATAAGAAACGTTTCCAGTTTCTTTGCGACTCCCACACGAAATTTCTAAGGTCATCAGATAACTTGAAGCTTAAAATGCCTATACATTCCACAACTTTTGTCGACAAATCCTTGACTGTCCAGGCCGCTCGTTTGTGGAATGCATTGCCAGTTGAAATAAAACGCGCGCCGTCATTGCTTGTGTTTAAAAGATTCGTGAAGGAACATTACATGTCGGTGTGATCTTGTTCTCGTAATTGTAATTATCTATAGTCTTCATTTACTTTCGTTGCTTATTACATTTAATAAGTACGTATTTATGTATCTATTATTTAGGATATGTATATATCTGTGTATCTATTTTAGTGTATTTTATAGATACTTATTATGTGCACCAACGACAGCCCCATTTTATGTCTAGGCAAATCACCGTCCATTCCAAGGTTGCCTGGAAGAGATCGCAGGAAGCGATAAAGCCACCCATTGTTTAGCCCTACTATGTAGTGTTCAATATATTTTTTTAATGTATTTTGCGGTGTACAATAAATAATATATAAATAAATAAATAAGATGAAACACTTTTAGTTGGGTCTTAGTTACAGTATGATAATTAATACAATTTTAATAGTTATTATCTTTACAAGGGTAAATGGTAAACGAAAGGTAACGATGATTAAAAATTATGACACCACGTCATTTGTCATGATCTAACAACGTAATTTGACAAGATGGCAGCGGAAAAAAAAAAATATTAAAAAGATAAAAGTCGCAGTAGACTCGGTCTCTTGTCTACTTAAAACAATACTTTACTGTAGTCTCCTACTCTTTTGGTTATCTTGATGATTATAGTTATGTAGTCTAGTCGCAGTCTATAAAACTACGCTAACAAGAAAAAGGCAAAATGTATAGTTCTCCATTCAAAAAACATATTAAGCACTATTATACCTAGTTTTCGAGATCCTATACCTCTGGAAATCGTATTTCAAGTACGTCGCGACGTAACTCGAGATCCGAGGATGTAACAGACATCTGCATTCACAGTCACGACTACGGAACGTTTGAGATCCGTATTTGCATCCGCATTGAAGTTTCCAGATCCGGAACGGATGTTTTTAGTTGCAATTTGAATTAATATATTTCTGTTAGTGCTTGTTAGACAGTTTATTACACGTGTATCTCGATTGTGGTTGATGAGTTTCACCAAACGCGAGAAAACGGTGAATGGAAGAACAGTTTGTGGTGTTGTTAATTATTGTTTCGACTTTTAGAAGTACCTATTAAATGATAAATGATTTTATTTCTGTAAGTAGGTTTGAACAAACACTTTTACACGTCAATCGTATTTTAAAAACTAGATGAGGTCGGCATTTCCTATCTGACTACTCTGAGAAGAAAGGCCGAAACAAACTCAGAGGTCACAGTCTCTTTTAAAGTCCAGACCAAATCTTGGTCAGATCATGTGAAGGCTATGTAGGTCGGTGTCTGAAATGGTCTTTTGAGGAAAGAACCACACAGATTGAGTGGACCTGTCCAGTCAGTGCACGCAATTGTCAGCAATCATGCAGCTCAACTTAGACTTAAGGAGCTCAACGATTCGAGGAACAATACCAAAGAATTGGCCGTATAAATTTGAATAGGCCGCATAAATTACTCAAACTGCCAGATCATGATTAAACTAACTGAGAAAAATACAAAAAAAAAGCAATGACCGACATAGTTCTCACATTCTCAATAATTAGAATAATATTATAATAATCTTTGAGGACCATGTAGATTTGTGTCTGAAATGGTCTTTTGAGGAAAGAACCACACAGATTGAGTGGACCTGTCCAGTCAGTGCACGTATTTGTCAGTAACCGTGCAGCTCATCTCAGAACTTAAGGAGCTCAACGATTCGACGAACAATACCAAAGAAAGGACATTTGGGTAGGCCGCATCAGCTACTCAAACTGCCAGAACATGATTAAAACTGGAACAGAAACACACATAGTCCTCACATTCACAATAATAAAAAATAATAATTATAATACTTTAGTGTCATTGTATTGCTACTCTTAAGAGATTCCTGCTCTACCTTTAAATACGCATTGTTGGTTATAAACAAGCTGTATAAAAACTGGAGGAACTTCTTGGGAATTTAGGAAATTAAAAAACTCAGGATATAGCACGCAGTGATCCACCTTAAGAGATTGGTTTATTGACACGACTGACCTTCAATACATCCAAGGACAGTAAGATTAACGCCTGATAAAATACTCATAGTTAATGTCTCACTGTCTACAAATTGCGAGTTAACTCATGATTTAACATGCCCCCGGCCGTTGGAAGCTCGCCTTTCAACAGTTGTCCTCCAGTAACGGACAAATTTTTGAAATTGCCCGTCTGATAGTACCATTTTGAGTCCTGATGTCGGCAACTCTGCTTATGCCATCAGTGCCAGGATGAAGACCAACAACGCGGCCCAACTTCCACTTCATCGGTGGCTGGTTATCCTCCTTTATGACAACGAGGGAGTCCAGGTTCAGGCTGTCGTTGCCGGTACGCCACTTTACTCGCTGCTGAAGCTCGGAGACATATTCCTTGCTCCATCTTGACCAGAAATGCTGCCGCAGCTGCTCAATACGTTGATGGCGCGTTAAGTGATGAGTGGAGTAGTCCCGGAAATCCTTTACAGGTAGAGACGTGAGAGGTCGTCCAATTAAGAAATGACCTGGAGTGAGAGGCAACAGGTCTTCTGGATGTGACGATAACGGTGTGAGCGGCCGAGAATTTAAAATTCCTTCAATTTGGACCAATACAGAGTTAAGCTCCTCGTATGTTAGATGACAATTGCCCAATACTCGTAACAAATGAAATTTGGTCGATTTGACACCCGCCTCCCAAAGACCACCAAAATGTGGAGCGTAAGCAGGAATAAAATGGAATTTAATACCATCTTGAGCCACACTATCAGTTATGGAGTCACAATTGCGTTTCAAGAAATCAGCTATCTCATGGTAGGCTCCTACAAACGACGTTCCGTTATCGGAGTAGATGTTGAGAGGTTTTCCTCTTCGAGACATAAACCGACGTAAAACCTGTAAATAATTACTACTCGTCATGTCACCCACCAACTCTAAATGAATGGCCTTTGTAGTGAAGCACACGAAAATAACGATATATACCTTAACTAATCTACATCCACGACCTTGACGACTAGACGAGGTTATAGGGCCTGCGTAGTCAACTCCTACGCTTTGAAAAGGAAAGTCAGCTGGTGAGAGTCTGGTCAATGGAAGATTACCCATCCGAGAGACAACAGCCTGTGGTTTTAGACGCTGACATCGAACGCACTGACGATAACAAGCTCTGGCTAAATTGCGACCACCCAGTGGCCAGTAAGTTTCTCTAATTGTACTTAGTAATAACTGAGGACCTGCGTGCATTAATTTGATATGCTCAAATCTAAATAAAAGTTTCACAAAGTGATGAGTGGACTGTAATAAGATTGGGTGTTTCTTTTCAAATGAATATTCGGAATTGTGTAATCTACCACCTATACGAATAATTTTATTTTCATCTAGAAACACATTTAGGCTTAATAATTGGTTTTTATGTGGTAACTTTTTATTATTTAATAGTAAGTTGTATTCAGGAAAAGACTCTCTTTGAGATTGAACAATAATAAAGTTTAACGAATTTTGTAATTCTTGAACATTGAAATAGGACGTATCTGCTGAACGCTTTTTACATATATTAATAAAACGAAAGACGTAACAAATAGAACGCTGTAATCTAGTAAAATTGGAAAAACGCTTAAACTCGATGAATGCTTTAAATAAATCATCGTTAGCATGATCATGGGCTAAATTAATTAAAATACTAGATTTAATGTCTGGTAAGATTTTTGAATTTATATCAGGATGTGGCCATGTAGCACTGTCACACTTTAAGAAACATGGACCGAACCACCACAAATCCAGTGATTGCATAGCGGTAGGTTCCGCTCCGCGAGTTATTAAATCAGCTGGATTGTCGTGTGTCGATACATGTCTCCAGATGCCTGCAACGGATAATTCTAATACTTCGGCAACACGGTTGCGAACAAAAGTATTTAATTTAATAGGTAACATTTTTAACCAACCCAGCACTATCATGGAGTCAGTCCAAAAAACTACACTAAATGGTTTAATGCGAAGGGAACTAGCAACCTTTTGATATAATCGTGCACCAAGCACAGCAGCACAGAGCTCAAGTCGCGGTATTGTCAATGGTTTAATAGGAGTTACACGACTTTTAGCCATTAACAATCGCACGTCGACGTCACCCTTCTCATTGATACTGCGAATATACAAACAAGCACCGTAAGCTCGCTCCGAAGCGTCAGTAAAAATGTGAAATTCAACCTGTTTGTATGCATCACAGACCACACGACGTGAAACACGTAAGTTATGAAGGCATGGCAAGGCTTTTATTATGTTCGCCCATATTGTTCCAACCTCAGGTGATAACTGGTCATCCCACTTTAACCCGTCCAGCCAAAGTTTCTGAAGCAACATTTTCATGCTCACGACGCACGGTGCTAACAACCCTAGAGGATCAAATATTCGCGCGATTACTGCTAACATACCACGCTTAGTATTTTCTATGCATTCAGGAACATTTATAGGAAAACACAGATCATCTGTGTTAGTTTGCCAACTAAGACCAAGTGTTTTATTGACAACATAACTTTCCTTGTGGAAATCAAAATAAGAATCACCAGATGGTTCTGAAATTAAACTGGGTTCGTTAGATTTCCACTTCCTTAAAGGCATGCAAGCAGAAGCAAGAGCATCAGTCACCTTATGACGCAACATTTGAGCCTCCTCAAACACGTCTGCACCGGTCAACAGGTCGTCGACGTAGAAGTCATGAAGGATAACTTCTGCGACCTTTTGATCGTGACATTCAAGACCAACCTGTTTGAGGCACCTAGTAGCGAGAAACGGTGCACTAGCCGTACCGTAAGTTACTGTATGCAATTGGTAGGTTTTAAGAGGACTAGAAGCATCATCACGCCAAATAATTTGCTGCAGGTGCCTATCTGAAGGATGTACAGACACCTGCCTGTACATTTTCTCTACGTCAGCAGAGAGGACGTACTTATGCATTCTAAATCTAAGAAGGATTGCATTCAGATCGTCCTGGACGGTAGGCCCCACCATCTGTATTGTATTTAAAGAAAGACCAGAGGTGGTGGATGCACTAGCATTAAAAACTACCCGTAATTTGGTAGTACTACTACTCTCGCGCAGTATTCCGTGATGAGGAATAAAATATGACCGCTGATCTTCATGAATAGTACACTCGAACATACGGCCTAAAGAAATGTACTCAGTCATGAAATCTTTGTACATTTTATCGAGTGAGGGTTGGCTGAGATTTCTGCGCTCCAACGACAGAAAACATCGTTTTGCGCGATGATACGAATCGCCTAAACTATTCGAAGATTCCTTCAATGGTATCTTAACGCTAAAACGGCCATCTGCCAGGCGCGTTGTGTTTTTTATAAAGTGTTCTTCGCACCTTTTCTCCTCAGCTGAATAAGTCGATGACTCATGACAAACTTCCTCGAGTTGCCAGAAACGCGATAATTGGTTTCGGATGTCATCTAACTCAATCGAACTAGCAGAACTTTCATAATATTCGTTGACATTAGTAAAATTACATTTAATTGATGAAAGTTGAGATGAATTATTACTACAGCCGCCGTTAATTGGGCCGCAAACTAGCCAACCAAGTCTAGTTTGATAAAGTGTTGGTTTCCCATCACCTAGTAAAATCTTATTAGATCCTAATAAACTCCAGAATACGTCTGCTCCTATAATAATGTCAATAGAAGCCGTTGTGTGGAAATGCGGATCAGCTAAGTGAATGTTTGACGGTATATTCACATGTACCTGTCTAGCGGGAACATTATCGGTTATTGTGGGTAAGACAAAACATATTAAATCATTAGCGTACGATTCATGCAACGATTTAATGTGCACACGACACATTTTCTCCACATGCGTTAAAGACTTATTTATGCCTTGTATAGATTTGTCTGTGTTTAGATATGGCAGATTTAACTTACTAAATAAATTCGCTGTCATTAAACACGACGAACTACCAGAATCGAGAAGAGCTCGAGCGATGTATTCTTTATTATTAACATCGTAGCACCTGACTAATGCAGTTGACAATAGGATGTCGCCCGTGTTGCTCGTATGCGAATGCGCAGAAATATTAGCTGAGAGCACTATGTGACTATTGTTTGCGTCAACAGTGGAGGATGACTCAACCTTAGCCTTATCGGTCGTACCGTCAGCTGATTTGCTTGAAACTGGTTTTGGTTTGAAATCTGTGTTATGAATAAGTGTATGGTGCTTGCGTTTACATATTTTACAGCCTGGCTTCTTGCAATTATTGGGATAGTGACCGTGACGCAAGCAATTATAACATACCTTATAGCTAGGTAGTAAAGACATTCTATCGTTGACGCTTAGTGATAGAAACTGTGGACATGAATTAAGGTTGTGATCGCTTTTACATTTTGGACAACTATGTGATGAAGAACTACTAGTGTTTTGTGTTGTAACAAAGGCTTTTATTTTAGCGTTATGTTTTATGTTAGTTGTAGAATGACGTGACTTCTCCAGTGTTTCTATTAAATCAGCACGATTACGCAAAAACTCAATGAACTGATCAAAAGTGATTCGTTTAGATTTGTCGATACGCCCTTTGTATTCCTCCCATTCTCGGAATGTTGTAGTATCAAGTTTTTGTCGAATTATATGGATAAGTAATGTGTCCCAACTATTAACAGGTTCGCATAATGTTTTTAGCGCTCTGATATTTTTATTTACACTGTCTACAATACCTTTTAATGCAGTTGAGGACTCCCTAGTGATCGACTCGACATTGAACAACGCCGTAACGTGATTCTCAATCAATAATCTTTCATTATCGAATCGCTCACATAGAAGCTCCCATGCCACATTGTAGTTTTGAGTAGAAAACTCAATTGACTGGATCACGACAGCAGCAGATTCCGCTAATGATGACCTGAGGTAATGGAATTTATTTATCTCGTCTATGTCGTCATTGCCATGAATGAGACTTGCGAAGGTATCGCGGAATTCGAGCCAATTATCATATGATCCTGCAAATCTAGGTAATTGGATTGTAGGCAACTTGACAAACTGACGCTTACCATTACTGCAATTAGATTTTACTTCATCTTGTTCAGATTTTGAAAAGTTACTTATCATAATTTTAGCTTGAGCTACCAACCCATAATATTGAGATTCAATTGTAGTTCTTTCGAGCGTCTCGGTATCAATATTATCACACAAGCATTCTAATTTCAATTGAACCTCATTAAATTCATTAAAAAGATCATCTAATTTGGTGACTCGCAATTGCAACTCCATTACCTGAAAGGGGGTTATCTCGGAATCTTTTAGATTACTTAAATGGGTTCCAAATACTGTTAATCTTCCTTTATAACTGCTTCGCTTCTTTTTAAGTTCTTTAATCTCAGTCATTTCGAATGGAGAGTGTCGTAGACCTGTAATTATACAATTATAATGTTTATTAATGAAACTGTTTGTAACAAAAAATACCTATTTTAGTGGCTAATGAGAATGTCAGCAAAAACTAGCCCAAGTTATTAATTGTACACGTTTGACTTTTAAGTGGTATCACTGCACATAATAATAATAACTACCATATGAAAGTATGTAAAAGGTTTACTATTCTAAAGAAATAACGTAACAAACAAATTAATTAGATATCTGCCTGTTAAAAGGTTTACAAAGCAACAAATAATTTTAATGGTTTAAATTAGAAAATTATAGTTGTATAATGAAAAATAAATAGCTAACTAATGTAGGTTAACAATAACACTACTGTACTGTATTTTAAGTAGGTACACGTTAACTATATTTTACAACTGTGATTTAACCTAATGCTCTGTAAATAATTCCTTGTAAATATGTATACCTACACAAAAGAATAAAAACAAGTAGATAAATAACTCTGTGAAAGTAATGCAAAAATATGTTACTAACCTTATTAAAGTTCCTATTACCAATACTTAATTGCTATATTTTATTTTACCTGATTTAATATTAATGAGTGTTGGGTGAATTTAATTAATATTAAAATGCTTAAACACTTCCTGTTTTATTTCACTTAATGTCCGATCCACTTTTCCTCCAAACACGTGTTCGTCACCTCGTCACTCCAGTACTCATTAATTATCCAATTTCCAGAATATCCAATTCCAGCTCATTCCACTTTGCTGGTAGATAATAATAATAATAATCCGGTTCGTATGGACCATGTATAAAAACTGGAGGAACTTCTTGGGAATTTAGGAAATTAAAAAACTCAGGATATAGCACGCAGTGATCCACCTTAAGAGATTGGTTTATTGACACGACTGACCTTCAATACATCCAAGGACAGTAAGATTAACGCCTGATAAAATACTCATAGTTAATGTCTCACTGTCTACAAATTGCGAGTTAACTCATGATTTAACACAAGCCCTCCTTCAAGTTCTATCGTCCACTCAAATAAAACTGATACAGACACTAATATATTATATATAATATATGTGGTGTGTATATGTATATAAGTATGTATATCAGTCATCAGGTTACCGTAGTACAGGCTCTGCCTAGTTCGGGACCTGAAGACCTTCTGTGGATGTTGTCTCATATTATTTTTTATTTTTTTTTATATATTAGTCCCGCAGTTCGTATTTCGGCCATGGCGGCCAATGTCAACGGAGACTAGCCTTCAGCGCGGGAGATATTATAGTGCACAAGTGTGTGCGCACACACAGGTGCACTCTCTCTTCCCTCACTTTTATAGTCCGATGGGACGGCAATCCAACACGACTGGAGAGAGATCAGGCGCAGGATCAACGGCTTCACGTGCATTCCGAGGCACGGGGGTATAACACCGCCAACATCCAAACTCCAGGCTGTTACTAAGAAATCCCTAATGGAAAAACCCAATAACACTTTGTTCGACCTGGGAATCGAACCCAGGACCCCCACGCTCAGCAGTCGCGCTTGCAACCACGAGACTAACGGGAACACTAATACCGAGAAAGTAGAAAATTATCCTAATAAATATATTTTAATTACAACTAATAGAAAAGCTATAAAATCTCTTGCTTATCACGTTGCCTTGGTTTCATTAGTAAGGTGCGGAAAGGTCAGCTATTGTAAAAGGGTTGTCTAATACACAACATCTTACTGAACCGACCACTAAGATAGTCCTAAAGACTAGACCGAAGGGTCCCGAGGTCCCTATTAACGTCTCGCTGATTTACGAATATATTTATCTACTGTATTTAAGTCGAATCTTGAACATTACCTGCTAAAAATACATATAAGAGTCTCCTGGCAATTGTAAATAAAATAGTTAGTGTTTACACTTAAAATAACCTTGTAAAATGTATAAAAATCTTCAGGCATTGCCCGTTAAATGTCTACACGGCCATATTATCCTACCTAAGCGAAGTTTTTAATGACCTCCCCAGGGTGGCATAGGGTAACCGCACGACGTGGCTACGAGACAAAACTCATTAATGTTCAACCCTTTTTTATGGACACAAAGGTTAATACATATTTGAGAACAAGTATTAAGTACAAAAGATTTTAACGGCAGTGGTCGTGTCTCGAGAGAGAAGGACTTTCTTTTTTTCTTGTTTTTGTGTAGTCTTGTGGACTGTTTACACCTGATGGGTTTCGACGGAGCGTACTTAGTTTGTAATGTGATGGCGGACATTGACCTTAGTGTGTTCGAAAACAAATTAAGATCACCAATATTGGTGTAGTACATGAACACGTCGGCCTAATCCTACGGGGCAAACAGGCGTGACGTTACGTTGTGTTTTGTTATCAATGTTTTAGCCAAGCCTGATGATTAGCCGGATTCTTTCAATGCTCTGCACAGATTGCATTGGATTAATGACCCGGATAACAATAATATGATCATAATTATAGACGCAATATTTACTGTGACTTAAGCCCAACATACAAACACAAGAATAACAAATACAATTAAAACCAAACACTACACACAGAACGTGAATTTATTTACCAACAATAAACAAAGATATTAAATTAAGCAACAACCCAACTGCAAGTTGTAGGTACGTAAACTATACAAATGTACGCAATACATAATAACTGAGCGTACAAAAGACGAGCGAAACAATAAGAAACTTGCTAGGAATTGCCAAGAATTGCCTTCGAACCGTACGGTGAAATTCAAACCCAGAAATGGAATGCAAATATTGAAATCGGTAGCAATGCTGCAAAAGCTTTTTATGCGGCAGCACGTTCAACTAAAATAGGAGGTTGTTTAATACTGGAAGTATAGCCCACTAAGCTCATTATTGTAAAGTACTTTCAATGGGGTTTTCAGTTGTTATTTATGGGATGATATTATGGGCGTAGGCGTATAATTATATTTGCGTTACTACACTTATGAAAAGCGTGTACAGATCAAGGTATTTAAAAAAAATGTCTTGTTGCCCTATTGAAATTAAATAAAATGTTTTCTTATGTGAAGATCGACGAAGTACTCTCTGCTTTTGCATTAAAAAAGAAATTACGCGAATTTTGCTTATGCTGGAAGTTTAAAAAAAAAGGTTGGTAAAAAAGTCTTTCATATTTTTGACGAGAAACACAATTTGACTGCGTAAATAAACAATAATTGGTAATTTTTATTTCCGCCGTTAACGCGTATAGCCCATTGTAAACAGGCTCTACGATTGCGGGGCTCAATAGGTGGTACACGTAGCGGCCTGCGGGAACGGAGATTGACTTAATGCGAGCTATTTCTTATGGTTTGATCGCTTATTAACATCCCTGAAGAGCTATGAAGCCTTGTAACCAACATCAACTTGGCCATTGTACGATTTCGTCGAGCAGTAATTTATTTAATTTATTTTTTCATTGTTATTTGAAATGTACACCAACGACCGATTCACTAGAAACATAATAAATAAAAACATAATATGCATTGAGTTTTGGTGAACTTGGTACACTTACAGGCGTACACAGCACTTACACATAAAATATATTTTTAAATATACGTTTTTACAAGATTTTTTGCTCGTAATGAGGATAGAATATTATTAATTAAAAACAAAGATCAAAACATTAAGTAAAAAACTAAATCATAATCGAAATTAAAATCAAATATATTATTAGAATCAAAATTAATGTCAAAGTCAAAGCATTTATTTCAAATAGGCACATAAAAGGCACTTTTGAACGTCAACATTTACATTTAAATAGAATTGATTCTAGTCGTCCCTTCCAAAAGGTAGTTTCGTATGGAGAAGAATGGGCAAGAAACTCCATCGTTACTCTTTTAAAATGTGATACAATATTTTGTATACATTAATTATATAATTATATGTGAAGACGGATACACCTATAATAAAAATTACCCTACCACAATAGGTAAAAAGAAATTTAATAAACGTAGCAATAATAAATAAGTTAATTAAGTGATAGATACATGGTGTTCACATATTTACAAACATTGTAAAAGTATACGATTTCCCAAATTATGTAAACAAGTAATATGTCAGTGTGTGAGTTAAAGTAATCACAGAATATACATCAATGTCACAAAAATAACTAACTTAACTAAACAATTAAAGTAGCAACAAGTTTAATTTTGTCTAGACCCTAGATTGTCCTATGGAGCTGGACCAGCATGTTTCCAAGCATTCTTATCTTGGATATAATCCTCTAATTTGTAATACGCTTGTTTACACAGTGAACTTTTTATATAAGTTTTAAATTTTCTTTCATTTAATTGCAATATATGACAAGGTATTTTGTTGTAGCATTTAACACAGTACCACATAAAAGATGTATGTACTTTAGCTAATGTTAAAACATTAAGACTAAAATTAAAAAATAATGAGTAAAATTGAAATTCAAAATTGAAAACAGTAGAACGCGATAACGAGTGCAATAAGAGAACATTCCAAAATTGTTAAAGTGGCAGGCAAATGTGACAAAAAACCAAAAAATGAAATAGTAAAGCAAAGTTGTATGTAACGGTCTTATCTGCGAGTGGTGATGCGAGCTCTTCCTCTATGTCGCTCTGCCACTCTGCCAGTGATGCAGTGACGTGTCCAAAGTCAACTTATAACACTCTGCGTAGTGCCCAAAGCGATCGCCAGAGCAAGTTGCCGAGAACCAGCATCCGACATTCCCACGGCTCTGATGATTTTTTCTCGACTCAAATGACGTCTTATCGCCTTAATAACGTTCTTTTGTATTCATTCCACTCAGAAGACTGGCAGAAATTTTACTGATTTTGCTTCAAACCCGTTGCAGGATTATATAGGAATGCGACTTGACTGATTTTGATGAAGATTTTCATATTTTGACCGACATTCAAAAACTATTCCCTTTTCTAATGACGACTTTATAGTATTCATAGGACATACAAAAAATATAATTAAATACCAGATTTTAGTAACTAGCCAAAACGTGCTTGGTCTCTAGACACTTTTAATGTGTTTACTGTTAGATAATAACAAGGTGGCAAATGACGTGGTGTCATAATTGTCTCCCGTCGTTAACTTTCCAGACACGCTTATTACCTAACCCTGGTTAAGATAATAACCATTAAAATTGTATTAATTATCATACTGTAACTGAGACCCAACTAAAAGTGTTTCATCTTAGTTTCACATGTTTACTTACGTATAGGGCTTCAAAACTTAAGCAACGCTGACTTGGGGTCTGAAACTAGGTACTAATTAAGCAACTTTCGACTATATTCCCAAGGGTTAGAGTGGAAAACTTGTTAGTAGTTCTTGCGTACTTTTTTTCTCCGAACTTGAAGGTATCGAAAAGAATTTGATTAATGAAGAGTCAACCGATTGATAGTAGCTTAGATAGTAGGCCTTTTTGTAAGTTTTAGTTGCTGGCTAAGAGCAGGGCTTTTCTTTTGATTGTGTCTAGAACCTAGAGTCGATCGAAAAGACTTATTGTATGGAACAGCTGATTATTATTTTCGCAATTTCAGTGATCATATTCTTCTTCTTTAGGGTTTGGTTACCGCACTTAGTCCTTCAGGTGGACCATTGTGCGTAGGCCATAGCGTCCGTCGAAGGTTTTTCCAACCAGTCCACCTTCCTCCGGAAGTTGATTATGTCTCCTGGTATGCTGAGAACATCTGTGTAGAATCTGGATTGCCCGAGGGATTGTCTCCTAGTCTGCGTGACGTCTGTACATTCAAAGAGCACATGTGCAACGGTTCCCTCAGCCTCCGACAAGCCCTGCATCTCAGATCATATAAACACAGCCCTACATAGAGGACTGTCCGTTATGCCTATTATGTAGAAGTGTTTTTTAGCGAGCAGTGTCCCATGATGGTCTCGGTCACCAGATCCCGGCGCAGGCTGTTCATATCCAGGCGTAATAACCATCTGGTTAGCCTGACATCTAAGGATGGCATAGCTTTCCTGGACTGACTACAGCCCAATGTCGAGGTCCACCAGCTCTCCGCTTGCGTTTGGGTGAACTCCTGTAGCCACCTGCGTAGGTGGTTGACACGATGGGATCGGATCCACCGACTGACCGCTGGATACTCTTCTGGCTAACTAGCCACAGCTACAGGGTAACGACGTAGCTGACTAACTAGTCAGCTACGTCGTTACCCTGTGATGCACTGTGTCTTTATATCCATTGCAGTGTCACTGTGTTGTGGTTAGATAAAGTTACTCGTTCTAGTGCATTGTGAAATTCTATTGTTATACTCAAGGTAATATATTTTCTCCCCAAGGATTGGAGGACTGAGGCTCTGTCGGAGAGTATACGTATATGGATATTCATAACTCTCCTGGCTTCTATAGAGTACACCACTTGTATGATGCCCACACACTATATGCCTGGTAGACGGTGTTGAACATTCCCAGCGGGCTGTATGTATAGGTATGCTTATGTTGAGGTCGTGCAAGTAAACTCCGACTCCGGTATCAGAGTCGGACTTTGATCTGTCGGTGTATACTCTCAACTCTTTCCTAAGTAGTCACACTGGTCTTCTTTGAGTATTATGTTGTTATGCTTTTGAAATAAGTGTAGTTTCGGGGATTTGTCGCAGGGTGATGCCATCATTGGTTGTCGTTTGATCGCATCTTCCTTTAGTTCTTCCATCTTGCTTGACTCTAGTGTCTTTGCTTAGGTTTCCTGATATATTGAGCCTAAAGGCGGCCAAGGCTGGCGCACGATGAGATGTAGAGGTGGCAATCCTAGCATTGCCCGTAGGGCAGCTGTAGTGGGTGTAGTTCTCATACAGCTAGTGATTGTTACACAAGCGAAATGCTGCACTTTTTCGTGGTCTCTTTGGGTTGTGCTCAGGTCTGTCCTGGGCCACCAGACTAGTTAGCCGTATGTGATGATTGGTTGGATGACTGTGGTGTATTCGAAATTACTCCTCCTCTGGGACTGACGGGATATAGGGGTAGGAGGGAAGGCATATGGTGAAAGGGAATGGGTTCTTTGGGTTACCCTTTTTTTTCTTTTTTTTTTTGTGGGTGGGAAATCATCAAATAACTTCTCCCGCTCTGGGCAGAGCAGGAGGGCGTGTCAGACTCTTACTGACTAAAACCCACCCGTGTTCCTTCAGTTGCCTGTGCCAGGGGCCACGGTAACCCTCTTGGACTTTTCCGCAACCCTAGCAGGCATCGGTCCTAGCAAACCCCGTCATTGGTGCTGACATCTCTTTGAGGCGCGCGTGGAACACAACGCGCCGTCGACCCGGGCCTGGTCCTTATCGAACGGCGAGCTGCCCATTGCTCGCCGTTCGCAAGCCCGCGCCTACGGTGGCCGGGAATCGGCCTGCGATTCCCGACGCCCAGGGCGTCTCCTGCGGCGGCTAGGGGCGTGAGGGCGCAAACTTTGCCTCTCCCTCACGCGTTCCGCCTCCTCCTTCGCGAACATTACTGCTTCGCAGAAGGAGGTGACGGCTTCCCAAGCCCTCTTGCTCCGTACCATGGCCTGGACCAAGGCCGGACGCGAGATATCGCCACCGCCAATCGCCTCCACGAGGACACGGCGGTGCTCCGCCCAAGCCGGGCAGACCTCCACCGTGTGCTCCACCGTGTCCTCCGGGCGATCCACACAATGGTGACACCCGGGCGTTTCCTCCCGCCTTATCCGGAACAGGAACCTCCCGAAACAACCGTGTCCGGTGAGGACCTGCGTCAGGCGGAAGGTGAGGACGCCGTGGCGCCTCTCTAGCCACTCCTCAAAGAGGGGACTTATCGCCGCAATTGTGGCGTGCCCAACTTTGGGTTACCCTAGGTCTATGAATTTGGAATCAACAGGATGTATGGATATGGAAGGACGGCTTGGTTAGGCGATTGGTACATAGGGAAAAGGATGCATAAATTACCCTGGGCCTGGGATTTGGCCTTCGCAAACTTCTCTTGTCCGGGATCTCTTTCAAACTCAGTGATCATAATGAGTACAATGAATGATCCCTTTTTAGGAATTATCCCTTTTAGACTGAAAAGGGATAATTGTACTATAAACACCAATAGCAAACAAACTACAAAATCTAAAAAAAAAAAAATATATGAAAAAATATAGAATGCTAGTATTTTTATGACAAAAGTCAACAATTACGTCAATAAGTAAATAAATAAAATTATAAAATAACTCAAAAACACAGAGCTGGTCATTGTAGTGTCAGCTTTAATATAATTCAATACAGTATAAGCAGCACAGATGTCAGTAACATACATTTTTCTCGGGAACCCATTTACTTAAATGAGTGACGACTTGCGCTGGAAAGTGAGCCGGCTGTATTTCGTATTATTCTTTTATTTCCTGTGGCAGCTCCAGTATCAAGTGTAATAGAATTGAAATTTTAATAGCCAAGTATTATCCTTTTTTTTTGTAACGGGAAATATATGCTTGAGAAGAATATGCTTAATTAAGTATTAAGAGCTTGCTCTTAATACTTAAGCATATTCTTCTCATATCTAAAACCATATCTAAACCAAAATCACACATTTAAACTGAGAGTTTTGATGTGTGATTATGGTTTAGGTATGGCCAAAAATTAAAAAAAAAATATGCACCAGAAAGTTTGATTATTTCTCTCGGGAGTGTTCTAAATAAATATAATTTTTTTACTTGTATTTGAGTGTGTGACTCTTCAAACACTCAAATACAAGAATCATTGTGATAGCCATCTTAATGTAAGAGATAGAGAGAGAGTAATATCTTTCTTCTCTCTCGTGTAACAAAATGTGCATAAACGTGACGCGTCCTTGAAATGTTACTCTCAATTCTCGCCCAATTATCGAATCACCGCCTTTGAAATTTCACTTCATGAATGTGGAAGAAACTTTTAACTGTTTTATTTCGCGCGTCTTGCTACGCCACGCTGCGCGCTATACCACGCCGCATACCCAGCTGCTACACTGCATGCCGTGCTACGCTACAAGTGCTACGTCGTAGCAGGTAACTACGTCGTAGTACGGTCGCTTTGTGTTCACAATCCTCTATAGATTTTTTTGTATTATCACTTTCTTTTTTAAATTAATCAACCTTTTCTTTTCAGGTTTTTAATTCATATCAATTTTATTGATTAATTATGACCATATTCCTAAATGTTTTCAATGTTTATTAGGTGTTATTAACATATAAAAAAAAAGATAAAGTCTTAAAACAAATTGGATATTATTATATTCCGATACAATAAACCAACATGTACCCACATTATTTAAGTCACAATTCTATAACTATTACGTGCATGTAAAGACCTCTATAATATACCTATTTGATTATTTGGAAACTCAATCATGCCGAAAGGAATATGACCTATTTCAAATATTTCGCTGAATACATGAATAGTTCGGTCGAATGAGGTTTTATCCCGTTATTGAAATATATATTTTTTATGTTGGCGAATAGGTCGTTGAATTTCCTGATATAATATATTGCCGTTGCGTGATTACTGGTCAGTTCACCGAAACTAAGCGGGCGAAAAAAACACGTCAGTTATCTATGAAATATTTAATTTGTTTGTCTCAAAAAAGTAATAAATTCATTCCTCTATTAGTTTACAACAATATCGTTGTTGACACTATTGTTGTTAAAACATTATTATTTCACTTTTTTTGTTTTGTTATTTGTATTTTGTGTTTCACGAACTGTGTCCAAATAAACGTTATTCTTTCTTTCTTTCTTATTTTGATAAAAAGATGTTCGATGACAATCAAACCCACTAATCGCACCATCAAAGATAATTAGATTAAAACTAGAAGTGTCTTCGATGGCGGTACGAGCCTCGAGGGACGTATCGCATTACGCGACACGCGATACGGAGCCTCGGGCAATAAACACTTTATTAACTACCCCTCTCTATGTTTCCTTGAGAACTTTACGTTGTTTACTTGCGAAAAGCAAATTTTAAAATTAATTTAATTTCTTTGAAGAAATTGAAAACTACGTTTGCTGTCACATTTTGTGTTGAATATCAGTGGTGTTTTCTCTGAACATCACTTCAAAATTCGAACAGTGTCGAATGTGATCCGCCATGATTTATTTTAAAAACAAATGAGTTCGCTTTTGATTTGTGTACGGTCACTTGAGTGCTAAGACTATTTCTTAAGTGTAGTTTGAATACATTTTTATTGAACGTATTGGTGGGTACACATTAATATGAAAAGTATCTTACATTTCATGTATCTTTTCAATCGTGTGCACCACAATAAGGCAACACCCACACTGATAATTATTTTAAATTATATCAAGTTTTTAAAGAAACAGGAGGAGTATGTAGGGATCGTAGCAGGTGGCATTCTATCGTTTCTGCCTACCCCCATGTGAAGAAGACGAGAGTTTATATAAGTATGTAAAATTATTATATGCAATTATTATAACAACAAACTTCTGTTAGAAATGTATATACCACGTACGATAGATTTGTTTTCAATTTCGTATTCGATCGAACTCAATCCCAATCTATGATTATGTTAATATACGTCAAATTCTGTTCATTCTAAAAGTTGAAACGAGCGTGAACATAAAAAAATAAGTGCCCGATACCAACATCAGCGAAAACATATTCCACCAATTAATTTCTCGGTCCATTTAAAATACGGTACCCGAAACCGTGAAACGATATGAGCTACAAATTCAGACCCATGTCTGCAAACCGGCACATGTCTAAAGGATTTATACATAGCGTCTAAAAGAAAATGTCTTTTGCGACGAACGCTTTTATTGAAATTGGCCGAATTACCATAATAATATTAGAGGGATTGGCAGCTATCGGCGAAGTGTAAAATCTCAGTATAGCGCCCAATGTTCTCGCATCCGAATACCGTAATCTACATATATTTCTCTACCCATGCCATTATGGGGATTCAATTACCCAGTCTTTTATTTTTCGAGCTTCTTTATTCTTATTGGGGTTACTACTGAATGGTAATGGATATCGTCAGCGTCTTCAGGGTTAAAACCCTCTCCCAGAATAGCATTAGGTCCATTCTAAGATAAACTTTTTATTACACGTTTTTATTTTATTCGCTCTCTGTTGTATTTGGACCGGATCCTAATCAATGTGTAGTGCGCATTATTGGAACAAGGCCGGATTTCAGGCAATGTGTTCACAGTTCGGCTCCAATTTTTCCAATACCTAGTTCAAATTATTTTTCTGACTTACTTTATTGGCAGCTTTCTCGAAATTTTCGATACCACGTTCTGATTTTTTGGCGCAACGTTGCCAATTTTAAATCAGTAATAACTAAATTACACCTGCTCTTCCAGTACTAAACATTTTAATAAGTGACGTTTATCTGTTGGAACAGAACGCGAAGTCAACATGAAATATTTATTTTTATTCAACATGTGTTGACGGAAATATAAATCCAGCATGTGATGCGAGGTCGTGAACATGTATTTGTCATATTCAAGCTTTTGCTGAATGTGTTCGTTTAGAGATGTGCAAATAAAACTTCAGGAATTTCTAAAAATATCGCCCAAATATCACTCCGGAATGCGAGCCGTAGCTAAGCTGGGATTGTAACACATAAAAAGCTAAAACATACATACAATCCGGATGGTACAAAAATCGTGACTATTTTTTGAGTGTCTAAAACTGTTCTAAATGGATATTCCTTTTAGACATAACAGAACCAGTGTTATTAACTACCTAGTTTTTTTATTTATGGAACAGGACGTTTTAGATGTATTTTAAAAAACCTACAAAACGCGCCTAAAAATTGCTATTCATGTATTACACGTGTTTTTATAAGAAAGCGTCATATAACACACTCTGTTTCTTTTGAACGCACACCACGCATGAAAGTAGAAAATAACACAATTAAGAGATCACATAATGTCTAATGGAACGTTTGTAACGTCCCCAAAGAGAAATCTCACAATAGAGTGCAACAATCCCTGTCGCATTGTGAGCGTATTTCACGTCAAGGGCCGCCGTTCACGTCACTCGCCCTCTAACCCTCCATTACTCATAACCAACCAAAAAGGATACGGAAGAGAAAAAGAATAAACACAACTTACAAGTGAACAAATGGCAACACTTTACGTGTCCCACAACTTAAATGTCCTCCGAGGAATGGTATACTGCGTAATGTTGCCATCTGTCTCTTGTTAATGCGATATTATATCTACCCTTTCGGAAAAACTGAGACGAGTCGTACGTTACTTAGCAAACGGGGACGTGTGTGGAACGGTAAGATTAATGTCCGAGGCACGGACTGGCCCCTGTCTAGGATTTTCTAGCTCTCCGAGCCGCTTTTATTTTAGGAATTTTTCAATTTGCCCCTTGAGAGAATACGAGTTACGAATGGGTTATTCGTTGTTGTTCCATCAACGTTTATTTTTAACTAGTCGGTGTACGTATGTGGAATAAAACGAACTTATTCCGTTTAGCTGAGATTTTGCTAGTCGGATGGTCGAAGCCAGCAGTTTTGATAAATTATTTTATTCAGTCAAAAGTCCGGATTTAAAGGGTTTAGATTGGAAACTCGTACCTACTTTCCTTTACGTGGGTTTATCTTTCAAACATTTTTGAATAAATGTGTAAGTAGATTGCATTTAGTTAATTTATGAGCGTGAAGCGAAATGTATTGAGACAATTTTGTAATAAAATAGGGATAAAAGCTGCCAATGGGTGAGGAATTGGATTATATAAATTATTCATAAAGTGCCTAAAAGTATGTTTTTATGCCACCGAGTTTGGTCGGCAACCTTTATTCTAAAATATGCTTTAAATAGATCACCGACCTGGCTTTTAACGCAACCTACGACTTTAATACCACGTCAATTTGAATAAAGCATGCGCCTTTATAGGTTAAGTAATACAATAATTATATGGGAGTATCATTCACTTTTGTTCCACAAAGAGTAAATGTTAAAGAAAACTTAATTACCTTTCGTGAAGCGTGCTAGTACTACAACACGCGAACTTAAGTATAAAGGTCAATTGTAGTATTCATAAATAATATACCTAACAAAAGCTTCTTTGTTTTCAACACTCGATAATAGAATAACAGCGGATATGTTATCTGCTTTGATCAAAATGATGGTGAATACTGTCTTTTGATACTGATAAAGAGTGGCGAAATGACATTAATTTTTTTTTCTTTACAACGTAATAGAGACCAAAATCATGTGCACAAAGCAATTTCAGGCAACGTCTGGAACAGTATTTTGAGAAAATAGCTTTGAGTTGACCTCTCCCGACAGACTCCAAGCGCTTGCATCAGTCATCGTAACGCATAACCCTATTTTGGAGCGCTCAACGACCCGACAAGACACTGCTGGAATAGCATGCACTCAGTTCCTAAGTTTGGTGCAGACTATGACCACTATCTCCGTTTATTACAAAGATGACCAAAATAACAAGCTTATGTGAAACGGATTTGTAAGAAGGCTTATGTTTAAGGAATTGTGATATCATCAGATATTGAATTCAACTGCAATCGAATATGACTCGGTTTATGAGCCACTTTAAACGGACACTCCCTAGAAGTTTGAGCCAGTTATGCCAAAACGATTTTAATAGCAGACGCAAGGCTTTGAAACAAACATAATTATAATCGCAATCGTTTCTAAAATGTTATTAGCGGTCAAACGTATAATATTAGGTTCATAAGACCAATATACACTTGTGATAGGGTTCATAATGATCAAATTTTATAATGTTAAGTTACCAACCTAAGTACACATTGTGGAATACAATTGAAAATACATTTTTTTTAACTTTGCACCACACTAGGAATTTCTCCCGTATCGTGGGTGCGTTTACAAACATTTAATAAACTCACATACACAAACAGCCAGACCCGGAACAACTACTTGCAGGTCATACAAATATTTGTTCCGTGCGGGGATCGAACCCGCGACTCGTAACGCAGCAGTCAATCGCTTAACCACTGCGCCAACCGTGTCGTCACTATTCAAATTCAAATCTTTATTGCTCAACACAGTACATAATCATACATTTCTAGATGTTAAATGAATGCGCAGTCCGCTGTGTTAAATCAATTCAGGCATGCCAAACTATTATTAAAATTATACCATTAAAATTAGAATTATATCATTTCATTAATTCAGATTAATGTTATACAATTACATTAACTCAAAATAATACCATAAACAATGTCATAAATTCAAATCAATTAGTATGTAATGTCAGAGTATAAAATGTCATAATAATTGAATAATGTCTAATACAGTCAACACATAATTAGCAATACAAATAAAGTAATTTTAATAAACTAAACCGGACTCAAGTATCCACCCCAATTATATGTATTATTATTATGCACACAAATTTCTATCAGACAGGTATTCATTAATTGTGTAGTATGTCTTACTTATCAGTAGATTGTTGAGTTGCTTCTTAAATACATGGATGTCTTTAGTATCTAACAAAGCGTTAGGTGATTTATTATAAATATGTGGTGCCATTCCTAGGAAGTTTTTACGGAATACTGCTTGTTGTGTACGAAACGTTGCTTAATGCTTATTTTAGTAGGTTAAATAAATATAACCGCAGCCCATGCACTTAAAACTATCATTCAAAGTAAGAACCCTACAGCTAAACAATTCATTACAGCCACCGTTGCAACTTTTAATAAAGAGTGAGGCGCGAATCCATCAAGAAGATTACTCATTCCTGGTCGATACCTTACCAGGTCCAAGAGAGCAACAAACGAAAAACAGGAGAGACTGCTACCGAAGCGAACGTCAGCTATCTTTTGTGCTTCTTTGCAATTGAATGGTGCAGTTAGAACAGTGGAGTTGGTCTGTTTCAACAGTGCATTACGGCCTGCACTGAATGCAAAATTAAGTTTGTCTGAAGACTGTCCGGTCCGGCGCGGTGACAAAGGAACAATGGCTGACCCGGATATTTGAAGGAAAGAAGGGAGCTCGAATTTTTTGGGAGACTCATTTGTTTTCGTTCTGGATTTTGCGTTTACTTGTTTTTTTTTTAGGCTTATTTGTTTATTTTTATGTTAAAATGCAAAGCAGAACTATTTTGGTAGTTAGGGTTATGTCCAAAGATTAATTGCTAATGTGAGTATTTTGAAAAGTATCACGACTTTTTATTTAGTACAGCCAAAAAAAAAGCCATTCGCTTTTTTACGCAAATACTACATAATATACCTATTGAATATTTCAGGCAAAAATCAAGAAGAGAGAAAAAAGTAAATCCTGCAAAGAACTATCTCCGAGCTCCACGACACACCGATAAATAGTATACACTAATAACGCTTACAGCACTAAAGTAAGATGTAACAATTCGCAGTAACGAGCTCGTCCCTAAAGAGCGTGACGTAATCGCCACACAATATACTATCGTGTCCCACCGTCCCCGACACTGTATTAGATGATTCTTTAGAAGAAGGGCGCAAGGCACAGATATAAGCGATAAAATGACTGAATAAATTGATGATTATGAAATAATAACTAACAATTTAGAAGTTGATGGAACAGTAATAGATGATACAGGAGAAATAACGTAATTAGTAAGGTTAATATTCATCGCTTCATTTAATGATGTTGGAAAGCAAAGTCATGTTCCAATCGAAAAAGCTGATTTTCTGATATAAGCTCTTTTCGAGGATCGCCGTATATAGAAAACTTCTTGATTGGAAACTCACAACTCCTGAATCTTTTAGTGCTAGTGCGACAAAGCCTCCCGAGACAGGAACCCTTCGTGAGGAAAATAGCAAAGTTTTAAGGCTTAAGAGTCATTCCTGTCGTCATTTCGGATTTTCGGATACTTAGTTGATAAAAGTAGGAAAAGGTGTGTAGTAGGCTAAGTGGGACCACCGTATTTTGTGTTTGTCGGTTTTGGAGAGAAACTAAAGTTGAACGAGCAAACTAACATAAATATAAAACAGACAATTGGAACTGACTATGTGGACTTTAGTCAGTGCATATTTTATTAATTAAGGCACGAAATGACGTTATAAACGCTTCGTTTGGCAAGTTTACGAGACTTTCATTAGATAAATAATTCTCTTGAAGTTACGACAAGAAAATAGTAAGTACGGTACTGCAGCTAAGAATAATAACGCGCGAAGCACTTCACTTGATAAAGAGCGATAAACAATTCATCAAAGATAAGTCGAAACGCAAAGTTTTTCCGTATTAATTCCTTGACGCCATTTAGTACTCTCTCCAAGGAAATTAACGATCAACGCTAAACTTGGCATATTTAAGGAGCCATCAGTGTTTCATTTACTTTCATATCCCTGGGGGGAGGCAGTTTGTTTTACAGACATTCAGAAAATTAAAAGCTGAGCAGATGCTTGGGATCCACTTTAATGGCGGGCAAAGCGGAATGGGAACTACAAAGGACATTTTGCTAACAGCTGAAATGTCAAAATTCCTTGTTATCTCGTTGAATGGTGTTCAGAATGTTAAAAACTGGCTAGGCCACGTGCCGTTTGTTGAGCTTACTGTTTTAAAATATTCTCTATTTGCAAGTTAAATGGATCTGAGGGTTCTTGAATCTGTATGGTTTGTATCAGCTGATTTTGTGTTTAGGATTCTTTGCATTTTCTTGTACCATTTGTTAGTGTGTGTGTGTGTGTATTTATAAGTGATCAATCAGTAAATTATAAGTATTCAATTTTTTTTTGTAATTAGAAGTTTGCCTGTTTATATAGGTAGTAGAATTATATTATTTATATTTTGGTAGGTGAATTATTTCAAAACCAGCCTCGCTTTCTATTCAAGCTCCATACTCCGATATGACAGTTCAAGGACAAAGTGTTACCGGCGACGTGCGGTCTATCCTACACGTGCTACACAACGTATGTGTACATGCTAAAAAGAACTTCAAATACTTGAATTTCATTGGCATTTAGATTAGACACACTTTGTTAGCGGTTTTCATGTGTAAAAATAACAGAAAAATAAATGTTTGCCCTTCTGTGTGGATTTCCAGAATGTAAAGAACTTCAAACAGCTTTAAAATTACCATCGTAATGGCATAAAGTTATTTTTAAACAATAATGGGTAGTACTTATATTAGTCAACTTTACTCTTTTACGTTAATCATAAAATCAATATTCAATTAGATGCATTCTGTTAACAATTTACAAAATGAGAATAAAGTTTATAATATTTATTTACATATACAATGACACTAATATTTACTATATAAAGTATTATATTATTTTAAATTATTGTGAATGTGAGGACTATGTGTGTTTTTGTTCCAGTTTTAATCATGTTCTGGCAGTTTGAGTAGCTGATGCGGCCTACCCAAATGTCCTTTCTTTGGTATTGTTCGTCGAATCGTTGAGCTCCTTAAGTTCTGAGTTGAGCTGCACGGTTAAAGATAAAGATAAAGATAACTTTATTTTGCAAATATGGGTAACCTCAAACGATGACAAAAAACATATAAAAGTACAGCCATATTTTACCACGTAGGCATGCAAAAGATTTAAAAAATAACAACTTAAAACTAAATACAATTATAAAATTATTACACATTAAATTCAATTTTAAAATACTGAATTATTAATTATACAGAATTATGCACTAGCTTAAAAAAATCTTTTCAATTAGGAACTCCTTAATATTATAATAAGCTTTCGCCGCTAAAAAGCTTCGGAGTCTCTTTTTAAATAATGAAAGCGGAAGCTCTTTCCATGTCTTCGGCAATTTGTTAAAAATGACTGGTGCCATGCAATAGACACTTTTCCGCATAAGTGCAGTCTTGGCTCTCTCCAGACATAGCACACTATTATCGCGTCTATTGCGGGGTGCTACATCTGATAGTCGTCTAAATCGACTCGGATTTGTCTTTACAAACACAGCGACTTCAAATAAGGTTACTGACAAATGCGTGCACTGACTGGACAGGTCCACTCAATCTGTGTGGTTCTTTCCTCAAAAGACCATTTCAGACACAAATCTACATGGTCCTCAAATATTATTATAATATTATTCTAATTATTGTGAATGTGAGAACTATGTCGGTCATTGGTTTTTTTTTTATTTATTTTTGTATTTTTCTCAGCGTAAACATGATCTGGCAGTTTGAGTAATTTATGCGGCCTACTCAAATGTCCTTTCTTTGGTATTGTTCGTCGAATCGTTGAGCTCCTTGAGTCTAAGTTGAGCTGCACGATTACTGACAATTGCGTGCACTGACTGGACAGGTCCACTCAATCTGTGTGGTTCTTTCCTCAAAAGACCATTGCAGACACCGATCTAGCACATCCGAGCCTTCACATGATCTGACCAAGATTTTGTCTGGACTTTAAAAGAGACTGTGACCTCTGAGTTTGTGTCGGCCTTTCTTCTCAGAGTAGTCAGATAGGAAACGCCGACCTCATCTAGTTTAAAAAAAAATATGATTGACGTGTAAAAGTGTTTGTTCAAACCTACTTACAGAAATAAAATCATTTATCAATACATTGTGTTATTGATTTCATCGGTCCACAGCACGCGTTTATGACCTATTTCAATTCATTCCAAGAACGTAACATTAAATATCCTTTCACAAAGCACTTTTCACTGCAAAACTCTTTCGACATAAAATAATTTCGTAGCTTAGTACGTACGAAGTGTAACTTTAGTGTGTCGTTTAAGTAGAGTCAAATACTCGTCGTTAGTACGGGCTGGAACTAAAATGTCACGTCCCGAACATTTTAAGCTCTCGCTTTTCCCAAGTGTGTGCTATAATTTTGTCATAATGTTTTAATACAAAATCCCTCTACGAGTTGGCAGTGTGTGAACATCTTTATAGGCTGGTACGCAGATTGTTCGGGCAATAACAGACTTTATGTACATGTACATAGATTTGAATTAAATGAGTTGGGTGGTATGTGTTAACACGGGTGTACCGATGTGGGTAGCTACCAGCTAGTAGAGTATATATATAAGCTTTTTGGTGTCCTTGTATCAAAACTTTATTAGAATTGCCAACTAGAAACATTGAGACATGGACATTTTACGTATCGTGTGTTTGAAAACTGATTAACAATAACACGTTTAACACGTTTTCAGTCAACTATATTCCGAAACCTTAACCCGTTTATTCAATAAAGTTTGTCAAATATGGCGGCCGCAATACGTGAAATGAATGCGTCTGAACAAAAACACGAACAAAACAGACGCTCATTATTGACAAACTTTTTTAAACATAAAAGATGTCTCTAAATTAACCTTCGGGAACGGATAACTGGGTCGGCTGGAGCCAAGCAATAGGATAAAAGGGATTCGGCCTAAGAAACTGGATTAGTAACAAAGTCTTGTTAATCCAATATTATTCACGGAGATTACAAAGAGATATCTCACTTTGATAGCGAAAAAGATTTTCAACAAAGATCTGTTTTAAAGTATAAATAGGGTACAATGGCCTCACTAGGTGACATTTAAACTGAAATAATGGGTTTGGTAAACGTTTTGCCTTCATAATGTAATAAAACATGTCGCAAGTTTTCCGCAAAGGGGTAGGCAAATGTATATTTATTTATGTGTACTTTATTGTTAACAAAATATAAATCGCTTTCTGCAATCTCATCGAGGCAACCTTGGAATGGACAGCGATTGCGTAGACATAAAATGGGGTTGTTGGTTAGTGCCAATAATAAGAATATAGATACAATATACACTGTATATGATATATACATAAATATTAGGTCCTTACGTATGAAATTGGCATTTTGTATGGAAAAAGCTGTATGAAAATGAATTTTGTATGAAATGTAATCAATCAAAGTATGTACCATTGTTATTCTTTGCACTTTCGCAATTTCATCGGGTGTTCATTGATTCCTTTGCTGAAAAAATTGTGGGAGCGAGAATCAATAAAATCATTGAATGCGGTTTTGACAGCCTCATCGAAATTATGTTTTTTTCCTTGCAAGAAGTTGTCCAAATTCCGGAAAAAGTGGCAATCTGTTGGAGCAAGGTCCGGGGAGTACGGTGGGTGCCGGAGACGTTCCAATCGCAGCTCTTCTAATTTAGCGACCGTCTGTTATGCAGTGTGTGGTCTGACGTTATCCTGAAGCAGCAGTGGGCTAGAGCAATTGACCAGTCTTGGTTGTTAGCTTTTCCATCATTCCAGTCCGTTTGCAATTGTTGACAATAGAGATCTGCCGTAATCCTCTGGACAGATCTTAGAAAGCTGTAATGGATGACACCAGCACTGGGCCACCACCAGTACCTTTTTCTGAGTTAATTTTCGCTTGGGGCAGGATTTGGCCAGTTCTCCTGGGTTCTACCATAGTGATGACCGTTTCCGATTATCGTGCAGGATCCATTTTTCATCACAAGTAACGATACGATTCAAAATCCCCTCGTTATTGTGACGGTTGAGTAATGTTACGCAGCACTCGACTCGTACTTGTTGGTTTGCTTCACTCATTCATACGGTACCCGTTTTTTGAGCTTTTTCACCAATTTGTTTCAAGTGAATGAAGTGAAGTGAAGTGTTTGAAGTGTGTTTGTTGTTGTTGTTGTTGTGATAAAACACTCTGATGTGGTTTGCGATGGGTCCACTTCCATTATTACTTTTAATTCTTCATTATCAACTAGGGTCTCCGGTCGTCCACGGGATTTGTTCTGTAGGTCAAAATTTCCAGAACGAAAACTTTGGAACCATAAACATACCGTGTTTTATTTTACGGTAGCTTCCCCATACACATCATTTATCCTTCGAGCTGTTACTGCAGCGCTGGTGCCACGGTGGAACTCGTATTCGTAAATAACCCGATATTTTAAGTTTTACATGTTGTGGACAGAACAATGTCAAAAAAAAACAAATGGCGCGAAAACAGATGAATCGCTAAATTGGAATCACAAATACACAAGCCTAAATTTGAAATAAAATTGAATTTAGAATTTCTAACGAAACGCCAGTTATTTAAGATCAAAGTGGCCAGTTTGACAAAATGCCAATTTCATATGTTAGGACCTAATACTATACCTCTACATACGCCTTCAGCTCATGTGCATGTGCGTGTATCCACAGAACAACATAGCCACAGTTAGGTAACCTTCGTTAAGATTCCCATGCGAGCCCGGGCACAAATTCAGATTCCGTTCTGCTTCTGAGAATTTCCTGATGAAGGTTCTCACGCTCAACAGTCGACCTTGCGAACTCTAAACAAAAGAGGCAATCTTCGAACTTGCATAGTTGGTAAGTTCAAACAAATGTCCATCTCGGTTTCGCTCCGTGTGTCCGTTCCGTTGCTGTTGAAAATACAGGGAGAAAACTTAGAAATTCTTCTAAAAGTGTACCATATACACAACCTTGTAGTAGCTAATTGTTAAATTCCTTGCACCAAATTTATTGCGGAGATATTTCTGGCGAACCGAAAGTAAAATTTAGACACACAAAGTTACATGATGTATTTTTTAGATATTGTTTTACCCGGGAATTTTAACAAGTCTCTATGAATATTATTTTGAAGTAAAAGAGTATGATTTGTTGGTTAGGAGTTTGCAGCTGTTTCCTCTCTGCAGTATTTAATTCTAATAAGTATTTTGATTTTGTTATGTTATAACCAGTGATCGGAATAGGTAGAGCTAAAATACCTAAAGTTCGAAAAAGAACAGAGACAAAGTGGAGACGCCTTACGACAAAATATTTTTTCGGGGCTAATGTCCGGGTATCGGAACATTATTTAAGTACAACTAAAAGACAGACTTAATACAGCAAGTTTTGGATATTCTGGGAAACGAAAACATGAGGTGGACCCAGTTCTTAACCTGAATTAATAACAATAGAAAACGTACCTACTGGTTTTTTGAGAACATTCTCCTTGTTTTTAAAGTCGATTAAAAAGGAAAATGAATTCAATTCGTTTACTGTAACAATAACATTAATATTAAATGTACTTAAGTGATGTCCCGAAACTCGGAACAGACATTCCGAAAAAAATATGTTGTCGTAAGGAAGCCTCCACTATTTTTTGTCTCTGTTCTTTGAACTTTAGTTATACTAACTCTACCTATTCCGATCCCTGGTTATATATAACCTGCACGCAAACCCAAGCGTAGTGTGGGACGCCTCCAGCTAGATGGACCGATGACCTTTAAAAGTGTCTGGGGCAGACTGGATGCGGAAGGCGGAGAACGGGCTTTTATGGCGCATCCTGCGAGAGGCCTATGTCCAGCAGAAGACTTCGTAAGATGATTAATTGATTGATAACCTAAACCATTTCTTTTATAGCCAGTGTTTTCTAAAAGTTTTCAAAAAAAATATTTTAATTACTATTTGGATTACATTTCTTTCTTCAATGAACAAAAAATATTGCCTAAACGAGAGACAAAGATAGAATACAAAATTATTTTTTCTATTATTTCAAAATTATGAAAAACTTAAACATCTGAAAGTTAGTTGAGAAATTTCTGTGAAATAATCTACATTATGTTAAAGCAGTTGCTAAGTCAATTCGATTATATTTTGGCAATATCAAACTAATACATTCAAACGGTATTAATATTGATAAACAGTTACTATGGAACGGTTCACTTGCCCTGAAATAAATTTACTTACAATACAAGTTTCTCAACGTAATTAATACGTAGATTTCATTCCATTTTCCCAAAATAAATGATTACAATATTAACAATATACCAAATAATTGAGATCCAAAATTACCTGCTGTGAATGACCTTTCACGAAGAGGCTTATGTTCACGTCATGTAGAATGCAAACTAAGTGAAGGTGAGCGGCCAGGCTACTGTTCAGAGCGATGTGGTGGCGCCCTACTATCCAGAAAATATTTCAACCCTGGAGAGTAAACATAATAGCGCCTGCGGATGGTCTCACCTAACCTGACCCCCCCCCCCCCCCCTCCCGATCCGGATTCAACACCTTTTCACGTCACTGCTCCTCAGCTGATTGCAGCCGCTCCTTCCGAAGTGGTATCGCCGGCAGTCTCGGCGGCCTGACTTCTCAGAATTTAAAAGAGTTATCGTGTTTAGGCGCCGGGGAAGCCGGTGAGTAACTTTCAAAGGAACATGTGGCTCTAAATAACCTGATGTTCAAAGGTAGTATGAATTATGCCTTCGTCGATGTCTTGTATGGGGCCACCTTATGTGCCCTCTGCAGGAGGGACGGCGGCATTCGTTCCATTTTCGTTGGGTCCCTATAGGCGTACGGCAGCCAAGATATGGGACAAATTGTACGGCGAAATGTTAACAAACAAGTTCCAACCCCGAAATGTTAACAAACAAGATCCATTTTTTTGTTTTTTTGTTTCCGGGGTGGAAAATCCTCATGGATGTCCGCCGCCCTGGGGCAGGCGGCGGGGTCTGTCAGACTCTTACTGACTAAAAACCACCCCGGTGTTCCATCTCACACATACGCCGGGGGTCGCGGGAACGTACGACCTTCCGCAACCCCCGACTGGTGCCGGCCCGCCACTGCGGGCCTCTTCGGGTCTGGGGGGGGAGTGAGGTGTTTGACTCCCCTCGCGACGTCTAAAAGGGGCGCGCGTGGAACACTACGCGCCGCCACCTCGGGTCCTGATGTATGGGGGGCGATGGTCTCACCTAACCTGACCCCCCCCCCCTCCCGATCCGGATTCAACACCTTTTCACGTCACTGCTCCTCAGCTGATTGCAGCCGCTCTTTCCGAAGTGGTATCGCCAGCAGTCTCGGCGGCCTGACTTCTCAGCATTTAAAAGAGTTATCGTGTTTAGGCGCCGGGGAAGCCGGTGAGTAACTTTCAAAGGAACATTATGGCTCTAATTAACCTGATGTTCAAAGCCAGTGTGAATTATGCCAGCCAAGATATGCTACAACTTGTATGGCGAAATGTTAACAAACAAGTTCCAACCCCGAAATGTTAACAAACAAGATCCAAAGCCAAGCTGTAGGAGCTTGGCTTTGAATCCAGAGGAGCTGCAAGGCTCCAATAAATGCACTGTCCAGTTTTTTTTAATTCCGGTAAAGGTGAGGTCATCCTCAAGGTCGACGTTAAGGACGCCTTCAACTTCGTTACAAGGACACTTTGTTGGCTGAATTAAAAAAAGGAGTTACCGGATACTATTTTTTTTATGTGGCAGTGCTATGGGCACCCATGACAATTATTATTCAGAGACAACGTTTTGGAATCAGCAGTCGGATGCCAACAAGGTGATCCTCTCGGGCCAGTAATTTTCAGTTTGGCTATCCGACCCGTAATACCACAACTAAACTCATTTAATGTGTGGTGTTGGGATGGTAGAAGGTGACGTAGACACTGTTCTAAAAGACCTCCAATTCCTAAAGCAACAGTTCTAGCACTGTTTCTAGCCACTCCTCAAAGAGAGGACTTATCGCCGCAATTGTGGCGTGCCCAGGAGGCTCTGACCAGACTGGCCAATCAGCGAGCAAATTATTTTGTGTTATTGTCATTATGAATGTGATTTTGATTACGCAATTAGCGTGCAGAGGTCATCCACCTGATCCCTGTAATTTTGACTCCACAGCAGCCAACCAGCAAATATTATAATAACCGCATTTATAAAAAAAAAAATTGCGACTGTTGTTTATGGTAAACAATCAGAATACAAAATGGTGTTGAGGCGGATTTTCGTACTGTTCCAAAACTGACGACATTTCTGTATCTTTTCGTTTCATCTTTTGAAGAAATATTTGAGATTAATTTATTTTTATTTTATAATATTTATATTTAAGTGATGTCTAAGATGTACTTGAAACGTACATAAATGCAAAAAACGCACATGTTTAAAACAACAACCTCGTAGGTACTATACAGCATGTATCAGAATGGTGTGATCATATTTTAGTGTGTTAAAGACCATCAAACAGAACAACTTTCTCAATGGAACCAATATCGTTATCGCGAAAAATATATTAATCAGCCGTCCCATATATTAGAGTCAAGTAGGTATTGAAGTTTTATAAGGGACAGTTGATAATTTTATCCCGATTAAGATGTTGGCCCCATGATGAAAGTTGTTCAGCTTGATGGTCTGTACCATACTTTTTTGTTACATGCTTTAGAAGCTTAGGACAATAAGAATAAAATTAAAAAACATAAAAAAAAAATCGCACTTAGCGTTTGATAACCGAACACAGTAGAACTACACAGCCAGAAGACTTCAGGCCAAGGTTACAAAATCTGTTCACTGAAAATCTGTAACTACGTTGACCTACACACTACCAGTAAACCACTTAAATATCATCCGGGTAGGTACCTGAAATAGCTTGGAAAATGTTTGGCGGCGTCACAATTCAGCTTTTAGTTTAAGCACCGCCATATTATGACTACCCATTAACTGTAGTGGGTATCTTTTTGTCCGAGACCCACATTGGTTACAGTATAATGCAACATTTTGGTGTGCCAGCTTAAAGCTTTGTGCATACTTGTTGCTTGCCATGTTTGTCATGAATGATTTTTGTATTTGCAGATCCGTAAAGTGCTTTCCAAGACTTCAAAATCCTATGATTAAGAATCAAGTTCTAAGTATTATGCAAACTATATTGATTCATCGTTAAATTCCTTAGTAAAAACTCATATGGGGCTCGTTTCATCGTAACATGCATTCGCTGTTCAATGATTAAATGGTCAAATGTTTTCGATATTTGTCAGTACAAAATTTCGAAATCCAATTATCATGAATGAGGCAAAAACAGAATAGAAATGAAGATTGTGCCGACACAAGTTGCAAAACATGTCTGGAACATGTGGCAAACAAAGTGTGAACAAGGTTTTAGGTGTAAATTGTATGTTACATTTCAGTCGCCTGCTTACAGTGTCATCTAATATAATTGCCTCATATTATTCATGCTGTAGTAAGTGTAAGAGATCACTACCATGATTACAGTAGGGCTTATTGCGGGTCTAACTGTTTCTATAATTTCGGTTCGGGCCATGAGTGATGTTGTGTTGTTATTTCTAATCGTTGGACGCAAATGTGTTGGGGCCATTCTTTAGTACAGCAAAAATCTATGATATTTCGATACCTACCTAATCACTGCAATGTACCGTAAATGATCCGTAGTTTTCACACAAGTTTACATGTGTAATTGTGTATTTCCATATTATGTAATTTTTCTCAAACATGCTTGGACCATTATTTTGACAACCTTCTTCGAGATAAATCTAAATTGCTGTACTGACAAAATACTTGCGAGCAGCGTCCAGCAAAAGTTGTTTGAAAATCCATATTTGTCGTGGTTTAGCGGCCAAATATATTACACAGTAAACTCATATCTGTCGTGTACTCGGAAACATGGCAACCAAGGAGGTAACTTATCAAAGGTTTTATATCAATTTTGAACTAGCTTGCAAATAGAAAGCTGTTTATTGAAAGAAAAAAAAACAAATGAACACTTTAACGCGGTAAAAATTATTGTTGTTCGTTGTTCGTCATTGATTTCGATAAATTTCCGCGCATTATTTGAGAAAAGTACTATACAAGCCTTGGCCACAACTAGGCATTGATGGACTTACGTATTTGTGCCTCGGCTTCACCTCGGCCCACATATACACGTTCGTCCAGCAATGCCTCTTTTGCTGGCCGCTGCAGTAATGTACTATTCCAACTACATATTTGCCTCTTCATGAAAATCGGACCAAAGGACCAAAATAAATTATTTTCTACAAAATATATCTTAAACGGATCTCCCTTTTTATTATTAAACCGTTACATTAAACCGTCACACCCCTTTTTTTTTGGTGGGAAATCTTCGCCTCGGAATAGAATCATCTAGCGGATTTCTCCCGCTCTGGACGGAGCGGGAGTGCGTGTCAGACTCTTACTCACTAAAACCCACTCGTGTTCCTTCAGTTACTTGTACCAGGGGCCACGGTAACCCTTTCGGACTTTCCCGCAACCCTGGCAGGTATCGGCCCTAGCGGACCCCGTCATTGGTGCTGATATCTCATTGAGGCGCGCGTGGAACACAACGTGCCGTCGACCCGGGCTTGATCCTTTTCGGACGGCGAGCTACCCATTGCTCGCCGTCCACAAGCCCGCGCCTAGGGTGGACGGGAATCAACCTGGGATTCCCGACGCCCAGGGCGTCTCCTGCGGCGACTAGGGGCGTGAGGGCGCGAATTTTGCCTCTCCCTCACGCGTTCTGCCTCCTTCTTCGCGAGCACCATTAAATGAACACCATTCCTACATTAAACCGTCGCACCCCTGAACCCCCAACTTTAAAACACATTTAACAGCAAACACACCTTAATTTATTTGTATTTACTGGAAGGTATTTCGGTCCAAATAATGTAAAAGTTTAAAAAGAGGACAAATTTAATTGGGCGAGTTACAAATAATGAGTCGGTCCGTAGGTGGAATCTGCGTCGCCGACCATGCGGGCAGCTAGACCTCCCGTTAATTACCAGCGCGGTATAACAAAGGCCAGTAAGCAACCCAGCGGCTTTTGTCGTCAGTTTTATCTTAATTGCTTCAAGAAACTCGATATCGTTTGGCGACAAGATGCTTTTTATTCCTTCACTCCGCTCCCCGAAGGCAAACAATGACAGAACTTTGAATTAGTTTTCGGTTTGATAACGCCGCCAATGGCTTTTTTCTTTCTCTGTTTTAACGACAGTGGTGTTATTACGACCGATATTTCGGCCCGATCGTTGAGGTTTTATAGCTCTTTCGATTTATTTTCTGCTGTCCGTTTATGTTCACGGGATGAGGCTAACTTTATGATATCACTATTGTGCAACTCTTTTTATCTAAGATTGTAAGCCATCGCTCATCGTCGTAAAACTAGGTGTTCACTTTCAGATTTTGCTCTGAATAAAATATACGACAAGTGGGATGTACTGAATTATGATTGGCTGTGTTTTATGAAGATATTTCGAATATGAAAGTTGCTTTTGATTCAATGTACCAAATTCTACTGGGATGGAACTTTAATCTCATTTTTCTTAGCCTTTGTAGAGGGCGCATTATATTATTATATTATTTTTATTTATTTATGAGTCTTTCATGCATACCCTTATTAATTTGCTCTCCCATAATTCTTAACGTCATGTTGTCATTTGTATTAAGTCGTGAATGTCACAACCCTTCATACAGTCGAGTTAGGAGCCCCCTGACATCTATCTCTAAGCTTATCCACGTGTTAAAATACAAATTCTCGGATTAACCTTCAGCTGTCATGTAAATTAATAACTTACCTCCGTCACGGGCTTGTAACCGGATTCATATTTAACTTTTTAACCCCTCACCCCCTAATGTTGAACTCTGGAAACAAAATTTACGTGCACTGCCCTGGCCCGGTTCCAAATCGCTAACAGAGGTCGTAGGTCACCTTACTTAATGTGCGGACATACTTTTGGCACGATCCTAACACGGCGTCACATGCAAATTTTATTCAATATGAAACACTTCGCATACTGTATGAGTTTGTCTTGTCGACTATGCAAAAAATTCCGCGTATGGCACAGGGTTGTCGAATTATGCGCATATAGTTATTAAGTTGGTTTCTGTCATGGTCTCTTTAACCTTTGGGAGCTGCTGCTAAGGAAGAGCAGTGTAATTACCATGCTACTTTTAGTTAAGAATGTTGTTTATGCTTTGGTGATTTACTTAATTTCGCCGACTGGTCGACACTTCACGTGACCAGAGAGCTGGCTCGTTCTTTGCCCAAAGAATTAGCATTGCCATTCAACGTGGCAATGGTGCCAGTCTTCTGGGCACATTTCCGGATGATTGCGATGTGGAGGAGTACTTCGACGTCAAAGTGTCCTGTTTTTCTAATATTAACTTGTGTAGTTAAGAGCGTTTATACCTTATGAGTGTTAACGTCGCAATTTAGTGTCATATTTCGTGGTTTTCAATTTTTATCATTTAATCGGAGCTATATTTTAAAAATCTGTTTAATTAACTTTTTAGAATTATGTGAAAACTGTGTAAAAGGTAAGAAATCGTTGCGTTTACAGTTCTATTTATATGCAAATAATACACTGGAAACTTGCAGGGCGTTATTTTCATTGTAAAATAACTGTAAGCATTACGGTTACTTACTTTTTAAACACTTTCACGTAATTCTAAAAAGTTAATTAAACAGATTTTTTTTAATATAGCTCCGATTAAATGATAAAAATTGAAAACCACGAAATATGACACTAAATTGCGACGTTGCCACTCATAAGGTATAAACGCTCTTAAGTCACTTAATTTAGTATCTAGTGTAAATAGTTAATCATAATATTATTATTTACTATTTAAATTATTTACCATTATAAACTACTCAACAGAAATAATAAAACTCTATAAAACGACAAATAATAATAGACTCAATAAAATATAGCCTAAAATATAGTTTAGTATTACTAAGAATTTATATTAATAATACAAATAATGTAAGTGAGTATACAGCTAATACTGTTTGTACTCCTGATTTCCAAAGTAGGTAAAATCCTGTATCTTCGCAATCAATGCTCTGGCACTGGTAAATTAGGTGTAAAAACTTACAAATCACATACATGACAAATCCAAAATTAAATGACTTAGAATAGGAAAGGAAGTACTTAAATGTAAAACTTGACGGGTGAATGATGTAAGTGAATGTGTGTGGTGTGAGTAGTGTAGGTGAAGGGTGTGAATGTGTGGGGTGTTTGAAGTGTGGTTATAGGGTGTGAATATGTGTGGTGTCTATACTGTAGGTGTAGGGTGTGAATGTGTACACGAACGTGTACGTGTGCTTTCGGTTTGTTAATTCTATTTTAAAATATCTAGTGTTTTTCCGTATTGATACATATATTCAAGGCTTAGGATCTTGGTAATCACTATTTTACATTGTTCTTTAGTTAAAGGATATATTTTTAGGACATGATTGATTTTGTTGTACAAAAGGCTACCTAAGAAGTTGAAAATACGAGTGTAAAAGTATGCATACCAGCAGGTTGTAGTTAATGTTACTAAGTGTTGTGTAATGACTTTTAAAGTTTTACCATCAGATGAGATTAGAGATGAGCATTCATCAATGCTTCAGGTAGATCCATTAACCACGGCTATAAGGTCAACATCAGTAGATATATCACTATTTAAGTTGTTGGATTTAAGATTAATACAACTGTAAATCTTAAGGTGTTAAGGAGAAAAAAAAATACAAGCAGTTAACAAATACTATTTGTTGAGTACTTTTGAAGTTGGGTGAGTGTGTGTAAGTGTGCGAGTGTTAAGGATGTGATTGTCAAGTCGGTGCCAAAATGCCGTAAAAAATGTTCAGCCTTCTGAATCATATTCTCTTTTACGGATGTGGTAGCAAATTCAACTATGATTCCCAGTTAGCATTACTTTTGGTTTTCAATCTGTATGTATCTCGAATACCGGTAATTCAAATTCAATTCAATTTCTGAATACACTGCTGTAGCACATCGCCGGCTTTGTTTATTATTTGTGCGTTATTTTCCGTGACCTCAGTTTGTGACTGTGGCACATTTCTCAGCTAAATGGTTGTCGACCTGGCTTTTCTTTCCAAAAACTCGATTCTCTGTTCAAGTAATTCAACCTTTATAAGTGGAATTTTCCTTTTGCATTTTATCCAAGCTTCACAGTGCCTCATCATATCGCTGCCCTAGTTCAACAGTAAGATATGTTGAACAAAGTATGTTTTGAGTTATTCATACTTTTATGCTTTTACTGTCATTATTTCACTCGTTGTTAATTGAAATGTAGTTGATTTTTTAAAACTATAGCTTAGTTTAATTTTAGGTATAGGGAGTTATTTATACTTCAAGATGAATAAAATATTTTGTATAAAGTTTTAATCGGTAAAAAATATGCTTAAATGTCTCAGTGAGACATTGAAATTTAGGCACTTTGGTTGCGTTTTACACATATCCGATTTTTTTACCGGACAGAAGAGCAAATTTTTGACATGAAACAAAACTTATCCCAATTTTGATTTTTTTTAAGATGTCTTACTGTTGAACTAGGGCAGCGATATGTACTTCTCGGACACGAAGTTAACGAATTTTCTCAAGTCTACAGTTTCTTGCTTTGACAGTGTTTGTGTAGTTTAGTTTGTGTCTTGAAGAATTCGTCCAACAGTTCCCTTATTACAGCCATTTGCAAGTCACCTTGTTTACGCTGGTCTTTTCGCGAGGCGTTAAAAATTCGAGCTGAATCGCTTTCAAAGACGATTCTATAGGATGTAGTATCAGAAACCTAAGGAACATGCAACGGATCATCCATGTTTTCAAATCAAATCAAATCATTTATTGGTTTGCAAACATGGGTATTTAGTACATAGATGTTTAATTTAAAGAGTTCTCCATGCTCTACCGTCACATGGGCATGCAAAAACATATAATTATTTAATTTACACAAAGGAGATGTTTGATTTTGGGCCACCACTATGTACACTACATAGATAAATAGGAAAAATTAGGGGAATTTCATAATAATACTAAAAAATAATTTGAAGTAGGGTACAGTGGTTCAAAAATGATAATTTAAAAAGTTTTTTAATAAGATAACCCTAATTTTAGGGCAGCCATGACAGTTGTGTTTGACATGACGTTTGACAGTTTCGTTTCTTGCTCCTCTTGACACCGATATAACCAATCACTGCTCGAATAGGTGATTGAAGATGTGCTGCCGCAGTCGAGTTGAATTACATGTAGTCTTATTTTATCGAAACCGAAACCCAACCCAAGATTTTCGAAATTCGTATTGTTTTGTTTTATGGCAGTTAGTACACGTCAATCAAATGTCATTGTCAAAATGTAATTTTTCGCATGCTGCTAATCTGATCCACCATGTTTAATTTTATGTTGTGTTGCTCTCCTTGGCCAAGTTAATTTGAGTATACTTTGAAACGAAGTGAAATTAAAGAAAATTAACAATAAATAACGGTTACTGTAATACATAGCGATATTTACATATAGTGTACCTACATGGTGCTGGCCCAGGCTCCATACATTTCTGGAACATCTCCTTTAAAGTATAAAAATACAAAATAATTTTAAATAACAATTTAAGAGAACAAAATAATACAAAATATAAATTAATGTCAAATCGTTGGGATGACAGTAAAAAATGTCACAATAATAAAATAAAATAATGGCAAATGTCAACTAAAAATTTAGTTTTATTTAGTTATTTTAGATGGAGTACGTGATACTGACAATATCGTCATGCTGTCACACTTGTCCATCTCATCTCATCTTTCACATTCACACACCAACGCTTGTAGCACTGACACAAAACTTTTGCATAATATTAGTAACACATAACATCATTGGCCATTTTGTAATTCCTTACATCATAGCGTTTCTTTGGTATATGTATGTTGGGTGTACGTCAAATAAGACGCTTTGAAATGTTGCCATAAAGCGTAAAACGTTTATTGAGGATGATATTCTCGTAGCATGTATGCCTATATCCTTTTACATTTCTGTTTAACATTTAAATTTAGTTATATTATTTTTATTTAAGTGCAACGTTCGTAAGTACGCTGTACTGGTACAGCGTCCTAACTATTGTTTGCTCCACCGGACGACGTCACTACGTCAGCGCCGGCTGTCGCTGAAAACCAGCGCTGGGGATCTGTCTTGCATAGGGTCGCGGCATAATGCTGAGCGATAGCCGTTTTGCGTGGATGTGACGCATGTTTCCCCCAACCTTTTCATATTTTTTGTGTTTGTGTAATTTTTTGCGTCATGTTTACCGCAAATAAACGCATTTTCTTTCTTTCTTTCTTCTTTCACTTGTGATGATGTAGAATTTGATAAATACCATGTTTATTGTATTGGTAGCAAATTTGTATTAGCTACTTCGCGAAGCAGATGTGGTACTCACGTTTTGGTTGTCCCCGTAGCAGCTTCGTAGCGGAAACCGGTATTGTAGTGTGATTGTTCCTAAGTAATCATAGGCTCATAAAATTTTCGTTTTTCCTAATGTTAGTTGTTCCTAGTGTTAAAATCGACTTCCCTTTGAAGAAAAGAGGAAGCGACCCTCCGTCCGCACTTGCCTGTGCACAATTGGGTCTGTTTTGGAGCACCCCGCTTTTAAACAAAGATTTTCTGGCAAAACCCAATATAAAAAAATGCTGTGATCACCTTATATTTTAATTTGACCGAGATCTATATTAATAATAATAATAATATGAGACAACATCCACACAAGGTCGTCAGGTCCCGAACTAGGTAGAACCTGTACTACGGTAACCTGATGACTGATATACATATAAACACCCAGACACAGGTCAAACAGACATGTTCATGCACACAAATGTTTGACTTGTCCGGGGATCGAACCCGGGACCAGCGGCTCAGAAGGCAGGGTCGCTACCAATTGCACCAACCGGTCAGTCAATATTTTGAGAGTATAATTATGTACTTACGAATGTACGCGAAGTCTAAGTGCGAAACCCAAATTTCATGGAGTCCTACCATTCTTTTGATCGTCGGTTATCAAAAAAAAATATGCTGTTTCATAGAAACGTGCAATACCTACGCCGTCAAAATGTGCAGAACAGCATTTTTTTTAATACCGGCGAAAAACTTCAACGCAGGATTCAGAACCGTGTACTGAATCCATGATGCTAAGGTTGCACATCGATGTCCCTAGGTGGCCTGTATAAGCATTTAAATTTTTCAAACTAATAAATAGATGATTTGGAGGGAAATACGACAGTCGAGTATATTGAAACAGAATTGTTGGTAGTTACTTTCAGAGAGCGTCAACGTGTGACTGGTATTATGCGTACCTCCATCACGGGAAGTCAGCCTTGTTACCAACCTAATAACTCCATCATATTTTTACCACTGCATGACCTAATTATCTTTCTTGTATAGCGAGAGAAGAAGATGAATTGAAACAGTCTAATTATTTCGCTGCATGACCACCAGATAGGTATGTAATTACAAAACTGACATAACCATGCCGCCATTGAATGACATCATACGAATCTCTCTGAGTTTGAACATTTGGCCAATCACAAACGTCAATATCCTGATAACATGCATCTCAAATAAGCTTTTACCCTTTGAAGAGTGAGCAATAGTGTCAGATACCTTTCATATTCGGGTGGTGTAATCGTCGAGTTATGACTTAACGATGTGCCGCGTATGTGCATTTTCGAACAATACTATTCGTGGAGTGGAAATTGCGTTAGTATCCAACGTTCTATTCGAGCCAATGGCTTGTGTGGGTAACCGTTTTCCGAATGGCTTTAGCAGAATGATGACTCAAATCGCTTTATGTATAATTATATTTCGTTGGAGTCAATAAGCTCATTTAGCTAATGTAATGTAGCGCTTATCACAATAATGCATGCATCATGTGTGATCAGCGACTCACTTTGCAGCACAAATCACGCCATCCAGAACGTCTTTTACAATAGTAAAAAGTCATGGTGATAAAAAAGTGGCCCTGTTATACTTAAAACCTATAATTTTATTAAAAATAAGTCCTGGCCATACCTAAGCATCATAGCAATTCAACGCTAAAGCAATTAATTTTAATGGATAGTTAAGATTCGGAATTTAATAGGGAGTCAGTCTTAACGAATTTCCTGTCTACGTTTAGGAATATTTGTTTGATTTTCTTTAACGTTTAAGTATTATTTTTTATTAAAAAGTCTTCGGGCCATCATTATAATTATTATTTTGGACTTTCTTCATTATAACTACAAACAACAGCACCAGTGTTAATAAAAGGCATGTATTTAACCTCCGATAATTCCAATTTTGCGCTCCTAAAAATAATATTGAACACACTATTATAATGATTGCACCTCTTTATGTTAAATCTCAAATAATATCTAATAATAATGTTGAGGTCTTATAAATACAAAATAGTCAAGTAATTGTAACAAATGTGGCGCGCTCGACGGCCGCTGGCGCATCAGAGTCCTAACCTTTCTTTTTGTTTCCGGGGTGGAAAATCCTAATGGATCTCTAACTTTTGACGTCTGTCAGACTCTCGCTGACTAAAAACCACCCCGGTGTTCCATCTCACACCTACGCCAGGGGTCGCGGGAACGTACGATCCTTCTACAACCCCCGACGGGTGCCCGCCCGCTGCTGCTGGCCTCCTCGGGTCTAAGGGGGGAGTGAGGTGTTTGACTCCCACTGCGACGTCTTAGAGGGGCGCGCGTGGTAAACTACTCGCCGCCACCTAGGGTCCTGATGTGTGAAGGGGGGGGGGACGTCCCCGAGTCCGTCGCCCCTGGACCAATTTAGGGGGGCTGGAAGAGGGCGTTGTCCGCCCTCCGCCGACGCCCGGTGCGCCTTCTGCGGGCCGGGTGAGTGGACGAGATCTCCCTCTCCCTTTCCGCAGCCACCTTCTGCGAGACGACTGTTTCGCAGAAGGAGACCACCGCGTCCCAGGACTCGGCGCTGCCGACCATCGACTCGACTACGGCCGGCAGCGACAAGTCACTGCCTACTTCTGAGATGAGGGCACGGCGCGGCTCCTCCCAAGCGGCACACTCTGCCAGCGTATGCCACGCCATGTCCTCCCGGTAGTCGACGCAGTGGTGACACCGGGCGTCCGGCTCCCTGTTTATGCGACACAGGTACTTCCCGAAGCAACCATGCCCCGAGAGCACCTGCGTCGCCCGAAACGACAGGGAGCCGTGCCTCCTCCCGAGCCAGCGCTCGAGCACCGGCCGGACCGCCTCGATGGTGACGAGGCCGGCGGTAGGCCGTGAAAGCCTGTCCCGCCATTCCGCTACCAGGACCTCGCGAAGCTGAGACCGACGCAGCTCCATGTGTCGCTGCATCGGTCTCTCGCCCCGCGCCCTCGCTTCCTCGCGCCACCGAAACAATGACCCGAGTACTGTCGCCTCCAGGTCCCAGGGCGGGGATCCGGCCAGTATGCAGCCCGCCTCGTAGGAGATCGTGCGATACCCTCTGACGGCCATCGCCCTCTGTGGTTTTCGCAAAACAGCGATGCTGCCGACCGTCAGGTCAGAAGCCCACACTGCGGCCCCATACAGGGCCATGGATCGCACGATCCTCACGTAGAGCCGCCTACAGGTGGCGCTCGGGCCCCCAGATTGGGAAGCAGCGTTGCGAGTGCGCCAGCCGTCGGAAGTGGGGCCCGAAGTCCCACCCGCTGTCGAGCACCAATCCTAGGTACTTCATGGTGGACTCGACAGCGATCCGAGCCCCCCGACCACGATGCGTGAGCCGGGTGGTGGCGCCCGCCGGGGAGGGCCATGATCCTTTTTTAATTTTTTTTTTACGGGGGGAAATCCTCATGGACTACCTCCGCCTGGAGAAGGCGGAGGGGCGTACCGGACTCTTACCGGCTAAAACCACCCCGGTGTCTCCTCGCACGTGCGCGCGCGGCCGCGGGAATCCAAATTCTTCCGCAGCCCCACACTAGTGCTGGCCCGGTCTGTCCGGGCCTCGTCTCCTGCACGGGGTAGTGAGGTGTTTAACTACCCTGTGCATCGCCTCAGAGGCGCGCGCCGACACCCGCGCGCGCCTCCGCCTCGGGTCCATCGAATAGGGGACGGGGACTTCCCCAAGTCCCTCACCCCTGGACCCATTCATGGGGGCCGGAAAAGGGCGTTGTCCGCCCTTCTCCTGCGCCCGGTGCGCCTTCTGCGGCCGGGGAAGGGAGTCGAGATCTCCCTCTCCCGTTCCGCAGTTTCCTTCTGCGACATCACGTCCTCGCAGAAGGACACCACCGCGTCCCACGATTCTGCGCTACCGACCATCCTCCGCACTACGGCCGGCAGCGACAGATCGCCTCCTACTTCATTTGTGAGGACACGGCGCTGCTCCGCCCAAGCTACACACTCGGCGAGCGTGTGTTGCGCCGTGTCCTCCCCGCAATGGACGCAATGGTGGTGTGACTGTCCGTCACCTATTCCTATTTAATAACAAAATATTATACTTGTTCTAAAATTGTCACACGGTATCGGGCCTCTTAAGAACACATTAATTCTCTATTTAATGGTCTCTCAGCTTGACACGTTATCCTATTTAATTGAAACTGCGAAATAATATTGAACCCATTCCATATGGTTGGCACTTATGCCAACCATTAGTCGCAAGTCAATATTTTACGTCAGTTAAGATGCAATGTTTTTCTACGAATTCTAAGAAACGAGTAAAATATCCGATTTCTAAGTTTGACTCACAATGCAAGTGCCTCATCTGGCAACGATAAAATGCTCGGCCGGACCCTTAAAACAATTGAGAAGTGGTACAAAAACGGGCATAAAGATATTCTGCGAAAGCGTGGTAATTTGGGTCGAACACATAGAGGCTGGAGGCGGAGTTAAGTGATCCTTGGGAGATGGAACTGGGGATGAGAACGAATAAGTCTGACAGTGGATTTGGGACCGTGAGAAGCGACAGACGTGGTCCAGGCTAGTTACGTATCTGACTTAGGGAATTCGAATAAGTGATGTCGATTACGACAGTAAGGGTTTAAGCATTATATACTGAGTTGATTTGGTACCGTGAGAAGCGACAGACGTGGTCCAGGCTAGTTACTTTACGTATCTGTCTTAGGGAATTCGAAGAAGTAATGTCCATTACGGCAGTAAGGGTCCAAGCATTATATACTGAGTGGATTTGGGACCGTGAGAAGCGACAGACGTGGTCCAGGCTAGTTACTTTACGTATCTGTCTTAGGGAATTCGAAGAAGTAATGTCCATTACGGCAGTAAGGGTCCAAGCATTATATACTGAGTGGATTTGGGACCGTGAGAAGCGACAGACGTGGTCCAGGCTAGTTACGTATCTGACTTAGGGAATTCGAATAAGTGATGTCCATGACGACAGTAAGGGTCTACTAAGCATTATATACGGAGTTGATTTGGTACCGTGAGAAGCGACAGACGGGGTCCAAGCTAGTTACGTATCTGACTTAGGGAATTCGAAGAAGTGATGTCCATTACGACAGTAAGGGTCCAAGCATTATATAGGTACTAAGTTGATAGTGGGTTAGAGACCACGTTAGTTAGCGTAGCGGGCGACGTAGTCTAAGCTAGATCGTTTAGTTATGTGAAGTGTGAGGAGCTGTGCCCGAGGTGAAACTGCGCATGCTGTATTTCGTAAGTTAGTTATGATCTAATCACCACCGAGGAGGTATGTAGTAAGTGTCAACTTTAACCTTTTGTAATAGTGTATTAATCGTAATAACGGACTTCTCCATTATAATGTTCTGACAGATTGATTTGTATTGTGATTTATAGGCAACAGTTAGGTGATATAGCTGACGAGTTATTAATGATCATTTATTCCTGCACGGCGAAACTACTCTTATTTAGTATAGTAGTTTCTAATTAACGCTAGTTTCTCTTATACTACGAGACCACCTCCTAATCCATACCATGACAGATATTTGTCACCAGCGTTTGATCTAGGGATACGGCGAAGGCCTTCCGCTATACTTGACACTGAGCACCAACGCTCCTGACTCTTGATGACTGTTGACCTTTAACTGACGCACCACATATGGAAGGCAGAACCGTAAATACTCAATTCTTCTAAACCAAACAAGGCTATAAAGCCGACCTATAATTACATTACATCAATCAAACGTTCGTGATGATTACTGCTTCCAAAAAGGCCTGGCCACAGAACCTGCTGCGTGAGGCTTCATGCATGCACATTTCCGGGAGAGGGGGTAGGCTTCACACACAATCACAAACTGGATTGGTAGTCGTTCGAAAGAACTGCTAGGGACCGTATCTCGATAAAACCCACACCCGGCCGCTGGTAGGCCAATTACTGAATCGACACAATTTATCGAGACACGACAATATGGATGCTTTGCGGCTGATAGCTGCACTGCATCCTCTAAACGGGGAAGATTAAGGAAATGTGAAGTGACGAAATACCACTTCGGTGTGCACCTAGTACGATCGCAATGAGTTTTGCTACAGACTGAGTCTACGGTACGCTTGTGCTAGTTTTCTGTTGTCTTAGTAAACGAGGGCTAACCCACCGTAAGGGTATAAATTAACATTAGTACGCGTTTAGAACTCCTCAAAACTTGTCTTCCTCAATGACAGTTGGACTTCGCAGTACTCTGCCTCTAGGATTGAGTAAGACATTTATTTAGTGCATAGGGAACGTGTTCAGTTAGAATCGTATTAGTGTCTTTAGCGGTTCTATGCGTTAGGTCTAGCAGGACACGTATACTGAGACAAACGTTGCTAAACGGTTCCCAGTCTCACTGTTTGGGTACATCGTAATCGGATAAATTAACGTACTTATAAATTATTTATTAAAGCGCAAGCGTAACGATTCCTTTAACCCCTTCACACTATTGAGAGTCATTGCAGATGTTAGCTCTCACCCGCGTAGTGAAGTTAGGAGAACTGGTGAATGCCGAGGGCCATGTCCAAGTGGGCTATTGTAGGCAATCGATTAATAAAGAAGTTAAATACAGTTGGGTTGAAGCCCATATTAGACGAATCTAGTATTTAACGTAGTATGTGTGTGAGCGTTTGTTGCTGCGACTGGTAGAGTCCTTCATTATAATAATCATCCTAGGCTGATTGAGTTATTAGGTTTTATAACTAAATAGACAGAGAGGTGTTGCTGGGGAGTTTGTTGCTCCACTTCTTCTCCCCAGCTTAAACACTAGGAAGTGGTGTAGGGTATGCTCTTTGGGGCTGTCTATAGACTTTCAAGAGAGTTGATCCACAACTCTAATATCTAGTGATTCTTGAATTGTGTATTCTTTGGCTCCAACAAATACTAGGGACTTTAAACTATATTAAATGATTATTGTTGAGTTTCCATATCTCAACTCTACTATCTAGTAGGTAATACTAGAATGTTGTATTCTTTATCTCAGACCAATAATTCGGTCAGACTGACATGAACACGTGTCTTGCAGATATACTTGTTGCGCGAAGAGTGAACTTCCAGGGGTTTGGGTGACCACATATATATCATATCCAGTCTAAGGACTGATAGGGACCATGTCTCCTTAAGAGCATGATGCCGACGCAATGCCGCTGGAACTAACCGCTCCGTTGCTAGACAAGGACGGTCGCACGGTTGCCGCAGGGAAAGCCGCTTCGTCACGTTATCAGTTCGAAAGAACTGCTAGGGACCATGTCTCCAAAAGAGCATGATGCCGACGCAATGCTGCTGTAAAGCCGCTTGCGTCACTTTATGGAAGCGTTGCTCTAAGTACTCCGAGTGTAGATGTGAGATATCGTGTGAGTGTAACGACTGACCAAATACCTGTTACGCTAGCGTATAGGTTGCTCACAAGTTTATACTTTGCACCCCAGTATTATTTATAGCTTTCTAAAATCACATCAAATGTATTTTCATAACTATGAATCCCTAACTCTTATTTATCATTTCATTCAATAATTACCTTGCCTTAATAATATAATAAATATAAAAGGACAAGGCATTAGACTTCTTAATATTTGGGAATTCATTTAATTACTATCGGTGGGAGAGTGTCCAGTCTGGAGACGAGCTCTACAGGGCCGTACGGGGTGGAGTGCGGCCTTTTCCCCTAAGGGGGAAACCGACCATAACACTATTTTTAACGTAATTAGGAAAACCGAAAATTTTATCAGCCAAGGATCATTTTTACGGACCGTCACATGTGGTGACGTGACCAGGATCACATCATCGTTTTCTGTGAACCGTCACAGTGGCACCGAGCGTCCGGCTCCCTGTCTATGCGGCACAGGTACTTTCCCAAGCAGCCGTGCCCCGACAGCACCTGCGTCACCCTAAACGACAGGGAGCCGTGCCTTCTCCCGAGCCAGTCGTCGAGTACAGGCCGGATCGCCTCGACGGTAGCGAGGCCGGCGGTAGGGCGCAGAAGCCTTTGCCGCCATTCCGCCACCAAGACCTCACGGAGCTCCTCTCGGCGCAGCGCGATCTGCCGCTGCACCGGCCTTGAGCCCCGTGCCCGCTCTTCCTCGCCTCTAGGTACCAGGGCGGGGATCCGGCCAGGACGCAAGCCGCCTCGTAGGAAATCGTGCGGTACCCGCGGACGCCTCTGACGGCCATCGCCCTCTGCGGTTTGCGCAGAATGGCGAGAGTGCCGGCCGTCATGTCCATCGCCCACACAGTGGCCACATACAGGGCCATGGACCGCACGATTCCCACGACCAACCGCTTACAGGCGGCGCTCGGGCCCCCCAAGTTCGGAAGCAACGTTGAAAGCGCGCCCGCTGCACCCATCAGCTTGGGCGCCAGCCGCCGGAAGTGGGGCCCGAATTCCCATCAGTTGTCGAGCACCAATCCCAGATACTTCATGGTGGACTCGACAGCTATCCGGGCCCGGCCGACCACGATGTGTGATCCAGGCGCCGGCGCACGACTTGTTTAGGGACACCTCCAGAGGGCCATGATCCTTTTTTTTTTTTTTTTGTTTCCGGGGTGGAAAATCCTCATGGATGTCCGCCGCCCTGGGGCGGGCGGCGGGGTCTGTCAGACTCTTACTGACTAAAAACCACCCCGGGGTTCCATCTCACACCTACGCCGGGTGTCGCGGGAACGTACGATCCTTCCGCAACACCCGACTGGTGCCGGCCCGCCACTGCGGGCCTCTTCGGGTCTGGGGGGGGAGTGAGGTGTTTGACTCCCCCCGCGACGTCTAAGAGGGGCGCGCGTGGAACACTACGCGCCGCCACCTCGGGTCCTGATGTGTGGGGGGCGACTGACGTCCCCGAGTCCGTCGCCCCTGGACCCATTTAGGGGGGCTGGAAGAGGCTGTTGTCCGCCCTCCGCCGACGCACGGTGCGCCTTCTGCGGGCCGGGTGAGTGGACGAGATCTCCCTCTCCCTTTCCACAGCACCACCACACCACCACCCACCACCAAACCACCGCCGGGGAGGACCATGATCCTTTTTTTTTTTTTTTTTTGTCGCTTAGAAATGCTTTATGCATCCCCGCTCGTGGGGGACGAGACGGGGTATGTGGGACTCCTGTCGAAATCCGCAACCGACAGTATACCCACTAAAACTCAGCGGTGTTCCCACAACGCCGTGATGGGAGGGCTATGGGAAAATGGCTCAGCCTCTGCTTCCACAGCCCTCCCGGCGTATGCCCGCCTAGTTGGCGGGCCCCGCATGCCCCCCATTTAACTGGGGGGCTACGGGAATGGCCGGGAACACCCGGCCACTCCCGTCCGACACTGGTGGAGGCCCGTGCAATACAGGCAAAGGGCGCCCCCGCACCCACCGCCTGCTGGCCTCCACCCGGGAGGAGCCGGAGGTGACTACCATACCGGCGTCTTCCTCGACCCCTCCCCTCTCCGGAGCGGCGCCACGCGAGAGAATCATCCCCCCGCGCGCGCGCCGCTGCCTCCCTCCGGGACACGACCGCCTATTCCGCAGCGGCGGCCGTGCCCAGTCTACGCCCACTCACCTCCCTCTGTAAGCAGAGGAGGAGTGGGCGTATCTGCCCTCTGTAGCCCGGTTCCCTTCACCGACCATCAAGCATGATCGGTGATTGGAACCGTGACCTTTCCCCGCTTGTTGAAGATTAGCCGCCAGCCCCAATTGTCCACCAAAACCGCACTGGGAGAAATTGGAGCCGACGTTGCCCAGGGTGCGCCACGAGGAGGCTCTTCAACATGCACCCCGAGGGCCATGATCCTTTTTTTTTTTTTTTTTTTTGTTTCCGGGGTGGAAAATCCTCATGGATGTCCGCCGCCCTGGGGCGGGCGACGGGGTCTGTCAGACTCTTACTGACTAAAAACCACCCCGGTGTTCCATCTCACACCTACGCCGGGGGTCGCGGGAACATACGATCCTTCCACAACCCCCGACTGGTGCCGGCCCGCCACTGCGGGCCTCTTCGGGTCTGGGGGGGGAGTGAGGTGTTTGACTCCCCCCGCGACGTCTAAGAGGGGCGCGCGTGGAACACTACGCGCCGCCACCTCGGGTCCTGGTGTGTGGGGGGCGACAGACGTCCCCGAGTCCGTCGCCCCTGGACCCATTTAGGGGGGCTGGAAGAGGGCGTTGTCCGCCCTCCGCCGACGCCCGGTGCGCCTTCTGCGGGCCGGGTGAGAGGACGAGATCTCCCTCTCCCTTTCCGCAGCCTCCTTCTGCGAGACGACTGTCTCACAGAAGGAAACCACCGCGTCCCAGGACTCGTCGCTGCCGACCATCGACTCGACTACGGCCGGCAGCGACAAGTCACTGCCTACTTCTGAGATGAGGGCACGGCGCGGCTCCTCCCAAGCGGCACACTCTGCCAGCGTATGCCGCGCCGTGTCCTCCCGGCAGTCGACGCAGTGGTGACACCGGGCGTCCGGCTCCCTGTTTATGCGACACAGGTACTTCCCGAAGCAACCATGCCCCGAGAGCACCTGCGTCACCCGAAACGACAGGGAGCCGTGCCTCCTCCCGAGCCAGCGCTCGACCACCGGCCGGACCGCCTCGATGGTGACGAGGCCGGCGGTAGGGCGTGAAAGCCTGTCCCGCCATTCCGCCACCAGGACCTCGCGAAGCTGAGACCGACGCAGCTCTATGTGTCGCTGCATCGGTCCCTCGCCCCGCGCCCTCGCTTCCTCGCGCCACCGATACAATGACGCGAGTACTTTCGCCTCGAGGTCCCAGGGCGGGGATCCGGCCAGTACGCAAGCCGCCTCGTAGGAGATCGTGCGATACCCCCTGATGACTCTGACGGCCATCGCCCTCTGCGGCTTTCGCAAAACAGCGATGCTGCCGGCCGTCAGGTCAGAGGCCCACACCGGGGCCCCATACAGGGCCATGGATCGCACGACCCCCACGTAGAGCCGCCTACAGACGGCGCTCGGGCCCCCCAGATTGGGAAGCAGCGTCGCAAGCGCGCCAGCCGCGCCCAGCAACTTGGGCGCCAGCCGTCGGAAGTGGGGCTCAAAGTTCCACCGGCTGTCGAGCACCAATCCTAAATACTTCATGGTGGACTCGACAGCGATCCGAGCCCCCCCGACCACGATGTGTGAGCCGGGCGGCGGCGCCCGCCGGAGGCCATGAAACACCATGGCCTCCGACTTGCTGAGGGCCACCTCCAGGCCTAGGCAACGTATGCGGCCCACCACCTGTGACACCGCAGCCGTCGCCAGCAACGCTGCCTCCCTGTGCGAGCTCCCCCGGGCAGTGACCAGCGTGTCATCTGCATAACACGTCAGGTCTACGCCCGGTTGGAGCTCGCCCCTCAGCACCCAGTCGTACCCGATGTTCCACAGGAGCGGCCCTAGGACCGAACCCTGCGGAACACCGCACGACATGCGGCGCTGGTTTCCGCCATCACGTCCCACGTAGGTGACACTCCTCTCCGACAGATAAGCCCCAACGATGTGGCGGAGGTAGGGAGGCACCCGATGATAGCGCAGTGCCTCCCGAATACAACTCCAGGGCAGGGTGTTGAAGGCGTTGGAGATGTCCAAGGATACCGCCAACATCACCCCGCCCCGGGACACCGCTTCCTCCGCCAGGACTCTCACCCGCGACACAGCGTGGATGGTGGAGCGCCCATGCCGAAAACCAAACTGGCTGTCGTCCAGGTAAGGGCCATGATCCTAACCTAACCCATCTAGTAGGGGTGCCGTAGCTAAGCTACTGCGGCCAATTCGGCTCGCGCGTTTTTGGTTACAGTTCCAATCTAAACTAACTCGTCGGTCGGGGTACCTTAGCTTAGATACCAGCTGATTGATACCTTAGGATTGACGGTGGCGTTAGGATTGACGGTGGCGTTAGGATTGACGGTGGCGTTAGGATTGACGGTGGCGCTGCACAAGACCGAGGCTGTGTTCTTCCACGGGCCTCGGCAGCGCCAACCACCAGACGCCCACATATTTGTGGAGGGCGTCCGAATCGAGGTGAAGGCCCAGATGAAATATCTGGGCCTTGTACTCGACAGCAGGTGGCGTTTCGGCCCGCATTTTAGCGGGCTGTCGACGCGCCTGCTGAAGACTGCGGGCGCCCTCTCGTGGCTGCTCCCCAATTTGGGGGGGCCCAGCGCGCGATGCCGGCAACTCTACGCCGGCATCTTGAGGAGCATGGCCCTTTACGGGGCCCCTATCTGGGAGGACTCCCTCCAAAGGCGGGAGAACGCCGCCGCCTTGCGGGCCCTCCAAAGGGCCATAGCCCAGCGGGTGTCGCGGGCCTACCGCACGGTGGGTTTCGCGGCAGCGTGTGCTCTGGCTGGCACCCCTCCTTGGGAACTCGAGGCGTGGGTGCTCGCCAGAGTATACGAATGGACGGCGGGGCGCAGGGCGAGAGGAGAACGCCCCGCCCCGGAAGAGCGGGAGGCCGTCCGGCGGGAGGCGAGGGACGCCATTGTCGTCCATTGGACGAGGGACCTCGCCACCGCAGCCTTCGGCCGCCAAACCCTCGACGCGATCGGGCCGGTCCTGCGAGACTGGCTCGATCGGTCGCACGGGTTTCTCTCGTTTCGTCTGGTGCAGGTGCTGTCCGGACACGGTTGTTTCGGATCGTACCTGCACCGAATCGGACGGGAGGAGACACCGTCGTGCCACGACTGTGGCGCGGCGGAGGACGCGGCGCAGCACACCCTCGCGGTGTGCCCGTCGTGGTCGGAGCCGCGCCGCAGTCTCACTGCGGTGATTGGACCGGACCTCTCACTCCCCGGTTTGGTGAACGCCATGCTGGGCGATGAGAGGTCCTGGGCGGCAGTGGCCTCCTTCTGCGAACACGTCATGTCCCAGAAGGAGGCGGCGGAGCGCGCGCGGGAGGACGACCCTCACGCGGCGGCGCTCCGAAGACGGAGGAGGGGTCGGAGAAGACGTCAGTATGACGGTCATCTCCGACTCCTCCCAGGTGGAGACCAGCAGGCAACGGGTGCGGGGGCACCCTTGCCTGTATTGCACAGGCCTCCACCTGGCAATATCCACCTCCACAATCTGGCAGGGAGTCCCACATATCCCGTCTCGTCCCCCGACGAGCGGAGATGCGTAATGTCATTTCTCAGCGACAAAAAAAAAAAAAAAAAAAAAAAAAAAAAAAGATACCAGCTGTGGGAAACGGCAACAAAATTAAAAACAAGCTCAATTATTTAAAAAGATGTGCATCATTAGAAGGTCAATAAGTATTTAGTGGATCAGTTAAATATTTCCTGTAATAAAAGTTGCATAATATATTCAGTTCACCTATTTAATTAGATACTGTGTCAACACGGCACTCCATATTCATTATTATGTGAAAGTAATGTGAAACACAAGTAAATAAAACTTGACACGGCGATAAAAAAACGGATATTTTTACAGCGGCCCTGAAATATGACGCAAATAAAATAAAAGAATAATATAATTGTTACAATACTCGTTTACAGCTGTTGAGCGTAATGGGGATGAAAATTATGGAATACTACGTATGATCGTGGCTTTGTCTGGGTGAAAAGTTATAAAAATTCCAGTTAAAATATAATAATATAATACCAGCCTACAACTGTTCCACTAAAGGTCAAAGGTCTCTTCTCGTACCAAGAAGGCATGAGCATTGATCAGCACGCTTGCTCACGACGGGTTGGCGATTTCAGATTTATATTAATTAAAGTCCAGGTTTCCTCACGATATCCAGTTAAGAAAGGTACCAAGTCCGTGTACATGAAATAATTGTTGATACCATTTATAATTTATATTCTTGTAAAAATCAGGAACATAGATATTCAGAAAATTTGTCAGTCCTTATTACCGTACAACTTAAATAATTGATAGCAAATAAATCAAAAACCTGACTCAATATTAAAAACATATACAAATGATAATTTCATAACCCACAAAACATCACACAGTCTATTATTCTAAACAAACAAACTTACCTATTTTGGTAATAGAGTGCTATGACCGAGCAAAAACCGATCCCGCTCCCAAATTGCGGTACATAATACTTCATCAAAATTAAAGTTCATTCGTTCCGTTCATTCAATAGAGTTTGCAAAATGTTTTAAGGGTGTATATTCATTACAACGGAGACGCTTGGGGAGAAAAGTTTTGCGTCAGTTCACTTGTTCGGCGAATTATTCATGATCCCTCCAGAAATTTTCGATTGATTATACTGTTTAGAGAAATTAACTTGACAGTAAGATGGCGGAGCTTACAGCTGAGGGACGCTTGTATGTGAGTGGATTTGTGATGGAGATAATTGTTATTTTAATGATGTAAGTATAAGAAGCTTGAAATGGAATACATAGATAGAGCCAGACATAACACACAGCGGGTCGAGCACGGCTTACTGTAACAGGCTTGAGTTACACATTTTTATTACAGTTTGGGAGCAAAAACCATCTAAATAAATGAATGATAAATAAAATGATAAATTAACAATTAAATCATCATTCTGCTCCCTTTATCCTAATTTATTTGCGGTCGGCGCAACATCTCTTTTTCTTGATTTAATAATGTTTTACGAAAACACCACTTATTCCGCAAATGTTTTATTTTATTAACACTCGCGTTACAAACATTTATTTGGTAAATGTTTCTCTTTACAAATGTTTCGGATGATATTTACTAATTTATAAATTTTTCATGTAATATTTAGAATATTTTAGAAAAATCACATTTGTATTAAATAATATTATTTTATAATACCTACATTTTCTAAACCAGTCACAAAGTGATCATGACGGTCGTTATTAGAACTGATTGTTGATTTTAGCATTGAGTAGGTACTCCCAACAGTGGAAGGTTGTTTAGTTTTGGCTAAGTACTGGAAGTAGGCCAAAAACACAGATTCTGAAAAATTATTAGCACCTCTTGCATTTCTCCATTCAATAAAATTACGATAGGCTTTCATATATTTCTCCCGGGATTTTGCAGGTAATAGATTATCCATCACATTTCTTACACCAGTTCTAATACTTTTAGGAGTTAATTCTATACTTTCACTGTCACTTGAAGAACTCATTTTTCAAAACCAAACCATGAATTTATAACAATCCGTGAAAATTGACGAAAACGTGCGTTTTTAAATTGATTTCTTTTTTTTTATTCAGCCGGTGGCGCGACTATGGGCCGTCGTACCAGCCAGTCTTTATTCAAACAATATTTGCGTTCGATTTTTTTGGCGCTGAACACTAAGATGTTCCAAATTCAAAAAGTGCGCGGCAAAGATAATTGTGGCGCACTTATAAAGAGGATTAAAAACTCATTACTGCCCGCTAAAAGTTTCTTATAGAAAACACCACCTCCGGGTGCACTTAAAGGCGAACCAAGTCGTTCTTTTCGAATAGATGGGCTGAAAATAAATTACACAAAGTAATTGACACAATATTTTACATTAATACGAACAATAATGAAACTATTAAAGCAGTCAAATATGAACGATGTTTACAAGATAGTGTTTTGACATTATTTATTAATATTATTAAACTCAAAGCATTTATTTCAAATAAACCAATTACAGGCACTTTTAAATTATCAAGGGGTCGGTCAGTCAGAAAGATGAAGCTAGTTAAAGCGTAGTAGGTACAGTCAGCGTCACGATGTGGGTACCCCCCTCCAAAGTTAATTTTAATACAACTTGGGTACCCAATTGATTCAGCCCATCGTACCTATGGAGAAGAACGGGCAAGAAACTCCATTGACACTATTTTAAATCAAAATATTGTTACAAAAAAGTGGTTACATCATTCATGTTGAAATTATACATGTAAGAACGATGTAGAAAGACGTGCACGTTAAAAGTGTCCGTAATAAAAAGATAAAAACAATTATAGAATTAAAATAAGCCGTGGCAGCTAAGAAATGACCATGTGCCTACTGACGGCGCCCGTTCACGAACATGACGTATGGATCAGCACCATTCAGCTCAACCATTTTGAAGGAAACTCAATGATCCAATACTCCAATAGTTATTCGTAGTTTTATTGTAAAAACAAGTGTGAATTTTACGCGATTGTGGGGAAACTGTAACATCGGAAGAGCGCGATTAAAATAGGGATGTCACTCTCTAAAGTAAAAAGGTTGAAATGCAAGTTTCAGTGCGATGACAATTTAGGTATTAATTATGATGAAATTAATATAAGATCTGCGACTGCCTCGTTGGTCTAGTGGTCTCAAGTGCTACTGCTGAGCATGAGGTCCTGGGTTCGATTCCCGGGTCGTGTTATTTATTTATTTCAGGAAAAAGAAACAGTAGCCCAATAAGAGATAGTCATATTATATAAAATATTACATTTTAAAACAATTACGCTACCCACTACGTTCTCCACAGATTACAATTTGAAGTATTTAAAACTGGCTATTAGCACAGATACAATACGTATACAATAGTCATTGTCCAAGAACTCATAAGTGTTTTTAAAATTATAAAAGAAAAACTAAATTTGTGTGCGTACATTATAAACATTACGCTATTATATATCACTTTGTTGATCCTTTATTCGGGTTTTCCATCTGGAATTTCTCAGTAGCCGCCCGGAGTCTAGATCTATGTTCTATGTTATTGGTTTGGTTTCCGCACTTAGTCCTTCAGTGGACCATTGTGCGTCCGGAGTCTAGATTTTCGCCCGGTTGATGGCAATAGGCTCGCCCCCTATTACATGGGACTGAAACATAACAAGCGAAATACGGGTGTACAATAGGTACACCTCTGCCTCATCCTTTGGGGGCTACAGGCGTCATATTTTATGATTTAATATAAGATTAAAAACAATATGAGGACAACAAATTAAAGGTAGGTATACTTATCGCATGTTATGGTGCAAAGGTGCTGTTAGTTCTCGAGTACTTTATATTGTCTCAATCAGCATACAAAACAAACTTAGGTCAGGCCACAGATCTAAGTCGTAAGTAAAATAGCTTCGAAGGATCTTAATGAAAATTAATGCATTAAGAGTTTAATGTTATTTATTAGTAACAAAATACATATTTTATTAATTATATAAAATAAATATTTTATTCACATAAACACATGGGCACTTGTGAAACATCAGAAGCTAGGTGCACGGTTCCAATTGGCCGTTTCCTATGGACAAGAGCTGGCAAGAAACTCTACGGTTATTCTTTTAAAAATAATTGGCTTTTACAATTATTTTTAATGAATAACAGTATGGGGTGGAGTTGGAATCACCACCATGATCCAAAGCGAACGAGCTCAACGATCGGTTTTGAAAGTCATGCTCAGGAAACCTTTTAGATATCCCACAGCCCTTTTGTACAAAGAAGCCGCATTAATCAATGCCCGGCAATAAATGCTATATTAAAAATGGTACTGAAACAGCATAAATCATAACACAGACACCGGAATACTCGCAGCTTCTCAAACATCGAGTTTTCAAGTGTCCTTCAATAAGGACGCGTACAGTTTTCGCTCAATACATGCAAGAATTCTTGCTCAGCGACATATACAACAAAGCAGTAAGAATGTCATCAGTAACTCTAGAACAAGTCAAGTAAAAAAAATGGTTCGCAAATGGCTGCTAGCCCAATCATTTAGTGAATCCGAATCTCTTTTAAAGGTAATTTCGTAATAAACTAACACATGCCCACACTCACACACCCTCTCTCTCACCCTCACTCTCACTCACAAACACTCACACACATTCTTACTCATAGTGCACATTGCGATAATAATCTGTTAACCTACTTTATTGTTTTATTTTTTCTTTTTTAACTGTTTTAAGTTCATTTTTAAACCTAGACAATGTTTTAATTACCCTAAAAATTAACGCGTTTTCATAAGTATTAATGTAATGCTCATTTTCACTATATGCTTATACCACCCATGAACTCCACGAGACAGGCTCGACCTAGTGTGGAGTTCATAAGCAAAGTGCTTCTTTTGCGTCTTATTGTGTTTTTACTATAAGAAATCGTAACTACTGGTTTGGCAAATAAACATTGTCATTATCATTATCACAATGTTTTCAAATTACAGTGTTTATAGGTATGGGGAGACAGTATAGGCCAGCAGACAACAATGTTCTCCAAAATAAACAATCAACATTTAATTTTAAAATTTGCTTATAAATAAGTCCCACATCACACGTCCGCGTATTAGAACCGTCAGAACTCAGCAGCCCTACACAAAAGGCAGTTAATTTAAACATTGGCTGTAGGAACCAGCTGTTCGCCAATTAACGGGTCAACTCATTAAATTACTCCGCACTGGCTCTGCGGGTCTCGTTCTCGCGTTGTTATGTTGCCATGTCGATTTTAAGTATCATAAACAGTATATATGAGTACGCTGTTTATTTGCCAACTGTTAATAGGAATAAGTGATCCTTATCTCTTGTAGGAGTCAAAAGAGGTGAGTCAGGGGTTGCAAAAATGGGCTTTTACTTAGTTTCATCAGCAGTAATTTCATAATTATATGTATGTATTTATGGTACGAGCATGTCATGCGGAGGAATGAGGAAAAGGTCATGGGAGGAGAAATGTTAAATGTATATACATTTAGATGGCTATAAAAGTAGGGAGAGACCAACGAAACGATGGATGGACTGTGTGAAAGATGATTATGATGATTGTAATACCGAGATGACGACTTTTAGAGAAGTGCGGAAGAAAACGATATGTTGTATTGACCTATCCCTATCATATCTATTTCGTAACATCAAAACCCCTCCTGATCAATCATTGACACTCACACATACACACATTTATACACTCACCCACTCACACACGCACGCACACACACACGTACGCTCTCACTGAGACACAAACAAACCTACACACAAACACTCACATACTCAATAGGTACTGGCTTCTTTTAACGGCTTTTAGTTTATTTTACTTTTTTGTTGTTACCATATTCTTTTTATTTTTGTTAATCTTTTTGCATAAGATTCTGTAACCTCTCCTACTGGGAGAAGACACTGGCTCTTGTAACACAGGTCTATCACCTAGCACAGGAGTCAGGGACTTCACACTATTTTGTAACCACTTTCTTGTGTAATAAAGATTATTACTATTACTATTACCAAAAATAAATTGGGATAAGGGAAGGATAATATGATAGATAAGGATGAGAATTCAGCAGTAATTTCATATACAATCATGCCTGTTTTTTGTCCACATAGTACGAAATTTCGACAGAAAATGTTCCTATTCTGAAACTCTGACAACTATGTAGCTATAAAAATGTCAGACAAATCGGAATTTTTCAAACTCTCGAAGCGTGAGTTCATTAAACTTTTTTCCTCGACTCCCCAATTTACTTTCTATCGAATCCAATCTAAATTCGTTCAATTTTTTAACATAATCACCGATCGGATAACGCTGATATTCGCGAGACAAGAACGGTAGGGAGGGGAAAAAACGGGAATTGTAATAAACGATTTATCGAAGAAATCAGAGGGAGTCCCGGGAGACACGGGAATTAAGAACTCCGCTAATGAGATGTTGATTGCATCCAGTCCCGTTTGTCGTCTGCCTGTTTTGCATTAAATCTCCTTTTTAATATTTTCTCTCGTCCGTTAAAATGCGGAATGCATCTTGTGATGTTTTGTTGCTCCGCTTTATATTTCTTATTCGTTTTTGTGTTCTTTGATGGAGAAATTAAACAGAAATAAGTCCGTGCTTTGAATTCTTGCAATATCTCACGCTGGTATGCACTTTAGAGAAATATTTAGAACGGCAGATCCTGTAAAGTGCTTTCTACTCAAAAGCTGTGGTTAGGTATTAATTTATTTCGTTTAGTCAGCTGTAAAGAAGGCGTACTTAGCGAAATGAAACAAGTACTAAGGTTTCCGTGCCACACCTTTTACTTTCTAGGTTATTTATTTAAAAAGGATAAGTTTAACAGAGACACCATTTTGGCCTTGGTAGCGGACTGGAGGTTTTGACCCTGGTACTTATTAAGCAGTTTCATAAATCCTTAGTCGACTACAATGTCTACACAAGATAAATCGGAAGTTTCTAAAGTATCAATTCAAAAGATTGCTAAAGTATGAACTTCACAATGTTATGGCGTTTTTACCGACTCAACCGTCCACTGAATTTCTAAGCCAACATTCATAAGAACAATGTTCCGTTCACACTAACAAACGCCGTATCAAGATCGTTTATATACACGAGGACGTTGCCTGTTTCCCCCTAGCTCCGTGTTTCGCGTGACGAGGCGCGGTAAACTTAGCAATGTAAGTGAAAATGTTTCGATAATGTGAAAATTTGCACTGTGACAGTATTGCCACGTTGCAAGGTGAATTAATAGTTTCGCGCGAATGGAGGTTATTGTTGGTTTGCATAAATTTGGGTTCCAGTTCTATATGTGTTGAATAAAACTTGTCCAGAATATAGAGTAAGACGAGATATAGGTCGAGTTTCACGACTTATTCCAGGCACATTTTTCTTAAATATTTACACATTTTATACTACTACAATGTTACTAGTACCTACTCAAAAGTTGCAATGATACAGTAGACATGCCAGTTGTATGACAACTAAAATTTATAATAAATTACCACCTGCCCTGAGAACGTTACCAATTAATAGTTTTTTTTTATGTAAAATGTTTGCTTGTTTCTTAAACATGATTGTGTTTTTATTCCGCCAATGAATTTTTTGATATTGTAATTAAGATCTTAATAATGACATTAGTACTTTGACATTATTATGAATTCTTGGACATTGTTATTTTCGATATTATTCTTTGACATTATAATAAAAAAATGTTGGTTTCACAAGTAATATTTTGACTTTATAAATAATGCATTTTTGATGAATCTTAACCAGTCAAACCAAGTTGTCTTTGAAATTATAAATTCATAAACTTCATAACTTTATTTAATATTCTTATCTTGTCATTTAATATTTCTACACCAGCAATGGTAGTGTATGTAAAACAATGTTTAATGTAAGATCTCAATGTACCTTAAACTGAAAAATAAATAAATACAAAATACACACCCACATCATAACCAGTTAAACACGTAAGACCAAAAAAGTAAAGTTCAAAGTTTAAAACATAGCTGGTAACCTACACCAGTCGGTAGCCTACATACTCCTAAAAATGCCAAGCGGTTGACAACAGAAGACCAATTCCCGTAATTAAAAACGTTCAAATTCAAGTCACAATCTCATCTCAGCGACAATCAAATGTCAAAAATGTAGGTAAACGCTGTACAATTTTTAACAGATTGAGACTGAGATTAGAATGTGAACGTTCTTAAAAATACGAGAATTGCCCCTCTGTGCAAACCGGACCGGAAACGGACAATAAAAAATCTAATCATTTCAAAACACCAAAAAATATTTAACAGCCTCCACATAACAAAAAACGAAACAACGCAACCGGCCGTTAAATCGAATGAAAGAAAAATCGCTTACTTCGAAATTCATAACACTCCTACATAGTTATGTTTCTCGTCACACTCCAAGAATACTAGCTAATCTAAAACCGTTAAGGGTTAAATCCGGACAGTCGGACAGCCGGACAGAATGCCGGACACGTACGCCGACCATCTTCCTTGTGAAAACACGCTCGCCGGACGTACGAAACGACCCTTTTGAGCTAAGCAAACTGATGTTGTGTCTTCGGACGTGTGTTTTATGTTAGTTTTTATTGCCAGCTCCGAATTAGAGACGGCAGTTGGGCAGATAACTTAGTGATTTGAATTTAAACATTTAAGATGTTATAATAACTGTTCTGCGGCAACGACTATGTGATAATATTGATTATAAAAATGATTGATATTATTGACGAAGAGAAGTTGTTCGAGGAGAGACTTCAAATAGAATGCGAAATAGTCGACCAATAGAACAGCGCGATGAACGACGAGTAACATTTATTATTTATTTATTCATATAACAATTCGCATTGTGTTTAAATGATATGGTACAATAATTATTATTACAGCTAACAATATTAAATTATTAATTTCAAATAGTAAATTTCACAAAAAATATTAATAAACTAGTAATGTGATAAATATTAATAAATGTTACAGGTTTTAAATATTTACTATTTACAAGATACATATTATTATGTCAAATGATTATAAATATTATGTGTCAAATGTTTGAAATATTAATGTCAACTGATTTAATTTATTCTCACAGTCAGTAAGTGGTGATTGTAAATACCTACTCACAACTATTTTTATATTAGGCGTTTACATGACATAGTTAACCTAACTCTCAGTTGATTCCTTCTTGTAAAAGATTTCGTTCAACGAACTAATACACCTACTATAGGCACAAAAATTTCGCCATAAAGTATAATTCTGTGCTTTAATTTTTCGAAGATACTGCTGAAACATTTAGCGTTGTCTCTAAGTTCGGCACCTTGTCTCTTTAGCAGCAGGTGTCTAAAGGCGGTGGTAATCACTTTCCATCAGGTAAGCCGTTAGCAAATTTTTCAATTCAGGAAAAGAGCGACCTTTTGTTTGGTTATTCTGACTAACTAAGCTCACCAGGATCCGCTTGCGTGGAGGTGGCCCGAAAACAGCACTTAAAGTGGTTCTCGGAGTGAAATTAGGGCCAGATAGAGTGATTGAAACAAGAATAAAGTAAATAAAATGGTGGTTACTAGATAACCGTCTAATACTAAGTCAACACAAAAGTAATATTCTTAAAGGCCGCTCCACAAAATGAGCACTACTAAAAGTAAGCATCCGCAAACAAAATAAAAAATATCTTCGAAAAAATTTCATAGCAAACTCTTAACTTCCTCCGCGCCCATAATATCCCATTTTGTGAGTTTAATATTCAATAACCGCTTTCATACACAACTATTGGGGACGGGAATGTACACGGTGTTTCCATTCCGATCACGTACGCCGCTGTCTTAACATCTGGATTGTTTTGCAACATGCTGTAGCGTCTTAACTTTGTTTTTAAACTGACATCGTTCTAGCCACACTTTTTGAAACTTATTCGGTGGTATTTACGTGGGCAAGACATGGACAACTTTGAACTACGGTACTTTAAAATGTTGGAGCCGATGTCGGTGCATTTTAAGCTCCATTTGCGATGTTTTGATGCAGTGTACATTTTCGGTGGTTAGCATTTGGGAAAATTACATAGCTGATACATTTTCCTTTAAGTAATTACGCGTCGTATGGTTTCCATAGAATAGATCTTTAAGAAAGTGTTTCAAAGACTTCTTGACTTATTTCGTATGTGAATGACAAAATTGTTTCTCAGCCAGGCGGTCAGTATTGCTGTGCCCGTCGTTAAAATCGACATCAATATTTTACTAGGTAGGAACCTATAACAAGGTAAGATAAAAGTATATTTCATATACCAACTGTTGTTCAGCTTCAATACCTTGCATCTGCCGAGAGAGGTTGCCTCGTGCACTTTATGACCTAGTCACAAAGCAAGCCACCAATATCGCAGATATTCGGCAACCCGCATACGAACAATAAATTTTAATATCGCCTATACATATAAAGTTTTAATAAACCAAGCAACTAGTTGGCACACCTTTTTGCATCCTGATCTCTCGTTGAAAATGCTGAAAATTGCCGTGAGGGATGTACGTAACAAGGTGAGGATGGAAGTTAGGCCGGTTACAGGCCCCATCCAGTCACCGAAGCTATTCGAGCGTTGGCTCTGTAGAGTTTTTAATTTCGTTCCGCAGCCACTCGCGGGAAACCTCGTTACAAGTTTAAATTGGCATTTCTCGGAGTAATGGTTAGACGCCAGTGGATAACTTCCCGCGGTGTCTCCTTCACTTGGTCGGGTAATTCTTATTTAAAATGTATGAAAGGCTTCTTACGAGGTATTTGCGAGTCAACTGCTTAGTGCATGGTGATATTGTGAGCCGCTTGCCGGTGCGCGCGGTAAGTGTGTTGGCAAAATAGATAGTTTAGCCTCTGTTATTCAGATAATAAAGTTCATACGCCGGACGTGCTGTGGTCGAAAAAAATGCTAACGTGGTGCAATAGGCTATTTAGATTATATTTGTAGTCTTTCGAAAAGTTTTGTTTTTGTGGTTAGAACACTACGTAAAAAGCATAGAAACCTAAACTGTAGCCCGTCGTTCTTAGTAAATTCCTTAACTCGTCTCCTACTACTTGCGGTTATCGAATTGATGGTGTAATTTTGTTGGTGGCACCACATAACCTCGTAGTTATTTGTTGTCCTTTATAAGAGGAGCTCCAATTCATTAGGATTTTAGGTTTTCTTTCATGACAACGTATCTTAAGCTCCGATGTACAGTCGACAGCACATCAAGTTATACGAAACAGTCAAATTTCTCCAAATGATTTTAAACCTTAAAATGTTGAAAGTTCGAAATCGAATGAGAAAATTTGACCGCTTGTGGTGACTTGACCTGCTGCTGTGTATACTTATGTAATAAAAATCATAAATTCATTCACTCATTCACCGACAGACAAAACACAGCCTAATTAAACCGCTGGGTTCAAAAGCATAACATTTTGCACAAGAGCTTCTTGTGTAACGAAACTGAGTACTAAGGAATATTTTTTTTATAACCCACCTCCTACAGGGATTAAATGCAAGATGAAAGTTTGTATGGACGTTCGTCATTTTTGCCGACGGGAAATCCCATCGGATTGGCTTGTATATAAATACATAAATGCGTTTTTATTTCCCAAATATATGTACGAGTGACAGAAGATATATGTACGAGTGACAGAAGATATAATATGTACGACTGACAGAAGATATATGCACGAGTGACCGAAGATATAATATGTACGAGTGACAGAAGATATATTTACGAGTGACAGAAGATATAATATGTACGAGTGACAGAAGATATATGTACGAGTGACAGAAGATATATGCACGAGTGACAGAAGACATATGTACGAGTGACAGAAGATATATGTACGAGTGACAGAAGATATAATATGTACGACTGACAGAAGATATATGTACGAGTGACCGAAGATATAATATGTACGACTGACAGAAGATATATGCACGAGTGACAGAAGATATATTTACGAGTGACAGAAGATATAATATGTACGAGTGACAGAAGATATATGTACGAGTGACAGAAGATATGTACGAGTGACAGAAGATATATGTACGAGTGACAGAAGATATATGCACGAGTGACAGAAGATATATGTACGAGTGACAGAAGATATAATATGTACGACTGACAGAAGATATAATATGTACGAGTGACAGAAGATATATTTACGAGTGACAGAAGATATATTTACGAGTGACAGAAGATATAATATGTACGAGTGACAGAAGATATATGTACGAGTGACAGAAGATATGTACGAGTCACAGAAGATATGTACGAGTGACCGAAGATATATGTACGAGTGACAGAAGATATAATATGTACGACTGACAGAAGATATGTACGAGTCACAGAAGATATGTACGAGTGACAGAAGATATGTATGAGTGACAGAAGATATATGTACGAGTGACAGAAGATATGTACGAGTGACCGAAGATATATGTACGAGTGACCGAAGATATAATATGTACGACTGACAGAAGATATATGCACGAGTGACCGAAGATATAATATGTACGAGGGACAGAAGATATATTTACGAGTGACAGAAGATATAATATGTACGAGTGACAGAAGATATATGTACGAGTGACAGAAGATATGTACGAGTCACAGAAGATATGTACGAGTGGCCGAAGATATATGTACGAGTGACAGAAGATATAATATGTACGACTGACAGAAGATATATGTACGAGTGACCGAAGATATAATATGTACGACTGACAGAAGATATATGCACGAGTGACAGAAGATATGTACGAGTGACAGAAGATATATTTACGAGTGACAGAAGATATAATATGTACGAGTGACAGAAGATATATGTACGAGTGACAGAAGATATGTACGAGTGACAGAAGATATGTACGAGTGAGAAAAGATATATGTACGAGTTACAGAAGACATAATATGTACGAGTGACAGAAGCGAAGCTCCACCAAACCGATTTTTTTTTTCTAATACTCGATGTGCCGTTGTTGTGTCTCCAACAGCTGGGTACCTATTGTACTTTCTTGTCATCATGTTATGAGTATTATTTAAAATTTATTTATGAATAATTAAATAGCCAGGAATTGCTTGAGAATGACGGCATGGAACGTTTGCTCCGAAAACATCTCCAGAATTTGGCTAATAACAGAGACCCATCTCACTGGCCCCGGTACGAGCGTTGTGTTTCTACAAACTTTTGGATACAAACAAACGGATATTTAATATATTTTTTATTTGCTAAGGTGGTAAAGATTTGGTTTACATTTACTTCTACTATAAATTATTAAACAATATGTGTTAGGAAGTGCCATCGTCAGATTATTCTTTAAGCCGTGTTTTTGACACAAACATGTTTTCAGTTAATACTACAATTTATATTTGCTTGTAGGTACTATTGTTATTATTTTCAGGATCAAATACAAATAACCTGAACTCTGTTAAAAACGTTTAGGTTTAGGAGCTGATAAAGTGATTAATCAAAGATAATATGTTACAATCTAAAGATGAGAAGCACGAAGTATTGTATCATTTAACTGGCCAATACCTACTGGAAAATGGTCATCATCATCATGATCTGTTCTAATGAAGGTGGTGCCACAATAAGGGTAAACTCTACTTGCAAAACGTTTCCCTTTTTTACATATAAAAGTCTTACACATACACATCCACTATATGTCGGTACAACCTTTATATATAATAATAACTACATCCAAACACGTCGACAACATCGCTCCCAATAATTCAATACGCTAAGACATTGAACACGACCAGTTTATGACGAAAAATAACTTTTACGAAGCAAATGTATTCCGTCGACGTCCGTATACTCGGCACACGGTATTAATGTTCGAGAGAGAGCTCTAAGAAACCACACAGTCTCGATATTACCTTCACTTTGGTAATAAAACATATTCGAATAGAATTCTGCGGTGGTGGCCGCTAATGTTCGTTCTATGATCGGATGAAAAGACTTTTGCTTGGGATATTTTTGTGCTTCCGCGTTTTGAACTTGTGGTAAAATTCTGTTTTTAAAAGGTGTGCTTTTAAAACAGAATTTCGCCTACCCAATTTTTAAATTCAAAAATTTTATGCTTGCAATTTAACTCATTTAAAACTAGATACATTGATTGATGAACAATGGCTGCATTTGACAATTTATAAGTGGCCTGCGACAGCAGTTCAGTTTGTGTATATTATAAATAGGTTCATTCAAGTAACTAAAGAAGTTTAGTTGCAGTGCTGTTGCAGCGAAGTTTTGATCAAAACAACGCGCTTTACGATTCAAGCGAGCACAATGAAAAAAATAAGATATTTGATTACCTTCAGTTGTACAAAAACACTTATTTAAACATTATGTAGCGTTACAACTAAGAAAAAGAGTGTTTTCGATGAACTCTGTAACGTCTCACCCAAAGTAAGATTTAACTTGTGTTTAGGGTGCCAGCGTCCTCGGCTATAATTTGAACATAATTATACCAGTAGTTGTAGGACGAGCACAGTAAATTATTATTAAGATAACTACTTACTAGTAAATGCTTATATGATGTGGCTTGTTAAAGTACCTATGTGGGGGTATGTATGTATTGAGAGAGAGAGATAAATATGGTGAAAACTTGTGTCTATGTAAGTCTATATAAATATAATTATAAATATATGACTTTATTAACTACATTCGGTGCGATTGACGCATGTAGTAAATCTTCAATGTTATGGTAACTCAGTGTCAATAGCCACTTGAAACCTTGGTCTTACATCAATTTAGGCACATGGGAGCAGTATGGTGCATAGTTTATTTATTTTATTATATAAATGGTTAGATTAGATTAGATGGTGCGTCATAAAATATCGTGAATTAGTCTACAGTGTGAGTGTGTGCAGACCTAATGTGACCTAATTCCACCATCTAATATTAAGTAAGTAGTATCTATTTTATTTTATTGCAACGTTCGTAAGTACGCTGTACTGGTACAGCGTCCTAACTATTGTTTGCTCCACCGGACGACGTCACTACGTCAGCGCCGGCTGTCGCTGAAAACCAGCGCTGGGGCTCTGTCTTGCATAGGTTCGCGGCATAATGCTGAGCGATAACCGTTTTGCGTGGATGTGACGCATATTTCCCCCAACCTTTTCATATTTTCTGTGTTTGTGTTATTTTTTGCGTCATGTTTACCGCAAATAAACGCATTTTCTTTCTTTCTTTCTTTTCTTTTTTTCACTACCGTACTGCCAGAGGTACTGCAGGGGCATTAGCACTTGGTTGATACCGCGACATACTCAGTGGTTTTCCTCCACATTAATTATGCGCACGGTCAAAATATGGAACTCTCTGCCAGCGTCTGTGTCCCTTCTACATATAACCCATCAGCCTTCAAAGCAAGAGTGAGCAGGCATCTTCTGGGCACGCTCGTTCCATATAAGACCTCATCCATCACTTTATATCAAGCGAGATCTAGGTCAAGAGCAGACCCATTTCGCAATAAAAAAAGGTGCAATATATCGGACACAAACCACGTGACATCGTACATTCCCATAGTAATTCATTCACCAAACATCCTTCCCTTGTACACATAGCACCTCATTATACCCATAAATACTTGAGAACATACCTTTAACTCGAGTATTGTTGGTATACGCAGTACCTGGTACATTTTTATAAAATAGGTCGCTCTGTGGTAGCAGCGTGTGGCCCTAATGTGCGTCATTTATTCTTATGAGCCACCCCACTTACCCTCTTTATAAATATTTACCTACATTATATTTATAGAACGTGCATGTGATAGTGGGTTCAGGATATGGTTGGTATTTCTTAAGGGATTTTTGTGTATTCTTTTGAAGATTTTTGGTTCAAGAACCCATGTCTTTTTCACATGGGGGTTGGGATAAACTACAGAATGCCAGTTAAAAAAATCATTAATAATCATCCTTATTAAACCTAATTTAAATCGTACATGCGCGCCATTTGAAAATAATATTATACAGTATTTAGGTACGCACGTAGCTTGTTGAAGGACATCACTAATAAGAATTATTTTTGACATCCGTTGCTACAACGTAAGCCGCTGCTGAGAAGGAACCGTTTTCTCCATGTATTTCATCAGAAAATATGTCACTTCATTCTCTCAACATGACCAAACCACCCAACTCTTCAAAATAAATTAAACGTGATGTAAAAACCGAAACCCGTACTTCTACCAAAATGGCGTTCGGTTCTATCAGTGTCATTCGATAATCCAAGTCTTGACCGTAATATTAAGTGTCAAAAATATTAATATCACCATAAAATGTAGGTGTTCTTAAAGCTCCTAATATCAAATTCCATTATAATTTAATATCAAACCGGGATCATTAAGTTCATAATCCCGAAGTCCACAAGTTACTTCATCGTAAAACAAATTAATGCATTGACAAATTTCCTACTAAAGTTTTCAAAGTTACGGCCCCCGGCAGCTACAAATTGTTACTAATTTCTTTAAGTGCAAACTCGAAATCAACCGGCCGATTTAACGAGCTCGATACTGTTACTGAAAATGGAAATACCAATTTATTTTCAACTACTCAAGTAGCTTAGTTCAAGGGTTCTTGGATAAACGGTTAGCGCGGAATCGATGTTTTTGCGAGGTTAAGCCGTCGTAGTGGAGATCTTGTCTAAGATGGGTGGCCTTTATTTGAAGAGGGAATAAGTATACATTTTTTATTAAGTAAATTCCTATACTTAAGGTACATGGAACTACTACCACCTGGGTTGTGAAAGTCTGATAGTCTATTGGTCCCAGTGACAACTGGGTACACCGAAACCCCTTAGCAATACCGTTTGACAGACTTTCGAGCTTGTGACTGCCCGTACTTAATACTGATATTTTAAGATCATTCACTTAAAGGTGGACCAAAGAGTGGTAGATAGTATAGCATTGAGATCATGACGCTGAAATACATTTCCCACTTTAAACTTTTCCATTCCAAAAATTACTTATCAAGTGATCAACTATTAAACGGAACACAGTGTAGATACATAATTGGTTCAGGTGGTAACAACTCCGGAACGTACCACCAAAGCCGAGGGAATTTAATGCGCCATTATTTATGGTCTCCAACGCATTATGTTTACAATCGGCCGGTTTTACGCCTATAAAATAAAAGTGGGCAAGTGCGAGCCGGGTCGCGATTTATGTCCTGTAGTGTAAACAGATAAATAAGTGCTCAAATCTAGAGTACCACAAAATTTTGGCTTTTTGGGGTTCGGTTTTAGGCGTAGAAGTAATGGGCTCGTATTGAATATAGAAAGAAGTTTTTGGTAATAAATATATATTATGTATTTACAGAATACTTGCTATTTACAAATTACAGAGTATTTTCTAATTCTTTTTTCTATTTTCTAGTTAAATTTAAATTAAATAAAGTTCTCAAGACTGCATTAACTAGCATTTCATCCCTATGCTGCTATTTATTCCCCTGTCTAAGCTTGTGGTCGGCAAACCAGCGCTACCTCTCTGAGACACTCCGTGTATTACCGCTCTCATTTTCGTTTGTGGCAGTGTAGAACTCGCCTTAGTCGCCAAGCATTCATGTTTAGGGGATGTTTCTGCACGTTTATTATGATCCTTGACTGCTTCTTTGGTTTAGTGGTCACAATCGTGACTACTGAGACTAAAGTCCTGCGTTCGATCCCCGAATCGTTTTTTTTTTTCCATTGGGAAATTCTCAGGAAAATCCGCTGAATTTGTGCCCGGTTACTGCCAACAGGTACGTCCATTATAACATGTCTTAAAACATTACTGCTAAAATGTGGGTAAATTACCCATCTCTAGCCCTTCTGGGATTAGAGACGTACGTTATGTTCATGAACCCGAACTAATATGTCTATTTATTTTACAATGATATCCGAAATTCCATTAAATCTTGCTTTTCGAAAGTCCCGAAGATTATTAAAAACCCTGAATATAATCTAGATTTCAACCTAGCGGTGCAGATAATAAGAAACAGAAATAACCTGGAACATTAAGACGACGAGGTGGTAATCCAGAGTGATCCGGGCTTGGATCCAATGCAGGGGAAATGAGATGACTGCGGTGTTAAATTATTACAGATGGAGTCTAGTGGAAAATAGATGAAGCTATAATGGCGATAAGGGTGGAAAGTAATTATACGTGTTATTGTATGATAAGTTTTTTAAACATATTTTTAGAAGAGAACATTTATTTTGTCGCTCTGCATCCATGTTCTCAGCGGGGCGAGCACGGCCTCTGTGATAAATGATTTTATTTCTGTATGTTGGTTCGAACAAACGCTTTTAATGATAAATGATAACGATTTTACACGTCAATCGTATTTTAAAAACTAGATGAGGTCGGCGTTTCCTATGTGACTATAAGCTTGAGTCACGCATTTTATCACGGTTTTTTCACCCAAACTGTGATAAGAATGTGTGACTAAAGCCTATCACAGTAGGCCGTGCTCGTCCCGCAGACTTTTCATCCATACTACAAATAAATAAAATTGAAGTGTCTGTTGGTTATGTCAAAATAACAGCTTTTGACTAAATGCATATGAAAATATATACGTTATATAAAACAAAAAGACAATTTCTAAGTTTTTGTCTGTCTGTCTGTCTGTTTGTTGGAGCTAATCTCCGAAACGGATGGACCGATTTTGACGAGACTTTCTCTGGCAGATAGCTGATTTTATAGGTAGTAACGTTGACTACTTTTTGTCCCAGTAGCACGTTTCCGTGGGATAATTATCGATATCCACGCAAGCGAAGCCACGGGCAACAGCTTCTAAAAAATAAAATAATTTACCAGATTTTAGTGCGAGATAGTTTTGACATACTGATAACGTTTCAACATGGCGCATTATAATGAATGTTATGATGAAATTATAAATAGAAATAAACAAAAGGTTGTATTGGGTGATTGTGTAGAATTTTTTTTGTATTGTGTTTGTGAAAGTGTTAGAAGGTGCACCTCACCTCGTGTGTACCTCCTGTTGCAGTCAAGCCACTTCATTGCATTATAATAGGCCATTGACCTGCAGGAAAACCATATTACAGTGGATCTATTAATAGTGCTTCATCAAACGGACTTCTTTGGCAAATTGGACCGGCTTTACAACAAAATTACCATTAATTACCGAGCAACTTCAAATTTCATCTTAACACTATTAAGTATACGAGAAGCAACCTTCCTACGAAATTCTTTTCCAAAGCCATAACGGAAAAATAAGCTCCCATTGATCCACGAAACAACTAAATCATAAACCATAAAAATATACCATAAACGAGATCCATAACACTCATATTTTAACCATGACTTAGTAGGATCTATTAAACCTGCACTATCGGACATTTATAGTCGCAAACTAAGAATCGACTTTATGTGAACGTAATAAAGATATCAAGTAATGGGTCCTATTCACGTTACGACCGTCGCACGTCGTAAGATCTGGTGACGATTGCAGCGCACCTGCGATACCACTGCGGTTGAATGGGCCGCCTTAGTAGTGCATTCACCGTGTAATGCTCTGTAGTTAGTAGATCGTTTAGGATATATACGCAAACACATACCTAAGTTAGACTGGAAGCTGACCCACATATACTTGGGAAAAGGCTAAGCCGACGACGATGATGACGTACTAAGTACTCTGTAATGACATTTATTATATTATTTATATTAATTAATACGGCGACGACGCGGAGGTGATTGTGGGAGCGAAAAAAAGCACTAAACACTGGATAATGATATTCCTGTGTAATTAATGTTTTGTGTGGGTACATTAATTGTGCGCGCACGGTAATACCTGCGGATTAATAATACATTTTGATGTTATCTAATAATATTTGTTCAAATAATTGGTTGTTTATGTAGTTGCTTTGTATTCTAAGTGCTTACTGTTTGTTTTATTTTATTTTGTTATAAGTAGTACCAATCATTGAACCTGACTTGGTTTCCGTACGTCCTTTTCGGGTAACCACTGAAAATCAGTGCTGTGCTGTGGGTCCCCCATAGCACAGCATCATGCTGAGTGGAAGCCTTCTTGTCACAGTCATGACGTGCAGCTGTCGACTATTTCTGTTTTGTGCTCGTGATTATAGATCTCTTTGTTATTATTACTTTTTTTTTCTTTTTCTTAATTATTAGAGCTAATTATCTTCTTGTATGCACGTGTTTCTGTGACAAATATATCTATTTTTCTTTCTTTCTTCTTTCTAATGCTAAAGAAGAAAGTTTTTAACTGACTTAGTTTTTTTTAATGATTGTTATCTCAGAACTCCGTCTTTTATAAATCGATTTGAAAAACTCTTCTTTTGTTTGAAAGAATATACTTTCAGATTGGTCCTATACCTACAAATTTGGTCAAGTTCTGATGAGTGTTTTTTGAGTCAGCTTCAATAATACGTATTTTTTTCCATTAAGTGTATGTTGATGGTGTTGTAATAACCTCCTGTCACTGCTATTTACATTGCAAGTAGTGGTATAAGAATTTGTTTGGGGTAGGTAATACAACTAAAAAGTGAAAAATTAGAACTTTATCACAAAAAAACCCTCCGACTTCCTAAAAAAACACTGCAAAGTGAAAAGTAACTAATTTCGGAAGTCGGTGTTTTTGGTTTTAGTACTGTCGGTGTTTGCCACTGGCTTCCAAAATTAATCATTTTTAGGTGTTTTTTTTTTTGGAAGTCGGTGGTACTTTTTGTGAAAAAGTTTTTCTTTTTAGTATTTTCTTTCTCGACTTTGTCTAGTTTGGTGTTACAATATTTTATTGATTTTTTTTATATTTTATTAAAATGTGTAACCGTTTCTTTGTAGATAAGTTATAAGCATTGAGGTATTTTTTTCATTCCTGGCCAATAATCAACACTTTTTATGTATCATTGAAATAAGACCCGTCTAATATTGTGTATTACAAGGGAAAGCTTTTTAAGTTCTACGTTGATAAATTTCGTAGCAAAAGCGTAGCGGTTACGTAACAGGTTCGTAGACGTTTCGTAGCAAAAGTCGTTGCCGTAGTTCAATGACAGAAGCTGGGTGCCTACTCTTTAAGTCCGTCAACGAGGATACGGGCCCTTCCAAAAATAGGTCGATACTTAAAAGTGAACCCAACTCCCGATTAATTAATTTTGCGGACGGGCAAATATACTTCAGGAGTAAGGACAACTGTCTAAACGTTTTGTCATAAATTTTTAATCCGGGCCCCTGACTTAGTCAGGGGCCCGAAATACGGAGTAGGAAACGTCCGTAACTTCGGCCGAAACGACGGACTTCGAGCTTAGGGAGTAGCCCCCCCCCCCCCCCCCCCAGATTGGAGTGCGTTTGTAAATAAAACATCTAAGAAGATATTCACTTTATTAAAGACTTTCATCTTTGAACATACACTTCACGTATTTGAACATTCATATTTATTTAATGAAACGCTGTAGAAGGCACCGCACTCCGCCCACACAACTTGAAATGTCGATTGGCAACAATTATTTTATAAGATAAATTTATTATAAAGAATCTAAGCCATGTCCATGTACTCTTATAAAAAGGTCAAAATAATATTATAATGATAATTTAGGGTGTACTACAAGAGTCAAATATTTTAGAGGCGATGAATAATTTATGCTATGAGAGAGAAACCAAGTCTCAAAATCGAAAAGATACAACAACGACAGTCATTGTTATTTTTATTTTTGAAAATTAAGATTAATTTTGGTCCCATTGTACAAGTTCTTCATATTCATCACCACTTACAGTATTTATCACTAATAAAGCTATACATTTATAATACAAAATGTTTAACCGACTTCTCGTAACAAAATTTACATTCTAGGTACGAGAAAAAAATAAGAACATTGTTGTACATTTGGTTGGTGTTTCGCGAAAAATATTACATTATGTAGATGAGGAATGTATTAAGCATGCGCCGCTTACACGTGAATATTTAAAACTCCTACAAATTGTGGCTGACGAAGCACGCGCGAATGTTGAAATAAATTTTACCGACACGTTGTATGACGAAAGATCATAATTTTCGTAAAGGCCCTTTACGTTGGTACTCATGGTAATAAATGCAAGCATCATAAAAACACGAATTTTCACAACTGGACTTGAGTTTACAAATAGGGTCGTGGCATTTCATCAGAGGGGCAATTCCCGTATTTTTAAGACCATTCGCATTCTAATCTCAGTCACAATCTGTCAAAATTACAATCAATTTACATACATTTTTGACAGGTTTTTGACATTGTTGGTCGCTGAGATGAGATTGCGACTTGAATTTGAACGTTTTTTAAGTACGAGAATTAGCCTACAGTTCTGTGAATGACGGACCAACTTCTCGCGGCCTACAGCTGAAAGTTCAAACATGCTTAGAAGACATTAAGGTAAGGCCGGTGGACAGTCGGCTTATCAAAACATTAATCGTACTAAGTACCATCCATATGTATAATAATTATTTTAATCTATCCATATCCATGCCTACTAATATTATATTATAAATTCGAAAGAAAGTAACTGGGACCCCTTCTTTTCGCATAATATTCTTTTTCCTAATATACTTTGGCATAACGATTTTGGCATAATTTGTTTTGCCTTAATAATACTTTGCCATATTTTTTTTTTTGGCATAGTGTTTAAGTTGGCATAATTCTTCATAAATCTTGAAGGCTAATTTGTTTTGGCATAAATTTAATTCGCATAACGTTACTAGGCCTAATGATTATTAGCATAATAATATTTAGGCATACAATTAATAGTAATAACGGAAACAAATTTGAGTTATTTTTACGTATTTATTTTGGATTTCCACGTTAATGATTTATTATACATAGCATTATATAACTTAACTATGTATTTTTATTTTTGCATAATGCTATCCACTTGTGGAATACTTAATTTTACATGATGCTTGATATTATGCAGTATTCATTCATCAATAACATTAAATAAATAAATATCGTCTGACATTGCACACAGCACCATCTAGTTCCAAGTTAAGCACTTAATTAAGGCTTGTGTTATGAATAGAATAGAATAGAATATACTTTATTTGCTTTGAATGCAGGTACATACAAATAGGATCGTAAATAACATAATAAAGAACCGTGTACATTCTGCCTTGTTGGCATGCAAACACAATAATTATTATACAAGTTATCAAAATAGGTTATTAAGATGTATCATTTAGGAAATCCTGAACAGAATAATAACATTTATCTACAAGTAATTCAGTAAAACATTTTTTAAATTTCATCAAGGGCAAGGTTTTCATATGATCGGGAATTTTATTAAAGACAACAGGAGCCATACAAATTACATTTTTTTTTAATAAACTCGTTTTAAATGTGCCTGTGTGAAGCAAATTCTGATATTGTGATCTTAATGATGTACTCCGTTTTCTGGTTTCTGTTAATGTGGCAAATAAATTACGGTTTGTTTTAACAAATATTGCTAATTCGAGGATATAGAGGCATGGGAAAGTTAATAGTTTCTGAGACTTAAATATAGGCACACAACTGTCAGTAACTTTGAGGCCAAATATAGCTCTCAAACAGCGCTTTTGAGCACTAAAAATGCTTTCTCGTTCACTACAATAACCCCAAAATATAACACCAAATCTTAAAATAGAAATTACAAGACCATGGTAGGCCACCAGTATTGTTGACCGATTTACTTTTTTGGATAGGTTGAATAACATAAACGCGGCTGTGCTCAGACGTTTACAGATATCTTCTGCTTGCGGCTTCCATGTTAACTGGCTATCAATTAAGATTCCTAGAAATGTTGTGCTATTCACCTCATCGATAGTTTGGCCATTGTAGTTGATATCCATGTCACCTGTAGATATACGTTGGTAAAAATGCATAGTTTTAGTTTTTTGTAGATTAATAACTAGGTTATTATTGTCAAGCCATTTTATTAAACTGCTGATCGAGTTATTGATGTCATTTACGTATGAGTCTTTATTGGTACATGAAACAATTGAAGTACTGTCGTCTGCAAATAAAATCATTGGATTAGATATATGGCGTGGCAGGTCATTAATATAAAGTAGGAATAGTAAAGGTCCGAGGACACTTCCCTGTGGAACTCCATATTTTATTTCTTTAAATGACGATAAAGTTTTTTGTTCCTTCCTAGATTTCAAACATAAGCGTGATATCTCTGTACATTGTCTACGGCCTTTGAGATAAGTTTTTATTAAGTTAAGAGCATTGCCACGTATACCGTACGCATCAAGTTTGGTTAAGAGAATATCGTGGTCCACGCAGGATCGTGGTCCACCATATGGATACCAGATGGTTGATACACTACTTAAATATTTTTTTTTTCGTAAATATATACATATTATAAATATACATCCATGACTCGGGTACAAATGTCCATATTCATCATACAAATATTTGCCCCTACCGGGATTCGAACCCAGGACCATTTGGTTTCGCTGACTACACTTAGCCACTGTAGCCACAACACCAAACGTGTCGTCAACATTCAACCTACAAGTTTCGTTATTTTATTTTATTTATTTAACCATTTATGTACACACTTATATAAACAGACAAGAAGAAAATAACAGAAAAATAGGTACAAAGGTGATGCTTATTTCTAATGAAATCTCTTCCAGCATACCTGCGATAGGATAGTGGATTTAGAGATGTAGACAGCGTGTGTAAGAGTAAAAGAGAAAATAATATACATAAAATCAAAAACAATTCACTTAATAAAATAAAACAAATAATATGAGAATATACATACATACAAACATACATACATACTTCTAAAATAAATAACACTAGAATATTAATATATACGCAACTATGACGAAGTGGAAAGATAGTGTTCTTTCACTCTTCTTTTAAAAACTGCAACAGTTTGGCAGTCCCTAATGTCAGGCGGGAGTGAATTCCACAACCGCACCGCGTGCACAGTGAAGGAGTAGGAGTAAAAGTCGGTGGAGTGGGGAGGGGACTTAAGGAGGTTTCTAAGATGCGACCTGCACGGCGCATCTGAAGGTCGGGCGTAGGAAAAACGCTCCCGCAGATAGGATGGCGTTTTAGGGTTGTGAAGGAGGTTGAATAGCAGACACAATATCCGAGAGTTCCTGCGAAGTCGAATGGGGAGCCACTTGAGTATCTTGCGAAAGTTGGAAACGTGATCATACTTTTTAAGGTTGAAAACAAAACGAATACATATATTCTGCAAACGCTCAAGTTTATTTAAAAGCTCCTCGGTGGCATCCAAATAACAGGCATCGGCATAATCTATGATGGGCTGAATGAGAGTTTGAGCAAGAGAGATTTTGGTGTTCAAGGGCAAGACGCTCTGGAGACATTTCAACGAATGGAACGTGTAATGCACTTTGCGACTGACTTGAGCAACATGGGCAGTCCATGATAAATAGGAATCCATGGTCACCCCCAGATTTTTGACCGTATGTGCGTATTCAATCTGAACACCATTCAGACAGAGTGGAGACAGCGACGCAACATCGAGCCTATTCCGCATATACCTGCCGCCGATAATCAAGGCCTGGGATTTCTTAGGGTTGATTTGCAGTCCAAAAGACCGCGACCACTCGCTAATCAAATCCAGGTCGCTGTTCATGGCAGACACAGCTGATTCTGCATCTTCCCTTAAAAAATGATTGTAGAGCTGCAGATCGTCGGCATAGAGATGGAAGCAGGAAGAGATGACACTGGTGATAGAGTTAATGAAAATAGAAAAGAGAAGAGGAGAGAGAACGCCGCCCTGAGGCACACCTGCGGAAAGAGAGCACCAATCAGAAGATGCCTCGCCGAGACGAACCCGCTGCGAGCGGCCCTTAAGATAGGAGTCAAACCAACTAATGGTGGAAGAGGAGAAATTTAAAGATTTAAGGATCCCTAGAAGGATGTCAAAATCAACAGAGTTAAAGGCACTGCTAAAGTCGAGAAGTACAAGTAAAGTAAGAGATTTGTGATCCATAGCCCAGCGGATGTCATCAGTAACTTTCAAAAGAGCCGTTATTGTGCTATGACCAGGTCGAAAACCAGATTGAAGAGGACTCAGTAGGTCATTTGTAGATAGAAAGGCAGAAAGTTGTTGATGAACGATATGTTCAAGAACTTTAGAGAGATATGGGAGAATAGAAATGGGGCGGAAATCGGTGGGTGAGACCGGCTTAGGAATTTTGGGTAAGGGGATGATATGAGCTTGTTTCCAGGCCTCAGGGACAGTACAAGAAAACAAGGAGAAATTAAAAATGTGGGTCAAGACGGGAAGTAGTGTGGAGAGGATAGGAGAAATCATTCTTGAGCAAAGATTATCGTTACACAAATTGACTTTTTGACCTCAATTTCACTCACTGGCCTTAACTCAAAAGAAGAACACTGCGGCACTGGCAAACAAGAAAGCTTATTTAACGTAGTTGATTTGACGTGCGGATCCAAAGTAACAGGGGGATGTGAGAAATGTTTGTTAAGAGCACACACGTCAGTGTCATTACTGGAAACGACTGGAGACTTGCCAATGCCGACAGTTTTAAGAAACTTCCAGACTTCAGAGGAGTTGCGGTTGTCGAAAGAATTATGGAAGTACCGTCTCTTTGCATCTCTACACATACGCCTGCAGCGATTACGCAGCACTTTATACGCATTCAAGTTGCGCTCGGAAGAACAGCGTTTATGTTATTAATGTTCTGTTTTCGAATTTGGTGTAGAACCAGTTAATTAAGGATGAAGGGATCTTTATCGGGATAACTTAGGTTCATCTTTATATGATAATAATAATAATAAACAAATAATAATAATTATAATATTAATTTGAAAATTTACGTAATTTAGTGATCACGTACCCAAAAGCGTTTGCAATCGATTCCCTAATTTAGAAAACAAATACGTAACAACGATTTATCATCCGCTGTACTTTAAGTTTTCTTGTATTCTCTTCTCATTGAAGCCAAATTATATGTAACATGATCATCAGCCTATAATGTTCTCGCTGCTGGGACACAGACCTCCTCTCGGTGAGAGGGAGTGGGCCATAATCCACCAGGCTGGCCCAGTGCGAGTTGGTAGATGTCACATAATCTTTCGAATTTTTGGTTCTAGGACATGCCGGGTTCCTCTAACATACACGTAACTAAATTATATGTAACGCAACTATTTATTAATAATATATACGTACTTTAACTTATTTTATATTTTGACGCAATATAAAAATAAAAAATAAACGTGTAAATAAAATAATATTTAAAATATATTTAAAAATAAATTACGAACATTTTTAATTGATAAAGCATACTACACGATCCAAGATTTCTTGAATTATTGACAATTTATTAGTTTCACTGTATTTTGACATGTATTAGTATTGACCATGTATTAATTTCACAGTATTTGACATGCATTAGCATTGACCATGTGTTACTTTCACTGTATTTTACATTTATAATAACTAAATTTACCATGTACAATAATTCTAAATTTGAATGCCAATACCTACATAATTATTGTATGCCTATTAGGCAGGACATATTGATACTTCAATATATTGGTAAAACCTGTACCTTACATATGCCCACAATAAAGATACTTTGACTTTAAAGTGGTGGTGAATATTCATTTTTATTTCGCTACAAAATGGCACTTTATATGAAAACATAACCATGGTTAGCATTTACCAGAATTAAATATTAAATCTCACTTGGCAGGGACAGATGTCCTTCAACTATACATTGTCTAACTACGCTGAAACCTGTCTAGACTGTTATGCCTCTGTTTTGATCTAAGTATTCGCCATATTATTAGGTAAGCAACACTATGCTTTAACATTTGAACTGCAGTTTGTACCTAGTCATATACTATTCTAGTGGTCGCACGCTACTGCTGAGCATGAGGTCCAGGGTTCGATTCCCGGGTCGGGTAAACAATTTTTAGGTTTTTCCATGTGGGATATCTCAGCATTTGCCCGGAATCTGGATATGTGTCCGGTTGATGGCCATCGGCTCGCTCCCTGTGTCATGGGACTTAAATATGACTGGCAAAATGAGCGTGTACTATAGGTGCACCTCTGCCTAAACCCATCGGGGGTTACAGGCGTGGTGTTATCTTATGTCATATACTACACTAATACCTTTTTGTTTTGAAATAAAACAGTAGGTAACCGTTAAGTCCATTTATTGATTACCTACTTTCAAATAGATATTTTAAATAAAATCGATCTGCAAATCTTCTCCGTCCAATAAGTAACTATTATTACAATTAATATACTCAAAAGATACGATTTGCTATGATTAAAATGAGAAATTATGATAAAAATGTATGGTTTGCTTAATATTTGGAGCAAGCCTTAATATTATTTCATGTTTGGCTCATGATAACACTTATCTGAAGGTAAAATATACTTTATATCCAGGTGCCTACTTGATTCGATTTTAGTGTGTTGAGTTCAAGTGAAGCAAGACTTAGAAATACAAAACTAGGATAGCTAGTGCTCAATATTGTGGCCAATAACTTTGCTACTTGCATAATTCAAAAAATGAACAATATTCCTAATAAAAATATCGTGTTGAAAAATACATGAAATGTTTCTTCATATTTCTTCTTCCTATTTTGTGATTTTTTTTATTGTTTATTTCAAGATTTGCTACCAAACTGACCAACTAAAGTTTCATGTCGATTTTAAGAGTTTGTTACCTAATTTGAAAACCCATTACGTATAAACACAAAGTACGAATGCTAGATTTGCTTTGCAATTAAAGATTGTACATTTTCTTTTTACAGTGCTATTCATTCCTTTGTCTCAATATCTTACGGATGGACCTACCAAACAATCGCCCTGTTCCAATAATCACCTCAGCCCACAACATCAGCCTGTATAACAAACAGCGCGATCAATCAACACTTTGACACCTCATGAATAACACCTATCCTGAGGAAAGTTTTACAAAAGATTTATTTTCTTCCTTGAAGGCCCGCGGAGTATCCAGCAAAGATTGATTGATCTCAAATAAATATGAATAAACAAAATATAATGGAGTGGACGGATCGTCCTATTTAAATTTTGGAATTATCTTTTTCTTTTTATCTTGAGGTAGAAGAATGTAGGTCAAATGATGACCAGTCAGTGGGGTTGGTAGTGGAACTGCGTGCCAGGGTGTTTAAAAGTTTCATTTCGATTCTTATTATTTAATGCTAAGTCTCGATCTCGTGGGAACATCGGGATAAAAATTATCCTTTGTCCTAATGTCCATATGTCCGGCTCGATCACAAGTCACAGTTCGCTATCACGCCATTAGACGCAATAGGTAAATGCAATGCTACTGTACAATACCAACAACATTTTGTGAGCGCGGGCGCAGGCGACGACGAGGAGGTGAGTGTGGGGCGAGACAAAGCACAAAACACTGGATAATGATATTCCTGCATAATGAATGTTTTGGATGGATACATTATTTATGCGCGCACGGATTAATACATTTTTTATGTTATTTAATAATATTTATTGAAATAATTGGTTGTATAAGTAGTTGTTTTGTATTCTAAGTGCTTACAGATTATTTTATTTTGTTATAGTACCAATCATTGAACCTGACTTGGTTTCCGTACGTCCTTTTCGGGTAACCATTCAAAATCAGCGCTGTGATAGCACAGCGCTGATTTCAGCCCATAGGGGGGACCCACAAAACCCTCAGCATCATGCTGAGTGGAAGCCTTCTTGTCACAGTAATGACGTGCAGCTGTCGACTATTTCGGTTTTGTGCTCGTGATTAGAGATCTCTTTTTTTATTTTATTTTTATCTTAATTAATAGAGCTAATTATCTTTTTTGGCGAAGAGTCCCGTCGAAGTAAATTCTTGTCGGTGTTCAGTCTGTCGGCGTAGTGTCTGTTGGCGTTTAGTCGTACACTCAACGAAACTAGACGGCCCCACTGCGCCGTCAGATGAATAAGCTTGGACCCTAGTACTTCTCTTGGTAAATAGCGAAAATGTTCTCCTTTGTTTGAGCAATATAAAGTCAGGAAAAATATTTACTTATCAAACTACCAGCTAAAATTGTCTTTTTTGATTATACTTTTATGAAAATGGAACTACGCCACTACGCCACTTTGCCGTGATAACACGACAAATTAGCGTAGTGTGTTAATTTGATACATAATTAATTTCACTGACTGAATGTTGGTTTACCATCCCTCACTTTTTTGAATTTTTTTCCATACATAGTGAGAATAAATTATGTTCTCCCCTGCCCAAGTAAAAGTTATAATGTTACATCAATGTAGACAATGCAATCTACATCGTAAGTGCAAGAGCCAATGTTAAATAGTTGCTAGTCGCAGCTTCTGAAGAATAAAACTCGCGCTGGTTCGTCAAAGCGTCGGAAAACCAATTTAAAGTTGTTGCTGTGCTTATTAAAACTCTTTAGTGTTCCGTTTATTGAAAAAACAAACGGCGGGTTACTTGCTGTCTGTATATCAGTATCAAGGTGCTTTCTTGAGAAGACAACATGTAGGTACCTACGCCTGCATTTGTTTACAATATGTAATGAGGTTTCTTAGCATAAATTGAAAATACAATAAGCGATTATCGTAGAAGAAAAAGAAGAATGCTGCAGCGACTTCAAATAAAAAGTCTTAAAAAGTGCTTATACTCGTACAAGGTGTTGTTTTGCATCCTCGTCAAATTCGAGGAGGTAACTATGCTAATGATTCTCGACACGAATCAATAATAAAATAAGTAGGTATTTATTTTTATTTTTTGTACTTTTCGGAAATCGGCATGTGTGGGGTCCGTCTGATACCGCCCTGTAACTGCGCTGTAACTGTAACGCATGCACACAGCGACATAGTCGTACGACACTGTCTACCACATACGCAACGGGGCGATTTTGTTCTTTGAAAGTGGAGTATTCTGAAATACTGTCAAACTTAAATACCTAAAAAAACAAGTATGTATTAATTATTGAGCAGGATCGTAATTTTATTTATACTACACCTGCTTGGAAAGTACCTTGATACTTTATCAAATTTACGGTAGAAAGTACGTCATTGCATATCGAACAAATATGCGGGGAGAAAACGCATCTGAGCGGGAGAGAAAAGTGTATGAAAATCCATTTCTTACGTGGTTTTTCTTTTTAGGGTTCCGTAGTCAACTAGGAACCCTTATAGTTTCGCCATGTCTGTCTGTCTGTCTGTCTGTCTGTCTGTCTGTCTGTCCGTCTGTCCGTCCTCGCTTAATCTCTGTGACCGTTAGCACTAGAAAGCTGAAATTTGGGACCAATATGTGTATCAATCACGCCGACAAAGTGCTAAAATAAAAATTGGAAAAAAATGTTTTATTAGGGTAGCCCCCCTATATGTAAAGTGGGAAGTGTTTTTTTTTTTAATTTTAACCCTAATGTGTGATATATTGTTGGAAAGGTATTTAAAAATGAATAGGGGTTTACTAAAATTATTTTTTGATAATGTCAATAATTTCGGAAATAATCGCTCCAAAAGTAAAAAACAAAGCGTCCCCCCCCTCTAACTTTTGAACCATAAGTTTAGAAAATACGAAAAAAATCTGAAAAGTAGAACTTTATAAGGACTTTCTAGGAAAATTATTTTGAACTTGGATGGAAACAACAGATGGAAACTGCAGTTAACCAATATAATTTGGTCCCTGAATCGTATGAGCGCCTATACAATCCAGAGGTCAAGTTTCATTTGCCCGTATTTTTTTTTTAACTTCGTTTACATAATATTTTATTATCCTGAACGTATCTTTTTTCAAACAAAAAAATAATTATTAAAATAGGTTCTCGGAATTCAAAATTACCATCGAAAACTTCTGGCACGTCTATGTATTAATTAGTAACCCAATTCATGAATTTATAGTTTTCAAGAACTTTATCATTATGATCAAGAATGAGACATGCAACGACATCTATCAAAGGAATATGGTACTTGGTACTTATTAATAAATGCCTTCACAAGATAACTTTTAAAAGTTGTGATAGCAAAAGGTAGAAATGGTTTTAGTAAATCGAAAATATTTAAAAAGAAATTGTAAGGGTGCTACTTAAAGTATAACCAACAGACAATGACCAACAGACGCATTTTCAGCATTCTTGGAATGGCTGTCTGTTGTCTCTTTCGATAGATGGCGTTGTGCATCTGACGTCATTTTCCTGAATCGCGGTGTTAAGATTCTCCGTGACTGAATGACCCTCTCCCATGTTTGAAATCAAAGCGGGTTAGATAGAGTGTTGAAATTGAAAGTATTAAAAGTTTCGTTAAAAGTCTTGATCGTTAATCGTTTGGTTGGAAGATTTGGTTTCGAACAATTCGAACTTTGATTGAAAATTTTGAAGTACGAGGTAGTAAAGGTTCTAAAGGACTTATTTTAGACGCATTTTAGTTTTCGATAACCACGCGAACGAAGTCGCGGGCACAGCTAGTCGTAGTCTTAGGAGTCCTAGTAACTCTCTTTCTGTCTGTCTGTGGATCGCGAACATAATGGATAGTATGGATACCCACCTTTAAACTCATAAGTGGGAACACTTATTGTGACGGACGGGAAACTACGGAACCCTACACTGAGCGTGGCCCGACACGCTCTTGGCCGGTTTTTTTTTTAATTTTGGGTAAGACTATGCGCCGTTAACCTAAATATCAAAAGCCAAAAAGTTTTTACAGTGAGTTTTTATCTCCAAGTTCGCAAAATGACACTGGCCACTAGCTGTGTGTTGGATGGTGTCGGGCTGGCAGTGCGACCCTGCGGCGGCAGGATAAACAATTTGAAAAAAGAACATGTGAAAATTGCAGACGCCATTGGCGCCATTTTCAATTTGTTTGTTGTTTGAGGATTCAGTTTTCGTAGAAAGTAAAATAAAACTATCAAAATGATAAGTAGTGATAGTGAAGTAAAGATTTAGTTTTTTATTTTCCTCGTAGGTGTAGTATAAAGCACTATGTATCACTCGAGAGAAAGTGCGATTCCCGATCTCGGGTGTTTTAAAGCCCTCGCCTACGGCTCGGGCTTCAAACGACACCCTCGACGGTAATCGGTCACTTTCTCCTCTCGGTGAACAATGTACTATTGATTATTTATGTCTTTCATAACAGCCTCCTGAAATTTGACGAGGATGCAAAACAACACGTTGTATAATAAATACTAGCTTCTGTCCGCAACTTCGACTGCGTGAAATTTCTTGTTCCCCCTCCCCCACCCCGTCGCAACGCATCACCTGCCGGCGCTATCGCTTCGATTTCTTTTAGCGTTCTTTCTGACCTTTTTTCTTTTTGTTGCTCCTAAGAGTCATAGCGTGATGTTTAATAGCTAGCTTCTAGCTATCCTTCCTAAAGAATTGGGCTATCAAATGCAAAAAGATTTTTTCAAATCCGACCGATAGTTCCATACAAATTACAAATAAATGTTGGCTCTTATAATATTAGTATATATGAAATGCTGTTTGTTAGTGAGCGCATCAGTCAAGTTTTTGTATTAAAGTGTTTGTAATAATCCGAATTATGTTTCTCTGGAAAGAAAAATTGGAAAAGATTCTCGGAAAATTTTCAAAGTCAAGTAAAATTGAACGTGTTTTATTTCTATGGGATTTTTGTATACATTATTGAAAAGACAGGACAACGTCTGCCAGGCCAGCTAGGCAGTTTAAACAAAAAAAAAAGAAGAACATCAGCGTCCCTAAATTAAATAATCGTAAACTCTCATCTAAACTCGATTAAACCTAACACGTCTACAAAAACGAAGTTTAAGTAGACGTCTAATTACCAAAGTTCCGAGTTAAACCATTATAAAGTATTGAAAAATGAGCGCTGATATTCGATCTTTGCTTAAGAACAAAGTAATTTTAACTCGGATAGCGTTTGCCCGGGGATTAAAAATAAAAGATGCGAGACTGGTTTTAAACTATAGTTAAGATAAGCCAAGTTTCTGTTGCGGCCACTATGGCCAGTTTACAGAAAGTTCTCTCAAGGTTTTTTCCTTTGAAAATAAGTTTATGTACGAGCTATGAATGTGAAATAAGTAATAGTTTAAGTTGAAAATAAATAGCGGCTTTGTGGTTTGTGTTCTGTTATTATAAGTTTGTGGTTTTTTGCGCACTGAACTGTAAAAGGGCATACTTAGGTAATATTATATTTTATCATGTTCCAGTCCCTTATACCTAAGATGTTCATTTGTTCAGTAGGTAAGCATGCATAACTATGAGGGCGCAGCAACTGGCGCCGCCTCGTTTGGTTACGAATTTACTGGAATCACTGAAAAGGTCGGATAAGAGGAGTACTGGCTGGTGTCAGTCACTCAGCAGAGCGTTGTATCTATGGTTAGTGGCGGCTATCTTCTGATGACAGAGATGATGTCTGGGGAGCCGCTGTCGTTCACGACGAACCGCTATTGACCGCTATATTGCGGCACAATCCTGATGATATTGAAACTTCTGAACCTAGCCCTCTGCGATTACGATGACCACTTCTTCTCTTCTTATGGTTGTCCACCGTTAAATATTTTCGATTCGATACATAAGATAGGTATTTGGCCTCATCAAACTGCATTTGAGAAACAAATCGATCACCATAAACGCAATAGACTCATAAAACCGATTCAAAGACAACGTGATCGAAACGCAAACCATTACCTTCCAAGTACGTACGTCACGTGTTCTTTCAATAACAAAACGAGCGCTGTAACACGTGATAAAGTCGTTTTCATGAAAACAGACAAAGGTGGCACGGCACGGCAGAAAAGAATAAAGTCACGAGACACGAATCGCAATCCGTACTAAGTCTCCCTTTTGCGATTCGGGGTTGTTAGCGCGTAAGGTTATGCTCACACGAGCTATTTTTAAGCAATTATTGCCCGCAGCAGTTGTCCGAAGTACTTGAGCAAATAACTAGTTGATGAAGCATATCTTTATTCTGTAGACTTGTCTCTTTTTGTTAGCAACATAATCATTATTTTCTTTCTTACTAACACTAGAATGTGTAAGTTGAGTCTTGTAACTTGAACTAAATATTCACAGACAAACTCACACATTCACAGAAATATTTTCTACAAGACATTTTTTTTTTTTGATACGTTGCCTCACTCTAGGAATTTCTCCTGTATTGTGGGTGCGTTTACAAACATTTAAACTCACATACACAAACAGCCAGACCCGGAACAACTACTTGTAGGCCATACAAATAGGTATTTGTTCCGTGCGGGAATCAAACCCGCAACATGCAGCGCAGCAGTCAATCGCTTAACTACTGCCAATCGTGTCGTCGATAGTAAATAACATGATATAGCCATTGCAGTGATTTTCGGATTTAGTCGCTTTTCGGAAACTCGATCCAATGACTGACAGAAAATAAGCAACGCAAACGCACACTATGCAGACTGGACTATTATAAGTTGGGGGATTATATTGCTGATAAAAATGCCTGGCTCAATGCTGGTCCTGCTCCACAACCACAACTAATTGAATAACATTTGAAAATACTGTTGGAGCTGCTGAAGATTGTAAGACTACCTTTGCATTGTATAAAATCAATTTCCATTGTATTATATAATTGCATAGGACAAGTGTGAGTACTATGTACTATCGAACTACCATTTACCGGGTAATATCTTTCATTGACTTGAATGTGCCCTGGCGGCTGATAGATGTCATGCTCACTTTTGAGTCAGCGTCTCGCTGACGGTGGCGCGTGTGTTGGATCATTTAGCTCCCTTCAAAATGGTTGAGCTGAATGTTCGTGAACGGGTGCCGCTGGGACTGGTCCTCTCTTAGCTGCCACGACTTATTTTATTTATGGATTGTTTTGTTTAAATTTCTGTTTGCTGTACTCTGAACACTCAAAGTGTACGTCGTATTTACATCGTTCTCACATATAGTGATACCTATATTCAACATTAATGATGTAACTAATATTTATGTAACAATATAATTTCAAAGAGTGTCCATGGAGTTTCTTGCCCGTTCTTCTCCATAGGTACCTACTACGCTTTGGGATGGGCAACTAGCTTTAAATTTATGCCTGAACGACCACTTGACAATTGAAAAGTGCCTGTAAATAGTTTAATTGAAATAAATGCTTTGAGTTTAGTTGAGTTGCAACCAAAAGAAAATGCACATTTTTGATACCGCGGCACTCAATCACATCGCCTCGCCAAGACGTGATACAGTATCGTAGCGATTCCGTGCTATTTTGCCATACAATTACCAAAAATCGCAAAATCGCTGTTGTTTAAGTAACATGTCTGCTGAGGCCCTAACAGTAGGGGAGGGAAACAAAGACACATACACGTTCAAAGGCGCGCAAGTTACAGACGCCTTATTGACTAGTTTTAGTGCAAAGCTGGTGCTTAATTAAGACTTACGGTACGCTTGACACATTTACAAAATTAAGGTATTGCTGTGAGGGTGAATTTACTCGGCGAATGATTCCATTGTTACAAGAGTTATTCTATGTTATGCTTTTAATACATACACCCTTTTCACTTATAACAGCAATGTAGGAAGTGCTCATTTGTACTTATGGAACGAAGTTCTTTATCGCACGTTATACGCTGTACACTTGTCTAATAAGATGTAGACTGAAAAAAAGGGTATAATATTTTAACCATCACGATACTTTTGTTTTTTATTTAGTTACTCTCAAACGTTTTCATTTATTTCATTGTGTCTGTTTATTTAAATACACCGAAAGGAACTTCGCTCCAACCGGGTGTCCCGGGACACCTCTCGCCTTTTTTAGCTGCACAGAGTTCAATAATGAAAGCTGTAAGAGATTACGAGTATCCGTCTATCATATTACCGCAAATCAGAAGCGGTCTAATGGCCTTTGGACTATATAAACGAGATCGCATTCAAACTCAAACAGTCTTATTACAAAAAACTAAATAAACCTTGATTTAAACCTGTGCTACGAAGTCCAGGCTTATCTGCAGAACCATGATCTAAATTTGTCCGTATTACAAAACTTCAAAAAACCGTGGTCTTCTTAGTGCCGTCATTTGAACCATTGTCTTTGTAACAACCACAGAGTAATACAAATATTATTCGTTCACCATGTTATCATTCTATTGCAACGTTCCGTATGCTCAGAAATGAAAACTTTTTGTTAATACGCTAATGATTATTATGATGTTTAGGAGTGTTAAAAATATTGAGAGTGTTAATTTGCATGGAATATTAGTTATTTCGTCGATTGCAGTTTTGTTTAGGTTTAAGCACATGACTTAATGTCGTATTAAGTACTAATAATACATCTAGGTACGTGTAACGAAACGTAAAATTTTCGCGCATTTTAAGAAACCATAACATTAAACAAAACCATCGCAAGTTGAACAAAGTTCATTTAGCTTTGGAATTTTTAAGTTATCGAAGTTTCTAATAGAACAATTGCCTCTTTGTATAGTATTACCTTCTATAGTAGGTAATTTTAATATCATATTGTGATGGACCAACAAAAGAAAAAACGATCTGAGAATTGGAGTACCGAGGAAAAAGTAAATAAACATAAATTACTTCGATTAACTTGAAATCAGTGTTTAATTGATTCAAATTTAATTTTAATTTATTTGATTGATTGGAACACGATTTATGTTGTGTCGGCGTGGCGTTTCCAACAACTCAGCGGCTTCAATATCCTCAATATCAATTAAATCGACCATGTTAAGATCCATTTTCGGGTAAAAACAACACAACACAATGAAAAAGATGCTATAAAATACAAGAGAAACTTTGACTGATACGATTTAGACCATAGTTTGATCGTTTAAACTAGGGGCCGCCGAGGTTTAGCGTTAGACCATGATATGGTCCACGGTTTTTCGAAAAACCACGTTTTGTAATATCATTTTGGTTTAAACCGTAGTTTATAGAGCTTTAAACCGGGGTTGTCAGTTAAACCGCTTTTTGTAATAACACTGAAAGCATTTATTTCAAATAAACCAATTACAGGCACTTTTGAATTGTCAAGTTGTCGGTCAGTCAGAAAGATGAAGCTAGTTGCCCATTCCAAAGCATAGTAGGTACTTATGGAGAAGAACAGGCAAGAAACTTCACGGATACTCTTTTAAATCAAAATATTGTTACGAAAAAATTGGGCATGTGAAATTGATGTAGAAACACGTGCACGTTAAAAGCGTCCGTGATAAAAAGATACAAACAAAATAAAACAATACAGAAATTAAAATAAGCTGTGGCAGCTAAGAGATGAGCAGTCAGCACTAACGTCATGTTCGTGAACGGGCGTTCACAAACATGACGTATGGATCAGAAACATTCAGCCCGACTATTTTGAAGGGAACTTAATGATCCAAGACACACGCCACCATCAGCAAGACATTTGAGTGAGCATGACATACTCTCAGGCCTTCGCCAGGGCACATTCAAGTCAATGAAAGACGTATCCAGTAAATGATAGAGGTACATAGTGCTCACACATGTGTTTTGCAATTATACAATACTAAGAGATTGAATTATATCGACAACCCGCACTGGGCCCGCGTGGTAGATTACGGCCCACCCCCTTTCATAGAGAGGAGGCCTGTGTCCCAGCAGTGGGAACATTAAAGGCTGATGATGAAGAGATTGATGATTGATTGATGCTGATGGTGCAGGGTGGGCGTTTTTGGGGGTCTGTTTTATGTAATTTTGACGTTCAAAAAGTGCTGATTGTCAGCCTAGTTTAAATAAATGATGATTTAAATTTCGTTTCATTCAGTTTGTGTAGGTAGTAATATATTCTATATACATATTATAAAAACGTAGCGAAGTAAAAACTGTACATTGACTTTTTAAGTAATTTTTGCGAGGTCTAGGAACAATTCGAATCGATTTTTCGATTTTTTTTTAATTTTTGTCCTTTTGTCTGAATTTATGTTCTAGCATCACGCAAAATCTCCACCACAGATATTGTTCAAATTTCGCATAGATATTTCCTATAAGTCTGGTCAGTATGCAGGCTATAAAATATCACGTTATTTGCTATGGGGATGTGCAATTTTGCTTTTTATTCGTATTCTTCTACAGTTTACCGCAAATTGTGAAAAGAAGAGCCAAAAGGTTAGAATATTGCAGATTTTTGCAGATTTAACCTTTTACCTAAACGTTTATCATCACGCTATGATTACTATACCTTTATGGAGGTAAGCTAACTGCTTACCTCCATACAGGTATAGTATCACGACATATACAGGTTGGATTTTTGAGATGGGGCAATAATAAATAGTTGCCGCTACAAGAAAACGGTCTTAAAATTTGATGCCAGTCGATCCTGTTTCTTAAAAGGATCAAAAAACTCTATGCGACCATTGAGGTTTGAGTAGGTACTAGAAAAGTCAGAAATTGCAACAAACTTCACATACAGCAAATGAGACTGAGATGAGAGAGAACACAATATACCCATTGGACAAGTAGGACAGTGTATGACAACAGTCGAATTATTCCATTACTTCATTATTGGGTTAAATAGGGAACGAATGTGGCAGATATTTACGCACTGATTAAACCTTTTAAGTGATAATCATTCTGCTACACCCTTAGAGGCTAAGCAGTCAATCGTGACAGAATATTGTAAGAACGGCTATTTTAGTCAACTTTCAACAAAGCAAATAGTTAGCATAAAAGTTCGACAAATGCTTTGCAAACCTATGTTCGATTCCCAACTATTGATAATGTTATATGCATCCTTTTTTACATTTTGTTATATTCTTATATCGACGGCAGCAAAGTACGAAGAGGCAATGGGTTGTATTACTGCACTTTTTACGAAATTCACTTTTTTTCATAATTCGACTCAGAAATCTTTGTTTTATCATAGGATCTATTTTTCTGTTTAATTCCCTGTTTTTACTAAATCACCCATATAAAGACAACTACCGCCTTTATTTCACAAAGTAGACACACATTTGTTTACCATTCGTCCTTGTGGTGCGGTGCGGTGCGTTCACCTGTTGTGAACAAAGATATCAGTCACATAGCCGTTTTAATGTCGCTTTTATTCAACTTGCGTTATTTTATTGCAACAACAATAATAAGTCTCGTCGGCGATACAAATAATAGTTAAACTGGGAAAATTATTCCACAATTACGTACCTTTATTTATTATAGCAATGAACAATGTAAAATACAAAAGAATAGTATTTATTTATTTAACCATTTATGTACACACTTATATAAACAGACAAGAAGAAAATACCTAACAGAAAAATAGGTACAAAGGTGATGCTTATTTCTAATGAAATTTCTTCCAGCATACCTGCGATAGGATAGTAGATTTAGAGATGTAGACAGCGTGTGTAAGAGTAAAAGAGAAAATAAAATACATAAAATCAAAAACAGTAAACATCATAGCCTCAACCATTTCGTTGGCCCTATTAATTAAATGTTGTAAAACAGAAGAAGATAGCTTTTTTCTTCTAATACACAGTTTTGCAATACATAATTTGCGGCCGTCGTCGTTAAGATAGTTCGTAGAACGTACACAGAAAAACATTGAGTTTAGGCCTTTTATGTCATCTTTGGTTATAATAAAATCAATATCTATGGTTATGTGACGGTTAATGAGAAATCCCGTGTGTCTAAAATCTACTGTTATATTATTTTAGTGATAGCTAGAAAGGAAGAAAGAAAAATAAGTTTATTTGTAACAGAAACACGTGCATGCTGACTGGGAGCTGTTCGTCAGGAATGATCTCAAATAATGCAACAGTCTGTGTATCTGGGTTGTGCCATTAGGTAGTATATGCAGGAACGCAGGCGTTCATTATTTTACTTAAAACAAAAACTTCGCAAGCAATGAAAAGTGTTTGTATGATCTGAGGAAAAATTACTATTGAAGGTTGCGGGTGTCGACCTGAGGACGAACTACTTCTCACACAGACAACTGAACTTCGCGTCGCCAGTCCTGACTCTCTTCATATTTTGGCTGCTGCTGTAGTGTGTGTGTGTCTTAAGACTTTCACGCGAACGATGGCGCGGGCGGAACCTAGGTATAAATAAAAGAAAAACTGATGTATCATTATTTACCTACACACAGTAAAACAAATTGAGAAACTATATACATTACTTTTGAATAAAAGGTACTTACCTACTTGCTCCTTCCTTTCAGCAGACCTACGAAAGGAAAAAATGGAAACAGTAGGTAGTAAGAATGTTTTATTAGATACCACTTTTTTCTATAAGATTCTATCAACGCAACTCCCTCCCCTCAACTCGGACGATATTACTTTATTGTACTGTGGTTATAGTAAACGTAATCCAAATGAGAACGATACGACAACGAGGCGTGACACGTGACTACGAGCAATACAAGGCACCAGGCAGGACTACTGCTCTTGGTTTATTTATTTATTTGGTACACCAACAGCAGTATGGGCTCGTGGCTAAATTATATCAGTCGCAGGGGTCGATTGAAGGTTACGCTACGCTTGCCGCGGTCGGACGTGGATGGGTGACTATCCATTACATATCGAGATCCCTCCGTATCTCGGAAAGCACGTCAAGCTGTAGGTCTCGGCTGTCATTCGTAGATCTTTGACAGTCGTTACGGCTAGTTAGAAGCCCAAAAGTCGGTCAAAGTTTAGAAACTTGCTGCCTCGCTAGAAAAAAATTAAGGCTATTTAGGATTCTAGAGGGTCTTTTGAACCCTCCAAAACATGTTTTTCTTTAGTTCATAGTTAGATTTCTTACCGACTAATTCCGATTTGCTAACCGCCCACACGTAACTCCCGTTCAGTCATTTTACTTCTTTTACTAAAGTAGTGAAATAAATTAATGCCAGCTAATGGCTCCACCATCCTAGAGGCGCTCCGATTCCACGGAGTGCCTCGATACTTGCGCAGTCTGCTGGCCGGTGGTACGCCGTTGAAGCCGGCTTTCCGCAGGGGTCAGTCTTGGGACCTCTCCTCTGGAACGTCGGCTATGATTGGCTTCTGCGGGGAACTCTTCTCTGAGGCACGAGTATCGTTTGCTACGCGGACGACACTCTCCTCACCGCCCGGGGGGGGAGTTTCTGCTGGGCCGCGGGCGCGCTGTCGTGGCTGCTTCCCAACTTGGGGGGCAACCGGCAACTTTACGCCAGCATCTTGAAGAGTATGGTTCTCTACGGGACCTCTATCTAAGAGGACTCTCTGGGAGAACGCCGCCGCCGTGTGGGCACCCCAAAGGGTCATAGCCCAGCGGGTGGTGCGGGCCTACCGCACGATGGGCTTCGCGGCAGCATGCATTTTGGCTGGCACCCCTCCTTGGGAACCCGAGGCGTGGGTGCTCGCCAGAGTATATGAATGGACGGTGGGGCGGAGGGCAAGAGGAGAACGCACAGCCACGGAAGAACGGGAGGCCATTCGGCGGGAGGCGAGGGATGCCATCGTCGTCCATTGGACTGGGGACCTCGCCACCGCAGCCTTCGGCCGCCGAACCCTCGACGCGATTGGTCCGGTCCTGCGAGACTGGCTCGAGCGGTCGCATTGGTTCCTCTCCTTCCATCTGGTGCAGGTGCTGCCCGGACATGGTTGTTTCCGATCGTACCTGCACTGAATCGGACGGGAGAAGACGCCGTCGTGCCACGACTGTGGCAAGGCGCAGGACGAGCTGCGCCGCAGTCCTGCGGTGATCGTTCCGGACCTCTAACTCCCCGGTTTGGTTATCGCTATGCTGGGGGATGAGAGGTCCTGGGCGGCAGTCGCCTCCTTCTGCGAACACGTCATGTCCCAGAAAGAGGCGATGGAGCGCGCGCGGAAGGACGTCTGTCACGCGGCGCCGCTCCGAAGACGGAGGAGGGGTCGAAGAAGACGTCTGTTTGACAGTCATCTCCGACTCCTCCAAGGTGGAGGCCAGCAGGCAACGGGTGCGGGAGCACCCTTGCCTGTATTGCACAGGCCTCTGCCAGTGTCGGACAGAAATGGCCAGGTGTTTCCGGTCATTCCCGTAGCCCCCCAGCCTGGGGGGCATGCGGGGCCCGCCAACTAGGCGGGCATGCGCCGGGAGGGTTGTGAAAGTAAAGGTTGAGCCGGTTTCCCATGGCCCTCCCATCACGGCGATGTGGGAACACCGCTGAGTTTTAGTGGGTATTCTGTCGGTGGCATTCTGACAGGAGTCCCACATACCCCGTCTCGTCCCCCACGAGCATGCGTAATGCATTTCTCGATAAAAAAAAAGCAGCTGCTCCATGTAAAATACTGAAGATCAGCTGCATTCGGTTAGACTGGAAGTCAACCTATAGTTGAAAAAGGCTAGGCAGATGATGACGCACAGTAGTACATACAAAGAATTAAATGAAAACAAATACACACATCAACACGGTCTAGGGATATTTCATACTCAATTAAATAACTCGAAAAGTACTGGCCGCATTGGAATCTTTTATACACCGATTTGTTTGTAATTTATCTCAGACTAATTCCAAATTCAAATTTTTGAAAATTCTTTTGTTTCGGTGGCATAAAAATGTCTTGATGTGTAGGAGAGGGAATTTTCATTTGTGCGAAATTTAGAAAACAATACGAATTACGTTTAGTTACAGTATTTTTTCATTTTTAAACGTAAGATAAAGTTAAAATTGAGGTATTGTAGCCATGCAACGCCAACATTTGACGAGGGCGGAGATGTTACGAGCTGTGGAAATGCTGGAAGCTGGGTCTGTTCAGCGTAATGTTGCTGAGGCTATAGGGACCCACCAAAATGGAATTTCAAGATTGTGGACACGCTATCGTGCCACAGGTGAAGTAGCGGAGAAGCACCGGGGGCCAAGTCGCATCACTACCCCCAGACAAGGCCGATTTTTGCAAATTACTGCGTGAGCTCAACCAAATGCAACGGCGACTCAATTGGTTCAAAGGCTGCGAGTGGAACACCAAGTGCTTGTGAGTGACCAAACTGTAAGAAGGCGACTGCATGAAAGCAATCTACGCTCTCGTAGACCACTCCGGGTCCCACCTTTACGGAGAGGCAATCGTGGACGACGATTAGAATGGGTTCGGAACCACGTGGACTGGGGCCGTGAGCAATGGTCCAATGTGCTGTTCACGGATGAATCCAGGTTCGGCTTCCATCCAGATTCACGAAGGACGCGTGTTTGGCGAGTTCCTGGACGATGGAGCCGTCTTCAGAACCCTCAGGAAGTTCACCCATACCAAGGAGGAAGAATTATGGTTTGGGCAGGAATTCGTCATGGAGGACGGACGGATCTCGTTTGGGTGCGGGGCAATATGACGGCAGAACGATACGTCCAACAGGTGCTGGGGCCCGTAATCTTGCCCCACAGAACACAAATGGGGCAAGATTTCCTGCTCATGCACGACAATGCCCGGGCACACACGGCGAGAACGGTAGCAGCTTGGTTACATACACACAATGTTAGGGCCTTAGACTGGCCTGCTCAATCGCCAGATCTAAATCCCATTGAGCATGCGTGGGATATGCTGCAAAGAAGAGCTCTGAACGAAGTTCCTGAAAATCTGGCTACAGAAGATCAACTTTTTGCGCACCTCAGAGGGACATGGGACAATATTCCGCAGCAAGACATTGACAACCTTGTTCTGAGCATGCCGAATCGTTGCCGATGTGTTATGAACATCATGGGCGCTTTCTCAGACTACTAACTTCAAGTTTATAAATACAAATTAAATGATTTTTCTATTTTTTCAGTTTTTACTCACAAATTAAAAGTTAATTCATATACGGTTTCCGTCTATGCTTCATTTTTTTCCATAAAATCCTGAAATTTTAATCGAAGTACCTTAACCATTATTAAAAAATGGTAGAATATTATATAACGTATCTTTTAAATATATACATGTCATATAAATAATTAACACATTGATAGTAATTCGCTTTTTTAAAAATATCCCTAGACCGTGTTGATGTGTGTATAATAAAATAACCTCTTGATTGTTATAAGCTATGGTCGCAAAACATATTATATGGTTCAACATCTGACCTGCAAATTGCAAAAAAACGTGAGACAATTAAAATTTTTCGGGTTTTTCTTGCGCTTCCCCTTAGGGATAGTTTAACCTTTTTACAAGAAGACGCGAACAAGACTATCAAACGTGACAAATAATAATGTTTTTTTTTTTTTACAATCATGCAACGACGGTAACCTAGAAATCAACAAATTGAAATAATCTGTGCATCGATATTTGAACTTTTTAAAACGAAATGATAAACGACTTAATTAATTAATTGAAAAATAATATTTTCTTTTTATTCAATTATTAATTTACTACCTAATTATAACAAAGCAAAGAAAAACATAAATCTACATAAATGTTTCCAGCTGAATAAATTGACAACGAATTAATATTTTCTTTTAATTTGCACAAACCAAAAGTTTTACTTTGCTATCATAATTGCAGTTTCAAGTTGCTCCGCCTGATTTTCAGATAGCTGAAATAGGCAATTAGTGACCGCAAGTATTTTTCAGATTAAGCCGAAGTATTATTTTGCTGCGTTGTAAGCAAACCGTAATTTAAATATTTGAATAAAAAGTAATATTGCACTAACGTTGTTTGTTATTTATTAACAGCAGCACCAGCAGGAGTACTAGAAGTACTTATAGTACTAGGAGTACTAAAAGTACCTTTGTACTCAATACTAATAATGTCGTATCAGTTTTACTGTGTGTACATAAATAATAAAATAAATAAATAGAAGATAACTGTTTTATTAATTTACCAAATATACATAGAGAATGGACCGAGCGTTAGCCTCACAAAAGTGACTACTCTCATGAAAGAGACAAAGCGACTGTGCTGCCAATACCTCTTTTTTCTGCAAGCCTGTAAAAGAAAATTCAATTTTGTCTAATTTTCAAATTAAATTTAATTTTGACAAAGTTAAATTCACTAGTCTATCCAAAATCAGAATTTTAGAAAGATAATACTGGCCGCACATTCGCTCTCGTACTTTTCGGTCTGTATTCACTTCACGATGCAATACGTAACGCTCAGTCCATTCTTTATGTTCATGATTAATTATCCTCATAACAAGCACTAAATTGACACAGATAACAAGTGTAGGTTTTTTTTCTCTCTTTGGAAACTGAGCCGATGTCAACTATTCTGCCAGATTCATATAGTAAAATATGAGTGAAATGTATGTAATAATCAATTAACGTATCCTAGAAGATTAAAATAACTATCAATTCGAAATTCAAACGGTGCACGGAGTAGCGTTTCTAAGTCACTTTGAAATTCCTACGGTGTCGTGGTTTGAAGCTGCAATATTATGTTTTTAAAACAAATGAATTGAATTACAAACAGCGTGCGTGAGATTGAAGTGAACTTGACAAATAGCAATACAGCATCGAAATTGATCACAATCTCGGTACCTAATACCGGAGAAGCATCAACATTTAACCCGTCCACATGCGTCTGGCGACTTAACCAATTCAATAGTCACTCAAGCATCGTTCGCCCGACGGACCGGTATGCAATTTCACACGCCGATACTCCCTGATATTGCTAACTGTACGTTCTTAGTAACACGTATGACAAAAATTTCTGGCAGACGGACGCCATGATTCCAATGCGTAGCAAATATCGCGCATCGATGAACATGTGAGCGATGCTTTGTCTGTTTGGTAGGCTGCCATGCGAGATTGGTTTAGTGCGATTTGGTTTGGTTAATGGGAGTACGTTTCAGACATAATTACTATATTGATGTTTAAAATGTAAATTTTCAAATGATGTGCAGCAATTATATTCTAAGTAAAAAGAGGGTAGATAGGTTATACACGCTCCGCAAGTGGCATGTCAGAACTTAGCTGCTTAGCCCAGTTTTCTTCCTCTTGTCTCTTTCGCACTCCCAATAATTACAACATGCCTACTTCCACGTGTCATCTAATAGTGTGAAATTTTGCAAAACAATAAATTAATGGAAATTCAAACTACGGGAATAAATGAAATACCAAAGACACGCACCACGTACCTACAGTCATAAAAAGGGTGTTTTTTTTTTTGTTTTAGCAGTAATAAAAAATAAATTAAACGAATACCATTACAAAAATGAACTACGTAACAAAAAATAACAGAAAGGAACTATTAGGGCTACTTCACAGAAGATAATAATTAAAGCAACGAAATCGTATTTGAATGATTTATTATTAATATTGTAATAAATCTGTTGAATTACAGTCATAAAATCAGTCTCAAATTTGTATATTTATTCATTATACATATAAATTAAGTTTTTAAATACAGACCTCAAAAATAATACATCAAGAATTTAAAATATCAAAAATAATTATCTATGAAATCGGTTTTACTTCATTTTTGTTACATATTTTTTTGGTACGCAACAAAAAAATTAAACACATCGTTACAAAAACGACTTGAATTACAAACTCAAACATTTACAGATCAGAAATAATCTTATTGGATTTATCCAGCTTTGTTTTCTAAGTTGGTAAATTATTCTATTACGCAAACATACTATGGAAGAGCGTTACAGTAGTTTTTATAGCCGAAAAACCAAAATTAAAGGTTTATTGTAGAAAAAATACTGCACAGGAACGAACATACTTTTCTTGTCGGTGGCACCCGCTGTCAAAATGGCGGACAGACGTTTTTTTGTCATCTGATTGGACGGTTTTAAATGGAGAATGTTGCCAGTTGAAAAACTCAAATAGTTACTAATATTGGTGCTACAATAAACAATTTATATTGAAAGGATGTTTTTATTATTGCGTTAGGTTATTTATTTATATTTTATATCATTTACATTGTAATTAAAGTCATAAAAATAATTCAAACATCATGTGAGTAGTTTCTTTTTAATGAAACTTTTTGTTACGCACTCGTGCTTAGACCAAAGAGTATAGTAATATAGATGCTTAGACATGAGGTTGATAATTATATGGAAACGTTATGAGACTAGAGAAGTAAACCGTTATTTGTATTACCTATTAATTTGATCCGAAATGTTGATACCCATCTCATACAACTAAATTGCTCGCTTAAATGTGTTATTCCTAGACAATATTCACGTAGACGTTTTCACACGCCAAAATGTACAATTCATTTGACAATCACCCGAAAGCGTACTGGCCCACAAACCATTAGGTACATTAGTAATCCTTAAAACAACCTCCAACAGAGACTAATCCGAAACTACTTCAAAAAGCACTAATCGAATTACTCGACAGAACTAAATCAAAATACAGTCGACGTCAGAATAATTCAGTGCTTAGTTCCGAATCCAGTGTAACAGCGGCACCATGAAAATACGGGCAGGTGCATCCACCAAATTACGTGGCTTTAGACTTAATAGCTGTACGTATATGTCACTTGACGTAAGACCTCAGCGCTATGTGCCGACGTTCGCACCAAGTGGAATTTGGAATTACGCCGCAATGGCAATGGGTTCACCTTCGTTTTAATCTGGCTGTAGGTACACCCTCCTTGTTTACCAGCTCTCGGTACAATGGAACACGTAAAACCGTGTAATTAATCAACTACCTATGTGAGGGTTGTCTCGAAAGTTGTAGATTGAAGACATATTTTGGTGATTTATTTTTCGTTTGTCCCACTGAGTTTTGTCCTACATAAAAAATTCCTGGGTCGTCCCAAACAATATGCTTCCTTCGTCCCAAAATATATTTTTAATTGTTTTATTCTCGCTTCGGCCTTTTATATATTCCTTCTACGGCCCATATTTTTTTTTGTACAAGCCAAAATTACTTTTTTATACAATCAGCAAAAAAGGGTTACATATTATTCAATATTTAACATCAATCAACTATTTGTGTTAGACGTTTTCTAAATCACTTGGTTTGCTGTTGATCCAATTTTTATTTATGAATGTTGATTTTTTAAATGCTTGTTCTAGCCATGATTGTGTAATAATAATAAAAAACGACTTTTCGTTAGTAGTGATTGTTGATGTAATTTTAAACGGTGCAAGGTGTTTTTGAAATACTAAAAAAATATTGTTTTTTAAACCTTTCTTTTGATATTGTCATTTAATTGTTGATCGGTAAATTTTTCAGTAATTAAAATTATATTGTCTTAAATATTGTTTATTACAGTTCTGTATATTTAAACTGTAGTAATTATAAGATGATTATTATACCATATCTGTGATCTTGATTGATGTTTAGAATTGTTTTATTATTAAATTATTGTTTCAAAAATTTCAAATAATATGTACTTTTTTTTTGTTAACTGTACCTTTATAGCACTCGTAATTTCCGACGAAGCACAAATTCATAGTGATATATTATGGGACAAGCTAAGATTTTTTTGGAATGTGAGACAAAACATCAGGACGGACGAAGAATAAATCGTTTTGGTATCAACGTTATTTTGACTTGTAGTGTATTTGTAGGAGGATTTAATTGGTCTTCCGTGTTCGAGTTTCGTAATTTAATTTATTAGAGAAGTAAAAATAATTTTACGTTGACGTGATCTTAGCAATTTTGAGTTATAATTCCTTTGAAGTTATTTCGTAATACGGTTAAACCTACTCGATACATTTCAACTTAGATAAGCCGTTCCATAATATACTAAGTAGAAATATTTACTTTACTCCATTGATTGAACTTAGTATTAATTTGATTGTTTTGACAAGATTCGTGAATCATTAATATACACTGTATGTGATCCTTATCTACATAACAATTTCACTGACATCCAACGAACTAGAGACGTACCTCTAAAAACAAAACAAAATTCAATGTATTCCCAGTCGCGTTTAAATGTAAGTAATACATTGTTCACGGAGGGTTCGGCTAAAAGTGACGGGATAGTGAATATTTCCAGCAAGTTACGTGTAGTCGACCCCTCGACATATTGATATTACCTCACCGTCGTCGGAATTCGCAATTGCACAAACGTGTAGCGGGGCGTACCGTACGCCAGAATGACAATTGTTCAAGACCGTCCGAAGCGACAGCTCAAACACAATAAACTACGTGAAATTTACCTATTTGAGAAACTATTCAAATGTTTCTGCCAGGGACAAAACGTACGGAATGTTGTGCTTGGAATATCTCGACTAATTGTCGCCGAGCGCTAGTGTTGTAGTCTTCATAAAAACTTATCCTCTGTTTCTGGTTCTGCAATTTAACATAAAGGTAGAGTGAAGTGTTTTTCTTTTCTTTTGCATTTTGGTATTTACTGAACATCAGAATAAATTAATAGCCGTTCTCGTACAATTAGTTACTTTGATGGTTTTATTTTCAGATATACAAATTACATGAAGGAAGAACGCATGTATAAACTACAGACTACGTATGAGTTATGCCAATTTTTTTTAGATGTTTTTTAAAGTGTTATAATGTCCTTACATAAAATAATTAATCGTTATATTTTTGTACGCTTTAAGGAAGGCTGAAGGCTTTGTAGGCGTTTTTTAACTTTTGAGCCACACACTCATGACGTAAAGAGAAAATAAAGTTTAAATTTTCTTATCAGGTCATAAAAGGCGTTGACGTGCAAGGTAAACCATATTTCAAAAGTATGAATCAAATTATTTTATTTTTATATACTAGGTCTAATTAAATTAGTACGCGAAACTCCGCCAACTTAATGGATATCGATATCTAAACATGTTATAAAAATATTTGGTTTTGAGGTCAATGACTGCAGGTAGTAGTGTCGTGTAGTGTAGTTACTTGAAATATCAGTTTAAAAATCAACCTTTTCTGTATAAACTTTACAGACGTAGTGATCATATTTATCTAAACACGATAAAACAAAAACACGAGAGGGGCAAATCCGTAATTTTAAGAACGTTCACAGTCTGAGCTCAGTCTCAATATTTCAAAAATACAATCAATTTACTTAAATTAATTTTTGACAAGTTTTTAACATTGATTGTCGCTGAGATGAGATTGCGACTTAAATTTGAACGTTTTTTGTACAAGAATTGCCTCTCTGATTTACTCAACTCATACTTCAAGTTCAATACTCAACTTCAACTTCAATACTCGTTACAACACTGAAAGCGGTCGTTGACCCCAAAGAAATGTGTCGTTAGATCGTTGCTTTTTGTTTTATCGTAATAAACATACCATTTATTTTATTTCATCACTCATCGTGCTATTTCTGTACCTAATAAATTAAACTAAAGCTTTTGCGTTACTTAAATTAATATATATACTGTATTTTTCCTTTCCAGTAGCTTATGAGTAGATTATATTAAATTAAGAAATTTATTGTAACGTATATATACATATATACCTTTTACATGTAATAAAGGTAAACGGAACGAAGGAGCCTGGATCTCACGACACAGGGAATCCTAGTGTAAGTTCCAGGAATCAACGCATTCGAATGTATTTATCTTGAACAATAAATTATTCTTATTCTTAACAATGAATTCCGAGGAGAGCTTACACTTCGTTTTTATTTGAATATGTATAGAAATTTCATCATGCATATACCTACGCTTATTTTAATGAAATATAAATCAACTGCTATTATTGTATAAAAATAAAAATAAATAAACTTCGATACCTACTCGACCCAAATGTATGGGACTGCAGAATTTTTTATTTGCGATTACGATGTTAGTCCTATGGAGAAAGTGGTTTAGTTTGATGCTCTGTACCACACTCTTAAATAATGATAACCCCACCTTTCTGACACATGCTATTTATTGATTTCTTCTTTTTCTACGACTGACAAAGATTAGAATTCAGATTCTTATAATTAAATACATTAAAGAAACTATAGACGCACATTTCATAAAAAAACAAAATCTATTTAAGATAGATTTTGTTTTTTTTTATGAAACGTGCGTCTATAGTTTCTAGGAAGTAAGCTTCCAACGCATATTATAAATGTGAAAGTTTGTATATAATGGATGTTTGTTGCTCAAAACGGCTGTATGGATTTGTATGAAATTTGGCACACAGATAGTTTATAGCCTGTATTAACACATAGGATACTTTTATCCCGGTAAGTACTACCTTCTCATGGTATAATTTTCGACCTCCACGTAAACGAAGGCGCGGGAAAAAACTAGTCATGAAATAAAAATGTACACCAAATCCTTGGATTTCGTGTGTCTCACGTCTGCGTTAAATACGTTTATTTTAGATATAATGCCCGACATTTCAGCTATAATGCCTGAAGGACTAACATCAGACGTTCATACCGAAGACTGATCGGCGCTTTGTTACCTCAAATAAAAATAAGTGAACGATGACGTCAACATTCTACTTTTCGTATGTAATCAAAGATGCTCCGAATAATATTATCATGTGCCGACGACACGGCGTTATTTTATTATTATTATTCTAATTGTTGTGAATGTGAAAACTATGTCGGTCATTGCTTTTTTTTGGATTTTTCTTAGATAGTTTAATCATGATCTGGCAGTTTGAGTAATTTATGCGGCCTACTCTAATGTCCTTTCTTTGGTGTTATTTGTCGAATTGTTGAGCTCCTTAAGTTCAGAGTTGAGATGCACGATTACTGACAATTGGGTGCACTGACTGGGCAGGTCCACTCAATCTAAGAAAAGTAAAGAAAGAAAATGCGTTTATCTGTGTGGGTCTTTCCTCAAAAGACTATTTCAGACACCGATCTATATAGCCTTCACATGATCTGACCTAGATTTTGTCTGGACTTTAAAATAGACTGTGACCTCTGAGTTTGTTTCGGCCTTTCTTCTCAGAGTAGTCAGATAGGAAACGCCGACCTCATCTAGTTTTTGAATATACGTTTGACGTGTAAAAGTGTTTGTACATACCTACCTACTTACAGAAATAAAATCATTTATTATTTAGTGCTAAAGCCAGTAGCGAACTGTTCGAAATCGCTCAACTAGGTTTTAATACTGTGACTAATTGGCTTCAAAGCAATTTATTAACATTAAATGCCGACAAGGCAAAATATATTACTTTCTCCATGCGCAAGCCTTAACATTACGAACCCTTATCTATATGCCCATCAATGTGGTAACTGTACAATCACCCATGTGTAATTGTCCTTGTATCCACAAAACAAGCAACATAAAATACCTGGGAGTAATAATGGACGACACACTTTCTTTTAATAAACATATTGAAAACCTAGATAACAGAGAGCGCAAACTAATATATGTTTAAAAAAAATGCGAACATTAACAGATTCCAAATTAATCACACAAGTTTATTTGGCTCTATATATAAGTATATATATATATACTTATATATTCTTTATTGTACCTACACCACAAAATACATAACAACAAAAAAAATATTGAACACTACTTAATATACAATGGGCGAATCAATCTATAATTCAATACTGTATAACTTCTTGAGGTGGCGCACCAAAAACTAATTTGCTTCCTCTTGAAAGAACTCAGGGAGTCATTTTAAAGGTAAAGTCAAAGTCAAAGTCAAAGCATTTATTTCAAATAGGCACATAAAAGGCACTTTTGAACGTCAACATTTACATTTAAATAGAATTGATTCTAGTCGCCCCTTCCAAAAGGTAGTTTCGTATGGAGAAGAATGGGCAAGAAACTCCATCGTTACTCTTTTAAAATGTGTTACAATACTTTGTATACATTAATTATATAATTATATGTGAAGACGATGCACCTATAATAAAAATTACGATACCAAAATAGCAAACATCCATCCCTTCTCTTTCCCACAGATCTATAGAGGTATGATGAAAAGGGTGTAAATTTCACTCATACCTCCATAGAAAAGGGAGGATCCTCCAACCAGACGGGTGTCATGTCTGGTGGGCAACTGCCCGAGGATTGATGTCGGGAAGTTGTATAATATGCTAATCGCGCGGTAAACTCTGTTTGCGCGATGCAGGATTTGCGTGACGTCAGTATGACGCACAGCTCGCCTGTGGCGATATAGATGCCGCTACAGATCTGCTATATAAATCCTGCAATGTACTAACTGATCGCCAGCTTTTCATTATACACTTAATATTAAAACAGCGTACCATGCTTGCCTAAAATGCCGAAAGCACTAAGAAGAGACGGAATGATCTAGTATGTATATCAAATGCAACCTCAAAACATGTCTTTGTAGAAAGATTTTTAACTTTCTTAGGCCCATTCTTGTACAATAGATTAAATAGAAAACTAAGTAACTAAAAACTAAATTACTATAGCTGTAATTAAATATTTACTAACCATCGACTATGCACAGACAGAAGACCTACTTATTGACTGCAAATAGAACTGCTAACATGCTATTTTACTTTTATCCACCTAAGTTTTAATTTAGTTTTAACGATAAACTCATTGTTAATTTATTACATTAAGTATATAAGCACTTTCTAGCCTGAAGCACAGGTTCAACTTACTTCAGGCAAATTAGCAACTGGGCACTATATTAATTGTTAAGCTACTCGTTGTAAATGTATCCCCTTTTTATAAATAAACGATTTATTATTATTATTTCATTCATTTATTTTTTTCATACTTATTAAATAATTTTTAAATATTTTTTTATAAAAGACATTAAAAAAAAACATTAAAAAATATAATAAAAAATAGAGTAGTCTGCCGGTATCGGGAGCAGCGTCCAAGTTGCCGGTGGTTAGGGCTCCAGAGACAGGAACCTCCTCACGATACGATCCGTATCGAGGATTACTGCCTTCTGAATCAGATCCTTGATCCAACCGCCTAACGAGAGCTTCGAGAGATGTTGATCGAGGTTTTTGGCTATCGGGCCATTGGCCGATACGACAACCGGCACAATGACAGCCGAGCTCACATTCCACAAGTCAACAACCGCGTGTGCTAAGTCGAGATATTTAATTTGTTTCTCTTTCTCAGCTTTCACGAGGTTCTAGTCATGTGGAATGGTAACATCGATAATCATTTTGTGACGCGCTTATTATTATTATTAAAATTTCGTATTAAATCATATAGACCTTTATTACCACGCTTCAGATAATGGGCTCAAGAAATCACAGATCAACGCTGTATGGTCGGCGAAGTTACTTTGTAAAGGACAAGATGAGTTCTTTGTGTACACAAAATAGAATGATTGCTATCAAACAACATCCTTGGTTCGTTTTTTGAGAGTTTACCAAGTGGAAATGAAACAGTAAATCAACGACATTGCGTCAAAGGACGGCTTGTACTACGAGTCGTCCTTTACAAAGAATGTAAATAAAAATGTGATGTGTAATTTTCCATTCTTTGTGCCTTTTACCGGGAAGAATTCAAACCACAATAATGACGACAAACAATTTAAGAATGTTGACCGCGATGAAAATTTCTCGTTTGTTTTATTTATGTTCATGAAATTACAGGCAAATGTGAAACAAATAGAGTCGTACGAATGAAAACAGCGTTTGAGTGACATTAAAACATAAATGTTTTGATTTATTATATTTAATATTGTGAACCATTTATTTTCAATTCAATACAAATAACTAAATTAATTATGAATACACGAGTAAATTGTCATTGCGTACAATAAGACTATAGGACTAGTATTAATTTGGAGTTGGTTTTCTGTTGTGTTTTGATATCAGCATCCGATCCGTATTGGGGAGTTGAACAATACCGCGACTTTTCGCCTAAATTTTACGAATATTGTTTCCTTTGTACATTGATAAAGTGCGACAGACAAAAGGCAAATGATCCCCACCCCAATCCCCATTTTTTTCGGTTTCGTAAACTTTTGTATCTTATTCCGTTCCAACACTGCAAATAATTGTAATATTTACGGAATTCGTTTTCGCACAATAGATAACAAGTTATTGCGTAGACGATATTTATTTAACCTTTAACGGAGCTGAGGAGAGTCAAACAAACGATATTCAAACACGTGAAACACAGGTATGAATAATTCCAAGTGTGTAGTCAGGGACACATAAATCTTTACAGATAGTACCAGCACAGCCAATCTGATGAGTCGCGCGCCGCACCCCTGTCGGTCGACCGCACGGGTAATGAGCTTGTTTGTCTCCGTTAACGTTTCCTAGCACGTTCTGCGCTCCTGGTACAACGCTCTTTGTGTCACTAGCTTCCTGTCTCTTGTCTACCTGCTCGAAATAAGGATATTGTTTTAGAATATTAACAAGAAGTTGTTTTTAGCCTGAAAGATGCAGCAGCGCTATATTAAATCTGCAGGACTTTTATTTACTTTTCAGTGGGCGTAATGTGCACTTAAACATTTTCTCTGTAGAATTACCGAATGAAGTGGGTTTACTCGTCCACGGTAGAAGGTAAATAAAGAAAGATTGGACCCAGGAGTGAAAAGTAAGATTAGTCCTGTCCGCAGATTAGATGTTTGTGACGGATGAGTCCGAAAACTCGTCAAACCATTTTTATTATACTACTTTTGTTAAGTGGCTCTAAATATAAACATCCTAAGAGCGCTATAAAACTACACTCAGCGAAGATAGGTGTTTAAGGATAACGTTGGGCAGCAAAAATGCCTTCCTTATTGTTATTGCCTTTTTGTATTAGATAAGAAAACAAGTCGGGCAAGAACAAATACATACATATTAACAAATAAAAACCGTTATTTTTTCTTGGTTTTCACTGCATTAACAATTCTGTGTATGATCTTGAACAAGACAGCTCAATTATACATTATATATACATTCTGAAAAGAGTAAACAAAAGTAAGTCGTAAAGCACCAGCCTCCATACAGTTCTACTCCTTCGTCAGCCCCATATAGAATAATATTCTGTTTAATCCCTTTTGAAAACAGAAAACGGATTACAGATTTCTGAGGCAAACCATTAAATTTTCCTCTTTCACTTAACGCTTTTATCCTCATACGTTCGTGGATAAGTGCTATAAATGCAGTATTTTCATTTGACGTTTGGAATCTGTCGGAATCTTTCGGACATTTGGAACACGCTTGGTGACTGGAAATTGGAGATAAACGTAAATCAGTCGCTGGAAATGGCTTAGCTTGTTGTATCCTAGTAGGTTCCCTTTCGGTACATTCGTTAGTTGGGATTAAAATTGGAATGTTGCAAAATGTTCTTTACGGAAGCCGATCAACGGTGAACAGATTTTGTTACTGGAAGCTGAAAGGCTTAGCGGTGTTGTGACTGTGGTGGTACGTGGTCGGTCATCGGTAGATTGTGTTGTTCATAATCTGCAGGTACCTACATAACTTTTAATTCCATTTTTTTTTAAGATTACTAAAAAAAAATTTGGCGAAAGTATTTTTATAAGAAAAGGCTTAATATTTCAGCTATGTATGAAAAAAAGAAAACTGATTTAATATTTTCATAGGAAGAATTATGGTTTAAATTTATCTAACTGTCATTTTTTTTTTTTCACTGTCTACAAGATTTTCTCACTATCTTCTTCCCCGTGGCTGTACCTACAACCACTTGCAATTGCCTACTTGCATCCTCGAATTTTCACAAACAGCTTGTTCCCTCATAAATAATATCATCGTTACCGCCTCCATTGACAGCAATCATTGTGTTGATATGCTAATGCAATTGAATTAGTGCGGTACCATATTCTGTGGAATAGTCACAAATCAATAGATATTCAATTCAGGAAATCAAATTAATTATTGCAGATAGAGGTATTCTCTAGACATGGTTGCTATTAGAAGAGCATTGTGAAGCTGAGTCAAGCATTAGCGGTGCATTCAAATGGCTTCTGCTAGTACTTAATACTTAAGGTTTTACATACTGATAGCATCGCAAATAGCTGTCAAATACTTACCTATTTATTAGTCAATATTACTGTACTTATATTTTTTTTATGAATTAATATTTCCAGCCAGCACTGTGCCCGCGTGGCGGATTTCGGCCCATTCCCTCACAGAGTGGAAGCCTGTGTACCAGCAGCCCACATTATAGGCAGATTATACTTATGCTAATATAAAAAATAATAAAAACAGATACAGAAGGTCCAAATAGCGACATTATAAAAAAAATTACCTCATGCCCAGGGGTATTGGCTCCCAGACTGGAAAGGGCCGGGGCTGCCTTAAAGCGGCTCCTGCCCAATCTAGAGGGGCCAAACGCCTCCTGCCGGTGGCTCTACGCGGGGGTCGTGCGGTCCATGGCCCTTTACGGTGCACCGGTGTGGGCGCGTTCCTTGAGGCGGCGGCCAGCCCGCTGGTTGAACGCGCCCCAAAGGGTCATGGCCACCCGGCTGGTCCGGGGATACCGTACGGTCTCCGGTGAGGCGGCGAGCCTCCTTGCCGGATTACCGCCATGGGATCTGGAGGCAAAAGTCCTTGCGCGCATTTGGGAGTGGCGCGAGGAGGCGAAACGCCGGGGCGTAGCTCCGCTGCCGCGAGAAATCACGGTACAGCGGACAGAGCTCCGGCGGGATCTCAGGGCGGCATGGAGAGTACGATTGTCGCAACCCAGCGCTGGGCACGCCACAATTGCGGCGATAAGTCCCCGCTTTGAGGAGTGGCTAGAGAGGCACCACGGCGTCCTCACCTTCCGTCTGACGCAGGTCTTCACCGGACACGGTTGTTCCGGGAAATTCCTGTTCCGGATAAGGCGAGAGGAAACGCCCGGGTGTCACCATTGTGTGGATCGCCCGGGGCACACGGTGGAGCATACGGTAGAGGTCTGCCCGGATTGGGCAGAGGAATGCCGTATCTTCGTGAAGGCAATCAGCGGTGCCGATCTCTCGCGTCCAGCCCTGGTCCAGGTTATGGTATGGAGCGAGAGGGTATGGCAAGACGTCACTACCTTCTGCGAAGCAGTTATGCTCGCGAAAAAGGAGGCAAAACGCGTGAGGAAGAGGCAAAATTCGCGCCCTCACGCCACACGCACCAGTCGCCACAGGAGACGTCCGGGGCGTCGGGAATCCCAGGCCGATTCCCGGCCACCGTTGGCGCGGGCAAGTAATTGGTAGCTCGCCGTCCGATAAGGACCAGGCCCGGGTCGACGGCGCGTTGTGTTCCACGCGCACCTCAAAGAGAAGTCAGCACCAATGGCAGGGTCCGCTAGGGCCGATGCCTGCCGGGGTTGCGGGAAAGTCCGAAAGGGTTACCGTGGAGGCAACTGAAGGAACACGGGTAGGTTTTAGTCAAAAAGAGGCTGACACGCCCTCCCGCTCCGCCCAGAGCAGGAATTCGACTCTGTATCACTCGAACGTAAATTCCTTCTATCCGGTCCAAATTTTATTAAAGATATAATTTTTTGAAAGCAGTTCTCATAAACTTTTGAAGAAATAACAATTTTTTTTTTTTTTTGTAAACTTTCAATAATCGCAGAACATAGATAGGGTATTTTCGGATAAACCTGGGCATGAGGAACCAAATTTTTTTTATTACGTCACTATCTGGACCAGCCTGTATGTTTGACAGCTATTTGCAGCGTTGCCTACTTTTAACATTATTTATTCAATAATATTTTGACAGCACTCGGCAGTAACATTTATTTATATTTTTATTTCCAAGCAATTGTTATAATTAATCATAACTGACAAAATGTGGGTTCACTAATGATACACCTCTGCCTACGCTTTCGGGGATACAGGCGTGATGTTATGTTATCTTTTAAATATAAAAGGTGAAGAAACAACTAAGTGATTCTTCGTATACAGGGACGGAAACAAAGCCATTTCTTTATAATTAGCGCTTTGTCATGTTCTTAGAAAAACAGAAAATCCGTGAAAAAGGTCAAAGATAATGTAATTCTTAATTAAAAAGCGCTCCCTATGGGTCGCTTTGATTACTTAGTGGGTTTCAAGGAAACGCGAACAAAAGGAGTGATGTAGGTAATTTAAAAGTCATCATAGGTACCTGTACTTTAACAACAGATGAAAAATATAAGGCAAAAAAGCTTAAGCGGAAGGAAGAAGCGTTGACTAGTAAGACATGAAGATTGTTAAAAAAAAATTCGTGACATACCTATCATTGTTTAAACTACAAATAAGCCCAAACCCCTGAGTAAAAAATTATGGAAATTTCTTAAATTACAATAATCCAAAGCGAAAAACTTATTACATAAAACCGAAATTGTCTCTTTCGAAGTCAACCAAAGTTCTTTGTGAGGCATGACTCCGGCAATATTTTATACGTTTCCAATTTTGTCAGGATCCTGCCATATTGATTGTGAGGAGTTTCTAACTCGAAAGGGAATTGCCACAAATTTATGTTGCCAAAGATTCGCACATATTCTTCATAAATTAAACGATATTATATTTTCAGTTACAAGCTTTTATGAAGAGGAAAGTTTCTTCGTTTCTGCTTTAGGGCTTCTTAGTCGTAGTTTGATTGTTCTCATGCTCACATGAGAAGCAAGAAAATATGAAAATACGAAAGTGTGAGGTGCTTAGCAAGCGTTATCTAGATATTTCAACAATATATTTAGTATCTTTTATATTTAGTATCTATATATTATATATGTTTAGTATCATCATCATCATCCACAGTCAACTTCACCCACTTTCTCTTTTCTTGTGCCAATCTTCATTTGATGGCAACAATATCGTCCGCTCTCTCGCCGCCGGACGACCGACACTTCGTCCACCAGTCCTTTGACGCCACTCAGTCACTGCCTTACTCCACCTGCCATCACTGTGCCTTGCCAAGTGTCTTGCCCAACTCCAATTGAGTTTCATAACTCGTTTTCCGATATCGAAAACTTTTGTACGTCTTCGGATATCGATGTTTGGAACAGGGTCTATAAACACATAAAAAAACAAACCTCGGTGCAAATCTCACCCTGTACACAGCCTCCTGCGTGGGCATCCGCGTCTCAGCACCGTCATCGTGGTGGGCAGAATAAGTACATTGGTTATAGTGGCCGGACTTCAGACATATTGGAATTTTGGCTAATTTGAGAATGTCGTCCAATTTGCTAAATGCGGCCACCCAAGCTGTATTCTTCTCGATAGCTCCGTATGTAGGCCAAGATAGACATACTGGTCAACCATCTCCAACGTTTCATTTCCGACTTTACAAATGTTTGCCATAGCCTTCGTCTTGGCCATATTCATCCTAAGTCTTACCTTTTAAGGAGCATCATATAGGTTTTGAAGCATTTTCTGTAGAGCATCGAAGTTTTCAGCGAAAAGCACAAGGACAAGCATAGATACAGAAAAAAAGAAAGAAGAAAGAAAGAAAATGCGTTTATTTGCGGTAAACATGACGAAAAAAATAACACAAACACAGAAAATATGAAAAGGTTGGGGGAAACATGCGTCACATCCACGCAAAACGGCTATCGCTCAGCATTATGCCACGACCCTATGCAAGACAGATTCCCAGTGCTGGTTTTCAGCGAATAAATTTTAATATTTTTTTTTTTACCAACAATGCTGCAAAAAAATACCAACTGCTTATAGATATATAAGTAGGCCAATTCTCGTACTTAAAAAACGTTCAAATTCAAGTCGCAATCTCATCTCAGCGACAATCAATGTCAAAAACCTGTCAAAATGTATGTAAATTGATAGTAATTTTGACAGATTGAGACTGAGATTAGAATGCCAACGGTCTTAAAAATACGGGAATTGCCCCTCTGATAGCATGAATTGATGGATCTAACCTCAATTCCTGCTATCTTTGGCATTAAAGCTTTTGCAGTAACTGCGCGGGTTTTACTTTTGTTCGGTTTTTTTTAACCTTCAAAATAAAGTCTAAGCGTAAATTGTTTATTTTTGTATATTCCATGCTCAAGAAAAATAAAGGAGTGATGTTTATTTTTCTTTAAAGAGGATACATATTAAGGATTAAAAATAATTTTGTATTAATGTTTTAGGAGGAGCACGAACTCATGGTTCCCCGCTGCAATAGCCATCGTAAAGATAACATGTGACATCTACCTTCGACTAGATATTATTATGACGCGAATAGAACAACGAGAACCTACATAAACTGCAAAAAAGGAAAACCCTTCCACGGAAGTCAAGAAAAAGACAGCTTCGTTTAATTGGAACCTGCAAGTTCACATTCAGTACGTTCAAGAACAACGCAGCGAGAACTCGAGACTCGAGTCCTGCTCGAAGTTCCGCCGACGAATACCTACAGAAGTTAATCGGAGCAAGTTTGATGTGAAAACTATGTTAATCAGCCAACCAACTTTGATTGCTGACAGAACAGACAACTTCTGTCGTCGATATTCCGGGTGAATTGTTCATTTTCACAACCTTAGCATTTGATTAAAGCCCGCGAATTCCATATTAGTCGTTTAGTTATTGAATTTGTCAGAGTGTGCGTCGAGTAAGCATCTTAGGGTTGTGTCACGGCTTGAAGTTATTTTGATTAAGAATTTAATCTCGCTGTGACGTGTTTGAATGTTTACATTGATGAAATAACAGGAAATGTATTGTTTTAGAATGAGAGTTGTTTAATTTAATTTGGTTTGAATTTTTGAGGAACATGTTTTATACTAGGTTACAAAATAGTTTATGAGGAAACCATAATTATTACTGATAATCGTTTAGCATAGTAATAGATAGGTTATAACTGTAAGGGGTAAATGCCCATCCAGTAGGATATGAGATAGATTTTACTAGCTGTTCGAAGTTTAATATCGGTTATTTATACTTGAAATGGGCAAGCCATGTTGCTCGGATGCACTCAGATAGGTGGGCAAGGGTTGTTACTCACTGAACGCCTAAGGAAGGACGTGACGAAAGAAGGACGACGAGGCGTAGATGCAGAGACGATCTAGATCCGTTTTCTGGACAGACATAGACGGGGTAAGCAGGATAGGTTAGTTTGGAGAAAGGAGAGGTATATACCCACCTCGGCTAACTAGACTGCTACAAGGATCTTTTGGGCACCTAAGTGACATTGACAGAGGGTCGTTGTTGGTAAACATCTCAGACTAAGGAAAAGAAGAATAGACAATCAAAATTTTCTTCAAAACACTGAAAGAAACAAGTTGCTATGACAACTGATGTACTTGTTGGCTGTGACAAAACATGGCGACCGGCCGCAGTGAGATATTTTGTAGATAATGTTGCAATTTTTGATAATGATAAGACTACTGTTGTCCTTTTTTTACATATGATTACCCTCATAAGTTATGTAAAAAATGTGTGTGTAACTAATATGTCGATATGTCAGTAACTATGCCGTCGAAATACATCACATTCCTATAACTACTGTTCGTTATGCCGAGTCCTTTCTTTTCCTTAGTCTGAGGTAAACATTTGTGAAATTGTATTAACAAAACAAGATGGCGGCGTTAGTTCTGATTTTTGCCACGCGCCAAACGAACTTTGTGGCGTTGTACAATGTAATAATATTTTATATTTTACTAAGAAGACAAAGACAAAAGACATTACTTGCTTATACTATTAACGTTTTTTTTTTTGTTTTTCCAGTAACTTTAATTATAGTTGCTGCAAATAATGTGGTAATATTATTAGGTTAAGTGTAAGTAATCAAAGAACTACTATCTCATTTGTTTTATGGTAGAAATAAATTATTGGTAACTACTTTATATAAATAAAACTATATCGAAAGACACATTTTACAGTTCTCTTATCAAATCAATACCTTAGACGTAAATACTATAAGTACCTACTTCAGGAGTAGCGACTCTCTAAACATTACCTATTTCACATGGTTAAATAAAAAGTAAACGGCATTGATATTCTGCCTGTTAACGTTTCAAAATTCAATAGTAGTAGAAAAAGTTAAAATTTTATCGATTTAATTATTCGATATTGTGTTCTCTATGGTAATCATTTTTATAAATGGCCTTCAAATGACTGTTAACTCACGTTTTGTTCGAGCGTCGTCGTGACGACAAGAGCTTTACGAACTATTTACTAGTTTATGTGCTATAATTTACAAAACGTTTCTATTGGTTTTTTTATGTTCAGAAGTCGTTTTTAATCGCGTCGAGCGGTCGGTCTAAGGTAAAATTGGTTGCAGATTAAAGGTGAGTTGTTCTAATTGTTTTTTGCAAGCTTGATCAACGTATTTAACGCTGACCAACATGATGACACTTTTATTATGTGTTTTATAAATTAAGCGATCGGTTTAATGACACAGATAATTATTAACGAACACCGTACTTTTTTCAAAATGTTGTAATTCGTTTATTTGAGTAATTATTTCCTTGACTTAATCTGTTAGCTTGGAATCGAATTATGTATGTTCAATATGTGTTTTGCTTGTTTTCATTTTACTCCAATACTGCTTTGTTACGGTCTTCTTTCTTATGACGGCAGAATAGTAGTTATACCGCAATACGTAGGTACAAAACTATAATTTTGTTCATGGACTAGTCGTTGTCGTCGTCGTCTTCTTACCCTCACGGCGGCGGCGCCGCGGCGGCGGCAGCGGCCTGCGGTAAACGGGCCCACCTACCTGCCGGCGATTGACCTACTTTTTAATCGAAATCTAACTAGGCTAGTGCGGCCTACCTACATACATAATTATTTATAATTATTTTGTACTATATTCCCCATTTACATTAATTAAGTTCTCAAATACAGCTTAATTAATTCTAATAGTACAAGAGTGACATAAAAAAAACATTATTTTTTCTTTATACCCATTTAACTACACGAGTACATTAGACACTAAACTGAACCTGTTTGTTAAATGCAATAAGTACGTAAATATTGCAATAATGTTAAATATAATTTACAGTGATTGAACCATGATAAATGATTTTATTTCTGTAAATAGGTTTGTACCAACACTTTTACACGTTATTCATATTTTAAAAACTAGATGAGGTCGGCGTTTCCTATCTGACTACTCTGAGAAGAAAGGCCGAAACGAACTCGGAGGTCACAGTCTCTTTTAAAGTCCAGACATAATCTTGGTCAGATCATGTGAAGACCATGTAGATTGGTGTCTGAAACGGTCTTTTGAGGAAAAAACCACACAGATTGAGTGGACCTGTCCAGTCAGTGCACGCAATTGTCAGCAATCGTACAGCTCAACTCAGAACTTAAGGAGCTCAACGATTCGACGAACAATACCAAAAAAAGGACATTTGAGTAGGCCGCATAAACTACTAAAACTGCCAGAACATGATTAAAACTGAAACAATGACCCACATAGTCCTCACATTCACAGTAATTAAAATAATAAGTTGTGCTTCTCAAGGTAAGTATTTAAGTCGTTGTGTTATAATAATTATCAATTGTCAGTGTATGTAACAGAAATAACGAACACAAAAAAAAACAACATTCAGTATGCAGAAAATTGGAGCAACTCAATCCCAAGCCTTTTTGTCCTCAATATAATCTTTAACGGTATAAAAGCCTTTCTGGCACAACATACGTTTAATAAATGATTTGAACTTATGCCTTCCCTTTTACTTTATCTCTACCCACATCCTTTTTGATCTAAAATAGGTACCCCTTCTCCTGCTAGATCAAAATCACGGTCACGGTCTCGTAGTAAACATGAAATTAGTCAGTGCAGAGTAGGCAGTCTCGTTTAAACGATAATAGACGTAGGTCTCGTAAACAAAGCCGCAACACTAAACCTCTTAGGGTTCGAAAATACGATTAGAATAGCTCTTCGACTACGTCATCGAGCTCCAGTGACTCATCTTTGACTAGATTAAAACGTCAAAAATGTGAGCGAAAACGAAGCGAACGTTTAGGCAACCGTTCTGAAACGTCTGTCTTAGAGAAGTTAATAGTTACTCTTAACGATCGCAATAACACCGGGTCCCATGATGCATCTGGTCTCCATGCCTCTCAAAACGTTATATTTGAATGTGACCCACCGGCTAAAATACAGACAATGAAACATTTGTTAGCGAAGACCAACTACAGGGTATAAAAAGACCCATCACGTAACCGTCAACTACGCATTCTTTATATATCAAACTAAGGCACAAAAATAATTGCTGAGAAACGACTTTTAAATTGGTGTGAAAATTTGCTGTTGCGTTGTTGCGGTAGTGCGCAATGTAACACACGCAAAACATTGTGCTTATGGGTGCATACAACGGTACAGGGGTCGTGGGGGTTATAACGTTAAAAACTTGTTTTCGTAAAAAAACGTAAATGAAAAAAGTAAATGATGGAACTTTGACCTTCAATATCTCCGTAACCAGAAGGTTCTCAGGTATGGTCCAGTAGTAGTAAAAAAATATTAAGGAAAGGAGTACACGTCTTGCTAAACGGTGGTAATAAAGAGGTATGAGGAACAGGGTGGTTCACTCATACCTCCACAGAAAACGGAGGATCTTCCGACCAGACGGGTGTCGTGTCTGGTGGGCAACTGCCCGACGATTGATGTCGGGACGTTGTATATATGCTAGTTGCGTGGTAAACTCTGCTTGCGCGATGCAGGATTTTGCGTGACGTCAGTGTGATGCGCATGTGGCGATGTAGATACCATCGCTTCCATTGTCTATCCTATAAATAATAGGACTGCGGTAGCGAAGTTGTTAGTGGAGGAAGGAGAAGGTGTTAGTGGAGCTGTGCTTGGCTTGTTCCGATCCCAAGACACTGTCGCAGGGCTAACCTAAACCTAATCGTAAACCGAAACCTTAAAACTAATAAGATAAACTCAACTTAAAATATCTCATACGCACAATGCAAACACACTCTCACGCACACACACACACGCACACGCGCATACACACACACCCTACAGCTCGCTTGCATACATCACACTAGCGCTTTATTTTATACTTAGATTTTATTTTTTCTTTGTCTTGTTTGTTTTACAATTTAATAAGCGGAGGGGCGGAATCACCTAACACAAGCATCCTCTTGCTTAAAAGGTGATCTCCAACTCATCTGTAAAAGCATTTTTATGTAATTGCAATAAACTTTTTTTTTTTAGATACCGCTACAGTCTAATGGTCTGACCAGTGTAAAGTATTCATGGGCTGAGTGACAAACAAAACTTACAGCTGCTTTTTCTTGTGTAAACACAATTATGGCGAACTTCTTTTGGAAATGTTGTCTTGACGTTCTAGGCGAAATGAATCCTTAGAAGAATACTACCTACTACGATAAAAATATGTTAATGAAAATATATGCAAACTTAGTCTACAGGCAATAGACTGTCTTACCAATGATATTTACGATAACGATATTCGAATAAACGTCCAGGGCCTGCAGTCTCGACATAGTTAGCAATCGTTTTCGGTTGCTAAGTCCTAACAATCCAGATGTAAATGTTGATGTAAATGTTTGGTAGTCTTGACACTCAAATTTATCAGTTGTTACCTACCGTTACCTACCGGTACCTACCTAAAATACCAGTAACAACCGATAAGTTTGAGTGTGGAGACCACCAAATGTAGTTACATCTGGATTGTTAGGACTTAGCAACCGAAAACTATTGCTAACTATGTGGAGACTGCAGGGCTAGAAGACGTTTTAAAATACTTTCGGAAAATATCTTCCAATTAAATAACTTTCCCAGACAAGTTACGCCTTACATGCGTGTTAGTGCGGATCTAAACCCCGGTGCCACTAAAAAGGCAACAAACTCAGTCAAGGCGACCACCAAGATCAGATATTTCCTGTTATAATTGTAAGGAACAAGGGCAAATTGTGTCACAGTGCCCTTAACCTATATGCAAGTATAGGAAATGTCGTCAATACAGCCATGAGGAGAAAAATTGTACAGATAAGGATTTAGGAACTGCTACTGACCCGTGACAAACTACGAATACTTCCAGTAATCAGGTGAACATGTGCTTAGTATACTTTAGAATAGGAACCCGACAGACGGTAGCTGAGGAGCAGCATTTCCACTCTTATGAGTTGCGAGACCCTTGCTGTCGTCGCGTCACTTAATCGCTTTAGGGTATATCATCTTGAAATTGGGTTCAAGGTCGTTACTAATTGTAACGACGACTAATTGTAATGCGCATAGAACGACGTTGAGTAAAAGGGACATAATTCCAAGAATAGCTAGGTGGTTGCTTTCTGTACAAGAATTCTCATTTACAATCGCGTGTCGACCAGTATGTCGAATCGAACACTTAGGTGAAGTGAGCGTGGGGTGAGCTGTTAAAGTCATCGCCCTGATGCTAGGGATTGGCCAAGCATTACATTTACAATCATAATCGAGATAAGTATTCATTTCTTTTAATGTTAATACTATTGATCATTTTATATTATTTCAAAGCTAGTATTTAAGACGGTTTTTTTTAAATAAAACAGCAAAACAGAAATTCAGTCAGAAACTCAAATACATCCTTTTATTTTTTTTCCTAAACTATCTACTAAAGAAAATGCGCATGGACATTGTTTGTTATTACTTATTAGGGACCTATTGTTTGATATGACTATTGTGGTCGTTTTCATAGTTTTCGAGGTTGCTATAGCCGAAAGTGAGGTCAAAATGAAAATCAAAGATAGCTTACCGTCATCTTTGATTTTCATTAAAAAAAAAAACAAAACTGAGTTCCTGACTGAATGTATGTGGCTGTTTTATAAAAAAAAATACTCAAAAAAATAATATTTAGAAACTTATACTAGCTTTGAAATAATATAAAATGATCAACAGAATTAACATTCAAAAATATAATTAAAAATCTCGATTATGATTGTAAATGTAATGCTTGGTCAATCCCTAGAATCAGTGGGGTGACACTGACAGCTCACTTCACGCTCACCTCACCTAAGTTTTCACGGTGAGATGGTAACAGAATCGCAATGCAGGAGCACTTTTAGCTCATGCAGACGCATTGAGTCGTAACCCGTTAGAACCTCTTGACGATGAATCGTTGTCAGCAATGCTTGTAAGTGACGTACATTGGCTACAATCCGTGCAAATGAGTGACGTAAAAGCTGTTTTTAACACAAATTCAGTCGAAGCCAAAGATGTTCGTAGAGGTTATGAGTTGAAAGACGGTAAAATATTAAGGAAAATAGGGAGCGAATTACGTCGGGCCGATGACGCTAGACGGAAAATCTGCCAACTATGACATGACAATTCTGGACACTTTTCGTATGGGAAGACTACAGAAAATTTCAAATGCGATTATTGTTTTCCACGAATGACACAATTTGTTAAAAAATATGTGAGTGTCCCAAGTGGTTATTCTAAGCAATCTGGTGGTAAGAAACCAGGTTTGCTTCATCCGATTCCAAAGCCTTCACGTAGATCGTTTAGTTTTACAAAGTTTATAATCCTTCGTACGGTCAAAAATACAAAAGTAAAACATCTATAAATGTGTTAAAATAATTATGTGTTCCTCTCTTTGGTGTGCCTAAATGATAAGTTCTGCTAGTTTGTTAAGGAAAACGGAATTAAGCATACATTAAATGCAGTTACTTACTACGCCTAGACCAAATGGCCAAATCGAAAGATACAATCGGTCAATCTTGTCTTCTTTGGTTGCTTTGAGTCACGATAACGATGATAGAAATTGAATTGATTGAAATAATCCAATTAATTAATCTAGGTACCGACTTAATTTTCGGAAAACAAAACGTCAACGTCACCGAAGGCCATTTACACGATTTAAATGCGAACGATTCTGTACCAAATGACACTCTACAAAACATTCGCGACGATGCTAGTGCTAAGATAAGGAAACAACAAGATGGCATGAAATAAAGATATGATCGTAAAACGTGTAAGGCTAGTAAGTTCATTGATAGAGTTGGATATGTTGTGATAACCCGAAACTCACTAGGACCCCCGGTGAGAGTAATAAACTTGCACCCGCGTTTAGTGGACCCTTTATAATCACCGCGATTTTTGATCATGGTCGTTATGAAGTGAGTAGTGATGAGTGCTACTCGTATACTATGAAAAAGTATACCAATGTATTTTCGGTTTACAAGTTTAAGCCGTGAATCAGATTCGAAGATTCTGAATCTGAGACCGAATATGATGATAGTGAAAACTAAAATCACAGGAGATACTAACAGTAGTTATGTGGTGGTTCAATGTTTAATAAGAAGGAATTTTGGACCTTTCCATCCTCTGCTTAAGACACTATTACTACAACTTGAACAACCTGATAGAACCTTCTACATCCGGTGCGTGTGTATATTATCCATAGGCAGGCTACTGCTGTGTGCAGATATTACACTTCAATGCTGTATCTCCTTGTGTAAGAAAGCGACGTGAAGCTTTGAGGCCGAAGCTCCTTGTGTGGGCAATCGATGGGCAGATGTTACACTTCAAGGCTATAGCTCCTTGTGTATGCTAGCGACGTGATGCTTTGAGGCCGTAGCCCTTTTTGTGGGCAAGCTGTGTACCGCTTTGAGATCGTAGCTCTGTGTGTGAGCAAGTGGAGAGCAGATCTGGTTTTGTTAAACCATAACTCCTGGTGTGGGTATACGGTGCACGGTTTTGAGGCCAAAGCTCATCGTGCGGGCGACAGGTGGTCAACTGGAAGCGTCGTCTCTGCCAGAAGCGCCTCGTGCATGCTTGCGGAGAAATGACTAAAGGCTATCGATGACTTGGGACGAGATCCTTCTGGGTTCCGATGTTGAGACTTCTGATCTATGTTCTATGTTCTATGTTATGGGTTTGGTTTCCGCACTTAGGCCTACAGTGGACCATTGTGCGTGAGCCATGTCGGCCGTCGGTGGTTATTCCAACCAGCCCACCTCCCTCCAGAAGCTGATTAGGTCTCCTGGTCTATTAAGAACATCTGTGTAAGATCTGGGTGTCCCGAGGGTTTTTGACCTAATCTGGGCGACGCCTGTGCACTCGAAGAGCACATGCGCGACAGTCTCCTCGATAGCGAGGGACGAAAAGCGAGGCTCTCACCCGGGTGGGCACGTCCGACTGTCGGAGTACCGTCAGTGTGACGTCTGTGTCTGGGAGTTTAATTCTGGGTACATTCTGTGTCAGCCAGGTTAGGGCGTAGTCGTCCTCACACCACATTTGCACTGTGCCCTCCGCTACCCGTGGGTATCCGCGGAAGGCAGGGAGTGGTGTTGAAGGGAGTGGTGTCGACGGGTCACCGCCCATGAGTAGGTCTACCAGGCCTACTTTAACCTGCTCGGCCTCTTCTGCTGTCAAGTCTCTGGAGGGGGGAGGGAAGCAGATTGCTACGGCGAGCCGCGCAGGAATATCCTTGGTGGCCCGCGCATAGGTCCTCGGCTCCTCCTGGGCGGAGTGGATCCTTACACGCTTTGCATCCCCCTGAAGCGTACCCGGTGATGCCGTGTCGTCAGGGCGATCCCTCTTCGCCGGCCCTGTACCGCTCGGTCCAGGCTGCGACTTGGAGGTGCCCGGCAAAGTGGCGGGATTAGGGTGCAAGGATCCACCTCGTTTCCCTCTGCGGTGTTTGGGTCTGGGATTATTACGGGATGTGTCGGTGTTCGCGTAAGGTCGACTGGCGCCCCCGGCAGACTCTGTCGGGTGCATGGGCTTTTCGCGCTGGGTTGCCCCTTCGCGGACTTGCCCCTGCACGCGTGGTTCCGCGTCCGGCCGCTTTTCGCGCTGAGTTTCCCCTTCGCGGATTTGCGGCCGGTCGCGTAGTCCCACGTTAGGCCGCTTTTCGCGCTGGGTTTCCCCTTCGCGGACTTGCAGCCGTTCTCTGTTTTCCGCGTCCGGCCCCTTTTCGCGCCGGGTTTCCCCGTCGCGGACTCGTGGCTGGTCGCGTACTAACTCTTCGGCGTCCGATCGCGCTTCGCGCTGGCTAGTGCCTTCGCGAGGGTAGCGCTTTCGGTCGCCTACTTTCTTCCCCCGGGTGGTTTTTCCGCGCTTCTTCAGCAGTCGTACTCCGGCACCCGGGAGAGTGGTAAGGTCGCCGGGGTCATCGTCAGGGTAGCTTACGCTGTTCCTCACGATGCTCTGTTGCCAGATGCTCGCGGGAGGCATACGACTCGTAGTGGGTATTGGCGCGTGGGTCGCAGCCGTGGTAGGGTTGGTTGGCGCGTTGGTCGCAGCCGGAGTTGTGACAATGGGCGCGTGGGTCGCTGCCTGTGTTTTGGGCGCTGAATCAGCAGCCGGCCGTGCTGAATAGCACGGCGAAGACGATGAAGTGCAGTTGGTTGCCCCCCCCAGAATACGATGGGGGCTGACCGCCGTAGCGGTGTGGGATTCCCCGGCTTGGCCGGGACCCACCTGGGTAGAACTTTGTTCCTTCTGCATTTTTCATTTGGCGAGGGGGTGGGCTTTTTTGGAATCGAGGTTACCCTTCCTCTGGGACCGATGGGAATTAAGGACAGGAGGGAGGGTGTTTGGTGATAAGGTGTAGGTTTTTGGTCACCGTAGGTCTGGGAATTGGCCTAAGGATTTATGGATTGACGGGATTTGTGGATAGGGGAGGGTTGGGTTGATTGGGTCAAATTGGAGCATGGAATAAGGTGTATGGGTTACCCTAGACCTGGGGCCTGGTGTTCGGGCACTTCTCTTGTCCGGGATCTCTTACGAGATGCTCCAGGTGCGAGATCGACTGTTGGCAGCCGGTCCCGCAGCCGGAGTTGGGCTATCCGCAACCTGCCCACCCGCTCGGTTGCATGAGAAGAAGTGCCCGGCAGTCCGGGTCGCTCCACCACGGATGCACGTATGCATTTGCGTTGGTTCGGCCCAGCGAGCCCCGAGACTTCTGATGTTTGCCTTATCCTTGAACTCGAAAGGATAACGTAACCCCTTGAATTGGACATTGGCCCTATGATGACGATTGCGATAATCACGAAGATTATAATTATGTAGCAGAAGTATCTAATGCATTGATTTAATAGTTCTATAGTTTTAGCAAACAATTTTTTTCTCTTTATTCTCCTAAGTCAAAATCAAAGCATTTACACACATCAAAAGTGTCTAGGGATCAAGCATTTTTATGCGGATTTCTTGAGATTAAGATGTGGCTTTGTAATAAATTTATGATTTTATAAATTTATATGGATCCTTTTTGGTGCATTTCATAATTTGAATCAGGAACTGTGAATCAAATTCGAGTAAAAGATGAAAATCAGCTGTCAATATTTTCCCTATAAAAACATACAACGCATTGAAGACATTATTAGTGCTACTGTTTCCCTACTACTGATTAAAACCAACGTTATTATGGAGCGGCGACGTCATTTAAGCAGGGAAGAAATGCTCAGAGCCGTGGGAATGATAGAAGCTGGTTCCCGGCAACGTACTGTGGCTTTAGCTCTGAATACAAGTCAGAGTGTTATCAGTCGACTTTGGACACGTTACCGAAGCACTGGTACCGTGGCTGAGCGCCATGGAGGATGGTATCGCTGCACCACACGGAGACAAGACCGATACATTCAAATCTTAACTCGCAGAGCTCCAACAATAACCGCCATGATGTTAGACGTGAGGCTTCATCACTCTTCAGGGAACTTAATTAGCGACCAAACAGTCAGAAACCGCTTGCATGAAGTGAACCTTCATTCCCGAAGACCGCTACGGGTACCACCTATAGCAATGCACAATCGTAGGATTCGATATCAATGGGCTCTTGAACACAGAAATTGGGCAGAAGAACAATGGCGTTTCGTGTGCTTTTCTGATGAGTCTCGTTTTGGTATGAGACCGGATACAAGACGTATACGACACTGGAGAACCCCTGGACGCCAACAGCGATTAAAATCCTGCCAGGAAGTCCATCCTTATAGTGGTGGAACCATCATGGTATGGGCGGGTATTTGGATCGGCGGAAGAACTGAGTTGATTTGGATCAGAGGCAACCTCAACGCTAAAATTTATGCTGAGACGATTGTATCAGACGTCATCGTTCCTCTACAAGTGCAAATCGGTCCCTTATTTCAGTTAATGCATGATAATGCACGACCGCACACCGCAAGAGTTGTAAGACAGACTCTCGCCGCAGCTAACATCAATGTCCTGCCCTGGCCTGCTCAGTCGCCAGACTTGAACCCGATTGAGCATGCATGGGATATGCTACAGAGAAGAGCTCTGCCGAATATGGAGGGTATCCAGTCGCAAGAAGACCTTTTTTTGTTGTTGCAACGAACATGGGCGGCCATTCCACAGCGTGATTTGGATGAACTCATTTTGAGTATGCCAAACCGATGTTCTTGTGTTGTTAGTGTTCGCGGTAGAAACACGGATTATTAATTGTTTAAGTTACCCAATAAAATTTTAAAGAAAACTGTTATTTCAGTATTTTTTTCGAACTTTTGTGTTAGTGGTTCAAATGTCAAAAATCCCTTTATTAGGAAAATGGCAAATTTCTTTATTAATGCAAAGGTGACTTGGTTTATCGTTACTGTGACAAACGAAAACACTTTATTTTATGAATCCTTAAAGAAAATTTTAATTAATATCAATCAGGAGAAAAGTTATTGCAAAAATATATGTTGATCCCTAGACACTTTTGATGTGTGTATTTCAAATAGGCACATAAAAGGCAATTTTGAACATCAACATTTACATCAAAACCGAATTTATTCCAGTCGCCCCTTCCCAAAGGTAGTTTCCTATGAAGAAGAATGGAAAAGAAACTCCACCGTGACTCGTTTAAAATATGTTATAATATTTTGTATGCATTAATTATGCTTATGTGAAAACGATGCACCTAAAATAAAAAACCTACTTAAACGACAATAGGCTAAAATAATTAAAAATGTAGCAATAACAAATAAGTCAATTAAGTGATAAGAAGTGAAGTGAGCGATGGTGCTCACATATTTACAAACATTGTACCATTTTAAAGGTATACGATTTTCCTAAAAAAAATTAACAAGTCAGTATGTGAGTTAAAGTAATCACATAATGTAAATCAATGTCATAAAAATTATGAATTATACAATTAAATTAAGTTAGTTTTGTCCAGACTCTACATGGTCCTTTGGAGCTGGACCAGCATGTTTCCAAGCATTCTTATCTTGGATATAATCCTTAAATTTGTAATATGCTGGTTTACAAAGTGGACTTTTTAGATGAGTTTAAAATTTTCTTTTGCAAAATAAAAATGGATTCAGCAGGCTCAGCAGCTCGACCCCACAGTAAAATGCCATATGACATAATGCTGTGGAAGTAGCTAAAATAAACCAAACGCACGGTTTCTACATCTGTTAACTGTCTTATCTTTCTAACAGCATAAGCGGCCGAGCTTTGCCGCCCGCAAGAGATGTTATTTGAAGTCCCCATTGTAATTTCTCGTCTAGCGTAATTCCTAGGAAAACCGTGTGATTAATAATTTCCAGTTTTTCTCCATTCAATATATTCATTAAATTCGCTACTTCTAACATACGGTAATTTAAATATAATGCATTTGGTTTTTTTCCATTTTGTATCAAATTATTTACCGTAAACCTATCTTGGACCTGAAGAATAGAGCTATTCACGTCGTCAAGATCTTGTGACCGTCGGTCTATCTATCTCAGAGTTCAATAATGTGTCATCTGCAAATAACACCATCTTTGGTTGATTGTGAAGTAATTGGGTCAAATCATTAATATGAACTAAAAAGAGGAATGGACCCAATATTGAACCTTGAGGAACGCCAATTGCCATTTCAGACCCTAATGAGTTTATGCCGTTTGCTTGAACCTTTCTATCTTTCTGGTGTGATCTTAATAAATCAAGAGCTGTATGTGTAATCCCATAGTGGTCTAGTTTGAGCAGAAGTGTCTGATGGTTTACGCGATCGAACGCCTTAGAGAGGTCGCAAAAGATTCCAATGGCATCTTGTGCTTCTTTCCAGGCGTTAAAAATGTTCTTTATTAGGGTGACACCAGCGTCAGTTGTACAACGCTCTTTGGTGAAACGTAATATTGTTCATGAAAGATAGATTATTTATTAAAGTGACGTAACATTTGATTGAGCATCAACTTTTCAAACACCTTACTGAGAACTGGGAGAATTGGCAAAGGCCAATAATTGTTGGGTTCTTTACCATTACCAGACATGAACAAAGGAACTACTTACTATGTTTCATGAGATCCGGAAAAACTTCTTGGTCTACACTGGTGTTAAATAAGAATGCTAAATTGGGCGCAATGGTTTCGATGATAGATCTACAGACTTTTACAGACATTAGCCAGAGTATTTTATTGATTTAATTTAAGATTTTTAAAAGACTTAATAACAGTTTAGGCGTTCATATGCTGAAACCTAAACTTAAAAGAGCATGCCTTTACATTATTTGTAAGTAAGGCAGCAGAAAGCGCGGGTGAGGATTTTGAAGCTTCAGTAGTTTTAAGGGGAGTATTCTGTATCATTTATATAATATATATACAGGGTGTTTGGCGCATGGACCGACACAATTTTTCCAGGAATTTGGGAGGTCATTAGCTAGGTTCTTAACGAATTTAGAAGTTGTAAAATTTCATAGATTAAATAAAAAAATAAACTTTGGAAGTTTGTAAGGAATTTTCTTGAAACCAGTTGTATCACTGCCACTACACTCACGAACAAAAAACTTGTTTCGAATTAAAGGAAAAATTTTGGGTATTTTTTTTTAGGACAAAGGGTGTATGGGGAGAACCTAGCTAATGACCTCCCAAATCCCTGGAAAAATTGTGTCGCTCCATGCGCTAAACAACCTGTATATATTTATATAATATAATATATAATGACACTAGTCATTACTGAATATTATTTTTAAGAGCAATTAGGTCATTGGACTGATGTAGGAAGGCTGAAGCAAAAGTTTTACACAAAGTAATGATTTTTTTTTGTTTTTATACAAATAGTAAATTCTATAAGCGAATATCAAATTTTTGGTAATTTTTCAGTGATAATTGTGATATTTATGTATCTCTGAATTTATGCGAACCATTAAAACTGGTTTCGTTTACCTACACATAAGTTACAACAACCTAAGCCACAACAAGGTACAGGTACAACCAAATAAGGTTATACTTTGTTCATGTTTAATTTTTGTATGGGATAAACACTTTAACAAGATAAGGCCGACTGTTAACGTTTTAAAATTCAATACTAGTAGAAAAAGTTAAATTGTTATCAAATTAATTATTCGAGTAATATTGCGTTATCTTTAATCCTAACTACTATCACAAATGCGAAAGTTTGTTTGTTTGTATGTTATGCTTTCACGCTAAAACAGCTGAGCTGATTTGGATAAAATTTGCCACATGGGTAAACCATGACCTGTAGAAGGACATAGGCTACTTTTCATCTTGGATCGCAGACGAATTCGCGGGCAACAACTAGTCATTTTCATAAATCGCCGTTAACCGACGGTAAACTCACTTTTTGTTCGAGCGTCCTCACGTCCAGAACTTTATGAACGGGTCTCGTTTATGCGCTATAGTTTATAATTTAAAATAATTCACATTAAAATAAATCTGCTCTGAAATATTTCTATTGGATTTTGTTTTGAAATAAATGTACCTATTTCTTGTTCCATAGATATTTTTTCAGATACCATGTTCCGAAATACAAAGTAAACGTTCGATGTTCCACCTACTTCCCCTTAATATTACCGTGCCACATACGTGCGGCACATGTTATTATGACCTAAAATTGAGTTTTCAGCTGGCTCGTCGTTTTCACAGCACCTCTGTATAAACTTGCAATGTTGAAATAATTCGTAGGAAGCTCTAGTGTTTGAAAAACGTTGTTAGAAGTTGTCATCAAACACTAAAGCTTACCGGCTTCAATGAAGTAAGTTTTGTTAGTTGAAAGTTTATTTTACGAAAGATTTAAAAAATCTTTAGTAAGTAAAAGTTGTATGAAAATCCATATATGTCGTGGTGCTAAACCACGACAGATATGGATTTTCATAAATAAGTACCACATAAATTGCATAATATCTATTGTGCAGTTTAAAAATGGGATGATCTTTTACTCCGAAACATGGCAACTAAGAAGGAAACTTATCAAAGGTTTTATTTAAATTTTGAACTGGCTTGCAATTAGAAAGCTGTTTATCGAAAAAAAAAACAAATGTACACTTTAACGCGGGAAAAATTATTGTTGTTCGTTGTTCGTCATTGATTTTGAAAAGTAATTGTATTTTAATTTCCGCGCATTATTTGAGTAAAGTACTATACAAGCCTCGGCCACAACTAGGCATTGATGGACTTACGTATGTGGGACTCGGCTTCGCCTCGGCTCACATTTACACGTTCGTCCATCAATGCCTGTTTTGCTGGCCGCTGCAGTAATGTACTATTCTGACTGGTCCCTCGACCGCACTCGTTTTTTTTTTAATTTGAGTTGGTTGTCTGGCAACCCGGTTTCTAAAGTGAATCTTACTTAAAATAGAATAACAATAGTTATTACAATAATGCAACTAAAGTCACAAGTTTCACTTCATAGTGTTTTTTTTAAGTCGGTTGTTTTTTTTACTTTTTAAGTAGTTGTAGCATACAAAGGAGATTGGGCAAAACCCATGTATTTTCAGTATCACATACAGGCTTACCGTTTCATAGAATGAATATATGGATTTGAATGCTACAATAGAGTATAACAAAATATGTAATGGTAAGACATACGTTACACTTGGGGACATTAAATTGATTTATACATAACCTCAAAATGGACCACCAAAAATAATGCTTGGTACCTACCTACTTATGCAACTCAAGGCAGACCCCTATTTGGCGGTGGCGATCTCTCGCGTCCGGCCTTGGTCCAGGCCATGGTACGGAGCGAGAGGGCTTGGGAAGCCGTCACCTCCTTCTGCGAAGCAGTAATGTTCGCGAAGGAGGAGGCGGAACGCGTGAGGGAGAGGCAAAATTTGCGACCTCACGCCCCTAGCCGCCGCAGGAGACGCCCTGGGCGTCGGGAATCGCAGGCCGATTCCCGGCCACCGTAGGCGCGAGCTTGCGAACGGCGAGCAATGGGCAGCTCGCCGTTCGATAAGGACCAGGCCCGGGTCGACGGCGCGTTGTGTTCCACGCGCGCCTCAAGGAGATGTCAGCACCAATGACGGGGTTTGCTAGGACCGATGCCTGCTAGGGTTGCAGAAGAGTCCAAGAGGGTTACCGTGGCCCCTGGCACAGGCAACTGAAGGAACACGGGTGGGTTTTAGTCAGTAGGAGTCTGACACGCCCTCCTGCTCTGCACAGAGCGGGAGAAGTTATTTGATGATTTCCCACCCACAAAAAAAAAAAAAAAAGGCAGACCCCTATAAATCATAAATTTCACTCAGATAAAGTATCCACTTTATCTGATTGTACTTTAATAACTATAGAAAGATTTTTGTCTAGTAAGATTTTAAAGTAGGGTGTTCTAAGTTGAGATAAGAAAACGGAAATTATAAATTAGTTAGAAGATTTTGAATTATTTTAGGCCATCTAATAGATATGACGTCACTTATAATAGTAATAACGTACCTTTTGCGGGATTCGGTTCACGTCCTACTCTATGTGATTAACTCATTTAACTCATCATCATCGATTTGGATTTATTGAAAGGCAACACTGACGATATACGTTTAATTGGCTGTGGCGTTGTACGTTTAATACTGTGCTACTAGTAAGAAAATAAGTACCTCAGCATATTTTTACAAACTAGCAGCAATAATTAGTATAGATGCTTTACTCACCGCATACTAACTACGGCTTGGTAACTCGACTGACCTGGAACTTATATTTAAAACTCAAAACGTTGTATTAGGTCGATGTTCAAACTTGAAACCACTCAAGAGTTGCAAGCCTTATTTTCAAAAATACAAAATATTGACCCACTATATACTCGTATATTAAAAAATGCAATAATAATAATAATAATAATTTTTATATAGAAATTTACAGGGCATAAAAATAAGTACAGTTTTGTTTTAATGTAAATTATTTACCTAAGATTTACGTGCCTGAACTAGGTAATCATGTGTTTCAGGCGAGATGAGCTAAAAATAGTCTTATAAAATTAATAAATAATCAAAAGTTGACAATAGACAAATAATTATATTATGCAGAGTATGCAATGTTCGTAAGATCTAACCCTTGCCTATTTTCTCGCATGGCAGACCGATTCCCTCGTTATGAGACAGTACCCAACTTTGCCCGCAACAATACAGAACGGCACTTATGCGCAAAAGTGTATTTTCAATGACTCCAAAAATTTTTAATAAAGTTCCAAAAAACTGGAAGCAGTTAAATGATGTAGCTTTCAAAAAGATAGTAATTAATTTTCTAGCAGATAAGTCTTATTATAATTTGAATGAGTTTTAAATGAGAAATTCTGATTATATTTTTACATCTATATTTTATTATATTTAATCATACCGTTTCTTTTTTTTTATAATCTGACTGCACGACTTTATTAATTATGATTATTACAGATTCAATTAAGATTTTATTAAATACATTTGACATGACTGTGTACGCTTTGACATGTATTATTAATTCCTTTTTATTTTAATTATGATTTATATTTTTTTTACTTTTGACATTCATTAATTAGTTGCTCAATACTCAATGCTTTATTCGCATTCCACAATGTGTACTTAGGTGGTAAATTAAAAAAAATATGAGATCATTATGGACCCTGTCGGGCACAGCAAAAGACAAAGATATAGTAGGAGAGAGGAAGCTTTAAAAATACAAAAAGTTATAGGTATCTAAAATAAATCCAATAATACCATAATGGGAATTCTTTATATACCTACATTGAAATTTTTATACATTATTTATATAATATCGTTTAAATATTAATTTATACTAATAATAGCATTTTTCTGTTAAAAATTGTTTTAGTTTTTTTATAAATATGTTTAATTTTTCTTCATTTTTTATTATTTCAGGCAGTTTATTATATAGTTTTATAGACATTACATAGGGGCTTGTTGGCTTGCTAATGGTGCAGTCATAGATTAAATTATGTTTTTGTAATGTTTTTTTTTTGTTAAATTGCCTTCTCTTGTAGTGAAGGATATATTAGAAATCAAAATTGTAATTCAAAACATTTGCACGCCATAGTATGTGACAAACATTGTCTGAACCAACTTTCTTTATGTTATCTTGCATGCACTTATTATTATTGTATGTGTATACATACACATGTGTACACATGTTTGGGCAATTAAATCTTATCTTAGCTTATCTTACCGCTGGCCAGAGTCGAGAGGCAAATTATGTTCGAGTCCGAGTCACACTTGGTAGGTAAAAGCTTTCTTATTAGTTTCCTAGCTATTTAATGCAATTTGGCAAGTTTTGAAAATACTAAGAGTTAGGTATCTACTTATAAATAAAAGCATTCAGTAGCAAGAAACTGAATTAACTTATTTACACCTCCATAGAATATGCCACCCATCGAGATCTCAATTCTTTTGTCGGCGACTTGGCCCCTTCTTTACATTCATGTTTTTTGTTGGGATACTTATCATTCGTTTTTATGAACTAATACAAAATTACAAACGTCCGCCGCTCCCCATCACAAGTCGCAACCAATGCAATAGGTTTAAGTAGATGGTGCACTTTTTATCGTGACTTATAACTCCGAGCTCTAAATACATTGCACGTAAATATGGTAAAATTCATATTATGTCCTAAAACGACTTAGAAACGAGAAAATGTTAACATCAAAACAACAACGGGCTCGCGCATGCGTGGCCCACTAGACAGTTTGAGTTAATTATTTTGTTGCGGGTGTTTTTACTTATTTCGTATTTTTACAAAAATTGATGGATGGAAGAGCAATACAAAAGCTTAATTGGCAACGTGTCTGATTTAGAACGGAACGCTTGCTTATATATGTTTGTGGATGACTGATACATTGTCAGCTTACAGTATTTTAACCAAAACGGGCTACCGTTCACGGATTACTTAAAAGAATATTTTTTTCATTTAGAGTGGCAGAAACAATACACAGACAAGCGGCCGTGGCATTCGCGGGTTATTTACTATCATCTGTTGAAGATATCCATTGTCTATCTCCGAAGTTCTTCACCAGAACTTCACTAAATTTAACTTAAATCTATTTGGGAGTATACCCTTTCAAATTAAATCATCCAAATCGGTGCACATGTGTCGGAGTTATACAGGAAAATACAATACAGGCAAATTAATAGGTACACTCCCGGACTCCTAAATCGAGCCACCGTGCATTTGTATGTACCTCCTCTAAAGGTACATAAAACATCAAAATAATGATAAAACAGAGAAAAAGTTTTTATGCAGCTTTGACGCTGGCTTACTGGCCACAATTTCGGTATCACTATTGTTCCAAATGTAAATGAACAACCGACCTCCAAAAATCAAAAGCACTGCAACGTTTTTGAACCTGCAATTTAGTTTTTACCACTGACTTCCGACAATAAAGTTATTTTTTTAAGACAACGGAAGGTACCAGTAAGAATATTCCTATACGTAACAACAACAAGGTATCTTTTTGCTTTAAATTAATTAATTATCAAAAACATCAGCAAAATACCTTGAAATTATTTAATCAAAATATTCAAGGTATTTCTTCCAAATTATTAGAAATTGAAATGTTTTTAGAAAAACAAAGTTTGACATTGTTTGTTTTACTGAACATTGGTTATAGGATTACCGAATGCTAGTTAATTATGAGAACTACAGTGTAGGCAGTTGTTTTAACCGTAAATCTATGCTGCGTGGAGGGTCTCTAATCTTAATATATATTTTTTTTTTATCTAAGCATCGGAATGGACATAGTTGGCTTATCAGTTGAACATTGCATCGAACTGTCCTGCGTTGAGCTGGATAAGCATGTTGTAGTGTGCGTTTACAGACCCCCTAATTATCAGAACTTTTCTTTAATTGAGACAATAATGGAAGATGTCCTAGCGAAACTTGTATCCAGTAACAAAGCCGCAATTATTTGTAGTGATTTTAATATTAACAATTTGGAACTTAATTCAAATAGCAGTAAAGTTTAAGCCTTTTTAAATCGTTCAATTCATCAAATGTATTTACTGAACCAACTAGAGTAACTCCAAGTTCTGCTACGTGTATTGATAATATTGTCTTCTGCGATTGTGATTATTTAGTGAGTAAATTATTTGCCATCTGATCATAGTGGACAAACGGTAACTTTTAAGTTTAAAACGCCTTTGCAAAAAATGCAAATACAATTTAGACCAATAACGACTGGCAATGGACGATGCAATTAATTGTATGAGAATTTCTTTTCAGTAGTGCACAATGAATTCAATAAAACTTTTGAAAAGAAAACAAAAAATATTTGTCCTAATTTTATTTTTTGTGACTAGGCAACTAGAGGTATTAGGATAAGTAGGGAAAGACTGTTCGATCTGTACGGCCTTAAGCCCTACATTAACACTGAAACTTTCAACAAGTATGTTGCTACATATTCAATTTTTTTTAGGAATACCTGCAAGATAGCTAAAGCCCAGCACATTAGCAATAAGATTAAATCAGCAGAAAATAACAGAAAAACAGTTTGGAAAGATAAAAATAACGAAAATATTAGGAAAAAAATACGAAGCACTGATTATACATTGGAGACTTCACGTGGTGGAAACGTGGAATTTGTAAATTTATTTACTAATATATACCAGCTAAAACGACGGAAGCTTTAATTCCTCACCCGATGTCTCAATTGATTTATTAAGAGCGAACGTTTTAGGCTGCCCGGTTGAATTTCAATTTAAACATATAAACCCTATGATAGTTACAAAAGCTTTTCGGCAAATAAAAATCAAATTGACCGAAGATCTATGGGGAATGTCTATCAAAGTTTGTACATCAATAATCGAGACTATAGCACCATACTTAGCTTTAATATTTAATTTGTGTGTAGATCAAGGAGTCTTCCCGGATTTAATGAAATACAGTGAGGTTATACCACTATTTAAATCTGGGGACAGCAGAGATACCAACAAATATAGACCAGTATCCGTGTTGCCAGTATTCAGTATGTCTTCAATAACTAGGAACGAATTTGATCCTAATGCCATTATTACTGTACTTATAGGTAATAGTTTAAGGGCGATTTTCACCAATCTTTTATACCTAGAATAAGTCTTATCGTGAGAATAAATTTAGAATTTTTGACAGTTCTTCCATATTAGAACCGTCAGACGTCAATTTTATTCCACGGATAAAATATGTCTGATTTTGGTGAAATCAGCCCTTAATGTTACAAAAGAAGATATCACTAATAGTGTCACCAAACTATTGAAGTTAAATTGTAAGAAAATAATTTTGTGTGCATTTCCATACTTTGAGCACTTGTCAAATAGGCAAACATTCACATGTTAAATAATTACATGCATTTCCTAGTTAGTCACCATAGTGACAAGTTTATATTTTTTGACACCAATATTTTTGTTGGTATGCTAAGATCGACTAGGGATACTGTGTATCTGCCCATTAGTTTTAGACATCAAATAGCTAGGCTATTAGCTTTTAATATTAACCCAGACATAATTAGTATGTCGAAGTCGTCTTTATTTAACACCACAATTAGTAATAGTACTAATGTTAAGGTGATTAACACAAATATTTTAAACTAGTTTGTAAGACAACAGAAGGTACCACTAACAGTGTAGTTATACAAAATAACAAAAAGGTATTTTCTAGCACTAAACTAGCTAACTGTAAAAAAGGGGCTAAGCAGAAATCCTTGAAATTATTTCATCAAAATATTCAAGGTTTTTCTTCGAAACAATTGGAAATTGAATTGTTTTTGGAAAAATCAATGTTTGACATTGTTTGTATATCTGAGCATTGGTTAAAAGATTCTGAAATGTTAATTAATTATGAGAATTATAGTGTGGCCAGTTGTTTTACCCGAAAATCAATGCTGCGTGGTGGTTCACTAATCCTAATTAAAAGATGTATTAAATCTAAAACTCGTAAAGACATAGTTGAACTATCGGTTGAACATAATAGCATTGAACTGTCTTGTGTTGAGCTAGATAAGCATATTATAGTGTGCGTTTATAGACCCCCAAATTTTCAAAACTACTCTATATTTGAGTCAGTAATGGAAGATGTTTTGGCAAAACTTGCAACAGGCAATAAATCAGTAATTATCTGTGGTGACTTTGACATTAATATTTTAGAAAATAATTCAAATACCAGTAGATTATTAAATTTGTTTAAATCATTTAATTTGTCAAATGTGTTTGTAGAACCAACCCGAATAACCACAACTACAGCTACATGCATTGATAATGTTTTTTGTTGCTGCGACTATTTAGATAAAGCCATCGTTGATTATCTCCCTTCCGATCACAGCGGTCAAACCGTAACTTTTGAGTCCAACATCCTAATACAAAAACTGCAGATACAATCCAGACCAATAACATCTGCTAATTTAAATAATTTTAATAACAATTTAATTTGTAAGTTAAGTAATCAGGACCTTACAATAATGTTAATATTTTGTATAAATAATTCTTTTCGGTAGTCCAAACCGAGTTCAATTATTCTTTTAAGAAGAACACTAAAAGTATCAGCCCTAAGTTTTTACTTAGTGACTGGGCAACTAAAGGACTTAGGAAAAGTAGGGAAATACTGTTTGAGCTATATGGCCTTAAGCCTTATATTAACACGGAAACTTTTAATAAGTATGTTGCTACTTACTCTAGAATTTTTAAGAACATTTGTAAGGCAGCCAAAGCCTTATACATTAGCAACAAGGTCAAATCAGCAGACAATAAAATAAAGACTGTTTGGAAAATTATCAATAATGATGAAACGAACAGGAACAAAAAGCATAATTCTGATTATACACTGGAGACGACACGTGGTCTCATTTGCGATAGCAAAGAAGTTGCTCAAGAATTTGTAAATTTCTTTACCAGTATCCCAATTAAAACTACTGACACTTTAAATTCCTCACCCACGCTTGCTTTTGATTTAGTAAGGGCGAACGTTTCGGTGTGCCCGATTGAATTGAACTTTAAGTATATTAACCCCATAACAGTAATAAAAGCTTTTAAGCAAATCAAGATCAAATTCTGTCTGTACATCCATAATTGACACTATAGCGCCTTACTTAGCCTTCATATTTAATTTGTGTGTGGATCAAGGAGTCTTCCCAGATTTACTCATTCATTTTAACACCAATAAAATCTTACACAATCAACAGTATGGTTTCACCAAGGGACGTTGTACGACTGACGCCGGGGTCACCTTATTAAAACACATATTTACGGCGTGGGAAGAGGCCCAAGACGCCATAGGAATCTTTTGTGACCTCTCCAAGGCATTTGATTTCGTCGATCACGAAACCTTGCTCTTGAAACTTGAGCATTATGGACTTGGAATACTTGCGCTCAGTCTAGTAAAATCTTATTTAAATGATAGGCAGCAGCAAGTTCAAATAAATGGTGTCAATTCACTTAGTTTAAAAGTAGAATTAAGAGTTTCACAAGGCTCGATATTGGGTCCTTTCCTCTTTTTAGTCTATATTAATGTTCTACTCCATTTATTAAAAAAACAACCACAAATGGTGTTATTTGCTGACGATACTTCTTAAATTTTTAAGGTAGAAAGAAGTGCTACAAATTTTGACGACGTTAATAACGCCCTACTGCAGGTCCATAATTGGTTCACTGCTAATAATTTAGTATTAAATGGAAAAAAAACTAAGTGTATACGATTTTCTTTACCTAATGTCAAAAGTAGTGATTGTGAGATAGTATTGAATCAAGAGAAACTAGAATTCGTCGGTAAAACTGTTTTCCTGGGGATCACGCTCGACTCGAGGCTACAATGGGGTCCTCATTTAACATCTCTAGCGGGACGGCTAAGTTCAGCAGCATATGTTGTCAGAAAAATCCGTCAATTTACCGATGTAGATACCGCGAGGCTAGTCTATTTTAGTTACTTTCATAGTATCATGTCTTACGGTATTTTACTTTGGGGACAGGCTGCAGACGTCGATTCTATTTTTATTCTTCAGAAAAGAGCCATCAGAGCCATATATAATCTCCGCAGGCGCGATTCTCTAAGGGAACTGTTTAAGGTTATTAAGATCTTGACGGTACCTTGTCAATATATCTATGAAAACATCATGTACGTAAGAAAAAATTTACAACTTTTTACTAAAAGAGGTGATAGACATAATTATAGTACCAGAAATAGAGACCTATTAGTTCAACCAGGTTTCAGACTGGCTAAAGTAGACTCATCTTTCATGGGGTACTGTTTAAAATGTTACAATAAAATACCTCCCCACATACTTCAACTGAATGAGACGAAATTCAAAGTTTGTATAAAACGCACACTATGCAGCCAGGCATATTACTCGTATAAGTTGGGGGATTATGTCGCTGATAAAAATGCCTGGCTCAATGCTGGTCCTGCTCCACAACCACAACTAATTGATTAACATTTGAAAATACTGTTGGAGCTGCTGAAGATTGTAAGACTACCTTTGCTTTGTATAAACTCAATCTTCTTTGTATTATATAATTGCATAGGACAAGTGTGAGTACTATGTACTATCGAGCTACCATTTACCGGGTAATGTCTTTCATTGACTTGAATGTGCCCTGGCGGCTGATAGATGTCATGCTCACTCAAATGTCTCGCTGACGGTGGCGCGTGTGTTGGATCATTTAGCTCCCTTCAAAATGGTTGAGTAGAATGGTGCTGATCCATGCGTCATGTTCGTGAACAGGCGCTGTCAGTTGGGACTGGTCATCTCTTAGCCACCACGGCTCATTTTAATTATTTTATTATGGATTGTTTTGTTTAAATTTATATTTGCTGTACACTGGACACTCAACGTGTACGTCTTATTTACCTCGTTCTCACATATAATTATACCTATATTCAACAATAATGATTTAACTAATATTTAAGTAACAATATAATTTAAAAGAATGTCCATGGAGTTTCTTGCCCGTTCTTCTCCATAGGTACCTACTACGCTTTGGAATGGGCAACTAGCATCATCTTTCTGACTGACCGACCACTTGACAATTCTTTACACTTTTTAGTTATGGTACCTACCCCACACCAGCTCGTATACCACTACTTGCTATGTAAATAACAGTGACAATAAGTATTATAACATCATCAAGATACAAAAAGTGGAAATAAGTATTATCGAAGCTAACTCAAAAACTACTCAAGCAAACTGAATAAAATATACATGGGACCACCGCGCAAATTTCCTCTAACGAAAAAAGGAATTTCCAAATACGGTTCTTAAATGACGGAATTAAACATGTTTGCAAAGGGAATTAAAATATTTTGTTTGCATCGCAATGACCTATCAAGTTACACGCAACGACATCTATTGGCCCAAAATGGTAGTAATGAATATATTTTTTTCTAATTATAAAAATTCAACAGAGATAACATTTAAAAAAATCAGACCTATGAAAATTGTAAATAGAATATCACGATATAGCATTTAGTTTTTGTTTCATTGCAATCGTCTCATCCAATAAAAAGAGCTAATTTAAAGTTTTCAAAGTGCATCATTTGTTAATTCAGTAGTGGTGTGTTAGATGGCGCTACATATCTTATAAATCACGATGCAAATCAATTAAATATTAATTATGAAACTGTTGAGTAAACATTTTTTGAAAGTCTACATAGCCTACATAGTGTTTGTAGGAACGAAATTCCATGCATAATATTTTGACGCTAAGTAGTTTCTATCGACTTAATGCAGAGTATTATCTCCTAACAGATACGGAGTGCTGTGGCTTCCATCGTCTGCTCCATTTCACCCTAAGCATTGTGACGAGCATATCATGCTTAGCAATCATATTAAAGTAATCGAATCGCAACCCGTGAAATACTTATTAATTATTGAGTAGTTCCGGTGGCTAACTGTGGTTTTCATCATCAGTTCCACATCATCAGTTTCACTTTCATCACGTTACTATAAAAAAAAATACCCAAATCGCTATAGGTGTGCCTATAAAATTTCAGACGTGGTGACAATGGGACTACCCCAGGAGCATACCCTTTCAAATAAAAAAATATTTCCAAAATTGGTCCTCAGTTGATAGAGAAATCGGTGAACAAACATTTAATAAAAAATCTAACGTATATCCGAACATATAACCCGGAGGGGGTTTCTACTTGTAGGTTCAAACCCAGACAGGCGCTTTACTTTGTGTAATTTATTTCATCAACAATCAACCAACAACAATCAATCAACAAAACCGGCATGTCCTAGAACCAAAAATTCACATCTACTAACCCAAACTGGGCCCGCGTGGTGGCTTACGGCCCACACCCTCTTACAGAGAGGAGGCCTGTGTCCCAGCAGTGAGAACGTTATGGGCTGATTATGCACCGCATGACCTTCCAATACCAAAGAAATCACGTAAATCAGCCCCTTAATTACAGAAAAATCGATGAACATACATAAAAAATGCGCACAGGCTAACATAGAACCTCCTTCTTTTTTTAAGTCGGTTTAAAACAACAATCCATGTCTAATTAATAACACACGAAGAAAAGTAAAAATAATCCTTTAGTGTACAAATTCTCTCATGCAATATAAGGCAATGGCTAAGATTTCCGATGAAGTAGCCAATTAAAACTCCCAGATCAACATGTTGAAAAGACACTTCTGATACACGATGATCTGAAGTGGGGCTTTATTTTTCTGTTCTGCTTGTCATCAGTCTAGTCGACTTCAGACTAATCAGCATCCTAATTACGAAACACAATATCAGTCACAATCTGAATCCTTTTGAAGGATGAAGCTAATCCATTGCTTCATATGTTCGAAAAATTTCTCTCCTCAACAACGTAAATAATGCAACGAACGTTATTGAACTGTCAAAATGTAAGCCATTCCTACCGTTAGTGTGTTAGGTACGTAATTTACCCTGCAGGTTTATGAATCCACGATTCTTAACACGACAATCTAAGCAACTAACAATTTCCCGTAACTTCGTCTGCGACCCAGGATGAACAGTGTGGCCTATGTTCTTCTCCAAGACCCAGGCTACCTATCTGTCAAATTGTATAACGCTCGGTTCAGTGATTTAGCGTGAACAGGTAACATACACACAGACCGAAAGACAGACAGACAGAGTCACTTTTGGGTTTATAGAATTAGTAGTATAGAGGTATGGACGGACACTGAAGGGAGTAGTAAAGTACAACGTAGTCTCAGTTGTATTAGATAATTGAGCTTTTTGTGAAGGAACTCGCCGGGGGAAGTACTACCGCCATGCTGAGTGGAACCCTTCTTGTCACAGTCATGACGTGCAGCTGTCGACGATTTCTGTTTTGTGCTCGTGATTAGAGATCTCTTTGTCATTTTTACTTTTTTCTTAATTATTAGAGCTAATTATCTTTTTGTTTGCACGTGTTTCTGTGACAAATAAATCTATTTTTCTTTCTTTCTATGTGTTACTTTTGTTCACAGGAGCTCGAGAGGAAAGGAGAGAAAGTCTAAACGAGAGAGGAAGTATCATAACCAAAATAAAAATACGATGCAGAAGAAAACTGAAACAAATAAAAACATAATGTACGTACAGTCAAACCAAAAAAAAAGTAATTAATTTTCCATTTGTAATAATGGAAAATTAAATTAAATTCGACGGTGTACGAGTAATAATGCAGATGAGTTTACTGAACTCAACCTTTCACAAATATACATTATACGTGAAACTCGAAACGTTCCAATTTAATTGATTCGTTCGCAAAAAGCCTTATGTTAAAAGTAATTTATACCTATGATCTGTGGAGAGAGATATGGGTACGATCGGCAGTCCGTCACAACCCTTTGATAACGAATTTATTATTTTCGATGTATACCTACTCCAAACTCCATAATCAAAAATACACTGTGGACACGACCTTTTGTATATGAGAGGGACAAAAATAATTTGTCTATACTATGGTGGTGGTCTATACAGCTGTACAAGAATTGTTTTACGTGTGCACAAGCCAGGGCTTGAAATACCGGCAGCATGAAAACCGGTACCGCAGGTAGTTTCTGTACAATTCGTATTTCTAATCAGTACCGGTACTGCACCAGTACCAAACAAATGTTTCCGTAAGACCGTAAGTTTGAGTAAGAAAACAAATATATTAAGTATAAAGGATAGTTAATAGGTATTAGAAAAATAACTTTAGATTGCCAACCGCACGAGGTTCCTCGTCCAATTGTAAAATTTGTGGTACGCGCCCGGTATCTGAATTTGGTACCAGTACTTGCTAGGTGGAGTACCGTACCCGACTGGAACCAGTACCCAGGTACCAAAATGGCAAGAACCGCTAAATACCGGTACAGAACCTGTACTTTTGGTACCGGTTCCAAGTCCTGCGCACGTCGCACACCTTACGCCGCCATCTTGTTTTTTCAATATATTTCGCAAAACAATTTTGCAAATGTTTAACAATTCCGCCATTTTGTCAACGTTATTCAAATGCCAAAAGATCCTTGTTGCACTCACTCCTCACTACTCAATTTTCACAGTATATTTATTTTCATCTTCATCTTCGTCCGACCAAAATCCATGTCCTACATTCAATTTTTATGGACCAAGCTATTCTAAAGATAATTTAACTAAGTACACATTAATTACCTGATTCGTTACGCAAATTCAATTTAATTGATTCCACCGTTCAATTAATAGACAGACAGAAGGAAAATCCAATCATCTTTGGCTTCAGCCGTCAAAGGTAAGCTCATGAATGGTAATTCTGATGAATATTGATGATGTAAGGTTATTAGCAACCTTGTTAAGAGTTTAATATTTTTTTTGTGTTCTTTCCTCAACCCCGTAATTAATAGGAAGAGCTTTTTTTACTTGTTTTTAAGAAAGCCCACTATTTTACCTCGGGTTTGTTGATGGTAAGTTTTTTTTGTCTGGTTTGTTCGGCGTATCCTAGTTTTGTTAATTTTCTACATCATTTTGAAAAAATGCTTGGTTGTGGAAGAAGCAAAACGAGATGGCAATGATCATAGCCATGTTCGTAAGTAGTTCCATTCCATACCTTCTGTCTGCCTCCGTTGGAAGAGACTCGTACTTATGGATTTTAAATATAGCCGACCTCTTACTTGCGGACAAGGCCAAACCAAGGCGTAAAAAAGTTCACTTTGTAAACAAGCATATTACAAATTAGAGGATTATATCCAAGATAAGCATGCTTGGAAATACGCTGGTCCAGCTCCATAGGACAAACTAGGATCGAGACAAAATCATACTTGTAGCTACTTTATTGTATAGTTTATTATTTTTATGACATTGATTAGCATTCTGTGATTACTTTAACTCACACACTGACATATTACTTGTTTACATAATTGGGGAAATGGTATACTTTTACAATGTTTGTAAATATGTGAACACCATGTATCTATCACAAAATTAACTTATTTGTCATGGATATTTTTTTTTATTATTTGTACCTATTCTGGTAGGGTAATTTTATTATAATTATGTGCATATATTTTCACATATAATGAATTTATACAAAATATTGTAACACATTTGAAAAGAGTAACGGTGGAGTTTCTTGCCCATCCTTCTCCATACGAAACTACCTTTTGGAAGGGGCGACTAGAATCAATCCGTGACATCCAAGTAATATCTGAGGTATCAAGTTGACATCGTAGTCGTTTTGACAATAATTCCCAGTAAATTGGAACTTTACTAAGGTTGAAACCGTACCGGTTGGACCGTAATACGGTCTTTATTGGTTCTATGTGTCAGTTAGATAGTTTCAACCTTAGTAAAGTGATTTTCAATCTTAGGGTGTATTATTGTGGTCCGGGGATACCGTACGGTCTCCGGTGAGGCGGTGAGCCTCCTTGCCGGATTACCGCCATGGGATCTGGAGGCAAAAGTCCTCGCGCACGTTGTTTCGGGAGGTTCCTGTTCCGTATAAGGCGGGAGGAAACGCCCGGGTGTCACCATTGTGTGGATCGCCCGGAGGACACGGTGGAGCATACGGTGGAGGTCTGCCCGGCTTGGGCGGAGCACCGCCGTGTCCTCGTGGAGGCGATTGGCGGTGGCGATCTCTCGCGTCCGGCATTGGTCCAGGCCATGGTACGGAGCGAGAGGGCTTGGGAAGCCGTCACCTCCTTCTGCGAAGCAGTAATGTTCGCGAAGGAGGAGGCGGAACGCGTGAGGGAGAGGCAAAATTTGCGCCCTCACGCCCCTAGCCGCCGCAGGAGACGCCCTGGGCGTCGGGAATCGGCCTAGGCTTCCCGACGCCCAGGGCGTCTCTTGCGGTGACTAGGGTCGTGAGGGCGCGAATTTTGCCTCTCCCTCACGCGTTCCGCCTCCTTCTTCGCGAGAATTACTGCTTCGCAGAAGGAGGTGAGGGCTTCCCATACCCTCTCGCTCCGTACCATGGCCTGGACCAGGGCCGGACGCGAGAGATCGCCGCCGCCAATCGCCTACACGAGGACACTGCGGTGCTCCGCCCAAGCTGAGCAGACCTCCACTGTATGCTTCACCGTTTCCTCCGGGCGATCCACACAATGGTGACACCCGGGCGTTTCCTCCCGCCTTACCCGGAACAGGAACCTCCCGAAGCAACCGTGTCCAGTGAGGACCTGTGTCAGGTGGAAGGTGAGGACGCCGTGGCGCCTCTCTAGCCACTCCTCAAAGAGGGGACTTATCGCCGCAATTGTGGCGTGCCCAATGCTTGTTAAGTCTGGGTTGGCAATTTCAGAATTTTCTACTATAGGCAGCAGAAATATCGCATAAGATAGTTCCTGTAAACATATCCGCAGCCCGTCAAGGACGTTTGTTCTGTTTTTTATTTCTGTCTGACCGTATAATTTGGTCTTGATAAGATGCGTTTTCACTAAGGCGGGCGGAGACAAGCAGAGTGGAGAAGAGACGTGCAGGAGCCAATCAATCGACCACCGAGTCACAGTGATGTATTAGTTCAGAGAAAAACAAATATCTTGCTGATCTGCCAATGTGATTACTTAGTTCACCTTATAATCTGCTTGATTAGTCTGAGAAAAGCTTAATCTAATTTGGTTATTTTCGAAGTGAAAACTTCTTTAGGCATGTTGAGCACTTTTTGAGTGAACAAAAAGCGTGAAACCCGCGTCATCATCACCGCAACTTAGTTTCCACTTCTATTGGCAGTCCCCAAAGACTGTCCCGCATGTTTTTCTTGTTTTGAGAGCACCTGATGCCTATGGAACAGTCAACCTTCACACAAATACCGACCACCTGTTAGGAAAATCTTTTCATTTCGTGAGAGGTAAAGCAGTCTTAATACCTCGACATGCCTGTCGCGGTGGTTGACAAGCGGTAAATAACGGTATTTTAGTCAAATGGAGTTATTTACAGCTTTAGCGGTCGGCTGACGTAGTGGGCCATTGGCTTCAGCGTTATGAGGTGTGGGTTCGATTCTTGAAATAGGAATATGCACTATTTTTGTAGCTTGGATATTCCAGGTTAAGGTGATTTGCATGTCTATAAATACAGCAGGAAAAATTACGATCATCATCAGTATGTCAATATATAGCCTAGCAGTAACACACGACACGGTTGACGGTTTGACGTCACGGTTGGCGCAGTGGTTGAGCGATTGACTGCTGCGTTACGTGTCGAGGGTTCGATCCCCGCACGGAACAAATATTTGTATGACCTGCAAGTAGTTGTTTCGGGTATGGCTGTTTGTGTATGTGAGTTTAAATGTTTGTAAACGCACCCACGATACAGGAGGAATTACTAGTGTGAGGCAAAGTAATTAAAAAAAAAAATCTAATGAAAATTTCCATTTTCACCTCGATTAGCAGGCGGATTGGTGAATAACATATTACTGTATTTTCCTACAAAAAATCTCTCATTTACTTTTTACAGCACATACATATTGTCACTCATATGGGTAGATCGATAGATATACAGGATGGCAGGGAAATCCACGCACAACCTGATAAAATGGATTTGTATCGGTATCTACATCGCTACATGCGAACTACATATCATACTGACGTCACGCAAAAACCTGCATCGCGCAAGCAGAGTTTACCGTGCAACAAGCATATGTACAACGCTCCGACATCAATCGTCGGGCAGTGGCCCACCAAACACGTATGAGTGAACTTTACACCCTGTTCCTCGTACCTCTATCGATTCATTAGGTACATGATTCTGAAGCCCCGCGCGTTGTAATTATTTGTCGGTGTTTTAATTAGCTCTACCATACATTTTGACCGCGTAGGTATTGCACTTTTCTATAAAACTCTATGTTTGATGGTCTAGAATAATGTACTGAATTTATGGTTTCAGTTTGCACGTTGATATCCTTTTTTTTTGCTTTTTTTTTTTGAGGTTGGGAAATCATTAAAGTCTGACACGCCCTCCCGCTCTGGGCAGAGCGGGAGGGCGTGTCAGACTCTTATTGACTAAAACCCACCCGTGTTCCTTCAGTTGCCTGTGCCAGGGGCCACGGTATCCCTCTCGGACTTTCCCGCAACCCTAGCAGGCATCGGCCCTAGCGGACCCCGTCATTGGTGCTGACATCTCTTTGAGGCGCGCGTGGAACACAACGCGCCGTCGACCCGGGCCTAGTCCTTATCGAACGGCGAGCTGCCCATTGCTCGCCGTTCGCAAGCCCGTGCCTACGGTGGCCGGGAATCAGCTTGCGACTCCCGACGCCCAGGGCGTCTCCTGCGGGCGTCGATATCCTGTATAAAATAGTCTTTTTTATGTACACCATATAAATTACAGATAGGTATATAAGTATACATTTTACTTCATTTATATATCTGTACATATATGGTTTATCTATTACACATGTCAGCAATACCTAATTACTAAGTGACAAGCCATCACATTAGCACACTCGATTGGAGCTTCCTAACGTTGTCTTTACGTGTCATTGGCTCGATTAGATCAGCCCAACTTCTGCTTCGCTACACAATTCCTTACTAATTGAGTAATTAGCGGTTAAGTAGGTGTTGAGAGGACAGGTTAGGTCATTCTTGTGACGTAATTATACAAACTTCATATTATTTTTATTTTATTTCTTCAAGATAACAAACAATTAAGCAATAATGCTTAATATTTAGGTACCTACAGATATTTTATAAAACACTTAAGTAATCACGCAACCAGCATCGTTTTCCAACAATTAATCCAACAGTGAAAATTGTTTGAACAAGGTCCTAACAAACTTAGCAAACATTATTGTCTATCATAAATTAGTCTTGTGAAATAACGTGTGACAAACTAGATGTGAATATAACAACTGAGACTAGGTGATATTGGAGAGGGATTTTTTCTACTATTTTTAAACTACGCGAGTGATAACGCAAGTATGTCAATATCACCAAATTATCGTTGAAACTTCTCATTATTCGACGTGATGGAACTCGTTCTCCTGCGTTTAATTAACGTTTCGTCGTGTGAATCGAAGAATATTATAAATGCGAAAGCAACTCTGTCTGTCTGTCTGGCTGTTATTGTTTCCCGCCAAACTACTGAACCGATCGTTATGATTAGATAGGTAGGTAGCTTGAGACCAGGAGAAGGACGTAGGCTACATCTAACCCTTGATATTTTGTAAAAAAAAAAATGTAGATACACGCAGACGAAGTAGAGGGAAACAGCCCTCGACCGGGATGGGAGTGGATGACAAGCCCATGACCGCGAGTGGCGAGTTACTGATCAGTAAAAATAAAGTCACGAGCTCCAGGGTGGCCAGAAAGCAGGTAAAAAGCCCATGGACGATAAGAAAGCGGACAAAATGCGGGGACCTGTGACAAACTTGCCTCATCAGAAAAACGTCCCAGATTGGCTCATATGCTTGGTTTTCCTCTTGTCCTTGCAAAGCTCAACTACTGCGCCAGCTTTATCTTTTTAGTAGGTAAGATAAGTTAAAAGTCCACGTAAGTGCGTGCTCCAACTAATATGACAATTAGTGCTCCAGATATTGCCATTTAATTCCCTACCCAAAACAACATTACATTATACCACAACCAACACGGGAGCCCCAAAATTGGCTCGGCAACATAAATGCACTGAAAATCACGTAACAAGCCGTCTATGTGCAATATCAAAATTTATACGACAATGAAGGAAGAGGCTGCACCCGACCAGAGCATTATGACCACAAAACTAATCAAGGCAACTAAATTGAATTTAATATTGCAAGCGCCCGCGCGCCGCCATCGTCGTGTCGTCGCCGACCCGCGCCCAGAGACCTGCGACATGCCAGACTGCCAGTAGATCATGATTTATAGCACCCCTGATATAATGATCGTGTTTCTAATTTGGTCCGTATTTGAATCGACTGTACCTGCGGCTTTTCCATTTAAATGTCTGCAGGGTGACGTGATTGGATTTTGTATTTAATTTTGAATGGGCAGATTGTGATAGCCTTTTGTTATTTTGTTGTTCTAATTTTAAATCTGGCCAAGCTTTTGTTATTTAACATATCAGAATAACTTATAACTGTTGTTTTAAAATAGCTACCATGTTTATATTTCCACCTACAGACTTTATATCCAATCACATTTAACGTCATGTAGAAGCTGAAACCACATCAAAGTGCCAATTTACCCATTTCCGACATAACTCTGTTAAAACTACGGGCATTTTTTTGCGTGTGACCGAAAATGGCAGCATTGCCAGTCATTCTGACACTTGGGTACTATCGGTTCACCTCGGGTTTCATCATGACACCGGGTGACCTCAGACCGACGGCGATCGTGCACTGTGGCATATCTCATCAACTTTACTACTGTGAAAGGAATTTTTTATTCTCTTTGAAATATAACTGGGAATGTATTCGAAATAAAACGATACTTTTCTTATAAAACTTCAAAAGATTCGTCTTCGTACAAAGGTTTCAGGTCAAAAATATTTTAATTGCATGTTTTGATTTCATAAACTTTAGAGGAAGTGGTTTTTTTTTCAGGGCTCCTTTACTGTTTCTTTTCTAAATTTATGTTAGTCATAAAATTACTAGAACAATTGACTAACTAATCGGTTTAGAAAGAAACAAATAAAAATACAACTTTCTTTGCAAAGGTAATAGGAGGCATATCCATGGGTACGTCCACAGATGAGCCACATAACTAAATATTACTCATAATAAATCATGGGACCCCATAAATGTCCATTACTGTACAGCCGCGGGCAGCTCGGTTACGTCTCGTGTATCCTTTGCTTATTTTGGGCATACCTATATATCCACAATACTGGATAATAATCATCCTTGTTCAAATAAGTTTAGTTCATAATATTATGGTAAGGTAAAGATCCCATCGTCAATGGAGTGATGGCTAGTTGTACATAGTGCCACTTACAAATTGAGTGGTTTAATTTGATTATTTGAATGTGGGGGCTCGTGGCTAAGTAATATCAGCCGCACGAGTCGATCGATCAGGTTAAGCTACGCTTGCCGCGGTCGGTCCGTGGACGGGTGATCTTTACATACCCAGATCTCTCCATGCCTCGGAAAGTACGTTAAACCGTTGTTCCCGGCTATCATTCGTGGATCTTTGACAGTCGTTACCGGTAGTCAGACGCCAGAAAGTCTGACAACCAGTCTTACTAAGGGGTATTGTGTTACCCAGTCACTAGGTTGTGGAGGTCATAGAGGTGGAGGCAGTCGCTCCATGTAAAATACTGGTATTCAGCTGCATCAGGTTAGACTGGAAGCCGACCCCAACAGATTTGGGAAAACAGGATAGGCAGATGATGAATTTGATTATTTTAACTCTAAGGCCGCGCGCTCTTTGGACGCGAATTTGTATCGTACGTTAACGTATGATGGTGGTCGTACGAACTGAGTGCTCACACTGAATACATATTTTTCCGTCATTTCTCCGTCAAATAAGTAGTGTTCCGATGATATCGCATTCGTGAAGTCCTCTTTGGAGCGCGATGAATAATCTGTATCTTCGAGATAATAATTCTCTTACAGCTCGGAGAATGCGGCGGCGTCGCCGCTGTCGTAGAATCGAATAGTGCTTGAAATATTTTTAAAAAGACATGAATTCGGTGTATTTTATCACGTAAGTGATAAATTGAATTGTTTTGTCCCACAAACATAATATCTATGTCCGTACCTAAACCAAATGAAAAAAAAAAATCTACATCCATTTCCAATTTTCAACTCACGAAAGTGTTTTAAAATCCCAACAAGATAGGATTGTTTTCGGACGTCGGCATCAGAACTACACGTACGTATACGTACGACTAACTCGCACTCAGTCTGCGCACTCCCTTAGTACTTGGAAGGTCGGAATCGTTCATGCGTTTTCGTACGTGTTCGCACTAGTAAAATTCGTACGAAAACGCGTCCAAAGTGCGCGCGGCCTAAATCATTATTTTAAATCTCCTAAAAGATGTTTATCATTTGAGAAGTGTGGTTAGTTTTATAGGTAACCTCAATTTTCGTAGATTGTGTTTCAAATATAATTTAAAGACATTATTCAAACAATAATTGTTGGAGAAATTTATGAGACAAAAAGTTGATATTAAAGTAAGCTAGTACGAAGTTGAAGTTGTTGAGTTGATATAGAGTTGACCTGCAAAATACAGGTAAATGTGATACTAATTCCCTTTAAAGGGTTAATATCTTTGGAATTTAATCTGAACAGATTCGATTACAATTTCTTCAAACAATTTTGGAACAGGGTGTAGGTACTTACTCACAAGATGACCTCCAATTTCGAAATATTAAATGAATTGTACCTGCCTTAAATTATATTAAAATACTAAATTGTTTTACAAGATTAGCGACGCAAGTCAGGGTAGGTATACGTGCGTAGGAACAGCTAAACCCAACCACCCACTGACTTAATAAAAACGCGAAGCGCGATTTTTTCCTGCCTTCAACAGAGTGTTCGAACGAGCGTTAAAAATCACGGAGATCATTCTCTGATTATTATGGTAGTATGTGGACCAAAGGACATCGTCGAAAATGGCCCCAGGACTTACAAATATCTGACGTACATAATAATTCTAAATATATTTTATTAAACTAATTGTGAATATTTGTATATAACGGACATTCTGCGTTCCTTAATGAACAAAATTAAAAGAGCTGTAACGATTTACGACATCACATCAAAAAAGCTGCCATCTTTGACAATTAGATTTGACATGACAATTAGTGATGCCCAATCTTTCATTTCACACATCGAGAGCGAGATTACTTGAGTTGACCACCTGCTAACGGATGTCATACGCATCTGTAGGTACCTACGTACTTTCCCTTTCAACCTTCTTCGCTCTAGGGTATGGCGCTTCAGTAGTGACTTGTGTGACGTTTTATTGGTACCATACCTTAGATGTGAAAATAATCCAACAACAAAACCTATTTTCATATCCCAATCCATGCATCATAATTAATTAATTATCTTTTTCTATACAATTGCTATACATAAGGTCATTTGTGCACTACTTCATATTATTCGATTCATATTCATGTTTTCTTTACGAACAGCATAAAAGCGGATCAGAAATTCACGAATGGGCGCTGTGCACTCACTTGTAGTCGATTCGTATTCGGGATTCGTTATGGGGAATTTTTCATCATCTGTTTTAAAAACACGAATACGAATCGAATACGATTGTCCACGTACACCGACCCGAGATTCGAGTATTCACTAAAAACATTTCGTAGGCAGAGATCGCGTTCATAATATTGTGTGCAGCATTTCGCTCTCACTCATAATTATGTATAAGGTTCGTATTCGTGAAAAACATGAATACGAATCGAATACGACTGAGTGAACAAAACGCCCAATACTAAGCACGATGGCTACTTCAATCCGCAAAAATGACTCGATGTGAGAAATTTACGAATATAACAACGAAAACGAAGCAGTGCACAAACTACCATACATTTATTATGAAGGCTATTTCGCGTTATATTTTATCGAATCACGAATAAGAACATAATACGAGGTAATGCACAAACGCCCCTAGTAAGATGCATTGTAATATTTCAAATAGAATTACACGCTGAGTACTGAACGATATCGATTTTGTTCAAAATATATCGATACGGATCTAATGTATGGGCAACCCTAATCCTTGTCATGTCATGTCAATCAACTCAACTGTCAAGATATTGCACTAGCTCGCATTTCTTCGTGATTACATTGTGTAGTGTATTCAATTTGCTTTATTTCACACCACACAAGATAGGTAAGGTTTCACTGGATCTCTGAGCTTAACTAGCCCCATACAGGCAATAGAAATTACATTAGTGACAGGCATTTACTAGTATGTATAACGAAGTATTGAAAGAATGGTTTCTTACTAAATATAACCATAAAATCTTTGTTTTCTTTTTAAATAAATGCTTTCTGCAACTTGTCCGTCATCAAACTTTGCCTTGATTGGCATATCCTTGTAATTTAGAACAAGCAAAGCAATTTTCCTTCGCTGTTGGTTCTGGGGCGAACGATGGATGGATTCAGAACAATCTCCTTTGGAAATGTTTTACGCAAGTGCAAGATGGCCAGATTCACTATGCTAAGGTGCTTAGGTGCTCTTCGCTAGCACGAGAATGGGGAAATGGATGGAGACCATTTTCTAATGCCATAATACTAGGAGACAGTGGCTATGGTTTAACAAAGTGGCTAATGACACCTGAAATTCAGGTAAAAATACCCAGAACGTTAGCACTGGAAAGATAATAATAAAAGAACAAATACCATGTCTCAATCATTTAAGAGTAAAGCCAATTATTTTTAGCAAAATTATATTATCCAGCATGGTTTGCATATTATTGAAAAAAGTTTAGGATCGCAGCATTATACATACATACATTATACATATTCTTAATAACTCAAAATCTACTTACGATATGGTCCTTTTTCTAAAGTTTTGCTATGTTTGGTAACGTAGTTACGAGTAATTCCAGTCTTTGATAAAGATGCTCAAAGATTTCAATGTTCCGCAATGTCAATCCACTTATTTATTTTCATATCGTGAGTTAGTTTTTTGCTAAACCGACCGAATAAAACATCTTTATTCTCATATATTAGAGACAGAATCGTAATTTTGTTATTGTGCTCCATAACTAACGTTATGAATCAAACAAATAGAAAAGTACTCTGTAAACTTATATTATTATTTGTGCTTATATTTATATATGTAGGATCAGGAGTGCCGAGCGGTATCTCGTCAGGGTTTAGAGTTCCCATTTTATTAGGAAAAATAAGACTGTATAAACAATCACAAGGTTTTTATTTTTAGTACTTGGTACACAGGTAAACCGACAGTTTTGTCGGGAGCAAGGGCTCTTTATTGAGTCGAATCCGAAGATCGACTGACTTGTAGACAGAGTGCACGCTATTTTATAGAACGATGCCCCCACCTTGTAATCCCTCCACGACAACTCTGTCCGATGACGCACGGAAGTACGTCACGTGTTTACTTGGTACAAAACACTATAATGCGCTAAATCTAATAAGACTTACATTATAAAGCAATCAAATAATACAAGAATAATTTATTGTTGTAAATAAACAATGATGATATAACAAAGTAAATCATTTTAAAATCAAAGTAACAGGTCATCAAATGTTTTAAACAAAACCATCGGTTACAATTATCGAAATAAGTTGCCAAAATCAATTACTGCGTACCGAGTACCCAATAAATTATGTTTCGATTTACTAGACAATAATTGATAGTGAAAATCATTTAAATTAATAATAAGAAAAACAAATCATAACAAATTGTGTTAACTACCCACAATTGTAATTGAAAACCAACTCCGACATATATAATTAGGTATAATTATTATATGTATTTATAGACTAAATAAGTTTATAGGTACGTGTCTATATATTTAATACTATTTAATCCTAAAATATCATTATAAATTGCACCTACCACTGCTTGTCTCTGCATCACCCAAAGGTTGACTGGTAGTAAATGCCTATGGCATTAAGTCCGCCTCTGTACATTTGTGTGCTTAAAGTGTTAAATAAATAAATAAATAATTATGTAATTTGTAACATACAATTACAAATTTGTAGATACAATATTGTCATAGAAATCTACAGAGGTTTTCTGCATATGTACACGTTTGTTAAACAGCATTTATAATGGTAATATTTTATAATGTTTTTACTTGTAAAATTCTTACATAACTGTGAGATTTATTATACAGCACTTGTCATTACAACTTTACAAATATGTCACTTATTTACAAAATTGTCGGATTGTAACGTTTATTAAACAGGGCCCATGACTTCGTATGTCGCACTCATTCTACAATCAACACCTAGCGTTGAAAATCAAAAACAGCGCGACAATAAATCGCGGCGGAGAAAAATCGCGGCCACGTGAACAGAAGTACCGCTTTCTATTTGTTCTGTCCCTAGCACGGCACGCGTTTTTATTCCACCGCGATTTTTAACGTCCGTGCGAACATGGGTAAAATGTTAATATCCACAACATGAACAAAAATATTTTTTCACAAACTATAGTTACGTGCAAAGCAGTAAACGCAAGCGTGGAACGTTCGCAATTTTCTAGAACGACCCTGTACGTAAATACTGCTAATTAATTTACATTTGTGTTGCCAACAAATTTAATTTTTACCCGCCAGAATACATTTTTAGGTTTCGCTCGTCAAGAATTTGGCAAAATGTCGAGTTTGCGTTTCGGTGAGCTGTTCGTCGGCTTGTGGACGAAAATTGCGTAATTAATGCCCCCAATCTGAGTTACTTTGGGTGGGTTTGTGAAATAATAACACATTTCGAACTGACTTAAAAAAAAACGAATAGAGTTCTCAAAGTAGTTCTAAGCTCAGAGTTATTGTAACGATTTTGCTGGCGTCTCAAAAAGAAAATCATTGAAAGAATGTCTAACATTATATTTCTAATTGTGAAGTTATTCTTTTCATCCTTAATAAGTCTCGTAGTTCTATAAAAAAAATATTAAAACCTTGAATTGAAAACATAGCCGCACTACACCAATAAGCACTCCAACAATTCTATTCACAAGACAATACAAAAACACATAATTCGATTTCGAAATTATAAACAAAAGTTTTCAAGCATAATCAATTGTTCTCCATTCCGCCAATCGCGAGCTCGCATTTTACAGAAGTGAGACGTTGCTTGCATTCTAAATGCAAGACAGGATCGCAATTAAACTATCTGAATACGGAATGAATGAGCTTGCGAACGGGACGGCGTACTTAGAGCGTATTGTTTTGACTACGCTGCTGTGGTTCGTAGCGTACGACGTATCTCGCGGATACTCTGGAGAAATTGAGTTTTTTAGAATTGAGCTAGTCAGGGATGGTTGTGAGTTTGCTTAGGAGAATGAAACAGTTTTATTTTGTAAGAATTTTGTACACTACATGATGTGTTTTTTTGATATAGTTTGATGAACAAAACAAAGCATAACTGCCGAAATGAAACAAAGGTGATGCTATGTTAGGTATGTAAAGTTTTATGAATGAATTAGAGACTCGACTGTGCTTGTACACAAATTTTTCAATTGTTTGAAAAGAAGAGAGTGCTCATTAAAAATATCATGACAGTAATAATGAATCGCTTAAATGTCAGCCACAGTTCAAACGCTATATATACTACTTACGAGTATATATTACTATTAATTGACTACCTATTGTAACAAAGGTATTTAGTATCAATAAAGTTATGACCGTAGTACAGGTTCTACCTAGTTCGGGACCTGAAGACCTTGTGTGGATGTTGTCTCATATTATTATTACTTATTATTTATTATTTTTTTTATATATGTTCTGTTCGACGTAACGTGCTCCAGCATTCGCACGTATTAGTCGCATATCTTTTGTAAAATGAAATGATAGAAATTGTACAATTTCGAATATCCCATTCGACATCGTCAGGGAATCCGACGGCAGTTCAGAATCAGCATTCAAAACATGCACTTAATTAAAGAATGAACAATTTTTGAAGACCGTATGCATATTTTCAATATCAATTTCGTCGGATGAATAATTGAAAATTTAAGCAATTAATAATGTCTTTTGTTGTAACATTGGCTTATTTTGACATTTCACGTGATGTCATCTGGCGATTTATTAATCCTCTTAAAGTCAACACTGTGTGATTCGTCACGATCGGATTTAATCAAGCAATGTAATTCGTGAGTGAAATATCTGATCGCCTATTTATTTCACTTCCAAGTAGGAATGTAGGAATACTGTATACTCTGTCCTAAATACTTATAAAAATCGATAAAACTGTATGTGCTGCGTTTTTCAACTGGGTAATATAGCTGTCAACTTTCTAGCAGCAGTTTTTAATCCTTGGCGAGATGAGAAAAAAACATAGGTAGTCATGGAGCAACATATTAAATTGAAAAAAACATTTATAAAAATATTAACACCATACTATGTAAAACTACATTCTTACCAATAAATACCTACTTAAATTATATTTTTAGAAAAAAAAAATACGACAAAAAACAAAACATGTGACATGGCAGTGGTAGATACATTAATTATATCGTAAAAACAAATGGACTAGTATCATTAACAAGGAAGAAAACAGAGTAATAAGTTACGGAATGAACGCCAACGACCACGTGACCGCGTTACCTAGCTCGTCGGTGACGCGAGCCCATAAGATTTCCCCCTACCAAAAATCGCTCAACGCACCAAAGAAGTTTTCACTTCTGAAAGATTTTATTTTCTACTTCCACAATGTATCCGAACCGAATTGAATATGTATACAGTAATATCCATACAAATTATATTTATTAGCTCTTCTCATGTTTACTGCACAATATCGAATATCAAAGTCTTGTATACTTTTGGGATGTCAAGGAAACTTCCTCCGCGGAAGTTAACCGAACTCAGGGGCAATGGAACGTTGCAATATCTCCGTATTAATATTAACTTATAGGTTTAGTGAGGTGACATCAGCTGTCACGCCGCATTAGGGATGGGCGTTTATATCGATAATTAAATGGTGAGTCGCCCTTTATTAAGGTCCGTGTTATAGAATGATACTGATGGTTTGATCTCTACTCAAATACAGAATGACAGTGGAAGATTAAGTACGTACAAATATAGGACCTACCCAAAACATGGTTATTCTTGACTAGCTTGTGCATGAAGTTTCTCGTTTTAACATAAAACATATCCTTTTGATATGCGGCTATAGTGTAGCTTTCTACAGGGTTATTGGTAAAACACCATCAACATCTTAAGGGTTCATTGTACTCATCATTATGAACAACTTTTACTATGGGACCAAAGATGAAATCGCGAAAAAATAATCAGCTGTTCCCTACATATATGTTTGCAGAACTCGTCAAAATGTGAACCAACTGATTTTTTTTTCGCGAGCACTTGATTTTTTTAAAGGGTTGATGGTGTTTTACCAATAACCCTGTCTAAGTGATAGAATTTTCGGAATGGTATCAGTATTTCCGAAGATTAATTAACCCCCTACATAGAAATTCACAAAATTTACCTCTTTATAAGTTAATAGACGTTGAAAGATTCTCAGTACCAAATGCTTTGACAATGAAATAGACAGTTCCAACAGCGCTGTGCGCTCGAAAAGGACAAATAATACAAGGCTATCAACGGCCCATTATCCAACAATTATATAATACTCTCTCTAAATAAACGTTAAAGCGCGGATAAACAGAAAATAATGCTTTTAATTATCGAAGTCTCGCGTCAACAACACGTTCCTCGCTCCGTTTCTCTCGAAGTCATTTATAAAAGACCAACACAAGCGCTCCGATTACTCCAACAACGAAGTCGAACTTCCTTAATTTGTACTCAAGTGTACTTATAATAAAGTCAAGTGTGAAAGTCGGAAAGAAATTTGATTCAGGCCAAGCAATTATGAAGCTTATATGGTAGAGAATTTGGTCTCAATTGGAATTGGCGTAGATGTCGTAGGCCCGTGAGGTGGGCCCCACATTATGGATATACAAAGGAGGTTTTGATGCCAGTTAATTAGTACTACCCAGCGTGGCGCGAATGTTTGGCTGCTAACGTTTCCTATATTTTCAACAAAAATAAACATTGTTGTTGTGTTGGGACTGAAAGTTCTCATTCTATTAATTCAGTGATCAGTCATGTAAAATGTCTGTGTGTTTTAGTTAGTTAATAAAATAAGATTACGTACGAGTGCGTTCATTTTCTTTTAGCTTAATTTTTACTCTTCTTTTGAACAGCACAAATATTATCGTTGGCCTTTCTTTTTTTCAACAGGATTCTTTACACCGTAACGTAACGGTCTCGATCCCCTCAATGTGACGTTATCAGTCTACAGGTGAATACTCCCGTCAATGCACGTGATATATTGTGATCCCTAAATTTTCTTCGTCTTCCTTATTTAGATTCTTCAAGAAATAGGTTGACTTTTATCCAGGTAGATATATTATTTAAAAAGTATTGTGGTTTAATATTTAATTTTGTAAGAGTTATAAAAGAGTTTCCTATGGTATAAGTAATATTAAAAGTTTCTGTTAGTTGCAATGTTTAAGAGCGTTTATACCTTATGAGTGGCAACGTCGCAATTTAGTGTCATATTTCGTGGTTTTCAATTTTTATCATTTAATCGGAGCTATATTTTAAAAATCTGTTTAATTAACTTTTTAGAATTACGTGAAAGTGTTTAAAAAGTAAGTAACCGTAATGCTTACAGTTATTTTACAATGAAAATAACGCCCTGCAAGTTTCCAATGTATTATTTGCATATAAATAGAACTGTAAACGCAACGATTTCTTACCTTTTACACAGTTTTCACATAATTCTAAAAAGTTAATTAAACAGATTTTCAAAATATAGCCCCGATTAAATGATAAAAATTGAAAACCACGAAATATGACACTAAATGACGACGTTGCCACTCATAAGGCATAAGCGCTCTTAATATTCATTAACTTGCTAAGTTGCTACTACAATTGTGAAGTAATTTATCCTAACCAGTAACTGTTCCATTTTTATGTTTTATTTTTTATATATCTACGCTAAATACCTAATAGCAGCCGCATGGGTCGATTTTCAGAGTTAAGCAACTCTTGCCGTTGTCGACCCATGGATTGTTGACCGTCCATAAAATACCGAGACCCCACCGTGCCTCGGAAAGCATGTTAAGCAAAAGTTCCCGGCTGTCATTCGTACATCCTTGGCAGTCGTTACTGGTAGTCAGAAGCCCGATAGTCTGACCACCAGTCTTACCAAGGGGTATCTTGCTACCCGGTACCTGGGTTGTGTAGGTCAGATAGGCACTCGCTCCATGTACAATACTGGTATTTTTATCTATTAGACTGGAAGCTGACTCCAACACAGTGGGGAAAAGGCTAGGCAGAGATATATATATATATATATAAAATAGTGCTTTTAGTATTATATATATATATAATACTAAAAGCACTATTTTTGGAACAAGTACAAAGTTTTTCATTAAATAAGATCAAATCAAAATATTTTATTTCACATAAACCTACATGGGCACTTATGAAACGTCAGAAGCTAGATGCATGGTTCCAATTTGTCGTTTCCTATGGAGTAGTGCTGGCCAGAAACTTCACGGTTACTATTTTAAAAATAATTGGCTTTTACAAGTTACAGTGTTAATAGGTATGGGAGTACAGGGCCTGTCAAGAAGCAGCAGGTACTTAACAAGATAAAAATGGTCTACAAATCTACAGTATGCAAATAAGGCCTATAACGACCTCACGTTAAAAAAAAAACTATAGAAAAGATAAATATAAAATAATCTATATAAAAGATAAATATAACAACAACAAAAAAAAACCTGTTTAAACCAAATGACATGATTGTCATTACAACTGTAACAAATCTGAATTAATATCCTGTCTACAAAAGAAAAAAAAATTAAGATCATATTAAGATTTTTTGAAGAAAAAATTTTATCTGTAGACATATAATGTTAAATAATGAGAAGATTATGTCAAAGACGTATGTAAAAAATAAAAATAAACATCATAATTTGGGAGCAGTTAATAGACATTTACATAGTGATGCCGTTAAGGAGGTACCAGGGAAGCCACAAGTGCAGAAGGAAATTATTGCCAAACTTCCTTGTCTTCAAAGTAGTCTCTTATCTTATAATATGCTTTTTTGATAAGTATTCGTTTGATGTGGGTTTTGAACTTTCCATCGCTAAGTTCTGTAACCGACTTTGGCAACTTGTTATAAAAGCGGATACTGTTTATAAGAAATGACTTGATTGTTTTAGTTCATCTAAATTCGGGTATAACAATTTCATTTTACTAAGTGTATTTATATTATGAAAATCGCTTCTTATTTTGAAATTATTCCATATAAGTTTCCTTATATCTATTTCTACTACCAAACAGTAGGGTTTCAGTTTGAAGGGTGTTAGTGATTACAGGCGCGTGACATATCAACTTTGTCTCTAAGGGTGGCAATCCAATACATCGGAAAACTCCTCGGTATCCCAGATGTTAATAAACGGCAGTCATTTCTTCCCATCGGGTGTGCTGTCAGGCCCTTTGTCAAGCTATAGGTAACAAGGAAAACAAACCGTTATGTCATCCCTTGTATCATACTTAAACACGAATACCTACATCTTATAATATAACACGGCAAAATAAAATGTTTCAGAAACTGTACGGAAAATTAAAAGTGATTTAAAGTACGAAACAAGAAAATATTTCAGAAAGAAATCAAGACAAGACAAGACTTAGGTCCAGTACAAAAATGGTCAAGGTGAAGCTGTGATCGCATGCCATTATAATTGTGTAGGTGGTCTCACATGGCACCCAAATTGCATCATGCAACCACGGATGTACTAACGAGCAAGTTCATATCTAAGCAGTTTTAGAACAAAATCCCGTGAACACGATGACCGCATCTGTTTTACGTTAGTTACTGTTAGCGCCCGAGCGCTACAGGGAAAAATAGTCCTAAAGGTGCATAGATATGAACTTCCTCGATAGTACAACGAAACGCTCGACAATTTATGGGGAATTCATATAGCCTATGACACCCGAACCATTATTACAAATCTATTGATACCTCATTCATCAAAATCGGTTCAGTAGTTTAGGCGCTACGGTGCAACACACGTAAATACAAATATACTACACACTTCCATACTTACATACATCCATAGACTGCTAAAATGATATCCCTTCCTTTTGGCTTTACCGTATAGTCGGGTAATTTTATTAGGGTAAAGCTCTAGGTTTATCATATTCTTCATCACCATCGGCAGCCTGGTTCTACCCACTGTTGGGTATAAGCCTCCTCCTGCGGAACCCCTCATCACTTTCGGAGTTATTCACATTAAACTCGTGATATTTTAAATTAAATATGACTTGTGTCTCTCAATCACTTGTGTAGGTACATACTTATTACTTCGCCGACCCCTCTTGTTTTCACATTCTCGCATAAGTATAACTACTCAAGATTTTTTTAAAGAAAACCTTCTCAATAGTCTACAATCAGTCCCCAAAAGCTCTATAAACTGTACAGAAACCTTTCGATAAGCCCATCATTAGAATTCCGCAGTAGCAGACGATAGCACCACCCGATATTAGCACCTACGTATAACACATTTAACCCTTTCTCAGCGACGGGGGTCGGGCGAGCCAAATTAGATTCAGTGAGTTATATACAACCTTATTGGCTTCGACTACCTTGGACCGGGTTGATTAATGCCTCTATAGTTCCGTTATATCGTTATCTCTTATAGATATGCGCACTATGATTATTTAAGTCCGACGGTGTTATTAATGTTGGATGGTTTGGGTTTGATATTTTGGCGGTAGCGTAGTGGACCATTTATTTTAAAGGTAGCGTTTTTTGAAGCTTCGAGATTTAGTGCGTAGTTAAATGATTCCGCCAAAATTTCGTAATAATAATTAGGTTATCTGCGAAATTAATAAAGTTCGACCAACGTTTTATCACCAATACCTACCTAATTTATGAATGATTAAACACAACACTTAGCAAAACATCACGATTGTAATCTCTGAAGTGTAGGCAGGTGCGTATGTGCCCTGAATCACACCAACATTTCGCTAGTTATGTTTAAGACGGTCTAATAATTGATTCAGAAACTGTGATTTTTTTTAATTAAGTTTTAGGAGAACTCCCTGTGGGGTTTACAATTAGCCCTGCATGGAACGCCATTCCCTGTACACATTCCCTCTCAGCATAACAAGTTAGCAAATATCAATTGATTAGTAGCATTATTATTATTATAATGAACAGATTCTAATCTGCTGAGTTAATTAAAAGAGATTTTGCAGCATGGCCAGATTTGGTTAAAAAAAAGAAAATAATGTATCCTAATATATGTATCCTAATAATATAAAATACAATTCCATTTACATAAAACTCGTGTCTAAGATTTCAGAGTACCAGGAACATTCAACTATTTCCCCAAAAAACTAAGAAAAGAATACGGAATCTGGCATTCGGGTAGTCGAGTCGTAAATGGGAAGTAAAAATGCGGTTAACATGCACTTTTCGAGTAGTTAGCATGACTGCACCCAAAACGGTGGTCGTATAACGCTCCGTTTAATTCAGTCCTTCCCGAGGTGTCTTTCTGAATTAGGTAGCAAAAAATTAGGAGTCACTGAGTACAACATGGGAGGCGGTTTCACGTCAAACTTCTATGGCAGGCAGTTGCTTTATTAGATTTAAATACAAAAAAAAAACTAATTAAATATTCGTGCATTGTCACGAGAACCAAACACGTATGCCAAATTCCAGCCCGATAGCTTCAGTGGAAGTGGGTGAAATATTGATTGCAATATTCCAGGACATACAGCTTTTATACAAAAAGCTTTTAATTAAAATTAAAAGCATGACGACTTTTTTGTTTTATTACTGTTTAAATCTACCAGTAGGTATATCTGGGTGTGAAGCGCTCATGGTCGAGTAATATCAGCCGCACGGGTCGATGGATCAGGTTAAGCTACACTTGCCGCGGTCAGTCCATGGATGGGTGACCATCTTTACATACCGAGACCCCTCCGTGCCTCGGAAAACACGATAAGCCGTTAGTCCCGCTTGTCATTCTTGTATCTTTGAAAGTCGTTACCGTTCATCAGAAGCCTGAAAGTCTGACAGCCAGTCTTTCCACGGGGGTATCTTATTACCCAGTTATTAGGTTGTGGAGGTCAGATAGGCAATCGCTCCATGTAAAATATTGGTATTCAGCTGCATCCGGTTAGACTGGAAGCCGATCCAACACAGCTGGGAAAATCCTAGGCAGATTGATTGCGGTATACTCGGGTATGATTTGAAAAAAAAATTCAAGACAAAATGCTTTAAGGGTAGTTATATATTTACTTTTAATAGTTAATTGTGATAATAGTATCACATAAGTGTTTTAAACCTAATTATATACCGTTGCTTAAAAGACTTTATCTACACCCATGATATGAATCCTCTAAAATAGTCTGAAACCATAGGGTGTTGTCGAATGTTGTAAGAACCTTATGAAAATTATAAGTTTTTTTTATATATTAGCTGTTGTAGTGAAACGCGCGTGCATGACAATGTTATTTTTTTTAAATTCATAAAGATACCACGAATTGAGTAGTGAGAATGTGTCTGTTTGATGAGTAAGGAAGGGATCGAGTTCGAGTTGCATAATGAAATTTAGTACAACATTATAACATTCGTTTGGATGATATTATGTTTACTATGACACTGGTTGTTTTAATGTTGGCAATAAGCTAACTGTTTCAGGAACTTTTATACAGGATTTATAGCATGGGTGTAGATAAAAGTACCTAATTATTTCATCATGTAGATATTAAACAACGTTAGTTCGTGTGTCAATGGCAATATTAGGTACCTACTTAAACAATGGTTATGCCTATTATCGGTCCATGTTAAGAAAGAAGCAAAGAAAGAAAATAAGAAAACCGCAATCAGAAAAATATGCATCAGCCAGATATGAAGAGCTAAAACTTGAAGAAGCTGCATTAGTAAAGCGTAGTACCTAGCGCAAATCACAAATACGTGCAACAGTGGATGACAATGACACGCAATAAACCAGCAAATAATTAATGACTAAAACGGAATACAAAAACCTATCAATAAGGAAAAACAATTTACAAGCGAACCCTAAAAAAACGGTTCTCCCATACTTAACACTTACCTAAAGAGCCCACTTTTAAATTTCCCCATTTTCTGCGTTTAAAAACGTACTTTCGAACCGTCAATTTATAACCCTCTCGATAAAGGAGCGATTCATTGCGGGCGCGGCAGCGGAAGCGTGCGGGGGTTACGCGGACTGGATTATTTCTTTGTAAATTCTGGTGTACAAAGTGTTTTTTGTTTTACATGTATGTAAATGGTTGTTTAAACAGGACGTTTAAACGTGAACTAGCCTCCCGTGATATTATTATTAAGGCTTCCTAAAAAGCATTGTATAGGTCAAATGTTTAAAAAAAATGATGCCCTCGTATGATGAAAAATGTCACTAGAAATATGTGAAACACGGTGACTCCTATCTCCGCTACGCTCCTTGGCTCGTCCAAGGCACAATACCCAACAAATGAAAAACTTTGTCTTAAAATCAACAAATGCTAATTTATTTATTTAATTCTGCCGTAGAAACACATCGCTTATATCAAATGTTTAATTAAACCGAATAATTGCCCTGAAAACGACTGAAGTATTCAACGGAGATCGTTTTCCACAAACAAGATCTTGACTGTAATCTGACGATGATTAATTAAATTATTTTACAAAATAACTGCTGTAATGTTTACCAAAAGGAGACGATTTCATGTCGTGTGATTCGCGTAAAGAGTATTGGGTGACACAACAAAATGAACATAGTATAGTAAGTACATACTATGTTCATTTAGTGTTGGTCTATTTGACGTATACTTTTTTTTTTTAACGTTGCCCCACACTAGGAATTTCTCCTGTATCGTGGGTGCGTTTACGAACATTTAAACTCACATACACAAACAGCCAGACCCGGAACAACTACTTGCAGGTCATACAAATATTTGTGCCGTGCGGGGATCGAACCGCGACACGTAACGCAGCAGTCAATCGCTTAACCACTGCGCCAACCGTGCCTGTTTTAAAAATAATTTAAAACAGAGGTGAAAGATGCATTGAAAATTGTTTGTTCGAGTATTGATAGAGACAGGTTAAGGTATTGTAGTACAAAAACAAAGGGATCAGCTAGTTTATTCTAAAACCAAACTCATATCACTTCACTTTTACTCTATTATTGCTTTCATGATTGACTGCAGCAGTAGCTAACTCTTCGCCTATTGCAAAGTTTTCACATGGTGTTTTAACAGCGCACCTATTTAGATCGGAAGCAACAGACAATCAAAAATCTTCTTCTTCGTGTCGGTGGCACGACAGTTTATCAAATTATGTTGACCCAAAACTTTGGCAAAGGTCACTTTAGCGTTTATCTTGGGGCACAGAGGGCAGGAGATGGAACTTAGTTTGTGACAAAACCTTAGATCCACACCCTGCTGCATCAAAAATGAGAATAACCATTAACAAATCACTTTTTAAAACCCATCAAAGACCCTGAACTTGTGAAACAAACCAATAACCATCCGCATAGGCAAGGGCTGGTAAATTAATGAAACAAATAAATAAATGTGCCCTACATATTTTACCCTCTGAAACTTTTGTATTTCGCACATAAATACATCAGGGGTGTCGTAACTTACCCTGGTCACACCCTAAAGGATTCTATTGTCGTTATTAAATGGAACAAATCGAGGGAACACTTTGGTATTTTTATATAGTTTGAACTATAATAAATGTTAACGTTTAATTTATTTGTTTGAACGTCAGTTCATTTGTTTACAAGAAAGTACTTGGATTGGTTTCTTCATTTTAAAATGTGGAGGAAAGTGTTTGTTCGTACTCTTTATTTTCCAATCAACATAACAACCATGAACATCCTTATCACTCCTTATATCCTCACACATTCACACACCCACACAATCACCCATACTACACATCTACTAACATTCGTCTCGCATACATAGCCTAGATGTGAATACACGGTGATTTTTAATTCACTGTTAACCTTTCGGGGCGTGAAAGTACTCATGATTATGCGCAACTTTAACTATGGGACCAACTCTGAAATGTCGAAAAAAATATCTGCTGTTTCATACGAAATGCAATATTTACCCGATGAAAATGTATGCAACAGATGTAATTTCTTTTTGCTATTTCGTAGTTGGTCTCATAATGAGAGTTCAAAATCAAAATCAAAAGTCATCTATTCAAATTAGGCTGAGAATCAGCACTTTTTGAACGTCAAAATCACATAAGACAGTCCCCCCAAAACGCCCACCCTTCACCACTTCCTAGTGCTTTAGCTGGGAAGAAGAAGTGGCGGAACAAACTCCCCAGCAGCACTGCTGTCTGTTCAGTTTGAAGAACTGGATTCTATACATATAGTAATAAGTAATTAACATTACGAAACACAAAAATATTAAAATTATTTGCCATATGTCAGCTAGCACACGCCAATATTTAAAACTATACTCAAGCAGAAATAAATAATAAAAACAAAAACGCAAACAGAACGTATTACATAATAGTTGTATATAATCATGAGTTATTTCGCCAACTGCAAGGTTAACAGTGAATTAAAAATCACCGTGTATATAAAATGTCGTATGCTTCCTTACTACATGGTATCAGCGCGCTTAGTACATAATTTATAAAATCCTGGTGTCCCGAAACACAGGCCACGAGCCTAGCTCAGGCATCAGTCTCCCACAATATATACTTACCTGAATTATGTATCATTGTTGAATCTGTCCAATGTAAAAATAATTTATGTTTTGTGGTAAGAAAATAAAGTTGATTGATTGAACATCACGCCTATACAGGTACACCTCTATCTAACCTATACTTACTTAGTACACCCTCATCCCGCCGCTGATGTTTCAGTCCCATGGAATAGGGAGCGAGCCTATTGCCATCAACCGGCACACATCCAGACTCTGGGCTGATATTGAGAAATTCCAAATGGAAACACACTTAGCCCGACCCGGAAATCAAACCCCAAACAAACCAATCCAGTTATTTCAATATCACCTTTATCCTTTGAAATTGTTATTTAATGTGAAAGAGTTCATTCAAAGCAATTCAAGTCAAGTTAGTATTAAAAATACGCATTTTGCTAAAAAGTATTCAAACAGCTTCGTTGTTCCGGTAAAATTATTAGACACACGAAACTAGTACAAATTGCCGCTAGAGCACAGATTAACGTAGAGCAAATCTAAGATCGAGGATAGGCCTTTTGCTGTTTTATTTAACGACCCATAGTTTCGTTATTCTAGGAAAACATTTGGGCGATTACCAGTTATACCATTTAACTATATTATTTATGTTGCCCGTAATAACAACTAGCTTAAAAAATATGCTGGCACCGCACTATGTTATAGTTAATTCAGTAATTACTAAGGCGTGGTCGACATGACAGATAGGTGGCCTAAAATACCACGTGCTCACTTGTGTCTGTCCAGGTGAATCCCTAGAGCCCAATGATCTGAGTGTGGCATGTGTGATGGGATAGTTAGTACTATTTATAGTAGTAGTACCTTCACGTTCAGGATCAAAGAATGACGTAGAACCATTAGTAAGTCATTGCAATATTACTCTTATCTCATTGTTCAAATCAATCACTGCCAAACCTAAAAATCAAACACTACATCGCACCTCGCATCATCACAAATTATTCCTTGTAAGTAAATAGTGTTTTTTTTTACTTTTATTTTTATTTTTTTATTATGTTTTAGATGAGTTCTTATTGCATAAAACTCGACACATGTAATTGTGAGAAGACACTGGCTTCTGTAACATGGATACTATACTTAGTGCAGGAGTCAGGGCCTCATTGCTGTGTCGAAAATTATTTATGCCAATAAAGAATTTTATTTGTTATAGTTTTTATTGGTTCATATAAAGCATAATATATATTAGAATGATTGCCGTGAGTTTGATAAAACTATCAGCAATCATTCTAATTTATAGCTTACATAACCGAGATAAGAGTTACATTGAAATGACTTACTAATAGTTTTACGTCGATCGTGAATGTCCTACTTTAATTTTGGTGGTCGCAACTATTGCAAGATGCTTGCGATGTGAAAAATGTTTACGTCATTCAGTAGGCATTACACTTTTTTAAACACTTAAATGATAACGGTAGCTTTTCCCTCTCCGCTGGGAATGAAAAGCAGCTCAAAAAGCAATTTATTTCGCTTTACCTTTTTACTCTTACTGTCAAAACGACCATGTCTACTTCAAAATTGAACTACTTCTAATGTCCTAGACTATATCTACATGGTGTAACCCGGTTTTTTGATGTTTTTTTTCTCAGTATATTACCTCTCAATTGACGGAATCGAGACCATTGGCATCAAACACAGGATAATGCCTGTGTTCACACGATTAACGTGGCCTACGGGTATAGACGGTGACGCTATTGTTACCTGGAGTGGCGAACTTCCCTCATTTACCGTTAGCCAGTTCAGTAAGGCTTTCTTCAATAACAGATGGCCACACCTCAAGGGTTAACCTCTAGGGCACGCCACGATAGCGGCGGTAAGACCCCTCTTTGAGGTGTGGCTAGAGAGGCGTCACGGCGTCCTCACCTACCGCCTGACGCAGGTCCTCACCGGACACGGATGTTTCGGGAGGTTCCTGCACATCATCAGGCGGGAGGAAACGCCCGGGTGTCACCACTGCGATGATCGCCCCGAGGACACGGTGGAGCATACGGTGGGGGCCTGCCCTGCATGGGCGGAGCACCGCCGTGTCCTCGTAGAGGCGATCGGCAGCGGCGGCGACCTCTCACGCCCGGCCCTGGTTCAAGCCATGGTCCGGGGCGAGGGGGAGTGGGAGGCAGTCGCCTCCTTCTGCGAAGCAGTCATGCTAGCGAAGGAGGTGGCGGGACGGGAGAGGGAGAGAGTCTCCCGTCCAAGCCGCCGCGGTGGACGCTCCGGGCGTCGGGAGCCGCGTGACGACTCCCGGCCACCGTAGGCGCGGGCCTGGGGGCGGTGAGTAATGGGTAGCTCACCGTCCGATCAGGATCAGGCCCGTGCTGGACGGCGCGTACGTGTTCCACGCGCGCCTCAAAGAGATGTCAGCATCGAAGAGGGGGCCCACTAGGGCCCAAGCCTGCCGGGAAAGCGGGATCATCCGAAAGGGGTACCGCTGACCCGGAACATAAAGGGCCAAGAAAGGAACACGGGTGGGTTTTAGTCAGTAAGAGTCTGACACTCCCTTCCGCTCCACCCAGAGCGGGAGGGGTAATTTGACGATTTCCCATCCTCAAAAAAAAAAAAAAAAAGGGTTAACCTCTAAATTGCCTACACCCGGATCAATTTCAAACCATCTGACCACGGGGCTACACCAAGGCATCACGTCTTTCCTCGCATTAGAGATATTAAAAAGAGCTAGCATAATCAGCCAGACCTGAAACAATATCCTCGTGTTAAAACTCACAACTGAGACCTAGGTTATAAAAACGAGAACTAAGAAAATGGTTCAATGCTCACAAGTTCAGGTTTGATTGGACTTATATAAAACCCATCGGGTTATTTGGACACAGTCTGATTATCCCAGAACTGCAGGTCCCTATCCCAAGACGTGCTCCTCGTTGTCACGCCATGAGGGGAAAAAACCTTTCACCCATTTTGACAGGACCACCTTGACGTCCTCTCGAGAACCCTCTTCCACAGACTAAATAGAATTCTCACCTAGAAGTCATTTCATATTTAATAAACATTGTTTATAAATAGAATGTGGGAAATTAGGTCCTTTTGTTTATTTATTTCAAATAACTAATAAACACGTATTTAGTTCGCATGACACAATTTCATAAAAACCATCACCCTACGAGCTTGAGCAGACCCACGAAAGGTGTCGCTACTAGTTGCTTTAATTATAGATTTTTGCAACGTCATAATGGATATTATAAGTTAAAGCCACTTTTCGTGTCTGTGTGACCGCGTTCGCGTTGCTCTTCTAAATAACGCAACGGATTTTCATGCGGATTTTAACACCATTCAGGGAATTTATTCCGGAAGGTTTATACGGTATTAAACTTACATTTTAATAAAGAAATCTCGATGTTTTGTCAAGTCGTACAAATGCGAAGCACGGGTCGCTAGTTACAAAGTTAATCATTTCAATTCATTTGACACCATAGCGCAGCGGGAGAGGTTCCAACATCTCCAGTGGAACTCACTGACCTACCCCTCTTTTGTTTTGGATAAGAAGTCGTCAAATAACTTCTCCCGCTCTGATTAGAGCGGGATGTCAGACTCTTACTGACTAAAACCCATCCGTGTTTTTTCAGTTGCTTGTGCCAGGGGCCACGGTAACCCTTTCTGACTTTCTTGCAACCCTGGAAACCCACTCGTTCCTAATCCCTTGTATCTGTAATATTTAGTAACGAAATATGTTTGCAAAGCTTAATTAATGATAATTAACAAAGTGATGTAGAGTATTAGTTGCAGAACGTAACGTTTTAATTAAATCTCACGTTTAACTGATATTTGACAAGCCGTTGCTACAATGTTGACATGCATACAGGAGCTTGTGTATTTACAGTGTAAACATACATATAGGCAATATTCAAACCTAGCTAGAGACTATAATCGTCTATGTATTCAAACAAAAATCACGTATGAGGTAAATCAGATATAGGTTTCTCGAATAATAAGCCCGTTAAAGGACGAACAGGATAGTTTACGTTACAATGGGAAAGAAAGAAAAATTATTTATTTTCGACACGCACAGGAAATACAAACAGTAAGAAAACTAAGTAAAAAAGGAGCATTTTAAACTAACAAAAATAACTTACTTACTTATTGTTATACTTAATTAACTTAGTATATATCTTATATATATATGTATTTATTGTATATGTAATTGGTACACCACTGACTACCTGCAGTATTGTCTCTACTTCTCAGTTTAATCCATCCAAATGTTGTCTGTAAAAGATCGCTTTTAGCGACAAGACCGCCCATTATGTCACCCTATGTAAAATTTCTACATTTATATCTGTAATTTTTTGGTGTACATCATAAATATGGTGCTGCTCAGCCCCTCTGTCAAAGCGTTACAAAAGCTACTGAACATAATATGTGAAGCGTACGCCAGTAAGCATGTGGTCTAAAGTATAATGTGAAGAAAACGGAGGTAATGGTATTTAGATACGATAACAGTCCTTTATCTACGCCTGATATATCTTAATAACACTAAACTTAAAGTTGTGAAAAGTTATAAATATTTGGGTCATATCGTAACGGATAAACTGCCAGACGTAAAGAGAGGCAAAGGAGAATGTTAGCCGCGAAAAGTAACATGCTTGCTCGGCGCGCGGCGTTTCGCTAAATGTACCAACCAACTTAAAGTCACTCTGTTTAATGCGTACTGACGGTCGTTGTACACCGGCCACCTCTGGTACAAGCACACGCAACGCGCATATAACACTTTGCGTGTACAATATAACAACTCATTTAGGTGCATATTTGGGCTAACCGTGGCGGTGTAGTGCCGTGCGTCCGGCATGTTTGCAGAGAACAGAGTAGACAATTTCCATGCTGTATTACGGAAAGCGAGGGCCTCCTTTATGAGCCGTGTACATGATTCTGACAATGGAATATTGAGGGCGATATATGAAGCTTATTATTCCTTTGTATATGGCTGTCAATATTCCTGGTAACAATCTTTGAAATAGATTTTTTATTTTATTACTTGTTTTCTTTCATATGGCCATGTGCCTGAAATAAATGCATTTTATTCATTTTTTGTTTTTACTTATAAAAAGAAACAAGAATAAAAAAGACCTGTGCGTGGCCAAAAAGGCCAAAAGGCATAAAGCTGCGATATTTAAAAATAAATACCGCAGCACTGGTATTCTGATAATTATGTCACGAACAGACCTATGAACATAATATAAATCGGATGTAAAAAAAATGTGCATGTTATCTACTTAACCTTTTCCCAACTATGTCGGGGTCAGCTTCCAGTCTAACCGGATGCAGATGAATGCCAGTGTTTAACATGGAGCGATTGCCCATCTGACCTCCACAGCCCAGTTACTGGGTAACGCGATACGCGCGAAAGCGCGTACTGTTAGACTGGTTGTCAGACTTTTGGGCTACTGACTACCCGTAACGACGCGACGACGCGACGGTCAAGGATTTGCAAATGACAAAATCAAAATTCATTTATTCAAACTAGGCTGAGAATTAGCACTTTTTGAACGTCAAAATTACATAAGACAGTCCCCCAAAACGTCCGCCCACAGCCGTGACCCATGGCTTAATTAACGTGCTTTCTGGGTCACGGAAAGAAAGAATGTGCAGATTATGTGCTTCTCAACATAAAGAGTTAAAAATAAAATAACCCAAAACCACTAATATGCACCACTTTGCTCCAACACGCTCTGTCAATGGAAATAGTACTTACTAAAGCCTTTTATGTCCTGTAAAATGAGAACAAAAAAAAAATGTAAAATAGCAATACTGCAGCGGAAAATGTCGACAGATATGTAGTGTCGAAAAGAAATGTAACGCTGGAAACACGTTTTTTACCTTTTAAGTTATGTAGTTCAGAACGTCTGTACTGTAGTCATTTTAAAAGCTAAAATTTTACGAGCAACGTCCATCTATTTTCGGCAATATGTTTTGTTGTACTTTTTCCAACATTTCTGTCTGTGTGTCCAGGCATTTGACTAGGATTTCTGTTAAACTTTATTTTAAAAAAATGTAAAAAAGGGAAACAACACGCCTGTATTTCGTGAAAGAGTAAAGAGAAGTACTTACATCTTGGCTCTAATATACATAGTACACACACATCTCAAATATTTTGTTCAGTAATCTACCTAATAAAGGGCGAGCCTATTGCCATCAACCCGACATAAGTCCAGAATTCTTGGTGCTACTAAGAATTTGCTGAATTTCTAAACAAAAACACTTTGACTAAAGGATCGAACCCAGGGTGCTATGCCTAGCAGTCATGCTCGCGTACACAAGACTAACGAGTCAGTCACATCAATCATCCATCATAGAATGAATAAAATACCTACCTATAGTTTGCTTAATTCCACTCTACTCTGTAGACAATCCTCAAACAATGTAGAAACTTGCTTATTTCAAAACAATTTATATTAAATCTAACAGGAATTTAAGTTCCGGCCGCTAGTTTATAGCTTATACCCTTCAAAATATAAGTTTATTAATTTCAGAGTATCGGCAAGTTACTGCGCGGTAATTGCATAACACACACTAACAGTAGGAATGGCATTCATTTTGACAGTTCAACAACATTCATTGCGTTATTTACGTTGTTGAGCTGACCAATTTTTCGAACATATGAAGCAATGGATTAGCAATATCTATCAAAATGATTCAGATTGTGATTTATAGTGTTTTACGCAATTAGAGTGCGTTATTGAATAAACATTAGAAGTTAGCTTACGAATTTAGCAAGTTCGCATATTAGAACAGAAATAAAGTCCTTTCTCGTTCCGAAATTTAAACTTTACATGCGGGCAAAGATGCGCGGAAGCAGTCAGTTTTACATTATATTATGAATAGGTATAGTACTTGTTATTACTTTGATGTACAGTGGGCTGCATCAACTGGGTACCCCAGTTATATTAAAATTAACTTTCATGGGGGTACCTATATCTTGAAGCTGACTGTACACGTGCACCTTTTATTTGTTTTATTGTTCGTTTACTGATTTGATTCTGCACTATAGCTAATGGTTCTAAACGTCCTTTTGATCACGTGTAAAACACAATTGCTAAACATTCTACATTCGCGGACAGTAAGCACAAATGGGCCGCTGTAAAACCAAACTTTACCTCACACTCACCTCCACGTTTTAATACCAAGAATGCTGGATAATAGCAGTATGAAAACGGAACCACGACAGTGGCCGTAGTGGCGCGTTTTCCAAACAACACAAAGTTTCCTTTGCAACAGTTCGGCGCGTCTGAGCGGCTGTTTTGCAACGCTGCGTCATTACAATGCTCTTTTTTCGGTCGTTTGTCTTCCCGCTAAGCTCGCTCGCTCGTCCCCTTCTAAGCTCACACAGCTCAATTTAAAACCGTTCGTTGTAAAGCAATATTTAAAGTTGCTCTCATTTGTGTAACGCAAGTTTAAATGTTTGTGCGAGGATTTTGTTGCGTGTTTCTTTTTTTTTTTTCGTTTGTTGCCAAGTTGAATTGTGAAGTTACATGATTAAGCGTTTTATGGCAATTATGTAATGGGCTTTAATGAAATTGATTATTAAAATTCATTATTGTTTATTTTTCTGGAGAGTTTAACATTGAACAGAAAGACTTATATGTCCTTACGTCTGTCGTCTGCAGTGTTTGAATATTTATGTATGAAATTAAATAAAAAAAAAAAAAATATTATATCGATAGTGGAAATATGAAATAACGTAAGAGACATTTTGTCGAATATGAGTTACCTACTTATACAATATACCGTTCGACGAGGATTCCTCGCTCTGTCGATTGGTATATACAGCCAGTAAATATAAAATGTCTAATTACTGGAAAATGGTTAACATTTGCATAGGGGTCATAAGGGGTCATTTGGTTGCAAATGACCTCACCTACATCCCCTTAATGGATTACAAATAACCTTGTATACCGTTCGATAAATAATAAATGCTTTTATTTCTGTAAGTAGGTTTGTTCAAACCACGGAGTTTAGAATTCTAAACTCCGTGATACAAACACTTTTACACGTCAAACATATATTTTTTTAAAGAAAAAGTTCGACTCAGATTTCCTTGCTCTGTCGATTAGTATATTTAAAATCTTGATATCTAAAAATCACATATTTTCCACAGTCCTAGACATCTTCTTTATTAAAAACTTGTTGTATATAACATTGGTATTTGTATAAAAACCGATGCAAATCTCTTTCCGCACATCTAAACACTATCGAGCACATTTTAACATCACGTCACTTAAGTTATATTATTTATATATAGTATTTATAATATAGTATTTTTTTTGTTTTGTAAAAATAGAATGTCCCTTACGTTATATATTGTGAGTCATCGTGTTCTCCTAAATTATCATAGTCATGTAATTTTACGTAATGTTTTTATCATCGAAAAACAATTTACCTGTACTTTACCCCACAGTGAACTTAAATGATGATACACGTATAATTAATCGTACCTAGTTATGGTTAAACTGGATTTGCGTTTTAGAACTCTTAGCTAACCAACACTATGTATATCCGGGAGAGGTTACCACAAGTCAGGGATAGGTTGACCCAAACACACATTAAGAACACACAGACAACATCAAGAAAGAACAAACAGAAATTTAGTTAAAGGTAATTAAATAAGTGTTATGATAAGAAGGGGTAATAAAGCCATACTCTTATTCAATGAGCCTCAGGAAACTTATCAACTTAAATCAATTCAAATTTTAGAACGTCTGTACCAAAAATATTTAGTTACTTCTTTATTAATTCACAGTCTCATATTCTTATTTTTAGACTCATTTTCTTGTTTGATCTCGTCACGTATTTCAAGTTAAAATGTATTTAAAGTTTTAAAGTTAATGTCCTAAGCTTTTACCGCCATTTTAACCTCCGATCCTCCCATCTCCCTGCTCGGCTAAAGAGATAAAACCATTAGTTCCCGGCCGCAAACAAGCATTAACACCATAATTTTGAAATATTGTAACAGTCAAATATTTACAAAGACTGATCGTGTTGTTTCTTGCCGGCTCTTGTCCATAGGAAACGGCCAATTGGAGCCGTGCGCCTAGCTTCTGACGTTTCATAAGTGCCCATGTAGGTTTCTGTGAAATATAATATTTTCATTTTTGTTAACGCTTCTTTTGACAAAAAATACCAAGAGGCTAGCTTTTTCTATAACATATCCCGGTGTATCAGTATTAGTCAGCCTGCCCAGCAAAAAGTTATAGACAACCAGCTCCAAACGTAATTATTCTCTTTGATCGTCTTCATCTACCTAGCCTTTTCCCAATTATTTTTGGGGTCGGCTCCCAGTCTAACTGAATGCAGCTGAATACCAATATTTTACACGGAGTGACTGGCTATCTGACCTCCACAACCCAGTTACCGGGTAACACTATACTCCTTGGTAAGACTGACTGTCAGACTTTCGGGCTTCTGACGATCCATAGCGACTGCCAAAGATCCACGAATGACAGCCGGGACCAACGGCTTAACGTGCTTTCCGAGGCACGGAGGGGTCTCGCGGTATGTAAAGATGGTCATCCATCCATAAACCGACCGCGGCAATCGTAGCTTAACCTGATCAATCGACCCGTCGGCTGTTATTACTTCGCCACGCGCACATCTTATTATTATTTTCTTTGACAACCTGGCAAATATAAACACTTACTTGGACTTGAAAATAACTGTGTTGTATACACGAATTTTGAGCAATGTTTTGTATTAATAAGCAAGTCGTTCACAATAAATAATAGGTATTCTTCACAACAACAACTGGTACGGCGCGGTAAAATTGAACTTTCGTGTTTGATCAATCAAAAACATGTCACTACTACTAAACGGTAGGCGACTTACCAAGATGCACCCCCGAGTGTTAATTGAGACCCAAAACTTATACTCCTGACGAGGTTTTGGCAGTTAATCTACCTACCCATATAGGTAACCAGCCCATCTGTAGATACTGTAAATTGCGGCGTATTAAACAGTTAAGGAAAGGTGAATGAGTGATTGCAATAAGCTAAGATAAGAGTCGGGGTCGATAGGTCGAAGAGAGGGTCGATCGATAAAGATAAACTACTATTGACGCAATTGGCCCGTTGATAGGTGACCATGCATTTCAAACCAAGATCGAAGTAAATATAAGTTTTGATCTATTTTATTTGTTTATTTTTATGTCAGCAAGTAATTTTGAACCATATTGCGTAGACATAGTGTCATATTTATGATAGATTCGATTAATTTAGTTTGTTAACAGTCGTGTAAATAAATAATAAAAAAACAATGATAATTGATTCTAGTCCTAGTTGTCCATTATAAAACAGATATGTCAACTATGGTCTGAGAGTAAGTATGCAATTTTTAGTTAGCGTTTGTAATTTTAAGTAACTTATGTCAAACGAGCGTTTTTCGCCATCAAACGGTTAAGCTTGGCGAGTTGGAAATTTGTAAAAATAAAGGATTTTGGATGTTATTAAACAATAATAAAAAGTTGAATATACATTCTGTGATTTCTTTAACTCACATACTGAATTATTACTTGTTAAAAAAAATTGGTAAAATCGATTCTATGCGATATCTATCGCGTATTTAACTTATTTGTCATTGCAAAATGTTTTATTTTTTTAACCTATTGTGGAATAGTAATTTTATTCTAGGTGCATCGTCATCACATATAATTATAATGATTGTATACAAAATATTGTAACATATTTTAAAAGAGTAACGATGGAGTTTCTTGTCCATTCTTTTCCATACGAAACTACCTTTTTTGGAAGGGGCGACTTGAATCAATTCTATTTTAATGTAAATGTTGACGTTAAAATTACCTTTTATGTGTCTATTTTAAATAAATACTTTGAATTTGAAAAGACTAAATAAATATAAGAAAGTTACGACGAGTTTTGTAAAAGAAACAACTAATTTGGGCTCTCCTGAAAACCTGGGGCTTTTCCCTTACGTTATTTCATATTTCCACTGTCGATATATTTTATTGCTATAACAGGCCCTTAAAGAGTAACCAGTGATGTCCTGTCCTTAAAACGGATAAAGAGATAAAACCATTAGTTCCGGCCGTAAACAAGCATTGACTAAATAACAAGCAACAGTATTATATGGGATTTATGACGGGATTAAATGTTTGTACGAACGTTTCCTTCTTTCTCCTAAACATAAGTTGAGCTCAGCTTAGGGATGATTTACTTTGTCATCCTTAGTTGTCAGTTGCTAGGCAACGGATTAAGTAGTGGGCTCATTAGCATTGATAGAGGCAGTGTAAGCCTTACTGATTGAGGTTGGTTGCTGGATCAGATCCAGCGACCACAAAACGACCATGTCCAATAAAAAATAAATAAAATTCATTTATTTCGGGTAACTAGACCCTTACAGATCATTTACAAAACATATCACACTAATAACATCATATAATAGAATAAAATTCATAATAAATGTCAAAAATTCAAAAAAAAAATTGATAGCATTAAAAATAAAAATTATGTTATTTTAATACATACAAAGCCACACTCAAGGATTAATAAAACCTAACAAACGGCCTGGCCGGAACATGCCTGCTGCAGCAATGCAACATGTAGGGGCAGTCCAACCTGTCAGCAATCATCGCCAGGATCGCGTTGGAGCTGGCCCGCACTCTGCGCACCAGAGAGATGCTCCGCCTGCGCATAGTCGCGTTGAAACAGGCGGTACGCTCCTCCGCGAACATGCCCGAGGCGCTGAAGAACCGAGGCAGCCCCACCACAATCCCAAACGCATTATTGTAGATAATGTGGTGGTCGCTATCTATAGCACTTCTTTGTGTAACGGGCCCACAGGCTGTAGGTGTAAAGGGATGTACAATCACCAATGACCAATACATCCTTGCCTACTTCTGTAATAATTATGTTTTAAAACAGGTTAACTCTTTGTGGTTCTATTTATTACTTTAATTTTACTGTAGAACTGTCTACAGTAAATTCAATTGAATATTCTGAAAAAACTACTTTCAGGATTTTCGCTACATTTCTTTCACACGCGTAACTCTTCAACCCACTATTTTATTTTGTCGTTGGCACCACCTAAATCAGGGTCGCAATAAAATACTTGATGTCCAGTATTGCCGACCGTCCTCCGTCTAACTATAACTCTAAAGAAAGATAAAATATCCAATCCCAATAGGATCATTCTGTAGTCGTTCCGTCTTCGAATTCATAGTATTTATGTAATACCTACCATTTTGTGTTAGTGTCTCTGGAGAAGATATAGAATTTAAATAAGCAAACGATTGTCACGATTATAGAGTACAACGTTGACTGATAACGGTTTGTTACTGCACTCAAGCTCCCGTCTGTAAGGAAAAGACAATATTATAAAGCAAACTATGACTCAATTAAAACTGCCCTTGCGTCAATAGATTGGGAGACTATTTTTTCTAGTATGACCCATGTAGATTCCATGATTGATTACTTCTATAGTGTCCTCCAAAATATTTTGGACGAATTTGTGCCAACCTGCAATTTAAATTCTACACATAAATACCCACCTTGGTACACTAAACCTCTTATTAAGTTATCCAACGAAAAATGCAAGTTACACCACAAATGGAAAACATATGGTAACCTTCAAGACTATCGCACGTTCTCATTATTACGAAGTAGATTTAAAAAAATGTCTAAAGATTGTTATCAAAATTTTATTAAGTATTCTGAAGATAATATAAAAAAAGATTCCAATTCTTTTTGGTCATTCGTCAAATCAAAAAATGCATCTAATACCATCCCTGAAAGAATGATGTACAACGGTAAAGTACTCTCTACTGGCGAGGACATTTGTGATGCTTTTAATGAGTACTTCAATTCAGTTTTTGTTTCGTCCACATCTCAAACCTACCCTTGTAGCTACAACACATCTTCTACTGTGGACATAAGCACAATCAACGTTACTTTTGAACAAGTACTGTGTGAATTAAAAAAGGTTAATATTAAAAAAGGTGCCGGATCCGATGACCTTCATCCAGTTTTCATATCTAAGTGTGCTGAGGTACTTGCAGGACCAATAACCTTCATATTTCGCACGTCTATTGAAACTGGAGTGTTTCCTAGTAAATGGAAAAAATCAATTATAACCCCTATTCCCAAAAACAAAAGAAAAGACATTGTGACTGAATACAGACCGATCTCTAAATTGTGTGTTCTAGGAAAAATATTAGAAAAAATGGTAACATCTCAAATTTCATTCGCTGTTCGTAATCATATTTCGCAGCAACAGCACGGTTTCTTTAAACATCGTAGCGTAGATAGTAACATGCTAAATTTCTCGGAATTTCTCGTGAACGCTATGGATAAGAATCTACAGGTAGATGTCGTGTACACCGACTTTTCGAAAGCCTTTGACAAAATTAATCATGATATGCTTATTGAGAAACTAGCGAGGGCCGGTGTGCACGGCAACTTACTGCGATGGATCCAGTCCTATATAAAAAATCGAAGTCAGGCGGTTTGTGTTAAAGGTTACTCTTCTCAATTCCTCCCTGTCCCCTCCGGAGTTCCCCAAGGTTCCCATTTGGGACCCTTGCTCTTTACCCTCTACATTAACGACATAGGAACCATATTTGACCACAGTAATCACTTACTTTACGCTGATGACACTAAAATATTCAGAGTGGTGGAGTCCGTTAGAGATTGCTCTAAATTACAAAGTGATTTACTTAAATTGCATAATTACTGTACAATAAATCAACTCTTTCTCAACATAGATAAATGTTTCATTATGTCATATACACGTAAAACACACCCATTAAATTTTAACTACGCCATAAATGGCTTAACTCTTAAAAGAGTTTCTACCATCAGAGACCTGGGGATCATTATGGACTCCAAATTATCATTCACCCATCATATAGACCACATAGTTAGCTCCGCATTTCGCAGCCTTGGCTTTATACTACGAATTAGTAAACCATTTAAAAAAGTTATCACTTTAAAAATTCTTTATTTTTCATTTGTGCGCTCTATTCTGGACTTTTGTTGTACTGTATGGAGCCCATGTTTTAATATACATATAAATAGGATAGAAAGGATCCAAAAAAAGTTTTTAAAATCACTTAACTACCGCAATAATACTTACGACGCTGCGTATGAAGACGCAATGCGCAGGCATAAATTGATAAGTCTACGTAACAGACGTAATATGTTTGACATCATTCAACTGTTCAAGATTTTAAACTCATTTACTGATTCACCATCACTACTTGGTAAAATATCAGTAAGAGCACACGCTCGGCTACCCGTACGCCCCTCACGTACAATACCACTTTTTGTTCCTCCTCGACTGCATAAAACATACACTCGAAATTCATTTATATACCGTTCCACTAACAATTATAATAGAGAATTTACAGACATAGATCTTTTTAACATTTCTCTTAATAGCCTCAAACAGAAACTTAAAAGTAGATATGTCACATAATTTTAACTCATTCTATTTTTTTACTTTGTCTACCTTCAGTTAACTTTGTAAATTAAGTTGCATTGAACATTAGTTCTGACACAATAATTAATATATATATTTCTTGCACGTCTATCCTTGTTAAGAGTTTATTGTACATATTTTTAGAACTATACCACATTGTCGGCACTATAGGTCTTTTGTAAGGAACCAATTCTTTCATAAATAATATTGTTTGTAAGTACATGACTGTTTGTTGCCAAAATAAAAAAAAATAAAAAAATAAAATAAAAAGTTACCGTGAAGGTGTTTTTGAATTACAAGATTTAAGTAATATCTCTTTGTTTACTGACAATTCTTGGCGATATGTCACATGAAAGTTCATGCTCCATTCACCTATTCATGGGTAAATCCTCCACCAGGGGAAGCCGAATGATTATGCCGTACTTTGACCAGTTAAAACCAAAACCACCATCTTGACCATCTTCTTTACATGTAGGGAGGCAGACAGGGGCTGAGGGCTCGCCAGTGGAACACCCAGGTGCTGCTCCTGAGCTAGCTAAAGAGCTCCTAACGTAGGAGCTAGCCCGAACACTACCTAATATTTATCTAACAAACAGCAACCTAAAACATATCTCTATTGAATTGAATTTTTTATTCTATTCATTTGTTGAAGTTTTACTCCAACCTGTTAGTTTGTTACCCAATCGATCACCAAGACACCCAATTGGCTGTGAATTGTTACAACCAACTAAAACAAAGTACAGAAATGCAATAAAATTCTCTGCGCGTTATAAAAACGTGCGGCCGTCAATTTGGTCAGTTAAAACACTATCAAATACTCGGTTGAGGCGCAATGGAGATATGTGCAGAAGTTTCAAGCAACAGCCTGTAGTGCGATTCTGTAAAGTTCTGCAAATCTTATGTTTACATTTCTGTGATTGGTCAAAGTCAAAGCATTTATTTCAAATAGGCACATAAAAGGCACTTTTGGATTTGATGAATTTTTTGACAACTGCAAATATGGAACTTGACATAAAAAGCCGTCACGAGTCTATATTTGAACTGAGAGTATATTGGCAAACTTAGCTCACTTACATCATTATGTACTATGTGTGATTGCACACCAAAACTGAAACACAACTCTTATAGCTACATAGAAAAGATCAGCATTGCAATGAGGAATCAAACTTCGTTCGGCACCGTTGTTCCATCAACCGCGCTACCTAACCAGTTGGAGGATTTCGTTTTCATTTTTGTCGAAATTTATCGTTCAATCGCTCTTCTCTTGATAGGGGAGAGTTTGACCAAGACGGTATCGAAGAGTTCGGCATCGAGAGTGTCTTTCTCTTTGCGGCTTTCTTTCTGTGCATCTTTAAGGGATTTATGATGTTGAATGAGGTCCATATATGTATTTTCTATCAAAGCACTTGAGAGGACTGCACTACCTTTTTTTGAACATATGTACATAGTTCATACCTTGGTTTGAGGGAAACCAATTATTTTCTCTGTCTGTGGCATCTATCCATGTATTTTTAATTTCTGGATCTTTCGGGTAACTGAAATAAAATGTATTAATTCTTGTAAAACAGGTTCTTAATATAATTTATTTTTAGAAGAACTAAAAATTATCGATATCCATATCTCAGCGCTGCGCACCACTACTGCGTCGTTTTGACTTGCGTCAGTCATTAGGCGCATGTCAAAAATATTTTACAACTAGATAATTTGTAAAATCCTTAAATATTATAATTCTTGCAGTGATTTTTTACTTACCATTTTTTTTCCAGATTTTGAACATGCCACTCACCTTTCTTGTAATTGTTCTATTTTTGCAAATAAGGACGGAACAAACCAGCATTTTGTCAAAATACGAAATGATACTACACGTTCCGATGCAAACATATTTCTAAACGGTGCTCATTGCCGTCGCGCGTAATTAGGGGCAGTTTCACCACATGGGGGCGACATGTGCCACGCTTCCAATCCATATCCCTCGATATCCGTGAGTTATTAAAATATGATTGACGTGTAAAAGTAAAAAGTAAAGTAAAGTACAAACCTACTTACAGAAATAAAATAATTTATGGCTCTATCGTGTTTTTCACGGCATAAGCTATTATAGTCCTAATGCCGATACGAGAAAAGAAGCTTGGCAGGACTTTCAGCAAACAGAGGTTTTTTTTTTGTTATGATTAGACTTTCTAAATGGCCTATACTGTGACTTCAGTGTTGCAACTCGAATATTCCCACAACCTTTTCAAACGCAACGCACACAAAGAGTTTATTGCAATGCGGTTCTGTGTTTGATCCGTTCACTATGCAAAGACAAATGCGGGTTATTGCAGCTATATTGCAACAACTGTACCTGGGGTATACCGGATTTCAACTGGCAGTCTCCTTACATTAAATTCAGGTAATAAGCTTGTAATGTTTGATTCAGGTAACGCAAGATTAACAATAGTAGGTACAGTATTTATATTACGCGAAGCGACGAGTGTTTTACTTGTGTTTACCAAGCGTACAATGACGCTGTAGATGGGTGTGTAAGCGCAGGACCTTTCGGTACCGTCCACAACAATGGTGAAGTCGGAAGTGCGTGTGTGCATGTGTGTGTTAGGTGCTGACGCTACTGGTCTTCACGCAAACATTCACAGCGTGTTTGCACACTTGGTTACCACAAGTAAAGCACGCGTCGCTTCGTGAGATAAAAATATTATAGGTAAAGCGGTGAACGATCACACAATAACGGCTGTCCAAATATAGAGTATTTTTTGTCACCTTAATGACAAATACTGCACCCTGATTGTGTAACACACAATAAATCATAATCTTTATAATTTTGAAGGATATTGCTAATCCCTTGCTTCTTATGTTCGAAAAATTTGTCTGCTCACCAACTTAAATAACGCAATGAATGTTGTTGAACTGTCAAAGTGAAAGCCGTTGCTACTGTTCGTGTGTTACGGAATAACAGCGCTGGTGAAAAGGAAAAATAAACGTTAAAATATGACGGAACCGATCTTCTAGGAACCGTTCGTTGTTTCCCCGTATTTGAAGTAGAGACCGCGAAAATGTAAGCACTCTCTCGATCTCTACTCTACTGCAAATGAACGCACGCAAAAAAATCCCCGTATCCAGTTGAAGCTCTAGTCGAATATCTGAATGCAGTGTGGTGACATCACCATTCTTCTTCTTTCGTATCGGCACAACCCGTGTAGGTATTAAGTATAAAAATACTTAGCTTAGGTATAACAGTACTTCATCATCGTCATAAGCCAACAGCAGTCCACTGCTGGACATAGGCCTCTCCAACAGCACGCCATTCAGCTGCTACCAGCCACCCTGCAAGGATAGTCACTCCACCTAGCCTGAGGGCGTCCTACCTTACTTTTGCCAATAAGAATACCTACTTACCGTGGTTAAATTGTAGTCAGTCAGTAAGCTGGTAGGAAATCTGGATAAGAATTGTATGGGAATTAGTAAAACGAACTTTTAGTTACATTATTGTTACAAGAATTGAGATTACGAAGGCTAGTTAGCGAGAAACGCTCCTAAACAGGTTATGGCGTAAATAATGGATAACCCTGAAGCTGTCGATCGGCCAGATTATTATCATTTACCCCACTTATATCGCCATATGCCCATGGATGACCAAATTATTGATACTTTTGATATTTTAAATAAAAATCATACTTACTCTTACAAAATCAGCTGCCATTTCTACAACTGGTGACTGGTGACTGGTCATTGCCATAGACAAAAATAGAATAAACTGGTGACTGGTTCTCGTTTTTTTGATTTTTTTTTTTGTGTCACTCCTGCATATTTTCAATATCAGGCCAGTATCAAGATTGCAAAAAATACTTATTCTTAAATTTTAAAATTTTTTCTACGGAATTATGCAATTTTGGGCCCCTAGGTATATCGAAAAAAAAATTATGCGTGTGTAGGCGAAATAAGTGGGGTAAATGATAGATAATAATCTGGCCAATCGACAGTGTCAGGGTATCCATTATTTACGCCACAACCTGTATAACGTTATGCAGAGCCATTCATTTGTGCTATAGAATATTCAATGTAGTTTCCAAGAGACGTACCCCATCTCCTAGAATGTAGCACCCTATGTTCTCAACTATGACATAAGTAAGTGGACCAATTTATACCTAAATTTAGTTCAAGACTTAATTAAGTGCTGGCGACCGTTCATATGGATCAGTTAGCGCAAACCATTTAAGATAAACAATGAGATGTACCATATTGTTTCACTAACTAAATACGAGCCATCTTCAAGTAAATAATCTGTTCGTTACAGCAGACTAATCTCAGAGACCACTGAATACGGCACCGTACCTATCTGTGCAATTTTGTGCATTCTACTCATTATAACCTAACTCAATACACTCAAGTGTTTGCTCAAGACTTCACTACTATTAGTGAAGTCTTGAGCAAACACTTGAGTGTATTCGAAGTTGCGTAGTTTGAAATTACTACCTTCGTAAGATATTCCCGTAAGTAGCTTCGTAAACTTATCGTTATTCATTTCCATACTAATTATTATAAGCTGTATATATGGCAGTTGAATAACCACGTTTAGATAATGCACAATGTATACCTACAAACCTAGGTATCTATGGTAGGGCAATAAAAATTCTGAAGAGAAAAACAATAACACAATACTACAAAAATAGACAGCAAAATTAAAATTGATTACAATTCTTGAAATAAATACATAAAATTTTCAGAAACTCTGTATTATTTAACAATCCTCTATTGTACACCTGACTAAAATAAAGTCATGTTTGTCAGCCAAACATGGCTGCCGATAAAATAGGCAATAAATTCGCGTTTCCTGTTCCAAGAAACAAACAATGAAGTTCTCAACAAACGTGAAATACAAACATGACGAAACCTGCTGAATGGTTATCACGTTTTATAACATCCTACGCAAGAATACATGGTAAAGTTTTGAAGCCTTTTTATATTTGTCAGTGAATCGTAGCTCCTAAATGGAAGAACCGATTCCATAATTACTATAGCTTTATACAAAAAAAAAAACACGGAAAATACTTGGCTTCAAATACATCTCATAATCTGCCTATAATTTTCCCACTGCTGGGACACGGGCCTCCTCTATGTGAGAGGGAGTGGGCCGTAATCTACCACGCGGGCCTAGTGCGGGTTGGTAGATTAATAGTTAATAGAATATTTCCGGTTTCCTCACGATGTTTTCCTTCGCCGTTTTGAGAGCAGCGGTGATGGAAATAATTTACACAAAGCAATGCGCCTGTCTGGACTCGAACCTACGACCTCCAACTCGTAAATGGCGGCTGTTACTACCGGCCACCACTGCTATCACATTTTTCTTTTAACTTTGGACTTTCTCCTGTATTGTGTGTGTGTTTACAAACATTTAAACTCACATACACAAACAGCCAGACCCGGAACAACGACTTGTAGGTACAACAGGTAAATACATCTGCTAGTGAGATAATTATTGATAGAAAAACCCAATAACAGTTTGACTTTGACCTGAGAATCGAACTCAGGACCTCATGCTCAGCGGGAGCGCTTGCGACCACTAGACCAATTTCAGGGTTTCTTTCACCGGCGAGGGTTTCTTTCATGGGCAGCTCGCCGTTCGATAAGGACCAGGCCCGGGTCGACGGCGCGTTGTGTTCAACGCGCGCCTCAAAGAGGTCCGCTAGGGCCGATGCCTGCCAGGGCTGCGGGAAAGTCCGAGAGGGATACCGTGGCCCCTGGCACAGGCAACTGAAGGAACACGGGTGGGTTTTAATTAGTAAGAGTCTGACACGCCCTCCCGCTCTGCCCAGAGCGGGAGAAGTTATTTGATGACTTCCCACCCTCAATATAAAAAAGGGTTTCTTTCACAAGCAATTTTTTTTTTTCAAATATATGCGACAGTTACCAGAGAGTTTTAATACAAAACTTTAAATGAACAAACATTATACAGTGTGAGATAAACGTGGCATAAAGATAGTTGTCACCATAAAGGACGATGTGTTACCCGGCACATAATACAATGAGGATTCCTTAAATGTAAAACGGTGCCACTCCGAGAGTCGTTGAAACCCCTATAAAAATGTTAGCCCGCCTTTCATTATATTCTGGTGCGCGATTTTTATCTAGCACAACTAAAACTACACCTTAGCATAAGCTAGATAGAGTTGAATTTTGATTAGGCTGTGTGAAATTTATTTTGTCAAAACGTCCGATACATTCCTTGTGGATAACCCCCTCTCGGTATTTACTTTGTTTCTGTTACAGCCGTGTTGCGATTTCAATAGTTTTGAGTCAGACATGAATAGCGGCTTTAATCCATCTGATCCTGGTGTCAACATGTAAGATTGATTGCCTCGACCTACTGTTTAGACAAGTTGTTGGTTGAATTTGGAAAACTCGTTAATTTTAATGATTTGAAGTGTTTGTGAAGAATGTAGTAATTGATAACATAATAGATTCTATAATGCGTTCTAGGGGACCTAGACGAAGTGGTATTCTATCGGCAAATAAATAGATTAAAATAGATACTAGAACATACAATAGACTAGGATATATCTCTTCAAAGTGAGAGTGAACAGGCTTCTTCTGCAGCATCAAATTTCAAATATGCAGCATCAAAGATCTGGAACAATATACCACCTCCCTTTCGAATAATTCAAAATAAAACAAATTTTAAGAACAAAAGTAAAATATTCGTGTTTGACTGTCAAAAAAATGGCACCAAGCTTATATGAAAGATGCCCATTATAGTTCAGTTTGTATCTGGGTATTAACAATTTTTTTTTTTCCTTTTAAATGACCAGTTCGTGTCCACAAACTGTAAAAAAAAATAACCTTATTACTAAATAAATAGTGTTAATGTATGATCATTGATCATTATTATCATCATTAATCTTACGAGTTGTAGGCCGTAGGTTCGAACCCCGACAGGCGCTTTACTTTGTGTAAATTATTTCATTACCACTGCTCCGTGCCTCGGAAAGCACGTTAAGCCGTTGGTCCCGGCTGTCATTCGTGGATCTTTGACAGTCGTTACGGGTCGTCAGAAGCCCGAAAGTCTGACAACCAGTCTTACCAAGGGGTATTGTATTACCCAGTAACTGGGTTGTGGAGGTGAGATAGGCAGTCGCTCCATGTAAAATACTGGTATTCAGCTGCATCCGGTTAGACTGGAAGCCGACCTCAACATACCTAGTTGGGAAAAGGCTAGGCAGATGATGAATGTATGATCATTGAAATAACTATAATTTTAAACCATTGTTGCAGAGTGTACTGTTTTTTTATTCTTTTTTTTTCCTTTTTTGTAAACAGGAGTCAAGGGTTCAAGCTGAAAACCAGCGCTTAGCAACCCACTAGGGAACCTAAGCATAATGCTGACGCTTGAACCTTTTGCTTCCGGTATTATAGTTTTGTGTATGTAGGTACTAATACTACTAGCTGTAATACTGGAGACAATAAACGTAATTCTAATTCTAATTCTGGGTAAACTCACTTCATCGTCGACTCTGTCTATGTCACCACTGACCTAGACTAGAGATAAGAGCAAAGCCACCTTAAAAAAAAATGGTATTCTATCAAATGGAAAAATCATAAATGTATTTGATTAATATACCTACATAATATGCTAAAATCAAAATCAAAAGTCATTTATTCAAACTAGGCTGAGAATCAGCACTTTTTAAACGTCAACATTACATAAGACAGTCCCCCAAAACGCCCGCCTTTCGCTACCGGAACGCCTCTGTAAATCCTGTTGAAAGTCGTTGTAGAAATATACGGAAAGCTTTGAAAGCAATTCCCACTTGTCCAGGCCCTCTGGAACGTATGTTTCTGTTTCGCATTATTTTTCACTTAAGAACTTAGCTGTTATTGCTAATATTGGAATAATTTAAGTAAATACCTAGTTGTTCATTTTTAATAAGAATGTTGTGCATACCTATAAGTGATGTTTTTTCACAGTATTGAATACTCATGATTACCTATTGTTACTATCCCTGTAAATATGTCTTTGTTGTCTATTAATGAATAAGCAATCTCCTTAAATATTTCATAACAACTCAACCACTTGAACACTCAATAGAAATAAACGAAGAGAATCCTATTATGCACTCAATGTTGTGTAGGTTCTATATCGTATTTATATCAAGCAAGGGGAGTCTAGTCTGTAGGGAGCTTTATGCAGGCAAGGAGTAGGTAATTGCTGGTGCTAATAACGTTAATAATGCACTGTTGAAGAGCGGGTTTAATAAAAGGCAATAGAGTTACATAAAATGCAGGTTATAATAATGTACGCCATAAATGTAAACCTACCTACGTTTTACCTGATAAATTCCTCTTGACCCTGTAAGTACTTTTTTTTTTTTTTTTTTTTGTTAGTGGTAAATCATCAAATAACTTCTCCCGCTCTGGGCAGAGTGGGAGGGCGTGTCAGACTCATACTGACTAAAACCCACCCGTGTTCCTTCAGTTGCCTGTGCCAGGGGCCACGGTATCCCTCTCGGACTTTTCCGCAACCCTAGCAGGCATCGGTCCTAGCAGACCCCGTCATTGGTGCTGACATCTCTTTGAGGCGCGCGTGGAACATAACGCGCCGTCGACCCGGGCCTAGTCCTTATCGAACGGCGAGCTGCCCATTGCTCGCCGTTCGCAAGCCTACGCCTACGGTGGCCGGGAATTGGCCTGTGATTCCCGACGCCCAGGGCGTCTCATGCGGCGGCTAGGGGCGTGAGGGCGCGAATTTTGTCTCTCCCTCACGCGTTCCGCCTCCTCCTTCGCGAACATTACTGCTTCACAGAAGGAGGTGACGGCTTCCCAAGCCCTCTCGCTCCGTACCATGGCCTGGACTAGGGCCGGACGCGAGAGATCGCCACTGCCAATCGCCTCCACGAGGACACGGCGGTGCTCCGCCCAAGCCGGGCAGACCTCCACCGTATGCTCCACCGTGTCCTCCGGGCGATCCACACAATGGTGACACCCGGGCGTTTCCTCCCGCCTTATCCGGAACAGGAACCTCCCGAAACAACCATGTCCGGTGAGGATCTGCGTCAGGCGGAAGGTGGGGACGCCATGGCGCCTCTCTAGCCACTCCTCAAAGAGGGGACTTATCGCCGCAATTGTGGCGTGCCCAGCGCTGGGTTGCGACAATCGCACTCTCCATGCCGCCTTGAGATCCCGCCGGAGCTCTGTCCGCTGTACCGTGATTTCTCGCGGCAGTGGAGCTACGCCCACCTTGTAAGTCCTGGATTGGAAAAATATAAATGATAAATGATTTTATTTCTGTAAGTAGGTTTGTACAAACACTTTTACACGTCAAACATATATTTTTTTAAACTAGATGAGGCGCCGCGTTTCCTATCTGACTACTCTGAAAAGAAAGGCCGAAACAAACTCAGAGGTCACAGGCTCTTATGAATTCTTAACAAAATCTTGGTCAGATCATGTGAAGGCTATGTAGATCGGTATCTAAAATGGTATTTGGGGAAAGAATCACACAGTTTGAGTGGACCTGTCCAGTCAGTGCACGCAATTGTCAGCAATCGTGTATATACCTTCTCTTAAAGGCTGGAACTGCAATATGGTGCAATACATACAACATATTACCTACTCATGAATAAACATCTTGCCAATTCAATACAGGCTACCTAAAAAAATTATGAAAAAACTACCTAGATAATTAGATACAATTCACAAATAAAATACTTTTGACATACCTAATAAAACGAACCCTAATAAATTACACCAAAAACTGTAAACCAGCAACAAAATCAAAATTAATGTCTAAAGTACCAATTTTGTCTGGTTACGAACTATCTTACGCGGCATATCCCTTCGCTCACAAACCTCGGATATTTCCCCTGGCAGCCATATTACTGCAACTTCCCACCAATTTACACTGACCTTCAGGAAACTTCCGAAATACACCCTAGGTTGTACTATACGGAGCTTTGGAGGGTTCATCTGTAATTGGCTACATGATCAGAGGGTCCTGCTTCCCTACGGGTTATAGTTTGCACCTGTAGCCACTGATATTATGTGAGAAAATTTGTGTTACTTGATAGTATTCGTGATGTGAAAACTGAACTGTTTGTATGTAATACTATTCGACTATGATTTAATATTGTTATGTAGATTCGAGAAAGTGAAAAAGCCGCTGAAAGAGATGTACGGAAGAAAATTATATGCCTATAATGGATAATGACGACACGGTTGGCGCAGTGGTTAAGCGATTGATTGCTGCGTTACGTGTCGCGGGTTCGATCCCCGCACGAAACAAATATTTGTATGACCTGCAAGTAGTTGTTCTGGGTCTGGCTGTTTGTGTATGTGAGTTTAAATGTTTGTAAACGCACCCACGATACAGGAGAAATTCCTAGTTCCTAGTCCTAGTTCCTAGCAACGTTTTTTTTTTAAATAAAATAAATAAATAATGCACAGAACCGAGTTTCTCGAAGTTATGCCGACTATTTTTAATTAGGTAACCGAAAGCGACACCCTTTAAATGAAATAAGGAAACATCATAATTGCATTTAAATCAACGTCAATCAGTACAAACAATACCAGATATAATCTCAGATTATGGAAAATTGCCACCCACATATTAATCCTATTAGCCAGGGAGCTAACGGTAATTTAAAAATAATAATTATTCCAGTTTCGATGATAGTAATATACTTTAGAACTAATCATATACATTTGATAGAGCTACAGGCCCTTTTACACGATACGGCGAATTGTGACTGTACTAATAAAGGTCCAGAAAAACAGGCCTATGTTTTATGTAACATACAACAGAGCATGAATGAATAACTTTTACATTATCAACATCTGCCGAACAAAACAATGAAATCATTTATCAATATTGCTGCCACTAACTCCTAACCTATAAACCCTCGTTTGGATTACGTATTTAAGGTCTCGTGTCGTCGGTCTAAGTCAAATATCTTGTTGAGCAGACAATTCAAGCAACGAACCCTTAGGGCTGCTTGTCCACTGGAGCGAAGATGTGCAGAGCTAGAAAAATATTGGGCAATACAATTCCAATAAAACCACATTATTCAAGTAATACTAAATCAAAATCAAAACTCATTTATTCAAATTAGGTGAATATCAGCACTTTTTGACCGTCAAAATTACATAAGACAGTTCCCCAAAACGCCCGCCCTTTTCCATTTTCTAGTGCTTTAGCTGGGAAGAAGAAGTGGCGCAACAAACTCCCCTGCAGCACAGCTGTCTGTTAAGTTGGAAGAAATTACATAAAATATAATTTTTTATAATAAAAAAAGCCCGACACAAATAAAAACGTCTAAAAACGGCTGCACAGATTTTCGTATTTTTTTTTTAAATTTATTTATTTAACACTTTAAGCACACAAATGTACAAAGGCGGACTTAATGCCATAGGCATTTTCTACCAGTCAACCTTTGGGTGATGCAGAGACAAGTCACTTATAGAACATAAAAAAAAAACAAAATCGGTTCAGCCGTTTGGGAGTTACGATGCCGCAAACAGAGACACAGATACACACGTTAAACTTATAACACCCTTCTTATTCCGTCGGGGGTTAAAAACAAAGAAACACAAAGCATTCAATTAAATTATTTACCATGTGTCATCTAGCACCCGCCAATACTGCTCCAAAATGCTACGATAAAGGTGGAGCTTATGGCTTAGTAATAACACGGGTCGATCGATCAGGTTAAGCTACGCTTGCCGCGGTTGGTCCGTGGATGGGTGACCATCTTTAGATACCAAGACTCCTCTGTGCCTCGGAAAGCACGTTAAGCCGTTGGTCCCGGCTGTCATTCAAGAATATTTGACAGTCGTTACGGGTCGTCAGAAGCCGGAAAGTCTGACAACCAGTCTTACTAACGGGTATCGTATTACCCATTAACTGGGTTGTGGAGGTCAGATAGGCAGTCGCTCCATGTAAAATACTGGTATTCAACTGCAATCGGTTAGACTGGAAGCCGACCCCATCATAGTTGGGAAAAAGCTAGGTAGATGTTGATGACTGCTACGATAAAGGTCATCGCACATGTATAAGCCCTACGCATCACCTCAGACTCTTCGTCGACCAGGCGTCAACCCAACGTAAGCTCGGTGAATGCTATTTCTAGCTGATCCGAAGCCGAGGCGATTCCATTACAATGCTTATAAGTGTGCTGCTGTGTGAAGTTCCATAGAAGTAATCCTTAACGGCTGGAATTGAGGCGATGCTGATGCAGTGCAGTGCCTATACGTGTGCGTTAACCTTACGTCACATACCACTAATTCAAGTTGCGAGTTTTCTCGCTTTTATCCCGTCTATGGCGAGCACATGATTCTTCCTCTACCTTCTCCGCTTGCTCGCTCCGATCAAATGGACAGGCAGCCTAAAACCAAGCTATTCATAATTAAGTGGGCACCCCAACGGCGACTCGTTGACGTAGGTCGTCTCCTAATTTGATATTGAGCTATACAAACTTCAAAGACATAATTAGACGATTAGACAGACGGGACACTTGAATTCTAAATACGTACCAAGAGACTTAATTAAACAATGCTAATTATACGTAATACTTATCTGTGATACAGTTCCAAATTAGAATTTGTCGGGTGATTATGCATGGGAGTTTGAACCTTATATTGTGACAGATAAGATTGAAAATGATGTTGTGATAAGTTTGTGAGTCCAGTCTTGGTACCTGAGATCGTTGTAGAATGAAGAAAATTATTATAATTGGTAGATTTCTAACTTGGACCGCTGGGAGTTGTTTCCATACAGTTCGAAAAAGTTTTGTCTTTTAAATAGTTTCTATGATCATTGTCTTTATGAATATAAATTACTAGCTTTTGCCCGTTGCTTCACCAGCGTGGAGGAAGTAATTTTTTTTTTTAATCTATGTCCATGAAAAAATACCTATAATCGTGATCGATCAAACGGTGTCGAAATCTACAACCATTCTAATCCAAATCTACAATCAACATACATTTTATATGTATGTGTTTAATTGCGCGAAAATCTAGATTAATTGGAGCATAATCTTGATAGGTAAGACAACTAATTCCAGTCGTAATAAACAGGCTTTTCTTCCAATATAATTATTGGAGCATAAATCCTGAATTATTTCTAGTTGATTAACACTGAATAAAAATGTCTAGCCCATTGTTACTCCAAGAACGAATTAAGAACATTATTTTACAGACTAATCAGATTTATAAATGCATTACTATTACAGTCCTTATTTGGAATATGTTGAGCATTTGATCGACATTATCACTACCTAGCTAGCATTTTGCCAGCGACTTCGTCCGTTTTAAATTCCTTTTCAAAAAAACTTTATTTCTTGTCTACGTCTTCTATGGAACCTCTGTACAAACCTCCTGTGACCAAGGGTTTAGGCTGAGTGTTCATGAGTTAGTCAGTGAGTGAGTCAGGATTTTTCTTTTTTATATAAAACGTAGGTACTGATAACTTTGAAAGAATGTGTGGTGTCCACGAGGGTAAAATTCTACATCAAAAGAGCCTTCACTACTCTTGATACTTAAGTTCATCTAGGGCACCCTGGATAGTCAGCCCTCCTAAGATAAAACTTGGTCACTAGCTTATCTGTTTTCTAGTATAGTTTGTGACGACACGAAAAGTGTACTAACAAACAATTAATTTCTGTTTCTTTACTCAGCTCAGACGCTCTTTTTCTAGGAGTTAAAGAATTTATAAAGAGAAGCTGCTTTCTGACGTCAAACACCTGTAGAAACCTGTTAGCTTTGCATTTACCTACCCCATCAATTATGTTACTTACTAAGCCTGATTATTATGAACTAAACGCAAGTTTTATAATGCCTAAAAGTTTAAGATCCACTGCAGTAAACGAAATCAGAAAAATATATGATATTCATCAGGATACAGGTATGCTACTTTAGATAGTGTGTTGAAAATACCAACAACTAATTTGGTACGATAGAAAAAAGTCACGAATCAACCTTTAAAAATTTCTTTTAACGTTTAAAAACCATACTAATATACTTGCAAACATTCTGTTTTTTTTTCAGATTGTTCTTCAAGCAACATAATAACGTGATAGTGTTTTAATTTTTTAGTCCAATCAATAGATTTTTTGTAAATAAGGAATTGCTTCATATTTTGCAATAAAATACCAGTTTTTGTATCATCGCGCTTCTCTTTCTTTTCTATGCAGTCCAACAGTGACCGCGGTTTAGCTGTTGTCAGCCCCTTATCAGATGTATTTAGACATAATATCTGCTTGCTCGAGCGTCGTTAAATACGTTTTTCCTTTCTTTAACACAGACAGACATACATGTTTAAAAATAAATTATGGCAATAACCATAGAATAATGATAAGCTATTGCTTATCAAGTGACAACTTTTTTGTTGCGTTAAGTGTTCATGTGCAAACTTACTCTCACTGCGCCAAAACCTTTCCAAGTTACGTGCGACGGTGCCTACTACAGATAACATCGTAACTGTATTCTCGTCGAGGTAGGCAGAGGTGTCTAGTCCACCCACATTTCGGAAGTGATGTGTCAGTCCCCTTAAGGCGCTGACAACAGCTAAAGCGTGGTCACTGTCGGACTGCATAGAAAAGAAAGAGAAGCGCGATGACACAAAGCTGGTAATTTATTGCAAAATATGTAGCAATTCTCAATTTACAAAAAATCTATTGATTTGACTAAAAAATGAAAACACTATCACGTTAATATGTTGCGTGAAAAAAAATCTGAGAAAATAAGAGAATGATTGCATGTATATTAGTATGGTTTCTAGTCGTTAAAAGAAATGTTTAGAGGTATTTTCGTGATTTTTTCCTATCGTACCAAATTAGTTGTATTATGTTTTCAACACACTATCTAACTAGCATAATTATATCCTGAAGAATATCATATATTTTTAGGCATTATAAAACTTGCGTTTAGGTCATGTAGTCCCCTTAAATAAGACCCGAGATTTCTGGCACTAACCGGGCACAAAACCAGAATCTGAGCTGCTACTGATAAATTCCTAATAGAAAAACCTATTATCACTTGGCAATACCGGTGATTGACTTTAAGACCTCACGCTCAGAAATCCCGCTTGCAGCCACTAGAACAAACTGACCCTATCATGCGTTCCTTGGTCAAAGAATAAACGTTAACATTCAACGTGGCAATGCTGCCAGTCTTCAGGCACGTTTCCGGATGGCCGCAATGTAAAAAGATAAAATAAGAAAAAAGATATTTATTTTGTCAAACATGCGTTTACATAAACTGACTAATCAGACATGTTATTCAACTAATAGACTATTGAATTAATAGATGTAGTGAGCGTCCAAGTTTTGCCAATAACGGCGGACAAATTTTGCAGGTATAAAAAATTGCATTTTACATATAGTCATTCTAAATTTCATTACAAAATACAAAACAATAACACAAAACAAAATACAAAATAATAGATGTCAAGATATTATAGTATAAGTATATTACAGTCAAAATAAATTCAAAAAGTCCAGAATAATCATTATTATGCAGTCAAATAGAATCATTCAAAAGTCAATTGTTTTAAAATTCACATTATTCAATTGTTATTCTTAACTATGTATATAAGTCGGAATAGAAAAGTCCTTTTCATTTAAAAAATCTACAATTTTCTAATACACTTTACTAGCTAAAAAATGTCTCAGCCTATTTTTGAAAAGTGACAAGGGCAGTGGACAATATGGAGGAGAACGTCGACGCCCAAGTGTCCTTTTGTTTTTGTATTTACGTATAATTAGTAAGTTACTTAATTCGGTACCTAATGTAAATAGTTAGATAACCACGTACTGTCTCCATTGATTGGTTTGACAACCAGTCTCCCCAGGGATGTGCCTGACAGGTGTTGCACAGGGGGGTTCTGGAGTTGGTATTTTAAGAGGAACCGGGATCCCCCTCCGTGTGCTGATGGTGGCCACAGGGTTGGTTTTAGTGAGGTACGAATCCCACACTCCCCGACCTCTTTCCCAGGCGGCCGGGCGGCAGGCTAACGGCATCAAAAAAAAAATGGTGTTCCCATCTTGCTGGATTCACGTCTGTGTTGTAAAGTAACTTTCCCATGTCTTCAGTTTCTGATTTTGTAATTAAACGTGTATAAATATATTTGTAAATTTTGTATGCATCTACAAAAGTTAGTTTTTTCTGAGACACCTAGTATAACAATTCAATAATGCAAATCCCCATGGAGTTTGAATGTATTTTTATAAATAGGACTGGTTGTAACAACAAAGTGTTACTTCTATTTAATAGCATCATTTGTATGGCCCTGACGTGAGAACGCTTTAATAAGGAAACGTGTCTGGGACAACTTTACATATAAAGGCATAGTACCGTTTTTAGGAGCCATTATCGCAAAAATAGCTGTTGTTTTGGTACTTTTAACTTATCTTTATGAAGGTAAGTTTACAATGAAGATATTTTACGGACTGCAAAGTTTTTTTTGGAGCTACATAAGACTCATTACTTTTCAGTAATAAACACCCGTTTTGATATCCACGTTAATACGATTATCTCAACATAATATAGGACCTTATGACACTATCAACTATAAGAGCTGAGCAGTAGAATATAATTCTGGCATACCTACTTTATGAAACTTGGGATGGTAGACACAATATGTTGAGTAATGTTTTCCTTTGACCCCATAAAACTTTAGGCTAATTACGATGACGCTAAAGTGGTTGGTCGAGTTTTCACGTGCCCAGAAGGCTGGCCTATTTTTTGGCCAAAGAATCAGCATTGCCATACAACGTGGCAATGCTGCCAGCCTTTTGGTCACATTTCCTGTTAACAACGCTGCAGACGAATGTTTTGATGCCCAATGAGTCTTTCGCCTTCCCTTTCTATACACTTGTAGATATTGTTACTATTATTTTAAGACTGTTTGCTTTTAAATTATGTAAATATTATATTGAAATTATGTTTTTGTAATTTGTTTGGTATGTTAGGTAGAATATCCCTGGATTCGTCACTACTGGAACAACTGATTTTAATATCTAGGTACATTCTTTGCAAATGAAGATTTCTGTGAAAAACCAGTTTTCTCTCGTGTCTTCCACAAACTGTTTGAGATTAGCCCATATCCTGGAAAAATAAATGCCGGTCAGCAAGACGGTGGAGAGAGAAATGGTGGCCCAGTGGTAATAAGACTTAGAAGTTGTGTTTTCGTACCCAAGCAGGCGATTTACTTTGTGTAATTTATTTCATCATCACTGCTCTCAAAACGGTGATGAAAATTGTGAGGAACCCGACATGTCCTAGAACCGAAAATTCGAAGACATGTGACATCTACCAACCCACACTGAGCCCGCGTGTTGGATGGCCCACTCCCTCTCGCAAAAAAGAGGCCTGTGTACCAGCAGTGAGTATGCTGATGTGGTAGCGGGGCTAACTGCCCAAAAGAGCCGAACATTTAAGTATCGTTCTCGTTATCATCGATCGGTTTCGTTAGGTGACGGTCCACAGCATCTAACTTGGCCACGTTTTGTGACTATGTCTTGCGTAATACGGAAGCCGGTGGCCAGGTTGACGTGGTCTACACGGATTTTGAAAAGCATTCGATCGTGTGGATCACGTGATCTTGCTGGCAAAGCTGCAAAAGCTTGGGATCCATAGAGATTTACTGAGATGGGTTAAGCCATACTTATCGAACCGATTGCAAGCTGTGGTTATGGGAGGTTTTAAATCTGACTTCGTAAACATCCCCTCCGGCGTTCCCCAGGGATCTTTATTGGGTCCTCTTTTTTACTGCGCATACCTGTGTGATATTCAGTCATGTTTCAAATCCGCAAACCATCTCATGTACGCTGATGACATGAAAATATACATGTGTGTTAAATCCAGATTTGATTGTGAACTGATACAGCGTGATCTTGATCAAGCATTATCAGCAAAATAATATTACTGTCAATGTCTCGAAATGTCAATGCATTACCTTTAGCCGTTCTAAATACCCAACTAAGTATCCTTATGGATTTAATAATAATGCGATTGAAAGGGTTGATGTAGTCAAGGATCTTGGTCTGGTTGGATTCCAAATTGCTCTTTGACCAACATGTTGATATTATCACCAATAGAGCCTCTCGTAACCTTGGTTTTGTAAGGCCTACTTGTAAGCCTTTTAGTAATTGTCATAGTCTAAAGATTATATACTTTGCATATGTGCGTAGTATTTTGGAGTACGGTAGCCCAATCTGGTCACCCCAATACGAGGTATACACTAAAAGAATCGAAATTTTACAGAAAAAGTTTGTAAAATTCCCAAACTACAAATCCCGGAAGCGTCATCATTCCTATGCCCGAGACTGCAAACACTATGATATGCTTCCCCTTGTGGATAGGCGTAAGATGTTGGATATGCTGTTTCTCTTTGCTAACCTGCGAGGTCGCCTGGACAGCAGTGATTTACTATCATGTATAGATTTTTGTACCCCGGAAAACGTACCAGACACACAAAGTTACTCGGTAACCCTGGCTGCCGTACAAAATACGGGAGAAATGCTGTTCTGACCCGACTGCCTCCCATCTATTCTGAAAGTTTTGAAAGTGTCGATATATTTCATTCATCCAAACAATCATACCGGAAACAAGTCAAGCAGATATTGTTTAGTAGACAAATTGTGCCATAACTCATTCTTATATAAATAAATAAAAATCAAAACATATTTATAAAACATATTTCTAATAAAGATATACATATATATTCATTCATATATTTCAACAAAACACGTTCCAATTGCTGAGTGGAAATATGTGCACAGTGTTAAACAATGTTATGCAAATTATTTAGTTTTTTCTTGCTCCTTTTGTTAATTAATTAATATTATCATAGTTCTTAGGTACATACTTTCAACTTTAATTAAATGTGAGTAATGTGTCAACATTCGCATTTTACCTATTATTGATAGCTCTAACTTGTTTAAGATCTATCTTTTGTTTTCTCTCGCTACTTTCCAGTTACCTAGCTTTATCAATGCCGTGAAACTCTGTTATTGGCTTAAGTGATAATTATTGTCATCATCTCACTATCACTGAGCATTGTATGCAGACTGTAAGATGCTGTAACTGTGACGCAACTGCATTGAGCTGTTCATTGATAGCGGGGTGAATATTCATAAACTCAAACTCAACTCAAACTCAAAGCATTTATTTCAAATAAACCAATTACAGGCACTTTTGAATTGTCAAGGGGTCGGTCAGTCAGAAAGATGATGCTAGTTGCCCATTCCAAAGCGTAGTAGGTACCTTTGAACGGGAAGAAACTCCATGGACACTCTTTTAAATCAAAATATTGTTACAAAACAGTGGTTACATCATTCATGTTATAAGTATACATGTGAGAACAATGTAGAAAGACGTGCACGTTAAAAGCGTCCGTAATAAAAAGATAAAGCAATAATTATGGAATTAAAATAAGCCGTGGCAGCTAAGAAATGACCAGTGCCTACTGACGGCGCCCGTTCACGAACATGACGTATTGATCAGCACCATTCAGCTCAACCATTTTGAAGGGAACTCAATGATCCAATACACACGCCACCACCAGCGACACATTTGAGTGAGCATGACATACTCTCAGTAAATTAATATAACTCATGTAAATTAATTATAAGCTGTTGAGTTTCCAAATAAATAAATAAATCGTCCCTCAAAAGCTATGCAAAACCTAATCCTTATATGAATAGGTAAGGATTTATTTCCGAGATGATTCAAAACATTGACATATAGGAAATTCTTCATAAACGACACTGTGCAACACAGTTCTCAGACAGCAATTAAAATCTGCCACACAACGTAATGAAGATGACACAGTGTCGCTAAATGGAAAGCGGGCTACGTACGTGTCATCTTTTCCGCCCCCACGTTGAGTCATCGCACGTACAACGAAGATCATGGTGTGATCTCATCGAACTATAGAAGGAAACTTGTTTATATGTGTTTTTGTATTAATCTCGGACGTAAAAAAGGATAAGCGTAATTAATGAAATCATGTTTGTTTAAGGAAGGATTGGGTTTTAAACAAATACTTACCATGAATGACAAAACAGAGCTACATAATTTGGAAAATGAGGGGAGGTTTGAATTTGAATGGGTATTTTTATAGTGCGATGTCGTCCGTTCTAATAAGATGACAATAATTTAAGTTCTCAAATCTGCTCTGTTAAGCACGAAACCTTTCCTAAACCTATTCATTTCGTAGACAACATATTAGTCAGACATATCTGAAGCAGAGTTATTTACTCAGGCCTTTGAAAAATAAATGAAAACCTCTTCCCCTTAGCACTAAAGAGCTAAACCTATCCAGCGGGTTTCTAGAAGTTCGTGTTTCGTAACAAATCGTAAGGATTTTGATAGAAACTACAAAACTGCTCCAATTTTCATAAAGATATGCTCGCCTCCTGTTACATGGGATTTAAACATAGCTGGCGAAATGTGGGTGTACTTGGGTACACCCCAGCATGGCCGTTCGTGGAATGCAGGCGTTATGTCATGTTTCAGAAAGATTATAATTTATCTCTTATTATTATATACTAGCTTTTGCCCGCTTGGATGTCGGAAAATATCCCACGGGAACGTACTACCGGGATTAAAAGTATCTCATGTGCTAATCCAGGTTATAAACTAGGTATCTGTGTGCCAAATTTCATCTAAATCCATTCAGCCGTTTTTGGGCTTATCCAGAACATACATCCAGAAAAACAGACAAAAATTCTAAAAACTATATTTTCGGCATCAGAGTCCTTCCCTCGCTTCGTAGCAACTAAGTTTTTTCCAAAAATATTCAATGTACAGTTTTGACTTCGTTATTATTTCATTATATGTATAGATATAGTTATAGACTGATAAAACATTTTAAAAAACAACGAGCTACTTGTCTGTTGTAGAACGACGTTCATACTAACGTTGTAGTGTACTTTCCCTATCCGTGCAATTGTTAGCCATTATTGATTTGAAATATTATGCTTGTTTACCTCGAAGGGTTGGGCAGAGTTTTATGGACGCTGCCATGACTATATTGGCTTTATTAACTATATATATTATAATAATATTGACTATACTTTAATGGCAATATTCTTTTTTTTGTATTTCCAAGATACTTACACTTAAACAAAGCATACAATTAGACTTCTGGGGTCTTTCTGCTGCCTATAGTGGAGAATTCTGAAATTGCCAACCCTAAGTCTGGGTTGCATTGGGCACGCCACGATTGCGGCGATAAGTCCCCTCTTTGAGGAGTGGCTAGAGAGGCGCCACGGCGTCCTCACCTTCCGCCTGACGCAGGTCCTCACCGGACACGGTTGTTTCGGGAGGTTCCTGTTCCGGATAAAAAAAAAAAAAAAATTGGGTCTGTCTTAGCATGCCATGGGCTTTTTTTTTTTTTTTGAGGGTGGGAAATCTTCAAATAACTTCTCCCGCTCTGGGCAGAGCAGGAGGGCGTGTCAGACTCTTACTGACTAAAACCCACCCGTGTTCCTTCAGTTGCCTGTGCCAGGGGCCACGGTAACCCTCTTGGACTTTTCCGCAACCCTAGCAGGCATCGGTCCTAGCAAACCCCGTCATTGGTGCTGACATCTCTTTGAGGCGCGCGTGGTGTTCAACGCGCCGTCGACCCGGCCCTGTTCCTTATATGGTGCCAAATTCCGCAAGGTCAGTTCTGCTTATATTCGATGTTTTAAAGCTTACACTACTTTAATATGTTTTCTTCTTTCGGCCCTTGCAATGCAACTTTAAATGTGGCACGGTTGGCGCAGTGGTTAAGCGATTGACTGCTGCGCTGCGTGTCGCGGGTTCGATTCCCGCACGGAACAAATATTTGTATGACCTGCAGATAGTTGTTCCGGGTCTGGCTGATTGTATATGTGAGTTTAAATGTTCGTAACCGCACCCACGATACAGGAGAAATTCCTAATTTGGGGCAACGTTTAAAAAAAAAACATTTATTTCTCAATCACTTCCATTTCCATTTGTTAGTAACAATGTAAACTTATAAACTATTGTTAGTAACATTTTTTATTCTAAGGTGCGTGAGGCACGACGATCCTGGGGAATGTCTACGTGACTGCGTGCAGTCGTATCCACCGCCCCAAGATCGGAGAGTCCCACCTATCAGCCAACGTTCTATGAATGTTGGTCATAAAGTTGTATTAATGGAGACACATTCTTAGTCTATATAGTGAAAAACTACATTTTAGTAATTCCTAAAATTCTAATAAAAAAATACTGCAAAAATCACGTTTTGTGTTTGGATATGTCTTGTTGGAACGTTACAACTATCACGCCTTTTGCCAATAACAGATCATTTGTATTCTTGATGATAAACTCGGCCATTCCTTTTTCAAATGGCCACAAAGATGGAATGTTGTGGTTGAAAGTCATGTTACTCATATCATGCTTGCCCTGGAACACCAATTAAGTTTTAGCATAAAATTACAGTTCTTTAGATACACATAGTATTTCAAAGTGGTACCCAATTAATGCAGGCATCGATTGGGTATCCTCAAGAATTTTAGTATTTATTTATTTTATTTTATTCGGGAAACTTACAGGTATAATATACAGTGTACTTAAACAATTTGTAACTGCAGGCCATTTACAAGTTTCCACAGATAAACACCAAAATTAAAAATTACCTTTTACATAAATTAGGAAAAAAATTGTATACGAACGACAAATATAAACTAAAAATAATTTAGACGTAAACAATTACTTTTCCGTAAAAAAGCTTTCCACCAACAAATGCTTAAGCTGGGAAACACTGGTATTGAATATATCCAAATCATGTTCAACAGACAGTTTATCAAAACTTCTGCTCGCACGGATCAGAAACGAATTCTGCCTGTACGTGGACCTGGAATGAGGGAAATGTAACAGGCTAGGTTTGCGAAACCATTTGCAGTGTGTTACTAATCCTAAGCAGCTTAAACAGCTCAGGGCAATCTATAGGACCATTTGCGATTTTAAATAAGTACGTCACATCTGCAATGCGTCTGCGCTCATGCAGTGGTAAGATGTGTGATGTGTGTGGGTGTAGTGTGATGTGTGCGCATAAACTGTGATCACAATTATAATTGTCATAAAAATATTTCCCTTTAAAACATATTTTTAGGCGTACAATCTTACCGGTTGAATGGGGCAACTCTTCAAGCCTACCATCCTTAGGCTTTTACCAATATACGGATCATTTTTAATGAGATCGCATAGTTTGAAGTACATTTCAGGAAATGACCTCCTGAATTCGTAATGAAGATATTCGTAGAAGATGACATCAACCTATGTAAACAGTTCAAAGAGTTAATTTCTACCAGCCCAAGCAAGACCTGATCGGTCTGACAAAAGAGAAAACGCGGTCACGTGGTCGTTTGCGTTCATTCCAAACTAACGTGTTTATATATAGCATAATCAGCCTGTAAAGTTTCCACCGCTGGGACACTCTCAGTGAGAGGTACTGGGCCGTAATCCAGCACGCGGGCCCAGTGCGGGTTGGTAGATATCACATGTCTTCGAATTGTTTGGTTCTAGGACATGCCGGTTTCCTCACGATGTTTTCCTTCACCGTTTTGATAGCAATCGTGAATAAATAATTTACAAAAAGTAAAGCGGCCCGCGGCTACCACTGGGCCACCACTGCTCACGGGCCTATATATATTTTATACACAGCCACGTTTTTACATATATTTTTTCTAAAATAATATAATTACGCCAAAAAATAAAACATAGAGACATGGTACTGGTAGATGCCTATTATATCGTAAAAAAAATTTTGGGTTAGAATCATTAACCTGGGATAAAACGAAGAGAAAAAAAAGAGGAATACGTTAGTATGGAACAAACGTCAACGACCACGTGACCGCGTTTCCTCTTAACACACAAACACTAAACCAACAGACTAGTTCCAACTATATTTTGCAACTAATAGGTAGCACCTGATCGTTCTGGTCGTCAAAAAAAGCCACACACGGTACGAATGATGGTCAGGTTAGACGGAGCTGCAGATAGAGCTGAGTCCACTGCTAGACATAGTTCTGACCCAAGCGTCGCCACATCGACCCATCCCGTGCTTCTCGCAACCAGCGGGTTCCCGTAACCCTCACCAGGTCATCGGTCACCTTGTGGGATGCCTATCAAAGTCCCTTAACTAATTAAATTAAGTTATCTGTATCTGTGTGTTGTAACACCATGTACCCATATTTGCGAGATCAAATACATTTTATTTTCTAGGCGTTGAAACCACTGGATCGATTTTGACGCGATTTTCAGCTTCATTCAGATAATTTCTCAAGACTTTTCCTAAAATAACAGGGCGCCTGTTAGGTTCCATGTTGGTGGAGATGCGAGCTAAGAATACTCGAACGTCTTACCGTCACGTTGTTGCTCAAAACAATCTTATTGGTAAAAATCAGATTAAGATAATAATCTCCTTTTCGTTTGTAGCGTCTCACATTAAGTATTGGAGAGTCTTCAATGTACAATTTATTAAAATATACAACTTCAGCACGTTCTGGGATCACTTTGAGGCACTTAAAAAGAAGAAATAGTGATAAATATGCCTCAACAAGATACATAGGTCCTTGAATAGGTTAAGTAATGCAATATTAATAAATTATATTTAGAGCTCTCTACTTTACAGAGCGCCTGAAAAAGGTTACTGGGTTTATAAGTTCCTCCATTTTCATTTAAAATTGTAGTTGTTGCTAGCAAGCAAGCAATGTTTATTTAACATATTGTATAAATAAATAAAGATTTAAATGGTTAATTACAGCAAGCAATTATAGTACATTATTGCAGTGGCCAGCAAAAGAGGCATTGATGTACGAACGTGTAAATGTGGGCTGAGGCACACATACGTAAGTCCATCAATGCCTAGTTGTGGCCAAGGTTAATAAAGTACTTTTCTTAAATAATGCGCAGAAATTAAAATACAATTAATTTTCAAAATCAATGACGAACAGCGAACAACAATAATTTTTCCCGCGTTAAAGTGTTCATTTGTTTTTTTCGAGAAACTGCTTTCTATTTGCAAGCCAGTTCAAAATTTAAATAATACCTTTGATAAGTTACCTCCTTGGTTGCCATGTTCCGGAGTAAAATATCGTTCCATTTTTAAATTACACAATAGATATGAGTTTACTACGTAATTTAGGTATTTGGCCTCTAAACCACGACAGATATGGATTTCCATACAACTTTTGCCGGCTGCTGCTCGCATGTATTTGGCCAGTACAGCAATTTCGATTTATTTCGAGGAATGTGGTCAAAATAATGCTCAAATTTCTAAGCATGTTTGAGAAAATAAATATAAACAAGCTAATAGAAGCGTACCTATTAATTAGACGCTGATGACGCCGATCAAGCCTGAAATCGAAGGGTTAGACAGCGGTGTATGTACACTGTTTCTATATTACACACACATTTCGGCAGAGATCTTTTAACACCATGTAATAGGGAGCGAGCCTATTGCCATCAATCGAACACAAATCCAGACTCCGGCCTGATACTGAGAAATTTCTGATGGAAAACCCAATAATACTTTGCCCGGGGCCCCAGGCTACGTAATAACAGCCGCAGGAGTCGAACGATCCGGTTAAGCTACGCTTGCCGCGGTCGGTTCGTGGATGGGTGACCATTTTTACAAACCGAGAACCTTCCGTGCCTCGGAAAGCGCGTTAAGCCGTTCGTCCCGGCTGTCATTTGTGGATCTTTGACAGTCGTTACGGGTCATCAGAAGCCCGAAAGTCTGACAACCAGTCTTACTAAGGGGTATTGTGTTGCCCGGTAACTGGGTTGTGGAAATCAGATTGGCAGTCTGTCCATGTAAAATACTGGATTTCAGCTGCGTCCGGTTAGACTGGAAGCCAAGGCTAGGCATAGACTTTGCCCGACCTGGGAATCGAACCCAGAACCTCATGCTCGGCAGCAGCGCTAGCGACTACAAGACCGATGAGGCAGTCATAAATTATTTAACCAACATTTATGTTTTTATCTAGGTGACGCTCTAAAATAAAAAAAATGGCTTCTTATCTATTCCTTGAACTTAAACCAAAAAACAGAATATTTTAATAAACTTACTTGATAATTGTTCACTACAAAGTAAAATAAAAACGCACAGAGACATGCTGTAGAGTAGTTCATTACTAAGAAAGATACTACATCACAGTATTTCTGAAAACAAAATATGTAAAAATGTCAGTTTCTGTTCCGCTTTATATTTCTTTTTGGTACTATCTGACTCTTTATCTAACATCAAATCAGCGTTAATAACAATGAAAAAATCGTTAACTGACCGTGTTTCCCTTTTTGTGAAATGTTCATAATTTAGTAAATGGTTCACAATTTTAACAAATGTATAGCTTTTGTGAAATAAAATCACTGATTTAATGTATTAAATTATATGCAGCATGTATTTTAACAAAACGCCTGTTATCATAATAATCTATTTATACTAATAACAAATGATTCAGATTGTGACAGACAGTGTGTTACTCAATTAGGGTGCTGCATACCAATTTTCAGCTTTCTACCTTAGAGGATTTATTTTATATACAGACCTGCACTCTCCATAACGGGGATGGGGCTAACAGTCACCGATTTCTTAATTTTTTAAAATGTTTGTGTGCATACCCTAGCCTGCATACCAAATTTCTGCTTACTAGGACTTCGAAAAGTGCCCTAGAGGTTTTGATGAGGCAGTCAGTCAGTATTGCCTGCTTTTTGTTTTTGACGTCTTCTAGGCGGTGTCACCGCCGTGCCTTTTTTATTTAAGACAGGTTTGCTCTTGACTCTAGTCTAGGTCAGTGGTGACAGAGAAAGAGTCGACGATGAAGTGAGCTTACCCAAAAGAAGCCTGTTCACTCTCACTTTGATGAGATTAGGGTTGTATGCGTTCGGAAACACAGACGCAGGTAAAGAGTTCCACTCTTTTGCTGTCCGCATAACAAAAGGCATTTAGAAACGCCTACTAGTGCGAATTGGTGGAATAGCAACTAGATAAGGATGGTAACTTGCAGTGCGTCTAGATGACCGATGGAAGAAGGGGGCCGGTGGAATGAGGTCGTGGAGTTCTTGGGCACACTCTCCGAAGTACAATCTGTAGAAGACCGACAAGCAGGCGACCTTACGGCCAAGCTGAGCCAAGCTTGAGCCAAGCTGTGAAGCTTGGCATCCACCAGTTTTACGTCGCCAATGAGCCTCTTAGCTCTGCGTTCCACCGAGTCAAGCGCGGCAAGTTGGTACTTTGCTAAGCCATCCCAAAGGTGGCTGCAATACTCCATGCAGGATCGGACTTGCGCTTTGTAAGCTGTCCAGGCGTAAAGTATCGCTTCACTCTATTTAGGATGCCCAGTGTCTTGGTCGCTGTTTGGACTTTGTACTCGATGGTGGCATGAGATGGAGCTCGAGCCGATCAGTTACAGGAACAAAGGGTAGCGGTAAAAAGACACGCCTCTGTTTTGGTGGCATTAAAAGAGACCAGATTGTCATCACCCCACTGGGAGACAAGGCTTAAGGTTAAATCAGTACGCTCTACCATGGCCTCTCTCAAGGAACGAACTTCGGCCCCACTGGACAAGTATCTCTCTGAAACAGTACTGTCATCTGCGTATCCAACAATGCCAGACTAAAGTAGGTCAATGTCAGAGAAAAGAGTAGCAGAGAGAACAGACCCCTGAGGAACTCCAGCATCAATACTTCAATAGTCATAAGGTTAGAGGAGCAACCGTCAACGACTACTGTGATCGACCGTTCACTAAGTAAGTCTGATATCCAGCTACAAAAATCACCTGGGATGCCATAAGCAGGAAGCTTGCTGAGAAGACCAGCATGCCTGTCGAAGGCCTTCGAGATATCCAGCGATACAGCAAGTGCTTCGCCGTGTTTCTCGATGGCTTCGCCCCAGCAGTGCATGACATACACAAGAAGATCGCCAGTTGACCGTCCCGGCGAAAGCCATATTGACGGTCACAGAGGAGATCATTGTCTTCAAGGTAGGTCAGCAACTTACTGTTCAGTAGCCTAACCTACTTAACTTGTATCGTGCCAGGTTGTCACAAAATTACAAGGACTACTAATATCTACAGAATCATTATCTAACTATTATCTTTAGAGAACATTTGCGACTAAATATTGCGACGGCGACGTAAGGACAGCAGTGCTCAAAGTAAAAAATAGAATAATAGTACCTATATTAGAAAATTCGATCGTGAATTCGAGGAGGCGCCATTCGTTTATTCCCGTACGGGATAAGAAAAGCCACCTATTGCTATTGCATGGAGCGAAGTAGACACATCACGTGTCTTACCATCAGATGCCTGAGATGCAGCATCGCAGATAAGATACAGGTTTTATTCAGCACACTACATGTACAAGGACAGTGTATAATTTGAGACAATATACAATACGTATTATTTATTTATATATTATTTATTGTACACCACAAAAAATATAACAACAAAAATTTAATTGAACACTACTTAATATACAATGGGCGGCCTTATCGCTTTCTGCGATCTCTTCCAGGCAACCTTGGAATGGACAGAGATTTTCCTGGACATAAAATGGTATTATTACTATTATAACTACCTCATTGGTCTTGTGTTCAATTCCCGGGTCGGGCAGAGTGTTATTGGGTTTTTAAATCCGGAAATTCACAGTCATCATCATCAGCCTATAATGTTCCCACTGCTGGGACACGGGCCTCCTCTCGCTGAGAGGGAATGGGCCATAATCCACCACGCGGGCCCAGTGCGAATTGGTAAATGTCACAATGACATGTCTTCGTATTTTTGGTTCTAGAACATGCCGGTTGAATGAACGGTGAAGGAGAACATCGTGAGGAACGATATTTTCCTTCACTCTTTTGAGAGCAGTGGTGATGATAATAAATTCAAATAATAATAATTAGGTAATTTCTCAGCAGCAGCACGGAATCTGTATTTGTGCCCGGTTGATGGCAATAGGCCCGCCCCCTGTTAAATGGGACCTACGCGTAACTAGCGAAATGAGGTTGTACTATAACGGGTGTAAAAAGACACTTAACGAAGCTGAGAGTCACTTGTACTCCTCGTCATTGTAATCGTTTTTTTTTACCGGACCATACCTGGGAACCTTCTGGTTACGGCGATATTGAAGGTCAAAGCTCCAACATTTACTGACGTTTTTTTTACGAAAATAAGTTTTTATTCTTATAACACAATTTTAAACACCCCCACTACCCCGATACCGTTACATGCACCCCTATGCGCGCTGTTTTGTGTGCGTTGTGTTGCGCACTACCGTAAACAGCGATTTTTCACACCAAAAATTATAATGGTTTCCCAGCAATTGCGTTTATGCTATCTTACATAGTTTGATGAACAGAATGCGTAGTTGACGACTCTGTGATGGGTCTCTTTACACCCTGTATACTTTGTACACTCTGCATAACCCTTCGAAAAATTTCGGCGTGATGTTATGTTTACGTATGATTATTATGACAGTAGTTCAATCTATCTATCTATGTCTATACTAATAATAAAGCTGAAGAGTTTATTTGTTGGTTTGTTTGAACGGATTAAAAAAAATCTTTCTTCGAATTGATAATTGATAGTACAACTATTGAGGAAGGCTATAGGCTATTTTACATCACACTAAGACCCGTAGAAGCTGAGCAAAAATAGAAAATGGCAGAAAGAACGTTAAGCGAAAACGATATAATAGCGTGGGCAAACGATACGATGCGACGGGGTGGGGCGGGGGACCAAGAAATGTCAGTCGTGGGCACAAGCTAGTCATTATTATGGCGTGAGGTTTAAGAAAAAGTACGGCTTTACTTTTAGTGTGGTCTCGGATAGCACGTTAACCCGTTGGTCCCTTCTGTCATTCGTATATCTTTGACTGTCGTTACTGGTAATCAAAAGCCCAAAAATCTGACAGCCAGTCTTGCCAAAGGGTATCTATCATGTTACCCAATGACTGGGTTGTGAAGGTCTCATATGCAGACTCTCCGTGTAAAATACTAGTATTCAGCTGCATCCAGTTAGACTGGAAGCCAACCCCAAGAAAGTTGGGTTTATAACTTTTAAGTAATTCAACTAGCGATGTCTTGTATGTGCTATTAATTTCTGTGCTAGTGCTGTGCACTTCTGTAAGTGACGAATTCACAATTCCTAAAACTGTATGTGTTTTTAGTTTATGTATGTCCTAATGAGTAAGTCGTTGAAGTGCCATATACTTAAATAAATAAATAAAAAGGCTATTCAGATTGATTGAGTCTTATAAACTCGATGTGTCATATGAACGCCAGGTACTTTAACTGGACCTTATTCTACAGTGCTGCAAGGATCTTTTGGCGGTTGAATGACATTGACATTCCAGGCGTTGCCGTTGTCGCGTTGCCGGTAAACCTTTGTGAAATTATTGTAGGTACCATGCTACAATGTTGCCCCAGCAATATTGAAAACCTGATCAGGTGCGTGTCGGACCACGCACGATGAAGGGTTCTGTAGTTGGGTTGAATTTATCCCAAAAATAAACTTAACATTGGAGTAGGAAAACTTGTTTTCACATAAATCGATATGCATCACGGTCAATTCTCCAACTGCAAATGTAAGTTTCTAATTGCAAATAAATATTTTTTTATGTGATAGAAGTACAAATAAACGATTTTCGGATGTTTTCCTTTACTTGTGCTGTGAGACCTTGCTTCTTGCCAAATTGTATGATTCTAGGTCAACGAGAAGCAAGGGCGGATCCAGGATTTATTTCTGGTATGGGCACATGGGTCAGAGAGTTAGGAACTGTATCCCACGTCTAGTATTGCACTATGCTGTTTTTGGGATTAATTATTTTTCAATGACATTTAACAATAACTACAAAACAAAAACGTGTGCAGACGGGGGACCCCCGGCAGGAACGAAGTTCCCTATGCGATACCCGCACGCAAACACTCGTATTTAATAGAAAGAGACAGAGAGAGAGAGAGAGAGAAAGTGGGAATTTAATATATTATTTATATATATAATAATATATTATATAATATAATAATATATTATTTATAATAGATTATATATGTTTTTAATACAGAATCATCTAGTATAAGTTTTTAGAAGCTCTCATGATGTTGCCGTCATCTTGGAGTATCACTCTCAAAAACCATAGAAAAGACATCCAAGATAAAAAATAAACTTTTTCGCAGCCGCTATCTTGGATGTTCATTTTAACGTCACTATTGGCTTCAACACCCTCGACAACGACACTCATGATACCTACTTTTATATTTTATTTTTGCAGCCGCCCTCTTGAATTTTCATATTGACCTCATTAACGACTTTAGCATCCTCGAAAACCAAGAATACTGTCTATCTCTTTCGGGTGAAAGTCGAATGGAGAGGGCATAATACTTTTTCGTAACGAGACGATTTCTACCAGTCTACTCCTACCGCAAGTCGCGTTAAAGAACTTCGTTCCAAAATGCACTTCCCCGTCTCGGACAGGATAGATTTTGTTTTACCCATTGATACAGCAATAAGAGTTACTTTGTCGACATAGGTAGTAAAGTTTAGAATTAAGAGAACGAGTGAACGGTTTGGTTGCAAGAGCGAACTAAGCGAGCTCAATAAATTTGGCACCCCATCTCGAACTGGTTTGGTTAATTTTTTGGACCATTCATAGTAAAAGTTTTTATTTTTTTCATGAGTGGAGGAAAGCTGTATAAACTTTGGACGCGCGAGGCCCCTCAGACCTCGCTATCTTTTTAGCATTATATGGTATCCTGAAATCGTCTCGCTGACTCCAGGCCGGAGCATTGTTGGCATAGCAGACCACACCACTTTGAAGTACTGACTACACCACTTTGAAGTTACGCCACTCCTGCTATAGAGTAGGTACCTACTTCTTCAGCGTTCCTCATTAAAGCAATTTCTTGATGGATATGCATTCAGGCCAGTCCATTCAGACGATTCGATTTTATTTCACTTAAACCGTTTGCTCTTCAAAGCGAGTCCGGTCGAGTCCATACAATGCCGCTCAGCGCAGGACGAAGCTTTGTACGGTAGCGGCGAGGTACGGGAGGCTGCCGCCGCACCGTCGCCGCCAGCGGGTGACGAGGTAGGAGTTTTTATGAGAGGGGAGAGAGGCACCTTTGCTTTGGTAGATCATGTGGTAGGTAGTTCTTTCTTAAATAACCTTTAAATCGGATGGTACGGAACCGGTATATTTGAAACTATATTTAGAACCGATATTTTGAAACCACATCATAGGCCTCTTTTAGTAAATGACCGTATCTCCTATGCACATTATAAAAAAATATTAAATACATAGTAACACAGTTTGTGGTCTATAATGTACCACCAAAATATTTTACTGAATTATGTTTCACAGCAAATCGTGGACAGCAATGTGGTTTAATATAATACAATAATAATAAATAATTATATAATAATTAAATTTAATAAGGCCAATAGAAATAATTGTGTAGGTCTACTCGTAATGAACTAATAGTAGATTATGCACCGAGGGGCTAAAGTTGTGTCTTATGTCACGCGCGTCATATTGAATCTCGAGCGCAATGAAGGTTTCGGGATTTAACTCCCGAGCGCAGCGAGAGAGTTAAGAGTTTAACTCACGAGCGAAGCGAGGGAGTTAATACAAGAATCCTGAATGCAGCGAGGGATTCAAGCTAGCCCAAGGCAAAGACACCTTTAGCCCAGAGGAGGATACTCTACTTTTTACACCTACTGTGAGAAAATAATTTTAATGTTATTCCATTCCTTTTAAAAAATGGTTCGTAGTTATCTAATTATTCTTACAATATTATGTCTCCGAAAACATGGCAACGATATGAAGAAGCAGTCGTTATGATTTTGTAGGAAATCGAGAATATCATCCACGCGTAGTAAGGGTTTCGAGAATAGCTTTCCTCTTTCTGGCACCAAAGGGTGTTTGTTAGTACTATACTGCCAATTATTTAGCTGAGCATGTGAGATTCCAAATTCAAATCACATTATTGACCAGCGGGTCATAATGAAATCCAGTACAACATTATTGACCGGCTGTGCCCCCGGCCATTAATGACTCACTTTAGGTTAAGGTTGCTTGACATATAATTTGACATTTTCGAGCAGGTGGTGTGAAAAACAATTACTTACTATGGCTCGGTAACACAAGTACATAGGATATTACATGACTATATGCCCAGGAATAAGACGGAATAGGATAACGAAAATCTGCATAGAATAGCGAATCAGCATTTCTCGGGTTATAAAATCACTTTTATAATATGTAAGGATGTTATTAAAATTCGTTTCTTAATAAAACTAAATTAATTGACATTCTTTCTACAACAAACGCGACCAGCCATTACGCAGTGCAAATAGTGCACGGACGTTTTCTTGACGCGTACAAGTAAAATGACCTCTGCAACTCCAACAAACTATTTATAACCCCCATGCACTGTGTCAGTGTACCCAAGGTTTAAAAAGACGTTCACAACAAGACATAGGCATCCGCAAGAGTCACAACGACAAGGTCCGGGCCTGCGCTACCCACATCCTGGGTGGTCCCACAACCATCAGTAGGTCATCCGTCCTCCTTGTGTGAGGAGGAAGCTACCCATCACTTATGTTTAATTATTTGTTGCAAAGTAAAGTTATGTTTAGTACATACGTAAAAAAAATTAAAGACAGCATCCAATACATATAAAATACACCTCCGAATTCGAACATCCCGATTTTATTAAGCACATGTCTCACATTATTTACAGTGGAGTCGGTGATCCCGGCCAACGGTATACGCCTCCGACTCTAGAACGTATTTACCAAAACCGTATTCATATTAGATTTCCGAGCTCCCAATGCCAGCCGGCCGTATCGAGAATGTCACCGATACATTCGATACTTTATTTGAGTGAGCTCGAGAACGCCCGCCGCGACACGGAAGAGTGTCAAATAAATACAGGTTGAAATATATCTTCTGTCGCGTACTGTGATCCTGGTATATACGTGCCATTTAAACGATGAATTTTTGTTTGGTTTTCGTGTTGTTCGGCTATTTTTTCACGTGGAGTGCTGGTATGCTGTACCGACGAGACTCCGACAATGTTTTGAAGCCTGGTGGGTACTTTATTTTTGTTTTGTTTTTACTCGTTTACATGTTGTTAGATATTGAAAATTCCCGCGTCCTCCCAGTTTAGTGTTGTCTGTGTTCCTTGATCTTTGCACTTCAAACATATAAGAAATAGTTAATTTAATACAATTTGTTTTAGCTGCGTATTCAATCCAACACAATTAGCTCTTTGTGGTTTCGTCTCTATTATTTAACTTCAAACATTAAATTATATATTTACTCACTCGCTATTTATTCAAACTACGGTTCACTATTTATTTAAGCTGTTTCATAATATACTATTTATATTGTACCGCTCTATGTAGACTGGAAGTGAAATTATTTTAAAGAGAATAAACTTTACTTTATTTATCGTTACAAAAATTAACTGAAAAGTTTGAGATTTAATACATAAAAACAAAAAAGGTTGCTTGTTGTGGTGAACATAATTAATAAACTAATAATACAAACGAAATAATTATTATTAATGTTAAATCTGGATCGAAGTAGGTTTAGGTGTTAACCCCCATGTTATGATATTTTGGTAGTTGTAGATTTCTCAAATGTGTTTCAACTTTCGGTATTGAGGTTAATGTGATAGTTCTGTTTTATAATATCACTTTAATTAGGCACCGTACCTTCGGAAAAATATAAAATGCAAAACACAGGTGCACAGCTATTCAGCGGCGATACAGGATACAGATAACGTCATCTTGTGTTGCTCATGGTGGACTTTCGGTGCACGTACTTACGTCACTATTGCGCAGAGGCATCTTCCAAAAAGCAGGGCATGATCTTTAGTCACGATACGGACGAACTTTGTTTGCAACGAAACTGGCATATTGGTTTGTAGGGCATTTTTACACTCGCTCCAAATTACCTCCAGTAAAATTATGTAGCCAATTTCTATATCCATTTTTGAATTGATCTGATATCCAGTGCCAATCCGGAAATTGAATACCTACAGTGACATGCAACGAAACACATGTCAAAAATAGAGCGAATTCCCAAAGATGGATAAGGACGGCTGTCTCTATCACCACGTGTAATTAACAGTTGGAATGAAAGAGACGAAAACAGAAGGTCGCGACAAAAATATGTAAATGTGCTGATAGTGCGACGCGGGCGCAGGTTGCACTGCGTTACCTTGATCAGTAAACTGCGCACGATACGAGAATGGTGCACTTTCGAATGTAGACTGTGGTGCTGTCCCGATCTAGACGTTGTCTATTTGGTAAGGAATAGGTATAATTATTTATTTAAATTATACCTACTTTTCTGACGATAATCTATTCCGTAGCTAACATAACATCCTCCCGACCGAATTTTGGTCACGGTGGCCAATCTCAACGGAGACTATAAATTCAAGTCAGTAGGCCATTGAGTCGCGGTAAGAAGCAAATTTTACAAAAGCTCATCACGGCAATAAATAAGGTACAAAACAGCGATGCGATTGACCATAATAAAAGTAATTTTGCAGTTTTAATTTAAATGTAAAAATAAATGCATGGTTCAATGGAATAATTTTTAGGTATTTCTTTAGTTGATTGAATTCCCTATATTATCTTCACATAAAATATGTGTTTACGCTCAAAATTATGAGAACTGTGCGACGAAAACAATTTATTTTTGCGGTTTTACGATTGTTTTATAATGACACTATTTTTTTTTTTATATTTTTAAATAAGTATTTTCTTTAAACATTTAGCAATACCTACACAATTTTTTTTTGGCTTGTAAATATGTACCAATTCGCCTAACTGTGCGACAAAAAAGTGTGCGTTTTTAGTGCCCTACGTTTGGGCAGCGCCTTAAAAGGCACTTTTCGTAAGTACGCTGTACTGGTACAGCGTCCTAACTATTGTTTGCCTCACCGGACGACGTCACTACGTCAGCGCCGGCTGTCGCTGAAAACCAGCGCCGGGGCTCTGTCTTGCATAAGGTCGCAGCATAATGCTGAGCGATAGCCGTTTTGCGAGGATATGACGCATGTTTTCCCCAACGTTTTCTTATTTTTTGTGTTTGTGTTATTTTTTGCGTCATGTTTACCGCAAATAAACGCATTTTCATTCTTTTCTTCTTTTGAACATCAAAATTTACAAGATAATATAATTGATTCTAGGCTTGATTTTGAAATAGCCACGTAGGTATACAGGATATATTACAGTGCACAATTGTGTGCGCAAGCACATGTGCACCTTCGCAGGTCGATGGTGGCGGTGATGATCCATCACGACCGGGAAGAGATCAGATATCATCAGATTAGATCAAAACATAAACACTGTACCTAACTTACCTGTAAACATGAAATGAATTGAACAAAATTACACTCGCACTGCACTTGTACGTTATTGAAATTATCAGGGGTCAATGCAGTTCGTGCGATTTGGTAGCCAGCCATGCTTAGCACAAAGCTACTATGTTTGCAAGATAGTTACGTGTTTAATAAAACTGCGCAACATATGCTTAATAGAAGCAAGGTGAGTCCTCTCTATAGAGAGAGGATTCACCACTTTATATATTTTCTTAAAGTATATATTTTTTTTAATATTAGATGACCGCAGCGCACTATTTCGAAATCTTTTGTTAGTGTGGTTTATTCAGAACTAGCTAATGCTAGCGACTTCGTCTGCGATCCAGAAAAGAAGCCCTTGTCCTTCTCCAGGTAGGTATACACAGGTGCCAAATTTCATCCAAATCCATTTAGCCGTTTTAGTGTGAAAGCGTAACAAACAAACAAACTCAAGGCTCGTACAAACTGGCGCGACGCGACGCGCCTTTACTTTCGTATTTATAATATTAGTTAGGATTAAAATGAAATATATATATTATAAGTAACAACTTTTATGTACCTACCTAATAGTAATAAATAAAAATAAAAATGTAACTAAAACTATTAGCAAACTAAAACATGGTGTCGAAAAATTCCTCCGCATCGCTGTCGACTGGTAATGTACCCAAGAGGCAATGCTTAGCCTTTGGCCAAGGTAAAACCCAGCCCTTGAGTCACAGGAAGTGTCACCCAGCTGTTTGGAGATTTAGTTGAACAGACCATGAGCACTCGGACCCCACGGCCCCCACGGCTCCCATGGCTCCCACGGCGCCCACGGCCCTAGGGTTTCAATTGTATTGTTGCATGCAACTGCTATTACCTACTTATCGTCATGCTTATCAAATTTATAAAATAGAAACTTTATGGAAGACGCGTTTAAAGTTGCAAATATGGATTAGGTAAATCCGTCTGTTTACTTTTTCATGCAAACATGCAAAGCCACGAACACCATATCATTTTGCATCTACTCATATAACACATTTCACTGTTAGATAAGCAATAATAGTTTGAAAGTCTCATCCGAACAAATGTAAAGGTAAATATTGGCAGGTGGGTTACATAAGCACAATGCATATTAAAGTAAGTTCGTATAGCACAGTAAGTGGTCGCAAAGTGAGCGGCCTTGCGCGCGCGCCGGGCCACGGTCAAGACTTTAAATTGTGAGATAACGCTTTAGTTAACCCGTTGACAGTATAGTAGTTATAAGTTAAAATAGCTACTGTATTTTGTTAACCATGAAGTTAATATTTTTTTTAACCGACTTCAAAAAAGGATTTTCTCAACTCGACCGTATATATATATTTTTTTTATGTGTGTTCGCGGATAACTTCGTCGTTTATGAGCCGATTTTGATGATTCTTTTTTTGTTGGAAACGAGATATCCCAAGGCTAGTTTCCATGATAAGGAAACTAGGATCTGATGATGGCATCCCAGATAAATCAAGGGGAACCTTCGAAAATCGTAGTGGCGACTAGTGCGTTTGTAATTTTTTTTCATGAAGTATTTTAAAGCACTATTATTTAATGAAGGTCTGGGGTCGATCTGATGATGGAACCGAAAGATAGCCGAGGGAACTCCTCAATGATTTACAGCAATTACCTGGTGTTTGTGCTTGATTAATTTGTATTGATGAGAACTTTACACCTAGATGGGCTCTGACTGTCATTAGGGGTCTGATGATGAAGAAGAAAGACAGTCAAGGGAACTTCTCAACGTTTTACAGTAGCTACCTTGTGTTTGGACTTATTTCGTTTCAATTGATGAGAACTTTGCACCCATATGGGTTATAAGTGCCATTACAGGTCTGATGATGAAGACCATAGACAGTCTAGGGAATTCGTCAACGATTTACAGCATTTATCTTTTGTTTTTTATTTAAAAAAAGGTTTTTTTAGAATACACTTAAATAGGTACTACTTGAAGAAATGTATCAGGATTTATTTTTAAGACACAACTTTCACGTGTACAATCATCTAGACTCGGATTTGAAACTTCGACCACAGAAGCAATTTCTTTTTTATTTAAATATGGGGCACCTGTCTATTCGCTCAAGAAGCGAACCATGGTAACCTGAAGGTGTCAAAAATAATTCGACTTAATAAACCGGTAGCAGGTATTTCATACTTTTCGAATACTTTTTATTGTGACAGAGGATTAATAATAAAATAAAATTATTAAACAACGGATTTATGCTTCAAAAGTACCCAATGTGATAAGCCAAAAGAAAATAATATAATATAATATGAGACAACATCCACACAAGGTCTACAGGTCCCGAACTAGGCAGAGCCTGTACTACGGTAACCTGATGACTGATATACATACATATACACACCCAGATACAGGTCAAACAGACATGTTCATGCACACAAATGTTTTACTTGTCCGGGGATCGAACCCGGGACCAGCGGCTCAGAAGGCAGGGTCGCTACCAACTGCGCCAACCGGTCAGTCAATAATGTTTGTAACTTAACGTTACCTCGGACACTATCACGAAATATAACGTAACCTTTATTGCAATTTGGACCCTCTTTATAGCTAAAATGTGTGAGTACCGTGTAGAAAGGTACCGCGCTTTTATTTCTATGCAGAGATAACGAGCATCCTCCACGATTGGATACTGGAGATAAGACTTGACTTAGGACAAACCTTTTGTTGAGAAAATTATCACGTGAACATATTTTTGTATGTGGACAAAGAAAAGGAGGTCATGCATCACTAGCTGAAAATATATAAAGCAACAAATTATAACATATAGGATAGAGAATAAATACATTTAAATGTACTACCTGTCTTTTTGATAAATAAATTGGTACCTGACTCAGTTCTTTAAAAATTGTCAAATCACATCTATCTATCATCAATACAAGGGCTATTATTTGTTAATTAGTACTCAAAGTAAATTTACATCACATTTTCAAGTGTACTTAACTTGTTACATTGGTGCCGATTCTCTTGTCACAAAATTCTCTAAACTAGACTAAAAATCACCAAAATTTAGTTTATTCCTGTCAAACGACGATTTCCCATTCTGAAATTGACTAAAGTGACACAACTTAACCAAATTTTAGTTTGACAGCACTAAGATGGCACTGAGATTATAATTTAGTGAAAATGGCAATTTTGCTATTCTGAATTTTACGTTTTTCACCAAAAATTTTGATTGTCGTAACTAAGGGCTAATTTCACCGATCGTCGCCGAAACTGCGTTTAGTAAAACTGCGTTTGCACTAATCGCGATTAATATCAAGATTTGATCTCGTTTAACATAGATTGCATTTCACAAAGCAAAACGCCACGATCGTTGATCGCGTTTACGAAAACCGAGTTACAGCATGTTAGAACGGCAACAGCGCGCTGCGTTTTGTCCTTGCACCGAAACTTGATAAAACTATTACAATATTTGTGTAACAATACATGTAACAAAACGTATTCCTTTGGTTGTCTGGTCAATTGTCAACTTGGTAAAGACATAAAGTGAGTGAGGTTATTCTTAGTATTGTTCGTAAAGTTCGTTTTGCATTGTTATTTTTTTCAGATTAGCAGTGCACGTTTTAATTTGTGGATTTTTCTTTGTTTGTACTCATGTGTTATCCGCATGTCTAAAAGAAAAAGAGACCCAACATTTCAACAAAGTGAAAAGAATCCAATAGTACTCTAGTACTATTGGAGAGTTGGTCGAAAAACATTATATCACAATAGAGTCCTGTGAGTGTTCGGGAAAAGAATGACGAGTGGCGCAAAATCAGCAGTGAATTTAATGCAACATCTGGTTTACTAGAGATTGGACAGTTAAAAAAAATGTTAGTCACGTTCATCTAGTGTCGAAGTGCTCCTCTCTTTCGCGAGTTCCCCTTGGTCGTCGAACCAGAAATTCATCCTCATCTTCTTCAAAGGCCAAACAGTAGACTCTTCTCATTAAATATCTCAAAATATTCGTAAATATGTGATTCAAAACAGGTAATAATATCACAACAGTCACTTTAACACAATACGGCAGAAGCGCGTCGGTACCTAGATGTCTTTGTCATCAGTCAAGCAAGCACCTAATCGCGTTTAGGATCGGTAAACGGTCAAAATTGGGCGTTCAGTATAGTAACTGCGTTTAGCACTAAACTAGTTTAAATATTGTTGGTGAAATGCCAAACTAAACCTTAAACTTAGATTAAAACTAAAACGCCGTTTAAGTTCACTTAATCGCGTTTTATTTGGTTGGTGAATTTAGCCCTAAATCTGCCTGTTTTTAATCGCGATTAAAAAGGTGTGGAATAAAATTAGTTGTCATGAACTAAAATTCACACCAACACCTCGACTTCAAATAATGACAATTTCGACCTCCTTTATAAAACCCCGGAACATCTAAATACCAACGTGTTGGTAAAAAAAAAATTTTTTTTTTTATATTTTCCATACAAAAAGTGACAAATTCCATACAAAACATGTCGAGGCTGCAAAATAATGCGCGACTCTGGCTCTAAAAAAAAATCACGTGGTACGGCAAACAAGTATCACGTGGAGTCGCAATTGCCAAATTTGATTTTAGATGTGTCAAAATTATTTTTAAATTTAGAGATTTTATTTTGCAGAATAGCGTTAAGATTCTCATAGCCAAAAGTAAGGAATTTTAGTGATAGTTTAGTTAGTTTAGTTCGGTGTACAACAGAATCGGCACCATTATCTAATCTTAGATTCTTGACTCATAGAAATACTTATAATGTAACTAAGACAGATGACAGTATAGATTTTGGCTCGCTTTTTGATTTTCATCTCTCTATCACAACATAATTCTGTCATTCCTGTATGTTCACAAATCGTCTAAGTATCAGGAGGCCTTAATTGATTCCAGATAATAAAAACGTTCAACATCTAGTCGTAATCTCTACTCAGCTAAAATAAATATCAAAATCTTGTCAAACCTGTAGAGAAATTTATGATATTTTTGACAGATTAAGGCGGAGAATTTTAACAGATTAGAAAGCGAAGTTCTTAAAGATACGAGAATTGCCCCTCAGAATAACATGTAACAGAACTATTCTGTACCCTTTTAGAGTCCGTAGTAAACCGGGCTAGTAATGGCGCACATATCAAGCCTCCTCTCACTACACTATACTGGGACTTTAAATCTAATACTTTATGTTCTATTACGGAGTATAAAGCGGTTATTACTTACTTGTGGTTAAACACAAACTACCAACTATAACTGTATTCGTTATATGGGGGATTGATACGATGACGCAATGCTACGAGTATATTAATAATAAAAATTGGTAATTCGAATACGGACTTTTATTTATTTAGGATCTCCAACAAAAATAATATATATACAATAAATGATAATTAATAAATGATTTAATTTCTGTAAGTAGGTTTATACAGACAGTTTTATACGTCAATCATATTTTTAAAATAAAAATTAGATGAGGTTGGGGTTTCCTATCAGCCTACTCTGAGAAGAAAGGCCGCAACAAACTCAGAGGTCACAGTCTCTTTTAAAGTCCAGACATAATCTTGGTCAGATCATGTAATGACCATAAAGATTGGTGTCTGAAATAGTATTTTGAGGAAAGAACCACGCAGATTGAGTGGACCTGTCCCGTCAGTGCCGCATTTGTCAGTAATCAACTCAACTCAGAACTTAAGGAGCTCAACGATTCGACGAACAATACCAAAAAAAGGACATTTGGGTAGGCCGCATAAATTACTCAAACTGGCGACCATGACTAAAACTAAATGAGAAAAAAAAAATTACCCACTTAGTCTTCACATTCACAAAAATTATAATAATTTATAATACTTTACAAAGTAAATTCATGTCATTATTTATGTAAAATGCTATACAGGGAATCGGGGACACGACGCACAACCAGTTACCGTGGATTCAGTACATGATCCTGAACCCACGGGCGTTGAAAGTGTTTACTATTATGATTACTATTATAAAATTCTACGCTGATGGTCTAGAATCATTGTGTTGAATTCATGGTCAGTATGCGCGTGGATGTCCCTTTTCTTTTTGAGGGTGGGAAATCATCAAATAACTTTTCCCGCTCTGGGCAGAGCAGGAGGGCGTGTCAGACTCTTACTGACTAAAACCCACCGGTGTTCCTTCAGTTACCTGAACCAGGGGCCACGGTATCCCTCTCGGACTTTTCCGCAACCCTAGCAGGCATCGGTTCTAGCAAACCCCGTCATTGGTGCTGACATCTCTTTGAGGCGCGCGTGGAACACAACGTGCCGTCGACCCGGGCCTGGTCCTTATCGAACGGCCAGCTGCCCATTGCTCGCCGTTCGCAAGCCCGCGCCTACGGTGGCCGGGAATCGGCCTGCGATTCCCGACGCCCAGGGCGTCTCCTGCGGCGGCTAGGGGCGTGAGGGCGCAAATTTTGCCTCTCCCTCACGCGTTCCGCCTCCTCCTTCGCGAACATTACTGCTTCGCAGAAGGAGGTGACGGCTTCCCAAGCCCTCTCGCTCCGTACCATGGCCTGGACCAGGGCCGGACGCGAGAGATCGCCACCGCCAATCGCCTCCACGAGGACACGGCGGTGCTCCGCCCAAGCCGGGCAGACCTCCACCATATGCTCCACCGTGTCCTCCGGGCGATCCACACAATGGTGACACCCGGGCGTTTCCTCCCGCCTTATCCGGAACAGGAACCTCCCGAAACAACCGTGTCCGGTGAGGACCTGCGTCAGGCGGAAGGTGAGAACGACGCCGTGGCGCCTCTCTAGCCACTCTTCAAAAAGGGGACTTATCGCCGCAATTGTGGCGTGCCCAGCGTGGATGTCCCTACCACTCTGCATAGTGAAAAAATTGTTAGCAATAAAAAAACATTTATTGGAGCAGCTCAATCCCAAGCCTCATTGTCCCTAATATAGTCTTTAACTATATAACAGGCTTTCTGGGATAGTTTCTGATTTATAAAAGATTTGAATTTATTAAGGCTTGGTTCTTGAATTCGAATGGAATCTATTATAAAAACGTATGCAATGGCATCTACACGAGCCTATTTTCTTGAGCCTGAATGTAGAAACAACAAATTTGTGTTTATTCCTAGTATCTAAATCATGGATGTTTTACACAGATTAATATTTTTATGTGCATACAAAATATTTTCATAAATATACTGAGAAGGCACATTCGTTGTCTCTGAGGGAGTGTTTGGTACATAATTTATAAATAATTTAGAAAGCTAACAGTCTTTAAATAATAAAATGTAGGTACAAGTAAATAAAAAAAAATCAAAGGGCAAAAAAAAATCGTCCGCATCGCTGTCAACAGGAAAAGTGCCCAAAAGGCTGGCAGCATTCCCACGTTGTATGACAATTCTGATTGTTTGGCCAAAAAATATACGGTCCAAAGGAAACTTCCTTCTTTTTTGAAGTCGGTAGAAAAATAGGCCTGCCCTCTGGTCACGTGAAGAGTAATAATAATAATTTAATAATCATTTTTATTTATTTACAAATGTGGTTATTATATATACATGGCAGCAGCAGCAAGCAGGAAATCTCAAATCAACACAAGGATATGGTAAGGTGGTAGTGCATGTTGACAATGAATGGTCCGGTACATTGAATGGTGTTTGACAATGCTCACAGACGTTTGTATGTCAGTTTACCAGCTCATTCACTGCCAGCACAATATATTCCCTCATGAGATCTTCAGAGGTATTATATTTGTTAATCATTGAACAAGTTTCTCTTGTAAATGGTCAAGTTCAGATTGTAAGTACTCTGTGTCAATGTTGTATTTCCTAGAACTTGGTTCCAAATTAAATGAAAACATATCTAATTGTTTAAGTAAATTCAGTATTTCTCTATTAAGTTTAATATTCTTATAAATGATAAATGATTTTATTTCTGTAAGTAGGTTTGAACAAACACTTAATCATATTTTTTTTAGACTAGATGAGGTCGGCGTTTCCTATCTGACTACTCTGAGAAGAAAGGCCGAAACAAACTCAGAGGTCACAGTCTCTTTTAAAGTCCAGACAAAATCTTGGTCAGATCATGTGAAGGCTATGTAGATCGGTGTCTGCAATGGTCTTTTGAGGAAAGAACCACACAGATTGAATGGACCTGTCCAGTCAGTGCACGAAATTGTCAGTAATCGTGCAGCTCAACTTAGACTCAAGGAGCTCAACGATTTGACGAACAATACCAAAGAAAGGACATTTGAGTAGGCCGCATAAATTACTCAAACTGCCAGATCATGTTTACGCTTAATAAAGAACTTTAATAAAGAAGTCGCTCCATGTTAAATACTGGTATTCAGCTGCATCCGGTTAGACTGGAAGCCGACCCCAATATAGTTGGGAAAAACAGGCTAGGCAGATGATGAATAAAGAACTTATTAAGTCATGTCATGTTCATCATTGTCATGTATTGAGCAACATCAGGTATTAAGAAGGTTCTTTGTGTGGTGTCTCCTTTCATAAACAGTAACTATCCGAAGGATTTTGCAGGAAATTGCTAATCCATTGCGTCATATGTTTGAAAAATTTGTCTGCTCAACAACGTAAATAACGCAATGACTGTTGTTGAACTATCAAATTGAGAGGCTTTGCCGTTGAAGTGTGTTACGTAATTACCCCGCAGGGTGGCATGCCATACAAAAGGGAGGAAACTGGTAATCAACAGTGGATGGAACAAGGCTATCTATGACAATGATATTGACGAATTCACTTCAAAGTTGTACGTGCCGTAGAAAAGGGTGAATAGGTACACGTATACATGTCAGTCATTATACAATGAACACTGGACAGACATTGATAGATGTCAATTTAGTCAGCAAGGTTCAACACCACGATATGTCCATAAACCTGCCATGGTATATCTCTGCATCACCCTAAGGTTGACTGGTAGAAAATGCCTCAGGCATTAAGTCCGCCTTTGTACAGTATTATTTTTTACTTGTGCATAAAGTTTTAATAAATAAATAAATACTCTTTATTGTTACTTAAAACGGTACAACACCAATTATGTAACATAGAGACCAATTACAATGAATTTCATTAGATATTTGATAAACTTAATTAGTATCGTTTATTATAATACTTAGTTTAATGAAAAATATTATATTATATAATAACTAAAATATATTATTAAAAGGAGTCCCTTTAGGCAAGGTTCCGAAAATACTGGCAGCGTTCCCCCTTTGAAAAGTTAGACTAATTCTTTGTCCGAGGTAGCTGCCAGCTCTTCGGTCTCCTGTGATGTCGACTAACCTTTTTGCTATTTCCTTAAATAACCTTATAGCGCTAGGACCCCACGGACCAATGGTCTCGACACCGAATGGGACAAAATCTTTATTATGTACACCATAAAACACAAATGTAGAAATTTTACATAAGGTGACACAAAGGGCGGTCTAATCGCTAAAAGCGATCTTTTACAGACAACCTTTGGATGGATTAAAAGGAGAAGGAGAGACAATGCTGCAGGTAGTCAGTGGTGTACCATTTACATATACAATAAATACATACATATATATATACATATACATACCTACATAAATATAGATACAATAATAAATAATGAAACAAGCGCAAGGAAACCATATGTAATGATGATGTCTAAGTAGAGATGAAGTGTTTTTTAACCAGAATTTTGAAAGTGGACAAAGATTGAGCACGCTGTAACGACACGGGCAAGGCATTCCATAACCGTAGTGCTTGTACTGTATAAGACTTCTCATAAAAAAAAAACACATGTATGATCACGTTGGACAAACTACAACTAATTACGTCAGCTCTTTTTTAGATTACTTTATTCCTCTGCCTGGCCCTTAGGGGATTACAAGCGAAATGATATGTAATGTGTTCTTTTGCAAGATGTATTTATACAGTAACGTTTGTAATGATGGTCTGTTCTGTTAGTCATCAGACAATATGTTAATCATTGATTACAGTCATCGGGCAATTCTCGCGTGTGAGTTATAATGAGTCATTTATTCGATGACTAATGTATGTCGTACGCTATGTCCTACGGTGTTTTAGTTGTCATGGGTTCACGATCACGGTCGTTTGGTTTTTGATACCATCAGTAAGTAATGACCGGTGTTTATCTGCCTAAACACCAGAATATCGGTTATATATTTATGATTGTGATCGGAGCTTTTAAAAATAATGTTAATAAATAAGTTTTATTTTAGTTGCGCTGTGAAATACTGCATATTTTCTATGTGAATGTTAAGTTTGACTTTTGTCCTTTTCTCCTCGGCCTATGGCCAACGGAAAGCATGATGGTTTTTAAAGGACATAAAAGTTAGGATCAAAGAATAGGCATAGATTTATGTCCGTTTGTGCAGGATTTACTCAAAAACTACTAGGCTATTTTGTCCATACCAGCCTTACTTCTATACTATGTGATACCAGCGCATTTTCCTGTATGCAACAACTGTGCTCCGCACATTCACATGATCGCTTATTTGGATTTCCGCGGTGCGCACCGAAAATGTGAGCTATTTTCGGCTACATTGCGCCTGTTTCATACGATGAATACGATACATACCATGGTTTTGACAGCTCAAAATACTGGCTAATTAATTTAATTTAATTTAATTTATTTCAAATAATCAGATAACAGAGATCCGTAGTGTTAGTAAAGTACCTTATACCTAGTGTTAGTATATAAATAAATTATTATAGCAATTTTAGGGTTTTGAGTCACTTTGTAAAGAAGACGAAACCAGTTTCTCAACCGGTCATCTTCTCCACAAAATGCCTCATAAAAGGGGAAAACACATTCTCAGACACTGTTTCCAGAATGCTGTTGCCACTGGCCTGAGTTCTAGCTGCCACCGACGCTATTTTCTTCCGCACAATTGCGTGGAAGCCGTCAGTACGGTTCTGCGTAAACATCTCTGACGCACTACAGAACCGGGGCAGTCTCAAGAGCATTCTAAAAACATTGTTGTACTGGACACGCAGGACATCTAGCGACCTTTTGGTGTAGTTGATCCACAGACCACCCGTGTACAGACCCTGACAATACGCTTTGAAAAGCGTTATTTTTACCTGGTCCGTGCAGCGGGCGAATCTTCGAGCCAACATATTACCGCTTTTAATTAAGCTCAAAGCTCTTGACTTGACTGTTCCTACATCATCAGTCAATATTGCAACATATCAGCAAAAAAGACAGCAAATTTGCCACCATTTTGACATCAAATCATTAAATACCTCTCTTTAATTTACCACCCGAAGATCTTAGTAAAACTAAGTCCGGATGTTTAATGATCACTTCGAACACTTTTTTTTTTACTTTCCGGTCTTAAGCGAGATTTCAGCGTCAACTGAATTAATGATGGTATATGAACTATTAACGTGGTTATTAGTATTCATAAATGGTACTTAGGTGCGAAAATTGTTGGCTCAAATATGAATTGCTCACAGCATAAACGGTCTAAGTAACATTGCGTCGTGTACACGGAGGGGCGACAGTGCCAGCGGATGTGGGCTGGACGAGTTCACCGCTCACCACGTCACTTAGTTTTATTTGGCCATATCTTACGTTAATATAATATAAACAACCAGAAACGCAAATTGACTTGTCAACCTAAGATTGTATTAATAGATACAATCATTATGTCTTTTCCAATATATTATTGACAAGCGCCTGTGGGCGCCCAGAGCCAAATGAAGTTAGGCAAATATTTTTTTTATGCTAATGTATATCACAATGCATACAACAGTCAACTGATTTGAATATACAAACAGTTTAAGTTGGTAATCAATTTACTTAACAATTAATTTCCCTGACTTTACTTGCCTTTTTCAATAGATTAACAACCCCCACCCGTAGGCGACCAAAGTCAAATATCGCAAAAATATAATGAATAACAGGAAAAAAAAATCATGTTTCAGATCTGCTGCCAGTGTCGTCAACGGTGATGCCCCTGCCATACTACTCGGTTTACGGCTATGAAAAGAAATTACTCCGAGACAAACACAAGAAACGACCCACAGGGAAAATCTCCTTAGTGACAAAACAGCCCAAATAAACACGTAATATCTGGCCATTAGACATTTTTCAATATCCTTCATAGAGAATGAATGGCTGTATTTGTGTGGTTTCATTTTTTTATTAAGTTTTTAAACTAACAGTAACATGTAGATAATAAAACATTCAACCTTACACACTCGACCGATGATGCGTTGGTGCGTCGAGCGTACTACTAAAAAGTTACGCCCGACGCATCGTCCGTCGGATGTGCGACCACCCTTAAGCATTAGGGCCGGGTGACACCGAATGTAAGTGCAGAGCGTTAACGGGTGTTTTACTTGACTTATGTGCTATCCTGAACTAGGTTTGGTGTCGCCCAGCCTTTGAACTGTGGGATATTATTCTAGAGTGTAATGATAATGACACGATGCAAGTTTCTTACCTGTGGCATACTATAAAATTGAAGAAACAAACTGAACACGCACTAAACACCATAGAGACGGTGCATCTTTTATTGTTGCTTCTACTTAACGCAAGCCACAGGAAATAAAATCGCGTCTCTTTTACTTTAACATAACGCATTTAACGTGTGTTGTTAAATAACCGACAGGCGACAGACAGCTGAATACAAAAAAAATATGCTGCTATGAACTAAAATTACCACTGTTTATTTTAACTCAAAGATTCTGGCCGTTATTAGCCAATTCTTATGAGGTGAGGATGGTATTTCATTAACGCCGAAGCAATAAAAAAGAATCACTTTCAATTACACAGCTCGACATAAGTAAATTTCGAATGATTAAACTGTTAAGACAATGTGTAAATGTTACCATTTAAAATGCTTTATAAAATTAGATTTAGTTTAACTTGTTCTGATTTATAAAATTAGTTACAAAAATACTTTACACAAAGTACAAGAATGTATAATTTTTAAAACATGCTTTAAAATTTCTTGAATTTGTGACTTTGAACTTGCACTTTGTTCATGCTTGTTTACATATTAAACTCATACTTAAGTACCTTAACAAAAATCAGTAATTTGTTCAGGCTGTATAAAACAATGGAACGAAATAAATGTTGTTTAAAAATATATCATGAGCAATTTGCGTACTGCATTTCGCGAGTTATAAAATGGAATAAAAATACAAATGGAAGCTTGTGACAAGTGAAATAAAAGCTCGTAATGTGAGTTCACTGTCACAACATTTTAGTGAATAAAGATTTAAAAGATAGGTATTTTATTTATTTTTTCCTTCTTTTGGCGAAAAGGAACTAAGTGGCTTGTTACTATAATAGCCTTAGGGCCGTAACTTACTGTATAACTCTCAGGTATAATGTAATCTATTAGATATTAAACTGTAAATAAATATGTATGAACAAAAATATGAATATGTATATGAAAAAAAAAATATGAAAATTGAATTTGAAATTGAATTGAATTATATGTATATGAAAATAAATATGAATATGAATATGTATGTTGCTCTCAGCAAACTTCCACATACCTTACGTATCTCCTTGACATTTCAATCAAGCCACTTTGTATTATGTATCTAAGCATATGCCTAGGATATTTCAAGACAGTGTACCTCACGATATACCAATAAAGTATATATTCCAGGCAGCTGATAGATGTCATGCTCACTTAAATGTCTCGCTGACGGTGGCGCGTGTGTTGGATCATTTAGCTCCCTTCGAAATGGTTGAACTGAATGGTGCTGATCACGCTTCATATTTCTGACTGACCTACCACTTGACAATTCAAAAGTGCCTGTCAGTGGTTTAATTGAAATAAATGCTTTGAGTTTGAGTTTGACACCTTCATTGGAACGAGGTTCCTTATCGCACGCTATACTCTGCACACGTGGCGAAAGAGAACTAGAACTAAATAAGTGTAAATTGTGTGTGTGTGTGTGTGAGCATTTTGTTACGTAACAAAAGTGTAAAAGCGAAAGGAACTTCGTTACAACTGGGTGTCCCAAAACACCTCTCGACTGTTTTTTGTCAGAACATCTAAGTACTTTTCCAATAACATGCGTGGCGGAATTCGAAAAGCCATAGCCCATGGATAGTTGGCTTTAATTGGGTCACGACAATGTTTCTTACAAGCACTACTTATAGCACTGAAAAACACTGTTTTCTTTTTGAAACCTCCATCTTAGTTGAGTTTTACAATGTATCTGGGATGAAAAGCTGCTGTTAAATGACTGCTATCCATCCTGCCGACGTAATCCCTTAGTCGTGTCTTATTACATCCCCGGGGAGTGAAGTGGTCTTTTCTCAGCCAAGGATATACCAAAACTCAACTGGGGTTATTAAGCACTGTTAAATTATAGGATTAATTACTTGCCTCGATGGTCTAATGTTCGAAAGCGCTATGTACTGCTGAAGAATGTGTTGCTGGGTTCCGTTCCTAGGTCAGGCAAAGTATTATTAGAATGTCCATCAGGAATTTCTGTGTAGCAGCTCGAAGTCCAGATTCGTGCCCGATGGATTCGTCCCCTATGGGGGCTTAAACATAACTAGTGGCTACAGTGGCTAAGTGTAGTCAGCGAAACCAAATGGTCCTGGGTTCGAATCCCGGTAGGGGCAAATGTTTGTATGATGAATATGGACATTTGTACCCGAGTCATGGATGTATATTTATAATATGTATGTATTTACGAAAAAAAAATGTATTTAAGTAGTGTATCAACCATCTGGTATCCATAACACAAGCCTTAAGTGTTAAGTGCTTAACTTGGAACTAGATGGTGCTGTGTGCAATGTCAGACGATATTTTATTTATAACTCTTGGGAAAAAACAGCCGTGATCTTAAAGATTTATGTTATATTATATAATTACTTGCCTTAAGCGAAAATAAGAAGTTATAAGTCCCATAGATAGGCTAAAAAAAAGAACAGCATTGCGGACTAATGCGTCTATTTGCAACGGTACACGTCTCAACCAAATTGATTGACTTTGATTGAAAGGCGCGAAAATGAAAGATACGGCCGACCATGAACGATCCACTTTAATGTGCACACGATTCAATTTGGTTATTTTAACGAAATTAAAAGGCATTATTGAACCGTGATTATTGAAATGAGTATTTTTATCCAAAATTTTCTTCTTGTCACTGTTATGTACGTACTTCAGATGTCTTAGATTACCTAATAATGTAAACTACCTATTAGGGTCCTATACCACAAAAGTTTACAATTAGATTTTTTTTGTTTATTTTTTATTTAAGATGAGTTTGCTCTTGACTCTAGTTTAGGTCAGTGGTGACAGAGACAGAGTCGACGATAGAGTGAGCGTACACAGAAGAAGCCTGTTCAGTCTCACTTTGCAGAAATTAGGGTTGTCTGCGTTCGGAAACACAGACGCAGGTATAGAGCTCGACTCGTTTGCTGTGGACATTACAAAAGACATTTGGAAACGCTTAGTGCGAATTGGTGGAACAGCATATCAACTAGGTAAGAATGGGAACGTGCAGTGCGTCCAGATGACCGATGGAAGAAGGGGGCCGGTGGAATGAGGTCGTGGAGTTCTTGGGCACACTCACACTCACCAACAAGCAGGCCACCTTGCGGCGATGAGCCAAGCTGTGAAGCTTGGCATCCAACAGGTTTACCTCGCCAATGAGTCTCTTAACTATCTCTCTCATTTACAAGTTAATGTCAATTTGTAAATCTTACAAGTGTCTGTACCACAAAACTCTAAGCCACATAATAATTGTAACGGAAAAACCTTACAAATACCTACCGATGAAAGTTATAGTGAGACGTCTACAATATACATCATCATCTACCTACCGTTTTCCCAGCTATGTTGGGGTCGCCTTCCAGTCGGATACCAGTATTTTACTTGGAGCGACTACCTATCTGACCTCCACAACCCAGTTACTGGGTAATATGATACCTCTTGGTACGGCAGGTTGTCAGAATTTCGGGTTTCTGACGACGCGTAACGACTGTCAAAGATCCACGAATGCCAGCTGGGACCAAAGGCTTAGCGAGCTTTCCGAGGCACGGAGGGGTCTTGTTATATAAAGATGGTCACCCATCCACGGACCAACCGCGGCAAACGTAGCTTAACCTGATCGATCGACCCGTGCGGCTGCTATTACTTAGCTACAAACCCTGGAAGTCTACATTTTACATATTTGCAATTTAACAATTTTGTGAATTGTAGACTTGAAGTGTTGTGCTATAGGGCCAAGGTATCCATGTAGTTGTCTATTAATTATTATTTATTTTTAATAAAGAAAGCGTGAAGATTTTGGAAACACATTTCATTCATAGTTGCTTAAGTAGTGTGCAACAAAGCCTTTGGAGACTAATTACTGGTATATTATGTGCCGATAACCTACTGCCTTAGTCTTAACCTGGTATCATTGTACACAAATAACCCTCAGTTATTTCAACGTAGGTAAGTACTTACAGCAGCAGTGGTAGCCCAGTGGTAACGGCCGCGACTCACAAGTTGTAAGTCGCAGGTTCGAAACCAGATAGGTGCTTTATTTTGTGTAAATTAATTCATCACCACTGCTCTCAAAACGGTAAATTAAAACCTTGTCAGGAAACCGGCACGTCCTAGAACCAAAAATTTGAAGACGTGGCATCTACCAACTCGCACGGGGCCCGCGTGGGGGATTACGTTACGGTCCACTCCCTCTCACCAAGAGGAGGCCTGTGTCCCAGCAGTTGGAAGAACAGTATAGGCTGATTATGCTCAGTGCTTACAGTCAAAAGACTTCCACGTAAAACTGACTTAACATAGTTAAAAACATTAAAACATTGTTGCTTATTTAGAAAGAAAGAAAATACAATGTTATTTGGCTTGACAGCCTGGAGAGTCTTCAAGTCTCAAGCGAAGGTTACTTGACTTGACTACTAACATCGTTGACAGCATCACCATTTACTGTCCGGTGAGACGCTTAAGAAAACATATCAAAAATGCAACGTTCACAGGTTTTGGAAAATTGTCTCATTTCAGTAAAACTCATTAAAAGATGAAAATAAAGATCAAAGAAGGAAAACCCACGAGCATAGTAAGTAAAATCCGATATCTTTTTCCAGAAACAACACAAAAAGATAATAACAAGAAAAACATTAATTCTGTACAGGTAAACCACAAGCAAAAGCCAGTTTCTCATAATCCGACTACCTAACGTTATAATCGGCTTGAACGTTAATACGATCAACGAATAGTTACCACGAGCTAGGTTGGCATTGTCAATCAAATGGAACATTCACAAACAATCATTATATTTATGTAGAGCTACAGTGTTGATTGCAGGACAATGGATCAAATCACAGCATACTCCACTATTGTTCTGCTGCTAATTAATACAAGCAGACAACAAAGCTGATGCTACTTGTGACTATATCATGTATGCTAGGACATTAGGTCCAAAAAGCTAAATTGAATTTAGCCTAATAATTCAGTGAAATTTCTCGGAAAAACATTTTCCAGGGGAGAACGTCCATTTCATTTTAACTCAGAATAATGGGCTGATTTCAAAGTTGGTACGTCGCAGCCAACTAGCTTAATTATCCTTTCAATTAACAGCCTACCTAGCTTTTTTACTAAACAGCGCCGTTCAACTAGCGGCCTGAATGAAAAATGATTTTATATCTTTAAGTAGGTTTGTACAAACACTTTTACACGTCAATCATATTTTTTTTAAACTAGATGAGGTCGAATGATATTCATTAAGGATTAGGTTAGAACTGTAACCAACAGCGCCCGAGCAGACCAAGCGATACTTCCAAATGCTTGGCTGTTAACTGAATGGCTAATTAAGCAAGTTGGCTGTGACAAATACTCGTACATTGTCATATAGCTGGTCATTATCTGATTCCCAATTAGGTGTTAACGTCATTAGACAGTCCATCTTCTCCAAATTATTATAAAAAAATAACTACCTAGGTATCAGCATGATATAATTATATTGCGGCGCTTATGGCTAAGTTATAAAAGCCGCGTAGGTCGATCGATCAGGTTAACCATCATTGACCACCAGGATTGACCATCATTACAAACCGATACCCCTCTGTGACATGTAAAGCACGTTACGCCGTTGGTCCCGGCTGTCATTCGTAGATTTTTGAGAGTTATAAAGTACGGGTCGTCAGAAGCCCGAAAGTCTGACATACAGTCTTACAATACCCCTTGGTATTGTATAACCCAGTAACTGAGTTGTGGAGGTCAGATAGGCAGTCGCTTCAAGTAAAATACTGGTATTCAGCTGCATCCGGTGAGACTGGAAGCCGACCTCAATATATTTGGGAAATCGCTAGGCAGATGATGATGATGATCAGCATGATATTCATCAATTGTTTTGAATATCTGCAAGAGGCTAATCTTAACTTCACACTTATAAGCTTTAAAATCTCATACTTACTGCTATTTTTTTAATCAATTTATTACTAGTATAGTCACTTTAAAGAATTGAGTATCGATATTTTCACAACAGACCAGCACAAAAATTTCTTGTACTCTAAAAGTACCTTATTCCATTGGTCATCTAGACGCACTGCAAGTTAACATCCTTACCTAGTTGCTATTCCACCAATTCGCACTAAACGTTTTCAAATGTCTTTTGTTATGCGCACAGAAAAAGAGAGGAACTCTCTACCTACGTCTGTGTTTCCGAACGCGTATAACCCTAATCTCTTTGAAGTGAGAGTGAACAGGCGTCTTCTGGGTAAGCTCACTCTACCGTCGACTTTGTCTCTGCCACCACTGACCTAGACTAGAGTCAAGAGCAAACCCATTTTAAATAAAAAAGAAGTAAGTCCCTTACATTTACAATGCATTTTAATTGAATAAACATAACGTTTAGCCCTTAAAAACAAGTGTTACATAAACATAATATTTTGTTATCGTTAGCGTAAACTAGCCGTCGCGAGTGTAGGTATAAAAATAATGTATTAGTGGGATTTGGCTAAGCCGGGTATCGGAGGGACGAGACGTAGGGAAGTCATGTGTGTGTGGTCGCCTAGATGTATCAAGAATATAAGAGTCTTCGTCTTCAATGTAATATTTTTCTTTTTATTAATATTTTCGTCCGTGTGGATTCTGGGAAAATATCTGTATTTTTTTATATAGGTATATGGCAAGATTTTCTTACCAGAAAAAGAACACCTGTCTTCTAATTTTATTCTTTGATGATATGAGATGATGATCGACGATGTTGCAGCGTTGTCTAGAAGTCACCTTCTCTCTCGTGACTGAACAAATATGGCGTGAGACGCCTTACAACAACTGGTGCTGGCTGAACAGGGTGCTAAGTAAGGGCTTACATTAAAGTTAGTGCATATTATTATAAAAAAGGTTTCAAGAAACATTATACCTACATGAAGAAGTCTCTCCTAAAAAGCAAGAAATCTCACTTTAATGCACAAAAGTGTGTTTCGCATGGCTTCTGTAATTTTCAATAAATTACCTAAAGAAATACGGACAATGAATAGTTCCTTATTAAAGAAAAATCTAAAGAGATTTTTAGTTAATAAATGTTACTATAACTTGAATGACTACTTAGACGATATTTTTTTCCAAACTCAAGACCTCACAGTGACATCAAGTAATAGAACAATTTTTATACATGTATTTATAAATAATTAATCTGTTAATGTATTGTATGTATTCTAGGAATGACATTGAAATAGTGTAAATACTATTAGTATTAAATGAATAATTAATCTTTATTAATATGACTTTAACAAGGACACTCCATTTATTTAATAGATATTTTAAAATACTTTTCTCTATCTATTTTCTATCTAATCTATTTTTCTATTTCAATGTCAATCTTGATTTTGATAAACCACGATTGATAAATGTTGCATGCCTTACGGTCGAATCACTTGAAACATGTACCTATATTCAATAACACCATTGTAACAGTGTTTTTTGTAAAAATAAATAATTTGAATAAAAATATCTAATTAACGGCTGATGAGATATGTCTCCAAAAAGGCGAATGAGGAGTATATAATGATCGTAGCAGGTGGTAGCAGGTTCTGTAGATTCTGCCTATTCGCATGGAAAGAAGGTTGGAGTTTATGTATATGTATCTCCAAAAACTAATAGCTACCTTCTACAAAGCTACATGTTTTCGAAAGCATCCGTATCTCTTTCATCTCTACGGCTAGAGATAATAGCGACTTCATGTCATCTGTCGGCGCTGACAGCACACGTCAAATGCCACCGATACCCTTCAGTGCGAAGCGTTCGATACTAGGAATTCGTGCCAAGGGAGCACTTTATTGAAAGACATTTTGACGACATAAATGGTCCAGTTGGCAAATCTGTAAAGGGTTTGTGTTACTTCAAAGTATCACTCAAGTGACACACAATTTGAAAGGGAAGTCCTTCATTTTACAACGTTCGAAAACAATGATGTTTAGAATACACTACCACCAATGCAGGAAAGCGAGCAGGCAAAATACTGCTACGCGCATTATATCTATCTGCTGGCTAAATATTAAAGCCATACAGCACATAGGTACAAGTGCCACATATATAGAGAGTGAGAGAGAGAGTATGTCATGCTCACTCAAATGTGTCGCTGGTGGTGGCGTGTGTATTGGATCATTGAGTTCCCTTCAAAATGGTTGAGCTGAATGGTGCTGATCCATACGTCAGGTTCGTGAACGGGCGCCGTCAGTAGGCACTGGTCATTTCTTAGCTGCCACGGCTTATTTCAATTCCATAATTGTTTTTATCTTTTTATTACGGACGCTTTTAACGTGCACGTGTTTCTACATCGTTCTCACATGTATAATTACAACATGAATGATGTAACCACTTTTTTGTAACAATATTTTGATTTAAAAGAGTGTCCATGGAGTTTCTTGCCCGTTCTTCTCCATAGGTACCTACTACGCTTTGGAATGGGCAACTAGCTTCATCTTTCTGACTGACCGACCCCTTGACAATTCAAAAGTGCCTGTAATTGGTTTATTTGAAATAAATACTTTGAGTTTGAGTTTGAGTTTGACATATTTGCAAGAATTACATAATTTAAAAGCTAACAGTCTTAAAATAATAATATGTACGAGTATACAAAACATGAGGGAAAAGATAATTAGTAGTACCTATGTGTTGTTTGTTATGTATTTACCTGTAGCTAATTTATAATGTTTTTAGAAAGGTTACAGGGTAAGGTACCAATTTATGAAACGTGATATTTTCTCATAGGGAAGTTTCAGATGATCGATGGCAACTTGAATGGAATAGGTACATCGCAGATATTACCTATAATATGTGTGTTATTATATTTATAAATGTAAGACTGTATTATTATCGAAGAATATTCGACACAAGCAAACTCTAATACTAATACGCCTGCAGATTGTTTTCCTTAGAGAGCAAAACTTCGACCTTTTCCGATACTCGGTATATGGTTGGATTTAAAAATATTTAGTATCCGGAATATCCTGGCTCGCAGTGGCACAAGAAAAGGGAACTTGAAAGAAATTCAAAAGAAGAAGAAATTCCTTCAAAAGCTCACGTACGAAGAGACAGAAAAATTGCTTCAGGTCCCTACTTAATAATTAGTTCTCGTTTATAAAGTTATCTATCTATTATTAATAAAAATATATATATAAATAAATAAAAACAACACTAGTCCCAAGGTTCCGCAATCTCACACACCCTCTCACACTCACTCATGCGCGCCCCCATCTCACACAAAGAGAGGACTGGTCTCACACTTTGTTGGATCATCATCATTAGCCTGCTTCAGTTTACTGCTGGACACCGCTCGCTCTCAAGGCACCCTATTCATGTTGAAACGCCTGATCAATATCACATAGCAGCAATTCGTCGCACTAGCTTTAATTGTCCTTATTAATTGTGATAATTATGTGTCCTCTCTTTGACACTTCACTTGCCTTTGAAACCTCATGTTGTTAACACCAGTTTTTTTAATGAAATCTTGCTTGTATTGAGTATCCAGTTTATTCTTCCGGCATATCCCCAATTCCCGTTCACACTTGCCATGCTATGTTACCTAACTTGTAAGTTTATTTCTTAATTATTTTCTTTTTTTTCTATATTATATTAGGCACGTACATTAAAACATGGGCTCACTAAAATACATAACTTCAACACTTATATGTAACTCAGGGGGATCGGCGTTGAGGACTGAAATACAGGCTATGCCTATTTTGGCCCCAAATGCTAATACTTTTATGTAGAGTAACTGTGGACTAAGCACTTAATTTGTGAAATAATGTAATTTTTTTTTTGTGAATAAACATTATTATTATTATTTATTTATTGGGGGAAGCCTTTTGCTCAGTATAGTGTGTTAAAGGACCTAATGTTTAAAGCAACAAAAAGTAACCATTAACATGGCTTTACTAGAACGTGTGCAAATATTTAGAGAGTTATTGTGTTTTCTGTCAGGAATTTCTCAGTAGAAGGCAGGAGTCTGGATTTGCGCCCGATTGATGGCAACAGGCGCGCCCCCTATTACATGGGGCTGAAACATATCTGGCAAAATGTGGGTGTACTATAGGTACACCTCTGCCGAACCCTTTGGGGTTACTGTAGTGAGGTTATGTTATGATTTAATAAGAGAGTGAAACCTCTTTTGGTCCACTTTGACAGCCTCGTAGGTTTATTACTCGAGAGAGCGACCAAAATATTCAGAATCTCAAAGCAATAACCGACAAAATTCGTAATAATTTCCTTGTTAGTATAAGTTCGCAGACGTTGAGTGAGCGAAGATCTTTTTTGCTCGAACCTAAAGATTCATCTCGCAAACTTTCCCTTCTACGCCTCGCAATTTACTAAGAATCCTAAAAAGCAACAACTTGTTTTCTTTCGAACTCTCTAACGTTTGAGTTTCCTTATCTACTTTATTATCTATCGTGTATATTTGAATCAGCATTATGGAGGCGTGTTTTTAAGTTTTTAACGAGTTTTTGTTGGGTTTATCTTGGACATTTACTGATATGGGTGAAGGAAAACATCGTGAGGAAGCCTGGACTTATAGTCAATATAAGTCTGAAATCGCCAACCCATCTTGTGCTAGCGTGGTGATCAATGCTTGTGCCTTCTTGTATGAGAAGAGGCCTTTGCCCTGCAGTAGGCCAATAAAAGGCAGGTATCATTAATAATATTCTGTTAAATGTCTTATGAAGATGTTGGAAAACAATTTATCCATGAGCCTTGAAGCCGCTATTTGTGCGCACTGCAAAAGGCAATTTCATTCACGAATTAAATTGCTCGGTGTACCTACCTCGGTGAACGGTGGAAAATAAAATGGACAGACCGACTCAATCGAGGACCAAACAAAATAATGAAAGCCTTTCGGGAGGCTTATTCTCATTTACTGAGCTAGTGAAGCGATCAAGACAAACATATGTTTTCTACCAACATCGTAATTTACTGGCCCCAATAGCTCAAACATGAAAAACGTTTCAAAAACATCAGTCATAACATCAAATACATTAAGCTGTTATTGTATTTCTCATATATATAAATATATCAGTCGTAATGGATTCCCGTCGGATTTTATGTACGTTGCAATAATTCTCCTCCGTTGCGAGCGTTATTTTAACGAAATCGAATGGAGTTTATGTTTTCTTGGTCTACAAAAAGAAAAAAAGAGCAACATCACTTTGGGAAGTTTAAACAAGAGCCTTTTCGCCAAATGAAGTGGTCGGCAAGTTTATCGAAGGCCGGGACTGCTTTAGACACGTTAATCAATCATATATTTGGCTAAGTCATGAATAAATCTGCTGGGGGAACTTCCGCTGACACATACCGGGATCTTGATAGCGCTTGTTGGAGACTTGATGGATCTACGTTTTAATGGCTCTATTGTTCTTGTTCAGCATGACTTTTTGGTGTTTAATTAAATTTTCAGTGATTACTAACCTAATCGTAATAACTTTGTAAAGTCTGCTGACTCATAAAAATCACATTTTGGTCAAACTTACGATAGCTTATTATTATTGACACACTCGACTGGAGAACATCTTTGAAACTCCGAGTGCAAATACGTCACTCGGAAAAGAGAGGTGTTTAAATGGTTTACTTATAATTAATAAAGGCTATTCTATTATATTCTATAAAAACAAGGCAGGTACAAGGGGGTATAAATATTGTGAAAAATAAAAAACGTGGATTCGTTTTCCACTCACATCTCAGCAACAACAAACAAACAAACCAAAACCACATGATCCAATTAAAAGAAACGATAACAGGCCAACTCAATAGTAGAACATAATAAATATAACAATAATCTTCGTTTTACCGTTCGGGAAAACTCTAAAAAGTCGGAATGGAGAGCACTTTCCACATCAGCGGATTGAGGTCACTCCCGTCGATACTATTACCTCCACGGCTGAAAATAAAACAACAAACACGATACATTATTGGATAAAATATATGATCCTCTCATTTTTTGTAGTGGGAAATATTGGGTTTTGTAGTGTCCGTACAGTCTAGGAATAAATAATTATGCTAAGCACCAAAAAACCTAATTTACACGTTGCCATAATATGGAGGAACAATCAAAGTTGCACCCTCTATACACTGTTTAGACGATGCAAGTCATTTATCGCTTCAATTTAATGTATGCCACAGACAATACACTTGCGTCTTGTAAATGAATGGGGCTTAAGGAAAAAAATTACTTGCACGTTATAATTTTGCCGACTGCGTCATCGCTAACATTTTTATTAAAAGAATAGCGGTTCAAAAAGGTGACATGCGCCCGCTACAAAGGAAAGGAATTTGTTAAAAAATTGCTCGTGACCGTACCTCCTTTTTCTTAATATTAGAGCTAATTATCTTTTTGTATGCACGTGTTTATGTGACAAATAAATCTATTTTTCTTTCTTTCTTTCTTTCTTACCTACCTTTAAGCTGTGCTGAAATGTTTCAGTTGTAGGTGGAAAGGAGATTGTTCTGCATCCATACATCGTTCGCTCCAGAACCAACAGCGAATTACTTTGCGTGATCTAAATTACAAGTATATGCCCACCAAGACAACGTTTAATGTCGGACAAGTTTCAGAAAGGATTTATTTGTAAAGAATACAAAAAATTTGAGGTTACATTTCAAAGTCAAAGTCAAAACATTTATTTCAAATAGGCATATAAAAGGCACCTTTGAACGTCAACATTTACATTTAAATAGAATTGATTCAAAGCCGCCCCTTCCAAAAAGTAGTTTCATATGGAGAAGAATGGGCAAGAAACTCCACCGTTACTCTTTTAAAATGTGTTACAATATTTTGTATACATTAATTATATAATTATATGTGAAGACGGATGCACCTATAATAAAAATTAGCCTACCACAATTGGTAAAAATAATTTAATAAACGTAGAAATGATAAATAAGTAAGAAACAATACTTTCAGTACTTAGAAATACATGCTAGTAAATGCCTGTCACTAATGTTATTTCTATTGCTTGGCTAGTTAAGCTAAGAGCTTCTGTAGAACATTTAAGTACATTCTTGTTTGGTGTTAAATAAAGCAAATTGAATACACTACACAATGTAATCACTTGCGAGCGAGTGAGATTTGAGTGCAATAAATTGACAGTTGAGTTGATGGAAATGACATGACAAGGCTTAGGGATGCCCATACTTTAGATCCGTGTCGATATATTTTGATCAAAATCGATACCTTCAGTACCTAGCGTGTTATTCTATTTGAAATATTACAATGCATCTCACTTAGGGCGTTTGTGCATTACCTCGTATTGTGTTCGTATTCGTGATTCGTTAAAATACAATTCGAAATAGCCTTAATAATAAATGTATGGTAGTTTGTACACTGCTTCGTTTTCGTTTTTACCTATATTCGTGAATTTCTGACATCGAGTCAGTTTTACGGTTCGATGTAGCCATCGTGCTTAATATTGGGCGTTCTGTGCACTCGTATTCGTGTTTTTCACGAATACGAATCGAATACATAGGTGTGAGAGCGAAATGCTACACACATTATGAACGCGAACTCTGCCTACGAAATGTTTTTAGTGAATACTCGAATTTCGGATCGGTGTACGTGGATTATCGTATTCGATTCGTATTCGTGTTTTTAAAACAGATGATGACAAATTCCCCAAAACTAATCACGAATTCGAATCGACTACGAGTGAGTGCACATCGCCCATTCGTGAATTTCTTGTTGTTGAATTCTTTTCACACCTAAGGTGTATGGTACCAATAAAAACGTCGCACAAGTCACTACAGAAGCGCCATATCCAACAGCGAAGAAAGTTGAAAAGGAAAGTACGTAGGTACGGATGCGTATGACATCCGTGAGCAGGTGGTCAACTCAAGTAATCTCGCACTCGATGTGTGAAATGAAAGATTGGGCATCACTTATTAATTATCATGTCAAATCTAAGTGTCAAAGACGGCAGCTTTTTTGATATGATGTCGTAAATCGTTACAGCTCTTTTAATTTTGTTCATTAAGGAACGCTGAATATCCGTTATATACAGATATTCGTAATTAGTATAATAAAATATAATTAGAATTATTATGTACGTCAGATGTTTGTTGGTCCTGGGGCCACTTTAGACGATGTCCTTTGGGGTTGTAATTTTGTTCTTGGAAAGACTGACTAGATATGAATGTGGTAGGCTTCTGCTCTCAAAACAATATTTCAATAGCAACTTTCGAGTTTCTTAACTATTATGTAAAAATAAACTTATGTTATCCTCTGTGGTGATAAGAGCAGTGGTGGCCAAGTGATGAAGGCCGCGACTTACGAGTTGTAGGTCGTAAGTTCGAACCCAGATAGGTGCGTTACTTTGTGTAAATGATTTCATCACCACTGCTCTCAAAACGGTTGGCCGGTCGGTCGGTCGGTCGGTCGGTCGACGTGTTGTCCTAGAACCAAAAATTCGAAGACATGTAACATCCACCAACCCACATTGGGCCCGCGTGGTGGCTTACGGTACACTCCCTCTCACAGAGAGGAGGCCTGTGTCCCAGCAGTGGGAACATCATAGGCTGATTATGATAACAGCAAATTCTTCATGAATATAAAAATAAAATTGCAACATTCTTTCAGCTTACAGAAGGAATGACTCATACCTGGAATATCCTTTCTGATAGAAAATGAATCTCCATTCTTAACATTCTTAATTAATCATTGTACACAAAACAAATTCATATAGGTATTTTCAACATATTGTTTATTATTATTAACCATTTATTTCGGACAGAATCCATATTATAAGTGTTAGTAACAATTTTCTTTAGATCTATGTTAGTAGGTACTATTTTCGTTTATTTGACATAAACATATACAATATGGCGCGTACCTTATCACATTAAATTATACCACGTATACTAAATGGTATACTTAGACGGTATACAAATTTGTATGAAATCTTTTCACTAAACAATTCTGCTGTTCCTTACATTTTCTCGAGCTACGTGTAACAAAATGTAAGGCACATCTGATTTGTTTTGTGACTGGATTTCATTCAAATTTTGTATATCGTTTAGGTATACCATGTAAACGTGGTATAATTTAACGTGATAAGGTACGCGCCACTTTGTATATACCTACTCGTGTCCTCGTTAATACATGCCAACATTGTGAAGTTTAAATGTCGCACCTGCATGTGGTTTGAAGCGGAACTGATACGAGAGACGGAACAACACACCTTTTGTTGACTTGCCTTCAATCCCTGATTAGCTCCACAGGGGGAAAACGTTAACTAAGCCTGCTATAGCATGTCGCTCGTGAAACTACGAAGCAAACAACAAAATTATATGTTCACTATACAGTATAAGACAATCCAACAAGCTTAGTGTTAGTTATTTACAAACAGGTTGTATTTGGAATTTAATAAAAGAAATTCTCACTTATAATCACGTTTTCTTTGATGTACATTATGACCATCAAATTGCCAATTATCGACAGACTTAAGGATACGCAACAAGGATCAAATCTCTATTATCTAGAGATACAAACCTGCACCCTGCTAGACTAAAAGCCGACTCCAACACAGATGATTAAAATAAGCTAGACATGCTAAAGTATCCATATATTATTATTTGTACCAAATGAAAACAAATAAGGGGAAGCACAAACTTAATATTGTTTACGTAGCTCTTAGCTTTCTGAATATCGAAAGCAGCCCATAATGTTTATTTTTGCGCGAATAGTTTTTAAATTTTCTGCTCTATATTTTCTCTTAAGAAACATTTTATTCGTGCACCTCTCATGTGTCGCTTCCAATTTGTTTGCTTGGCTTTTGCTTAGCATATCACGGAACAGCCGCATTCCAACTGCGCGAATAAATGTGAGCATCCGACCTTCTTGTTACCTTCCTCAAAATTCAACTTTACTCTGTCATGTTTACGGTATGGTTTTCTTTGTGAGCGTCATCAGTGTTATGACGTTTTGTAATCGGTAAGGCGTCTCTTGCTCGCTTTACCTCCAGCTCATGTTTGCATTCCTGGTACTTGGCAAGCAAACGTTCTTACTTTGCGTTCCTCTACTTTGTGATACGTATTGTCTTTCACGCCTTTGAGAGAATTGTATGCATTTCCCAACTTTTTGTTAGAATAATGATGGAGTTCCGTTGGCTGACGGTGGAACTACTGGAGGCGGTGTTCGGAACTTTTGTTTTGAGATGATAATGATGTAAATGAGTGCGAGGTATGGCCTGGCAGGTGCGGCCTGCATTTAGGAGTAGGTATGTGTTGCGTGATTAGAGCGAAATATTTCCATTTAAAGTTATTTAGTGAATGGAATGATGATGATCTGATTCTATTTGACTTAAAATATACCTTCGTGGAATTGAAGCATTCTGTTTAACAATATTACGTATCGTCTTTAAAAGCTCCTGTTTCTGAAGATGGTTTTTTAAATATCATCTGATATGACGTCACGGTTTTTGTTCGTTTCTCTTAGGAATTCTATCAGTACCATTAAAAAAACTTTAATTTATCAATCCACTCAGTCCATCGCACTTTAATACTAGCACAGAATATCTAAAGATAGAAATGGTTCTATTGTTCTACGCACCGCGATGTCGGGTCGTGCCTGTCTGCGGGAGCCTTAAAGTTTCTAGGTATAGGTCGTAAACTCTGCAAAACTTTCCAAGCAAACTAAGTATACATTTGAAAATCTAAACAAAAGAGGCATAGAGTATATTGAGTCCAGAAACTTGGTTAATTTATCATTTTGTTGTGTTCCAAGAATCTCAAGTATCTTAGAATTTGTGGAGACAGTCAAGTTTGATCAGATACGTCGAGCTTCTCAATACTTCTTTGTTTATTAAACTGAGTTTGATAGGCTCATTAATGTTTTCATGAATTATTTTGGTTTTTGTTCCACTTGGAGCATTGAAGTTTTTATCTTTCTATTCAAGACAACGACAGATTTCTAATACCAACAGTTATTTGTACCTAATGAGCACTTAACAGAGAGCTCATGTTGTGGAAACTTCAGGATAAACGTCTACATCACTTATGGCTTCTATTCTCACTTGATTATAAATTTGGCACTTCAAGTATTTGTACAAAAGCCAATTCTATTCTTCATACGATGTCTACAATTTGCTCAAGAATACCCTCATTTTATTATTTTTTCACATTAAAAACCACAAATTAATTCTAGAACACCTTCAATAAAGCTCAAAACAAAAACAAAATGAGCTTTCCCAACAAACTCTACGGTGCATCGAAAGTTTGGAACCCACTTATTTAGAACTGGCCACCACATACCATGCGAACGGGAAATAAACAAATGAACGCTTTAAAAGTCCCACAGACAGTATTATGCCTTCAAAAAAAGTTTTTTTCTTTAACTTCGCTTTATTTGATTCTGTATTTTCGTTTTTTGTTCGCTGACTTCCCAAATTAAAGTTCTTTTACACTTTGTAGTGTTTTTTTTTTGGAAGTCAATTGATTCTTTTTTTAAGTTTTGTTTTTCTGTTTTAGTTGTGGTTCCTTCCCCGAAACCAATTCGTATACCACTACTTGCTATGTAAACAAGAGTAGCAGGAAGTTTTATAACATCATCAACATACACCAAGTAGATTAAATGCTTATTATAGAAACTAACACAAAAACAACTCAAGCAATGTTACTAAAATGTAGATATATCCACCGCGCAAGCTTCCTCTACCGAATGAAAAAAGAATTTTGGAAGTCGGTCCACAATTTTATTTATGAAAATATCTATGAACATACATAAATAAAATACATACAGACGAACATAAAACGTCCTCATTTTTTGAAGTCGGTTAAAATGAGAGGAACTACCTCCGTTTTCTTATATCCAATAAAGAGCACCAACATTTTTTATGAACCATTTGGAGGGTCGAACCTTTTCTAAATTCTTCAAGTTCGGCTTTAATCTTTCACCAAATATTTAAGCTGCGGCTAAGTTTTCTGAACCTTTATGTTCTCCGAGAAAAATATTTATGACAGGTCCTTGAGTCTGGTCCTATTGTATCGATACAAGGTTTGACCAACATTCTTTTTAGTTTTTTTTTTTTGTTGTTTTTTAAGAGTTGCGATAGTGTGTGGTTTGCCAGATTTATCGAAATTCAATTTAATAGTTTGTAAGAAATAGTATTAATTTTGGGGAAAGATAGAGAGATAAACTTTTGGTTTAAATTTGTACTTAACAGCCTTTTTCAACTTAGTAGCCAGTAGCTCCCTTTCTATTCATTGTTAGTCAATTTGTAAGTTAGATTTCTAATTCTGCCGACTAAACGCTTTTTCTTTCATACTCCCCTACGTCAGTCATTCAAATTGTAATTTTACGATAATATGCCGTTCATATAACGTGCAGCTGTAAAGAAAATGTGGAACATCCGAGTTTATCACGGCTTTAAGGTATTTTTCATTGTTAGCTACGAGCGTTTATTATATTTAAAACCTTAAATTATTGCCTGAGGAGATTTTCCGAGGAATAATAAAATTTTGCTCTTAAAGTAATTACGAAATTACATTATGATTAGAAACAATAACTAAATTAGATACGATGTTCATAAGTATTTTATAGCGTGGCAATTTGACCTTTAGCCTGACCTTTTGACCTTTTTGTCTTTTGACCTCACCGCCTTGTGGTCATCTGCAAAACCAGAGACATAGCAAGTGCGTTGTCAGCCCTGAAATAAGGCTGAAATGTCTCATAAACTTGTAGGTACCCTATCCTTCAGACCGAAACACAGCAACAGTACTTGGCGACTGGAATAAAAATAGTGGTGGCGACTGAAATTTTACAACTGGACTAGTGACGAATTTTCTATGCGCTAAATGTATATCTCATTCACAAACGTACACTATCACACACACACACACTCACTCACCCACAGATACACACACTTAAATCACATATGTATGTCTAGTCTAGATTAAATTTATTTTTTCTTTATATTTAACTGTAAGTACCTAGAACTTAAGTAAACTTCATATCATACTATTGTTGTTTATTTATCAAAACTAATATGTACATAATTTTATTATGTAAGTCTTGGGGGGCCTGACCCGTAACACAGGTATTTTATGCCTTTTCGGGCACCAATCTCTCAAATCAAACCAGCCTCGCAAATGTTAGGCCTAACCTCCCACCTCCTGTCCACAAAAACATGTTTGATGAGAAATAAATGAATAAATTTCTAAAATGATTAATGATTACCGGAGGATTCAAAGATGTGTGATAGTATAAAAATATTTAAAACAAAACTAAAGAAACATATAATTATGTACCCTGTAATGTCGCCAACACCCCAGAGGCAAATATTATATCATTATTTAGATGTAAGCACTTTGTATCTCATTTTAAGTGAACTGTTATTTTAAGTTCGAGAAATAAACTCTCTTTAAACCTAAACCTTATTTTTTTTTTTTTGAGGTTGGGAATTCATCAAATAACTTTTCCCGCTCTGGACAGAGCGGGAGGGCGTGTCAGACTCTTACTGACTAAAACCCACCCGTGTTCCTTTAGTGGCCTGTGCCAGGGGCCATGGTATCCCTCTCGGAGTTTCCCGCAACCCTGGCAGGCATCGGCCCTAGCGGACCCCGTCATTGATGCTGACATCTCTTTAACACCTGGTCGTTATCGAACGGCGAGCTGCCCATTGCTCGCCGTTCGCAAGCCCGCGCCTACGATGGCCGGGAATCGGCCTGCGATTCCCGACGCCCAGGGCCGTCTCCTGCGGCGGCTAGGGGCGTGAGGGCGCGAATTTTGCCTCTCCCTCACGCGTTCCGCCTCCTCCTTCGCGAACATTACTCTTACTTCCGACATTTCCGACCTCTGCTTATGATATACTGCAATTCGATCAAGGAACATTTTAAACTCATATTAAAAGTACACTTTGTAAACAAGCATAAGTATTACAAATTAAAGGATTATATCCAAGATAAGAATGCTTGTAAACATGCTGTTCCGACGCGGTACTTACGTAACTCACTAACAGTAGTAGGTAATGGCTTCCATTTTCACATATTTTCTACAACAATAATTACGTTGCTAACGTTGCTGAGCAGACAATTTTTTGGAACATATTGAAGCAATAGATTAGCCGTGTCGATAAGGCGTGCTAATCTTTGTCCACTTTTAAAATTCTGGTTAAAAAACTCTTCCTCTCTCCTTAAGCATCATCATTACATATGGTTTCCTTGTTCTTGTTTCGTGTTTATTATTATATATATATATGTAGATAAGTATACGTCTTATGTATATATGTATTTATTGTATATGTAATTGGTGCACCACTGGCTACCTGTAGTATTGTCTCTCCTTCTCCGTTTAATTCATCCAAAGGTTGTCTGTAAAAGAATGCTTTTGGCGATAAGACCGCTCATTACTCGTATGTCACCCTATGTAAAATTTCTACATTTATATCTGTAATTTTTTGGTGTACATTATTATTATTTATATAATATAGAGTTTTCTATTCTATTAGCAATATCCTTCAAAATGAGTCAGATTGTGTTTGATAGTGTGTTACGATATAAGGGTGCTGCTCCTGGGTCTCGAGGTGGCTTTGCACAAGTCCGAGGCCATGTCATTCCATGGGCCCCGGAACAGGCCACCATCGGGATCCCAACTAATGGTAGGAGGGGTTCACATCGGCGTCGAGTCCAAGATGAAGTACTTAGGACTCGTGCTCGATAGCCGGTGGAACTTCGTGCAGCACTTCCGACGTTTGGTCCCCAAACTGGAATGGACTGGGGCCGCCCTGAAGCGGCTTATGCCCAACCTGAGGGGTCCAAACGCCTCCTGCCGGAGGCTTTACGCGGGGATCGTGCGGTCCATGGCTACATTATGGGGCCCCGGTGTGGGCGCGTTCACTGTGGCGGAGAGCCGCCCACTATCTGAACGCGCCCCAAAAGGTGGTAGCCGTAAGGCTGAGCCGGGGCTACCGCACGGTCTCGGGCGAGGCGGCAAGCCTCCTTGCCGGACTGCCGCCGTGGGATCTGGAGGCGATAGTCCTCGCGCGCCTGTATGAGTGGCGTGCGAAGGCACTACGCCGGGGGGAAACCCCGCTTCCGCGGCAAATCGCGGCGGAGCGGACGGACCTCCGGCGCGATCTCATGGCGGCATGGAAAGAGCGACTGTCGCAACCCAGCGCAGGGCACGCCACGATAGCGGCGGTAAGACCCCTCTTTGAGGAGTGGCTAGAGAGGCGTCACGGCGTCCTCACCTACCGCCTGACGCAGGTCCTCACCGGGCACGGAAGTTTCGGGAGGTTCCTGCACATCATCAGGCGGGAGGAAACGCCCGGGTGTCACCACTGCGATGATCGCCCCGAGGACACGGTGGAGCATACGGTGGGGGCCTGCCCTGCATGGGCGGAGCACCGCCGTGTCCTCGTAGAGGCGATCGGCAGCGGCGGTGACCTCTCACGCCTGGCCTTGGTTCAAGCCATGGTCCGGGGCGAGGGGGAGTGGGAGGCAGTCGCCTCCTTCTGCGAAGCAGTCATGCTAGCGAAGGAGGTGGCGGGACGGGAGAGGGAGAGAGTCTCCCGTCCAAGCCGCCTCGGTGGACGCTCCGGGCGTCGGGAGCCGCGTGACGACTCCCGGCCACCGTAGGCGCGGGCCTGCGGGCGGTGAGTAATGGGTAGCTCACCGTCCGATCAGGATCAGGCCCGTGCCGGACGGCGCGTACGTGTTCCACGCGCGCCTCAAAGAGATGTCAGCATCGAAGAGGGGGCCCACTAGGGCCCAAGCCTGCCGGGAAAGCGGGATCATCCATAAGGGGTACCGCTGACCCGAAACATAAAGGGCCAAGGAAGGAACACGGGTGGGTTTTAGTCAGTAAGAGTCTGACACTCCCTTCCGCTCCACCCAGAGCGGGAGGGGTCATTTGATGATTTCCCATCCTCAAAATAAAAAATAAAAAAGGGTGCTGCTCCATAGGAAAATCTAGAGTTAAATTGGTTGCTAATTTAATTGTATTATTTGTAATTTTTATGGCATTATTTTTACATTCCGTGATTACTTTAACTCACACACTAAATTATTACTTGTTTAAATTTTAGGAAAATCCTTTTACAATATGTTTAAATATTAGAGCACCATTTATCTATCACAATAATTAATTCATTGCTTTATTTTTATCTATTGTGGTAATGTAGTTTTATTCTAGGTGCATCGTCTTTACATATAATTATACATATAATTAATCATCATCATCATCTTCCTGCCCTTATCCCATTTTACTTGGGGTCGGCGCAACACGTTTTCTTCTTCCATTCTCCCCTGTTAGACGTCAAGGCATCATCTACTCCCTTTTCACTCATATCATTTCTCACACAATCCATCCATCTTTTCTTTGGCCGTCCTCTTCCTCTCCCTCCATCAACATTCATACCCATCACTCTCTTAGTCACATGAGTGTCATCCCTCCTCATCACATGTCCAAACCAAGACAGTCGATTCCCTTTCACTTTTTCTGTCACAGGCGCTACTTTCAAACTTCCTCTTATATACTCATTCCTTACTTTATCCATTCTTGTCACTCCACACATCCATCTCAACATCCTCATCTCCGCTACATGTAATCGTTTTTCATCCATCTTCTTCACAGCCCAGCATGCCGATCCATACAATACGACAGGTCTAATCACAGATTTGTATATTTTCCCCTTTAACTTGAGGGGCATCTGTGGGTCACAAGTTGTTCCAGTGACCTGTCGCCATTTCATCCATCCTGAGTTGATCCGGTGTGTTATGTCCTGGTCTACATCGCCATCTCCTTGGACAAGCGACCCGAGGTACCGGAAGTCGGAACAGATTGGTATGGGCGTTCCAGCAAGAGTAACAGGCACAGGACTGGAGAGACCGCCAAAATCGCAGAACAAGTACTCTGTTTTGGTTCTGCTAAGTTTATATTATTTAATTATTTATATATATTAATTATAATATAATAAAAGTATATTAATTATATACATATAATTAATATACTTATTCAAAATATTGTGAAACATTGTAAAAGATTAACGGTGGAGTTTCTTGCCCATTCTTCTCCATTCGAAACTACCTTTTGAAAGGGGCGACTAGAATTATTTTTTTTATTTTTTTTTTGTAAATTTTGACGTTCAAAAGTGCCTTTTACGTGCCTATTTGAAACAAATGAATTTACTTTGACTTTGAAAAAGTCAAAATGCAATGGATTGATTCAAGCTACGCTGTTTTCGAAATACGAAACGCTTTGAAAGCGATTGTCACTTGTCTAGCCCGTACGAAAACAATTGAACATCATCTAGTCGCAATTTGCAGCTGTGGTGGCCAAGTGGTATCACCTCCGACTTACGAGTTGTAGGTAGTGAGTTTGAACCCAGACAGGCACTTTACTTTGTATATTTAATTTCATCACCACTGCTCTAAAAACGGTGAAGGAAAACATCTTGAGAAAACCGGCATCCCCTAGAACCAAAAATTCGAAGATATGTGACTTCCACCAACCGGCGCTGGGCCCGCGGGATTACGGCCCGCTCCCTCTCACAGAGAGGAGCCCTGTGTCCCAGCAGTGGGAACGTTGTAGGCTGATTATGTAATCGCAATATTAAAAGCTCCAAACTGTAACACGAAATGACCTTTACATAATAGTAATGGCCGTAAAATAGATAGTTGCATTAGCCGCATATGTCACTCCTGCATTAACGGCTGGACAGGCCACAGGATTGTGCACTAAAAACACACGGACCGCAAAATGACAATAGTTTGTAGCTACGAGTAATTTGGCTCGCCTTATTCACTATACAATTTGTAACTGAATTAATGCACATTATGAAAGTAGTTTGTTCAGAATCGTTTACTGAATCGATTTAAGTGTGTTATTTTTTATATAGGTCATTTTTTATCCCTAAAATATTTAAAACTATGTTCATTTCAGTGTTCCGCTGTACAGACAAAACAAACCAAAATGGACGAAGTACCTACTACGCTAGACCCCTATCCGTGTGCGACTGTGTGCGTGCGAAGATTTGTAATGTGGCCAAAATGTGCTCCCACAATCAGTCTATCTTATTTAATAAATAATCAATGCTTTAAACATAATAGTAACAATTCAGTGTATGTAGTATGTAACATAATATTCTAATTGGGGTGTCTGGTGGTGTGACAATGACAATTCAAAAGTGCCTGTAATTGGTTTATTTGAAATAAATGCTTTGAGTTTGAGTTTTGTGCGTTCATTCCGGGACATGTTTTATATTGTTCGAAATCAGCCGTGGACTTTCGGGGTTAGGTAGTAAATCAGATGTTAACTACCTATCCTATCCTATGTTGATACCTACTATTACTTCCGATTTACTTATTATTCTTAGTTGTTCGTAGGCATCACAAATGTACAAAACGGTATTCATAAAAATAAAGGCTCGAAAAACGACCAAGGACAATCTGGGCGCTGTAAAAAAACTCTTGTTGTGAACATTATTAATATTTTCTTTTTACAAAATCAATGTTGTATGAATAACAAATGCCAAAGTAATAATCCAACATAAATACAGACAACAGCTTTAATTAAATGTCCAACATTTTCCGAAAAGAAAATCCAATAACTGAAGCTGGGGTAGGAACAAAAATAAAATAAAAATACATCATTTCGTCGTAATATCATAATCTACCAACTTCCAATATCCTGTAATCCGATACAGTTATTATATTGAGTTAGTGTTATCCATTAATAATGAAGCAGCGTCCGTGGGCCGCGGGCCGTGGAGCGCTAGTGTCGCCATCTACATCTTTACCTAACATCCTTACATCTTTATCTCAATTGTGTATATCTTTTCACACCAGGAAGTGTTTGTCAATAAAGTCCATTTGCTGCGTACGGACACTGATTATCAAGATATTGAGAAGCAAACATGAAAATCTTACATCCTTTACCTATCAATATATTGTCCAATACCTAGTGCTCTAAAAAGCTAGATAAAAAGCTAGTTTAGTTCTTCTAGTCCCTATTTTCACACAATTACAACCAAACTTGATATTTCTTTACCCATCACACACACAACTAGTAATTCGGTCATAAAACACAAAAGTAACATCTGCATCGCGTCTGTACGTCCGCATTAAACTCACTAACTAATACAAATGTGTTTTGCTCAAATATCTGGAACGTAGGCCGTGCGACTTCGATACGAGAAAACAATGAAATATTACTACCGTTATTGTTTCACCAAGTTTCACTCACTTACGTGGTATTTAGACGTGCCACAACAACGCCACACCACAGCGACAAAAACGTCGCCTGGCAGTGGCTAGTGTAAATGGGGTGTCGCTGCAGCTACATGAAGTTTGCATTGTTGTAGTTCAAATCAGTGTTCTGGCGATGTGGTGCAACAAAGCTTCATAACTGAATTATATTTCGGAAACATGGATTGTGGACAACCACAATCCATGTTTCCATGTCCAACAAACGCAAGGTTTGTACCTTGCGTTTGTCGCCACGGTCCACGGTCCAAGGTCCACGACACCGCGGTGTCGTGGACCTTGACTTCGTTTTCTTACGGTGTAGGTGTCTGGCCACATTTTGTCGGTGTACAGCTGTGGTGTGGTTTGTTGTGGCTCGTTTGTGCAGGCCCTTAGTTCCCTGATATTGGGTTCGTGCAATTGTTTTCGGCTGTAATACAAACTTAAGTTTTGTATTTAGAATTGCAGTTTGTGTAAATCAATTTGTTGATTGTTAGCGCTGATTGGGGAAATGAACGGCTTCGAGTTTTATGCTTTTGTTTATGGTTTGTTTATTGTTGAAATCTTGTTGAAAAACGTGAGCTGATATTACGTAAAACTGTTTAAACTAAGATGAGGAGGTGGTAGGAGCATGTAAATATATAATTTACTTACAAAAATTATAAGTAGCTACTTGAGTGTTATGTGTTCATGAAGAAAAACTTCATAAAACTTTGTAAAAGGAAACGTAACTTTTCATGTAACGCACTTTAATTTTTATTTACGTAACAGGTAACAGCAATAACCATCAGAAATCCATTACCTGGACGTGTAAAAGTCATCCCTAAAACCCTCTGAGAATGCAACGTATGCCAAACTCTGCCGACCTCCGATATTGGGGTCCTGCGGGACCCCGTCATATTCCCGATATTCAATAAGGCGAACTAACACGTTTTGCTGTCGCCCGGACCTTTCAGAAATCCCTAGCGCATTACTATATAGTATCAATACCTTGGGCCCATCCTGTCTCCGATATTACGAAGACTTCGTAAGGTTGCGATATTTAAATCAGAATACGTTTGCCAGCTCACCACGTACTTTTGGGTAGCGGTTTACGTTATTTAGTTTATTTTTTATTCCGTCGATGGAATTACGCAGCCGCTTGAATTGCGGTGGAGGTGTTATCGAAAATGTTCTTAACTTGGGTGAACATGTGGCTTATTGATTGCCTGTACATTTGTGTCGAGAGGCTCATGACTTCCACAGTTGTTTTATCGAGACATGAACCATGAGTGTGGAAATTTAATGGCATACTATATTTTTCGCAAGACTTAATACGAAACATTTTCTTCATTATTTTCATAAAATAAAACAAACGTTTATTCATTATGATCCTAAGGAAAATTGACTTCCATCACATTCCATCTACGTTGGTATTTTAATAACTTGGAGTCTTCATTATTATTGTATGTTACAAGGCGATGCTGTAAAATACAAGGATTATTATTTTGTGAATTAAAAAAATACAAAAATAATATATTTTACGTATTTTAATATTCTGAAAATAAAAATACGAATGCAGTTTTCTTGAAAGATTTTCGTACCAAACAAATATCCAATATATCTGAAAAAGCCTGAATGCCTGATAAACGTCAAAAATGCCTGTCTTTTTAGTTGATAGCTAGGTCCACGGAGCAGAACTTTGTTTCTGCTCCGTGGCTAGGTCACAACTTCAACGATGGTTGAAGACAAAACTTTCCATATAACCTCAAAAAAATTCACGAATCGTAACCGGGCTACTGGCTACCTTTCGGCTGCCAAAGAAGTGATTCGATTGCTTCATGATATAATACACAATGCTTCCGACATACCCAAATCACAGTTAAGCAATGAAATTCGACAGTTATGTTGTCACGCATTCCATAATCTCCCCTTGCTCTAAATTCATGCACGTCTGCACAATTTTGTCTACACTAATTCCATATTTATGGCGTTACTGAACGTTTTAAATGTGGGTGTAGGTACATAGGTACACCTCCGCACAAACTTTCAGGTATTACAGGCGTAATGTTAAGAAACTTTTAAAATAATAATTTTATTTTAGTTTGTAGGTACCAAATATTACAAAATACTTAGTTTTGAACGAACATGTGATTTTAACCGTTACCGTCTCGCGACAACTTTACCGCACAGGCTATTTTCCGAGCCACTGATCGTATTTATTTCACGTTCGTACATAACTCGTAATTATATGTTTTTTACTATACATATGCAAGTTGCTCACCAAGATACTTTAGTTGCTTATGTATGTCAAAATGGACATCAAAGACTATAGAGATCAGAGGCTACTACAAATCATTGCTTCCTTTGAACAGTGACTTTCTTTGAACATAATATGGCTCATAGTTATAAATCAATTCGATTAGTTCAATTGGTTCAAAAAGATTCTAGTATAGAGTTAGTAGTATTACTCTAGATTATTTTGCTATAGGTTATTTAGTTGCTATGTTTGTATATGTATTTATTTTTGTATTTTATAGTTTTTTTTGAGTTATCTATCCCTTTTGTTGCAACTGCCATGTTTTATCTCTGCGTCGCCCTAAGGTTGACTAGTAGAAAATGCCTCAGGCATTAAGTCCGCCTTTGTACAGTCATTTTTACTTGAGCCTATAGTTTTAATAAAATAAATAAATCATTATCAATGTCAGTTCAGAAAATTGTACACAACAGATACCTGTGATGTTAGAGACTATTTGGGAAAATATTTTTCAAATATTACCATAACAACAACCGTCTATTAAAGAAGACCATATCACAATATACATACGTAGTACACTTTAAGAGGCTCTTTATTTAAATGACACCATAAAGAGCAACCCCCTAATATCGGAACATCTGTCGCCAAAAAGAAAAGAAGTTGGAATGTGAGTTTTTACGGCACCACCGCACTTTCCAATGTTTAGTACTAAAATGTTTTTGATTGTTTACTTCGGGTCGTCGTTTTTATTATTATGATGACGTATTCTGATATTCCTGTGTTCATAATAACATCGTTTATGTGTTATACTGCTGTTTTTATGTGTGTTTTGACATTACGTCTCCCCCGTCCTCGATGTTCGGAAACTGTTTTGAATTCTAAATTCGAGTTTTAAAGTTTGGTGATTACGAAATCTAGCGTATTTTACGCAACTTTAAAACGAGGCCAGTCGAAATTATGTAATGTGTGTTTAAACTAAAAAAAAACCCAGAAAACCAATAACACTTTCCTACACCTACCTACAGATGGAACACAGCACCTACCCCACCATCAGGAGTCACGGTTGCGACCATTTAACTAACGAAGCAGTAAAAGCTAAATCATTGACTTGTGTGTTTTTTAGTCTGCTTTCAGTTAAAATATATTGCGGATATTCCGACACAAAAAGGCCTTCCGATCATGCCCTACTGAAATTAATCAAATTAATTTTATGAAACTCTCAACACCAGTTATCAATAATCACGAAATTGTTTTAACAAACAAAGTGCACAGCAAGATTACATCGGCAGTTTGAGGAACACAACAAACCGCTTGGCAACGCAAGCTATATACAATGAGAGGCACTAAACAATGAGTCCGCAAGATTTGCCCGGGAATTATTAATGTATGGCCGCCTTGGATTCACTCATACGCAGAACTAAATTGGTTACTGAAAAGCTTAGAAAAGTGGTACCGCGGTACCTATAGGTTATTAAAATTGAATTAATTTCTTTCACATTTTAATAGGTTTGCATGTTTTCGGTCAAGTATTTGTCCAAACTTGTCTTTGCATAACCACAGACCTACACCGCCCATTTATAAAATCACAATAAACCAACTTTATGACTCATTCTACCCATAGCTCTGAAATATTTTCATCAGCAGGCCACACAACCACACATTATCTAGGATTATTGACTAGTAGCAGCGCAGTTATTGCGTACCTTACTAACAGTAGGAATGGCTTTAACTTTGACAGTTCAACAACATTCATTGCGTTATTTACGTTGTTGAGCTGACAATTTTTTCGAACATATGAAGCAATGGATTAGCAATATCCTTCAAAATGATTCAACTTGTGATTGGCGCAGGTCAGCATTCTCTAGGCATAATCCTACGCAAGACTTCATATTCTGAATAGGTACCGAGAATACTAGAACAATTAATGTTACCACAATACGATTAATGGTAATTAAAATCTTCAGCTAATTTGAGGGCACATAATACGGAATATAGATTAGTTAGCTCCGTTCAGCCGCATCTCGTTAGATTTGCTGAATTAAATGTTATTAGGCAGAGACTGGAAAATGATGATGTTGTAATTGTCTCCTACTAATTGTAATGTGAACATACTATAGGTACTGAATCAAATCAAATCAAATCACTTTTATTTGTTAACACAGGTAAAGAAATACAGATCTTGAGTTTAGTTAACAGAGCGCTATGTTTTGCCAGGCGGCGTACAAATTATGGTGTGCACCTATCTAAATATTATGAATTTAAATAATCAAAAAATATGTTTGAAAATCATGCATAATTAAAATTTCAAAATAAATCATAACAATTTTATATTATTGTTTAAAAATTGAACGATGTCAGATTTAAATGAGGAATTATTTAGGCAAAATGTCAAAAAAATAAAAAAAAAACTGTCAGAATAATTGAAAATGTCAAAAATTATTACATGTCAATATTAATTAAATTTCAACCTCAAATTAATTCATCATTTAAGTTTTTTATATAACATAGAAACAAAGCACTATATTGAGCCATCATTTAAGAATTCATCCAGTGTGTAGTAACATTTGTCACTAAGCAAGCTATTAAGTGCCTTTTCCTTTGCCTTTTTCGTATCTTTGCCTGAGTACCGTTACCTACTTATTACCTTCTATTTTACACCGCTCATTGTTAATATCAGGCAAATCGCATCCACAAGAGCTCCCGCGACATCTTTCGTAGAGATCCCTGCTAATAATAGATCTTGATTCTTGATAGAACTTAATATCAAACTTCTTTGACCATCAGACAGCCTCAGACTTCTGTCTTTGTTCACAAAGCAGCTTTTAAATACAATTACTGCCTACAGCAACATCCCAATTAACAATAAAAACAAACAAAACATCTCCAAAAATAACGAGCTAATCCAATGTCTTTCCCAAATCCTTGCGGAAACAAAGATAAAAGATTAAATACGTAATATCCGCAATACATTTATGAATCTTCCGTACACAACAAAAGAAAACATGATTGAACGGCCAGGATCGCTAGTTTGTGCGGTATTAATATCGAAAGTTCGCGACCAATATGGCAGTTTTCGTAGCGGGGCTAATAAAAGATAAAAGTTTGGCCCAACTGCCTGCTAAGTCGATTCGTATTAGTTGCAATGTTATTGGGTAATTCTATTAACATTGTTTTGAAGGTAAGAGAGTGCTATTTGGATGGTTTAATAATTGATATTGCTGATCAAGTAATCAGGTTAACCTCTGATCAACACACATTATTATGTGAAAAGGATTTTTCCAAAACTATTTTAAATTTTTTACTATTATTTTTAAGAAAATGTTAAAGAAACACATCTTCGCCGGCTCCAACATAAATAAATAAAATATAAGATTATTATCTAGTATTGTATAGTGTGCACGGTACTTTATAACAGTGCTGATAGGAATAGCGCGCTCGATGTGTACAACGACCGACATGCGCGTTCTGAGTAATTTACGACGATTAACCCACTGACTAGATTTATTAAAACAACAAATTTTATTACTAGCTAACTGCACGACGAGCGCTCTGGACTAACTTAATGATTACCTACATGTTATTATTAAAACTTTCTTTCCTAGCCTTCTTAGCCTAGTTTTTTTCTTTTTTTCTTTCTTGAAGGTTAAGACACAGTCATGACGTGCAGCTGTCGACGATTTCTGTTTTGTGCTCGTGATTACGATTAGAGATCTCTTTGTTTTTTTTACTTTTTTTTTCTTAATTATTAGAGCTAATTATCTTGTTGTATGCACGTGTTTCTGAGACAAATAAATCTATTTTACTTTCTTTATTTCTTCTCATTAAGTGATTATGTAAATCTTTGAGAAATAAATGATATTTTAAACCGTAAACAATAGACATTTCTGGCAAGAATTCATCACTGTAAAAACTATCCCACCAATTAATGTACCACTTTGGAGGGTTAAGATTGCATGTCACTGTTATTTTTCTTCTATAAATCTATTATGTGTTGTATCAGTGTAATCAATTGTTGGTGAAGCTAATAAAATAAAATTCATTCCTTAAAACTTTGTGAGAGATTCGAGTCGGACAGGTTTGATACAAATCTAGTTTGCAAATCGATGCTCATGCTTGAGCATCGTTCTAGAAAAGTCTTAGAGTTATATAAAAAACCCCGCATTTAATACAGAGGATCTATAAAAAGGGGACGCAAGCGTTGGAAAGGTCCTCATTAACAGTCCAATGGTTCGAATAAATTCTACAAAATAGACCGAAGCTATTGCATAAAGAGAACCGTTTATGAAGGAAACTTTGTTTCGAGGCTTACCGTCTTGTTAGACAACGTATTAAACAGACGTTCTGAAGTCTTCCTGTTTGCAGATTAAGCAGACTTCATTCGTACCGTTTGTTTCAGTTGCCGTAAGTTCTGTTGCCGTGAGTCGTGCATATGAGGGTTTTAAAGTTGTGAGGTTATTTGCGATGTATAATTTTATTTTATTACTTTGTAACTTAGGTTTTGACAAGCGTAAGTGTTACTTACGTTTACAACATAGAGTCTAATATTCTTGTGTGCAAAAGCGAGCCAAGCCAGCCTCTAGTCTTCCGAACCCGGAGTGGGTAAAAAATCCTTGATAAAATTATCTGTTTATCTATAAAAATACCTAAGTCCCTGATCCCTACAACCTGTGCAGTAATAAAATCTGCCGATACTCGTACTTCTTCATATTCTAATCATAATAAAGCGGACGCTGGCCGTTATCAGCGCGGTACAATCGTGCCCACTCTAAGTGGTTATCGAATAGCTTCCAGCGACCTTTCTGGATTAGGGGGCGGAATAGATCCCCCGGAACAACGGCCATTGTGTTTCGTTACCGATCTGTGTTATTCCGGGCCGTATACGGACGACCGAAACGGGAATTCGGTCGCAATGCGTAGTGGTTATAACGGTACCTCACGTCCACGGGTCTCGGTGTTTCAGTGGTTTTTCAATTTGTCCGCTTGGATTTGTGCTCTGTTGCGTTGGCTTAAGATGGCTTTGTGGGGCTATGGTGTAGTGTAGCCATCCGTCTGTCAGTCGAGATTAAAGGGGCGAGATAAAACGAGTGCGTCAAGAGAACTCAAAGAAAGTGGTGTGACGAAATTACTTATTGCTTCTTTTATTTTGTAATAGTTACTCCGGCAAATCTTTTCCTTTACCTGTTCTGTTTTGAGTGAATTAAAGCGTCTATTCTTAGATTAATAAAAAAAAATATGAGCTCCTACTTCAGCAGGTGTATGCATGAGTGCATGAGCACCGTATTGTCGACGGAAGAGTAGACAAAAATGACGTTCCGTGTAGACAGTACGACGGCAGTAAAGTAGAAAGAGTCAACTGCACTTTTTACGAAAGTCACTCTTTTACACAATTCGAGTCAATTCTTTGTTTTGTCATCTGTCTTTTTTTTCTGTTTGATTCTCAATTTTTACTGATTAAGTCACGTCAACTACAACAATTTTTCTCAAAGTGTCGAAGTACCGTATTTTGGATCAAACAATATTACAGTAATATTGGCCTTAACTATTTCCTTGGTACTTATTTATACCCTATTAATTAAATGATGTAAAATAGGAGAAGATAGCTTTGTTCTTCTATTAATTAACACAGTTTTGCGTTCAAAACGCTCCCTTGTAAAATCAAGATTTTGTAGATAACCGTTTAAACTTAGTGGCCGTCGAGTAGAAAGTTTTCTACTGGAAACGTAATAGAGTTGTCAGCATTGTAAAAATTATAGCAACATACCTACAAATTCCGCATCTAACTTCTGTCAGGCATCTTGCTGCCTTAATAACGAATAATTTAGAGACCATTTGGAAGGCCAAAATTGTCTCAACAACAACTCGAGCCTGGAGGCTCTATTACACAGAGTTATTTTGGTAATATTACAGCGCACATCTCTTGAGCCGTCCAGCTCAAATTCTATTTAGGTTTAACCTAAAGCTATGTTATAGGTACCTACGGTTCGTGAGGTAGCTGTGATGTCTCGCTGGTAATATCTTGGAAAATTGCATTTCCGCAACTATATTTGATACTTTTCAGAAACCTGCAAATATCGTCTTTATTTAACTTAAGTACCTAATGAAGTTCATTCCTTGGAAAAGGTGATTGATTAGGTGGACCTAGGATTAGAGATGATTCCTGCTGATTTTTACAACGGAATTGGAACGCTTTTTATTTAATTTTATTTCTTCAGATTATGTTGTGTGCCTATCAGTCTGTGCTAAATAAATGTATTTTCTTCCTTTCTTTAGATAGGTTTTTAAAGTGCAAGCCAGAAACATTCAAGACAAAAAAGATTTAACCAAGACCAGCACTCCTTGTAAATATCTTTCTAAGATATGAAAATATATAACCTGAGATCCTGAAACCCACCATTAAATAATCCTCATCCCAAACCACAAGATTAATGCACCATTATGGACGAAGGAGTCATTCATACGGCGGCACAGCATAATGCCTAGCATCCAGCTTGAACTTTTTGCTTTCCCATATAAAACACGTTTTAAAATACTCCACACATGAGTTATGAGCTGCAGATTAGCCGCTTTTAAAATATTGTTTAATACCACACCCTTTTGCTGCGGCAGTTTCCTTAGTAAGGGGAATTAAAGGAAAAATGGATCGGTTGTGTTGGTAAATAGATTAGAAAGACTGTATTTTTAGTTGACAAATGTTTCATGATTCCGTGCTAGATAGGAATGAATTTGATGATGATGATAATTTGATGGTTATATTTCATGAACAACAGAAGCAATAAAATAAGCGATAAGCAAATGTAGGTAGAGACTCAAGAAGCTAAAATATTTTACCGATGACCGATACTGGATACGAGAAGCACAAGACTCTTCGATGTAGTCTTGTATGTGGATGTGTGAGATGTGGCTCCATGGGAGAAGGCTGTGTCTAACAGTAGACGTCTTGCGCCTGTATGATGATAAGCTAAATTGCTTCACCGACACAACTTTTTGATGGACAGGATTATAGACAGAAATAATATTTAAGTTTCAAAAATGTTATCCAGCAAACTCCGCGCCAGCACTATTCGTGGCCCGGTATCCACTGCAGTAGCTAACATACATAGGTACATAGCGTAGTAGTAAATAGTCGAATGAGAATTTTAACTGGATCCACAAAAATAATGTTCTTATTTCCAACCGTGTGTGTATTTCGGCGGGATTAAACGAACTCCCAAAAACACTACCTACCTAGTTTTTAGAAGACCTGTTTGACCCCACTTTTTAGGATTCCGTACGTACAATGTTAAAAAGGAACTCTAACGATAAACTTAATACTCAATACTTTATTGCATTCCACATGTAAACTTAGGTGGTAAACTTAAAATTAGATCACATGGACCCTGTCGGGCACAGCAAAATTAGTGAGTTAGGAGAGAGGAAGCACTTTCGCTTTCGGTGTCTGCCCGTCTGTCGCGGCCGTTTTTCTCAGTGTCTTTCATTCATTGCTATAGACTTGAAAGAGGCATCGCATCATATCAGCTGATATGCAAAGTGGTCTATGAAATAATAGAGATACGATGATGGACAATGAACATGATATTTATTAAGTTGTATCTGCATTACATTTATTGACAGAACTTTCCGTCCATGTGACAGGTCCGTCTTTCGACGCAGTGTCTTCAAACAAACCCTGTGTCCTAACCGAATGTGAGTGTCGCGCGAATAAGTGTTTTTGCAATTGTTTACCTGAATAATGACGTATAACATACGCGGCTCGATTGATCGCGCGAGTATTTCATGTTCATTTATGCAACGCATTCCATAAGGACAAGGCCTTTACACTCTCCTCTTCAGTCACAAAGCCACAAAGAAAGACATGTCCTGTCACCGTATTTTATTTTAGCAAACAAAGTCGCAGAAATCGCTAGTTTTTTAAACGAGTAACCTAAAGCCGCAACACGTGTGTCCCGAAAACAATCTTATTCTAACCAAGAAACAACACCCTAAAAATCACTGCAAATAATAATAAACAGCCGTTGTCCAGCAAACGGACAGAATTCGCCCCCGGGGACGAATAAAAATAATATACAGGGGATCGGCTTAATCCTGTATGATAAATGGGGGTTAACAGCGGCGCGGGCGGCGGTGGGCGGCGCGGTGCGGCGCGGCGTGGACACAGCACTATCGATGCGCGAAGCCGCGTTAATTAAAATGCTCTAGTTTTGGCTCGTAATGTAATATGCTAGTGTGTCCCCATGTGACTATATGTGGTAGGTATTTCATATTAATAGTGGGCATTTCACTTAGGTCAAAGTACCTCCACTTACCTTGTTTGTGTGTGTACGTTCTATAAATCTATTTATCTCCTCTAGTGGCGTTCATTGCCATTAGATAATACACTAATACTTACACCCCTCTAAAATAAAAATACTACTTTTTAAGATAGGATAAAGTGTCTGAACTAACGGACACCAGTGTGCTAAACTCGTTTCAGAACCCAGTCATAAACTCATAATACATTAAACATTAAATAATTTTACTGCGCTGTAAAATTACGTAAAACTTAGGCATTAACCAATTCCCCACGCTTCCACTATCTCCGCTAACAGTTCGTAATTTAGCCTTCACATCCCCAGACTGTCATAAAACAAAATTTACCCTTAATTACAGTAGCTCATGAAACTATTTGTGTACGGGACTTATCTTAAGTTATGTAACAACGCAGTTCCAAAACAATCCAGTTTGAACAATGACTTAGGACATCTATTCACTGGAAGACAAACACGCTAATCTCTATACGGTGGTGTTAAGGACTAGTTTCGTTTGTAATGTGTGTCAAGTAGTAATGTATCGGTAATAGTGCAGCACGGTATTTGTCGGAGCGGGCAACAGTTGGAATGTTCTGTACACCACTGGTCCGAAGGCAATAATAGGGAATGCGATTGTAGCATTTGTACTTAACTGCGAGAACTCTAAACCGTATTCGCTATATGAAGTTTTAATTCTGTGTATAATGTTTGTTTCAATCATAGCTTTAATACAGCTCGCAGTTCCCCAACATTTATGTGGCCGTATCCCGCACTAATTGGTATCAGAACGAAATTTGGTCGTTTCAAAGTAGTAAATTGAGCGTCGCGCAACGTTTTAAACATTTTAAAGTAAATATTGGGTGAATTGGTATTTTCCGTTTTTGCACGGCACAGCAACACTTGGACGGCCATGTTCCGCACAGTTGATCGCTAATGGCGCCCTAAATTTAAACGATTGTTAAATGAAGTCTCTAATTTCGGTTAGAATTGTTTAACTCCTATTGTTCCGTAATATATTGCGTTTAGTTAGTTTTGTTATTTTGCCAGCTATTTAGCCATGATTTAGGCGCGATAATGGTCGCTCGTTAGCACTAATATATTGACTTCAGTGTTGTAATTAATGATATTACGTGATTTTAATGCGTTCATAAGAAAAGTATACTTCATTGTTTAGTCCACGTACATTTCTCAAACTGACAAATGACTGGAAGAAAATAAATAATCGTCTGGGTAGTGCTTGGAAAATATACAAAATTCTGTGAGTATAAGATATGCATTTTATTTCTCAAGTGGGTAAGAGAAAACGGCTGCAGTGTGCACATATCCGGCAGGAGTTGCGTCACTGCCGGTTTCCTCTTATAGAATAAGCCAAGCGGGACCACTGCGGGACATTTCAATGGGATTGTTTTAGTCCTTGAGTCCATGAACAGACTATAAGGATAAATACAAACACCCTCTTTATTTTCTTGTGGTCGGATCTGAAGTCAATCGATTTTTGTGTCGTTGTTTCTTTTTAACACCATTGGTAGAATTGTCTTACAGGTTGCTGTGACTTTTATTTTACACTAGCTCCTGCCCACGACTTCGCCCGCCCGCGCTTTTAGGTACTTCGTTTTCGCTTAGCGTTCTGTCTGACTTTTTTCTTTTTTCACAGGGGTCGTATTGTGATGGTAAATATAGCCTATAACCTTTCTCAATAATCGGGCTATCAAATGCAAAAATAATGTTTCAATTATGACTGGTCGTTCCAGAGATTAGCGCGTTCAAACCAAAAAAACAACAAATTCTTCAGCTTTATTATTTGTATAGTCTAGATATGGTATAAACGTCAAAGGATTGACTATAAATTCATAACCAACGATACAAGTCTTAGCCGGTAAATAGGCCAACGGACTGCATGATTGATTTCTTTTAAAATGTTACTTTATTTGTATGACAAATAAACAAATAAATATATCTGGACCACTGCTCGTTCTTCTGTGCATCCATAAGTCATAACATCCCGCTTCCAGTTACAATCAAACAAATTACTCCATAAGTCAATCTCCACTTCCTAACAAACCCAAGTCCTGGCAGCCTGCAAGCTCGGCCTGCAGTATTCGTCGCCACGTTGGTTCCCATTGTGTTTGCTCATCCAGTCCGTGAGAGAGCCCCTTGTCAAAGCGGAACTCCGGAACTCGTGTGATCCGGATTTAAGACAATATGGCACACCACTTCGCTTCAAGTGACAACGCTCTTGGGTCAACATTTAAATAACTGCGGGTTCCCAGTGATTTTAGATTTAGAGAGGCTTGTTAGGTCCCGTTGTAATTTGAAAGGAATTTTGACTTTGAAATGTTTTGGAAGAAACTTTGGACTCAGTGTGTTCAAGTTTGTTTATTCGAAGAGTACTGGTAAAATGGCGTACATGAAGAGAAATACAGGGACTGCATCGACACAAGAATTGAAAATACTTAGGTATATGGAAACGACAACGAAAGAAAAAAATTGCGTTGTATATGTAACACTAATTTAATTATTCTTTGTGATCTTACACACGATCCTCTACGTACTATCTAATGTGTAAGTGAATAAACAACAGACGTTCCCGGAAACAATAAAATATTATCATAACAATGACAAATTACCGCGCAGCATCCCTGTAGCTATTAGTTCACAGGTGGACACTGCCCATACTGTCCATGCTCTCGCTCATTAATCCTCCTTTATCACCCCCATGGGACACGGACATAACCGCCAAAACAATTTAAACGTGTCATAGCCAAACAGCGTGAACCCTTAAGCAAATAATCCTCAAAAACCATTGGGGGGAACTGCCCTTCCGTCTTGAGGGATTGCCTCGTTGATGTAGTGGTCGCAAACGCTTGTGCCGAACTGAACATGGGGTCCTAGGTTGGGCAATATGATTTTGGGTTTTTCAAAGAGGAATGTCAAATTTTTTTTATTACCATTGTGTGACAATATTAAATAATGTAAGTAAGTAAATTTGAAAAAGATAGTCAATCTTGTCACATAATTAAAACAATGACTTGTTTGTTTAAACAACCAATACCTCAAAAATAAGCTCGAAGTATTGGCCTTCAAAACTTAGTACCACACTTTTAAAATTGCAATTACTATTAAAGTACACAAATTATAGTCTCCCATAATTAGTAAATATGGGTGATGGATCGATATCTACTGATGCAGGAAAACGTCCGGCCACAAACCGCTCGGGTCGTACAAGAGTACATTCAGGAGGTTAGTATCAACTTGATCACTTGGCCAGCAAGAAGTCCTGATCTCAACCCGATCGAGCACGCCTGTGATGAGCTCGGGAGGCTGGTCAGAAGCCGCAGACCGTCTCCCATCACCCTCGGGGCCCTAAAACAGACCCTGATGGAAGAATGGGAGAATATTCCCCACCAAAACCTCGTCTTCAGTATGCCAAACCGGCTCAAAGCTATAATCTGAGCCTGAGGAGGCAATACCAGCTATTAAAATATAAATAAGGCGTAAAACATACTTAGAGAATGTTGTTTGAGTTTTTGGCCAGTACGTTAAAAATGGCTATTTTTAGTTTTTATCTTTTTTTTAAGTTGAAAACTTTACTAATGTATTTCTAACTGTAATTTCAAAGAGAGTTGATGCAATTTGCTATAAAACGTTTTTTTGTTTTAAAACTCTAACTTGTAGGTAGTTCAGGAAAAATTGCAATTTTAAAAGTGTGGTGCTGAGTTTTGAAGACACTGTATTAGCGGACTAAGATCGAACCAAAACAATTAAAGCTTAATAAACCCCATAAATCGTAAGTAACACAGTGATTTCAAAGTCCATGGCGGCGCCTCCACCAGATTTATTGCAATAATAGTGGTCCAGTAAACTTTTAAATCACTTGACACGGCTGGACATAAATACGGGCGGTAAATTGACAGGGGACCTGAGTTGTGTCCGCCATCTTATAGAAACTGAACCCCAATAACTCTCCGCACAGATTCACGGGTTTTCAAACAAGGCGTTTTAGTTATCGTTGCCATTTAACTGTGGCCAGCTTTTTGTTTATTGATTTCGTTCGTAGTCTGTGTGAATGTAAATACGTTGTCGGCAATTAGTTTTCGGTTTGTTAGATTGGTTGGGGCTTTAGCTGTATACATAATTGTTGGAATTTATTGGCAATTTTTAACTGATTATATATACTGATTGTATTATAATATCTTCATCAGAACCCGTTGGTTTTTGGAAGCACCTGGTTCAAAGCTTCAAACCAGCGTGTTCATCTATCACGTGAAACTGAGGGTTGAACTTCTAGCTCACCGTCCGATCAGGACCAGGCCCGTGCTGGACGGCGCGTACGTGTTCCACGCGCGCCTCAAAGAGATGTCAGCATCGAAGAGGGGGCCCACTAGGGCCCAAGCCTGCCGGGAAAGCGGGATCATCCGAAAGGGGTACCGCTGACCCGGAACATAAAGGGCCAAGGAAGGAACACGGGTGGGTTTTAGACAGTAAGAGTCTGACACTCCCTTCCGCTCCACCCAGAGCGGGAGGAGTCATTTGATGATTTCCCATCCTCAAAAAAAAAAAAGGATTGAATTTCGATATCAGGGACCATTCTAGTCCCATTTTCCTTTTTAACTTAAAACCTAGTAATAGTACAGGTATTATTTCCAATTCCAACCAGTCTCTATTTATCTACTCTATCTCCTGAAACTTCTGGCGAATCGAAATTAGCAAAAACTACTTAGAGAGCACGGGAGTGACCAAGTTATACTACACAAGCTTCGTGTGACCTTTTATATCTTGAAGCTTTAGGATATTTTTAAGTCCAGAAAAGTAGAGTATAATCTTTAAACTCCACCATCGAAAAAAGCAGCACTGCTATTACCGTAGAATGGGCCATACATTAATAATTCAAACAAATAGCACGTAATGTGACCGTTATCATAGTATTTACGAGCCGGCCGCCATGCTAGTTTGCCAAATTTACTGTTCCCGCCAAACTTTTACAAGGCAATCTACACAGGACAAAACGTAAGCCTTGGTGGAAACGGTTTTGTGATACCAATAACTATAATTACTGAAATATCAGAATTAGTTTTGTTAAATGTCCATAACATTACCTAAAAACTAATCCAAAGTAACGGAATCAAGCTAGACTCCCTGCTAAACCAAAAGTTTATAGATAGAATAGACTGCCACAAAATATTCCCAATAATATAACTGCTATTTTGCAAAAACTTTTCATACCGTAATAACTTCAAACTTCCAATAGTGATCCGAGCCGGCGAAAGAACACAGCATTTCAATTAAAATAAAGACAACAATAACAAACTTACAAGGAGACTAAGTGGGTGGAGCGAGGATCTTAGAAAGTAGAAACAGTGTGGATGCGTCAGTATCCAGCTTTTCTATGGCTTTTTTTAAGGTTGATTTTTATGGTGACCAGCATTCGCCTGTATTCAGTGTTGGGCAAAAAATATATTCGTTCTACCATGTTCTCTAGGAGGGTCCTTAATTGGGTCTACAACCGGTAGTAATGTATATAAGAGGAGGATCGAGGTCAGTAGCTTGCAATTGGGAAGGCAGTTCAGCAGTGGACTGCTAAATAGACTATTGGTGTGACTAATGGTCACGTGGCTTGCATTACATGCACAAAGTTAGTTAAAACCCTGTTTAACCGCACTACTGCGGCGTAATCGTGATATGTTTTGAAGACGCAGTAAATATGGGTTTGAAAAACTCTAGCCAGACGGGCTTAACACTATGCATATTTTGTATATATTAAAACAACGAGTTTCGTGTACCGATCATGTCGTTCCTCGTTCCAGGGATGGAGTTCCAGCATCGAACTCAAACAAAACTCGCGGTGAACATGTTTACGATACCCCCATACTGGCGACACGATCAAACATGTACGGAGACCACACACACGACTTACTTTCGGAAAAAAACATTCAAATTGAATGAGGAACACGTGTGACGTCAAAGGGATTTTGTTTTACGTGGACACTATTACTCAGATGATCGGACTTGTGATGCGGAGGAATGAGGAACATAATTATGTGACAAGAAAATTGTTAAGCACGAATGTAAGAAAAAAGGCAGACCAAATAAGTTGATGAATTGTGTGGGAGATAATGAATGGCTATATGGGACGAGAATTTTGTGATGACGGCTAATAAATTTATGGAATCAAAAAATATGATGCGCCAACCCCAAATAAATTAAAACAAGGATGGTGGTCTTTAGGAAAATTACGAAGGCTCAGGTAGTCAAACAGAACAATGAGTTTCGGCCAGGTAAGACATTATAATACCTAACCCTGTAATTGAAGTCTCAAGAATCCACGGTATTTAACGCGTCTGAAAGAATCCCTATAACTTTGCGTCCTAAGAAAAAGTGTGTCTCTGATCAAATGCAATATCCTAATTATTTAGGTCTCACAGCAGAATTACGTCTTTAGAGTCTCTTTTCGCCTCTCAAGATCAATTTCAGTAGTATGTTGTGTGATTACTTAATTCCACGGCCAGTGGGCAGGGACCCTCATAAAGATAAGACGGGAATGAGTGGGGCTCTTCTTAATTTATGAACAAGTGTCCTCTCGGGAGCCCCTTCATGTAGCCACGCTCTTACACGGATATCGCGACGTATAATAAAGTCTTACTGATGTTTATCTTCGTTTTTTATCTTAATGCCTTACTGTGGACCCTTAAAATAGATTTTGTTTTAAGTTGTGATAGTGGTAGTTTGTGTAAGGGTCTTGGAACCTGTCACCGAAATATGTTTTTATGAAAATATATTGAAATGGTTAGCAAGAGGTTTGGGGATGGTTTTCTCCTTTTTAGTTAACCATACAGGGAACCATTCGAGGACCATGATTATGCTGATTGTATTTCAGAATGTCACAACACTAGTATTTCAATGGTGATCCCTACACGACGCGACATACAGACTAACGGGTTATCAACTACTTAGTTTGTGATGGTTGTGACGTTTACAGAACACCAAATACATGCGGTTTGTCGTTCCGGCTACTCATTTGTGATTTGAGTTTGTAACACGTTACTTTTGAGTAAAAAAAAAGAAATTGCTTAAAATCCTTTAATTATTGACACAGAGAGCAACTGGGTGGGCCAGTGGTAATGGCCGCGACTTATGAGTTGTAGGTCGTAGGTTTGAACCCAGATACGCTATATAACTTATAGATAGGATATATAACTTTATGTAAATTGTTTCATCACCACTGCTCTCAAAACGGTGAACGAAAACATCGTGACCGGCATGTCCTTAGAATCAAAAATTTTAAGACATGGTGACATCTACCATCCCGCACTGGGCCCGTGTGGTGGATTACAGCCCACTCCCTCTCACCGAGAGGAGGCCTGTGTCCCAGCAGTGGAAACATTATAGGCTGATTATAATGATGATGATGACACATCGTTATTGAAATGCTGATCATGCTGTCAAACTCATCCTAACTACTGTGATAAGCTGACCGGAATAAACGCAGCCAATCAAATAACGTAACATGAGTTTCGTTTGAAACCTTTCAGAAACAGGGGACTCGTTTTTTTTATTTATCAACAACAATGCCAATCAGTTCTACAAAGGCCGGGATTTTTCGCAATAACTTTCATGTGTAACATAAAATCACGCGTGTAAACCCCGACGGGTTGGGCAGAGGTGTACCTTTAGTACACCCACATTTCGCCAGTTATCTTAAAATCGCATATACCTAATAGAGGTAAGCCTGTTTCCATTAACCGAGCACAAATCCAGACTCCAGGCTATATATACACGGTGACATTTGAATCACAGTTTTGCTAGAACAAACGTTGTTCAGACCATGGTCTACAACCACTCTATAGCATCCAATAGAAAAAAAAAACGTCATTGGTTTTCTAAAAAAACACAAAAAAGGCAATGTTAAAAATGTCGGGATTATCTTTACGCCCTACAACACAGACATTGCGGATGCGCCGCGCGGCGTTCGCGTCTTGAATGCAATATCGCTACCGTGATGAGTACTTTGAAGTTACAGTTCATGTTTCAAACATTATTACACGTTTGAGCAACGTATGACTAATTTGAGAACTCCTAGATTAGATTGTTTTAATAACATATTTGATGCTGTAGAATGGTAGTCGACCATGGTCTAAACAACGTTTGTTCTAGCAAAACTGTGATTCAAATGTCACCGTGTATAATAAGCCTATAATATTCCCACTCCTGGGAAACAGGCCTCCTCTCTGTGAGAGGGAGTGGGCCGTAATCCACCACGCGGACCCAGTGCGAGTTGGTAGATGTCACATGTCTTCGGTTTTTTGGTTCAGGACATGCCGGTTTCCTCATGTTTTCCTTCACCGTTTTGAGAGCAGTGGCGTTGAAATAATGTACACAAAGTTAAGCGCCTGTCTGGGTTCGAACCTACGACCAACAACTCGTAAGTCGCGGTCGTTACCACTGGGCCACCACTGCTCCAGGCTGCTACAGAGAAATTCCTGATGGAAAACCCTAATAACACTTTGCCCGATCTTTTTTTTTTTTTGTGGGTGTGAAATCATCAAATAACTTCTCCCGCTCTGGGGAGAGCAGGAGGGCGTGTCAGACTCTTACTGACTAAAACCCACCCGTGTTCCTTCAGTTGCCTGTGCCAGGGGCCACGGTAACCCTCTTGGACTTTTCCGCAACCCTAGCAGGCATCGGTCCTAGCAAACCCCGTCATTGGTGCTGACATCTCTTTGAGGCGCGCGTGGAACACAACGCGCCGTAGACCCGGGCCTGGTCCTTATCGAACGGCGAGCTGCCCATTGCTCGCCGTTCGCAAGCCCGCGCCTACGGTGGCCGGGAATCGGCCTGCGATTCCCGACGCCCAGGGCGTCTCCTGCGGCGGCTAGGGGCTAGGGCGTGGGGAGGTTTGCCCGACCTGAGAATCAAACCCATTGCACGGCCTCATGTTCAGCAGTTGCGAGCAACCACTAGACCAACGAGGTAGTCAAATCACGTTCAATTTCTAGCTATGCCCGATTTTGTTTTGCTCAACCAAAGAGACTAAAGCTTCTTATAATCTTCAACAATGTTCAGTGAAAACAAGATATTTGAAACTAATGACCCGTGAAAAATCGTAGGCACGCGTGTATGACTGAAACTTCGGCGAAAGTACAAGTTCGGAAGCTTTATCACACAGTTCTGTTTCCAAGTTAAATCGGCAGAAAGTTAAAGTATGTAGACAGATCGTGACATATAAGTCAGTGGTTCAGGTCTAAAATATTATCTTGTACGTATAGGGACCTAACTTTCTATCTGTCATGGACCGTGGTGGATCAGTTCTGTATTAATCTTTAATGAATTTTATTCATGTCTTTTTTAAGCGTGTGTTAATTATAACCCAGGTAAGGGTGATACAGAAAGTTAAAGACACAATACTTGGAATTAGGTATTGTGAATTTATGTTATTTCTTATTGTATATTTTATCTTAGCGTTTGCTACACCGGTTGACGACATCACGTCAGCGTTGTCGCTGAAAACCAGCGCTGGGGCTCTGTCTCGCATAGGGTCGTAGCATTATGCTGAGCGATGGCCGTTTTGCGTGGATGAGACGCATATTTTCCCCCAACTTGTTATTTTTTGTGTTTGTGTTCGTTTTCTGCGTCATTTTTACTGCAAATAAACGTATTTTCTTTCTATCTTTTTTCGTTTAAGGGACATTACAGTTTTCTCTCCGGGACCGAATTCTCTGTGATGCCTCTGATATTTTAGCTAGTGTCTAGGGCGGTGAGATGGTGGACCTTTACCATCAGATAGGCTGCACGCTTTTTTACCACTTAATAACATTTAAATTACTTTAATGTTATTAAGGGGTATCAATTTAGATACCACTTATCGATCAAAGAGGCAAGCATCTATCATAACTTTTAACAAACAGCAGATTTAAGTAGCTACTTAGTAAGTTACGAGTAAGTTATCTGCTTCTAATGATAGCTCAGATCCTTTCAGTTGTTTTAATCTAAGTCTGCAAGTAAACAGAGAGGGAAGTTTCATGTGTTATGGAGAAGAGGACGGTATTTTAAGATTTAAAGAGAAATTGGATAGTTGTTCTAATTAATTACTTACAATATTCGAGTGAGGTAATTTTTTGCTGTCTTATGCATAGGTATCGGTTTAAAGTTTTTTTTATTTTTATCATAAAGATTTCTAACAGTTCACTTAACATGTGAAATATACAAATAAATCATGTTGCTATAAGTTATCACAATAAATGTGTGATTCGATAATAGGAAAATAGAATATTCTAAAGTAGGCTTCTAAAGTTTTTAAATTCAACCAAAAGGTTATAAATACACAAACAGGCAATTTCTTCAAAAAACCTTCTCGTCTATTAATTTCAACTAAGCCGAAGATTATTAAAAGTCAATTATTATTCGGCAAACATAATATGGTAGGACGCATTCTTGCTGAGTGGGTCGATCTTCGCATGGGGGCTAGATGAAAGTAGCTAATAATCGAATTCCGAATTAGTTCTTCCATCATCTACTGGACATATTCTTTTTCCTCACAGCATCGGGCTGAATACCAATCCAAAACAACCGAGCATCGTTGACGTCGAAAACCAAATTAATAACATTTTCTCAAGGTGCACACTTAATTCCGTCCTCCAATTAGCGAGTAGATGTCATCTTTCGCGTCTCATTTATCCGGATTAGGCTTGTCGAGGGCGGCCGGGGCCGGTTACAGCCGGTTATAGCCAGTTATTGCCAGTAAAGCGCGTCTTGCCGGCTAATATAGGTAGTGCTCTTAATTGAAGCCCTTCGCTTCTATCTATGTTATCATTGTGCCCAATATTCTCTAAGCTCGTTGTTTTACAAGTAAGTTTTATGACAGCAATGTAATTCTTGTAATTAGTTACCTGTATTGTTTTTTATGGAAGAGGCACATCATCTTCCTTCCTTCCTTCTTTGTTGGGTATTATTTTACATATAAAAGTAATTAAATGTTTATTCCTGCAGTAAATATTTGCTGTTTAATGAAACTTAATCACGCCGATATTGAATAGTCAACCAATACCAACCAACAGTCGCCAGTTAATTTTTCATAAAACGAACACTTGTGAAATAATAATGACCAAGTATAGTGGGGCTTGTGGCTTAGTAATACCAGCCGCACGATCCGATCGATCAGGTTAGTTAAGCTACTCTTGCCGCGGTTGGTCCGTGGATGGGTGACCATCTTTACTTATCAAGACCCCGCCGTACCTCGGAAAGCACGTTAAGTCGTTAGCCGGCTGTCATTCGTGGATATTTGATAGTCGTTACGAGTCGTCAGAAGGCCGAAAGTCTGACAACCAGTCTTACCAGGGGGTATCGTATTACCCAGTAACTGGGTTGTGGATGTCGGCAGTCGCTCCATGTCAAATACTGGTATTCAGCTGCATCCGGTTAGACTGGAAGCCGACCCCAACATAGCTGGGAGAAGGTTATTCAGGTGATGATGTAATACTAATGACCAATGCCTACAATAAAATCCGCTCGAGCCGCAAACTGAAAGACTAGTAATTAAATAATGAGTTGCATTCACTGAAAACTGTAAAGCTTAAACCATGATCAAATTAATCCACCTATCGGTTACCAAAATACTAGTAAAGCAATTTTTACAGCGAGTGCGGCACGCTTTAAAATAAATTAACTGGGACACGTTTAAAATTAAATTAAAATGACAGCAATTTCGGATACAAAGCGTCGTTTAATGCAAATGTTGCAACTATTGTGTCTGTGATTTATACCTGGAGCCACTAGACATTATTTAAAATGCTCGTAAAAACCGTCCCAGATTACAGCGACTAGCATTTGTGTCACATAAAAGGCTAGTAATAGCCGCTGTAAATATTGTTAGTATTCGTACGCGATGTCTGGGTCATTTCTCCTGAATTGTGGCCGCACATATGCCACGTATCTCGCGAACTATCATTTTTTTGCGGGCATTACCGGCTTTTTGTTGTAATAAAAGTCAGCTTATATTATTTTGATGGAAGACTCACAGGATGAGATTGAACTTTTTGGATTGTCCCATTTTTTTGGAAGTGGACACGTTTGTGACAGGGTAACATATCTTCGTTTAAGCACCACGTTGAGCTTACTCTAGAGTGGTATGAGTGATGACAGTATCAATTGTTGAAGACAGTGACAAATCATTGCTATCCAGAACATTGAAACTAGAGATTTCTAAGTGACTCAGGTAGAATGAGGTCCATTAAGTTGGTGTAACATTTAACAAAACGGCGTAATAAGATATTTAGCTAATTATTTATTTTATGTCAAACATGAGTATATTTATGTATACAATAGATTTGCATGGTCTTAAAATAACATTCGGGAACATGATCTACATGTTTTGCTATTTACGGCTTACAAAAAAAATGGTCACGTTTATAAATTCAAATGAAAAAAACATATTACCTACTGTCGCGCAGTCGTCTGAAAAGACAATCTATAAAAATAAAAATAGATAAAAGGTGTTACAGTTTTGAGATCGAAAAAATGTCATTACGATAGGAATTAAGTACGATTATTTAAAAACTCTGTTAGGCCTATAATAACATTTGGCTATAAAGTATTTTTTTGATGTTGATTAAATGGAGTTGTGGGCATTTGTCTAATGTGTTTAAGGGCAAAGGATTTTTTTTTTGAGCTTATTATAGGTTAGACAATGATTATTTCGTTAAGTTAGACAAGTTTCTGTAATACTTTTACAGAAAATGGACATTAGATGGGTATCATAAAATAAGTAAATAAGAATATGACAACCGTATTTTAACTACACGCCAAACGAACGCTATCCCAACAAATTCTAAGACCGTAATCTGGAAGCTCACTTCGCGATTGATACTTAAACTGGCGATAATATCTTCTATGACAGTTTGTGTGGCCATAAACGAAGCGATAACCACTCCACAAATACCTTTCAGAAGGGGATGATCATCGGATGGAAACCACTCGACGCCGACGGACGAACGATAGCGGAACTGGCCGCTTAAAGTCTACTAATAGTATTGTCTCTTGTCTAACAGGCTAATTGGTAATTTTCAGTAATATAGTGATAGAATTTTCAACACACAAGTTTACATAAAATGGGATGTCCTGACGGTCAGACAGGCGTTTTTATTACAAATAATTAAAAAAAAAACACTCCCAGTTGAAGTACAATAGGGGCTTATCTAAAGGAAAATGCAGGAATGGTACGGTATGCCATAACCCCTTATTTAAAACCAGTTTTCTCAAAAATGATTTTGCTTCTTTGGTTTATTCATCTACAACAAGGCAAACATCGCTCTTTCCATCTACCAGAAGCCCAAAAGCGGTTTTAAGGCTTCTGTGAGTGGGGTCACTCCCCCTCTGCTTACAGAGGACGGTGAGTGGTCGTGGACGGGGGAAGGAGCGGTTTGACCGCCGTGGAGGGAGCGGGCTCGGTGTGCACTAAACCTGCCGCCGGGCTGGCACGAAGAAGTCTCTTCCTGCCACCGCTTTAATCTCGTAGCCCCGAAGACTGTACAGGTCATGTCTCTGACTTTTGACGGGGGTCGAGGGTCTTGGCTTAACCGCCCGGACCGCGAGGAAGATCAACCTCTATAAAAAATTCCCCAAACCTCTAAGCGGCGGCGCACCGTGAGGGAGGTTGTAAGCTTGGCTGATGGGTAGCTTGATTCAGTCGCTAGTGCAAACCACGCAAATTTTGAGTCAATAAATAAAGTTCTTACTCGTGGGATCAACTATGGAAAACTTAAAAAAAAAAAAAACAAAAAACCGAAGAGGGGAGGAGTGGTGCGGGGTCGGAGCCCGACACCGCGCCAAGTGGCGCGAGCACGGGAGGCTCATTGAGCAACCGCCGCGCGGAGGAGTTGGCCGCTGAAACGAAGAAGAAGAATATCAGGTTCTTCAGTAAGCGGCCAAGATCAGTGGACGACCAGGGGTCGTCCTCTGATGGCGAGAGAGCCTCGGCTCGAAAAATCCCCACCGGTAGGCGGGGAGGGGGGGTCCAAGAGCGAGGCAGGGGGAGGGGGCTCACAGCCCGGGAGGCAGCGGAGCTAGCGGAGGAACCCGCAAAGGAGGGGGTGAATGGCCGTGCAGTCGCTTCGGGGCCCTCGGGCGACGAAGCGAGCCTGTCGAGTGGCCCCGACGACAACGGCGACAATGACAATGAGGCCTGTAGAACCAGCCTCAAGGAGGTAGTGGAGGCTGAGCTTCGGAAGGTGACCCTGAAGAAGATCAAGTCGTCCAAAAGCAGGGCCGTGGTCGCGGCAACGGCCTCCATCATGGCGGCGGTGGAGGCGGCCAAAACCGACGGGCCTTCGGGCGGTGAAGTGGCTGAACTGCGGGCGGAGGTCGCTCGCCTGACGGCCGCCATGAAACTTCTCCGGGAGGAGAATGGGAAGCTCAGGGAGGACCTGGCTGGCCTGAAGGCCACCGGCAGCGGGCAGGTGCAGGCGGAACAGGAGCCAAGCCAGCCCGTTCGGCCAAGCCAGCCCATTCCGGAGGAGAACCAGGTCCTCAATCTGGTTCGGCAGGAGCTGGCGGCCTTCCAGGCGCGGTTCTCCGTCCTGGAGGGCATAGTCCTGCGCCCACCACTAGCGGGCAGGACAGCACCGGGGCCGAGGGTGGCCTCGTATGCGGCTGCTGCGGGAGCCACCGCCCCTAAGCCCGGGTCGTCTGGCCGGGCCCAGCCGCCGGCCAAACCGGCGTCGGCAGGCGGAGCCCAGGCGTTGGCAGGCGGAGCCCAGGCAAAATCGGCGTCGGCCGGTGGAGCCCCGGCGCCGGCAACGCAGACGCCGGCCAGCAAAACACCAGCTGGGGCTCTAAAGAGGAAGGGCAGGACGGCACGGGAGGCGCAGGCCCCAGAGCCTACTTCCCGGCCACAGGAATCTCCCACGACTGACGCCGGGTGGCAGGTGGTCGGGGAGAAAAAGAAGGCGGCCAAGGCGGCCAGAAAAAAAGGGGCAAAGGCGGCGCCACAAGGAGCGAGCCGTCGCGGCAAGGCTCCGCGCCCCAAAGACCGCGGCTGTAGTGATCACGCTACAGCCGGACGCGGTTAAGAGGGGCGTGACGTACCGTGACGTGCTCACCAAGGCGAGGGAGACGGTGGACCTCCAGGAGCTGGGGATCACCGAGGGCCTCCGGCACAGGGTGACCGCAACTGGCGCCCGCATGCTGGAGATCCCCGGTGTGACGAGTGGCCCCACCGCTGACGCCCTAGCTGAGAAGCTAAGGGCGTCCCTCAATGCGGACGAGGCTCGAGTCTCCAGGCCCGTCAAGTGCGCAGACATGCGAGTCTTGGGCCTGGATGACTCCATAACGGAGGGAGAGGTGGTGGCCGCCGTCGTCAGGACGGGCGGGTGTCTGGCCGACCAGGTGAAGGCGGGCACCATACGTCCGGACCCCGCGGGTATGCGAACCGTAACGGTAAGCTGCCCCGTGACGGCGGCCAAAAAGATTGTGGAGGGCCGAAGGCTTCTGGTGGGCTGGGTTTCGGCGCAGGTTAAACTGCTGGAACCCAGACCTCTGAGGTGCTTCCGATGCCATGTGGGGCACCACGTTGGCGTCCAGTGCACCTCGGAGGTGGACCGCAGCACTCTGTGCTTCCGCTGCGGTCAGCCCGGACATAAGGCCGGCTCGTGCGAAGCCGCGCCGCACTGCGCAGCATGTGCGGGTGCTGGCAAGCCGGCCGATCACCGGGCGGGCAGTAAGTCCTGCGCTCCACCCACCGGAACCTGGAGGAGAGGCAGACCCTCCGCCGCCGTTGCCATTACCACCGTCACCGCGGCCAGTGCCCCTGCCACTGTTGCCGCCGCCGCCACTGCCACCACCCGGGAGGAGTCTGAAATGGAGGAGTAACGGCTCCATTGAGACTCCTCCAGGCGAACATCAACCACTGCGCCTGCGCTCAGGACCTGTTGCTCCAGAGCATGGCGCAGTGGTCGATTAACATTGCCGTGGTCGCTGAGCCGTATTTTGTCCTGCCCAGGGATGACTGGGTTGAGGACCTGAGCGGCTCAGTGGCCATAATTTCGTCGGCCGCCGCCGGCACCCCATCCCTCGAAGGTGTCACGAAGGGACAGGGGTGCGTAGCAGCACGGTTCGGGGAGATAGTAGTAGTGGGAGTGTACTTCTCTCCGAGCCGAACTCTCGCCGAGTTCCAGAACTCTTTAACAGAGTTAAGTGTCGTCGTCGCCGGTTACCATCGCTTCCCCGTGCTAGTGCTCGGGGACTTCAATGCCAAAAATCCGGCTTGGGGTTCCCGTTACACTGATGTGCGGGGCAGGATGGTGGAGGACTGGGCTCTGGAGACAGGCCTGGTCGTCCTAAACCGGGGTTCTGTCCCCACGTGTGTGCGGATGCGGGGTGAGTCTGTGGTGGACATCTCGTTTGCCAGCCCCGCTCTGTCACAGCGTGTCATTGACTGGCGCGTCATGGAGGAGGTGGAGACCTACTCCGACCACCGGTATATCCGGTTCGACGTCTCCGCCCAGACCTCTAGCGCGCCGGTCCAACAGGCCCCGAGTGGTCCGCGGTGGGCGCTGAAGCAGATGGACCGGGAGCTCCTCCTGGAAGCCTCGATCGTGCAGGCCTGGGTGTCATCACCGGACAGGCCTGCCGATATTGACGATGAGGCGGAGTGGTTCCGGGAGGCCATGTCCGAGATTTGCGACGTGGCAATGCCCCGAGTCCGTCCAGGAAGCGCCCGACGTCAGGTGTACTGGTGGTCGCAGGACCTGGAGACGCTACGCAAGGCGTGCGTCGCAGTGCGACACCTGTACTCCAGGCACCGTAGGCTCCGCATCCGCCCTCCGGATGCGGAAGCGACGGAGGCGGAGCTGTACGAGGGATACAGAGCGGCGAAGACCGCCCTCCAAGAGGCTGTCCAGCGGGCCAAATATACGGCCCGCGAGGAGTTGGTGGAGACTCTGAACGGAGATCCATGGGGGCGCCCTTACAAAATGGTGCGGAATAAACTCCGCACCTGGGCCCCCCCGCTGACGCAGAGTCTCCGCCCCCAGCTGGTGGAGGAGGTGGTGAGCGCTCTGTTCCCTTCACGGGGGGAGCATACTCCCCCGCCCATGGCTCCGCCGCTCGCGGTGCCTGAAGCGGACCACGCGGACGACGACGACACCCCTGAAGTGACCGGGGTAGATCTGAGAGTGGCGGTAGGTAGGCTGAAGGCCAAAAATACCGCCCCAGGACCCAACGGCCTGCCAGGGAAAGCCTGGGTCCTGGCCTCGACGGCTCTTGGGCCTCGACTGGAGGCGCTCTTAAGCGCATGTATGGAGAGAGGCCAGTTTCCACTCCGTTGGAAGACGGGGAAGCTGGTCCTCATTCGGAAGCCAGGGCGCCCTGCGGACTCTCCGTCCGCATACCGACCCATTGTGCTGCTCGACGAGGTCGGCAAGCTCTTTGAGAGAGTAATTGCAGGCCGCCTCGTCGGACACCTGGTGAGGACGGGGCCGGATCTTGCGGATAGTCAGTTCGGCTTCCGCAAGGGGCGCTCGACGGTGGACGCCATCATGCGCGTTAGAGCCCTCACGACGGGGGACGCGGTGTCTCGGGGCGGGGTTGTCGTGGCGGTGTCACTCGACATCGCCAACGCATTTAACACCCTGCCCTGGAGTTGCATTAGGGAGGCACTCCGGTATCACCGGGTGCCAACCTACCTCCGTCGAATAGTCGAGGCATATCTGACGGACAGAGCCGTCATCTACCCCGGTCGCGATGGGGAGTGGAACCGGCGAGAGATGTCGTGCGGTGTCCCACAGGGATCGGTTCTAGGGCCGCTCCTGTGGGACATCGGTTACGACTGGGTGCTGCGGGCCGACCTCCCTGATGGCGTCAGCGTGGTGTGCTATGCTGACGACACGCTGGTCCTGGCGCAGGGGAGGTCGCATCAGGCGGCGGCCGACGCGATGACACGCGGGGTTGCGATAGTCGTGGAGAGGATCCGGCAGTTGGGTCTCGAGGTGGCTTTGCACAAGTCCGAGGCCATGTCTTTCCATGGGCCCCGGAACAGGCCACCATCGGGATCCCAACTAACGGCAGGAGGGGTTCACATCGGCGTCGAGTCCACGATGAAATACTTAGGACTCGTGCTCGATAGCCGGTGGAACTTCGTGGAGCACTTCCGACGTTTGGTCCCCAAACTGGAACGGACTGGGGCCGCCCTCAAGTGGCTCCTGCCCAACCTGAGGGGTCCAAACGCCTCCTGCCGGAGGCTTTACGCGGGGGTCGTGCGGTCCATGGCTACATATGGGGCCCCGGTGTGGGCGCGTTCACTGCGGCGGAGAGCCGCCCACTATCTGAACGCGCCCCAAAAGGTGGTAGCCGTAAGGCTGATCCGGGGCTACCGCACGATCTCGGGCGAGGCGGCAAGCCTCCTTGCCGGACTGCCGCCGTGGGATCTGGAGGCGATAGTCCTCGCGCGCCTGTATGAGTGGCGCGCGGAGGCACTACGCCGGGGGGAAACCCCGCTTCCGCGGCAAATCGCGGCGGAGCGGACGGACCTCCAGCGCGATCTCATGGCGGCATGGAAAGAGCGACTGTCGCAACCCAGCGCAGGGCACGCCACGATAGCGGCGGTATGACCCCTCTTTGAGGAGTGGCTAGAGAGGCGTCACGGCGTCCTCACCTACCGCCTGACGCAGGTCCTCACCGGACACGGAAGTTTCGGGAGGTTCCTGCACATCATCAGGCGGGAGGAAACGCCCGGGTGTCACCACTGCGATGATCGCCCCGAGGACACGGTGGAGCATACGGTGGGGGCCTGCCCTGCATGGGCGGAGCACCGCCGTGTCCTCGTAGAGGCGATCGGCAGCGGCGGCGATCTCTCACGCCCGGCCTTGGTTCAAGCCATGGTCCGGGGCGAGGGGGAGTGGGAGGCAGTCGCCTCCTTCTGCGAAGCAGTCATGCTAGCGAAGGAGGTGGCGGGACGGGAGAGGGAGAGAGTCTCCCGTCCAAGCCGCCGCGGTGGACGCTCCGGGCGTCGGGAGCCGCGTGATGACTCCCGGCCACCGTAGGCGCGGGCCTGCGGGCGGTGAGTAATGGGTAGCTCACCGTCCGATCAGGACCAGGCCCGTGCTGGACGGCGCGTACGTGTTCCACGCGCGCCTCAAAGAGATGTCAGCATCATAGAGGGGGCCCACTAGGGCCCAAGCCTGCCGGGAAAGCGGGATCATCCAAAAGGGGTACCGCTGACCCGGAACATAAAGGGCCAAGGAAGGAACACGGGTGGGTTTTAGTCAGTAAGAGTCTGACACTCCCTTCCGCTCCACCCAGAGCGGGAGGAGTCATTTGATGATTTCCCATCCTCAAAAAAAAAAAAAAAAGTAAATGTCTAAAAACAATGGATTATGAAGCAACTGAAAAATTATTGATTCCTTTAACTTGACACTTATTCCTTGCACATTGTCTCACATAAAACTACACACGCTACACTTACACCACCAACTCACTTACACTTACACACAACACACAGTCCAATTCACTCTTGAAAGTTTCCATTATCGTTCGTTATATTATTATAATTACGTTACGCTGTTTTTCATCTTATTTGTATTTTTTATCTTTTTTATACTGTTATTCATTTATTTATATAAGACAATTTCGTCCTAGTTTATTAGGAACCGGCAAATTAAACAAATGTGTTGCTCTGAAAAGACAAAGAATTTATTTTAACATAAGTTTACAATTTTACGCTACGTACAATCACACTTTAGTTTTAATATCATACCTGAAAAGACAAAGAAACGACATTTAAAGTATTTTAATTAGTTTGTCGATTCCCTGCATACGTTAATTTTTATAATATTATAGCTTTTCACTTATCTTGAAAAAATTCAAGACATTGACATTAGTACGTCCGTAGACAAGTGGCATCGTCTTTTCTAAAATATGTTGACAGTACAAAGGAGGCGCGTTTAGATCAACGGGAATAAAGAAATGTAATTTCTTTACATTTAGTTAACCATTTATGTACACACATATATAAACAGACAAAAAGTAAATAACCGAAAAATAGGTAGGTACAAAGGTGATGCTTATTTCTAATTAAATCTCTTGCAGCATACCTGCGATAGGATAGTAGATTAAGAGATGTAGACAGACTGACAGACTGTATGGTGTAGACTGTTGTTAATTCTCTTCAGTCTCTTATAAACACCAAATGTAAGCTTGTACATATGAAGCGTCGTGGGGCCCTGGTGACTTGTACCACAGGCGTTGCTTGCAATGCCTATTTCAAGTACCAGTCTCTCACAAATGTAAACTTATCCTTAAGCTAGTTTCTAGCACTACTACTTTACATTTGTGAAGAGAATATAAATAGACTTATTAGTATTCTAGTTTGGCAATAACTTCTGAAGAAATAGGAATATGGGCATTGAAATGGGCTACTAACTTTTCTTGCTTATATTCGTCCGGAAACCACACCGTATGAATGTATTCCCAATAAACCGTCAGATGGTCCTACTTCAGCAACTATTAACTCATTTTGAACGGAGCAATTGTATTTAAAAATGTTACCCTGTACAAACTAAAGGAGGTTTAACCTGAACTCCGTTGTTTCGCTCCCAGCTGCCGCCTGCAACATTGTTTCACATTCAAACATCGTGTAATTTAATTTATATTAACGCGGTAATAAGATTAGCTTTAATTTAAGCGTCCTGTATAAATACTTTGATCTCGTTAGTATTGTCGCGGCGTTGTGTTTATTAACCCAGTTATAATAGAAGACGAAAATCTCCGGCTAGCGGGGAGTAAGTCATAGTTTGAAACAAAAGGTGAATTGTTATTACATTTGCCGTTTATAAGCCAGGCATTGTCAACAGACAATTTAATTTGACTTATCGAATCAGGCGTAACGTTATGTAAAAATATTTCGTTTTAATTCCGCAACAAGATCCAGGTATGTACCTATGCAAAACGCAGCACTGCCCTTACAACCGCAATAATATGCACATGCAGGAGATGCGGTTATTATGATGCAACATGCAACCCAAACCTTTACTCGAGCAATAATAATAAAATATTAGTAATTTGACTTTAATTTAACTTGAACATAAGATCCTAATAGAAGCCATTGGTGCTACATTGACAAAAATGGTTGCTGATTATGTCCTCCACCTATCTTAATTAAGAATCACTTTTTAAACTTAAATTATGAAGCTTCCTTTCACAACATGTCTTAGTTCGGAGCCACCTTGAATTTACGAGCGTGGTGTGGAACCCGCAATATGCTGTGCACTCACAAAGAGTCGAAAGCATTCAGAGGGCCTCCACGAAACACCTAGCGTATACCTTCGGTAAAATATCTTCCCGGTGTCCATATGAACAACGTGTTAGATGCTACAATATGGATTCTCTGCGTGACCGTTGACTGACACAGAATCTATCGTTCCTCTACAAATGGGTCTATAATAAATTAGACTGTGATAAATTAGTTGAACGTATTGGACTAAATTTTCCTTACAAAATATCCAGATATCCTATAGCTAAAATGTATTCCACTCTCAAGCATCTTAGACAAATATTGGGGTAACTTCACCACTAAAACAGACTTCAGTAGAGAGATGAATTCTTTTATACAACTTGAACATGTCGACTTATACCATGATTCCCTAATAGTCTTTAAAGCCTTTTGACTTTAAAGGCTATTATGGAATCATGAATGATACTGAAGTCCTGAAAAACGCATCTGATAATTTGTTATGTCAGTATATTTTAGAACTGCCAGGGTTGCGGGAAAGTCCGAAAGGGTTACCGTGGCCCCTGGCACAGGCAACTGAAGGAACACGGGTGGGTTTTAGTGAGTAAGAGTCTGACACGCCCTCTCGCTCCACACAGAGCGGGAGAAGTTATATGATGATTTACCACCCAAACAAAAAAAAATATATACTCTTCACCTTTTTATACTTTAATTTGGAAGCTATAGGTACTTTCCATTATGATCTCATTTTTATTTCAATTTATATAGTTTATGTCTTAGTCTTAAGTAAGTAAGACAAAATTTCAATATTTTTCCTTTTTGTTATTAATATTAAGTTGAAGAAATAATTTGCCAAAATGTCTAAATCGTAAAGCCTTTAGTTTTATTATGATTATTGTGTTATCACCTATTTCTGAGATCACTGGTTATCCTGTAATTGGCGACTGTGTAAGTCTGAGGCTATGGTTACCTAGTACTTAAAATATATTATACACAGAAGCTGATGGTATACTACCTTAATAAATAAATAATCAACTTGAAATAAATTCAAATCTGGAATTCCACCGTCTTCACAGGGACAAAACAATCTACAGTAATTCTAAAAACAGCCTACTATTTCAGTATTCCGCAGTGAGGACTCATTCTAAAGTCTCCGCGGGGCCTTATATTGGTGGCAACTGGGCGAGAAACTGTAGCCAGTGCACAGTGTAGCAGAGTCGCCTGGTCCACTTAGAGCACATCGGCCGTGAAGCGCTGTGTCGCTGCAAAGCACTCCATTAATTTTCTAGACGGTAATTAAAAAGGAGGTTTTGAAGCTGTAAAATATTGTTTATGGTGGAAATTGCAATGGTTAGGTACAAAGAAGTGTTTGGATAGAATTCTTTCAGGGATCATGATATCTGTCGACATCACAGTGACTAAGCTCGAATGTAGCAGAAATATCTAGTTACCCGGACTCGTGTTAGGAAACCACTGAGGTACCCAGAACCGGGGTTCTTAATGCAACTGTGCATTTGTGCACTATATTCAGTCAACATAACCGTACATTTTCGCTCGTAATAATTGTGCATAACAGAACTGGCGGAGCTCTGTACCACGCAATGGCTTCTGGATAAATTAGTTCATAAAGCATTACCTACGTGCTGTAGATCGCCTTAGTTCTGGGTATCACAGTGGTTTCCTAATACGTACTCTACACGGACGACGGCGACGGCGCCGGCGCGCGGGGACGGGCGGTTTCTTTACAAAAAGGTCTTGTAAGTAGTTAACATTATTTTCATTACTCATACTCGGAAAGTAGGTCTGATGTTGCTTGAGGAGCGGGTTGAAAGTGATACTTTTCAGCCCTAGGGAAAATCGCTTCCAACTGACACCTGTCAAATTATTAAAAAATCTAGTTCTATTTTCACATTTCTATTGAACCATGTTCCAACTTCCTATACAGCCACTCAATTACAGCGCGATGATAAATGATAAATGATTTTATTTCTGTAAGTAGGTTTGAACAAACACTTTTACACGTCAATCATATTTTTTTTAAAACTAGATGGGGTCGGCGTTTCCTATCTGACTACTCTGAGAAGAAAGGCCGAAACAAACTCAGAGGTCACAGTCTCTTTTAAAGTCCAGACAAAATCTTGGTCAGGTCATGTGAAAGCTATGTAGATCGGTGTCTGCAATGGTCTTTTGAGGAAAGAACCACACAGATTGAGTGGACCTGTCCAGTCAGTGCACGCAATTGTCAGTAATCGTGCAGCTCAACTTAGACTCAAGGAGCTCAACGATTCGACGAACAATACCAAAGAAAGGACATTTGAGTAGGCCGCATAAGTTACTCAAACTGTCAGATCATGATTACGTTGAGAAAAATACAAAAATAAATATAAATAAATCAATGACCAACATAGTTCTCACATTCACAATAATTAGAATAATATTATAATAATCTTTGAGGACCATGTAGATTTGTGTCTGAAATGGTCTTTTGAGGAAAGAACCACACAGATTGAGTGGACCTGTCCAGTCAGTGCACGCATTTGTCAGTACCCGTGTAGCTCAACTCAGAACTTAAGGAGCTCAACGATTCGACGAACAATACCAAAGAAAGGACATTTGGGTAGGCCGCATCAGTTACTCAAACTGCCAGAACATGATTAAAACTGCAACAAAAACACACATAGTCCTCACATTCACAATAATTTAAAATAATATAATACTTTATACAGTAAATATTAGTGTCATTGTATATGTAAATAAGTATAGATACTTATAGCAAAGATTAAAAGTAAAAGTAGTTAGCGAAATAAAATAAATTAACATTGCCTGTGCTTTATTGGAGCAACTCAATCCCAAGCCTTTTTGTCCTCAATATAGTCTTTGACAGTATAATAGGCATTCTGGCATAGTTTCCTTTTTATAAAAGATTTGAATTTATTAAGGCTTAGTGCTTGAATGTGGCTAGGAAGTTTATTATAAAAACGTATACATTGGCATCTAAACGAGCCACCTATTTTCTTGAGCCTGGTAGTAGGAACAACAAATTTGTGCTTGTTCCTAGTATTTAAATTATGGATATCACTGTACTTTTTAAACAGATTAATATTTTTATGTGCATACAAAAGATTTTCATAAATATACTGAGAAGGCACAGTCATTATATTAATCCCTTTAAATTTGTCTCTGAGGGAGTGTCTGGGACTTAATTTATAAATTGAACGAATTGCCCTTTTTTGTAAAACAAAAATCGTCTGAATATCGGCGGCATTTCCCCACAACAGAATACCGTACGACATTACACTATGAAAATAACTAAAGTATACTAAACGGGCTGTCTCTAAATCAGTTAAACCACGAATTTTCCTAACGGCGTATGCTGCAGAGCTAAGCTTCTTTGACAATTTATCTATATGGGGGCCCCATTGAAGCTTGGCATCCAAAGTTATGCCTAAGAATACTGTGGTATTTTCGGGTTTCAACTCTTCACCCTTTATGAGAATACTTGTTTCTACTTGTCTAACATGAGGTATCGTAAACTTAATACATTTCGTTTTTTTCTCGTTAAGAAGAAGGTTATTAACATTAAACCAGTTAACTACTTTTGCGAGGGCACTATTTACATTGTCAGTAACCAGCTGCTGACGTTTGAGTTTAAATAAAAGTGAAGTGTCGTCTGCAAACAGCACTATATCATGTTCATCCTTTATGAGGTAAGGCAAGTCATTTATATAAATAAGAAATAAAAATGGACCTAGAATTGAGCCTTGAGGGACCCCCATTCTTACTACCGATCCGGGAGATCTTTTCCCGTTAACGTCAACTCTCTGAATCCTATCACTTAAATAAGAAGTAAGAAGATCCAGAGAGGCGTTCCGGATTCCGTAGTGGTGCAGTTTCCTGATTAATGTTTCATGAAGAACACAATCGAATGCCTTGGACAAATCGCAAAAGATGCCCAACGCATCGCATTTGTCCTCCCATGCATTATAAACATGCCCTAGAAGTTCAACTCCGGCATCAGTAGTTGAACGACCCCTTGTAAAACCGAACTGTTTATTATGCAGTAATTTATGTACATTAAAAAATCTTTGCATTTGATTTAAAATAAGTTTTTCAAAAATTTTACTAAATGTAGGTAGCACTGAAATAGGTCTATAATTAGTAGAGTCTGATGTACTACCCGATTTAAACAACGGTATAATTTTACTGTTTTTCATAAGATCAGGAAACTCACCACGGTCAATACAATTATTAAAAATAACAGCTAAAGTAGGTGCTACAATATTTATAATTGACTTAGCAACGTCCACAGAATTACCCCATAAATCTGCAGTCTTTCTGACATTTAACGTGTGAAAGGTTTTAATTATATCTTTAAAAGTGACATATTCGAAATGAAATTCAGAATCACAAACTGGAATGTTTTCTTTAAGTAAAGACTCTGCAGCAGTGGGTGAAGAGTTTAGAGATTTAGTAGTCGATACGGGAATCTCTGCAAAGAAATTTTCAAAGGCCGCGGCGACTTGAGAATCAGATTTAATTATATTGTCATCAATAGCAAGGCTGTAGTCACTACATCGGTTGCATGACCTTCCCGTTTCGCTATTAATGATACTCCATGTCATTTTTATTACATTACTACTATTTTTAATTTTTGAACTCAAATAACGTGATTTGGCCACACTACAAACTTTTTTAAATAATTTTGAATAATTCTTAACATATAAATTAAATTCAGCAGTGTTTTTACAAGTTCGTTCATCATACAATTCATAAAGTCGTTTTCTGCTTGTATGTATACCAATGGTGGCCCAGTCACTAAAGGAAGCGTTACTATTAACCGAGAACGTCTTTGGAATGAACGTGGTATTGAATAGTGTGCAATACATATTAAAAAAATCATTATAATGTTGATTAGGGTCATCATTAGTCACCAAAAATGGTAATTTACTTAAAAGTTTAGATTTAAATGTATCCAAGCGATAAGTCGTTTTCGGGTTAACAGTGATATCTTTTTTAGTAACTTTTTTGTTTATATTTGAAATAGTTATTAATTGTCCGCAATGATCTGAGTCTATTAAATTAATAATTTCTTTGTGAGTTGGTATAACATCTGTATAAATGTTATCTAGGCATGTGGCACTAGTGGGAGTTATTCTAGTTGGCTCCAGAAATTGGTTAGCAAGATTGTATGACTGAAACAGACTTATAATTTTAATACTTAAACCAGAATTTTCTAACAAATTAACATTAAAATCACCACAAATGATGATAGACTTATTTGAATTACAGATTTTGTGCAACACTTCATCCATAACCTTTTCAAAACAATCATACAATCCTGAAGGAGGTCTGTACACACTTAATATAATGAGCTGCTCCAATTCTACACAGGCTATTTCAATTGTCCGCTCAACAGAGAGGCTCACAATATCCTTGCGGTCTTTAAATTTAAGCTGGTTATTTACCAGAATTAATGAGCCACCATGTACAGCATGTACTCTGTTGAACGAACTACCAACCTGGTGATGACTAAAATTGAACATGAACTGATGGCTTTTAAGCCAATGTTCTGTTATACAAACTGATACTGATACTGATGTAAAATTTAAATAACATAAAGTTAAGTATTAATTAAAGAATATATTTTTTTAAATGACTTTATTATAATTTACTTTCAACTATTTATTTAAAATACCTAACATAGATTTGGGCAAAATATTTACCATTTTTTCAATGATGGAAATGAAAAATAATGGCTGAATAGCTAGTAGCCGCCCACAGAAAATAAAACAGGCGTGAAAGCGGCCATCCGATCTTCATTTGTTTTTTCGAATTGTTGAGTTTTGTTTATACTTCCGTATAGCAGAGATTTGTATTAACACAATGAGTTCATCTGATTCAGATATGGATTTAACGCCTGAGAAGAGGCTCATTTTTTCTTTAGCTAATTCATGTTTTTATTTTTACTTTCCTTGTATTCGTAATGAAAAGCACAGTGTTTACCTCGGGTTAAAGACGTATTTAGTCCCTCGAACTATTGGCGCCCTCGCTACCTAGGGTAACAATGTACTATTTCACTACTAAAATACAAAAGTACTTGAAAACCAAATAGAAAATACAATAAACTACGATTGTAATACCCCAAAATCATGCGTTAGGATTTCATTACCGCTATCAGCTCACTAAATTCAAGTTCCATGTCGAAGAACTTACCTACGCTAAGTGTTATAATGTCTCAAGTGTAAATACATCTATTATCCCCACTTAAGTTCTTCAATGTAATGTTATTAAGTTTCTACGTGACAAAACATAACACCGGAATAATGCTTTTTGAATTATTAACGTAAGTAGTGAAAGGATTTATTCTGCCATTTAAAATACCAAAAAAGGGGCCAATTAAGAGCAAGAATAATTTATTTGTATTGTTGTTGTTTGTCGTTTGTGTTGTTTATTTGTTATTTGTAAAGACCTTAAAAAATATGGTAGTGCGCTATGTTTTTGCCAATATTGGCATACAAATGATAAATATTATTAAAATAAAGCGATTAAATGAGTACTTACCTAATATTAAATTACATACCTACAGTGATAAAATACAAAATAATTTTAAGTATTTGAGTACATAATGGTATTAACGCATGCATGGAAATTAAATTTGATTACAATTCAGAATCAATTTTATTTCATGTCAAAAAAAGTCAATACAATTCAAAAGATTAGTATTAATGTTAAGTATTTAAATTTATTTATGTCAGCATTATATATTTATAGAGTTTTGTCATTAAGAAACTCATCTAACGTTATTATACATATACTCGTGGAGCATCACCAAAGAGATTCTTTTCTTCATTAGAGAAGATTTTACATTGCACAAGGCATAATTCATTATTATAATGAACACGTATCGGTGTTTTCTTTACTGCACATAGGTTTTTGAATAAATGTGGATGGGTTTTTACAAATAATGCAGTTTCCAGGATATATAGCCTACCTAAAGCTGATTGGGGTAATATTTGTTACTTATAAATATGTACTGGAACTATCTGTTGTTTTTTTTTTGGCTTCGCACGGTCTGTGCATTTAGCCAATGTCACGTCTAGTTATCGAGACAAAGGTAGGGAAACGAAAGAAAAAAGTATAAAATATTTATGAACAATTGTAACGGGATTTAGGATTGGACGATTTATAAGATCAATATATTTATAAAGGTAAATACTAATAGTGAATAATGAGCAAATTACTATCTGTTGTTTATAACTGATTTCAAAAAAGGAGGATGTTCTCAATTCGGTTGTATTTTTTTAATGTTTATTACGTCAGACCTCTGGTATTTATAAACCGATTTGGAAAATTATTTTTTTTTATTTGAAAGGTTAGAGGTACTTCAAGATTGGTTCGATATACATTTTGGTCAAGTTCTGATGAGTGGTTTTTGAGTCAGCTTCAATAATACGTATTTTTTCCAGTTAGTGTATGTTGATGATGTTATAATAACTTCCTGTCACTGTTATTTACATTGCAAGTAGTGGTATACCACTTTGTTTGGGGTAGGCACCACAACTAAAAAGTGGCAATTAAACACTATTTCACAAAAAAACCACTGACTTAAAAAAAACACTATAAAGCGCACAATAACTTTCATTTCGGAAATCGGTGTTTTTTGTTTTGTATATTTGTTTTTTGCCACCGACTTCCGAAATTAAAGTAATTTTTCAATTTGTAGTGGATTTTTGTGTTTTTTTTCTTAACCACACATTAAACCTATACATCTTTTCTGCATCCTGAAAACAAGTTCCCTATCTGTTGACTGTCCCTAAAAAATATCACCATACCGCAGAACTGTGGCGATTAATCCATGATAGCCTGTTAACTGCAGTGTATCAGTATTTACCTTTTTTGAAAGTTGAGATAGCAAATATGCTGATTTACTTAACCGCTTCCAAATGTCCTCCAAATGCGGTTTTTAAGTAAATTTATCATCTGCAGGGTGGCGGGACATCGACGCTCAAACTGTAACCATGACCTCAGCACATGAGTCTAGACCCCCTAACGTAGAAAATTTTCGTCGGTTATAAAAAAAATATATGCTGTTTCATAGAAAAGTTCAATACATAAACGGTAAAAATGTACTGAACAACAATGCTTCTCATTGCCTTGTATTCCAGAAACATCATAAGCAACATTAACTAGTGGTTTCTCAAGCTGTTGGTGAAAGTGGTTATATTTCGATTCATTACAAGATTACTATCACTAAGCCAATTTATTATGGTTCTAGCTTTTGCCCGGGCTTCGCCCACGTGGATGTCGGATGTCGTCCCACGGGGACGTAGGTACTACCGGGATAAAAGTATCCTATGTCCTAACCCAAATAATAGCCTACCCAAATCCGTTAAGGAGTGAAAAGGTAGCAGATAGAGAGATTTTAAATTGTAATAACTTTGACACAGTGGGCCGATTTTAATGAAATAAAGACAAGTGTTATGTAAGGATACGGACCATGAGCATATTTTCAATCCCTTAAATCTCTTAAAAAGAAGTATTACACAAACATCTCTATAGGTAACATACAGATAGACAGACAGACAGACAGACTTAGTTACATTCGAATTTATAATATTAGTATGGTTATGGATATACAGAATCATTAAATGTCATTTTGATAATTTTTTGGATTATTACATTCTATAATAGCCGAGCTATCGTCTGACAAGATATTATAATGTTTTGTCCAGTTACTTTTGGGGGGTCGTTTATATAATTATGTATATCAAGAAAAGCGGCGGTCCCAAAACGCTACCTTGAGGCAAGCCATGGTTTATGTACCTAGCTTCAAAGGTATATGTGATTTCTAATTTCAAACTCAAACTCAAAGTGCACTTTTGAATTGTCAAGTGGTCGGTCAGTCAGAAATATGAAGCTAGTTGTCCATTCCAAAGCGTAGTAGGTACCTATGAAGAAGAACGGGCAAGAAACTCAATGGACACTGTTTTAAATTATATTGTTACACAACTATTAGTTACATCATTAATGTTGAATTTATAATTTTAGGTGAGGACGATGTAAATAAGACGTACCCGTTGAGTGTCCAGAGTACAGCAAATAGAAATTTAAACTAAACAATCCTTATATAAAATAATTAGAATAAGCCGCAGCTAAGAGATGACCAGTCATAACTGACGGCGCCCGTTCACGAACATGACGCATGGATCAGCACCATTCAGCTCAACCATTTTGAAGGGAGCTAAATGATCCAACACACGCGCCACCGTCAGCAAGACATTTGAGTGAGCATGACATTTGTTAATAGGACATAATATGAGATTTCCGTACATGGTAATCTACCACTAAGGTATGATTATAAAAGTTTAAGGGATGTTCCCTCTAATGCCATAACCATGTCATTTTTGCAGTAAAATTTTATGAGACACAAAATCGAGTTCAATTCGGACTCGCACACGTGGGGTTCCGTACCACTGTATAATATTTAACACTACATATTTTTAACATTATTTGTATAATTAGTTGATATAGTGGTCATAGTAGCACACACTCTGAGAATATTAAGTGTCCTACATTTTACGGTAAAAAAATACAGCCCTGTGACAAACGGACGGACAGCGGAGTCTTAGTAATAGGGTCTCGTTGGTTTGAAACCCCAAAAAAAAACAAAAGTTCATTCCGAATTGAGAACTTCCTCCTGAGGGGCAATTCCCGTATTTTTAAGACCGTTCGCATTCTAATCTCAGTCTCAATCTGTCAAAATTACAATCAATTTACATACATTTTTGACAGGTTTTTGACATTGATTGTCGCTGAGATGATTGTACCTACGAGAATTGGCCTACTGGTTTTAATCGGTTTACAAGGTGATTGGAATCAAACCACTGGCTAACGATGAAACAAATGAGTAGTCTCTTGATCAAAACCAACTGTCAGAAATATTATGTCACGTGATTTGATTTGCTGTTCATATTTCAGTCAGTTTTGACAGTACTACTTAGTATGTGGTTTTCAAATTGAGATTGGTTTTTAGAAACCGGGTGGTTAAAACTCTGTATGGTGTTAAAATACGGTAGCTGAATTTCAGATTTTTTTTATGAAGTTCTTACACAGATAACGGTACCTACAGATTTCAATAAAAAGTTTAAATCAGACTGTAAAATACATTACTTTAATATAATGAGCGGTTCATTCAACGGCCACGCCGCCGTTTACGCTCTTTGATTGCTCCATTTCACTGGAAATATTTCTCAATTCGGATACACGGACTAATAACAGTACATATTTTAATTAACCATTTGGTGTAATGTGACCCCGTATCCAGTCGCCAAATAGCGGTGTCCGCCATTACTTTGACAATGGTGGCGCAAACGAGCGCCAACTATTACTTAGCTGGTACACATTATAGTGTATCTGCGATGTACCTACATAACTTGATTATAACTTTGTACCTATCTATTTTGTGTCAACTCAAAGCAAACTCAAAGCATTTATTTCAATTAAACCAACTAACTATAAACTACCTAGGTAACTAACTTGTAACTATATAGGTACCTAACTACCGTTAGAATGCAATGGAAACAGTGGAGTTAAGATAGGAGGCTGGAGATCGTCTAAGATGATAGGAGGCTGGAGATCGTCTAAGAAGATAGGACGCTGGAGATCGTCTAAGAAGATAGAAGGCTGGAGATCGTCTAAGAAGATAGGACGCTGGACCGTCTAAGAAGATAGGAGGCTGGAGATCGTCTATGAAGATAGGAGGCTGGATCGTCTAAGAAGATAGGAGGCTGGAGATCGTCTAAGAAGATAGGAGGCTGGAGATCGTCTAAGAAGATAGGAGGCTGGAGATCGTCTAAGTAGATAGGAGGCTGGAGACCATCTAAGAAGATAGGAGGCTGGACATCGTCTAAGAAGATAGGAGGCTGGAGATCGTCTAAGGTTTTATTTAACATTATTTTAAATTAACATATAATATAACGTCACCCCTAGGCAGAGGTTTCCCTATTTATAGTACACCCAAATTACGTCAGCTATATGTAAGTCCATTGGAACATGGGGCGAGCCTATTTGTCATCAACCGAGAACAAATCAAGACTCTGGGCTGCTACTACATTAAAATTAGAGAGGTATTTAAACGTAAAACGTTTGCGCTTATCTAACAAAACCCAAAATAGCTTGCAAAATCAATTAATGCTGACTGAGCAAAATCTTTTTTTTTACTGGCAACATTGTAGCTTGGTAAAGCACCTCTAAACAGATTACCTCCACCGCGTTCTAGTCGATATAACAGATTAGCTCAACACAGCGGAAAATATGGAAATTGTATGTAGGTACCTACGTTATTAATTTCATCATCTGAATAATAGTGCATAAAGATATCATTTGAAACGCTCACACCCTCTTCGAGATTATTAATTTTGTCAGCGGCCATTATACACTTCAGGAACCTTTTAATACACAGGGTGAGTTATTTGACTGGCCTTACAGCAGACTCTACCTACATGTACCTACAAGTGGGGGGGGGGGTATAATTGGTAAAAGGATTCGTTTTCAGAAATACATATTTTTTTTCCAAATAATAAAAACTTTCATTCGACTTTTCGTATTTTACATGGGCTCAAAATAATAATATTAATCAAAGTACCGTCGACACGAAAAGAAAAAGAAGACATGGTTATGTATGTAAAACACGAAGAGTACCTAATTATTATTTTTTTGTATATCTTAAAAATACTTATTTCTTTCTTTTTTTTTCACGCTACGGCATGCGTGTATAGATTCAGATGTATGAACGTAAACGAGGCAAAAGGATTACTTACTCCTTTTATGATCGTAGCAGGTGGCATTCTGTTGTTTCTGCCTATCCCCATGGGAAGTAGGCGTGAATTTATGTATGTGTGTGTTTTACAAATATTGAGAAAATACACTATTAAAAAACTAAACTGAAATACCTAAAACACCTACTTCTTAAATCTTCAAATGCAGGTTCATTAAGCTTGAATAATAGTCGTTGAAGGTTGGAGAATTTTCAGGTAGCTGCGATTCGATCCCTATTCAAAAACCCCACCCTGTATAATATAGCTTAATTAATTAATTTGGTGAGGCACTCCAGCATAAGTTCAATGTATTTTAATATAAAGGAAGCCCAAGCTTTGTAATATTCGCTATTAATAGAGAATAAGTATTAAAATTAAATGTTATTATATTATTGTATATTATACTTCATATTTATTTGAAGCTAAAGAGAACTTTACTCTTTGTTGACGTCAGATGCCGTCAGAAGAATAATATCCCCCTATTTTTGAACATTATTCAATAACAAGACAAAACATACGACGAGATATCAAGCTATACATTTCCAGTTTTAGCTGGACCCGCATTGTATAGACTTTTCGTACAATGGGAAATCAGCTTATACTGGAAATGTATAGCTTGTTTGGTTGTCGTGGGCCCGTTTATTCTCCTTTAATTTGTTCAGAAAACTAATTTTATTTCTGCACACAACATAAAAACTCAACGCGGTCGAATCTGCCGCAGCCTACAATGAAATCCGTGTTTAACAAACTAAGTCGACAAACTCTACACAATTAGATTTAAATATTAACTGCAAAAGTCGGAGGTACGTTAAGTAAAACCGGCCAAGTGTGTGTCGGACCACGTACAATGAAGGGTTCTGTAGTTGGGATGCATATTTACGCATGGACTGAGTGGATTTTACCGGCCGCAAAAATAAGTTTGATAATTATAGTAAAAATTTAATTTCTCGAAAAAACTATGAAAACAAACAAACATAGTGCTAACAAAGTTATTTTTGGTTTTATTTTATGTACTTTATAGTAAAGAAAAATATCCTGTCTCTCAAACACTATTGACTTACATATGGAAAAGTCACTTAAAAACATAATATTTTGAATGATGGGATCCAACAATACCCCACACGCTTATGTGCATTGATAATTTTTTTCCTCCCTCTATTATAAGGGTTTTGTTTTTGGCTGTGAGCTACGGAACCCTAAAAATACAGGGGCGTAAGGGCTAAGGCTACCATACACCATACCACTTTCGGGTGTACTGAACATTTTTTTTTTTTTGAAGGTGGGAAATCATCAAATAACTTCTCCCGCTCTGTGCAGAGCGGGAGGGCGTGCCAGACTCTTACTGACTAAAACCCACCAGTTTTCCTTCAGTTGCCTGTTTCAGGGACCACGGTATCCCTCTCGGACTTTCCCGCAACCCTGGCAGGCATCGGCCCTAGCGGACCCCGTCATTGATGCTGACATCTGTTTGAGGCGCGCGTGGAACACAACGCGCCATCGACCCGGGCCTGGTCCTTATCGATCGGCGAGCTGCCCATTGCTCGCCGTTCGCAAGCCCGCGCCTACGGTGGCCGGGAATCAGCTTGCGATTCCCGACGCCCAGGGCGTCTCCTGCGGCGGCTAGGGGCGTGAGGGCGCGAATTTTGTCTCTCCCTCACGCGTTCCGCCTCCTCCTTCGCGAGCATTACTGCTTCGCAGAAGGAGGTGACGGCTTCCCAACCCCTCTTACTCCGTACCATGGCCTGGACCAGGGCCGGACGCGAGAGATCGCCACCGCCAATCGCCTGCACGAGGACACGGCGGTGCTCCGCCCAAGCCGGGCAGACCTCCACCGTATGCTCCACCGTGTCCTCCGGGCGATCCACACAATGGTGACACCCGGGCGTTTCCTCCCGCCTTATCCGGAACAGGAACCTCCCGAAAAAATTACTGAACACTGGCGCTCTATTCCCATCACAGTATGAATAGGAAAGTATTATACTACAAATATTTCAGTAATTTCATCGCGACCCTCATTTCAATGCTCTCTTATAATTAATTTGGTCATCACTCGCGCGTACTTACTTACAATAAGAACGAATGAATCCTCGTGCTACGACAGTAAAACTGTAAAACTATTGTTCTAATTGCTGTCCCGTTCCCGCTTACAAAAGAAAAGTAAGCAAACCACGTTGCAGTGTTTTAAGCTCTTTTAGAATTGACTCAAGTCTTGACATAATTTATGTATCAAGCTTTTCTTGCTTAATTAAATCAATGAAATTAAACTAAACCCGTAGAGCTACTTTATCAACAGTGTATGTCATGTCCGCGTTAGAGGTCCTTTGACATTGAAATCACATTCAGCCCACAGTAACGCAGTCAGTTTGCCTGTGGCGGCATGTCGGCCGACACTAATTTGCACGAGGTGTGACGCGCCTGTCGGCCAATGACGGCTACTGTCGGATATTGTCGGACCAAGTTTACGTGCTTGCGTGTTTGACTGCTCGCCACTACTGTCAGCACCCTAATTGCGTAACACACTATCAATCACAATCTGAATCATTTTGAAGGATATTGCTAATCCATTGCTTCATATGTTCGAAAAATGTATCTGCTCAACAACGTTAATACCGCAATGAATGTGGTTGAACTGTCAAAATGAAAACCATTCCTACTGTTAGTGTGTTACGCAATTAGGTACCCCGCTGGACTTGCATTCAAAGGGTTTCTAATTTTAAATACCTACAGCTTTAAGGGCTATAATGAAAAAGTTTTAACTATTACCTACTTTACAGAAGCTTTTACTAGTGAACAGGGTGCCGATTTTTTCCCCTTTTTACTGAAAGCAGGAAGCCTGATCATCGTTGTGTTTATCACCTGACCCAAATCTGGGGGCCTAATCTCTAAGTCCGTCAACAAAGATATGGGCCCGTCCGAAAATAGTTTGATCTTCGGAATGAACCCTACTCCCGATTAAAACTTTTTGAGACGGTTATAAATACATCAGTCATTCTTATTTTTGGCCCCAAACTAATATTATATCCACAGACGATTCCGAATAGGACACGCCAGTAACTTCGGCCGAAACTACGGATTTCGTGATAAGAGTGTAGACCCCCTGTTGTCAATTTTCATGATATCTAATGTTATTAGTTGACCAAAATAACAACAAGAACACACGACACTAAAACATTTCTGTAGGTATCTAAAATGGACAAGGCTACCAGAAACCAGGGATTAGTTTGGATCATAATCTATCCAAATTATTTGCATTTTCTAAAATCCAAATGAGAAGCTGAGCTATTCATTGGCAGTGTTGGGACAAGTTTAACGTTAACAGCGGCCAATCACGCTGCGGCTGCTTTGAATAGTGCGGTGCTTAGTTGTTATTGTTGGTGATCGAGAATCGAGTCAATTTTGCAGCGAGCCAAATTGAAACAACCACTATTTAGTACTTTACTGGACTATTCTATACGCACATCACGTGTTGTGGAGATAATTGAGCGCTCAATGCGCTTAGTAGATTTTGGTGCAGTAAACGTTATTGGTGCCGATTCTCTTGTCACAAAATTCTCTAAACTAGACTAAAAATCACCAAAATTTAGTTTATTCCTGTCAAACGACGATTTCCCATTCTGAAATTGACTAAAGTGACACAACTTAACTAAATTTTAGTTTGACAGCACTAAGATGGCACTGAGATTATAATTTAGTGAAAATGGCAATTTTGCTATTCTGAATTTTACGTTTTTCAATAAAAATTTTGATTGTCTTAACTAAATCTGACTATTTTTAATCGCGATTAAAAAGGTGTGGAGTAAAATTAGTTGTCATGAACTAAAATTCACACCAACACCTCGACTTCAGATGCAAAAACGGTACTGTATCTTTTTTTCTTTTCTTTTGCTTATATCTCGAAAACGGTGTGTCCTATCGCAAAAATAATGAAAATTTCGACCCCCTTTGCAACCCGTAAACCTATAAAACTCAACGTGTTGGTAATATTTTTTTATATTTTCCATACAAAAAGTAAAAAATTCCATACAAAACAAGTCGAGGCCGCACATAATGCGCGCCTATGGCTCTAAAAAAAGATCACGTGGTACGGCAAACAAGTACCACGTGGAGTCGCAATAATTGTCAAATTTGATTTTAGATGTGTCAAAATTATTTTTAAATTTAGAGATTTTATTTTGCAGAATAGCGTTAAGATTCTCATAGCCAAAAGTAAGGAATTTTAGTGATAGTTTAGTTAGTTTAGTTCGGTGTACAACAGAATCGGCACCATTGTTCCGGGGACGGGGAGGTACTCGTATGTTGGAATGTTGCTTCCCAACTATGTTGGCGTCGGCTTCCAGTCTAAGCGGATGCAGTATTTTGTATGTAGTGACTGCCTATCTAACCTACACAACCCTGTTACTGGGTAATACGAAACCCATTGGTAAGACTGGTTGTCAGACTTTCGGGCTTCTGATGACCCGTAACGACTGTCGAAAATCCATGAATGACAGCCGGGGCTATCGGCTTAACGTGCATTCCGAGGCACAGAGGGATCTTGGTATGTAAAGAGGGTCACCTATCCACGGAGCAACCGCTTAGCTGGCATTTATGTAGGTAATAGTGGCCGAGCTTCTGGTGTAACTCCTTAGGTAGGTAGGTGGAACTCGAATAAAACAGCCTTTTTTTTCTTATTTTTTTTGTAGGTGGGAAATCATCATCATGACTTTCGCATGGCTGTCTAGCGTAGTGTGACGGGTCGTTGAGCTCCTTAAAATAGGGTTGAGCTACACGATGACTGATGCATGCATGCCGCCTGTTAGGACAGGTCAACTCAAAGCTGGAGTGGCTCTATCTTCAAAAGGCCCTTCCAGACATGGCCCTATTAGACTCACATAAAATCCTAATCATATAATGTTTGGACTTTAAAAGAGACCATGACCTCTGAGTTTGTTTCGTCATTTCTTCTCAGGGATCAGTCAGCTAGGAAATGCCGGTGCCATCTAGATTTAAAAATATTGACCAACAAAATATTGACGTGTAAAAGTGTCTTAAAAGATCTACTTACAGATATAAATATTTCATTTTCGGGGGTGAGTCTGTATTTATGCTTTCGCGTTTACGCAACGACATGCTTTGCTTTGCCTTGTTTGGTATAGATGCAGTCCTACCCTTGAGTCTTGAGGGCCTTCGGTGTTTAAGGACAGCGCTACAGTCGTGTAGATCCACAAGGCAAGTCTGGCGGAAGCAACTTCCCGATGTTGTCACCCCGTTCTTGGTCTAATTCCTTAAGAAATATACGTAACAAAAACCTCCAAGCGCTGCTTCCGCACGACCTGGCCCGCCTCGTGAGCCATTGCGAGAGATGCGGGTCTGAGGTCGTCTTGCTGAGAGGCGAGCTCCCGTCGGGCGCTGACTTGACGTGTTATGCGGACGACACGCTTGTCGCTGCCCGGGGGAGCTCGTACAGGGAAGCGACGTTGATAGCCACGGCTGCGGTGTCACAGGTGGTGAACCGCATCCGGCGCCTGGGCTTGGAGGTCGCCCTAAACAAGTCGGAGGCCATGGTGTTTCATGGCGCCCGACGTGCGCCCTCGCCGGGATCACACATCGTGGTCAGCGGGGCATGGATAGCTGTCGAGTCCACCATGAAGTATCTGGGATTGGTACTCGACAGCCGATGGGAATTCGGGCCCCACTTCCGGCGGCTGGCGCCCAAGCTGATGGGTGCAGCGGGCGCGCTTTCAACGTTGCTTCCTAACTTGGGGGGCCCGAGCGCCGCCTGTAGGCGGTTGTACGTGGGAATCGTGCGGTCCATGGCCCTGTATGGGGCCCCTGTGCGGGCGATGGACATGACGGCCGGCACTCTCGCCATTCTGCGCAAACCGCAGAGGGCGATGGCCGTCAGAGTCGTCCGCGGGTACCGCACGATTTCCTACGAGGCGGCTTGTGTCCTGGCCGGATCTCCGCCCTAGGACCTAGAGGCGAAAGTACTCGCGTCATTATATCGATGGCGCGAGGAAGAGCAGGCACGGGGCTCGAGGCCGGTGCAGCGGCAGATCGCGCTGCGCCGAGAGGAGCTCCGTCAGGTCTTGGTGGCGGAATGGCGGCAAAGACTTCTGCGCCCTACCGCCTGCCTCGCTACCGTCGAGGCGATCCGGCCAGTACTCGACGACTGGCTCGGGAGAAGGCACGGCTCCCTGTCGTTTAGGGTGACGCAGGTGCTGTCGGGGCACGGCTGCTTCGGCAAGTACCTGTGCCGCATAAACAGGGAGCCGGACGCTCGGTGCCACCATTGCGTCCATTGCGGGGAGGACACGGCGCAACACACGCTCGCCGAGTGTGTAGCTTGGGAGGAGCAGCGCCGTGTCCTCACAAATGAAGTAGGAGGCGATCTGTCGCTGCCGACCGTAGTGCGGAGGATGGTCGGTAGCGCAGAGTCGTGGGACGCGGTGGTTTCCTTCTGCGAGGACGTGATGTCGCAGAAGGAAACTGCGGAACGGGAGAGGGAGATCTCGACTCCCTACCCCGGCCGCAGAAGGCGCACCGGGCGCAGGAGAAGGGCGGACAACGCCCTTTTCCGGCCCCCATGAATGGGTCCAGGGGCGTGGGACTTGAGGAAGTCCTTGCCCCCTATTTGATGGACCCGAGTATCGAGTAGTTCCAACGCGGGCCGTCGTTAATAGGGGTTGTTGGATGGCGGCCGCTCGCGGTCTGGGCAGAGACGTCGAACCGGATATACCGATGGTCCGACAGCGTCTCCACCCCCACGGCGACACGCCAGTCGCGGACTCGGCTGGCGACAGAGGGGCTAGCGAGCGAGACGTCCACTATCGACCCGCCCCGCTGCCGCACGCACGTGTTTTCCGAATACCGATTCAGGACGGCCAGACCAGTCGTCACCGCCCACTCTTCTAGCACCTCGCCCCGAGGGTCAGTGACCGGAGATCCCCACGCCGATGACTTGGCGTTGAGATCCCCGAGCACCAGAACGGGACGAGGGTGATAGCGGCCTACGACGGCGCCCAACTCGACAAGGAAACCCTCAAAGTCGGCGAGACTCTTGTTGGGGGAGAAATACGCCCCCACAATGACGATGCCGCCCTAGACCGCAGCAACCCAGCCGCGGCCCCGAGACGGGTCAGAGTCCCGCCAATAATGGCCACCAAACCGTCAGCGCACCCCAGCCAGTTGTCACGGGCGGGGATGAAGTAAAGTTCGGCGACCACAGCCACGTGGATCGACCACTCTGCCATGCTCTGGAGTAAAAGATCCTGAGCTCTGGCACAGTGGTTGATGTTGTCCTGGAGGAAATGGAATTGTGCCATTATTGACATTCCATTCCCTCGGCAACGGTCCTGGGCCGGGAGTCGGCCGCGGAGCTACTAGCCTGCGGGGGCAGCGTGGTTTCCCCGGCAGCTTTAGAGCTCCTCTTTTTTTTCCTCTTGGCCTTGCTGGCAGGCGCGCCACAGGCCCCTCCGCCCACTTTGTATCCCGCTGGCTTCCCTGCAGCCGAAAATAAGCTGCAGTTGAGCGCCGCGGAACACTGGGCCGCCTTGTGGCCGGGCTGACCGCAGCGATAACAGAGGTCACTACGGTCAACCTCAGCGGTGCACTTTGCCCGGACGTGCCCCTTCTCCAGGCACCGGAAGCACCGCAAAGCCCGGGGCTGCAGTAGTTTCACCCTCGCTGCAACCCAGCCAACCAACAATCTGCCGCTTAAGGCGATCTTCTTCGCCGACGCTACAGGGCACCGAACCCAGACCACGCCGAGCCCGGTGGCGTCGCCGTCGGTGCGTATATCGCCGGCCCGCACCTTGTCCGGCGAATATTCTCCGCTTCGGACAACGGCCGTCACCACCTCTTCAGAGGTCACGGAGTCGTCCAGACCAGCAATCCGCACCTCTGCGGTTTTCATTGGCCTGGAGACCCGGACGTCCTCAGGGTTGAGGACCTTCCTCATCTTGACGGCCAGAGCGTCCGCCTTTTCGGCACTGCCGCTCGCAGCACCAGCCACCTTGAACAGCCGTGCACCCGTGGCAGCCTGCCTGAGGGTGACGGACTGAAGACCAAGATCTGATAATTTGATCTTGGTCTTGGCCTTGGCTTTGATTTTGACCGACTGGTATGTTACGCCACACTCCGCAGCTCCGGGCTGTAGCGTGAGCGTCACAGCTTCGGAACGCGGAGCACGTATCGCCGGTCCTTTGCGACCGCCTTTGGCAATCCGCCGCGCAGGCTGCGCAACCGCCTTTGCGGCTCGGCCGCGGGCGCTGGCTATTGCTGAGGCCGCCTTGGCGGCTTTGCGGGCCTTCTTGCGGCCCACGACTGTCGCCCAGGTCTCACCCTTAGACCCGACAGTTGTGGGCTGATCGCTCGATGGGGCTCCCTCCACGGGCTTTTTAACACCCTCCGCGGGCTTCCCCTTCCGAGGCGCAGGTCTCGGCAGCTCCTCAGCCCTCCGCCGTGTATCGGCCGCTTGGGGTGAACGGAGGGTTTCCGCAGGGAGGCGCCGAGAAATCGCCTCCATACGAGCATTGACCGTGCTCCCGCACTGAAGCATGCAGAGCCGGACAATGCGCCCGACCTCATCGTCGGTATGAGTGCTTGCCGGTCTCGGTGCGGGAGCCAGGGCCGCTACCGAAGCGGCATCAGTGGACGTGCGTCGCTGCTGCGGCTCGCTCAGCGTAGCGACTTGTCGCCGGAGGTCCTCCAAATCATTTCGGAGACGGCTGTTTTCCTCCTGTAACTTCGCGACCTCGTCTGAGGCCGTCCTGTTGAGGAGGATGCTAACCGCCTCCTTAATGTCCGCGGCAGCTTCCTTCAGACCTCGGGTGAACGTGCCCTTCAGGCTGCCGGATTTGGTGGCAACCTTCTGGACTAAGTCCACCCCGTCCAAGGCAAGTTGACTTAGGGCCACCGCAGATGGGGTGCATGTTGAAGAGCCTCCTCGTGGCGCACCCTGGGCAACGTCGGCTCCAATTGCCCACCACGTCTTGGTGGACAATTGGGGCTGGCGGCTAATCTTCAACAAACGGAGAAAGGTCATGGTTCCAATCACCGATCATGCTTGATGGTCGGTGAAGGGAACCGGGCTACAGACGGTCAATACGTCCACTCCTCCTCTGCTTACAGAGGTAGTTGAGTGGGCGTAGACTGGGAAGGGCCGCCGCTGCGGTGCAGGCGCACCAAAGCGGCGCGTGTTTCTCTCCTTGAGGAGTAGTCCTCGAGGAGAGAATTTTCGGCGGGTTCGCTGAGTCGGGTTAGCCGGACAGCGAACGGAGGCATGTCTAATGCCGCCGCCGAGGGCTTGGCTTAATTGCCTGGCCCAGAGGAAGGCTACCTCTTAGATAAAAAACCACCCAATCCTAAGCTTTGAAGCGCGGTGAGAGGATGAATGGCTGGAGGGAGTCCAGTCGTTAGCGCTTCCCCTGCAGAGCACCTGCCGCACTCTGCAGTATATAGGCTTACCGGGTATCTAGGCTCTGCCCGGTGGACATTTAGGACCTATATCGACTCGTGGGAATTATATGGAAACAGCAAACAAAAAACAAAAAGCGGAATTGCCGATCGTGTTGGTCGAGCAGATGGGTGTCCTGTCAGGTGCGGTGTCAGACTCTGACACCGCATCTGAGAGGATGAGTGTGGCGAGTGTGGCGAGCGTAAGCTCAAAGCGCTCGCGGACTGAGGAGGAGATGTTTGAGCGTCCTTCAAAATTTTGGAGGAAGTGCTCAAACAAAGAGGACGAGAGGCGCGCGGGGTTGACAGGCCTCTCTTCTAGCGAGGAGAACCTGCCAGCCAAGGCGGGCAGAAGAGGGCGAGGTCGCGCAATCGGTGGAGCGTCAGCTCCTTCGGTTTCGCGCGACTCTCTAGGGCGCTTTCTTAAGCGCCCCGACATGCCGGAACCCAGCGGAGGAAGCGACCCGGGGACCAAGCAGGTGGAGTGCGCTTCTAGCCAAAGCTCCACTTCTTTGGTCACCACAAGGGGGAAGAGTGACCTGGAGCCCCTTGAGTCGGACTTAAGCGGGGGCTCCACTATGTCCCTGCTGGGAGCCAACAAGGCGGAGACGAACGCCGCCAAGCGGGCGCAAAGGAAGGCTGTCGCGGCTGACGAAGTCAGCGAGTTGGCCCGACAGGCCCGAGAGCGGCGATCCACTCGGATGGCTGCCGGGGGGAGCGTATCGGCGGTGGCGCTCAGCCGCCAAGTTATGGACGGCGTGGATGTCGTCCTGAAGGTTGCCACCAAATCGGGCAGCCTGAAGGGCACGTTCACACGCGCCCTAAAAGAGGCGGCTGAAGATATCAGGGAGGCGGTTGGGGTCCTCGTTACTCGTACGAGCACGGAGGAGACGGCGAAGCTATGGGAGGAGAATGGCCGTCTCCGATCCGAGTTGGAGGACCTCAAGCGGCAGTTCGCTGCCCAGAGGGCAGCTTCCACGGCCTCCTGCTCCTCTTCCTCCGCAGCCTTGCCGTTGGCTTCATCGGTCCCGCTGTCGACACCTGCACTTGCGGATGCGGAGATCGAAAAGATCGCGCGCATCTGCATGATGCAGTGTGGAAAGATGGTGGGTGCCCGAATGGAGGGCATAGAGGCAAGGCTCCTCCCGGCTGAGACCCTCCGCCCACCGCTCGCTGCGGACAAGCGGAGGAAGGAGGGGACCAAGAGGCCTGCCGAGGGGCCCAGAAAGCCCGTGGAGCGCACGTCCGCGCCCACTGCCCGGACGGCCGCGCCACTGGCAGCCGGACCCCCGCCGACCGCACCCACGGCGACCGCGCCCGGGTCTACCAAGGAGACCTGGACTACGGTCGTCAAGAGGGGCCGCCGCAAGGAGAAGACAGCGCCGCTGGCACCCACTAAAGCACCGGCACCGAAGAAGGCCCAGGGACCGCCTAAGGTCAGAGCCCCACGCTCCGCGGCTGTAGTAATTACGCTGCAGCCCGGAGCCGTCGAAAGGGGCATATCATATAAGGCGGTCCTAACGGAGGCGAGGGCCAAGGTCGCGTTCCCCGACCTTGGCATACCGTCCGGCCTCAGAATGAGGCCGGCGATTACGGGGGCGCGACTGCTGGAGGTGTCGGGTGCCTCTAGCGGCGAAAAGGCGGACATCTTGGCCGCCAAACTGCGAGAGGTCCTCAACCCGGAGGACGTCCGGGTGTCCAGGCCTATGAAGACCGCTGAGCTGCGCATCGATGGCCTGGATGACTCGACGACCCCGGCTGAGGTCGTGGCGGCTGTCGCTCGAGTCGGCGGATGTTCGCCCGATGACGTGCGATCGGGCGAGATTCGCTTTGACGCTTCCGGGCTCGGCGCGATCTGGGTGCGGTGTCCGGTGGCGGCGGCGAACAAAGTCGCCGACGCTGGGCGTCTGTTGGTGGGGTGGGTGGCAGCGAGGGTGAAGCGGCTGCAACCCAGGGCCTTGCGGTGCTACCGTTGCTTTGACATTGGGCATGTCAGAGCACGGTGCACCGCCGAAATAGACCGCAGCGAGCAGTGCTATCGCTGCGGTGAGGCCGGCCACAAGGCGGCCCAGTGCTCCGCGGCGCCAAACTGCAGCCTCTGTACAGCTGCGGGGAGGCCCGCTGGGCACAGAGTGGGTGGAAAGGCTTGTGGCGCGCCCGCCAACAAGAAGAAGAAGAGAGGGGCTGCTAAGGCTGCCGGGGGCTCTTTACCCCCCCTTCAGCCTGGCTGCCCTTCGGCCGACTCCCGGCCTCAGAATGGTGCGGAGGGAATGGATTGCGCATAATTGCGCTCTACCATTTCCTCCAAGGCAATATCAACCACTGTGCCAGAGCTCAGGATCTCTTGCTCCAGAGCATGGCAGAGTGGTCGATTCACGTGGCTGTGGTCGCCGAACCGTACTTTGTCCCCCCCAGGGATAACTGGGTGGGAGACCTGGACGGTTTGGTGGCCATCATTGGCGGGGCTCTTGTCAACCCGTCCCGAGGTCACGGCTGGGTAGCCGCCCTCGTGGACGGCATTGGTATGGTTGGGGCGTATTTTTCGCCCAACAAGAGTCTCGCCGACTTCGAGAGGTTCCTTGTCGAGTTGGGTGCCGTCGTGGGCCGACTCCACCCTCGCCCTGTGCTGTTGCTGGGGGATCTCAACGCCAAGTCTGTGGCGTGGGGATCTCCTGTGACCGATGCTAGGGGCGAGGTGCTGGAGGAGTGGGCGGTCACGACTGGCTTGACCGTCCTAAATCGGGGCTCGGTCCACACATGCGTGCGGCAGCGGGGCGGCTCTATAGTAGACGTCTCGTTCGCTAGCCCTGCTGTCGCGATCCGTGTCCGCGACTGGCGTGTCGCCGTGGAGGTGGAGACGTTGTCGGATCACCGATACATCCGTTTCGACGTCTCCGCCCAGACCAGCGGCGGCCGCAGTTCGATGGCCCCGCGAATGGACGGTCCGCGCTGGGCGCGTAAGCGCATCGACAGGGAGCTTCTTGAGGAGGCCGCTATTGTCCAGGCCTGGTTCCGGGAGTCGGCAACAAACGGACCCATCGACGTCGAGCAGGAGGCGCTGTGGTTCCGCGGGGCGATGACGCAAATCTGCGACGCGTCCATGCCCCGGGTCCACGCACAGTCAGCAAGGCGCCAGGTGTACTGGTGGACCGCCGAAATCGCGCAACTGCGCGTCGCGTGCGTGGCGGTTAGACGCCAGTACACCCGATACCGGAGGAGACGTCGTCGGGTCCCTGACGAAGAAGCCGCGCTGTATGAGGTGTACCGCGCGGCGAAGGAGGCTCTGTGGCTGGCCATCGGCGAGGCGAAATCGCGAGCCAGGGAGGAGATGTTGGAGACTCTAGACGGGGATCCGTGGGGGCGCCCTTATCGCACGGTCCGAGGGAAACTTCGAGCCGCGGCGCCCCCACTTACGGAGAGTCTCCAACCCGAGCTGCTGGAGGAAGCAGTCGCAGCCCTCTTCCCAGCGAGAGCGGAGCACAGTCCGCCGCCGATGGCTGTGCCCACAGCCGCAGAGCCTACAAGAGAGAACGCCATCAGCGTCCCAGAGGTGACACAGGCAGAGATGGGGGCAGCCGTGATGCGGCTCCGGGCCAAGAACGTGGCCCCGGGGCCCGACGGGATCCACGGCTGCGTGTTAGCCCTCGCTCTGAAGGAGCTTGAGCCCCAACTGAGAGGACTCTACACAGCGTGTCTTGAGCGGGGCCAGTTTCCCGCTTTGTGGAAATCTGGTCGTCTGGTCCTGCTCAGGAAGGCGGGGCGACCTGCCGACTCGCCGTCCGCGTACCGGCCCATAGTGCTGCTAGACGAGGTGGGTAAGCTGTTTGAGCGTATTATCGCAGCCCGCCTCGTCAGCCACTTGTGCAGAGAGGGGCCGGACCTGGACGACAACCAATTTGGTTTTCGGCATGGGCGCTCCACCATCCACGCTGTGTCGCGGGTGAGAGTCCTGGCGGAGGAAGCGGTGTCCCGGGGCGGGGTGATGTTGGCGGTGTCCTTGGACATCTCCAACGCCTTCAACACCCTGCCCTGGAGTTGTATTCGGGAGGCACTGCGCTATCATCGGGTGCCTCCCTACCTCCGCCACATCGTTGGGGCTTATCTGTCGGAGAGGTGTGTCACCTACGTGGGACGTGATGGCGGAAACCAGCGCCGCATGTCGTGCGGTGTTCCGCAGGGTTCGGTCCTAGGGCCGCTCCTGTGGAACATCGGGTACGACTGGGTGCTGAGGGGCGAGCTCCAACCGGGCGTAGACCTGACGTGTTATGCAGATGACACGCTAGTCACTGCCCGGGGGAGCTCGCACAGGGAGGCAGCGTTGCTGGCGACGGCTGCGGTGTCACAGGTGGTGGGCCGCATACGTTGCCTAGGCCTGGAGGTGGCCCTCAGCAAGTCAGAGGCCATGGTTTTTCATGGCCCCCGGCGGGCGCCGCCACCCGGCTCACACATCGTGGTCGGGGGGGCTCGGATCGCTGTCGAGTCCACCATGAAGTATTTAGGATTGGTGCTCGACAGCCGGTGGAACTTCGAGCCCCACTTCCGACGGCTGGCGCCCAAGTTGCTGGCCGCGGCTGGCGCGCTCGCGACGCTGCTTCCCAATCTGGGGGGCCCGAGCGCCGTCTGTAGGCGGCTCTACGTGGGGATCGTGCGATCCATGGCCCTGTATGGGGCCCCGGTGTGGGCCTCTGACCTGACGGCCGGCAGCATCGTAGTTTTGCGAAAGCCGCAGAGGGCGATGGCCGTCAGAGTCATCAGGGGGTATCGCACGATCTCTTACGAGGCGGCTTGCGTACTGGCCGGATCCCCGCCCTGGGACCTCGAGGCGAAAGTACTCGCGTCATTGTATCGGTGGCGCGAGGAAGCGAGGGCGCGGGGCGAGGGACCGATGCAGCGGCACATGGAGCTGCGTCGGTCTCAGCTTCGCGAGGTCCTGGTGGCGGAATGGCGGGACAGGCTTTCTCGGCCTACCGCCGGCCTCGTCACCATCGAGGCGGTCCGGCCGGTACTCGAGCGCTGGCTCGGGAGGAGGCACGGCTCCCTGTCGTTTCGGGCGACGCAGGTGCTCTCGGGGCATGGTTGCTTCGGGAAGTACCTGTGTCGCATAAACAGGGAGCCGGACGCCCGGTGTCACCACTGCGTCGATTGCCGAGAGGACACGGCGCGGCATACGCTGGCAGAGTGTGCCGCTTGGGAGGAGCCGCGCCGTGCCCTCATCTCAGAAGTAGGCAGTGACTTGTCGCTGCCGGCCGTAGTCGAGTCGATGGTCGGCAGCGACGAGTCCTGGGACGCGGTGGTTTCCTTCTGCGAGACAGTCGTCTCGCAGAAGGAGGCTGCGGAAAGGGAGAGGGAGATCTCGTCCACTCACCCGGCCCGCAGAAGGCGCACCGGGCGTCGGCGGAGGGCGGACAACGCCCTCTTCCAGCCCCCCTAAATGGGTCCAGGGGCGACGGACTCGGGGACGTCCGTCGCCCCCCATACATCAGGACCCGAGGTGGCGGCGCGTAGTGTTCCACGCGCGCCCCTTTTAGACGTCGCGGGGGGAGTCAGACACCTCACTCCCCCCCCAGACCCGAAGAGGCCCGCAGCGGCGGGCCGGCACCAGTCGGGGGTTGCGGAAGGATCGTACGTTCCCGCGACCCCCGGCGTAGGTGTGAGATGGAACACCGGGGTGGTTTTTAGTCAGTAAGAGTCTGACAGACCCCGCCGCCCGCCCCAGGGCGGCGGACATCCATGAGGATTTTCCACCCCGGAAACAAAAAAAAAAAAAAAAGGGCCACCGCAGATGGTTCCCCCCCTTCCGCCACTAGAGTAACGCGTCGCTCGCGTGCGCGTCGGGCCATTTCCGACACTTCTTCGGCCGCGACGGCTTTGCGCTGCTCTCTTCTGCTGGCGTTGAGCTCCGCCTTTGAGCTCCCTAGCGAGGCACAACTCTCGACACCAGGGTCCCCAATAGTGACCCCCATGTCACTCTCTGCTTCACCGGCCGCCGGAGTATTGGGGCGCACGAACCTACCCTGTGCGTCCCTCCGCGGCCGTGAAGCACTCACCCCTCTCGAAGCCTGCCGACCTCTCCTCGTGGTCGGCAACTTCGGAGCCAGCGGGCCTTCCTCTTCTGAGGACAGACCTCCCACCAGAGCAGGGTCGCATGGACGTTTCCTAACGGAACATGGTCCACGCGGCCCTCTGTCGATATTTTTAAAAATACTGCTTCCAGTAATATTGTCAGCAACAGGGGCCTGGTCGCCTACCCCTGCGCGTCCATCGGTAACCAATTTATCACTCGCAGGCCCGGGTACCTGCGAGCGCCGGGCGTCAGCCGGGTCGCACCACAAATCTCTTATAATTTCCGACATTTTCATATTACGAAATGGGTGGTACGCACATCACTTCCCCAAGGCGATGCGGCCGCTCTTTTTGAGAGGGTATTTGATCCTCCCGAGGCCCGCGGATGCCTCCGGTGCAGGATATACCGCCCGCTGCTCGGTATTGAAGTGGGTATGCGTGTGCAATGAATGGGTGTGATACTGGCCCACTTACTGCGCGAGCACTAGCAAGCAGGTAGGCAGATACGTAGGTACTTGTCAGGGCGCAGATGACTTTTAAAATCGAGCACTTTAATGCAAACAATTTGAGCAAGCGTACAAAACAGGTGAAGAAAGCCAAAGGTGTCAATACAACCGGGATGCGGTATTTATATTAGCCGGTAAACAAACTTTTTCTTTCAACTACGTCACCGTTAGGTACGCCCTCCATGCGAGCGTCGTCATCCTAGACAAAAAAATCGCAGGCGGAGATCGTCCGTGTGTGCGCTTCGCTACACACACATAGTTAAAATCCTTATCTTAGAGGCAGGGCTTAAAGGTGGCGTGATTTTCGTGCTGGGTTCAAGTGTGCGAGTTTACTTGCCTACTCGCCACAGTATCTACAAACTAATGCTACTAACCAAATATATATTTTTTTTTTCCCCTAAACTAACCTATAACTAACTTAACCTACCCACCACCCGGCACCGTGGCTCAAACAACTCGCCACGGATTCCCCTAGACCGCAGGTTGAGGAGCAACCCATGGTCTTCCCCACCTCGGTCACCGCGACGTACACGCCGCGGAGACCCCTAGACCGCGGACTGTAAAACGGCCCGCAGTCTACCCCACCTTGCTCCCTAGTCGTGCACTCTGCAGCTGTAGAGCGCAGATAGAGAGCCCTCGAGAGCGACTCCTCCGCTCCGGCAGAAATTCGCCACGGACAATAATCTCCTCTTTCCCACCCCTCACGAGGAGATTGTTGCCCGCACCCAGGGTGCACCGGCCCATCGCCCGCGCGTCCTCAAGAAAACAAAAGGACCAGCAGCCACTGAGCACTCGGGGAGGTTTTCTGCCAGGCACCCCATTCTCGACTAACCTATCCCTACTAAACACTGGCTCCGAACCAACCTTCTTTACCAGGAGAAACCGTACAATCATAGATCTCAGTCTGGTATCAGAGGGCGCGACGGGATTTTCCACTGGGTGGCAAGTCTCCAAGAAGGCCTCCTGCTCTGATCACAGGTGGATCCGCTTTGACATCCAGGTCTGTGTTCCACCAACACCACCACGGCGTAATCCGCGAAACACGGATCGTGCCAACTACACACGTGGCCTTGAATCTAAGCTTGCGACACTAAACGATCCAACGACAGTTGCGGACACTACACAGATTTAGATGCAGGTAAGCCAGCTTACTAAATCAGTGATAGACAGCTATCAAACTGCCTGTTCATAGACCAGCCCGCGTAACACTCCGGGGAAACCACCCTGGTGGGGCGCCTTCGATAAATCAAACTTCTCCAGCTTCAGCGGCGCCCTCTTGAGACAAGGCGTTGAACAGGTACCAACGAACTGGATTACAAACATGCTAATCAAACGAGTAGTTCGCCTTGAGGATGAGCAGCAGTTGGCCACGATAGCCAGAGGCTGCCCCCAGGGAGGGGTGCTGTGATGATCTCATCACCAAACTCAACTGCTATTATACAATAGGTTACGCAGATGATGATCTCGGGGAAGGTGACAGGTATGATCTGCAACCTCACTCAGCAAGCGCTACGTATCGTAGAGGAATTGGTGCATGGAATTTGACCTATCAGTGAACCCCACTAAAACTTAACTAGTCATGTCACAAAACTGTTCAATACTGAACTTCAGTTGGCCAACGAAGTTTAAGTACCTCGGGGTCATTCTAGACAGTAAGTTAAACTGGAGTAGTCATTTCGACAACAAACTAAACAGGACCTGCATAACAGGAGGAACATATTGCAATTTCGTTGTGAACAGACGTGTCGATCATTTATTAAAATAATAAATAATAACTTGCTGAATCGTGACCTGGTTTTACCAAATAGCCGGTAAAGCAAGCGGTTTTGTACGTAATTATACCACGTTAGGTATGTGTTTATCGTTTCCTGTGGAAATGTGTTCAAGTTATTAATACCTAAATAACTTGTAACTCAATGGACACCAGCCCCTTCAGCCGCGGCGGCAGATGTGCCCGGAGCCCACCTCCTACACCCGTGCCCGCACCCGCACCAGCACCTGCACCCGAGCGTTCACCTCCCCCTCAACAGCCCAGCCAAAGAGATGATGACGCGTTGGAAGTCATAGCAACGCCAGAAATTGAGAGGTGGATGTCATCCATTGAGCAGTTCCTGAATGAAGTGTGCTCTATAGCAGCAGATGGCAAACTAAACATGGAGCAAAAACTACGGATTAGTACCCTATGCCGGAAAGTTAGTCACGGAACTTCGCAGATGGCCGTCCACTACCAGTCCCTCAAACTGAAAGCCGTCCGGGCCCACTCCACCGTGCATAAACTGGAAGGGCAAATTGATTTGGCGCAGCAACTGCAAGAACTGAAACAGAAAATCGGAGATTCGAACAAACCAGTTTCGGGAACCTCCTTTGCTGACATGGTTAAAAAAGGAGACAACAAGTTTATACAGCCGGTTAATTTAAGTTCAGTGGCCATATATCCTAACGACAAACTAAAGTCGAGTGAGGAGACGAAAACACTTGTCCAAACGATTATATGCCCCGAACAAATGAAACTGCAAATAAGAGGACTACGTAAAACAAAAAACGGCGGTGTCATTATCAGCACTGAAACAAAGGACGACATCGAGAAGGTGAAAAAATCGATGGAGCTGTCGAACTCAGGCCTTACAGTAGACGAGCCGCCAAAAAGGAAACCTAGAGTTGTAGTTATCGGAGTGCCCTCATCCATGCAAGAAAATGAAGTTTTTACTTGTTTGTTCCACCAGAACCTAGCTGAGAACCTTCAAGATTGCAGCCTTGAGACCTTTTTGACCTCCATTAAGTTGAGCCACAAGTCAGGTAAGAAGGATGCTGAAACTTGTAACTATATCATTGAAGTTCCTGCAGACATACGTAAAGCCCTAATATCTAAAGACAGAGTGTTTGTAAATTGGTCATCTTGCCCGGTGAGAGACTTTACTCTTGTCACTCGCTGCTATAAGTGCCAGCAGTATGGACATGCGGCAAAATCATGTCGAGAGACCACCAATACCTGTGGTCATTGCGGTGATCAGGGTCACTCAATTAAAGAGTGCACAAAGAAGGCTGAGGAACCAAAATGCGCTACTTGCTTGAAATTTAAAAAACCAAGCAATCATAAGACAAGTGCTGCTGACTGTCCTGCGAAGATAATGGCCGAAAAGAGGTACATTAATTCTATTAATTATGGAGGCGCCTAAGAGCGCCGTTAAATTGCGTATTTTTGGCCCTTGTTTTTGTTATAGTTGTTCTTGTTTTTTTGTTTTTATAGTTATAAATATGATTAATAATTTAATTAATGACATAGATAATTTCTCAGTTTCTGAATCCCATGCTTGTGACGTTGAACACTGTAAAAAATATCTCTCCTCCTACACTAGTCCACTAACCATACTAACCCAAAATATTCGCAGCATTTTTAAGAATTTTGACAATTTAAGCATTTTTCTACAACGTTTAGACATAAACGCCGACGTTATTGTTTTAACTGAATGTTGGCTTTCCAAACAATATAACACACCACTCATTCCGGGATATAATATGTACAAAAGTAGTATAATCCACAATCAGAACGATGGGGTGATAGTTTACGCAAAAAATCATCTTAATGTGTCTATCGAGGAACCAAATATGCACGAATGTAGCAGACTGTTGATAAAAATCGGATCCGAATTCGCAATACTTGCCTTATATCGTCCTCCCTCTTTTAGAAATATAAACAATTTCACTGACTCTCTGAACGACACATTGCTGAACCTGTCCTCTTTCAAAAATACAGTTTTAATTGGAGATCTTAATATCAATATCCTTCCGGAAAGTGCTGATGCATCCGCTGAGGAATACCTGAACCTATGCGCCTTCCATGGTTTGCTTCCCACTCACACGCTTCCTACTCATAAAAGTGGCTCCTGCTTGGACCATGTAATACTCAAATCAAATTTTCCTGCACTTACCCTTGTCATTAATTCAACAATAACCGACCACAACGCTAACCTACTTGTTTTAAATTGTAAATTACCTAAAGTAGTCACTCGCACAGTTTCTAGTATAAACGTAAATAAACTTGAAGGCGACTTATGCAATATCGACTATGACCCACTATACGATTCTGCCGATCCGCAGTTTTGTATGTTGTACCTAATCAATAAAGTGCAACATGCTATTCACAATAACACCGTCGAATCTCGGTTAAAAAATAAAAACTACAACATAAAACCATGGATCACGACAGGACTCATTCGCTGCATGAAAAATAGAGATAAACTGCATATGAAAGCGAAATCTAATCCAGATAATTTAATTTTGCAACTGTCGTATAAACGATATCGTAACTTTTGTAATAATCTCCTTAGAAAAGTAAAAAGCAACTACGATAAAATTGCACTTGAAAAGGCTGGTACAAATAGCAAAAAAATCTGGAGTTTTATTAAAAATGTAACGTATCACACGAAACAAAACCAGTCGTCCTCAGGTTTATTACAAGCACACTCATCACCGTTAACAGCTGCCAACATTGCAAATAATTTCTTTGTGAATGTTGGAAAGAGTCTGGCTGAAAAAGTTCAGAGAGAATCACAAAATTTAACAAGCACACCATTTCCTTCTAGAACTATCTCATCATCTTTTGGGTTGATTGACACTGACGAGGCTGAGGTGGCAGCAATCATTATGAGTTTAAAAGACGCCTGTGCAGTTGGCTGGGATAACATATCTAATAAAATTATTAAACAGTTTAGACACATCTTGGTACCGCCACTAACTTACATTTTCCAAAAATGCCTATCTACGGGTATATTTCCCGAATGCCTAAAAAAAGCTGTTGTGGTTCCTGTTTATAAATCGGGCGGCAAAGATCAAGTGACAAACTATAGACCTATTTCCTTACTGCCTTCTATGTCTAAAATATTAGAAAAAATAATTAATAAAAGACTTCACAAATACTTGGAAGATAAACAAATTTTATCAAAGCGGCAGTATGGTTTTAGGCCTGGAATGTCAACAGACGATGCTGTGCACCATCTGACTGACTTCTTAGCAAAAGAACTTGATAACGGTAACCACACAGTAGGTATCTTCTTGGACCTCGCCAAAGCTTTTGACACGGTTTCTATTTCTGTTCTATTGCACAAGCTTGAAGCCATATGTATAAGAGGCACGCAGCTAAAGCTATTTAAAAGCTATCTAGAAGGCCGTACCCAATGTGTGAAGATTGGTAATGTTCTGAGTGAGGATAAAAAAAACACGTCTTTCGGAATACCCCAAGGAAGCATTTTGGGACCTACACTATTTTTGATTTACATCAATGATCTTTGTAATCTAAACCTAGATTACGGCCAAATTATTTCTTATGCTGACGATACTGCCCTTCTATTTTCCGCTGACTCCGAACACAATGTCTACAAGCTTGCGCAGCACGGATTCAATATTGTAAATAAATGGCTTCAACAAAATTCGCTGACTTTAAATGCAGACAAGACTAACTACATAAAATTTTCGATGCGTAAGCAAACATCGACTGGCACTTCCTCGACATTATATGCCCATTACTGTGCTATTCCTACAAATAACCAATGTATGTGCCCCAAAATTAAAATGACAAATACAATAAAATATCTTGGCATAATAATGGATGAAACACTTTCGTTCAAACCACATATAGGAGCTTTAAATAGTAAAATTCGCAAGCTGATATTTGTTTTTAAAAAGTTAAGATACATTGCTGATCCAAAAATAGTTAGACAAGTTTACTTTGCTCTGTGTCAGTCGATATTAACTTACTGTATTACCACTTGGGGTGGTGCTGGGAAAACACTGTTACTAACCGTCGAGAGAGCTCAGAGGGCGATTCTCAAAGTGTCTACTGCCCGCCCTTTTCTCTTTCCTACTAACCTACTATACAAATCTTGTGAAGTATGAACAGTTCGACAGTTATTTATAATGGGCATTGTATTAAAACAACACACAGCTTTACCTTACACTACAGAATATAAAAATAAAAGACGTAAAGATATAGTCTGCCCACAAATTATAACTAAACATGCTTTTATCTCCAAATTTTACCTGTACCTCGGTCCTCTCCTGTATAACAGATTAAACTTCAAAGCTAACATTTATTCCCTGAATAACGCAAATTGTAAGAGAACTCTGAATGAAGCTCTCCAAAATATGTCGTATGAAGAAACAGAGAATTTACTAACTGTGTTTAAGTAAATATTCACCTATGTTAAGTATGTATCCATTTTAGAAAATATGATTTAATAAGCTACTCAATATTTGTTAATTATTTGTCTTTTGTCAACTTTTGATTATTTATTAACGTTTAAAGACTATTTTAGCTCTTCTTGCCTGAAACACAGGATTACCTAGTTCAGGCACGTAAGTCTTAGGAATATAATTTACATTTAAGCAAATCTGTACATATTTTTAAGCCATGTGATTTCTGAATAAATATATTATTATTATTATATTAACCTTCTGGCAGTGCAGGAGAATGATAGGTAAGAAGTGGGGCCTATCCCCTAAAATTGTATTATGGCTGTACACCACAGTGATACGCCCCATGATCACCTACGAGGCCGTAGTCTGGTGGCCCCGCACCAAGCTGGTTACAGCTTCTAACAAACTACAACGCATGCAAAGACTAGCCTGCATGGCGACTACAGGCTGCATGAGGACTACTCTGACTGCAGCAGTCGAAGCCATGCTGGGACTACCACCGGTCCACCTGTTCATAAAATCAAAATCAAAATCAAAAGTCATTTATTCAAATTAGGCTGAGAATCAGCACTTTTTGAACGTCAAAATCACATAAGACAGTCCCCCCAAAACGCCCACCCTTCACCACTTCCTAGTGCTTTAGCTGGGAAGAAGAAGTGGCGGAACAAACTCCCCAGCAGCACTGCTGTCTGTTCAGTTAGAAGAACTGGATTCTATACATATAGTAATAAATAAATGAACATTACGAAACACAAAAATATTAAAATTATTTGCCATATGTCAGCTAGCACACGCCAATATTTAAAACTATACTCAAGCATAAATAAATAATAAAAACAAAACGCAAACAGAACTTAATACATAATAAAAAGCCTCCTGGCATAAAGGGCGTGCCCGCTTACATATGCAATGCTGCATTATGTTTATATGTATATAGCTGTAACTAGTAGCCACAAATGATAAACTAGGACCTTCGAAGTAAAATAAAGAAACATTAATTTCTAATAACAATAACAAAACCATAGTCAGCAAGCTGACCTGTCACCACAAGCAGCACCCGTTCACGAGCATAACGCAAAGATCAGCCATTACCCCCCTCGCCATATTTGAGGGAAGGAGGCAACCCGACCCCCGACGCTACCGCAAGCATTGACATCTAAGGGAGCATGACGAACTTGCTGCCGGTTGCTCAAAAGAATAATATGATGAACTGTCGAGGTCGCTAGCTAACCATATATTGCAATACAACTCATTAAAAAACATTGAAATGAGTAGATTATGTCAATAATAAATAAAAATTAAATTAAACTAAGGTGACTAATAAATATAGTCAAATAAAATAAACAATTATATGAACTCGTATAACTTGTCAGTAGGTAAGCTAATTTTGGAGAAAGAACATAAACATTGTCTTGAGTTAATCACAGCGACCAACTATTTTTATCGTTTAAGTAATCGTTGATTGAATAGTATGCCTTTGAACAAAGGTTGGATTTTACTTTAGCTTTAAACGCATTAAAAGGCAATTCTAACAAAGATGAGGGAAGCTTGTTATAAAAGTTTATACCAAGCCCAACAAATGAGTTATGGACCTTATGAAGCCGGTGAAAGGGAGCACGTAGTTTCTCCTTGTTTCTAGTGTTAATATTATGAATATCACTGTTTTTTGTGTATAAGTGTATATTTTGCCTAATATATAAGATGTTGGCGAAGATGAATTGTGAGGCCACCGTGAGAATACCAATCTCTTTAAAAAAATCTCTCAGAGTAACTCTAGCACCTAGCTGGTAAATTGCTCGTACAGCTCGTTTTTGAAGAACAAATATATTTTGAATATCAGCGGCTTTGCCCCACAGCAGAATGCCGTAGGACATGACGCTATGAAAATAACTGAAATAGACTAGCCGAGCTGTATCAACGTCAGTGTATTGTCTTACTTTCCTGACGGCATAGGCGGCCGAACTGAGCCTTCCCGCTAGGCATGATATATGTGATCCCCACTGAAGCTTGGCATCAACTGTTATGCCCAGAAATACTGCCGAGTCTACAGTTTCAAGTACCTCTTTATCTAAGACGATGTTGGGTCCTAGATTTCTAACATTCGGTAAGGCGAACTTTACACATTTCGTTTTCTTGGCATTGAGAACTAGGTTATTTGTGGTAAACCAATCTGTAACCATTGATAGTGCACTGTTTACGTCGTCAAAATTTTGTCTATTCCTGTCTACTTTAAAGATAAGAGAGGTATCATCAGCAAATAGTACAACGTCACAGATGCCCTTTAAATAGAATGGTAAGTCATTTATATACACCAAGAATAAAAATGGGCCCAGTATAGAGCCTTGAGGTACACCTAACTGAACTGGTAGCCCGGAAGATTTCACACCATTAACATCTACACATTGGTGCCTATTATGTAAATATGAATCTAATACGTTAAGAGCTTCGTTTTGAATACCGTAATGAATTAGTTTACGCAAAAGCGTGTCATGGTGCACGCAATCAAAGGCTTTGGAGAGATCACAGAAAACTCCAATAGCATTTTGCGAGCTCTCCCATGCGCTAAATATGTGTTTCAGCAGAGCAACACCCGCATCTGTAGTCGAACGACCTTTTGTAAAGCCATATTGTTCATCATGAAGGAGGCTATTTAAATTAAAATGTCTTAGCAACTGCTTGAGTATTAATTTTTCAAATATCTTACTAAATGCAGGTAAGATAGAAATAGGCCTAAAATTGCCAACGTTATTTTTATTACCCGATTTAAATAATGGTATGACTTTACTACTCTTCATGAGGTCAGGAAAAGTTCCTAAATCAACACATTTATTAAAAGTAACAGCTAGATAGGGGGCTACGATGTCGATTATATTACTTACAAGTTTAATTGAGATGCCCCAGTAATCACCAGTGTTTTTTGACTTGAGTGTGTTAAAAACAGTAATTACATCACGAGGTGTTACATGTTCGAAGCTAAATAAGCGACTACATTTAGGTACACTATTATGCAAAAGGTTTTCAGCTTCAGATGGGGACGAATTTAAGGAGCGAGTCGTAGTTATAGGTATGTTGGCAAAAAACTCATTAAATGCTTCAGCTACGTCAGCTGCTGTATTAACTAATTTGTTGTCGACCATAATCTCTAATTGTTTTTCTTGTTTAACCGACTTACCCGTTTCATTGTTAATAATTTTCCAGGTGGTTTTTACTTTGTTATTCGAATTTTTAATTGTATCGCTTAAAAATTTAGATTTAGCAAAAACACAAATCTTTTTAAATAGTTTTGAATAATTTTTGACATACTCTAGGAAAGGAGTATCAAACCTGTAATTTTTCAAACCATATAACTCGTATAGTCTCGCTCTACTTTTATAAATACCTGGAGTAGCCCATTGGTTGAAGCCAGCGGAGGTGCCATTAATATTAATAGTTTTGGCCTTGAAAGTAGATTGGTATTCTTTTTGCACAACATCAAAAAGGGCTCCATAGATTATATTAGGATTATCATGTTCTACAATCGACGGTTTAATTCTAAGGGCTATATTATTTTTAAACTTGTTGCAACGACTAGCTGTATAAGGCCTGCATTCTATTTTATGTGGCTTTTTATGTATTGGCATAGGGAAGCTAGCTAATAATCCACAGTGGTCAGACGGTAAGTCACTTAACACTAATTTATTTTTGGCTTCGCAATCACTAAAAATATTATCAATACAAGTCGATGATGATGCTGTTATCCTAGTAGGTTCAAAATACAAGTTAATTAAATTAAAGGACCTAAACAGATTAAGAAGTCTAATACTTAGTGGAGTAACCTCTAAAATATTAATATTAAAATCACCACATAAAATTATACTTTTATTACTTGATTTTAATTTATTCAGTGAATCCTCCATTACCGATTCGAAACGAATAAAATCCCCAGAGGGGGGTCGATAAACGCAAATTATAACGTATCGCTCGAGTTCAACACAAGACAACTCAATAGTGCGCTCGATGGAAAGATTAACTAAATCAGAACGTTGTTTACATTTCAACTTGTTTGAAACAAGAACTAAAGATCCACCGCGAATAGCACTTTTCCTTACAAATGCACTTTGAATGGTAAAATTATCATCATTGATAAACACTACTTCATGTTCTTTCAACCAGTGTTCAGTCAAACATAGCACCTGAACCTCATAGTTCTCCATAAATAAACTTAACTCTAACTCTTTGCCGGACAGACCCTGCATATTTTGATGTACAACATTCAACATATGCGGCTGACCCGTTGTCGCACCTAATAGTTTAAACTACAAGGCGTATCAATAGTAGTGTTAGTACCACTACTAACAGTAATCGACGGTAACCTACAGGTACCGGTGTCACTGTGTATATTGTATGCTAATAGGTTAGCAATGTGTCTCCTACAACTAGGTGGCAAATACATTGTATTATTTGTCAGTTTGTAATCAGTAATAAATTGATTACAATCAAAATATAAAATAGTGTCACTGTGTCGACAAGTCCTATTATAAATGAACATATTTAAATTATAAATGTGCCTATTTTGCTCATCAGACAAATATCTAGAATAAGGCAGAGCACATAAAATAAATTTACAGTTATTGGTCTCATTGAGATATAACATCAAATGGACACATTCAATTATGTCCTTTTTCCTTACAGTTAAACTATCCCCATACAATAAAATAACAGTTGAACTGGGGTTTATTTTTGTCAATCTAATATTATTAACTAATTGGCTAATACTGGCACCAGGTAAACAATTATTAATTACATATTGATTCGAACACTGATTAAATATACTACCAAAACCTTGACCAAATTTGTCAGAAAATACATAAGTAGTGTTAATCAAATTATTCATACTATTACTACCAACATTATTACAGCTACCTACTGGCTGAGCCACTGAGGGTGTGGGTGTAATAATTTGAGGCTGGGGTGCCAGGGAGCATGCACAGCTAAAAGACATGTTATTTGTCAGAGACTCATACCTCTCTGCATTGTGCTTGACCAGGTCAGCTAACTCATTAGCCTCCTGCATGCGCTTACTCAGGTCTTGTTGAGTAGCCTCATATTTGCTAAAGATATCTTTTAGAGCATATTCCCTAACAAACAATTCATCCTGAAGGCGCTGAGTGTCAGTGTCATACATAGTAGTACATAATTCTAGTTCACTATTACACTTCTCTAATTCTTTTATTAAATTGAGATATTTATGCCTAAGTATTGTGTTTAATTTGTTAACTTTATGGCATTTTAAGGATTTCTGATATCTTCTAATTAATCTGTTAATTTTAATATATTTTTTTAACTTATTGTGACTAGCAAACAATTTGCTTTTTATGACAGTATCATCAGTTAAGTCTATGGTTATTGGCTCAACACACATGGGACCGGTCCCGTTACCAACCAAAACAACCATACAACAGGAAGCGACGATGGCGGCGGCTCGTCTAAATGCACTAGATCTCTGGGGTAATAGAGACATACTACACACCGCGCTGCTTGAGGGACTCAACAAGGAGTTCTCCATTACGCAAGCCATAAATGACCTGGTACCCAAACAATTAAACTTCCATAAAAATACAAGATCCAACTTCACGAGGATCGCCGATGCGAGGGCTTGTGCCCTGCAGAGCTGCGCATATTCACGGATGGAAAAAAAACAGGTAGTGCCACAGGTGCCGGAATCTTCTCACAGGACTTCAACATACGCATCTCCTCACCATTGGGGTCCATAACACAGTGTTCCAGGCTGCATGCATATGGGTATTTCTCTGGCCCTCTCGGCCATCATGGCCAGGGAATTTAAGGGACATTCGATCCGCATACTCTCAGACGGCAGGGCGGTTCTGCAAGCGCTGAACAGTCACACAGTTGATTCTGGGCTAATATACGAGTGCCACCAGCGCCTCAACCAGGTAGGCAACCTCAATAACATAACTATTCAATGGATTAAAGGACACAGCGGGGTTGCACCAGTGGGTCCTGATGCTATCGTGCCACGCCCCTTTGGGTACTTACGTACTCTGGTAAGGAAACGCGCCAGGGACCAACATCACAAACTATGGCTACCCATAGTTTGTGATGTTGGTCCCTGGCGCGTTTAGCGACCTAGGTCTACACCTAGGTGAATCAATGCGCGATGGCCGCTTCACGAAACAGGTTCTCCGACTAACCAAGCAAAAGTTGCGTACAGTTACAGCAGCCTTAAGCCACGGGTCATTTAATAAACACCTCTTTGACTTAGGAATCACAGACAGTCCGCTGGGCAGGGCCTGCATGGAGGACGACGAGACAGCAGCTCTCTGGATCGAATAATCAATTTTCCCACCCGTACGCAAAATACGCGCATTGTCGTGGAGTTGCGGACACCAGCCCGTATTACATATTTTATTTACCTATAACATTTCATTTCACCATAGTAATGCAAATGTGCTATTTAGCTACAGTAAGCACTAAATTAACATTAGCGCCTATAAATCTCCAACTAATTAAAAATAATAATCATATCTGTATGGTTTTTCCTCAAAAGACCGTTTCAGACACCAATCTACATGGTCTTCACATGATCTGACCAAGATTATGTCTGGACATTAAAAGAGACTGTGACCTCTGAGTTTGATCGGCCTTTCTTCGCAGAGTAGTCAGTTATGAAACGCCGACCTCATCTAGTTTTTGAAATATGATTGACGTGTAAAAGTGTTTGTACGAACCTACTTACAGAAATAAAATAATTTATCATTTATCATAAAGAGTCTAAAATAAAATATAGTATTAAAAAAAGTGATAACATTGGTACAGATATTATATTCACAACATACAGAAGTGGTATCTTAAACATAGGCCCCCTGGCTCCCAAACTAGGTTTATACCTGTGACTTGGGACTCAGTGTTCCCCCGTTATATAGCAGATGTTTGGAACACCCATATTTCGCCAGATACCTACCTACTTAGATAATCACAATTTTTCGTAAGTACCTACCTGGAAATCGAAACCTCATGCTTATCAGTCGATGTAAAAATGGGTAGGTACAGTCATCCATTGCTCTACGAAAACCGTAGCAACTGCTACATAAAGGCGCTGTCTGTGTCAAGAATGCCAGTGATGCCGCAATCAACGCGGCCATCTACACTGGGCCCAAACTATATTTAAAAAAAACAATGAGGAAGAGTACCATTGACACGAAAAGAAGAAGTGTCAAATTATTACCATTGAGGTGTAGTTGACAGTACCTAAACTTTCCACTTCAAAGCAAGGTGATACTTAGAACTTTGACAACGCCTTTTAATTTCTTAGCAATATGGGCAGTTTTCGCAGTGCGATTGTCTGCTCCTATCGAGAAGAAAAATAAAGCATGTAGTTGCATTACTCTATATTAATAACCCAAAGGTTGAGACGTGGACTGGTGAACGATAAATTGTGAGTTCGATCCCCAATTCCCCAGCCGTTACACTTTTGCCGTGAAAGTGTCAAGCCGCTCCTAGCAAAAGTATAGTTTACGCCTTGTTGAATGGAAACAGGAATTATTTCCTAATGACTAAAGGGTCCTTCACACAGGCGCGACACGTGACGCGAATCGCACGCGCGCGCCGGCGCGCGGCGCCGCAAAGACACCGATCGTCGCGCAAGTGGCGCGACTGGCGGTACCTTTGTGTCGCTCCTGTTTGTAGGAGCCTTAAAGGTGTGGCATGTGGTTTTTACTTGATCACTGTCTGTACAGCAGAAGAAGAAAAGCTATCACATTCGGTAGGCACCTATCTAATAATGCTTAAAGATCTCACGTTCCATGTGATACGTCTTGTATTGGATTTTTATGGTTTTAGCTAGCCGACCTGAATCTTCACAATGATTATGTTAACTACCTGTGAATTTCGTACAACTAGCACCATCTCGTTGATAAATTCTGTACAATGATGGATTATGATTTCATGATTGAACTGAACTAAAATCATAATAATTGATCAAAATAAATTATCATAAACAAGAAAATGTTCCTGTTTTTAAAACTATAGTCGTGTTACTAGTATGCTTCTTTGCCCAGTGTGCTGGTGCTATGTCAACAAAGACAAATAAATTCGTTATTATTAATGAAACTATGGCTATATTTCAGGCAAGAATCTTTTTACTTTTTCAGTGTGTATTTATCTCAGGCCTGTTTTTGTTTTTATTTGTTTGTTCTTTTTTTAGCTACTGTCTGAAATAAACTTTCTGAGGTGGCAACACTGTTGCCGTGTTGCGTTTGTTGATCTCTCAAACTCATTGTCTGAGAAATTGTTATCCTAACCCAAATTCTTAAAAAGTTATTTCTTGGTCTATAAACGAGACAAAAATGCAGCCAGATGATTTTTAACCGTGCCTTAATTAATTTACGTGATAAACAAGTTAGTGTCAAAGTGAAATAAACACATGAAAGATTGGACGATTGGTATGCATTTGTTTTCATTATGACAAAACGCCGAAGAATACTTCACGCGGACAAAATAATTCAAAATATTATGAATGTGTTTTGTTTGTTAATGTTCCTGCAGCTAAAAGGTTAGTCCCTAATCGTTGTTATTGCTTGTTATCGACTACAAAACGAGTACGAATTGCATTGCATACTTATCACCAAATATAAACTTCTTGACTTATTCTTGAAGACAATTAATTCATGATTTATCGAAATATTTTCACAATATTTATATAAATTTTAAATATTATCAAATGTTTCTACAAGAAATCATAATCATAAATTTACAAATGAGTATATTGTTTATTCGTTGATAAATGTCACTTTGTTTATATTTATTGACATGATCACATTCCTGCAACTTTTGAGAACTAAAATTAAAACATTAAGTGGCATTTAAACATTACTACCGCTGCTAGATTCTTGTGTTGTTATTTTACAATAATTAATGAGATGTTTTTCACACATTCAATCAAGATTATTGTTTTACAATTTTCTTGCTTATATTGCAATAGTAATTTAACATTTATTTTTAATTAATTGCCTTTCTCCATCCTTCTTTTTTCTTTTTACATTCAATAACTTTATTTCAAACTAATTAATGTTCAGAACCACATTGTTTCAAAATGTATTCAATGAAACCAATTTTACTGCACTTGTTAAACATGAAGTCTCAGACATGACACAAATCTTAAGCAACTTCTTGAATATTTTAATAACCTTAATAAATTTTCAGGTTTCTATGCAGTAGTTAGTAACCCAATATTATTATACTCAACGGCATCAGACATACGTGTAGTGAACACGTCGAAGCTCAGTAAAGTGAACACCATAGTGAAGGACTTGGAGCAAGGATCAGCCGTGGACTTTCTTCACAGAAAGGATCTTATATGCTGGTCAGATCAGACTGCAGAATTGATACAATGTATGAGTTATAATGAAACTCATGTAGGAGATAAGGTAAGAAATTGCTTTTAATAAATAGCTCATGACAAATCAAAGCTGAAAGAATCATCAAAGAATTTTTATCACTAAAACACTTATTATTCTGTCACTGAATTATGGCCGCAATTATTACAGTAATGTAAGCATTGTGTTGGTCTTCAGCCTATCTCTTCGGGGTTTAAAAAAAAAAGAGTATAATAAATATATATCTTTTAGTAATAAGACCGCCCATTATGTCGCCCTATGTAAAATTTCTACATTTCTATCTGTAATTTTTTGGTGTACATAATAAAGAGTATTCTATTCTGTCTCTTTGCAGGTTAGAATAGTTTCAGAAGGATTAATAACCCCAACCGGTATAGCAATAGACTGGTACACAGATAAAATATACTGGACAGATGGAGAGACCAATAAAATTGAAGTCATTAGCATAGAGCAGAGGTATAGAAAAGTTCTGTTCTGGTCAGAGGTAGACCTCGCTCGGGCTATTGCCGTTGTTCCTAAAGAAGGGTAAGAGAGCAACTTTATTCATCTTGCATTTTTACAAATTATTTTCCAATCGTCAATATTTCTTAAATAGAAATACTCTACTAATTTTTTGTTTTCATCTTAATCTTAATTTATTTTAATATCATCTTTTACTTTGTCAAACTTAATTGTATCGGAGGTTTGCCAGTACTTGACCTTGTTCTTGTAAACTTCCTTGTAAATGTGTAGCTGTTGGAGACCCAATAAATAAATAAATCTCTCTACTTTCAGTCTCATGTTCTGGACAGATTGGGGCGAAGTACCCAAAATAGAGAGAGCTGGCATGAACGGTGATCCAGCAACACGTAAGATTATAGTCAAAGAGCACATATTCTGGCCAAACGGAATCACAATAGATTATGACAACAACCTGATATACTGGGTAGATGCTAAGCTACATTTTGTCGATGTTATTGATTTTAATGGAGAGAACAGGAAAAGTGTTGTTAAGGAGGATCTTGTGTATCCGTATGCACTTACGTTTTTTAACTATAAGCTGTATTGGACTGATTGGAAAACATGGTAAGGTTTTACCTATTATAGTTATTGTTATATTATAACTAGTGATGTAAATTGAGACCTAACAATTTATTATCACTTTCCAATCTGTTTTATTTGTTGATATTGTTTTTTTATCAATGCTTGTTATGCTTTCACGATAAATCGGCTGAATGGAATTGGATGAAATTTGGCAAATGGGTAGACAATGACCTGGATTAGGACAAAGGATACTTTTTATCCCAATATTCCTACGGGATCGAGACTAGGCGGGTGAAACCGCGGGGTGCAGTTAGTTTATTTATAAAATACTGTTTTTATGTTCTTTACTAATTCTAGATTTAATCACTTATTCTCCTGATTGAGAATAATTGTTTAAAGTAAAGCTATATTATTAATTCCCGTTTAAGGTCAATTCACACATGGGACATATCAACAACAGGCCCAATGAAGGAGATAATAAAATCCGACCCAGTGCCTGTAGATTTAAAGGTATACGATGGAAGCAGACAAGTGATGCCCTCTGGTGACTATCCATGCAAGGCAAATAATGGAGGGTGCTCACACTTGTGCCTTTTAGCACCATACCCACCAGGTAATTACTATTCTTCTTTTACTTAGCATATTAATGGAAATCTTAATTATGTGCCCAGAATATAGCCACGAATATTGCATCCTTAACTTAAAATGTTATTCTTCATTTTGTTATTTTTTAATTATCAAGCTTGGAATTTTTCTCAATTCTGTACTTTGTGAATAAATGCTTTTAATTTAAATTTGAACAATAATGAGTATTCTATCTATCTGTGCACCCAGGGTACCAGTGCGCCTGTCCAACGGGCTCAAAACTCCGCGAGAGCAGCAACACAACCTGCTACAACAGTCCACAATCACTACTGGTCGTGGCGCAACGCTCTGCCATATCCAAGATATCATTAGACTCGCCCGACTTCACGCCCTACACGCTGCCGCTCAAAGATCTGAAAAGGGCACTCACTGTGGACTTCGATCCTAAGTTCGAGTATATTTACTGGGCTGATAATTTGGTAAGTTGTTTATTATGCCAATCTTAAGTTCAGAAAGAAGGGTAAAGCAACTAACTTTGAATAACAAACCTTTATGTAGTGGCATAAAGAAAGCTTAGTCTTTTCCTATGTTGGAGTCGGCTTCCAATCCAACCGGATGCAGCTGAATACCAGTATTTTACATAAAGCGACTGCCTATCTGACCTCCACAACCCAGTAACTGGTAAATACGATACCCCTTGCTGAGACTGGTTGTCAGAGTTCAGGCTCCTGAGAAGATCCACGAATGACGGCCGGGACCAACGGCATAACGTGCTTTCCTAGGCCCGGAGGGATCTTGGTATATAAATATGGTCACCCATCCACGGACCGACCGCGGCAAGCGTAGCCTAACCTGATCTATATACACTCGGCGTCACAAAAATCGCACCTCTTTAAGAATTCCCTTCAGTCATTTTAACCCTATTAATCAATGGTAGACATTTAAGACTATAAGGTATCATTGGAAAGGCAATTTATTTAAATTTTAGAATAAATTTACCAGGGAATAAAAAAAGCAAGCTAATGCAAATGATTAAAAAGTTAAATTTTATTTTATCAGCAAAAAATTACAACAAAGTCCTTAAAAACAACTTAAAACCTAGTGTTACCCCCCCCCCCCCCCCCCCCCAGCCCTGATAACTGCTTCCGTGCGTTCTCTCATGGACCTAATTAATGTGACAACAGTCTCTTGAGGAATGTTGTCCCATTCTGCAACGACGGCATCTTGGAGGTCTTGGAGAGTGGTAGGGGCAGGATCACGTGCCCGTACTCGCCGTTTCAGTTCATCCCAAAGGTGCTCAATAGGGTTCAGGTCTGGACTTCGCGCCGGCCAGCGCATAACAGGGATTCCAACTTCTTGCAGGTAGTCTCTTACAATTAAAGCGGTGTGACAGCGGGCGTTATCGTGCATTAACGTGAACCCACTGCCAACAAAACCCGCATAAGGGACAACCTGCTCCTCTAAGATCTCTGTTATGTACCGAGCAGCAGTCAGCGACCCTTGCCCGCGAGCACTTCCAGTCCGAGAAACACACACAAGGTTCGTTTTACCGTCGATTGACATGCCGCCCCAGAACATGCACGAGCCACCCCCGTATTCCACTGTCTCTTGAATACAGGCTTGTGCGAATCGTTCCCCTTGCCTCCTATACACTCTTCGACGCCTGTCGTTGCAGAAAAGACACACCCTCGTCTCATCCGAGAAGAGCACAGCCCTCCATTGGTCTATTGTCCAATCCACATGGTCACGGGCAAATTGCAACCGGTCTCTCCTATGCTGTGCAGTCAATTTTGGCCCTGTAGCAGCCCTATGAGCTGCAATTTTCTTCTCCCGCATTCTTCTTCTAATCGTGGAGACGCTTACAGAAGTTCTGCGAGCTGATCGCAGTTGTTGTTGCAGCTCAACAGCATTGGAGAACCGATTACGTAAAGACGTCGAAACAATGAAGCGATCGTCTCTTTCGGATGTTGCACCGTTGTCTTCCAGATCCACGTCTTCGGATATAGCCACCAGTCTCTTGGAAGCGTTGGAACACTCGTCGAACGGCAAAACGACTCAAGTTCAGTTGCCGAGCAACATCACATTGCCGCATCCCTATTTGCAGTAGTGCAATGACTTGAGCGGCTTCATCTCCAGTGGTATCCATCTTCTGGGGTATTTTTCTTGCTGTAGCTGTTCACGTGTGTTCACTTCAAAGGATGAATAGCGAATGACCCACATTTTTTTTTTTTTTTGTGTATGGCATCTCGCAGTTGGCCTTGAGAGGCCGTGACTGCTTAACCGGTCAATCCTGTGGTGGTGCCTTCGAGCTAACTCAAAGCCTCCAGCCAGGGGCACCCACATTTAACCCGGGTCGCCCGTTTTATACCCTTGTAGGGAGGTGCAATTAGTGGCCGTTGCAATGCGTATTTTGACAACATTTTTTTTAACGTTACGTGCTATTGAGATCTGTTGTGTTTAGGAATTCTAACTGTTGTTAATTTAAAGGTCGTTAAACATACTTTCAATTGATACCAATATTAATTGGGTTTAATGTATTCGTTACTGGCGGGACATGTTTTAAACTTATTTTCGAATAGGTGCGATTTTTGTGACGTCGAGTGTAGTTATGTTATTACTTAGCCACGAGTTGTATGAACATCAGACATAAATAAAACAAAGCTTAAGATGGCGGTTTCATGTTCTTAGAATGGATATTGAATTATAAAATTTATTACGAGTGCTATAATATCGATGTACATCAAGACGAAAATAAGAAGAAAGGTTTTAAAGTGAAAATGGTATAGCGCTTGCCAATGCTCGAGTTGCCGTTTCATGACTGCGTTGTGCGACAACTTTGCACTTCATTATGGCACTCACACACAAAGTGAATTATGTCATCAGCTAATCCTCTATTTTGTTTCTTTTTTCACCCTTTTCATTTCGTCTCGTAAATACTTTTGACTCAATCTCGAATTCTCAATCAATCTTTATTTATTCAGGCAAAGACAATATCTCGAGCGAGACTAGACGGCAGCGAACAGACAGTAGTAATACACAGCAGTGGAGTGCCTGACAGCATTGCTATCGACCCTCTGGCGAGGAACATCTACTGGACAGACCCTGTCAGTGACACCATCAACGTGGCCCGGCTCGACGGCTCCTCTAAGAAGGTATGTTAGTTTTACAGACACTCAGACAGTAGTAATACACAGCAGTAGATGACTGCCCCGTAGGTTAAGTGTTCGCAGGAGGGATCCTGGCTTCGATCCCCAAATTGAGCAGTGTTCTTGGGTTTTCAATCAGGAATTTTCAGTAGCAACCTGAATTGTTGATGTGTACCCGGTTGAAGGCAATAAAGACCAGGGGGCGTGCTTATTCCCATAATTCTGTTGAAGGTAATATAGACCAGGAGGCCTAATTATTCCCATAATTCTGTTGAAGGTAATATGGACCAGGAGGCCTGATTATTCCCATAATTCTGTTGGAGGTAATATATAAACTAGTGTGCATATTCTATAGAGGTATGAGGAACAGGGTGTAAAGTTCACTCATACGTCCATAGAAAAGGGAGGATCCTCCGACCAGACCGGTGTTGTGTCTGGTGGGGTTTTTTTTTTTTTTTATGTATGGCATCTCGCAGTTGGCCTTGAGAGGCTGTGACTGCTTAACCGGTCAATCCTGTGGTGCCTTCAAGTTAACTCAAAGCCTCCAGCCAGGGGCATAATATTAATTATAAACTAAGCGACCATCACCTAAGGACACCCCCTGTGGGGTACGGACCTCGGCTTAGGGCGTCGCTGGGGAAGGACAGCAAGTTGGGGACAGGCTGGATCAAAATGGGTTCATTATTATTAATGGGTAAAACTACTGGCTCAGCTACGCCACCAGCTGGCTCTGTGGATCCGATCAAGGGAGGGGAAGATGAATCTATCGGGGAGGAACGCGGACGCGGACGCGAAGGACCTCGGCGGCGAGGTCGGAACTTCGTTTTGTGTCTGTGTTTGTATACTGTACTGGTGGCCCTACTGCTTTCCTGGAGGAGGGTGGTGGGGTCGTCGGGGTCGGTCAGTGCGTGCCTTGGACGGCGGATTTTACTGATTCTAGAGGGGACATAACTGGCGGCCTTCGCAACCAGAGGGTTGCGATGGCTGCCAGCGGTATCGAAGAAACGCTTGCAAGCGCGTTTCATGAATTGTTGAATGGTGGGGATTTTCAAGTCTAAGTGTAAGTTAATGTTACGAACGAACCAGGGGGAACCCGTGATTTTACGTAGAAAACGGTTCCGTAGGGTCTGCATCCTGTGGATGTGCCGGGGGTGGGTCTGGTGGGCAACTGCCCGATGATAGATGTAGGGACGTTGTATATAATATGCTAGTTGCGCGGTAAACTCTGCTTGCGCGATGCAGGATTTTGTGTCACGTCAGTGTGATGCGTAGTTCGCATATGGCGATGTAGATACCGCTACAATTCCCAATAATTCTGTTGATGGCTGTAGACTAGTCCCCCTATAATTACATACATTTGCTCAATGCTCTTCTAACATCAACACCGGAGTGTGCCTTGTTTGCCGGGAGATGGATGGATGTGTGTCGTGAATGTTTAAGATTTTTTGAGAAAATGGATGAAAGATAATAATTAGATAAGTATTTAATCATGTATTTTTTTATTTCACACGATTATATTTTGTTTGTTTTATAAGTGTTATTGTATTGTGTTTTGTTGTTAATTTTGTTATTTTCTCGTGTGTAATTTTTTTTAAATTGTATTTGTCACTTTATAGTTTGTAAATTGCTCTGTACAACGCCTTGGGATTCTACTCTGTAATGTTGTACATGTAATCTTAAATAAATAAATGAGACTAAAGCACAACTGACACAATATGAGTGTACCATACTCTTTTGCCCACCCCTTCTGAGAACACAAGCTTGATGTTATGTTATCTATTTCCAGGTGATAATCCACAACGAACTATACGACCCCCGAGCCATAGCCCTCCATCCAACCGCCGGCTGGATGTTCTGGTCCGATTGGAACGATAAGAAACCGAAGATCGAACGCGCCAATCTGGACGGCAGTGGGCGAGTGCTGCTGGTCTATGAAAAGCTTACGTGGCCCAACGGCATCGCACTTGACACAGTGAAGAACAAGCTTTACTGGGGAGACGCGAGGACACATAAAATAGAGGTAACCTTAGAGACAATATAAAAATTAAGCCAAGGATGTATTAAGTGCCCCAAAACTTGAGAGTAATATCGGGAGCCACAGGATATGATACGTTAGCAACTGTGCTAACTAGCGAAAGTTTTCTCTAAGATATAATATGCTAGCACTTCACTTGGCGTATTTGTCGACTAATTGGAGCAGTGAACCTAGCTTCTGACGCTTCTTATGTGCATATCGCTGCCCTAGTTCAACAGTAAGACATCTTAAAAAAAATCAAAATTGGGATAAGTTTTGTTTCATGTCAAAAATTTGCTCTTCTGTCCGGTAAAAAAATCGGATATGTGTAAAACGCAACCAAAGTGCCTAAATTTCAATGTCTCACTGAGACATTTAAGCATATTTTTTACCGATTAAAACTTTATACAAAATATTTTATTCATCTTGAAGTATAAATAACTCCCTCCTAACATTAAACTAAGCTATAGTTTTAAAAAATCAACTACATTTCAATTAACAACGAGTGAAATAATGACAGTAAAAGCATAAAAGTATGAATAACTCAAAACATACTTTGTTCAAGATATCTTACTGTTGAACTAGGGCAGCGATATGTAGTTTAAGTAAAATAAAATAATATTTAATTTTTTTTTCTCCAAATATTCGAGTTATGTAGTCAATACAAAATATTTGGTATATATTGTATTGGCTACATCCTCATTTTAATAAAGATTCATTACCGCAAGCCGCGTTAAGAAACTTCGTTCCAATAGCGCGGCTTGCGGTAGGAGTTGACTGGTAGAAATCGTCACGCTGAAAAAGTGCTATGCCCCCTCCATGCAACTCTCTCTCTCTCTCTCTCTTATATACGAGTGTGTGTGCGTGCGAGAATCGCGTTAGGAATGTCGTTCCTGACGGGTCTCCCGACCGCACACGTTTATTAGCAAAATGTCGCGAGTATTTGTACAAATACGCCATCCAAGTCTCAATACTGATGCGCCGTCTTGCGGGACATTTTATATCTGGTTATTTCTCCTATTCTTATAGGTATGCAACATGGACGGCACGGAGAGAAAAGAACTGCACAGCAGTGAGATCTTACACATCTTTGGTCTTACCTTATTGGGCGAACATCTTTACTGGACAGATATGCAGAAACGGACGTTAGACAGGATTAACAAAAATACAGGTAAACGCAATTAACTGACTTAAAAAAAAAGGCGGTTATTAATTCTAGCGAGGCTTGTATGTATGTCCACGATTTTGCATTATGAAAGATTTTTTCTATTCTTGAGCTTTGCTGTGTTAAAATATAAATTGAACTACTGTGAAAAATGGCAGACAACTAGGTACCTACCGACTAAGGCAGTTAGAAATCTGAGAGGAATATGACCCATTTACCAGGTTACCGTCCACACTAGTTTTAGTTCCGTTCAAAACGTACGACGTCACAACCGACAGTGGTCTATTTAACTTGTTTGAAATAAAATAGTTAAAGTTGTTAATTAGAATAATTTACAATTTTAACCCAAAAGCAATATTTATATTTTAAAAAAAAAACTAAATGGTCACCAATGAGATATTGTATTACATAGTACTCGCATGCCAAATAGAATGTACCTTTTTTTTGTGGGTGGGATGTCATCAAATAACTTCTCCCGCTCTGTGCGGAGCGGGAGGGCGTGTCAGACTCTTACTGACTAACACCCACCCGTGTTCCTTCAGTTGCCTGTGCCAGGGGCCACGGTATCCCTCTCAGAGTTTCCCGCAACCCTAGCAGGCATCGGCCCTAGCGGACCCCGTCATTGTTGCTGACATCTCTTTGGGGCGCGCGTGGAATATTCCTGGAACCGAACATTATTTATTTGTTTTCAGTATTATGTAACAATTGACCTGTACACCGGTATTGTATTTTCTATTATTTTCTATTTCTGTAGGTCTAGAACGTCAGCCAGTAGTAGAGCAGATGGCGAACATGATGGGAGTGAAAGCGTTCCGCCTGGGCGAGTCGTTAGGATGGAACCAATGCGCCGACAACAACGGAGGATGCTCACATCTCTGCCTCAACACTCCCGACCACTATGTGTGCAGTTGTCCTGTGGGTGAGTAGTATACTAGTCAGATTATTGTCAAAAATAAACAACGTAACGTACGTACGTACGTGTGTAACGTTTATTGTGATAACTGAAGGAATATTATGATATTTTTAATAATTTAATGTATTTTGAAATTAAATATTGCACACCACATTGTAATGGTAGAATGTAAATGGGCCACATTTATAATAACATCATACTACTTTGTACACCTACATTTTGGCAAATAATAGTAGATTATTAACCAAGGGGATAAAGCAGTGTCTTCTGTCGCGGGTGACGATTTAAATCGCGAGCGTAACGAAGGTCTCGAGGTTTACTCCCGAGCGTAGCGAGGGTGTTAACAACTTAAATCACGAGCGAAGCGAGGGATTTAAGACGAGTCCTGAGTGTAGCGAGGGATTTAAGTTCACCCAAGACTAAGACAGCTTTATCACCGAGGAAAATACTCTACTTTTCGTACCATTTGCGAAATAATTAACACAATCATAATATGAGATAAACATTTATTAAAAATAATGACAATTAAACGTATTTTTAGAACATTAACTTATTTATAAAAATAAATTAAAATAAACTTAACGTTTATGTATTTCAAGAAAACAAACACGCGGCAAATTCCTAGACTAATATTTTTTTGTCGGAAAAGCAAAGGCATCAAGCTCATACGGCCTCGTCGGTTTTCGTAATTTTATTTAATAATCATAACTGCATAATAAATGCGTATTCCTCTTTCAAAAAGATGTATAATGCTTTACATACAAACTCAATGGTGTAAACACAGATGTAGTTCAGTATAAATTTCGGTAAGTATTCCAAATTTAAATCACATTCTCCCCCTAGAGGATGAATGAAATTCAGTACAATATTCTTTCCCTGTTTTTAACAGATTAAAAATGAAAATGACTATTGTTATGTTCGCTTTTTGTGGCATAGAATGCCACTTTTTTGAGCAAGTGGTACGAAAAGTATCTTATCTTATCTTAAAGAAAAAAAGAACCCGCATTATAAAGTTCGAAACAAGATCACTCTTCAAGCAGTCGTTTATAGTTGGTGACAGTTACTTTAGTTCAATCTCACATATGAACTCTTTGTTGCAGTCTGATTTAATGCTGAAAATAAACTTTTTAAACTTAAATCTTTTAGTGTGTTATATTTTAGGAATCAAACCCTTTATTTTGACACCCAAAGCGAGCATGTAACTAAAAAAAAGCTTCTGTTAATAGCGGTTAAAATCCGCCATATTGTTTTTTTTTTTCGCATTTACATAATCAGTGTCATTAGCAACATCAATCCAACGATACCTTTGTTAAAATCTGTTCGCTCATTTAGTCTAGGAGGGAAACATAGTGACCGACGATATACATAATAATACCAACCAAAAACATTATCCTCCTTTTGGACTAGGCCGTAGTCGGGTAAAAACGAACGCTAACCAAAAACTACAGTACACTAAATAACTTTCCTCTTGCAATATTAGCAAACCTGCTTCTTTTAGTGTAGATTACAAAACACAGCCCCAATATTTTTATAATCGCACCTCTTCGTCACTTTCAGGTCTGGAGCTAACCGAGGCCAGGAAGACTTGCGTGGAACCTGAAGCCTTTCTAGTGTACAGTCGCAAGAAAGTCATCGGTCACATCAGTATTGAGAACGAGGATAATGACGTCGTACTGCCTCTCAAAGACTTGAAAGAAGTCAGGTAAGTGCGTCATACATCTAACTTTGGTCATTTAATTTGAACTCGCCGACTCTCATCATTGTCTTGTTCTTATGCCAATTTATTTAGGATCGGTGCAGCATCACAGGGACTTTTTTTAACACATATTTAAACTCATGCCTTTTTCCCATGAGGCTAGGCAGAAACTGTAGAATGCCCACCCACTGCGAACCTCACAGACTACTTCTTTTAAATTGTTATACAGGGTTAGTTTTCAAAGACCTGCCAAATTTTTATCAAATCGTTATTTTACATTACAATCAAATACTTAATAATAATAATTATAAATGAAATCATTCAATTGAAAATGTCCCAAAAATACCTATCTTAGGCCCACGCGACAAGGGTAATGACCTCTCTCGCCGGGAAGGCGCGCGGCGCGTCGGCGTGCGCGCACGTGGAGTATGTCCTACTAATCTAGTACATAAATTAATAACAATACTTAATAAAAATTCCTTATAAATAAACATGTACAAACAATGTTGTATTTTTTTGTTTCTTAAATCGAAAATATTATCGATTCTGAATCATTTCTGATTTGCCAGGTCTTTGAAAACCAACCTTGTACCTATAAATATATAGTTTTTACGTCGAAACTCACAATCCTTACGAATAGTCGGCCTGGTTTTGTTGTTGATTCTAGTAATATTCATAGTGTGTACGTACACACGAACATACGTCATGTTCGTGAACGGGCGCCGCGCCGTCAGTAGGCACTGGTCATTTCTTAGCTGCCACGGCTTATTTCCATAATTGTTTTTATCTTTTTATTACGGACGCTTTTAACGTGCACATGTTTCTACATCGTTCTCACATGTATAATTACGACATGAATGATGTAACCACTTTTTTGTAACAATATTTTGATTTAAAAGAGTGTCCATGGAGTTTCTTGTCCGTTCTTCTCCATAGGTACCTACTACGCTTTGGAATGGGCAACTAGCTTCATCTTTCTGACTGACCGACCCCTTGACAATTCAAAAGTGCCTGTAATTGGTTTATTTGAAATAAATGCTTTGAGTTTGAGTTTGTGTCAAATTTAAACAGGCATTAGTCGCCTGCAATCGTTAAGGGGATGATTTGTATTGTATTGCAAGTGGATCAGTTATTTCACGAATCGGGTATAGGTTTAATTAGGAAAGTTATTCACTATTTCGCCCACTTCTTTTTACAAAATAAATACTTTTATCATTATCATGTATCACTGTTACGGGTACAATTACCCCCATAATGACCTACGGGTGAGTAGATCGACTGCTTCCATAAATATAGTTTTTTTTTTTCAGTGCGTTAGCAGTGCATGTATCTGGAAACAAGCTTTACTGGTCAGACAGTAAAACTAAGACAATCAACCGATGTTCTGTCAACGGATCCAACATGGAGAAAGTGTTGGAGTGGATGGGGTTGGTGGAAGGTATGTGCAACATTGTTCACAACACTTTTTAGTTTTTGGGATGTAATGCCGAGTTTTTGTTTTCTAGTGATAAAAGTGGTAAAAAGCGATTTGACCTGGATGTCCGATAAAATCAAAACTGCATGTTAGTTTAGTTTTTCCAAAAAAACAGAAATAAAAACGAATATTTAATTAAATCTGTTATGACTGTCATTACTTAAAATAATTTAATTATCTACTCAAAATCAAGTCAAAACGTATATTAGGTCTTTACCTATGAAATTGCTGTTTAGTATACAGAAAGTTAAAGTAATTTTTATATAAATATTTGTTACTTCTATCGATCAAATTATGCACCCATGCTATCGATGCATCTCTGACAACGCAGTGGTAAGTTTTCAATGCCCTTCTTGAAGAAGTCATCAAACTCTTCAAAGGCATTTTGTACTGCCTCTCGTTTATTGAATGTATTCCCTGCTAAGTTGTCCAAACTTTGGAAAAAGTAGAAGTCTGCCGGCGCAAGGTCTGATGACTACGGTGGATGACGCAAAACTTACAACCGTAGCTCTTGTAGCTTAGAGACCGTCTGTTGTGCCGTATGAGGTCGAGCGTTGTGGTATAGGAGCAGCGGGGACGAGCGATTAACCAAGGCTGACCGGATAAAAATAGTGGTCCGCCGGTATCAGGAGCAGGGTCCAAGCTACCGGTGGTTAGGGCTCCAGAGACAGGAACCTTCTCACGATACGAGCCGTATCAAGGAGTACTGCCTTCTGAATCAGGCCCTTGATCCAACTGCCTAACGAGAGCCTCGAAAGATGTTGATCGAGGCTTTCGGTCTCGCAGAAGGAGGCTGCGGAAAGGGAGAGGGAGATCTCGTCCACTCACCCGGCCCGCAGAAGGCGCACCGGGCGTCGGCGGAGGGCGGACAACGCCCTCTTCCAGCCCCCCTAAATGGGTCCAGGGGCGAGGGACTCAGGGACGTCCGTCGCCCCCCACACACCAGGACCCGAGGTGGCGGCGCGTAGTGTTCCACGCGCGCCCCTCTTAGACGTCGCGGGGGGAGTCAAACACCTCACTCCCCCCCAGACCCGAAGAGGCCCGCAGAGGCGGGCCGGCACCAGTCGGGGGTTGCGGAAGGATCGTACGTTCCCGCGACCCCCGGCGTAAGTGTGAGATGGAACACCGGGGTGGCTTTTAGTCAGTAAGAGTCAGACAGACCCCGCCACCCGCCCCAGGGCGGCGGACATCCATGAGGATTTTACACCCCGGAAACAAAAAAAAAAAAAAGGCTTTCGGCCATCAGGCCATTGGCCGATACGACAATCGGCACAATGACAGCCGAGCTCACATTCCACATGTCAACAACCTCGTGTGCTAAGTCGAGATATTTAATTTGTTTCTCTTTCTCAGCTTTCACGAGGTTCTCGTCATGTGGAATGGTAACATCGATAATCATTGTGCGGCGCGCTAATCGATCTATCACCACTATATCAGGCTTATTGGCGACAATAGTCCTGTCAGTAATGATAGACCGATCCCCGTACAACGTGACTTGGTCATTTTCGAGAACTGGGTCGGGCGCATACTTGTAATACGGTACCTCGGTATCCACAAGTTTATATTTTAAAGCAAGTTGCTGGTGAATAATCCTGGCTACTTGGTTATGCCTGTGCAAGTACTCGCCGTTAGCCAGACGAGAACAACCAGAGATAATATGTCTGATGGATTCACCCTCCCTTTGGATTCCCTTGTCTACTGCTACCACATCACGGTGCATACTCATTTCAGCTATTAAAAAATATTCCCTGAGACTGCAGACCTCGCGGTTGTGGAGGGTCTTCGCATTTAAAAAGCCTCGACCCCCGCACTTCCGCGGGATGTACAGTCTCATCACCGAAGAACGTGGGTGATGTATCCGATTTGCGGTCAGTAGTGTACGGACCCTCCTATCCAGGGCGTCGAGTTCAGTCTGCGTCCATTTGAGTATGCCGAAAGAGTACATCAAAACCGGCATGACCCAACCGTTGAAGGCACGCACCTTGTTTCCGCCTGAAAGATGACTAAGTAATATCTTCTTCAGGCGACCGAAGAAGCGCTCCCTCAACGATTGCTTCATGTCAGCAACGTTGATGCCTAACGCTTCCGACATACCCAAATATTTATAGCTTTCGGATGAGGAGAGGTATCTAAGGTGTATGGAACCCGAAAGATGAATTCCTTCGGATTCCATAATTTCACCTCGCTTTACATGCATGACTGCACATTTGTCCACACCAAATTCCATCCTGATGGCGCTACTGAAAGTTTGAGTTACTTTCAGTAGCTCCATCAGTTGCAAATTGTTGGGGGCAAAGAGTTTTAGGTCATCCATGTAGAGGAGGTGCGATATAACCTGACCACCTCTCCTCAACCGATAGCCTAGACCTGAATCCTCCAGCAATGTGCTTAGAGGATTCAAGGCTAAGCAGAACCAAAGCGGACTCAAACTATCGCCCTGAAAGATGCCTCGCTCGATCCTTATCGGTTCACTATTCCCATGAATATTTCGACATCCTGGATAGTGAAGGACCGTCCTCCATTGCCGCATACATGACATTAGGAAGGTGCGAAGAGTTGTATCTACTTTATACAACTCTTAACACCCTCACGAGCCATGTATGCGGCACCGAGTCATAGGCCTTCTTATAATCTATCCAACATGTCGACAGATCCTTTCGGGAACGACGAACCTGTTGGCCAATGGTCATATCAATGAGGAGTAGCTCCCTAGTACCGCGGGACCTATTCCTACATCCATTTTGAGAGGCAGACATGATGGAGTTGGTGTCTATATGTTTGTTAATTTTAGCTCTCAAAATGGATGTAAGAACTTTATAGACCGTCGGTAAACACGTGATCGGCCTATAATACTTGGGCTCCGCGGTGCTACCTGATTTATGGAGCTTGTGGGTAATTCCTGTCGTTAGGAATTGGGGTAGCGAACCAGATTCCAAAGTAGTCTGAAACTGAGATGCCAAGCGAGCGTGCGATCTTGTGAACCATTTAATCCAAAAGTTGTGCAGTCCATCCGGCCCTGGAGACTTCCAGTTGGGTAATGGACGGACTGCACGAGCTACATCTTGGGGGCAGATGGTAATAGCCCCCATTTCTGGTATCGGATCGCAGGCTCGCTCGACTTCCCGAGTCCAATCACCTTCGGTGTGACTGACAGGTACCGACCAGATGCTGCGCCAGAAGGAACACATGGCATCATCATCCGATAGGCACGTCTCAGTCACACCATGGTCCGGTCGCTCCCAACCCCTATAAACCCACCTTTCATCGCTCTGGAAGGTGCGATTCTGAGTGTATCGCTCTACTCGCCGCCTATACCGACGAATACGGTTTGCCCATGTATACACTTTCTGCTTCAGGAAGTCGATGCGCTCTGTGACACAAGACATATAGTCTTGGGGACTGATATCAGTCCCTGAGAATGCCCGTCTCACAAAGCGCATCACTCTAGGGCGAGTATTGCCCTCCTTGAAACAGATTAGTTTGCCGATGAGCGTCCTGGCCCCACCAATACGGCGTTCAATTCTGCACTGCCAAGCTGGTACGTTTGGTTTCGGTCGTGTAGCTCTAGTGTCATTTGCTAATTTGACGTGAGCTACACGACATGCTGCTACTGCCGCGCAGTACAGAATCGAATGAATATCGGTGAGGTCTTCGCAGGTATCAAAATAGTTTGATAACTGCGAATCCAGGACCGCCACCAGCGCCCTATTTTTGTTATGCATGGGCAAACGAGGTAAGCGTGGCCTAAATTCGGGCGGCATGAAGCGATATTCCTGAATCGCATCCTCCAAAGCACTCCTCAATTGCTCATTGCACGTGTCTATACTGATGAATAAGATTTTTTAATAAAATTCATTTGAATTTAGAATTTATTGCCAGCCATAAATCACGTTTCAAATGGCCGGTATTGTAAAACGGTACCTTTATAGGTAAAGAAGACCTATTATTTCAATTTCTTAGGCACTTCTGAACGTCACAAATAACAAAAAAAAAGAATAATTTAATGTAGTTGCCCTTGTACAAATAATGGCAATTACCGTAATTGGGCGAGAATTGAGTGAAATTTCAAGGACGTGTCACGTTTAGGCACATTTCGTAACATGAGAGAGAAAAAAGATGTAACTCTCTCTCTCACACACAAAATCTCTCTTACTATCTTTGTTGAGGGTCCGTAAAGTAAAATGATCAAAAGTACAATTTTCCATACTAGGTATAGCAATCGACTGGTCAGGACAGAATATTTACTGGACGGACACGGCAACCCAACGTATTGAAGTGGCGCGACTCGACGGCTCTAGCCGAAGGGCCCTCGTCTGGCAGGGACTCAAGAAACCTAAGAGCATCGCTCTGGATCCCAGGAAAGGGTAAGTTTTTAACTAAGGCCCGAATTAAACAAACTTTTTGCTGTTGGCAATACTGAAACCGATAAAAATAAATTGTCAAGTGTGTAAATCAATAACGATTCATCATATCTCATAATAATATATAAAATTATATCTCAACCGGTCTCATTAATTTTAGAGTAGGTAGTCAAAAAAAGAGAAAAGTGTATTAATTCTACGTTTATCATTTCGATATAATGTTAGGCTCAAAGAGCCCAAAACTAACGTTGTTTATACTCTTAAAATAAAGGCCCAACAAAGTGCACAAAACAGATGGACACTTAACAAACGATCGTAAACTTATTATTGTTTCAGCTACATGTACTGGTCAGAACTAGGCTCTAAAACCATCAAACGAGCCGGCATGGATGGCTCGTCACCTACCATACTCTTCGAACAAGTGGGCAAGGTGCACTCCATAGCCATAGACTATGAACGACGAGCCATCTACTGGGCAGCGTTGGACCCGCCCGCGATTGAGTTCGCGTTTCTCAATGGAACGGGAAGGAAGGTGCTAGTGAACAATGTGTCCATGCCCTACACGCTGGCGCTGCATAATGACAGGATATTCTGGGGTGATTGGAATACAGGTATGTGCTGATTGTGATTTAACTATGATATAAATCCTGTATAAACATTTCTGAAACAGTTAGCTTATTGCCAACATTAAAACAACCAGTGTCATAGTAAACATAATATCATCCAAACGAATGTTATAATGTCGTACTAAATTTAATTATGCAACTCGAACTCGATCCCTTCCTTACTCATCAAACAGACACATTCTCACTACTCAATTCGTGATATCTTTATGAATTTCAAAAAAAGAACATTGTCATGCACGCGCGTTTCACTACAACAGCTAATAATTAAAACAAAAAAAACTTATAGATTATTCGAATTCACGTCGAATCCCGCCGTTTTTGTTCGATATTAGTAGGTATTGCGAAAAGTTATTACTTTGTTGTTTACAAAAATGAGTGATACAAGCTTTGATAACACGCCACCAGATATTTATTCGTTTGTTTGTACTAATACAAACAATTCATGGTAAGTTTAATTGCTGATTATCTAAATACTCCTCACAAACACAAAGACTTTTACACTAAACGAGAAGACATACAAACAAGATACACACTCCGGCACAAAACACGACTCAACATACCAACATCCCGCCTAAAAATACACTCAACAAGCCCTCTAGTTATGTCAATAAAAATTTACAATAATGTTACCCGAATATACAATATGTAACAAAAACCTTGTTGTTCCTTTTACCTACGTTTTAAGAATCGGTATACATACGCAATAAAGCAAGTCATTTATAAAAAAACTGATCAAAAAATATTTAATTATTAATATTTGTAAAGTTTAACTGATTTCTTACCTCTGCAATTCTGCATGAAGCGATGACGCGAAACCAGAAAAAATAGAACGTTCCCGCCCACTCTCTTTGATCGGTGCCGCTGCGCCGGTACACCGCCGCCACTTACCTACCTATTTTGCTACACAAGTTCGTCGTTTTCACTTTAACGAATTAATGTTTGAAAATGTTGGTTTACATGGTATTTTTATGCACAATTGGTAATTTTTATAACTACATTTAACACTTCACTACATTAAAAATGATAAGTCCTCTTCTCTACATATCCTTCTTTTGATGTGCCTGACAGGGTCCATGATTGTTTCTTTTGGCAAATATTTACCACCTAAGCCTACATTGTGGAATGCAATAAAGAATTGAGTATTGAGTATTAAACTTACCATGAATTTACATAGGGTTCTTACAACACTGTATATATATACCCCTTCTATGTTCTATGTTATTGGTTTGGTTTCCGCACTTAGTCCTTCAGTGGACCATTGTGCGTGAGCCATGTCGGCCGTCGGTGGTTATTCCAACCAGCCCACCTCCCTCCAGAAGCTGATTAGGTCTCCTGGTCTATTAAGAACATCTGTGTAAGATCTGGGTGTCCCGAGGGTTTTTGACCTAATTTGGGCGACGCCTGTGCACTCGAAGAGCACATGCGCGACAGTTTTGTCAGCCTCCATGCAAGCCCTGCATAGAGGACTGTCCGTTATGCCTATTGTGTGAAAGTGTTTGTTTAGCGAGCAGTGTCCCGTGATGGTCCCCGTCACCAGGCGCATGCCTTTCCTGTCCAGGCGTAGCAACCGCCTGGTTAGCTTGCCGTCTAGTGATGGCATGGCTTCCTTGGATTGCCTGCAGCCCGGTGACGACGCCCACCAGCTCTCTGCTTGTGTGTGGGTGTACTCCTGTAGCCACCTGCGTAGTTGGTTGAAGGGGATGGGCACGATAGGTTCCGGTCCACAGACCGACGTGCTGGATGCCCTCCTGGCCAGCTCATCGGCTGCGTCGTTACCTAGCGATCCACTGTGTCCTTTTATCCATTGTAGCGTCACTGTATTGCGGTTTGATACGGTTACCCGTTCAAGCGCATTGTGACATTCTAGTATTAGATTCGAAGTAATGCATTTTTTCCCTAGGGATTGGAGGACTGAGGCGCTATCAGAGAGTATGCGGATTCGGGTGTCCGCAACTCTTCTGGCTGCTATGGCATAAGCCGCCTGTATTATGCCCGCACACTCCGCCTGATAGACCGTGTTGAGCATTCCAGATTCCACATAAAAATATCCAGACCCCTGGGATATTTTTATGTTGAGGTCATGTGAGAAAACTCCGACTCCAGTTCCGCAGTTGGTTTTTGATCAATCGGTGTAAATTCTCAGTTCCTTTAGGCCTGAATGGTCGTACTGCTCCTCTTCAAGCACTATGCTGTAGTGCTTTTGAAAGCAGTATTGTTTCAGGGCCTTGTCGCAGGGTGATGCCATCATTGACCTGACGGCCGGCAGCATCGCTGTTTTGCGAAAGCCGCAGAGGGCGATGGCCGTCAGAGTCATCAGGGGGTATCGCACGATCTCCTACGAGGCGGCTTGCGTACTGGCCGGATCCCCGCCCTGGGACCTCGAGGCGAAAGTACTCGCGTCGTTGTATCGGTGGCGCGAGGGACCGATGCAGCGACACATAGAGCTGCGTCGGTCTCAGCTTCGCGAGGTCCTGGTGGCGGAATGGCGGGACAGGCTTTCACGCCCTACCGCCGGCCTCGTCACCATCGAGGCGGTCCGGCCGGTGCTCGAGCGCTGGCTCGGGAGACGCAGGTGCTCTCGGGGCATGGCTGCTTCGGGAAGTACCTGTGTCGCATAAACAGGGAGCCGGACGCCCGGTGTCACCACTGCGTCGACTGCTGGGAGGACACGGCGTGGCATACGCTGGCAGAGTGTGCCGCTTGGGAGGAGCCGCGCCGTGCCCTCATCTCAGAAGTAGGCAGTGACTTGTCGCTGCCGGCCGTAGTCGAGTCGATGGTCGGCAGCGACGAGTCCTGGGACGCGGTGGTTGCGGAAAGGGAGAGGGAGATCTCGTCCACTCACCCGGCCCGCAGAAGGCGCACCGGGCGTCGACGGAGGGCGGACTACGCCCTCTTCCAGCCCCCCTAAATGGGTCCAGGGGCGACGGACTCGGGGACGTCCGTCGCCCCCCACACACCAGGACCCGAGGTGGCGGCGCGTAGTGTTCCACGCGCGCCCCTTTTAGACGTCACGGGGGGAGTCAAACACCTCACTCCCCCCCAGACCCGAAGTGGCCCGCAACTGCGGGCCGGCACCAGTCGGGGGTTGCGGAAGGATCGTACGTTCCCGCGACCCCCGGCGTAGGTGTGAGATGGAACACCGGGGTGGTTTTTAGTCAGTAAGAGTCTGACAGACCCCGCCGTCCGCCCCAGGGCGGCGGACATCCATGAGGATTTTCCACCCCGGAAACAAAAAAAAAGGGTGATGCCATCATCGGCTGACGCCTGATCGCCTCTTCCCTCAAACGTTTTTGCTTGACCCTGGAGTCGTTGCTCAGGGTTCCTGTTATATGTAGCCTAAAGGTAGCCAGGGTCGCCTCCTCCCTCACAGTGAGGTGTAGGGGCGGTAGCCCAAGCATAAGCGTACTCTCATGCAGCTGGTGATCGCCGCACACGCGAGCCGCTTCAGCTTTTCGAGGTCTCTTTGGGCTGTGCTCAGTTCTGTTCTGGGCCACCAGACTACTGAGCCATATGTAATGATTGGTCGGATGACTGTGGTGTATAGCCAGTGGGTAACCCGTGGGCTAATCCCCCAATTCTTGCCAAGCAATCGCTTGCACTGCCACAAGGATATACTGGCCTTCGTGGTGATATAGTTGGTGTGTTTTGCCCAATTCAGCTGTTTATCCAAAAATATGCCCAGGTATTTGGTTTCAGTTGATAGGCTTAGGGTGGTACCAAAGAAACGTGGTAGTTGTAGTGTCGTTAATTTCCTCTTTTTTGTGAAGAGAATCAACTCGGTTTTTGTGGGGTTCACTGAGAGTTGGTGTTTGCCGCACCAATTCTCCACTATCTTCAGGGCCTGGCGCATTAGATTGCACAAGGTGTTTTCATGGGCGCCATTTATTATTATAGTTAAGTCGTCGGCGTAGCCTACGGTGAAGTAACCTTTGTCGTTGAGTTCTTTTATTAAGTTGTCTACGACCAGGTTCCATAGGAGCGGTGATAGGACGCGATTAGCGACGACGATATTAGTGATCCAGCCACTCAAGGACGGGTCTATATTGTGCCTGTCCAGGGCCGTGCTGATGCTTTTGAAAGTGGTTTTGTCAAAGGCGCCTTCGATGTCAATGAAGGCGGCCAGTGCTGAACATTTGTAGTCCACCGCGCATTCAATTTTGGATACCACACTGTGCAGCGCGGACTCCGTTGATTTGCCTGTGGAGTACGCATGTTGTTGTTTGTGGAGTGGTCTTGCCCGAAGAGGTCCGTCTCGGATATGCCGATCGCAGAGTCTCTCTAGGGTCTTTAGTAGAAAGGATGTGAGGCTTATGGGTCTGTACGCCTTGGGTGGTGTGTAGTCAGCTTTGCCAGGTTTAGGTATAAAGATGACTTTCACTTCGCGCCAGGCTAGGGGTATATATCTGAGTGCTATGGATGCCCGATAGATAGCCTTCAGGCATAGTGTAATATAGTCAACCCCCCATTGCAGCAGGGCCGGGAAAATGCCATCAAGTCCTGCGGACTTTTATGGTTGGAAGGTGTTGATAGCCCACTTTATGCGGTCTTCTGTTACTAGACTGTGGGCTCTGGACCAGTCGCGTTCCGTTGGGATCCAGTCTGGCTCAGCTTCCCAGGTCCTGTCGTCTAAGAGTTTACAGTCTGGGAAGTGGGTCTCAAGAAGGACCTTGCTGGTTTCCTGGTCCGTCAGTGTGTACGAGTTGTCGGGTCTTTTCAGCGCGCCGAGGGTTCGATCCTGGTCAGTTGCCAGTATCTTCCTTACTCTTGCGGCTTCATTGTTGTTTTCGATGGATTCACAGAACTTTCGCCAAGCTGTTCTCCTGGCGGTTCTGATTTGCTTTTTGTAAGTATATTGGGTCTCTTTGTATAGCTCCCAATCTTCCGGTAGTCTGGTGTTCTTAGCTCTGTTAAATTGCTTTCTTAGTGTATTCCTGAGTTTATCTAGTTCGGCGTTCCACCAGGGACATCTCTCACTGCTAGTTCGAGGCGCCCTTAGCTTGCAGCATGCATGGTATGCCTGAGTTAGGTATTCTGTTAGCTTTGTTACAGTGTATTCTAGTTGTGTGGTGTCTTTTATGGTTGTTTGTGATAGGTGCCTGGTTAGTAAGGCTGCCAGGAGGCGCTTGTACCCGGTGTGCGCTTATACCCCTTATTATACAACAGTTGCATAAATAATTATTTAGACATCTTGTTCCAAGGATTTTTTTTAGTATGTTGGGTGTGCTTATAAATACTATATTGACATACACAAACAGCTTGACTGAAAGTTGCTCAATAGCACTGAAATGCGGGCTTTATGATGTGTGACGTAAAGTAATATTTGGAGGGAATAAACGGCGTGGCGACTCGTAGCCAATGCTTCTTCAATGCGTCGTCAACTACGGTATTGTCATATTTTTATAGAAATGTCAATTTTGAAAGTTTGACTGTCCGTGACAAGACATAAAGCTTGTATTTCAACGATTTACTTTCTGTTCGAGTTGAGTTGGTGTTGAATTATTTCGGCGGATATGACGACCCGAAACAATTGCATATTTGTTTTGATTTACAGATGAAAATTATACAAAATTACAAACGTTCGTTCAATCGCTCCACCATTTCGTCAAACGTGCCATTATAACTAAAAGCGACATTATTACCAACAGGCATCGTAGAATCTGCGTCGAAAACCTCAGGCGAGTCCCGCAAGGTGATCCACTCGGGTGTCGAATACATCTCCGAACTAAAGGTATTCGGGCGGGCGGCGCGCGGCGCGGCCGGCCAGTGCGCGGCCGACAACGGCGGTTGCGCGCACGTGTGCCTGGCCGCGCCTGCCGCGCCCGCCGCACCCGCCGCGCCAGCAGACTACCGCTGCGCCTGCCCGCAGCACTACCGGCTCAACAAGGACAACCTCACGTGTGCAGGTAGGCGCCGAGCTCTGCTCGTTGAGGAGATGCGGACGAGGTTACGAAACAAGTTAAAAACAGTACATCGGCAACTGTATCACGAAAAGAGGGAATGTTTGTTTCAAGCATGCCCCACAATACACTCGCCTTTGATAGGAAAATAAATTGAAACACAACATCTAATTCCGGATCATTTTGTTTACTTACTTGAATATGATAATCCACCCAATCCAATCCAGTCGGTTATCGTTTAAAGTGAAGGCAAGTGAACATATCCGTCAGAAGTTGGCCGAAACATCCCAGCGCTGAGTTGCTGGATTCGTTTTCTTCTCTACCGATCGTTATTTCTCATGACAAGGTTTATTATGCTTATATGTATATATGTATTAGTATTTATTCTTGTATTTTATAGTCTTTTGCGAGCTATCTATCCCGTATGTTGCACCTGCCATGTTTTATCTCTGCATCACCCTAAGTTGATTGATAGAAAATGCCTTAAGACATTAAGTCCGCCTTTGTACAGTATTTTTTTTACTTGTGCGTAAAGTTTTAATAAATAAAATAATCCGGCAGGATTTTTCCTAACAACTTTACGTCTAAATTTAGTCAATTAAAAAATACTCGGTATAGAAGTGAAACTGGTCGTATCATCATTTTGTGGCGAGTATCACATCTCCGCAGCAAAATCGCAGTAAATCACGCCATGACTTGTCCGTTGTACGACGAACGAAACTGGGGGTCTACTCCCTAAGCACCAAACCCGTAGTTTTAGCCGAAGTTACAGGCATTTACAGTAGTACCCAACTGATATGGCTTACCGATGTACCTGCGCAGAAGATGAATTTTTAAAGCGCGTGAAATGCTATTGACCAATCGGCACGCTCCACGTACCGCGCTTCTTTTTCCTGTACCGCTATTGGTCGGCAGCTGCCGCCATGTTAGCGCGCGCCGCGTGGCATGTAAAAGTACACGTAGTGGCAAAAAAAATGTTTCTTTTTATGATTTAAAATGAGTTCCTTAAAAAGGGTTGCCCCCTTTTTACTGGGATAGCAGGAGAGCGGCCTTTAGATTAAGTTTTTTCTATTGTTTACTAAATTGTTTATTAAATAAATCGTACATTTTAAATAACCTGTATTTTTAATTAAAAATGTATATTTGATAAAAACTGGTGGCCCGATAAAATTGGCACGAAGTGTAATTGTGCGGAGGGGCGTGACTTGCGAGTGAGACGGAACTAACAGCTGCAGTGTATTATGTACCTTATAATAGTGACCTAAGATTGATTGTAAGTTTTGAGCATTCTTTCTTTAATCTTCGGAGCCATACTTTCTTTTCTGCGCGAACGAAGATTCACGACGCGCCATATCAGTTGGGTAATACTGTACTACTCCGTATCACTTATATGATTAGTTCGGGGCCCAAACTAAGAATAAATTACAACACGATTTGACAGCTGTCCCTACTCCCGATATGTATTAGCCCGTACGAAAAATTGAATGATACATTTGTTTTTCGGACGGGCCCGTATCTTCCTTCACGGACTTGGTGAGTAGACCCCCTGAAGCGAAACTGCTTATTCTAACGTACATACTTGATTATGGTTCCTATCTCTTTCCGGCGTGATTTCAATGATCTGTTTTGAAGCCAGTTACACCTCCGCGCTCAGCCCGCTATTTTGTTGCGGTGCCGCGTTTGTTTCGCACGTATCTGTGGCAGTCGACAAGTTTATAAAGCGAAACTTATATTTTTTGTTTGTAAAATGTATGTTAATTTTACGGAAAACTTATCTAAGAGATCCGAAGTAGACCTTTTTTTTTTTTTTTTTGTTTTGTCGCTGATAAATGCTTTATGCATCCTCGCTCGTGGGGGACGAGACGGGGTATGTGGGACTCCTGTCGAAATCCGCAACCCACAGTATACCCACTAAAACTCAGCGGTGTTCCCACAACGCCGTGATGGGAGGGCTATGGGAAATCGGCTCAGCCTCTACTTCCACAGCCCTCCCGGCGCATGCCCGCCTAGTTGGCGGGCCCCGCATGCCCCCCATTTAACTGGGGGGCTACGGGAATGGCCGGGAACACCCGGCCACTCCCGTCCGACACTGGTGGAGGCCCGTGCAATACAGGCAAAGGGCGCCCTCGCACCCACCGCCTGCTGGCCTCCACCCGGGAGGAGCCGGACGTGACTACCAGACCGGCGTCTTCCTCGACCCCCCCCCCCCCCTCTCCGGAGCGGCGCCGCGCGAGAGAATCATCCCCCCGCGCGCGCGCCGCTGCCTCCCTCCGGGACGTGACCGCCTAAACCGCAGCGGCGGCCCTGCCCAGTCTACGCCCACTCACCTCCCTCTGTAAGCAGAGGAGGAGTGGGCGTACCCTCTGTAGCCCGGTTCCCTTCACCGACCATCAAGCATGATCGGCGATTGGAACCGTGACCTTTCCCCGCTTGTTGAAGATTAGCCGCCAGCCCCAATTGTCCCCCAAAACCGCACTGGGAGAAATTGGAGCCGACGTTGCCCAGGGTGCGCCACGAGGAGGCTCTTCAACATGCACCCCATCCGAAGTAGACCTATGCTTACTCTATCTACTAAATCAACAGCGACGACATTTTGCTCCGATTGCCACAATTCAACAGACTCATGAATGTTCCGCTACTAAAATCGCACAACAATCGACACAATGTAGGTACTAATGTTTCTTAGCCGTATTCGTTAAACGGTTTCTGTCATAATTTTCGCGGCGGAAGTGTTTATGAGGAGGTAGGAGTGGCAACGTTGCAATTTTGTGTAATTTTTCAATTTTTATTATTTCATCGGAGCTATAGTTAAAAAATATATTTAACCGTAATGCTTATAGTTATTATACTTTAAAAATAACGCTTTGCAAGTTTATTTGCTTATAAATTGAAACATAAACGCAATGATTTCTTACCTTTTACACACTTTTCACGTAATTCTAAAAGTTAGTTAAACAATCATATTTTTTTAATATAGCTCCGATTCAATAATAAAAATTAATATTAATTGCGACGTTTCCACTCATATGGTATAAACGCTCTTAAGGTCCTAAATGTATTGTGAACAGTACCTACAATAGTTTCACTTCCAAACAAAGTTTAGTGTGGTTCTTGAGGTAAGTGTGTGTGGAGATAAATAAAGTTTGTACACTGGCACAATAAAAGTTTATAGTTTATTGGAAGGAAGTAGGTACACGAGTTAGAGTTCACAGCACAGAAAGAATGAAGAGTAGCACTAGGTAGAATAGAATAGAAGGAGTATAGAGACAAGAAAGCACAGCGAATATTCGAATAGCAAGCGTAAGCGCGTTAGCGGGTTGAGCGACACAGTGGTCACGCGGAAGGCGATAGGCTGACTAGCGGGCCGCCGGTCTCCACTGATGCGCGCGCGCGGCTCTGGAATGCGAGCCCCCACCTCGCGCGCTAAACAATGAAGCGATTAGGCGGCCGGCCGGTTTAGTCACTACTAATACGCATGGTTTGCTTGTCCGTCCGTATATAAAGTTTTTATTATTTTAATACTTACATAGGTAACATTTTAAAGAAACAAACAATTATAATTACTACTATTATTTTACATATACCTAATTATTATTAATCTACGCCACATCACCCCCCTCCAGAGACCGTCGCTACGGGCGATAATAGTCTGGGAAATGGACTCGACGACCAGATCTTGTCGTTCTGACATTAGTTCCTGTGTTTTCGGGTAATTCGGTAGTGGGTGTTGATTTAAGTAGTGTGGGTGATGGCGTGTTCGTGTGTATTTTTGTGTTGTTTTTTGTGAGAGTGTTTGGATCGTGTAATATGTAGGCAGGTTTAAGCCTGTCAATAGTAACTGTGACAGTTTTGCCATTGACGAGGAGCTTGAAGGTCTTATCTCCGTGTTGCAGGACTTTGTGCGGTCCCGTGTATGGTGATTTTAGGGAGCCTGATGTCTCATCTCTGAGAAAAACGTGACTCGATGTGCCCAGATCTTTGAACACGAATGTTGATCTGCTACCGTGTCGGGATGCTGGTGATGGTTGCAATTTTCTTGCAAATGCCCTTATGCGTGCCACATAGTCTGACATATCGATTGTGTCATCGACCTGAGGCTGAAATAGTTCCCCTGGTAGCCTGAGCGTTTCGCCGTACAGGAGTTCTGCCGAAGTAGAACCTAGGTCTTCTTTGTAAGCGTTCCTAATACCTAGCAGAACTAGTGGCAAAGACTCGACCCAGTTTTCTGCGGAGTGGCAGGTAATAGCGGCTTTCAATTGCCTGTGAAACCTCTCTATAAGGCCGTTACAGGCGGGGTGATATGCCGTGGTACGCTTGTGGTGAAAACCAGCCATCTCCGATAGGTGTCTGAACAGTGCTGACTCAAACTGTCGACCGCGGTCCGTTACAATATCAACGGGGCAGCCAAATCGACTAATCCAGCCACTTACTAGGGCCTTTGCCACTGTCTCTGCTGTTATGTCGGATGTAGGTATCACCTCAGGCCAACGTGTGAACCGATCGATGGCTGTGAGGCAATAACGAAATCCTTGTGCTAGCGGCAGTGGGCCTATGAGGTCGATGTGGATGTGGTTGAACCTAGCCCGCGGCAGCTTGAAGGTTCCCATTGGTGATGAGACATGACGGGTAACCTTGGATCTCTGGCATGCTAAGCAAGAACGGCACCATTCTCTGCAGTCTTTTTTTACTGCTGGCCAAACATACCGTTCAGTAACCATTTTGGTTGTTGCTTTTGCGCCAGGGTGGCTCCACGAGTGTACGCTATCGAAAACTCTGTGACGGTGTTCTTTTGTGACATATGGTCGAGGGATCTTGCTTCTCTCATCGCAGTACAGTTCGGTGTCTGACCCTGGCAGTTTTACTTTAGTGAGGCATAAGGCAGTGTTGCTGGTGAGCAGCTGCTCTAGTTCAGCGTCGTGCTTCTGTGATTCAGCTAGCTTGTAAAGGTCTACTGGCTGAGTTATCTCCTCGATCCTTGAGAGACTGTCAGCGACGACGTTGTTCTTGCCTGATATATGCCTTATATCTGTTGTAAACTGTGAAATGTAATCCAGGTGCCGGAACTGTCTTGGTGAGCAATTTTCCTTTCGCGAGTGGAATGCGAAACATATTGGCTTATGATCTGTGTAGATGACAAAGTTTCGTGCTTCGACCATATGCCTGAAGTACTTTATAGCTTCGTAGATCGCTAGCAATTCCCTGTCGTAAGGCGAGTATTTCTTTTGTGCCGGACTTAGCTTGCGGGAGTAGAACGCTAGTGGTTGCCATGGTTCCTCGTCCTTGCACTGCTGTAATACGGCACCTAATGCTATGTCTGAGGCGTCCGTCACTATTGCTAGTTTAGCATCGCAGTCGGGATGGGCGAGCATCGCAGCTTTGCACAGGCCTTCCTTGCAGGTATTGAAGGCTTCCGTTTCTTCAGTGGTGAAATGCACTGGGTGAGAGCCTTTTACAGACCTTACCAGCAAAGCATTTAAGGGGGCCTGGTGTTGAGCTGCGTCGGGTATAAATCGCCGGTAGAAGTTTAACATACCCAGAAATCTGCGGAGTTCCCGGACGGTTTGGGGCGCCGGGTATTTTATGATGGCTGCCACCTTCTCGGGTAGTGGGCTGGTGCCCTCGGCTGAGATCTTATAACCTAAGAAAGTTACTTCCTTTACTCCGAACACACACTTAGCAGTATTGATCACCATACCATATTTCTGCAGGCGGGTGAAAAGTTGCTGTAGGTGGTCTTCGTGGGTCTTGTGGTCTTTCGAGAAGACCAAGAAATCATCGAGATATGCATAGCAGAAGTCCAACCCTCGCAGCATCTCATCGACGAACCGCTGAAAGGTCTGTCCAGCATTGCGTAAGCCAAATGTCATGAAAGGAAATTCGTACAAACCAAATGGCGTGGTGATAGCGGTCTTGGGAATATCCTCTGGACTTACTGGAATCTGGTTATACGCTTTGACAAGATCGATAGTACTGTAAACCGAACATCCCGACAGGCTATGTGCGAAGTCATGAATATGACGGATTGGATAATTGTCAGGTACTGTCCTGAAATTCAGCGTGCGGTAGTCACCACAGGGTCGCCATCCGTTGTTCTTCTTAGGAGCCAGGTGTAATGGTGATGACCATGGTGAACTTGAGGGTCTGGCGGTGCCATCTTTCAGCATCGCTTCAAACTCCTCTTTAGCTATTTTTAATTTGTCGGGGGCAAGGCGTCGTGGTGTGCATGAAACTGGCGGTCCAGGTGTAGTCTGTATGTGGTGGACTGTATTGTGTGATGATGTACGGTGTATGCCATGTGGCCGGGTAATGTCAGGAAATTTCCGTAGTATGTTATGGTATGTGGTGTCACCAATAATTACCTTAACCGAGGAAATAATGTCTGACGAACGGGTAGGTGAAGCCGGGGTCGCAAACATTGTATAGTGGTCTAATAGACGCTGGTTCCTGCAATCAACAATTAAATTGTAAAATGACAAAAAATCCACTCCTATTATCGCTTTCGTAACGTCGGCTACAATAAATGACCAAGTGAAGTCACGGCGCAACCCCAAGTTTAAACTTAAACTAATATAACCGTACGTTTTAATGGGAGTACCGTTAGCCGCGCACAATTGATAATCCGTAGTTTCACGTCGCCCTGGTAATACAGATCGTGGGTAAACACAAAGGTCGCTGCCGGTGTCGACCAAAAATTGTATCTTTGATCGTCGGTCGGTGACGAATAAGCGACCGGTGCTCGGACAATCGTCGGCCGCCATTACTGATTGCCCTTCGAGTTTTCCGCCGCTTTGTAGTCGCACGGTTTCACACATTTCTTCGCACGTTCTCCAAACTTATGGTGGTACCAGCATTGAGGGAACTTGCTGCAACTCGACTGCGATCTCGACGAACTCGAGCGATGACGTGAACGGCTGCTCAATCGTTGCCGCGATCGTGACATGCGATCGATTTTTGCGGTCAGCTTTTCAACCTGCCTGGCCAGTGCGGCTATCTCGGGATTCGCACTGCTCGACGATGCTGCCTTGGCGACGGCTGATGTACATGCTACCTGGGGCCCGACGACATCGTTGATTCGGTCTGCTAGCTCCGCCAATTCCTCCATTTCGGCCTTGGACTGCGAGGCGATGATGGCCTGCGTCCCACTTGGTAGACGGCTCGTCCAGATGGTGCGGAGAAATTCCTCGGGAACGCCCGGTCCAGCGAGGTTTAGTAGGTGGCGGTAGAACTGCGATGGTTTACGATCGCCGAGTTCTTCATGCATGAGTAATTGTTTTACCTTTTTCTCACGCGAAGCTGACATCCTTTTTATTAACTCTGCCTTGAGCTTCTCATACTTGTTGGCAGCTGGTGGGTTTTCAATAATTTCTTGAACCTCCGAAGCGTACTGCGGGTCCAAGTGGCCTGTGACGTAGTAAAACTTCGTGTCATCTGCCTTTATGTTTGAAAGTGCAAATTGTGCTTCCATTTGCGAAAACCAAAGTGAAGGCTTCTCCGGATAGAAAGGTGGTACCCTCACGCCCACGCGGAATGTTTCTAGGTGTTTCTCACCGCCATCTTGGGCTGTCGCGGCCCTGTCGCGCTCGCTTCTGTCTGTCATGATAGTGTTCTTGCTCGGGGTCACCAATTTAGTGTGGTTCTTGAGGTAAGTGTGTGTGGAGATAAATAAAGTTTGTACACTGGCACAATAAAAGTTTATAGTTTATTGGAAGGAAGTAGGTACACGAGTTAGAGTTCACAGCACAGAAAGAATGAAGAGTAGCACTAGGTAGAATAGAATAGAAGGAGTATAGAGACAAGAAAGCACAGCGAATATTCGAATAGCAAGCGTAAGCGCGTTAGCGGGTTGAGCGACACAGTGGTCACGCGGAAGGCGATAGGCTGACTAGCGGGCCGCCGGTCTCCACTGATGCGCGCGCGCGGCTCTGGAATGCGAGCCCCCACCTCGCGCGCTAAACAATGAAGCGATTAGGCGGCCGGCCGGTTTAGTCACTACTAATACGCATGGTTTGCTTGTCCGTCCGTATATAAAGTTTTTATTATTTTAATACTTACATAGGTAACATTTTAAAGAAACAAACAATTATAATTACTACTATTATTTTACATATACCTAATTATTATTAATCTACGCCACAAAAGTATTATTTATTTTTTCTATGATTACAGAACCCGAAGAGTTTCTGATATTCGCTCAAAAGAATGCGATTGGACGGATAGTTGTTGCAAACGGCGAATGCAACGATGCTTACATACCTCTGACCGGATTGAAAAACGTGAAAGCCATCGAATACGATCCAATGAACAAGTAAGTACTGTACGGAACACTTTATCGACATTACATTTTATTTCGACCGGTCATAACATAATTTCTTAAAATACGACTGGATTTGCAGATAGATCCGAATAACACTGTACAAAATGTTTATATTTGTCCCATTTTAGTGTTGAACGTTATTATTATAAATTAAGATAACGTTAAACAGCTTTCTACGTAATTTGACTACAAATTAAGTCTTTTATCTTTTGCTAAGCAGAGATTCGATTTAAATCGATGTTTCGATTTACATCGAATCTCTGCATAAGAATCAATCAGCGAATGCATTATTTTAAATTTTGAGATGCTATAGTACAGGAGTCACCAATTGGAGGTCCGCGGTCCGGGTCCAGACCGCCGAACTATTTTGTGCGGGCCTTAGCACTACTACTATACACTAAACACTATTTATATATTTAATTTTTTTTATGGAGTTACCTATAATGTTTTATTTTAAAACTAAAACTTAATCTAAAAATATAATGGTTGCTAGTTATCGTCTACGGACGGACCGCGACAGTCATATTATTTTTAAAAAGCGTACCGGCAGTGAAACTAATTGGTGATAAAATGTGGGAGAAGGCTGACTCGAGACTCTGTATAGATTTCCCGTACGAAATGCTCACAATCTCACTTGCACGTTTTATGACCGAAATTGCCACGAGCATTGGCGTTTACTATCCATGAGACGATACATCTAGCCTAGATAGCTACTCAACTATTTATTTCCACAGACATTTCTACTGGATGGACGAAGACTCTCACTCAATCCGTCGAGTCCCGATCTCTTACTCCGTCACCTCCGCCATCACAGAATCAATAACAGTGATCTCAGGACTCAGTCGTCCTTTCCACATGGTCCTGGATATATTAGGGCGAGCCTTATACTGGACCTGTGCGGATACGGACTCTATCAATGCGACCTCTATTGATAATAACTCGTCGTCCGGAGTAATTCTGAGGGGAGATAATATGATGCCACGGTTTTTGGCTTTTCATCAGACTAAGAGGTGAGTTGTGTTATTATTAATAACCAGTTTTTTCATGAAAACACACAAGTTAATAACTTATTAACTTGTGTGTTTTCATGAAAAAACTGGCCAAGTGTGTGTCGGACCACGCACAGTGAGGGGTTCCGTAGTTGGGACGAATTTATCCCAAGAACAAACTTAACATTGTAGTTGAAATGTATGTTCTTCCATACATCGATATACGTCACGGTCATATTCTCCAACGGCAAATGTAAGTTTATAATCGAAAAAAGCAATCGGGGTAAAACAATACAAATGAACGATTTTCGGACATTTTAATTTACTTGTACTGTGAGACGCCGCGTTGCTTCGTATGACCGTATTCTGTTATTGATTTAGAAGATTAGTTTTTTTAGCTCTAAGGAACCGTAGACCTGCGTTTTTGATAGTAATTTCAACTTGATACCTGTACGCGTTCCTGAGAAAAAGGGTCTTCGCAGACTTACAGACAGACAACGAAGTGATCCTATGAGGTTCCGTTTTTTTTTCTTTTGAGTTAGGGAACCCTAAAAAGTTAATACTAACAAAATAAAAGTATAACTCAGTGACACAAGTAGTATTTCGGAATGAACACAGTACACAACAACACTTTTCATTCTGACTAGTATTTGATTTAATTTGATAAAATTGTGTTCATATTGAATAGTGTGATTTTCCTTGCATTTGTGATGCTGACAGTACAGTCGAGGAATGAAAAGAATTAACATCTTTAGATATATTTTTACGTGCCCATTTTGAATGAAAATGACAACTTGAAAAGCTAATATGTACCCACTATGCATGTATTGAATACAACCGTAGAAAGAGCTGTTGGCATGTGGCCGAAATATGAACTAACGCCGCAATTTTTTCTCTGTACATTTGACAAATGTTTCAATTTCCTGTCAATTTTATGCATGCGCCACAAGATCCTTGTAACACTATAGTTATCCATCTCACTTTATTTCGCAGGTTCTTAATCTGGACCGACGCAGCCCTGGGCGTGATAATGCGCGCGAACGTGGACGGTACATCTCGAGTAGAGCTGGCGCGAGCGAGCAATGTTACCGCGCTCACAGTGGACCATACTACTGGCACCGTGTACTGGGCCGGTAGCAGACAGATTCATGCCGTCGATCTCGATGGCTCTAACAAGTTAGTAGCAATAGTCTGTTCTAAAAGTGTCTGTGAAAATGTATGTAAATGGATTAGAACCATACCTGGTGGATGCCAATTAGTAGTGCCACTTAGAAATTGAGTGCTTTCATTTGATTATTTAACTACCATTTCATTTGATTAGTATTCTATCTATCTATTCGAATACTTAAAACCGAAATTCAAATTTTAAGTCACTTTAACGAGGTTCTTCATTTGACAATAATTGAGGTTAATTTTTCAGGAAATCGCATGACAGTTCACATAAAAAAGAATAACAAAACAACGAACAAACGATTATTTTTACTTTACTTTTCTTCAACGGTCAGCGCCGCTGACAGAGTTGCAAAATGCTCGAGTAGTTTTGTATTAATTAATAACGAACTTAAATTCAACTAACATAGAGTTGAAATTAGCAGATGAGATTAGCAGCATGCAAGATATAATTCCGTGCAGGATGCGAAGTGGCAAATATTAGCAACCGCAGCACATGAGCGAACACTCCTGTACGAAGTCTTATTTATTTTTCTATGACCTTGACAAAGTATTATAAGCTTGTCTTACTCCAACTAAAGGTTGCCTTTAAAATATCGTTTTTAGCGATAAGACCACAGTTGTGGGCATTGTGTCACCTTATGTATAATTTCTGCATGTATACCTGTGATTCATATGGTTTAAATTTTATTTTATTTTATTTATTTTATTATTTTTGGAAAACTTACAGCTAATCAGACACAGTGGTTACAAATATAATAACAAAATGATGGCCAATTACAAGTTTTCACATGTAGAAATAACAATCAACTATGATGTACTAGGTAGCAGACAGTATTACATTCGCGTTCTGTTTATTCGTATACAGGGTGGCCGGAACATTGACGTCCAAAAATAAAATTTCGGTCCCTCGTATCGTGGGGTATTCGAATCACCCCCATGTATGTTCCGCGACTTTTCATAGTTTTCGAGTTATGAATTTTTTTCTGAATGTTTGAAAATTTTCGACCTGACCAACCTAAAAAAATTCAAAAAAAAAAGTAGAGGGTTTTATCGAGTTTCTTTTTTTGCAACTGAATTTTCATAAGTAGTACTTTTATGCATAAAATAATCAGCTTCGTAACTGTGGTGAAAGTTATGAAAATGTTGATCTAAAGTGAAAAATTTACGTTCGGTAAATTATGACTTAAATTTTCAACTTCAAATTAAAAATCTAAACAGGTGACTTCATGGTTCTCAAGTAGGCTTCAAGAATGCGCCAGACTCTCAGCTTTCATAATCATTAAAAAACGTAGGACTTAATGGGGCTAACTTTGGCCTTAATCGGCCTTCAAAGACTGCGAAGTGGAAAATTCTTAAAATTAGCTATCTGATTAATAAATTTTTTTTTTCCATTTTCTCGCTCCTAAGGTTATTTAGTTTGCTAACCAAAAATGACTGCAGGAAAGCTAAGATTTAAACACGGAGATTTTTTTAAATGTTAGTTTAATGAATTTTGCGCGATCCGTTCTCGTGGACTATGGGTTGTAAACGAGGGTGCAACTCTTTTACCTGCAATAACAATGGACCGAGAGGAAAAGAGACCGAATTATTGCTATCTCTCTCACGCAAGGCGCGCAACCGAAGCCAACGCAAAACAAGTACCTCAGTCGTACTCACATTGTGTTTACTGCTATACGCGTGTCGCCATTTTGTCTTTACCACACTCGCTTTGCCCACGGACTCCGCTGCCTACTTGTTTGACTACTTTGCTCGTTTATTGGACTGTGTTTTGCATTCTGATTTGGACTTTTTTACGTGGAAGTGTAAAAAATGAGTTACACGTTAAGTGAATATGCAGAAATGCATTATTTTTATGGAGTTGCACAAGGAAACGGCCATGAAGCAGCGCGACTGTATCGCGAACAACTTCAACGTCGTGGTGGGCCGCAACCTGAGCGATATCCCGACCATCGTGTTTTTATTAACACGCACAACACTTTGATGGCAGGCCGCATTCCTGGTCGACGCGGCAGTCATGAAGGAATCCCTAGAGCTAACCCGGATCGCAGAGAAATGGTGCTGGAAGAAGTTCAGCGAAATCCGTCTACGAGTACGAGAAGTATGGCTCGTGCTCTGAACATCCCAAGGACTTCTATCCAAGACATTCTTCACGATGAAGAATACCACGCGTTCCACATCCGACGAGTCCAAGCTTTACTGCCTACAGATCACCAATTGCGCGTTGATTTTTGCCAAACCATGTTACGAAAAGAGCAAGAGGATCCTGGATTTTTCAATAAAGTTTTATGGTCAGATGAGTCACGATTTGAGCGATCCGGAATATTCAATATTCATAATTACCACACGTGGGCGAATGAAAATCCACTCGAAGTGAGAGCTTCGACATTTCAACATCGCTTCAGCGTTAACTTGTGGTCTGGTATTCTCAATCGCGAACTAATTGGTCCGTTTGAACTGCCGTCCAGACTTGATGGAGAAACATACAAAAACTTTTTGGAAAATGAACTTCCATTGTTGCTGGCAGATGTGAATCTCGAACTCAGACGAACCATGGTGTTGCAAAATGACGGCGCCCCGTGTCACTATGCAACCCAGGTCCGAAATTACTTAGATGAAACATACCCCAACAGATGGATCGGACGCAGCGGACCAATTAGGTGGCCTCCACGCTCACCTGATCTCAACCCCATCGATTTCTTTATTTGGGGCTATTACAAGGAAATAGCATACGCCCGAGACTATTCAAGTGAACAAGAGCTGAGGCAGTTGATTGCAGAAGCTGAACGTGTTGTGAGAGAGAACAGAGACGCTTTTAGACGATTGCCAGACAATTTCTTACGTAGGTGTAGAATGTGTATTGCTGCTGGTGGTGGCCACTTTGAAAACCTTTTCTAAATGTTAAAAATAAATTAAGTACTTTTTTCACATTATCATCTGTGTTTTATTCAAAACCACTTTTTACGTAAAACTTTTCTTACCCAACTCTGAAACTATTTGTTGGTTAGTTTTCAGTATTCTTATCATTAATTAACCTTAGGAACGAGAAAATAGCCAAAAAAAAATAATTACTCAGATGGGTAATTTTAAGAATTTTTCCACCTCGCTGTCTTTGAAGGCCGATTTTAAACAAAGTAGCCCTATTAAGTACTTCATTTTTTTATGATTATGAAAACTGAGAGTCTGGCGCATTCTTGAAGCCTACTTAGGAATTATGAAGTCACCTGTTAAGATTTTTAATTTAAAGTTGAAAATTTGAGTCATAATTTACCGAACGTAAATTTTTCACTTTAGATCAACATTTTCATAACTTTCATCACAGTTACGAAGCTGATTATTTTATGCATAAAAGTACTACTTATGAAAATTCAGTTGCAAAAAAAGAAACTCGATAAAACCCTCTACTTTTTTTTTTAGAATTTTTTTAGGTTGGTCAGGTCGAAAATTTTCAAACATTCAGAAAAAAATTCATAACTCGAAAACTATGAAAAGTCGCGGAACATACATGGGGGTGATTCGAATACCCCACGATACGAGGGACCGAAATTTTATTTTTGGACGTCAATGTTCCGGCCACCCTGTATAATGCAAGGACTATGTTATTTTATCGAAGAAGTGATTGCAAAGAGCCTTCTTCAATTTAGGCACACTGGTATGGAAAAGATCTATTTCAACTTCCTGGCAGGTTTCATTATACATGCGGCTCGCCCTAATCATGTAGGAATTTTGTCTGTAGATAATTCTTGTTATTGGTACGTGCAACAAACGAGGCTTACGCAAAAATGTAGAACATACACGCAGCCCAATTTTGCTCAGAAGCTCAGGGATGTCGTTGGATCCGTTTGCAATTTTGAATAAAAATGCTAAATCAAATTTTTCTTCTTTCACAAAGTGGAAGAACATGAAATTTTTTACACCGCAAGTTGTAGTTAGACAGGTGTGTTTTAGAACGAAATTGAATAAATATAAACCAAGCAACCAAAATACGAACCAAGGAGCAATATAATATCTTAAGAGTCTTGATACTTCTAAAATCAGACGAGACCCTGCAAATAAAGCCTAGTGCTTTCGACGCTTTGTTGACAATATTATTAATGTGGGTGTCAAAAATAAGCTTTGTGTCAAAAGTAACCCCGAGGTCTTTGATAGCATTGACCCTGGTAATTGGGGTATCCAAGAGTTTGTAAGGGAAATGGAGAGGGTGAGGTTTGCGACTGAAAGAGCACACATAGCATTTAGAAACGTTTAGGTCCAACTTATTAATATTGCAGTAGGATTGAAAGGTGTCAAGATCCTCCTGCAGTAAGAGAGCATCTGCATGGGTGGAAACCTGTTTCATGATCTTCATGTCATCAGCATAAAGCAGTAGTTTAGAATGACGAAAACAGGAAATCACGTCATTAATAAAAATATTAAATAATAGAGGCCCCAGTAACGACCCCTGGGGAACTCCCGAGGGAATACGCATAGCTCTAGACGAGTAGCCGTTCAGCACCACAGTTTGACATCTACCCTCAACATATGACGCGAACCACCTGAATAGGTTACCCCGGATACCCATGGATAAAAGTTTACGCATTAAGATTACATGGTCAATTCGGTCGAAACATTTGCTGTAATCTGTATATATAACATCGACCTGGGACCGAAGGGACATGGACTCTGATAAAAAATCACTACAGATAACTAGGTTGGAAGTGGTAGACCGACCTCTTAAGAAACCGTGCTGATGATCGCTGAGACTGTGTTTGACAGCCGAATAAACTTGTTTATAAACGATTTTTTCCAGTATTTTCGCAAACACACACAATTTGGAGATCGGCCTGTAATTTTCGACGGAAGTCTTTGGCCCCTTTTTGTGTATCGGCGTTATATATACCAACTTCCAGATCGTGGGTACCACACCCGTAGAAAGTGATTTTTTTTTAATAGTATCGAGAGCGGGACAGCAGGACTATTAGCGCAGTTCGCGATGAAAACCGGCGGAATGTTGTCCGGCCCCGCAGACTTATTTAAGTCGATTTGTTTTAGTAGCCTGTGAACCTCATCCACACTAATTTCAACAGAACTAATATCAGCTGTGCACTGAGCGGCACTGCTATGGTCCACATCATATGAAATAGGACCATCACTAGCACCAGTGCCTAAAAGAAAATTGGAGTGAAAATAGTCGCCAAACATGTTGCAAATTACGTCACCGTCGCTAGAAGACAGCTGCCCAAAGTGTAGAACCGAGGGATATGAGTTTGATTGTTTCCTTGCTTTAACATAACCCCAAAAGGCCCGAGGATTATGAATTATGTCTGACTCAATTCTTGTTATATAGTCGTCAAACATAACCTTTTCTAGGTCTTTAACCCGCTTTCTCAATAAAACAAAACATTCTAAATCTGCTAAATTCCCGTATTTTTTAAATTTAGTATGATACTTAGCCTTTTCTTTAATAATTTTAATCAACGGGGTTCTGTACCAAGGCGGATACTTTGATTGAGAAATTACTGTTTTTGTTGGTATATGGGTATTACGTAGCCTGTCAATAACGGTGTAAAAGTATGCGAGGGCGTCTTCTAACGGCTGACAGTTTAAGTCGCTCTGCCAATCCACCAGATTAAGTTCGTCACATATTGCATTGTAGTCACCCAAGTGATACAAAAATTTTACGTAGGGACGAACAGGAAGACTATGCAATTGAACAAAGTCCGCAGTAACGCATAATGCTTTGTAATGCAAGTCCTCAGGTAAAAGTGGATCACCACACCACGTGACAACAACTTGGTCATTAGATAGCACTAGGTCCAGAATCCTATCATTGTCATTTGAATGACAGTTATACTGCGAGAGGTTACAGGTATTGAAGTCATCAATTAGGTTCGTTTGGACAGCGCCCTGCAGGTTAGTAGGGCGTAAAGCATACCCGTCGGCAGTCGGCTGCCACTTTATGTTTGGTTGATTAAAATCACCCAGAATAATAAACTTATCGGCAGAATGCTGAAGGACAATATCCGATAAGTTATTTGAGAAATTACCAAGCTGAACTGCTAAAGAATTGCCTAGGTTCTGGCTACAAATATAAGTTACGCAAATGTGCATTTTATAAGATATTCTTGGTTTCTTTCGCACTAGTGACAGTGTAACCCACAAGTCCTCGGCACTCGAGCACCACTCACTGCGAGCATCGGCCACAAGTTCACGCCTAACCGCAATTAAGACACCTCCTCCCATAACTTGATTAGTGTTAGATTAGTCCCGGTCCCGCCTCCATACGAGATATCGGTCGTCAAACACTTCAGAATTAGATATCCCGTCAAATAACCATGACTCCGTCAAACAAATAATATTGTTACGAGCTGGGGTTCGGGATAAATAAATTTATACCAATTTACACGAAAAACACACTATAATTAAAAATCACAAATACAGTAATCAGAAACTTTAAACACAATCACTTGTAGTTCACTATTAGTCCACTTTTACTGTTATTAGCTGTTCTTCACTGTTTCGCATTCTAAGCTGAACTGAACTACAACGCTGTCAACCCCTTATTTATATGACGAGTGTAAGTTACTAGAATGTTCTAGCATAATACCAGAACATTCTAGTACTTACGGGAACGGTCCAGTGTAGTTCGGCTATTCGATAACAGATGGCGTTAGCGTCTAACGTGTAGTTCTTCTATTCGCTAACAGATGGCGTTAGGATCTACGTGACACTGCCCCCTCCTAAGACATGCTCGTCCCGAGCATCATTATTTCCGTAATATCGTGCCAATCGATCGACATGAACAATTTTAGGAGTAGTTCGCGTATTCCTTTGAATTCGGTAGGTGACATCGTTGATCTTGGTCACGATTCTGTACGGTCCGTCCCATTTTGCCTGTAGCTTAGGGGACTTCCCTTTGCTGCGGGCTGGGTTATGCAACCATACTAGCGAACCTTCGTCGAAACCACTATTGTTCATCTTCCGGTCATAACGAGTTTTCATTTTCTCGGACATCTGTTGGCCTGATTGTCTGACATGCTCATATACGTCATTCATCTTGTTGCGCAGGTCATTCGCATAATCTGTTAAACTGCGTGGAGTATCAGGGGGGATGCCGGTAATTAAATCTGCTGGTAGCCTTAACTCCCTTCCGAAGTTCGCGAAGGCTGGTGTCACAGTCGTACTCTCGTGAACTGCACTTCGGTATGACAGGAGAAACGGTTGTATGTGCTTGTCCCAATCCTTTTGTCTGCTTGCTACAACTTTTGCCAGATATCTTTCCAACGTCTGATTAAATCTTTCCACCATTCCATCAGATTGTGGGTGGTATGAAGTAGTTCTGGTTTTGTAAGTACCCATCACCCGACATGTTTCCTGAAACACTTGAGACTCGAAATTTCGTCCTTGATCGCTGTGGATTTCTAAAGGTACCCCAAACCGACAGAAGATTTCGTGGACTAATTTATCAGCAACTGTCGTAACTTCTTGATTAGGAATGGCGAAGACTTCCGGCCACTTAGTGAAGTAACCCATGACAACCATGAAATATTTGTTTCCACTTTCACTTTCAGGGAAAGGGCCAGCGACGTCTAGTGCTATCCGTTCCCAGGGGGCTCCTACGTTGTACACTTTCAATGCACCCCTGCTGCGTGTGTGAGGTCCTTTTACCGCAGCACAACTAGTGCATTTGCGACACCAATCCTCAACATCCTCTCGACAATGGATCCAGTAGAACCGGTCTCTGATTTTCAATAGAGTCCTTTTTACTCCCATATGACCTCCTGAACATCCATTGTGGTAGAGCTGTAGAACCTCTGGTACCTTTGCTTTAGGTACGATCATTTGCAGGTGGCAGCTGTCCCCTCGAGCATTTTCCCATTTGCGGCACAAGACACCGTCCTGGATTACCAAGCTCTCCCACTGTGCCCAATAACTCTTTGTGGTTGTACTCATCGTTGCAACATCACACCATTTCGGTTTAGGAGCATTAGCTTCAATCCACTCGAGAATTGGCTTGATATCTGTATCGCTTCGCTGAGCATGCTGTAGAGTTTTCTTCCATTCGTCGCTAAGGTCCGTTCTTACCATCCTGACAGGTACCGCTTCCTTAGCTTCTTGTCTGATACAATGCTTGCAGTCTTCAGGACAAGGCCTTCTTGATAAAGCGTCCGCGTTACCGTGGGATTTCCCACTGCGATGTTCAATTGCGAAGTCGAATTCTTGTAGCAATTCAATCCATCTCGCTACTTGTCCTTCTGGATTCTTAAACTGCAACAACCACTTCAATGCAGCATGGTCAGTTCGCAGGTGGAATTTACGTCCCAACAAGTACTTGCTGAAATGCTGTAATGTCTTCACTACAGCAAGTAGCTCGCGCCTCGTGACGCAATAATTTCTCTCTGGTTTTGATAAAGATTTGCTGAAATAAGCTATCACAACTTCATGATCTCCTTTCCGTTGGGATAACACACCGCCAATTCCAGTATTACTAGCGTCCGTGTCAACTATGAATTCATTTTCTGAGTCAGGGTAGCCCAAAATTGGGGTATTGCACAAACGTTTCTTTAAGTCCTGGAAAGCCATGTCACAGCTCTCATCCCAACAGAACTGTCTCTTCTCTTCAGTAAGCTTGTGTAGAGGTTTGGCAATATCAGCAAAATTCTTGACAAACCGTCGATAGTACGAGCACAAACCCAGAAATGCTCTGACTTGCGTCTTGTCTTTCGGAACTGGCCAATCCTTGACGGCGATGATTTTCTCTGGATCAGTTTGTACTCCCTCTTCCGAGACCACGTGTCCCAAAAAGCTTACTTGCTTCTTGAAGAATGAGCACTTTTTCGGACTTGACTTAAGATTGGCTCCTCGGATTTTTGACAGTACACGTTCCAAGTTTCGGAGGTGGTCTTCGAATGTGCGGCCTACGATGACGACGTCATCTAAATAGACAAGACAGGCGTCTCCAATTAATCCGGTGAGTACTAGCTCCATAAGCCTTTCGAAAGTTGCAGGAGTATTGCACAATCCAAATGGCATGACGTTAAATTGCCATAGTCCCTTTCCCGTAGAGAATGCGGTTTTTTCCTTGTCCTTAGGATCTATCTCCACTTGCCAGTAGCCACTTTTTAGGTCTAACGTGGTAAACCACTTCATTCCTGACAGCGTGTCCAATGTGTCGTCGATCCTGGGTAGTGGATAGCTGTCTTTCTTTGTAACGTCATTCAGTCGACGATAGTCCACACAAAACCGCATGCTGCCATCCTTCTTTTTCACCAGGACCACAGGAGAACACCATGGACTAGATGAAGGCTCTATAACTCCATCCTTTACCATGTCTTCAATCATCTTATCCATTTCCTTTTCTCTTGCCACTGGTATTCTTCTTGGTCGCTGACGAATTGGTAACTCGTTTCCCGTATTAATTCTGTGCTGAACCAATCCAGTCTTCCCTATGTCAGCATCATTTGCAGAGAAAATGTCGGCGTACTGAAGTAGCATCTTCTTAGCCTTCTCCATTTCTCCATCCGATCAATCTTTGCGACAGTCTTCCAAAAGATTTGACATGGTAAATCTTGCACTTTGGACATTATTCCGAGAAGGCTGATGTTGGCATTTACGCAACCAAGCCACTTCTTCACAGGTACCCATCAACGTACCCTTCTTGATTACTTGTTCCCTTTCACTTGGGTTCAGTATGCGTACGGCTGCAACGTTGATTGCCCTAACCAAGGTCCGCGCCATCTTCCATGGAAGGTTTTCGTCCAATCTTTCAATGAGAATACATCGATTTTTCTGTCCAGAATTATGTGGAAGAATAACTGGAACTATTGTTTCCGACCGGGGAGGAAGAACAATCCTCTTTAAACAGTACACTTCGCCCGATGGTGCACCTTCCATGAACACTTCTTCTGAACCACATTTCAAGACTCCTTGATTCACGTCGATCTCACAACAGTGCTATCGCATGAAGTCCAAACCTAGGATGCAGTCATCTACTATGTCAGCCATGATGACCTTATGCCGGTAAATTGTGTTACCCAGTTTTAACTCCACCTTTTTCTCTCCTCGGACGGGTATGTGCTGACCGGTAGCTGTTACTAAATTTACGCGGTCATGCTTACCGAAGAAGTCCCCAAGAAAATGATTCGCTAGTTGGGAACTGACAACCGTGCGAGAAGCTCCAGTATCCAATGTCAGCTTACATGGTCTTCCATTCACTTCACCTTTGATGATAAGGCTGTTCCCATCATGGGCTTGTGAGATCGAAATCCTTGGGGCTCTTTTAACACCAGCCAGCACCCACCCCGCAGTCCTGGCATTTACTCGTTTCCCTGCTGCTGGGCGGTGACATCAGCCGCCCTTCTTTCCTGGGTGTGATCTTCGCGGACAGTGCTTCGCTTCGGACAACTCGACTTGAGGTGGCCCATTTCTCCACAAGTGTAGCATCTAGGGCTGTACCTAGTGCGGTCACGTCCTGGTAACTCCGCAACCTCCCTGATGCGGTGGGCTCGATGATCGTGCCTTACTGCCTCCACCTCCAATGCATGGGCCAAGGCGTCCTTCAGCGTCTCATGGTGCCCAAGTCTAACAGCAGCTCTAACTTCCAGGTCCCGTATACCATCTATGAATGCTTGAACCAGAATCCCTTCGATAGGTGCAGGCGCAGACTGGTACGCCTTTCGAACCAGCTTTTCAATTTCCAGGGCCCACTGCTGCAGGTTTTCACCACTGCGTTGCACACGATATTTTAACTGGGCTCGAAATACGTGTTCCAAGTGTGCGTCACCGTATCTGGCTTCTAACGCCTCAAGCAGCTGCTCGTAAGTCACATTCTTACCTAGAGCTTCCAATATGGTTAAGGCCTGGTCGCGAAGGCCCAAAGTAAGTGCGGTCATGGCCTGCTCTTTTGTCCACCCATTTGCTTCCTTGACAGCTTCAAACTGGATTTTGTATGCCGACCACGAAGATGTTCCATCGAAGGGTGGCACTTTAAACCCGCGCACCGAAGGTGCAGCAACTACAGAAGTCGCAGTCCCATCTCCAGGTTTCAGGTTCCCCAACGCTTTTCTCATGTCAGCGATCTGGATTTCGGCCTCGGAGATACGATTTTCGTGCAGCTGAACCTTCTCCTTCACGGCTGTGATGTCCTTGCCAAACGTCTCGCGTAAATCTTTAATGAGGAGGATCTGCTCTTCTTGTCGGCGGGCCTGTTCCTCTTGTCGGCGGGCCTGTTCCTCTTTGTCACGCTGAAGCTGTTCCTCCAGCCGGCGGGCCTGTTCCTCATGTCGGCGGGCCTGTTCCTGCAGCATCACCATCAGAGCGGAAAGATCCATTGCTGGTGATGCTGTAGGAACTCCAGATGGTACTTCGGAGATTGGCTCCGTCGTCGGCTGATTACCACCAGGTGTCTGTATCGGAGAACCTTCAAACCGCCTCTGGTCCACCTCCTGCTGGTGCTGACTCCGGGTACGGATACCCTCCGTGTCGTCCTTCGGAAAAACTGGCATAATTTATCCCTTACTTCTGACACCAAATGTTACGAGCTGGGGTTCGGGATAAATAAATTTATACCAATTTACACGAAAAACACACTATAATTAAAAATCACAAATACAGTAATCAGAAACTTTAAACACAATCACTTGTAGTTCACTATTAGTCCACTTTTACTGTTATTAGCTGTTCTTCACTGTTTCGCATTCTAAGCTGAACTGAACTACAACGCTGTCAACCCCTTATTTATATGACGAGTGTAAGTTACTAGAATGTTCTAGCATAATACCAGAACATTCTAGTACTTACGGGAACGGTCCAGTGTAGTTCGGCTATTCGATAACAGATGGCGTTAGCGTCTAACGTGTAGTTCTTCTATTCGCTAACAGATGGCGTTAGGATCTACGTGACAATATCAAAGCTATTGATACATACATTTCTAAAGAAAACTCCTGTTTTGGTTCGTAATCCCCTCACATTTTGATAATATATGCTAAGGGACGCCATCAGAAATGATCGAAAACGTAAACACAGCATAAATAGCAGAAGTGTAAGGCATTCAATTCGCGGAAACTGATATTATTTCTAAAAGCAAGGTTAATTTCTATGAGTAAGGAAGATAGGACTTTAACAACATGTACATAAAGTACAATTAGCATACTGCAACAAAAGGTGCCGTAAAAAATAATATGGTCACAAAAAACACGGTATTTATAATATAATAACAAGCTAAATGGATCCTTAGGTGTAGGAAGATAGCAATTAAAAACGTAATGCAAAAATAATGCGAACCGGCCGACACCGAGCGATAAGCAAACAATAGGCCGGCGAGAATGGAATGCGTAGAAAAAACCAGTGCATGTGTTTCTCAATCTTAATGAGCCGATGCAATAGATATAAAACCTGCCAGAATGATGAATAGGTAGCCTTAATATAAAAACTTCTTTAGATCATGTTCAGACTTGATGTGGAGTTTTGGAGACGCGGTGTTTTTGCGTAGCATAATTTTGCATCCCCTGACCCAAACATACTCAAAACCACGTTCTTTGGCTCTGGCTTTGGTCTTATTCAGAAGTATTTTGTTTTCGAATGTTAGGTGGTCGTTAACGTAGATCCTATTTTCACCACGTAGCCCCAATTCACCAGCATTCAGGGTCTTGTGCTTTCTCGCAGCAGCTACAAAATCGTTTTTCAGGTAGCTGTTGTGCACCGAACAGATTATGTTTTTATTTTGCTTGTCGTTGCGCGTCGACACCCTTGCCACATAATTAATCTGTTCTTTTGGAATATGACAGCCAATGACATCCCCGATCTTGGCTATTACTAAAAATAGGTTTTCATCGCTGGACAACGGTACTCCCTTGATCTCAATGTTATTTAACCGGGATCTCTGCTCACTCTCACTTTGATGATTCTCAAGCTTCTCCACACGGCTCTGCAGAAGAAGAACATCTTCCTTAGTCTTCTTCATGACCTCAATTTCTTGCTGTAGTGACGATACCTTGCATGTCAAGGCCTGCATTTCCTCATTAACAGTATCCATAGATGACTTCACTTCAGACAATTCAGATCTGATGGCCTTTATTTCCATGAGCTCTGATTGGATTGCTTTTACACTTTCAACCAGCGCTGGTAATGCCTCCATTTGGGTTGACAGTCGTTTCAGCTCAGCTAAGATAGTCTCCGAGTCAGTAGTTGACGCCTTGACAGAACCGATGCGGGGACTGGCTGCCGCTGATGATTTGCAGCTAGCACATTTCCATGTCCCTTTACGGTCCCCGAGCTTTCTCCATCCAACTTCAGTTATACCTGCGCAGGGAAAGTCAAACTGCCCCCCACATAGGGAGCATGTCACGCCATCTCTAGCTTCAACCTCACAAGCCTTACACGCAAACATAGTGAGTAACTTGAATAAAAGATTGAGAAACGTAGTTCGTGTTCATTAACGAGTGACAGAAACAGTAAGCACGCGCGCGTTCGGTTAGCTGTCTACCGAAGTTTAAAGAGTATTCTATTGTTGTCCCACAGACGCGTGGTATGGCAGGGCGGCTGGGCCACGGCGCTGAGCGTGTGGGGCGGCTGGGCGTACTTCTCGGGCCAGGGCGGCGCCATGCGCGTGGCGCTGACGCGGCGCGAGTCGCCCGCCACGCCCGTGCCGCACGTGCCGCGCCTCGTCGCCGCGCGCGCCGTGCACAAGGTATGTCCCACAGGCGCGTAGTATGGCAGGCGGCTGGGCGTACTCTCGGGCCAGGGCGGCGCCATGCGCGTGGCGCTGACGCGGCGCGAGTCGCCCGCCACGCCCGTGCCGCACGTGCCGCGCCTCGTCGCCGCGCGCGCCGTGCACAAGGTATGTCCCACAGGCGCGTAGTATGGCAGGCGGCTGGGCGTACTCTCGGGCCAGGGCGGCGCCATGCGCGTGGCGCTGACGCGGCGCGAGTCGCCCGCCACGCCCGTGCCGCACGTGCCGCGCCTCGTCGCCACGCGCGCCGTGCACAAGGTATGTCCCACAGGCGCGTAGTATGGCAGGCGGCTGGGCGTACTCTCGGGCCAGGGCGGCGCCATGCGCGTGGCGCTGACGCGGCGCGAGTCGCCCGCCACGCCCGTGCCGCACGTGCCGCGCCTCGTCGCCACGCGCGCCGTGCACAAGGTATGTCCCACAGGCGCGTAGTATGGCAGGCGGCTGGGCGTACTCTCGGGCCAGGGCGGCGCCATGCGCGTGGCGCTGACGCGGCGCGAGTCGCCCGCCACGCCCGTGCCGCACGTGCCGCGCCTCGTCGCCACGCGCGCCGTGCACAAGGTATGTCCCACAGGCGCGTAGTATGGCAGGCGGCTGGGCGTACTCTCGGGCCAGGGCGGCGCCATGCGCGTGGCGCTGACGCGGCGCGAGTCGCCCGCCACGCCCGTGCCGCACGTGCCGCGCCTCGTCGCCACGCGCGCCGTGCACAAGGTATGTCCCACAGGCGCGTAGTATGGCAGGCGGCTGGGCGTACTCTCGGGCCAGGGCGGCGCCATGCGCGTGGCGCTGACGCGGCGCGAGTCGCCCGCCACGCCCGTGCCGCACGTGCCGCGCCCCGTCGCCGCGCGCGCCGTGCACAAGGTATGTCCCACAGGCACGTAGTATGGCAGGCGGCTGTTCGTACTTCTCGGGCCAGGGCGGCGCCATGCCCGCCGACGACGACGACGATGCTCCGGAGGTGACCGAGGTAGAGCTGCGAGTGGCGGTACGTAGGCTGAGTGCTAAAAATACCGCCCCAGGACCCGACGGCTTACCTGGGAAAGCCTGGGTCCTGGCCTCGGAGGCTCTCGGGCCTCGACTAAGGGGGCTCCTAAGCGCATGCATGGAGAGGGGCCAGTTCCCACTTCGTTGGAAGACGGGGAAACTGGTCCTCATCAAGAAGCCGGGGCGCCCAGCGGACTCTCCGTCCGCTTACCGGCCCATCGTGCTGCTCGACGAGGTGGGCAAGCTCTTTGAGAGAGTCATTGCAAACCGCCTCGTCGGGCGGCTGGTGCGGGTGGGGCCGGATTTGGCGGAGAGCCAGTTTGGCTTCCGCAGGGGGCGCTCTACGGTGGACGCCATCATGCGCGTGCGGGCCCTCACGACGGGGGATGCTGTGGCCCGGGGTGGGGTCGTCTTGGCGGTGTCTCTAGACATCGCCAATGCCTTCAATACCCTGCCCTGGAGTTGCATCAGGGAGGCACTCCGGTATCACCGGATGCCGACCTACCTCTGTCGTGTGGTCGAGGCCTATTTGACGGACAGGGCCGTCATCTACCCCGGTCACCAGGGAGTGTGGAACCGGCAAGAGATGTCGTGCGGTGTCCCACAGGGATCGGTCCTGGGGCCGCATCTGTGGGGTGGGATATCGGCTACGACTGGGTGCTGCGCGCCGACCTCCCCAGCGGCGTCAGCGTGGTTTGTTACGCTGACGACACGCTAGTCCTAGCGCAGGGGAGGTCGCACCAGGCGGCGGCCGAACTAGCGACACGCGGGGTTGCGACAATCGTCGAGAGGATCCGGCAATTGGGACTCGAGGTGGCCCTGCACAAGTCCGAGGCCATGTGTTTTCATGGTCCTCGGAACACGCCACCGTCGGGTTCCCAAATAACGGTAGGAGGGGTTCACATCGGCGTCGAGTCGACGATGAAGTACCTGGGACTCGTCCTCGACAGCCGGTGGAACTTCGTGGAGCATTTCCGACGTTTGGCTCCCAGACTGGAAAGGGCCGGGGCTGCCTTAAAGCGGCTCCTGCCCAATCTAGGGGAGCCAAACGCCTCCTGCCGGAGGCTCTACGCGGGGGTCGTGCGGTCCATGGCCCTTTACGGGGCACCGGTGTGGGCGCGTTCCTTGAGGCGGCGGCCAGCCCGCTGGTTGAATGCGCCCCAAAGGGTCATGGCCATCCGGCTGGTCCGGGGATACCGTACGGTCTCCGGTGAGGCGGCGAGCCTCCTTGCCGGATTACCGCCATGGGATCTGGAGGCAAAAGTCCTCGCGCACGTTTGGGAGTGGCGCGAGGAGGCGAAACGCCGGGGCGTAGCTCCGCTGCCGCGAGAAATCACGGTACAGCGGACAGAGCTCCGGCGGGATCTCAGGGCGGCATGGAGAGTGCGATTGTCGCAACCCAGCGCTGGGCACGCCACAATTGCGGCGATAAGTCCCCTCTTTGAGGAGTGGCTAGAGAGGCGCCACGGCGTCCTCACCTTCCGTCTGACGCAGGTCCTCACCGGACACGGTTGTTTCGGGAGGTTCCTGTTCCGGATAAGGCGGGAGGAAACGCCCGGGTGTCACCATTGTGTGGATCGCCCGGAGGACACGGTGGAGCATACGGTGGAGGTCTGCCCGGCTTGGGCGGAGCAACGCCGTGTCCTCGTGGAGGCGATTGGCGGTGGCGATCTCTCGCGTCCGGCCTTGGTCCAGGCCATGGTACGGAGCGAGAGGGCTTGGGAAGCCGTCACCTCCTTCTGCGAAGCAGTAATGTTCGCGAAGGAGGAGGCGGAACGCGTGAGGGAGAGGCAAAGTTTGCGCCCTCACGCCCCTAGCCGCCGCAGGAGACGCCCTGGGCGTCGGGAATCGCAGGCCGATTCCCGGCCACCGTAGGCGCGGGCCTGCGAACGGCGAGCAATGGGCAGCTCGCCGTTCGATAAGGACCAGGCCCGGGTCGACGGCGCGTTGTGTTCCACGCGCGCCTCAAAGAGATGTCAGCACCAATGACGGGGTTTGCTAGGACCGATGCCTGCTAGGGTTGCGGAAAAGTCCAAGAGGGTTACCGTGGCCCCTGGCACAGGCAACTGAAGGAACACGGGTGGGTTTTAGTCAGTAAGAGTCTGACACGCCCTCCTGCTCTGCCCAGAGCGGGAGAAGTTATTTGATGATTTCCCACCCACAAAAAAAAAAAAAAAAAAAGGGCGGCGCCATGCGCGTGGCGCTGACGCGGCGCGAGTCGCCCGCCACGCCCGTGCCGCACGTGCCGCGCCTCGTCGCCGCGCGCGCCGTGCACAAGGTATGTCCCACAGGCGCGTAGTATGGCAGGCGGCTGGGCGTACTCTCGGGCCAGGGCGGCGCCATGCGCGTGGCGCTGACGCGGCGCGAGTCGCCCGCCACGCCCGTGCCGCACGTGCCGCGCCTCGTCGCCACGCGCGCCGTGCACAAGGTATGTCCCACAGGCGCGTAGTATGGCAGGCGGCTGGGCGTACTCTCGGGCCAGGGCGGCGCCATGCGCGTGGCGCTGACGCGGCGCGAGTCGCCCGCCACGCCCGTGCCGCACGTGCCGCGCCTCGTCGCCACGCGCGCCGTGCACAAGGTATGTCCCACAGGCGCGTAGTATGGCAAGCGGCTGTTCGTACTGGGGTGGGGGGCGTGCTGGGACAGTGTTTTGTATTTGTTAAGAGCGCTCTTACATTTCGGTGCTGCGTTAACACACTCAACTCATCTCATTGAAATCGACTACTAATAATATAAATACTGCTACACTACTGATAATATGAAAGTGCATTGGTTAGTTACTTTACGTTGTAAATAGTCAAATATATTACATCGCGTGACGTTTTATAAGAGAAGTAGCACTTCGTCCGCGTGAATTTCGTATCTTCTCCTACAAAGTTCAACCTCCTGCCAACCCCTTTATAGGTTAGTTTTCGACTGTTAATTATTGCGATCTTTTTATTTACTAAGAAAAGTATGCAAGCCAATTTACAAGTTTATCATTTCAAGAAATAAGATTATTATTTCGTACAAATACAAACGAAATAATTCCCCCTCTTCACCCACTTGAAGGTGGAATTTCTAAAAATCCTTATGATAAATGATAAATGACTTTATTTCTGTAAGTAGGTTTTTACAAACACTTTTACACGTCAATCATATTTTTTTTTAAACTAGATGAGGTCGGCGTTTCCTATCTGACTACTCTGAGAAGAAAGGCCGAAACAAACTCAGAGGTCACAGTCTCTTTTAAAGTCCAGACAGAATCTTGGTCAGATCATGTGAAGGCTATGTAGATCGGTGTCTGAAATGGTCTTTTGAGGAAAGAACCACACAGATTGAGTGGACCTGTCCAGTCAGTGCACGCAATTGTCAGCAATCGTGCAGCTCAACTCAGAACTTAAGGAGCTCAACGATTCGACGAACAATACCAAAGAAAGGACATTTGAGTAGGCCGCACAAGTTACTCAAACTGCCAGATCATGATTACACTAAGAGTAAAAATACAAAAAAAAAGCAATGACCAACATAGTTCTCACATTCACAATAGTTAAAATAATAGCATAATACTTTACAAAGTAAATACTCTTGTCATAGTATATGTATATAAAATTCATTAATGTCAATGTGTATATAAAATCCGGACATAATCATTGAGGACCATGCAGATTGGTGTCTGAAATGGACTTTTGAGAAAAGAATCACACAGATTGAGTGGACCTGTCCAGATAGTGCACGCATTTGTCAGTAACCGTGCAGCTCGACTCAGAACTTAAGGAGCTCAACGATTCGACGAACAATACCAAAGAAAGGACATTTGGGTAGGCCACATAAACTACTCAAACTGCCAGAACATGATTCAAACTAGAACAATGACCCACATAGTCCTCCCATTCACAACAATTAAAATAATATAATACTTTACACAGTAAATATTCATGTCATTGTATATGTAAAACGTTATAGATACTTATACTTAGCAAAGATTAAAAGTAGGTACAATAGTTAGCAAAAAAAAACAAAAAAATAAATCAACGTTCCCTGTGTAAATTTATTGGAACAGCTCACTCCCAAGCCTTTTTGTCCTCAATAAAGTATTTGACAGTATAATAGGCTTTCTGGCATAGTTTCCTTTTTATAAAAGATTTGAATTTATTAAGGCTTAGTTCTTGAATGTGGCTAGGAAGTTTATTATAAAAATGTATACATTGACATCTAAACGAGCCACCTATTTTCTTGAGCCTCGTTGTAGGAACAACAAATTTGTGTTTGTTCCTAGTATTTATACTATGGATATCACTGTATTTTTTAAACAGATTAATATTTTTATGTGCATACAAAAGATTTTCATAAATATACTGAGAAGGCACAGTCATTATATTAATCTCTTTAAATTTTTCTCTGAGGGAGTGTCTGGGACTTAATTTATAAATTGAACGAATTGCCCTTTTTTGTAAAACAAAAATCGTCTGAATATCGGCGGCATTTCCCCACAGCAGAATACCGTACGACATTACACTATGAAAATAACTAAAGTATACTAAACGGGCTGTCTCTAAATCTGTTAAACCACGAATTTTTCTAACAGCGTATGCTGCAGAGCTAAGCTTTTTTGACATTTTATCTATATGGGGGCCCCATTGCAGCTTGGCGTCTAAAGTTATGCCTAAGAATACTGTGGTATTTTCGGGTTTCAACTCTTCCCCCTTTATGAGAACACTTGTTTCTACTTGTCTAACATGTGGTAACGTAAACTTAATACATTTAGTTTTTTTCTCGTTAAGAAGAAGGTTATTAACGTTAAACCAGTTAACTACTTTTGCGAGGGCGCTATTTACATTGTCAGTAACCAGCTGCTGACGTTTGAGTTTAAATAAAAGTGAAGTGTCGTCTGCAAACAACACTATATCATGTTTATCTTTTATGAGGTAAGGCAAGTCATTTATATAAATAAGAAATAAAAATGGACCAAGAATTGAGCCTTGAGGGACCCCCATTCTTACTACCGATCTGGGTGATCTTTTTCCGTTAACATCAACTCTCTGAATCCTATCACTTAAGTAAGAAGTAAGAAGATCCAGAGAGGTGCCACGGATTCCGTAGTGGTGCAGTTTCCTGATTAATGTTTCATGAAGAACACAATCGAATGCCTTGGACAAATCGCAAAAGATACCCAACGCATCGCATTTGTCCTCCCATGCATTATACACATGCCCTAAAAGTTCAACTCCGGCATCGGTAGTTGAACGACCCCTTGTAAAACCGAACTGTTTTTTATGCAGTAATTTATGTACGTTAAAAAAATCTTTGCATTTGATTTAGAATAAGCTTTTCAAAAATTTTTTTTTTTAGTTTTGTACATTATAAAAGGAATGTGCAAAAGTTCTGATGTGTCAGTCAGTCAGCACTTCGCCCGTTCCTTCGTTCGCGTGGATTTCACAGTTTCCTCTACAAATTTCACCATTCCCTTAAATGGAAGTGTTAATTGTAATTATTGCAAACGAGAGCAAACACAGCGGTCGTAGTTTACGATGTTCACACGCACACGATAGCATAATATCGGCACGACAAAGAGCGCGAAATCAACTGAAATAGGTCCGTCCTCGAAAAGTGTTCGAGCGATACGGTGCGCACATCGCCAGCGCGGTGAAATACACAGTACTTTTACTTTGTTGATTATAAAACAAAAGAAGCAATTTAAAAAAAACAAGAAGGTTGTACTTTTTAAGCAAATGTTAAAGATTTATTTAGGCATAAATACTACGTCACAATGACGTAGAACTTCAGAGATATTTAGATAATTATGTTTCGTGTTGCGCAGGTCGCGCGCACGCACGTGTGCTGGCGCGGCGGCGCGTGCGGCGGCGCGCCGGGCGCGTGCGGCGCGGGCGGCGCGTGCGGCTGCGCGCTGCGCTGCGTGGCGGCGCCGTGCCAGCCGCAGCGCTTCCTGTGCGACCCCGCCGCGCGCGAGCCGCGCTGCATCCCGCACCACTGGAAGTTAGTACTTGCACAACTCTACTTGTGCTGGCGCGGCGGCGCGTGCGGCTGCGCGCTGCGCTGCGTGGCGGCGCCGTGCCAGCCGCAGCGCTTCCTGTGCGACCCCGCCGCGCGCGAGCCGCGCTGCATCCCGCACCACTGGAAGTTAGTACTTGCACAACTCTACTTGTGCTGGCGCGGCGGCGCGTGCGGCTGCGCGCTGCGCTGCGTGGCGGCGCCGTGCCAGCCGCAGCGCTTCCTGTGCGACCCCGCCGCGCGCGAGCCGCGCTGCATCCCGCACCACTGGAAGTTAGTACTTGCACAACTCTACTTGTGCTGGCGCGGCGGCGCGTGCGGCTGCGCGCTGCGCTGCGTGGCGGCGCCGTGCCAGCCGCAGCGCTTCCTGTGCGACCCCGCCGCGCGCGAGCCGCGCTGCATCCCGCACCACTGGAAGTTAGTACTTGCACAACTCTACTTGTGCTGGCGCGGCGGCGCGTGCGGCTGCGCGCTGCGCTGCGTGGCGGCGCCGTGCCAGCCGCAGCGCTTCCTGTGCGACCCCGCCGCGCGCGAGCCGCGCTGCATCCCGCACCACTGGAAGTTAGTACTTGCACAACTCTACTTGTGCTGGCGCGGCGGCGCGTGCGGCTGCGCGCTGCGCTGCGTGGCGGCGCCGTGCCAGCCGCAGCGCTTCCTGTGCGACCCCGCCGCGCGCGAGCCGCGCTGCATCCCGCACCACTGGAAGTTAGTACTTGCACAACTCTACTTGTGCTGGCGCGGCGGCGCGTGCGGCTGCGCGCTGCGCTGCGTGGCGGCGCCGTGCCAGCCGCAGCGCTTCCTGTGCGACCCCGCCGCGCGCGAGCCGCGCTGCATCCCGCACCACTGGAAGTTAGTACTTGCACAACTCTACTTGTGCTGGCGCGGCGGCGCGTGCGGCTGCGCGCTGCGCTGCGTGGCGGCGCCGTGCCAGCCGCAGCGCTTCCTGTGCGACCCCGCCGCGCGCGAGCCGCGCTGCATCCCGCACCACTGGAAGTTAGTACTTGCACAACTCTACTTGTGCTGGCGCGGCGGCGCGTGCGGCTGCGCGCTGCGCTGCGTGGCGGCGCCGTGCCAGCCGCAGCGCTTCCTGTGCGACCCCGCCGCGCGCGAGCCGCGCTGCATCCCGCACCACTGGAAGTTAGTACTTGCACAACTCTACTTGTGCTGGCGCGGCGGCGCGTGCGGCTGCGCGCTGCGCTGCGTGGCGGCGCCGTGCCAGCCGCAGCGCTTCCTGTGCGACCCCGCCGCGCGCGAGCCGCGCTGCATCCCGCACCACTGGAAGTTAGTACTTGCACAACTCTACTTGTGCTGGCGCGGCGGCGCGTGCGGCTGCGCGCTGCGCTGCGTGGCGGCGCCGTGCCAGCCGCAGCGCTTCCTGTGCGACCCCGCCGCGCGCGAGCCGCGCTGCATCCCGCACCACTGGAAGTTAGTACTTGCACAACTCTACTTGTGCTGGCGCGGCGGCGCGTGCGGCTGCGCGCTGCGCTGCGTGGCGGCGCCGTGCCAGCCGCAGCGCTTCCTGTGCGACCCCGCCGCGCGCGAGCCGCGCTGCATCCCGCACCACTGGAAGTTAGTACTTGCACAACTCTACTTGTGCTGGCGCGGCGGCGCGTGCGGCTGCGCGCTGCGCTGCGTGGCGGCGCCGTGCCAGCCGCAGCGCTTCCTGTGCGACCCCGCCGCGCGCGAGCCGCGCTGCATCCCGCACCACTGGAAGTTAGTACTTGCACAACTCTACTTGTGCTGGCGCGGCGGCGCGTGCGGCTGCGCGTTGCGCTGCGTGGCGGCGCCGTGCCAGCCGCAGCGCTTCCTGTGCGACCCCGCCGCGCGCGAGCCGCGCTGCATCCCGCACCACTGGAAGTTAGTACTTGCACAACTCTACGTACAGCCCGTCCCCGAGGGGGTGTCCTATCGATAAAAACTACGAATTTCGATACAAACTAATAGCGCCTATTTGGTTACCACTTAGAATGTAAATTTTCCTTTCCCAGTGCTCACTTTCTTTAGTAACTTTTGTGCAAAATTCCATGCTTCCGAAAGTGTGCTTCAGTAAATGAATAAAAGATTTTTACTAACGAGATCTTGAAATGGACTGAAAACTTTGAAAACGAAACATCCATGTTGAAAAATTGGATAATACGTTTTCCGCTATTGTAATGATATATTAATTCTCAATAAATATTTTTTTTATTATTTTATTTGATTTTGATACGAGACTTTTTTTCGGCAGCGGCACCTCGGAAACCTATGAAAATATCAGTCATGTCGAAAACAAAACCATTATTAATTTTCGGATTTCGGTTTAATCTATTTTCCGGGCGTGTGCTAGCCGGTCTGTTGAAATGCTATACGTATTATTGATATCGCTACTGTAGATGTGACGGGCAAAAGGACTGCGAGAACGGCGCGGACGAGGCGGAGTGCGGCGCGTGCGCGACAGGCCTGCGCTGCGCGGACGGCGCGTGCGGCGCGGCGCTGGGCGCGTGCGACGCGGGCGCCTACTGCGAGCGCGCGCCGCTGCCCGACGCCTTTCGGTACGGGGCGGGCCGACACCGCTCTTTGTCTTCATCCTCCTAGCGGGTCGATGGCAGTCTAGATACAGACTTCTTGTTCTTTATTTAATGATAAATGATATTTACTTCTGTAAATTGGTTCGAAAAACTAAATGAATTCGATGTTTCCTATCCGACTACTCTGAGACAAAATTGATGACATAGAGAATAACCGGAAACACATACGAACGAAGCAAGTTGATAAAAAGCTTGGAAAAAGACCAAAACAAACTCAGAGGTCACAGTCTAATTTATATTCAGAATCATAATTCACGCTCTATTGCCACTTATTCAATTATTAAAACCAGCCACGTTTTTAGGCTGTCTTTTAAAAATATTAATAATTAATTAATTTTTATGGATTCATTTGGAGTAAGGATTTAAAAATTGTTTAATGGTCTGAAACTGTGACAGAAAATTACGGGTAACAACAACGCTTAGAATCAGACTGAGAACACGGATGACAGATTTTTTGCAACAAATGTTTTTTCAAGAACTTCACTTTTTCTGTCTTTAGTGACGCTTGAAAATTTTTTATGAACCCATAAACATGTCAGTTTAGTGTTTTACTTCACAAGTGCTTGCCTAATTATTTATTCAGGGTGCGCCCCTAGGCCCTCCACGATCCACGTCAATGTTTCCCGAGTGCGTGTTTTTCGACTCGAACTGACAAAAGCCCGTCGAGCAGCGCGCTACAGGTACGCTCGCGAGCATTTGAACTGGACAGTGGATAACTGGAGGGCTGTACTCTTTACAGACGAATGTAAGGTCAAAGTTCTCAGTGATGATAAACGAGTGGTGAGGATACATGGTGAACGTTTTATGAACCAGACCGGAATATATATGCATCCACGGAACAGACAGTTTTGGGGGCCCAAGTGTTATGGTATGGGCCGGAATAAGCTTGGTAGGCAAAACAGAGCTGGTAATTCTGAATGAGGGTACTGTAACCTCCACCGGTTACGTTGAACGAGTAATCCAAACTTATTTCATTCCATCTCCACGAAGAGTGGGCGCTGGCTTTGTTTGTTTGCACGACAATGCTCGTGCACATACAGCCCGAGCCACACAAAGAGCACTTTCAGAGGCCAATGTCACGGTTTCGCCATGGCCAGCTATGAGTCCCGATCTCAACCTCATCGAGCATTTATGGGATCAATTGAAACTATAGCCATGTTAACAGTAAACGCGCTAAAACTGTTGGGAACGAATTCCGGAACAAAATGTTACCCATCTTACTGAAAGTGTATCAGATAGACACAGAGAGTGCACACAGCGCAAAGGAGGCCCCACTCGCTACTAACCATAAGATTTTTCATCAAATGTTTACAAAAAAATGGCCGATAGCCTAACTTGTTGTTGTTTTCCCTAAAAAGTGTTTTTTTGTGTATATCTATCAAAATAAACAAATGTTTCCATTGACTATATTTACACAATGAGGAATGTTCATAGGTATGTAAAATCACTTGAAACTTCGTTACAGTAAAGCTTTAGCTTGTACACTAGTTTTTGTTTTATTTAAAAATACCAAGTAGTTTTGATTTTACAAGCATTCAAAGTTCGAGTAAATTTGTTGCCCCGCTAAAAAAAAAAAGAGCGCAAACGGACTGAGTGATTGTTGGAAAACGACGTCATGAGGCGCGAGCGCGAGATCACTTTAAATTCTATAACTTGGGAATTATTTAACGTATCAAAATAATTCTTTCACATATATTTTTTATTTTTGACAGAGAATACATTAAGCTAAAATTCCTAATTAGTGAATATTCTCCTTAAATCCCTACTCTAAACCAAAAATCATTTAATCATTAATAATTTTAAATGGCAGCCTGAAAACGTGGTGGGTCCTATTTTTAGCCGACGTCAAAAATGTATGTACGTCGATTACTCGAAGACGCCTGAATCGATTCGGAAAATTCTTTTTTTGGTTCAAAGGGTATACCTACTTCCCATGTGGTTTATAAATTATTTTTAAATAAAAAAAATCGTATTCAAACGGACGTGGACGTGTAAGACGATCGTTTTCGAATTGGTGTGGGGTAGGTACGCACGGCTACAGATCAAGCTATATAAATATAGCGTGCACTGACTGGACAGGTCCACTCAATCTGTGTGGTTCTTTCCTCAAAAGACCATTTCAGACACAAATCTACATGGTCCTCAAAGATTATTATAAGTAATATTATTCTAATTATTGTGAATGTGAGAACTATGTCGGTCGTTGCTTTTTATTTTGTATTTTTCTCAGTTAGTTTAGTCATGATCTGGCAGTTTGAGTAATTTATGCGGCCTACTCACATGTCTTTTCTTTGGTATTGTTCGTCGAGTCGTTGAGCTCCTGAAGTCTAAGTTGCGTGCACTGACTGGACTGGTCCACTCAATCTGTGTGGTTCTTTCCTCAAAAAACCATTTCAGACACCGATCTGCATAGCCTTCACATGATCTGACCAATATTTTGTCTGGACTTTAAAAGAGACTGTGACCTCTAAGTTTGTTTCGGCCTTTCTTCTCAGAGTAGTCAGGTAGGAAATACCGACCTCATCTAGTTTTTAAAATACGATTGCCGTGTAAAAGTGTTTGTTCAAACCTACTTACAGAAATTTATTTATTTATTTAAATAACATGGGAGACTTACAGCTAAAACAAACAGATTAAGGACAGTACATTAGTCTGAAAGCCAATTACAGGTCTCCACTTATAAAATACAGAGAAGAAAAAATAAATTCTAAGGACATTCACACCAAACTACTATACTCGCGTATACTACTGTTGCTCGAACTGCTTAGCAATCATCATAACAAGATAAATTCATGAAAAAGTTACGGCTTAAGCACTTCCTGGCTGACGACACACTAGTTAGGAACGGATCTATATCGTACTGTTTACAAAGCTTGTTAAAATTTCTGCTTGTACGCACAATGTACGAATTCTGCCTATAATTGGTTGAAACAATTGGCACGCGCAATGGTGGATTGTATCGCTTACACTTCATGGGAGTGTTGAAATAAAATTTTGTCAAAATATCGGAACAGTTTATTGTATTGTTAAAGATTTTCAACAAACACACACAGTCCGAAATCTCGCGGCGGTTGAGTAAAGGTAATATATGACATTTTTTACACAGGTTACGGTAGTTTTCCGAATGATACGGTACTTTTTGATGATAACATAGATACCTTATGAACCTTTTTTGGATGCTTTCAATGCGGTTAATATATTTGTGATAACATGGGTTCCATATTTCAGACGCGTATTCCAAGTGGCTTCTAACAAAAGTACAGTATAGAATTTTTAAAGTTTTTGCTTGAGTGAAGCACTTGGATAACCGCATTATGAAACCCAGTGATTTTGAGGCCTTGGCGACTATTGCATCAACGTGTATTTCAAAAGTGAGCTTAGAATCGTGATGGACTCCCAGATCACGGATGGAATTTGATCTAGGTAGAACTTGATCACTTAGGGTGTACGATGTAGCAATGTTTAAGCGCTTCCGAGAATATGTTACAACCGAACATTTAGCGGGATTAAGATCCAGCTTGTTTCTTTGGCAGTAGTCCTCTAGGCGACGCAGATCATTCTGGAGTGCCGTTACGTCCATTTGCGATGATACTGTGGCATAGATTTTCATATCATCAGCAAAACACAGAAGTTTGGATGAAGTCAAGCAAGAGTCGATGTCGTTAATGTAGATTATAAATAGCAAAGGACCGAGCAAAGAGCCCTGTGGTACTCCACTAGGAACAGGGCCCAGCTAGATATATAATTATTCAGTACTACTGCTTGGGACCTGTTGACAAGGTAAGAGGAAAACCATCTGAGCAGATCGCCACGAATTCCCATGCCATTTAACTTGGATATCAGAATGCTATGATCAATTCGATCAAAGGCTTTGCTGTAGTCTGTATAAATGACATCAACCTGCTTACCGTTGCACATGGCATCAGTTAAAAAATCATTAAGGAGAATCAGGTTCGTGACAGTAGACCTCCCTTTTAAAAAACCGTGTTGGAAAGAGCTAAATGAATTTTTCAGAGCAGTATAAACCTGATTATATATTATTCTTTCAAAGACCTTTGCTATAATACACAGTTTAGATATCGGCCTGTAATTCACTATGTCTGTTTTGACACCTTTTTTATGTATAGGCGTTATAAACGCAGATTTCCATATTTGCGGCACAACACAGGTATTCAAAGATTTTCTAAATAAAATTGAAATAGGTTGCGCTATCGAAGGTGCACACCGAACAAGAAGTTTGGATGGGATGTTGTCAGGACCTGCCGATTTGCATGTATCCAACTTACGAAGCAAGTTAATTATTTCATCAATATCAACAACAATACTGCAGATATCAGATGTTAGGTTCGACGAGTCGTTAAAAAGAAAAGGAGAAGAGATTGGCTGCCTAACACTGGGATTAGAGAGAAAAGTAGAATGGAAGTATTCGGAAAAAGCCTGACAAATAGATTCCCCCGTCTGCACGGTATCCCTATTATAGTTCAAAGTGCTTGGGATTGCGTTTGAGTTATGACGTTTTTTTACAAAAGTCCAAAAATATTTTGGGTTATTTTTAATTGAATTTTCTGTTAGATCCAAATAGTTGCGGTAGCATTGAGATTCCATAGTTTTCACCCTTTCACGAAGCAGCTTGAATGTTAATTCGTCAGATATATTACCGTAGGTTTTAAATTTTTTTAAGTATTTATATTTTTCTTTAATTGTTTTAATAAGTGACGAACTATACCATGTTGGATACTTTTTATTCTGAAACAGTTTTTGTGGAATATATTTTATTTGTAGATCAGAAATAAACTGATCAAAAAAGCTAACTGCATCATTAATTGACCGCGCGTAGAACTCAGTTTCCCAGTCAACCGTACAAATGTCTCTGCTGATAGAATCATAGTCACCTTTATCAAACAAGAATTGAGTACGAGGCGCACATTCAAGCAGAGGTGTTACAGATAGCTCCAAATTAATTAATAGCGCTGGGTGATATGCATCGATAGGCACCAGTGGGCTAGAACATTCGGTCACATTCACTTTTTCATTGGAAAGGACGAGGTCCAGGATTCTACCATACCTATTAGTTACCGTGTTATATTGTCCAAAATCAAGGGTGCATAATTCATCACAAAGCAAAACTTCGTCGTTACTGTTAGGATTCAATGGGATAAGCGATAGGTTGTCGGATGGAACCCAATTAATACCGCTCATATTAAAGTCACCTATTACAAGAAAGGTATCGGATGTATTATTAATAACTGTTTGGTTTAATTTAGCAAGAAAGTTAGAGAGTTGTGAAGAAAAAGAAAGGCCTAAGTTTTGTTGGCATAAGTAAATATCACAAATATGCAAGGTAATTTTGTTCCGTGTGACACGATTTTTTAGGTGTATGGATAGCCAAAGGTCCTCTGCTGTAGAATGAAAATTAGGTTGGCAAATAACTGATAATTCTCTACGAGTAGCGATGAGTACCCCCCCACCACGCGATTGTCCGGTTAAAACGTAGTCTCGGTCACGACGCCAAACAATATACCGATCATCAAAAAACTCAGAATTTAAAACGCCATCCAATAACCAAGTCTCAGTAAGCACTATGATGTCATACGAATTAAGTAACATTTGACGAGATAAAGAATCAGTTTTAGTTCTAAGACCTCGAACGTTCTGGTAATACATGTTTAAGTTATTACTGTTAATAGCCATTGAAAATGAAGTCAATAAATGAATATAAATCGGTGTGATGTATGAGTATTACAATATCAGCATTCATTAAACAATAATGTAAATTAAGGTATAAAAAAAATAATATAAACATGCAAGGAAGGTAAGCTTTAAAAAAGTTTGCGCGTGAACATAAATCATACGACATTAAGTAGTAAACAGCTGTGCGAAAAAGCAAGCAGCTATGCGTGGTGCGTACAAGCGAGAGCGAGTCAAACATATTTGAATACATTAGAGCCTTGAAGTAAACAGCGCGATAAGAAACATAAAGGATTCCTATAACTAAACAAAAGAGAGGTATCGGGCTCATTAGAGCGACTGAGGTGCTAAACCTTTTGTAAAAAAATATCGAGATACTAAGGGTCACCAACAATATAAGCGATTGAGATGTAATAAAAGAATGAAAATAACTTAGTAAAAATAGGAAGCAATTTACACAATCTTGTTTAAATCAGATTCTTTACGTATAATAGCTACTTTACAATTAGCGTTTTTTAATATATGGATTTTCCCATGCTTTACCCAAACGAACTCATAATATTTCTCCTTGGCCATGGTCTTAACCTTACTTAAGAGCTTCTTATACTCCACGCTCAGGTGATCATTGACATATATACGCTGAGTTGTGCCCTGGAACCCGATATGGGATGTGGATAGGTCCTTAACGGCACGTGCAGCTGCGATAAAATCTTCTTTGACATACCGGTTTAAAAAACTCACTATAATCAATTTTTCATTAGAATTAAAAATAGGCACCCTTGAGATATAATTCACCTGTGATTTGGGGCAGCTGTAATTCACCTTCCGGCCGATCGCTTCAATAATCGAAAAAAGATTTTCATCTTTTCTAGTAGGGACTCCTTTAATTTCTACATTGTTTAGCCGGGATCGCTGTTCATATTTTGCGAGCTCGAACTTCGATCTCTCTAAGTCGGTCTGCAAGCAACTCACTGTTTCCCGAAGCTTGTCAAGTTCTGTTGCTTTTGCTTCAACCTCCGCTAGTCGAGTGTCAAATTCGTCAAGTCTACCACTAGTGCCTTCACATGTAATTTTTAGCTCAGCTAACTCATCCTTGATTACTCGAATGTCGTCTACCAAGGTCGGCAAATTAAGTAACTGGCGTTTCATGTCGCGAATTTCACTCAATATGGTTTCGAGAGAGGCTGGTTCAGGAGCAACCAGAGCTGGGATGACGTTCGACAAGTGGGGCACTTCCATTGCGCCATTCTGGTGACGCCGAGTTTTCTCCATCCGGCTTCAGAAATATTTGCACATCCAAAATCCAGATGTTTCTTGCAACTCCCACATTGTAGGTACTCCGTCATTGAACTGCACGTTACAAGCTGCGCACGTCTTCATCATTGAAAATAAGTTGAATGAAATTATACCAAAGCAAAAATAAACAAAAAATTTAATTTGGTGTTAAAGTTAAAAAAGGTTGACGATCTATTATTTCGAGCGACGCGTACTGTACTAATGAATTTCCATAGACGATTGAAATTAAATCATTTATCATTTACATTTCCAATATAAGCTGATCTCGCATTGTATAGGATTTCCTAACAATGAGAGTTCAGTGTAAACTGGAAATATATAGCTTGATGTGTAGCCGTGTGTACCATAACTACAAAGTAAGAAAAATAACTTTGATTTCCAAAGTCGGTGGCAAAAACTAAAATACAGATCCAAAGACACAGACTGCCGAAATTAAAGTTCAACAGTCCTCTCACAATTTTTGAGAGACGCCTTGCGGTACTTGCGCCAAGTGAACGATATAGTTCAACAGTCCTCTCACAATTTTTGAGTGACGCCTTGCGGTACTTGCGCCAAGGGAACGATATAGTTCAACAGTCCTCTCACAGTTTTTTTTTTTATTTCGTTTAATTTTAGGGACTTTTATGACGCACAGCGCATGTCAGTCCTCTCACAGTTATAGTAAGTATCTCTAACAACAGCAACAACATTAAAAGAGCAACTATGCAGTTTCTTGCCTTGCCTTACAAACTACCGTTTGGAATCTCGAGTCAATTCTATTTTCTTGCAAATTTTGACGTTCAAAAGTGCTTTTTGTGCTACTTAAAATAAATGATTTTACTTTGACCAACAGCAACCGATTTTATTGTAACGTGATTAATGATCACTGGGATTTAGACAGGCGTGCAAAATCACAGATAAAATATCTGGAAGGACTAGTATTTCTACAGTGACGACACGGTTTTTGTATGTTTGAATTCAAGATCATAGTTCACGTCCTATTGCCTCCTATTCAACTATCTACTTCAGCGTTATGTAGTCTAAGTTTATTTTTGAAGGTCTGTTTGTAATAAAAGGTCTAAGTGCAATGGATTTAGAACATTGTCCTTTATGAAATTGAGTTTGTTGTATAAGATACCTACAAATTAAATCTATTTGCATTCTGAATTCGTTTTAAGTTTCAACACTTACCTACTACACACATCAAAAGTGTCTAGGGATCAAGCACGTTCTTGCTAGTTACTAAAATGATATTTTTTGTAACTTCTGTTACCTACTGTAACTTTTTAGTAAATTTCGTCATTTGAAAAGGGTGTTTGTTTTTCGGTCAAAAGATGAAAATCATCTGCCAAGACGTATTCCTATATAATCCTGCAACGGATATGAGGCCAAATCAGTAAATGTCTGCCATACTTTTGAGTGGAATCAATACAAAAGAACGTTATTATTGAGAGAAGACATCATTTGAGCCGAGAAGAAATGATCAGAGCCGTGGGAATGTTGGAAGCTGGTTCTCGGCAACGTGCTGTGGCAACCGCTCGGGGCACTACGCAGAGTGTTATAAGTCAACTTTGGATACGTTACCGCATCACTGGCAGCGTGGCAGAGCGACATGGAGGACGAGCTCGCATCACCACACGCAGACAAGATCGTTGCATACAAATTACTGCTCAACAACGAAATGGTACAATGGCCGCGATGATGTTGGTTACGAGGCTTCATAGCTCTTCAGGGATGTTAATAAGCGATCAAACCATAAGAAATCGCTTGCATGAAGTCAATATCCGTTCCCGAAGGCCGGCCACCTGTTGAGCCCGGCAATCGCAGAGCCCTTTTATAATGGGCTCGTGAACACAGGATTGGGCAGAAAAAGTTTGGTGCCTTGTGTGTTTTTCTGACGAATCTCGCTTAAGTTGGCTAGATACTAGACGTACACGGTATTGAAGGACCCCTGGACGCCAAAAAAGTATAAAATCATGCCAGGAAGTCCATGCATGCAGTGCTGGAGCAATCATGATATGGACCGGTATTTGGATCGGTGGAAGAAATGGAACTGATTTGGATCAGAGGCAATCTCAATGCACAGATTTACGCTGAAACGATTGTATCAGATGTTGTCATTCCTTTGCGAACCCAATTTCGGGCTTCATTTCTGCTTCTCCCAGGGTCGTTGCGAACACACTTGCCGCTGCTAATATCGACGTCCTACCATGGCCTGCTCAATCGTCCAGACTTGAATCCCATTGAGCACACATGGGATATGCTTCAAAGAAGAGCTCTGCCAAATATGGATGCCGTACACACACCAGAATATCTTCTTCGCCTGTTACAACAGACGTTGGCGGCCATTCTGTAACGTTATTTGGATGCACTCATTTTGAGTGTCATACACGTGAACGGCGGAAATACAGACTACTAATTATTTATTTTACGCAATAAATACCTATAAAGACTTTCAATTTTTATTTTTAATCACATTTTAATGTCAGGATTAACTAAGATGAAAAATCCAGCTTAAGCAAAAATCACGAAGGCTTTATGCAAAAGCCGAGAGTACTTCGTCGATCTACACATGCGAAAACATTTTATTTAATAAATCTCAACACCCTTGCGCCATCCCATCTTCCTAGTACGGCGGGCTGTGCTGGGGCGGTTGTTGCAGGTGCGAAAAATGACATGTTTTTGGGAGTTATATGTTCGAGTCGTTTGGGGTTGAAATGCTGGGGTTTTCCAGTATCCACTTGATTTTTCGAGACATCGCTAACGGTTGGTCGACTCCTCACGTGACCAGAGTGCTGGCCTATTTTTTGACAAAAGAATCTGCATCGTCCTACAACGTGATAATGCTGCCAGCCTTTTGAGCACTTTCTGTTTACAACAATGACGACGAATTTTTTGGTGCCCTATGAATCTTTTCCTTCTTTTTTACATGTACAGTGGGCTGCATCAATTGGGGACTCCAGTTGTATTAAAATTAATTTTGAAGGGGTTTACCCACATCGTGAAGCTGACTGTACATATTATTAATATAATTTTAAGTCTGTTAGCTTACATATTATCCAAACAAAATACTTAATTAAAATATTAATCGTGTTAAAAATATTGTTGGCTCGTCCAAATAGACATTTTTATTTAATTTCAATTGGTCAAAGTATTTTTTAAATACCTCGGTCCCTAGACACTTCGAAGTGTGTAGATTACAATCGTATTTCTGCAGGTGTGACGAACGCCTCTGTCTCGCGCCGCGGTTGCTGTGCGACGGTCACCAGCACTGCTCCGACGGCTCCGACGAGTCGGCGGCCACCTGCGGCTTCGCGGGTGCCAAGGAGCACACCGCGCCCGGCGCGCGTCGCTCCAACGTGTTCGTGGTGTGCGGCTGTGTGGCGGGCGGGGCCGCCGGCCTGGCCGCGGGCCTGGCCGCGCTGCGCCGCGCGCGACGTGCGCGACGTGCCCGACGTGCCCGGCCCGCGCGCGCGCCCGCCAGCGGTGCGCGCGCGCAGCCGCCCGCGCGCGCGCCGCCGCACAAGCAAGAGCTCAGCGCTCTGGTCGCCCTCACCACCACCTACACAGAGTCAGTACCGACGACGTTTCTTTTTTCTTTTGCTGGAGTGTTAAATAACGCACTATGTTGCGAGTATTTTTGCCTCATACAGGATTGTTTTTTGATTTGATCAATTTTGATTTAAATTTCGTGCGTGCCAGTCTTAACTGAGCAAAAGTTTATTTCTAACAATGTATCGATACGAATCACACCCGCACACGAACATAAAAGTTCGATTGTTGCAGCACGTTGGACAGCAACTGCGCGCGCTACCCGCGGCCCACGGCCAACCCGCCGCCCTCGCCCGCCACGGGCAGCGACGACGCCGCCCCGCGCCGCCGCGCCTACAGACACTACCGCGCCTCCAACCGGCCCCCGCCGCCCACGCCGGCCTCCACCGACGCCTGCGAGTCCGAGCCCGAGCCCGCCGCGCGCGCCCCTCCACCCTCGCCCGCGCCGCCACTGTACTGACGTCAGTAGCACAGTATAGCGCGCCCACACACTACCGCGCCTCCAACCGGCCCCCGCCGCCCACGCCGGCCTCCACCGACGCCTGCGAGTCCGAGCCCGAGCCCGCCGCGCGCGCCCCTCCACCCTCGCCCGCGCCGCCACTGTACTGACGTCAGTAGCACAGTATAGCGCGCCCACACACTACCGCGCCTCCAACCGGCCCCCGCCGCCCACGCCGGCCTCCACCGACGCCTGCGAGTCCGAGCCCGAGCCCGCCGCGCGCGCCCCTCCACCCTCGCCCGCGCCGCCACTGTACTGACGTCAGTAGCACAGTATAGCGCGCCCACACACTACCGCGCCTCCAACCGGCCCCCGCCGCCCACGCCGGCCTCCACCGACGCCTGCGAGTCCGAGCCCGAGCCCGCCGCGCGCGCCCCTCCACCCTCGCCCGCGCCGCCACTGTACTGACGTCAGTAGCACAGTATAGCGCGCCCACACACTACCGCGCCTCCAACCGGCCCCCGCCGCCCACGCCGGCCTCCACCGACGCCTGCGAGTCCGAGCCCGAGCCCGCGCCGCCACTGTACTGACGTCAGTAGCACAGTATAGCGCGCCCACAAACTCTGCCGCGCCTCCAACTGGCCGTATGGGACTAGTGTCGGTAGTCCCGACCGCCCGAGTAAACCTAAGCAAGCGCGCAAACGACCGCGCGAACGCGGTTTTAACCTCACAAAGTGACGGGGCAAAGACTCGTAAACGTACAGTGTGAAGAAACGGCACGCTCGTGGTGCGAACCGCGTCACGCCGAGCCTAGTGTTAACCTCACCTGCATGGCTCACTAAGCGGCGTTTTCGGGTGTGAACACACTTATCGACGCGAAATCGGCTTAGCCGGTCAAAAAGAACTTTATGTTCAGACAATAAAAACGCAAAAAAAGTAATTTACCTCGTTTCGGTTCGGACGACGCGACGACACCGAAAGAAAAGACTGACATCGTTCCTAATTTCCGATTGTCGAAGATAAGTGTTATCACTCCCTTCTCCGCCTCCCCGCCACTCGCCCGCCGCGCTCGTCCTCTCCCCTCGCGTGTACTGATGTGTCAGTCGAACCCTCCGCCCCCCACTCCAGCATGTACCATTAGCACTACCGATCCTCGCACCGACTCAACTGCCACCGGCACTACCTACCTGTTACTATCCAGCTTTAACACAAACATTGGCCGCTTAAAATTATTTGACAAACGCCAAGTTGGTGGCTAATTACTTAGTCTAGCTGTTGTTGTAATATTACTGTATGTACCATACTAAAACAGTTGTTTCACATTATCATATAAAGTCGCACCAAACATACGTTTACGTTTTATTCTAAAAAGTGTACGCTCTATACACTGATAATTTTTTCTAGTCTCCATAATATCCAAAATAACATCTATTTAGAAATAATGCTGGATAAAATATAAAACGCACAATAAAATGGTGCAAGATAATTTGACGTAATTAACACTGATCTGGATGTTTTGTTATTAGAGTGTGAAATAACTACTTGGTGCTATTTCACTGTTCGTGCCTCAATGATCGTTATAAGAAAAAAATCTCTGTTAATTGTATTATATAGTATTAAACGAAATAAGTTGAGGAGAAACGCATTAAGATACTGGTGTAGGAATAACAGGAAGTAGATTAAAAATAAATTTATATTATATGCAGTGATGATTTAGTTACTTACCTGCAACTAATACCGATCTAATCAAATTATACAAAAACACTTCCAGGCTCACACACATCACGTACAGTCAGGGAAATTTATTGTTTAGCAGATTGAGACACTACGCAAATAAGCCGTTTTTTTTACATTTTAACAGAAGTTAGGTTAGGTCCAAAATGTTTGTTTCTTAGAAGAGTCTGCGCGAAACTCCACCCGGCTGATGATTTTAATATAACGTACGATGTCAATTAGTTAAACAATCCGTTGCCCCGACTGTGCTCGCTCTCGCACCTACATACGACACGTTACAACACTATCGCTAACTTGTACAAAAAAGTATTGTTTTCTTTCTTTTGGCTTATATTTTATGTGTTTCTCCTTATGTTGTAAATAAAATATTGTAAACAAGGTTTTATTAGATAAAATGTAATACATAATTATTATAAATTAACTATATATATACATATTACTTATTACTAGGTATACGTTACAGTGCACCTACTTACGTATGTTATCTGTTAACGTGCTTAGTTACATTTTGTCGTTGAAGTTGATAAAACTTAAACTGAAAATATTTATTTGCGACCATTTTGTACTGTGACAATACAAAATGGTGTGACAATAAATTATGACCTGTACGGCCGCTATTTAAGTAGGACAGCAATTTTTTTGCCCCACTATTGACTGTTTTGTAAAAAGCTACAATGTTTATAAAATGCTTAAGCAACTATATTATCCTAACTAATATTATAAATGTGAAAGGAGTTTGTTTGTTATGCTAAAACGGCTGAACGGATTCGGATGAAATTTGGCACACAGATAGACCATGACCTGGGTAAGGACATAGGCTACTTTTCGTCCTGGATCGCAGACGAAGACGCGGGCAACAGCTAGCCGACGATATAACAGTACCTGTGTATAAATATTTACATAATGAGTTCTAGAAAAAGTTCGGCTTTGTCTCATGTCGGCACAGTCACTAATACCTGTGTGACAGTCTATTTCTAAATAAAAATGTGTCTTATTTACGCCCAGTGAGGCAGTTTGTCCACCGCCACGTCAACGAGAACGGAATGACACTGGATGGAAAATCGCGTTTCGAAAACATAGAGCTTCGAACCTTAAAATGTATTTTCTAAATTCGATTAAAAAAGTGCGGTATTTCCCGTAACAAGAAGAACGCCACCGCACGCCCGTCGAAGAGACGTCACGTTCGGCTCGAATAACCTCGTTTCTCATTGACGTACCGTTGACAGTGGCGGTGGACAAACGCTGTTATGATTGAAGTAACTTTAATGACACTGATTCTGCTGTGTTCTAAACTTAGTCTGCTGCCATATTTTCCCTATAGATAAAACAAGAAAGAAACGGGATTGAAAATTAACAAATTAATTTAGAAGTATTTCCCAACCCCTTCCAATAAGTACGTAACATTAGAAATTAAAGTAAAGCCTGAAACACGCTGAAGCTTAATATATTAACTACTTCGGCAGCTCTGTACCGGTACTTGTATTGTCTATGATTTAAAGATTGTCGTACTCTTATTTTAGTTTAATGGTAAACAAAACAATCGGCTAAATTGTTTAATAACATAATTCAGTGTTTCCAAAGTCGTGTAATTCCGTTAACCCATTGATGTATGACTCTAATTTTAAAAATGTGTTTATTTTTAAAGAATTTCACGAATTCTGAAATACCCTGTAGATAAATCAAGTCAACGAGAGACGATATATCGAGAGCAATGAATCCGGGTCACTTAAAGAATGTTAAAAATCTCGGAAACTAAAAATGATAGGTTAATGCAATAAATTGTATTTAATAGACAATGTAATACTCCTTAAATGAAAGTAAAAAAAAATACATTTTATTAACACAAAATTACATAAAGAAAAAAACTGCTGATCTCTCCTTAAAACAAAAATAGGAAACATGAAATTTTTGAACTTTATTACGATTTTCTTGAATTTTAATACTTCGTATTGCCTCCTCGTGCTTCCATTACTGCGTTTACGCGGTTTGGCATGCTGTACACCAAGTTCCTTATACGATTTTGGGGAATATTCTCCCATTCCTCTGTGAGAGCAATTTTGAGCTCACGAAGCGTGATTGGGGGAGGGTTTCGTTGTTTTACGCATCTGCCTAGCTCGTCCCAAGCATGCTCGATCGGGTTGATATCCGGGCTGCGCGCTGGCCACTCCATACGAGTAATGTTCATCTCTTGAAGGTAGTCATTCACAATCCTACCTGTATGAGGTCGGGCATTGTCATGCATAAATATAGCATCCTCACCTAAATTGACCATAAATGGACCAACGTGATCATTGAGGATTTCTTCCACATATCTTACGCTAGTTAAAGAGCCGTTTTCTATGATCACCAGCTCTGTGCGACTTTCAGAAGAAATTCCGGCCCACACAAGTACAGACCCACCATCGTAGGCTACTTATTCTTCGATGCATGCTTGCTTGAATCTTTCCCCTGGTCTTCGATACACTCTGTGTCTTCCATCGTGCTTGTAGAGCATAAATTTTGATTCGTCGGAGAACATAACTTTTGACCAATCTTCAATACTCCAATTTACGTGGCTCTGGGCATATCTTAGTCTTGAAATACGATGCCCACGCTCCAGTTTAGGGCCGTTTGCAGGTCTAAGGGGTTTTAAGTTAGATTCAGCAAGCCGACGTCTTACTGTCCATGCACTTGGGTTACTTCCTCCGAGGCGTCGAAACTTATTGGTGAGTTCAGTTCCTGTGAGAAAGCGATTTCGAAGCATGGTGTTCACCAAGTATCGGTCTTCTCGTGCTGTGGTACACCTGGTTCTGCCCGTTCCTGGTCTGCGTAGGTTAGAACCAGTTTCTTCGTAACGTCGGAGAACTCTTTGTACTGTTGACAGCGACACACCGACAGTCCTGGCTGTATCGCGCTGACTCCGGCCGGTTTCCAGCATTGTAAGTATTCTGGTGCATTCTTCAGGCGTAAGCGACATAATTTCAGCTTGAATAATGAATATAGAGCACTATCAACATGGTTTATGTACCCACATAAATGACAGATTACAAACAAAAGCAAAACCAAATGCTGTAATTTCGTAGTTCCATCTTCGAAAGTGGCCCTTTTTCAAATTTGATTTTTTTATGATATAACTTTACAATAACTAAGAAGTTTTAATACCTTCATTTAATGAGTATTACATTGTCTATTAAATACAATTTATTGCATTAACCTAGCATTTTCAGTTTCCGAGATTTTTAGGATTCTTTAAGTGACCCGGATTCATTGCTCTCGAGTGTATTTGATGTTACTCAGTATAGAGTTGTTTTATCCCACGAAGCGACTCTCGCTTTACTTGTGGTAAACATGAGATAAAAATACTGTACAACCAATAAATGTACCTACAGTCGAGGAATGAAATGTTAAGTAAAGGACAATGGGCAAAAATATATGGGACCTGGTAGAACAACCAATAGTAATGACATATATGTCATTGGATAGACCTTTTTACTTGGGACAAAGCCTTCTGTGGCGCTCGACTAAAATGTTTGTCCACCCATCCCGAGCAATAGGTAGGTACCTATAAGAAGAAAAAAAAATAAAAGCTATATTTCTATGATTATAGGTACTGGTTTTATGGAGAGGGGTGGGTTAGGATCGTGCATGAGATTTATTTTAGTTATCTTTTTGACTTCGTGCGGCCAACATGATCAATGAAAATTATTCTTTTAAATAAAATGTGACAAGTGCCCGCTACTCGTAAAATATTTTAGGAAACCTGCTTAGCTTTTTCGTTCCGTGAGTGAAACTGTCACAAGCGTTTAGAATAATATAGAGTATAACAGTACATTATACACCTTACACAATATTAATGTGATGTATACAATATACCTAATAAAGAACACCAGGTTCTGTCTGAAAGTTTTTTTTTGTCACTTTATATTAGTGGCAAAAAAAAACGTAGTCTCTACGCCTGTGACAAACCGAAATGTAAAATAATAATTTATAAAAAGATAATTATTTGTGATTATTTTCAGTTGCCATTTATATTTGCATTTATATTATTTTATGTAAAAAAGCTTGATTAGTTAATTTTATTTCGATTCGTATTAAATCTAAAACTGACTGATTGTGAGATTTTTGTAATAAACTTTTGTACCTGTTACAACGTTTTTTTTTTTCGCGACACGCAACACGAAGAGCAAGTCTGATCATTGATCAATGCTCGTTTCTTCTCGCAGCCTTTGCCCTGAAGTCCTGCCGTGGTTGCGGGAAAGTCCGAAAGGGTTACCGTGGGCACAGGCAACTGGAGGAACACGGGTGGGTCAGTAAGAGTCAGACACGCCCTCCCGCTCCGCCCAGAGCGGGAGAAGTTATTTGATGACTTTCCAAGACCAAAAAAAAAACCTTTGCCCTGAAGTGAAGACAGACAACATCAAATATTTAGCCGTATCGGCACTACTAAACTCGTCCATTTTATTTTATTTTATTTTATTTTATTATTTTTGGAAAACTTACAGCTAATCAGACACAGTGGTTACAAATATCATAACAAAATGATGGCCAATTACAAGTTTTCACATGTAGAAATAACAATCAACTATGATGTACTAGGTAGCAGACAGTGTTACATTCGCGTTCTGTTTAATCGTATATAATGCAAGGACTATGTTATTTTATCGAAGAAGTGATTGCAAAGAGCCTTCTTCAATTTAGGCACACTGGTATGGAAAAGATCTATTTCAACTTCCTAGCAGGTTTCATTATACATGCGGCTCGCCCTAATCATGTAGGAATTTTGTCTGTAGATAATTCTTGTTATTGGTACGTGCAACAAACGAGGCTTACGCAAAAATGTAGAACATACACGCAGCCCAATTTTGCTCAGAAGCTCAGGGATGTCGTTGGATCCGTTTGCAATTTTGAATAAAAATGCTAAATCAGAAATTTTTCTTCTTTCACAAAGTGGAAGAACATGAAATTTTTTACACCGCTTGTTGTAGTTATACAGGTATGTTTTAGAACGAAATTGAATGTACCTAAGGAATTTTCTTTGTATGCCCTCTAAACGATCGATATAAGTATTATAGTTGGGGTTCCAGACTTGAGAGGCATACTCGAGGTGACTACGAACCAAGGAGCAATATAATATCTTAAGAGTCTTGATACTTCTAAAATCAGACGAGACCCTGCAAATAAAGCCTAGTGCTTTCGACGCTTTGTTGACAATGTTATTAATGTGGGTGTCAAAAATAAGCTTTGTGTCAAAAGTAACCCCGAGGTCTTTGATAGCATTGACCCTGGTAATTGGGGTATCCAAGAGTTTGTAAGGGAAATGGAGAGGGTGAGGTTTGCGACTGAAAGAGCACACATAGCATTTAGAAACGTTTAGGTCCAACTTATTAATATTGCAGTAGGATTGAAAGGTGTCAAGATCCTCCTGCAGTAAGAGAGCATCTGCATGGGTGGAAACCTGTTTCATGATCTTCATGTCATCAGCATAAAGCAGTAGTTTAGAATGACGAAAACAGGAAATCACGTCATTAATAAAAATATTAAATAATAGAGGCCCCAGTAACGACCCCTGGGGAACTCCCGAGGGAATACGCATAGCTCTAGATGAGTAGCCGTTCAGCACCACAGTTTGACATCTACCCTCAACATATGACGTGAACCACCTGAATAGGTTACCCCGGATACCCATGGATAAAAGTTTACGCATTAAGATTACATGGTCAATTCGATCGAAACATTTGCTATAATCGGTATATATAACGTCGACCTGGGACCGAAGGGACATGGACTCAGATAAAAAATCACTACAGATAACTAGGTTGGAAGTGGTAGACCGACCTCTTAAGAAACCGTGCTGATGATCGCTGAGACTGTGTTTGACAGCCGAATAAACTTGTTTATAAACGATTTTTTCCAGTATTTTTGCAAACACACACAATTTGGAGATCGGTCTGTAATTTTCAACGGAAGTCTTTGGCCCCTTTTTGTGTATCGGCGTTATATATACCGACTTCCAGATCGTGGGTACCATACCCGTAGATAGTGATTTTTTGAATAGTATCGAGAGCGGGACAGCAAGACTATTAGCGCAGTTCGCGATGAAAACCGGCGGAATGTGGTCCGGCCCCGCAGACTTATTTAAGTCGATTTGTTTTAGTAGCCTGTGAACCTCATCCACACTAATTTCAACAGAACTAATATCAGCTGTGCACTGAGCGGCACTGCTATGGTCCACATCATATGAAATAGGACCATCACTAGCACCAGTGCCTAAAAGAAAATTGGAGTGAAAATAGTCGCCAAACATGTTGCAAATTACGTCACCGTCGCTAGAAGACAGCTGCCCAAAGTGTAGAATCGAGGGATATGAGTTTGATTGTTTCCTTGCTTTAACATAACCCCAAAAGGCCTGAGGATTATGAATTATGTCTGACTCAATTCTTGTTATATAGTCGTCAAACATAACCTTTTCCTTTTCCATTTTACCATTTTGAGGGTACATAAACGATACAATTAAAAATTCCAATAATAAAATAAAAACCACTTGGAAAATTATAAACAATGAAACGGGTAAGTCGGTTAAACAGAAAAAAACCATTAGAGATTATGGTTGACAACAAATTAGTTTTATTTTTTTATTATTAATTACAAGTTCCTTACACATATAAACAAGGCACACAATTAGACCTCTGGGGTCTGTCTTAGCATGCCATGGCCTGAGATTTGATCAACGCGCTATTAACAACTAAGTTATAATCGAGTTGATGTAATGTTCTTTCAGCGTACGCTTTATGTTTTTACTACTTTGAGTCTCTAATGTCTACAGGTATTTGGTTTAGTAAATTGGGTATTTGTGAAGGAAGCGGTACGTCTACCATAAAAGTTATTTTTGCGTGGCACTTGAAATGATTTTGATTTGGCTTGACGAGTATTCACGTCATATTTTACTGGAATTTGAATATCACTGTTATCAAAATTTTCTATGAGGAACATATACCTACTCAGCACGCGCTAGAACAGGTAATACTTTGCAGTGTTTAAATAACCTTGGTAATTGTCTTGGTGTTTGTTTTTTACATAGTTTGGTACCACAAGTTTCAACAAACGTGTTTGCAAATTATGTATTTTATCTAGGTAAGTTTTAAATGTGCGTCCATAGCTGGTGAGTCCATAGGATATTATCGATTCAGCCAGAGCTGTGTACATTTGAAGGAGGGTTCTGTATGGTATATTGCGCTTTATAATGGAAAATTTGGTGAGTATCGCACGTAACTTACCGCAGACTGAATCCACCTGGTAACTCCAGTTGAATCGGTTATCAATTATTACTCCCAAATATGTATGACATGGGACTTGCTCTATAGACGAACAGTGGCAGTCTGGCACGTTTTTATGCAGACAATCGTGACTATGAGCTATGATTTGAAAGGGATGGGATGTACTTATGTGACTTGAATGTACGTGTATAACCTTAGTTTTTTGTGGATTCAGAACAAGTCCCATGTCATGTGCCCACTTAGTCATAGAAGTAAAATCTTTTTGCAAACATTCTGCGGCTACATTAAGGTTATGTTAGCAGAGACTATACAGGTGTCATCAGCGTATTGATAAAGGGAACAGTATGTTATAATATTTTTCTTACCACTTGCTCAAAAAAGTGACATTCTATGCCACAAAAAGCGAACATAACAATAGTCATTTTTAATCTGTTAAAAACAGGGAAAGAAAATTGTACTGAATTTCATTCATCCGCTAGGGGGAGAATGTGATTTAAATTTGGAATACTTACCGAAATTTATACTGAACTAAGTACATCTGTGTTTACACCATTGAGTTTGTATATAAAGCATTATACCTACATCTTTTTGAAACAGGAATACGCATTTATTATGCAGTTATGATTATTAAATAAAATAACGAAAACCGACGAGGCCGTATGAGCTTGATGAACCTTTGCTTTTCCGACAAAAAAATATTAGTCTAGGAATTTGCCGCGTTTTTGTTTTCTTCAAATATACGTAAATATATTCAATATACGTTAAGTTTATTTTAATTTATTTTTATAAATAAGTTAATGTTCTAAAAATACGTTTAATTGTCATTATTTTTAATAAATGCTTATCTCATATTATTATTGTGTTAATTTTTTCGCAAATGGTATGAAAAGTAGAGTATTTTCCTCGGTGATAAAGCTGTCTTAGTCTTGGGTGAACTTAAATCCCTCGCTACACTCAGGACTCGTCTTAAATCCCTCGTTTCGCTCGTGATTTAAGTTTTTAACACCCTCGCTACGCTCGGGAGTAAACATCGAGTCCTTCATTACGCTCGCGATTTAAATCGTCACCCGCGACCGAAGACACTGCTTTATCCCCTTGGTTAATAATCTACTATTTCGTACCACTTGCTCAAAATAGTGACATTCTATGCCACAAAAAGCGAACATAACAATAGTAATTTTTAATCTGTTAAAAACAGGGAAAGAAAATTGTACTGAATTGCATTCATCCTCTAGGGGGAGAATGTGATTTAAATTTGGAATACTCACCGAAATTTATACTGAACTACATCTGTGTTTACACCATTGAGTTTGTATATAGAGCATCAACATCTTTTTGAAAAAGGAATACGCATTTATTATGCAGTTATGATTAATAAACTTACGGAAACCGACGAGGCCGTATGAGCTTGATGCCTTTGCTTTTCCGACAAAAAAATTATAGGTCAGGGATTTTGCCGCGTTTTTGTTTTCTTCAAATACATAAACGTTAAGTTTATTTTAATTTATTTTTATAAATAAGTTAATGTTCTAAAAATACGTTTAATTGTCATAATTTTTTATAAATGCTTATCTTATATTATTATTGTGTTAATTTTTTCGCAAATGGTACGAAAAGTAGAGTATTTTCCTCGGTGATAAAGTTGTCTTAGTCTTGGGTGAACTTAAATCCCTCGCTACACTCAGGACTCGTCTTAAATCCCTCGCTTCGCTCGTGATTTAAGTTTTTAACACCCTCGCTACGCTCGGGAGTAAACCTCGAGTCCTTCATTACGCTCGCAATTTAAATCGTCACCCGCGACAGAAGACACTGCTTTATCCCCTTGGTTAATAATCTACTATTCTAGGTCATTAACGTATGCCAGATAGTGGAGTGGCCCAGACACTGAACCTTGGGCTGTTCCTTGCGTCACGTTTACAGGTCTGCTAAGGCTAGTACCAACTTTGACTTGGTAATTTCGGTTGCGAAGGTACGAGTATTCTTTGCACCAGTCGAGTAATTTCCCTCTTATACCCGAGTTTTCGAGTGTTTTTAATAGTGTATTGTGTCCAAGTGTGTCAAAGGCCTTGCTGAAATCAATGAATATAAGTATCACATGCTTCTTGTCATCTAGGTAGTTGTTGACTTCATCAGTAAAATTAGAAAGTAGCCGAGCAGTAGATTTCTTACTCTGGAAGCCGTACTGTGATTTGGAAATAATGTCATAGTCCCGATAAAAGGTGTGTATTTGATCGCATATAAATTTTTCAATTATTTTATTTGTGGCTGGCAATATCGTTATGGGTCTGTAATTTGCCAAGTCATTGAATTTACCTTTTTTATGAATGGGCCTAACTATACCTGTTTTTAATTCTGACGGATATTTGCCTTGTTGGTCAACTTTACTATTGCATTCACAATTTTATCTCCAATTAATTATTTTGATGTCCATGATTCTTATTGAGTCATATCCAGCTGACTTATTAGTATTTAAGTTTTTGATTATTTTAATTATTTTATGAGGTGTAGCTTTTTTTAAAAATATTGATTTATCTTGGGATTTCATAAATTCGCATTCATCCAACAAGGGTCTGTCACATCTGGGCACAATATCAGACACACTGGTTTCCAATTCCATTGCAAAGTCATTAGCGATACTCAACTCATCATTTGATTCATTTAAAAAAGCGTTCGTTATCACCTCATCTACAGACTTCACTATTTTACCAGTAAGTTTATTCAATATTTCCCACAGTTTTTTTGGGTTATTTTTGTTTCCTGCTATTTCTTCTCTGTAATAATTATTTCTAGTGTTTAGTATTAGTTTGTTAACTTTGTTTCTAGTTTTATTGTATTCTAACTTAAATATTTTATTACCTGGGTCATTTTTCCATTTTATAAATAGCTTGTCTCTTTTGTTACAACTTAGGGTAAGTATTTTATTAGTAACCCATTTTTCACAATTTCTTTTGCTCAAGTTATTTATCTGTTTAATGTATTTACATTCATTGTAGCACTTTATAAAGTTTTCTTTTATGTACTTATATATATCATTAGCGCAGTTTAGCACCTCTATCATTTCCCAGTCGGTGGAAGCTAAGAGTGTTAATAAAGCAGTTGGCGTAGCTGAAGCATTTAATGAATTTCATGCCAACATGCCTATAACTACGACTTTCCTTAAATGGTGATGGTCGATCAAAGCTAATAAAATTGTAGTTGGCGTTTACCTTTCATTCATTCCGTTTCCATTGCGTGTTCATAAATAAGTTTGGTATTATTCCACTTTTTCGGTGATTTCAATATTTATTCGACATGGAATACCTATGTCAGAGCTAAAAACCTTAAATTAAGGTTAACTCGTAATGACTTTCTTCAAAAGGTTTCCGACACACCTTCGAACTCTCTTTAATTAAAATAATGCTCTACGAATAGCTCTAATCCACACTCTTCTAAGTTTAGAGTCTTTCGGAAAATGGTAGACTCCAATGTCCGAGCTTTTAGGAAAACAACAACGACTCATTTTCTCAAAAATAAATTAAAACCACCTCATGGCTTGCATTAATAGCTTGTTTTGGGAACTAGCTACGACAGCGCCATTTTGACAGTTGCCTCCTCCATTCGTCCCCGTCTAAAGCTGAAAACCTTTTGCATAGTAGTGTACCTAAAAGTAGTCGCTTATTTAGCTTCGAACATGTAACACCATGTGATGTAGTTAGTATTTTTATCACACTTTAATCTAAAAACACTGGTGATTACTGGGGCATCCTCCATTAAACTTTTAAGTGAAATAATCGACATCGTAGCCCCCTATCTAGCTGTTACTTTTAATAAATGTGTTGATTTAGGAACTTTTCCTGACCTCATGAAGAGTAGTAAAGTCATTATATATATCAGGAAAAATAACGTTGGAAATTTTAGGTCTATTTCTGCCTTACCCGCATTTAGTAAAATATTTGTAAAGTTAATACTCAAGCAGTTGCTAAGGCATTTTAATTTAAATAGCCTCCTTCGTGATGAACAATATGGCTTTACAAAAGGTCGTTCGACTACAGAAGCGGGTGTTGCTCTGCTGAAACACATATTCAACGCATGGGAGAACTCGCAAAACGCTATTGGAGTTTTCTGTGATCTCTCCAAAGCCTTTGATTGCGTGCACCACGACACGCTTTTGCGTAAACTACTTCATTACGCTGTTCAGAAAGAAGTTCTCAACGTAATAAATTCATATTTACACAATAGGCACCAATGTGTAGATGTTAACGGTGTGAAATCATCCGGGCTACCAGTTCAGATAGGTGTACCTACCTCAAGGCTGGATACTGGGTCCATTCTTATTCTTGGTATATGCTTGGCTGTTGGTGTATGTGTTTAAATGTTTGTAAACGCACCCACGATACAGGAGAAATTCCTAGTGTGGGACAACGTTTAAAAAAAAAAAAACAATGACTTACCCGTCACAGATACCTTATATAATGCTATTTAAAAGGTATCTGTGACGTTGTACTGTTTGCTGATGATAACCTATCTTGTATTTAAAGTAGACAGGAAGAGACTAGATTTTGACGACGTAAACAGTGCGCTATCAACGGTTACGGATTGGTTTACCACGAATAACTTAGTTCATAATACCAACAAAACGAAATGTATAAAGTTCACCTTACATAATCCTAGAAATCCAGGACCCAACATCTTTTTAGATAAAGAGGTGCTTGAAACTGTAGACTCGGCAGTTTTTCTGGGCATAACAGTAGACGCCAAACTTCAGTGGGGATCACATATATCAAGCCTAGCTAGAAGGCTCAATTCGGCCGCCTACGCCGCCGCCGTCAGGAAAGTAAAACAATACACTGTCGTTGATACAGCTCGGCTAATCTTTTTTAGTTATTTCCATAGCGTTATGTCCTACGGCATACTGCTATGGGGCAAAGCCGCTGATATTCAAAATATATTTATTCTTCAAAAACGAGCTGATCGAGCAATTTACCAGCTAGGTGCTAGAATACTGTGACATAATTTTTAAGACATCGGTATTCTCATACGGTGGCATCATTATTTACCTTCTCCAATACAAAAAAAAAAAAAATTGGCAAAATAAACACATACCAAAAAACAGTGATATCATAATATTAACACTAGAAATTATGGACAAACTACGTGCTCCCTTTCACCGGCTTCATAAGGTTCATAACTCATTTGTTGGGCTTAGTACCTACTCATAAACTACAACAACAACAAGTACGTAGTAGGTAGTAAGTAGTACTATAACAAGCTTCCCTCTTCTTTGTTAGATTTGCCTTTTAATGCGTTTAAAGCTAAAATAAAATCCAACCTTTGTTCAAAGGCATACTATTCTTCCAACGATTACATAAACGATAAGAATAAATTGGTTGCTGTGATTAACTCAAGACAATGTTTATGTTCTTTCTCCAGAATTAGCTTACCTACTGACAAGTTATATGAGTTCATATAATTGTTAATTTTATTTGACTGTGTTAGTCAATTTAGTTTAATTTAATTTTCGTTTATTATTGACATAATCTACTCATTTCAATATTTTTTAATGAGTTGTATTGCAATATGTAGTTAGCTAGCGACCTCGATAAATGATCATATTATTCTTTTGAGCAACCGGCAGCAAGTTCGTCATGCTCCCTTAGATGTCACTGGCTGCGGTAGCGTCGGGGGTCGGGTTGACTCCTTCCCTCAAATATGGCGAGGGGGGTAATGGCTGACCTTTGCCTTATGCTCGTGAACGGGTGCTGCTTGTGTTGACAGGTCATCTTGCTGACTATGGTTTTGTTGTTGTTATTAGTAATTAACTGCTTCTTTATTTTACTTCGAAGGTCCTAGTTTATCATTTGTGACTTCAAGTTACAGCAATATAAACATGCAGCATTGCAAATAATAATAATAATAATTTTTTATTCATAAGTTCACATAATAAATTACATAAAAGTTACATGATTACAAGTTTACAAATTAATATTAAGAAGAAAAAATTAAACTATGCCTAAAATTAATCTGGTGTATAACTTATACCTATAAATGTAAGCGGACCCGCCCTTTATGTCTAGAGGCTTTTATTTGGGTATTAAGTTCTGTTTACGTTTTTATTATTTGTTTCTGTTTGAGTAGGTAGTTAACTACCGGAGGCACTGTCGAAGGTTTTTTAAAAAGAAACAAATGAGTCTGGTCACGAAGACGTTTTAATTAAGACTAACTAACATAAGAATAAATCTAACGGCCTGGCCACGGGACATTCGCCATAGCGAATATTCGCGTGGTGCGAACGGCGAGGCGTCTAACGACTGAAACAAACGCATAGAAATGTACTTATCAAGCCACGCGGAGCGGCGAACGGCGAAGCGACCGGCGAAATGTACCGAGCGAACGGCACGGGCGACTGGCGAGGCGGCGCGGCCGGTGAGTGAAACAAATACATGAATCAGTACAGTACGGCGCGAGCCACGGCGCGGCGTCTAGCGGCAGTCGCGGCGACTAGGGCAGTGATCAAACGAGTTTATAGTATAGTTAAAATCTCGCCGCAGACTTGGTCACAAATCATAATCGGAGTAGGGATGTGCGCTAGTTGCGCGCGCTCAAGGCTATTATCGATGATGACTCAGACGAAGAATTTTAATTTTCTATTTTTAGTTTTATATATAGGTTCTTTTGTTTATATATTTAATATGCTTTGTAGTAAATTTGGTAATAAAATAATAAAAAATGTGAATTTATTTATATCACCCATTTATAAATATATAAAACTATCGATATCACTCATCGACTGCAGTAATACACAGGACTACGTGTGGGCGTGGCCTGCCCATAAGGCCCGTGAGTGGGAAAGAGAGCGAAACACACGAGTGATTTATGACCGAGTCTGCAGCGAGATTTTAACTTATAGTTGTTTTCGCCGCGAATAATGAACACTGAGACTTTTATTGCTGAAATACTAGCAAGGGCACCTATTTGGAAGTCTGGCCACCCACAGCATAAATATAAACATGCAGTGAAGAGATTGTGGGAAGAAATGCCAATGCCGATGATCTTCAATTGTATACAGCTGAGCGGGTAGAGGATTTGTCAGACGCTATAGCAGATGTAAACCGAGACTTAGATGCTATCATAAAGTGGTCTGATAGTTTCGGGGTGTCTGTAAACCCCTCGAAGTGTCAGGCCATTGTAATTGGAAGCTCACGCATGATAGGTAGGGTGACGCTTAGCTCTCTTCCTCCTCTTATTTTCAATGGTACCGTCATACCCATTACCCCTACTGTGAAAGATCTCGGTTTGCATCTCGACTCTACACTCAGCTGGCAACACCAGGTCTCTAGTGTTAGTCAAAGGGTCAACGGTACTCTGCGATCCCTGTATCGTCTGAGGAATTTTTTGCCCGCTAAGACGAAAACCATGCTTGTGCAGACTTTGATTTTCCCTGTGATCGACTATGGTGACGTGTGTTACTTTGACTTGAATGCGGTTTTGCTGGATAAGCTCGACAGATTGCTTAACTATGGTATCCGGTTCATATTCAACCTCAGAAAATATGATCATGTGTCGAGCTATAGGTCTGAGCTCAAATGGATGTCCATTCGCCAAAGAAGAAGTTTGCGTGCTTTGACCACGCTTTTCTCCCTTCTCAACTCTCCCACTCCTCCTTCTTATCTCGTGTCTCACTTCCAATACCTATGTTCTTCTCACGCTAAGAATCTACGTTCTTCTAACAATCTTCTTCTACTCTGTCCTTCTCATACTTCTGACTTTGTTCATTCTTCCTTTCATATTCAGTCCATTCTTCTTTGGAATGCGCTTCCTCTTGATATCAGGACGGCTACCAGTCGGTATGCATTTAAGCGGAAATTGCAGAGTTATTTTCGAAACAAATAGAGTAGAGTCATCTCAACATCTCTCTTCCTGGAATTTGTATATATATATATATATATTTATGTAAGTATATAGTATAGTAAATAGTATGTATGTGTATAGGACTTATTTATATATTTGTGTACGTTATTTTGATAGTTTTTTTTTTTTATCATTGTTAAACATCGCTCAAATCAATGCTTTCCTTTCCTTTTAATTAAAGCACCTGCCATCTAATCTCTTCACCACCCTTGGTTGACTGGTAGAGAATGCCTAAGGCATTAAGTCCGCCTTTGTACCTTTTGTGCGAAAAGTTATAAATAAATAAATAAATAAATTATAATAAAATTTCTCGACCTCGATTCCTATTCAAATAATGTACCTACCTATTCCACAATCTCTTCCAAATATTATGTCTTGAACCAAAAAACTATTACTTTCTAAGCAATATCGAGATAACTTTGATAAAGGCTTTTCGCTCTCGGACTTCCTTACTGGTCGCGGCGGCGAACGTGACTACCCGTGGCCTGCAAACGATGCCACGTGAATGGTCGCCTCGCATTCCGCATCATCGTTCGCACCGCCGCCGATCCCCGTGGCCAAGCCGTTCTGTTCTTAATGCTAAGTCCTTATCTCTACGGATGCGTGTCGCCGGGACATCCCGAAGCTACCGCGAATGCTGTATCAGCGTGGGCGGCCCAAGGCGCATACCAGCTAACACGTGGTTATAATATTATGAGCCGATACAGCATGCATAACACCTCCCCCCATAAGCTCGAAATTACCGGAGGGATGATTGTCATTGCGATGATTATTGTCACTTCGATTATTTCGGCAGAAACAATATTTTATGGTTTCTCCATACTTATAAGCTATGAATACACAAATGACTTATATAAATCTTATATATAAAATTCTCGTGTCACAATGTTAGTTACCATACTCCTCCAGAACGGCTTGACCGATTTTTATCAAATTTTATATGCATATTCAGTAAGTCTGAGAATCGGCTACTACCTATCTATTTTTCATACCCCTAAGTGATAAGGGTTGGAAGATATTTCTAGGGACACTAGAAATTAAATAGAAATAATTTATATGGCAAAACAACGTGTGCCGGGTCAGCTAGTAGATAATTATAACACTAGAGAGCCGACGTTAACAGTTTTCACGTTAATTAACTTTTCACTGTCGTTTTTCACTTCATTTTTACTAACTTCTATTAAATTGTTTAGGTGTTGCAGAATCACTGGTGTCTAAGTTGATGGGCTTCCGTTGTAGGTGTGGCTCAATGGCTGTTACATCAGGGAGATTGACAATTGGTAATTTTGAGGAGCCAATTTTACTTGTGGTAGTGTGATTAGATTTCAGGGTAACTTTACCAATCTTGACATTGCAGTGGCCATCCAAAGTAAGTAAGTAAGTTCCCATTATTTTTTCTTTCCTCATCTCGCTATTGCAGATCTCTGATAGTATGTTTTCGGCTTTACTATAAATAATCCAACGCCTTTTTCCGACGGATTCCATCTTGATAGTGTGAATTTCAACTGGTACAGAGTGGTAAAATGTGTGTACCCCCCCCCTGTAACTACTAAAATAAGAGAATGATAAAACAAAAAAAAAAATACGATGTACATTACCATGTAAACTTCCACCGAAAATTGGTTTGAACGAGATCTAGTGAGTTGTTTTTTTTTAATACGTCTTAATTCGTAAACCGCAATTTACCGTTCATTCAATCAACTCAAATGTAAAAAAATATATATATATATATACTTGCTGCTACGGAACCCTTCATGGGCGAGTCCGACTCGCACTTGGCCGCTTTTTTTTTGTTTTACTGTGGTAGTGGGATTCATTTCAATTATTTGTTAGTCATATGCTTTAGCTTAGATACTTAGGTACGTTAAGTTTTCTGCTTCATCATTTCTGTCGTTCAACAAAATCTAATGACCTTGCAAGTAAATAAAACCGAGTAATTATCTTTCTGTGTTTTCTTCTTCAACTTATCACAGCAATAGTAACGACAATAAGACATTGCCTGTCGCAGGCCAGTTTGATGACACTGGCGCGGTGGCGAGCCGGATTTGGCCCGCGGGCCGTAGTTTGGAGACCCCTGCCCTAAGGGATAAAACCTCCAAGAAAAAAAAAAAACAGAACCAAGACCAAGGGACAGTAGATCTAAGTTTTTGATAACTATTTCAACTTAATACCTCCACGTGTTCCTGAAAAAAAGATCTTGACAGACATCGAAGAAAAAAATTTTAACACTTATAGGATGTATAAGTGTTAAAAATTTTCATTTCGAGGTAAAAAGATTATTAAAATTTCTGTCAGACCTATACATGTCGAATCGGCTGAACCGATTTAGCTGAAAGGCATACGGATAGGCCATGCCCTGAGTAAACACATAGGATACTATGAATCCCAGTAGTATGTTCCTGTGGAATTATTCCCGATCCTTAAAAGCTAGTTTAACATAAAATGGTCTTCGGCCAATTAATATTAATTAATGACGATTTTATTATTATTATACCTATGTAGTACATTAACCTACTGAACCTTTACACAATGTGTTTTCCAATAATTATTTTTAACCGCCTTGAAAAAAAGGTAGGAGGTAATGCAATCGGCAATTTTTTTCAAATGTCTACAGTGATTACTCCTTCATTACCGGGCCGATTTGCATGAGCAGTTTTTAAGTTGGCTTCATAAATACACGTTTTGTGTTATAGCTTCCTATCCATAGCAATTAGTAGTAATACGAATTTGTGAGTGTTGGATACCACATCTAAAATTCGTTTTAATATGGGAATATTCTAGGGATGGGCTGACATTCGTTCGGGCGTTTTGGGGGGACTGTCTTATGTGATTTTGACGTTCAAAAAGTGCTGATTCTCAGCCTAATTTGAATAAATGACTTTTGATTTTGATTCGTTTCACATTCGGTCTATACGAACTTCGAAATTCGGCCGAAATTCGGTTCAAATGCCGCCGATTCGATACAAGAAAATATTCAAATAAATCAATAGTTATAACAAAAACTATTATAGAACTAAACAGTAAAATAAAATTATAAGTACCTATAATAAATGCTTATGATTTTATTTGTATTGTTCTTTAGATGTACCTAACTTATTTAACAAGTAAATGTATTCTAAACGTTATCAAAATGTTGACATCTTTAAACATTGAAATAATTAACGCCAAAAATCACAGTTTTTTAAAGATTTTATGACTGTGTTAAATGAAAAACACCTTTAGAAAATACCTTCCTTTCTGCCTAGCTTTTGCCCAACTATGTTCAATTGGGGGCGGCTTCCAGTCTAACCGGATACGGCTGAATATCAATATTATACATGGAGTGACTGCCTAACTGACCTCCATATCCCAGTTACTGGTAACCCCCACCAACTTACTTACTGTTAGCCCCTTCCGGTCAGGTCGGCCTTTCGGTCGAGTCCCCTCGGTTAAACTGGTTGTCAGACTTTTGGACTTCTAACTACCCGTAGCGACTGTCAAAGATCTACGAATGACGGCAGGGACCAACGGTTTAACGTGCTTCCCGAGCAGTTCAACCAAGGGGTATCGTATTACCCATTAACTGGGTTGTGAAGGTCAGAAAGGCAGTAGCTCCATGTAAAACACTCTGCTTCCGGTTAGACTGGAAGCCGACCCCAACATAGTTGAGGAAACGCTAGGCAGATGGATTTTGATTACATATTCAAAATTGTTATTCAAAATGTACCAAGAGCAGGTTATGGTGATCAAACACCAAGGATTCTGCGATATCTGGCAGGAGACTGTTACGTTTGCGTTGGTATACATTTCCTGCCTCTGGTAAAAGTCGAACAGAATATACGGAGGTTCCAGGAAGTGTTAAAAACATTCGTGCGTGTAAACAAGATTCGACGTGTCACTCTCGAGAAAGCGCGGTGAGAGTAACCGAAGTTCGTATTCGGTTCAAACCACGTTTGGCCCATCCCTAGAATATTCAATAAAGATAAAGCGTGACAAAGCTGTCAAATTAATAAACATACAAAGTAATATAATCTTTTATTTTATTTTTTAATATAATCTTATCATATTCTAGAAAACACATATCATCGATTACACCAGATGGCCCGAATTGGTTAATCATAAACAAGTAATCATCGCTAGGGGATTTCAGTAATACGCCCCCTTTGATAATACAAGTTATAGTGGCACTCGAAACACCAATGCAGCCCACAGTACGAACACAACCGTCTATCTAGACACATGGACCATGTCCAGCACACTCGGAAAATGCCTCTTCCTGCTAGGCGTACTTTGTTTTATACCTCTTGATTGTGAAATCTACCAGGACCGGCCAAAAATCAAGACTTCGGGAGGTGATCTAATTCTTGAACCAGCACTTGATAGAAATATTTACCTACGCCCCAATGGACCGAAATCGAGCATCTTTGTTGGTGATATTAACATACTCAAACCAAACATCCCGAGCCAGGGAACGCAGTACCAGCCATCGAAAAATGAAAACACCGAGAAGAACATGAATGATATATTGGAAAGACTTGAGAGATTGGAGAGCAAGGATTCTACGCTTCCGAATGACTTCCTTTTCAATATATCAATGCTTTGGCGGAAAGTTAACAATATTCACAGGAAGGTGCTAAATCTACAAATTCAATTAAATAATAGAGGAAGAGACGAATGTCAATCTCATCCGTGCGAGCATGGGGGAACTTGCCTCAACTTAGTAAACGGCTACCATTGTCTTTGCCCTTCAAATTGGGAAGGCAGAGACTGTGAGACCGATGTAAACGAATGCCGGAATTTTGCTGGCACGGACCTTGGGTGTCAAAATGGAGCTACGTGCATCAACAGACCAGGATTTTATGAGTGTTTGTGCAAATCTGGCTGGTTTGGCTTACATTGCACTAGGAAGGAAAAGGATTGTTCCGGTGGTAACTTTGAAATGTGTGGCCATGGAACATGTTTACAAATATCTTCAGGAGTGGGCGTTCAATGCATATGCAACCAGGGTTGGACAACGAATGGTACTGGTGTCGCTTGCTTAACCGATGTTAATGAATGTGAATCATATCAAGGTCCTCGGTGCTCCGTGAACCCCAAGGTTGAGTGTATCAATCTGCCGGGCTCATTCCGGTGTGGACAGTGTCCTTCTGGTTACGAAGGGGACGGTTACAGCTGTTACGATATCGACGAATGCACAACTATTCCCAACGGAGGCTGCAGTCCTATAGTGACATGTCACAACACCATCGGCTCCCGAATATGTGGTTCATGTCCACCTGGCTACCAAGGTGACGGAGTTACGTGCTCTTGGAGAGGTACGTGCAACATCGGTCATGGAGGGTGCCACCCGTCTGCGCAGTGCATAGAAAGCGCATCGCCAACTGGCCAATCAGCACAGTGTATATGCCCCGATGGCATGGAAGGCGATGGTATAGGAATCAGTGGCTGCTACGTTGCAATAGGCGGGGGTAACTACACTGATGGGTGTGTAATCAATCCATGTGGCATACACGGACAATGCCATTCCCTTCGTACTGGCTACACCTGTATCTGTTTCAAGGGCTACGGCGGCGCTCACTGTGGAATGCCTACCGCCGTTTGCGGAGTGAATCCTTGCCACAACGGAGGAATCTGTAGACCAGACGACAGTGCAATTGGAGGTTTCCGTTGTGAATGCGCGGCACAGTACTCGGGCGCCGTATGCCAGGTAAGGACAAAGTCTTGTGGTGGAGTTTTAGATAACGAAGAAGGCAGTATTGTTTATCCTTTGACTAATACAACGTATAATCATAATTCTCAATGCGCCTGGGTAATACACACAGCTCCTGATAAAGTAATTAATGTTACGTTCAGTAAATTTAATTTAGAAGGAAGTCCCGAATGTATGTACGATTTCCTACAGATTCATGATGGTCGAAAATCATCTAGTCAACTTATAGGAAGATTTTGCGGTAATAGTTACCCTAAAGGCGGTAACATTGTATCAAGTCATAACAATTTATATTTCTGGTTCCATTCAGACAAAACAGTAGCTAAAGACGGGTTTGCACTACACTGGACTAGTATAAATCCAGTGTGCGGGGGCGAGGTGGACGCCACCACGCACGGTCACATCAGCTCCCCAGGCTCTCCCGGCACGTACCCTCCTAATCGTGATTGCTATTGGCGTTTAACGACCACTCTCGGTAAAAGAATTAACTTACATTTCTTTGCTCTCGATATTGAATCACATTCAAACTGTAGTTTCGACTATTTAGCCATTTATGACGGTGAACATATGACGGATCCGCTTATCAATAGGTACTGTAACACGACACAGCCCGCGCCCGTGCAGTCGGCAGGCTCCGACATGTTGATACACTTTCATTCAGACGCTTACGGTGCGGGACATGGATTCCAAATTGCTTACGCGCCTGTCGAAGGCATTCCTGGCTGTGGAGGTTACTACACTGCCGATAAAGGGGAACTCGTTTCTCCTACTTACAATGGGCTTTACCTAAGTAATTTACTATGCGAGTATAAAATTAAAACTAGCTTGGATACCAAGATAAAAATTGATTTCAAATTATTCAAGCTGGAACGGTCTTTTAGATGTCAATACGATTATTTAAAAATTTATGACGGTCCATCTCCGGATTCACGACTCGTCGGGAAATTTTGTGGAACTACTTTTCCAAAATCATATACATCGTCGTCGAATGAACTATATTTTAAATTTAAAACTGATAGAAGTATGCCCGCCGATGGTTTTCGAATCACGTATGAAGCCATATGCGAGAACACTATCGAAGGTGATAGCGGAATTATTAAATCACCCGGGTATCCGTTTAGTTATCCAGAGAACAAAGTGTGTGTTTATATCATAAAAACCGTTCCCGGCAAAGCAATAGAATTAACATTTCAAGATTTTGATATTGAAGACAACCGGTACTACAACTGCCGGTTCGATAACGTTGAGGTCAGGGACGGCCACGACCAGAACTCTACTTTACTAGGCAGATACTGCGGTGGTGCCGCTCAAACGCCGCCTGTTCAAACATCCACTCTTAATTATATGTACATAAGATTCACGTCAGATTTAAGTCTTTCGGGTACGGGATTCTATGCTAACTATACTACTATCGATACAGAGTGCGGGGGTATCCACAGAGATACAACTGGATTAATAAACCATCCATCCGGAGATGCTGCTACTTACAAAAACTATCAGACCTGCAAGTGGATGCTAATTGCTTCTGAAGGAATGCACATAAAGTTAACATGGAACAGGTTTGACATTGAGGACATGCCCAGCTGTGGCAGCGATTACCTGCAGCTGCTAGAGATAGACGAGAACAATGAAAATAATGTATTGGGCAAATTCTGTGGTACTCACGCGCCTCCAGCCTTGACCACATCCACTAACCGGCTCATGTTAAACTTTGTGTCTGATGGCAGCATTCGATCTTCTGGTTTTTCTGTATTGTATACATTTTTGGATGAAAAATCCCATTGCGGCGGAGCGTATATTAAAACTCATGGCTTCATATACTCTCCCGGCTGGCCTCGGTCGTACGAACCCAATCGTGACTGCACATGGATCATCACGGTGCCGGTTGGCCAACAGATCATGCTCAACATTTCACAGTTTAACCTAGAACGACCTATACGAGGCAAATGTAACCTCGGTGACTTTTTAGAAATAAGAAATGGTGGCAACGAAAATTCACCATTGATTGGCCAGTATTGTGGGATGTTCCAATCAAAACGAATCGTATCATTATCTAATGCCATACATCTCCATTTTCATTCTGACTTTTATTTAACCGGGACTGGGTTCAAAATTGAATGGGATGGTACTATAACAGGATGCGGAGGAACCCTGACGAGCCCTTCTGGCTCAGTATCATCCCCGAACTATCCGAACGATTACAATGAAAACGCCGAATGTTTCTATAGGATAGTTACCAGTGAAGGTTCACGGATCCGTATTACATTCACAGAGCTTGATCTTGAAAGAACTCCTAATTGTAGAGATGATTATGTTGAAATTTTTGACGGTCGCGACACGAGTGCTCCCGTATTAGGAAAACATTGTTACATGTCACTGGAGCTAGCTAGTATCGAAACATCAACTAATTATGCGTACGTTAAATTCAGATCTGATATATACCAGGGTGGTAAAGGATTTCTGTTTAATTATCAAACAATATGTAATAACAATATAACCGGAAGATACGGAGTAATTGAAAGTCCGGGTTATCCAAGTAATTACCCGTTGAACTTAAATTGTATATGGAGCATCACAGTTCCCAAAGGAAATAAAATGAATGTGACCTTTACACACTTTGATGTTTACAAAACCCACCTTTTTTATCGTAATTGGATGAGATCTCGGCATAATAATGTATACAGCGACGATTGCCAACTAGATTACTTGCAAACAAAAGAGTTATCCGATTCAAATTATTCTAGTAAAATCTGTGGCAGTGCAACTCCGCGTCCAATTAGTACAAAGAGTAATACATTGCAAATAAAATTTTCCTCTGGTATTTATATGCCTCGCACTGGCTTCCGTTTAGAATGGATCAGTTATGGGTGTGGAGGACATATTAAAAAACCCACAGGCTCTATAATCCTCGATAAAAGTAAAACAAACGACAAGGAACTTGATTGTGAGTGGCTGATAGAAACACAAGTAGGTAAGAGTATCACAATCTCATTTACAGACGTTTATATGACAGATACCGTTAATTGTACTACTGACGCTATTGAAATATATAACGGTCAAAATACAATGGCTCCACTTCTTACGAAAATTTGCAGTCGACAATTCGTGTCTGTGCAATCTGATAGCAATTTCATGTTAGTGCGTTTGTCCAAACGGTCAACGCTCAGGGATGTTCATTTCTCATCACAATTTCGATCAGCCAATTCGAAATGTGGAGGTGCTATGAATTCCAAATCTGGGCTCATATACTCTAAGAATTACCCAAAGAATTACGACAATAATTTGGATTGTTTTTGGTATATTTCCGTCCCCGCATATCATCGTGTTGAACTTAACTTTATGGATCTTGATCTTTATTCAGTTTTTGAATTCGATGATGGCGAACGTGTCTGTGGAGACTCGATTCAAATCTACGATTATGATAAAAAATATAGACCTTCCTCAAATTACACGTACCGTATATGTCCTAATTCAAATCAAACACAATTTGTTAGCAATTACAATAGCATAGTTGTGCAATTCAAAACCGATGCTTATGGAACGGCCAAAGGTTTCAAAGCTAACTTTACAGTTACGTGTGGTGCTCTTATAACCGCTGCACGTGAGGGTATCATACAAAGCGATAACTTTGTTCAACATACCAACAAAAGCTGTATTTGGGCCATTCTTGCTGATTCGCCAGATAAAAAAATATATTTAACATTAACTCTAATGTCGTTGCCAAAAGACAGTAATGTAGTCACAAATAGAACATGCCCCTCCTCTTTCCTACGAGTTCTCGACGGAGATGACAGTAATGCTCCGCTAATCGGGGAATATTGTGGACGCAAAGTTCCACCTATGATTGTCAGCCGAGGCAGTGCCTTGACGATAGAGTTTGGCAGTTACACCGGTAGAACTACTGGAATGTTCGCAGCTCACTATTCACCACTTAGTAACGCCTGCGGAGGTGCATTAACTTCAGAAGAAGGAACCATCGCATCTCCAAACTATCCTGGCCCGTATCCTGTAAACACTGATTGTGAATGGGTACTAAAATCATCCCCTGGAAACACTGCATACGTCCAATTCGAGCGATTTGACTTAGAATTCTCTGAAGGATGTAACGACGACTACGTAGAAGTTCGCGAAAATAATGGTGCAGGTCGGCTATTGGGTGTATATTGTAGTAGTGAAACTCCTAGCAATCATAGCACAGCATCACAGATATATGTTAAGTTCCACAGTGATTCCAAAACCAGTGGTCGGGGTTTCCTCTTACATTATGGATTCCAACGAGAAAATGATGTTTCGGGAGATAGTGGCGAGGTGTCTTCACCATTGTACCCAACTCCATATTTAGGGTCTGGCGAATATAGTTGGCGCGTGCTTGTTACCGATTCAGATACTATATCTATAACACTTGATGTTTTGGAAATTTATTCACACAGCGAAGTAAACTATAACAAATTAACTGTTTATGATGGATATGATTCAACTGCTCAAATTCTAGAAGAACTTAATGGTGTACTGGTTGAAACAAAAGTCATTCAGAGCTCCTCCAGTGTAGTTTACATGACCTTTATAACGGATGAATCAAATACGGGTTCAATCTTTCATATGAGTTGGACAAAAGGTTCCAGAAATTCTGAACCTGAAACTGGAGTTGTAATAAACTGTGGTTCAAATGAGACTGTAACAGTTTTGTCAGAAAACAGTACGATTACTTTAACGTCACCGAATTATCCAAAGGACTATTCAGATAATTTAAATTGTGAATGGGTTTACAAATCACAAATGGGAAGACATTTAAGTTTAAATTTCGTAGATTTTAATATCGAAGACATCAACTCTTGTTTTGCAGATTCCGTTTCTATTTATTCCTCTGACACTCCTGGAAATTGGAAGCCGGTCAATGAAAATATATGTACTACAGAATCAGCCAAAATAGGCTTTAATTCTTCCACATATATGAAAATTAAATTCAAAACAGATTCATCCATTACTAAGAAAGGATTTCTTGCTCGAGTCAAGTCTAAGTGCGGAGGACTCGTGACTAGTTTGTCCGGTAAAGTTGGTCCAACTTGGTGGGATGTACAGCCGGAATATCGGTATTTGTCCAAAATTAAATGCAACTGGGTCGTCAAAGTGCGCCCCGGCAGGACTATCAAATTAGAATTCAATAATTTTAATATTACAAATAAAAATGACGATTGCGCAACATACGCTGTTTTACGGAATGGCGATTCTGAGGAAGCGCCCTTTTTGGGAAGTGGAAAATATTGCGGTTATGATCACGAAAACAAAGCAAGTATAACTACTTCTAGTAATTCTTTATTTATAAGTTACACAAAGGGATCATTCGCATATCAAAGTTTTGTGGTTAATTACGAAGAGAACAATTATGAATGTGGTGCAACGTCATCTCTTACTTCTGACCACAATTGGGAAATAATAAATTCACCTAATTATCCAATAGTGCCAGTACCATATTCAGAATGTGAGTGGGTCTTTACCGGCCCCCCTGGAGAAATTATTAGATTAGATTTTGTTGGTCGATTTGACTTGGATCATGTAGATGATTGTGGAACTGAAGCCGTCGAAATACGATTTGGATCATCGAAATATTCTCCTCTTCACGGACGATATTGTGGCAATGATAGACCTGGAACCATAAAGAGTACTGGAAATACAATGTATATTAAATACATAACTCAGTTGGCAGAACCGCGAAATGGATTCAAAGCCAACGTGTCAATCGATACGTGTGGTGGAACCATTGTCACCGATGCTGGCGAACTGACATCGCCTGGGTATCCCCACATGCAAATGCTTCCTTACGGGACAGTCTGTGAGTGGCATATTATAGGACCTCCAAGACACGTTTTTAGAATTAAACCGGATGATATTGAGTTACCTCAATCAGAGTTATCTTGTGGAACCAAAATAACTATTGAAGAAACTGTGCTTACCAATAACACTATCACCGTACTAAAAAGCTTATGTAATGATGATGATCACTCCCTTGAGCCGATTGAAACTTCAAGAAACGAGTTTAGTATTAAACTTTATATCGGAAAACCGGATTCATGGGATCAAATGTCGAACAATAGAGGATTTCGAATCAGCTTCAATTCTTCCCGACCTATGTGTGGTGGCGTAAAAACGGCTTCAGACGGTTACTTAACATCTCCAAGTTATCCTCAAGAAACCACATTAAGGTACTGCCAATGGCTAGTACAAGTGCCAAATAAGTCTCGAAGAGTGCGTTTAGAGCTCATAGACATGGACGCAGAAAAGCACAGAATTGGTATTTTCAATGACGTTGCCTTTCATAATGTTATACAATCAATTCCTGGCGACGATTATATTCCTGGAACAAACGTTTTTGAGTCTTCCGGAAACAAATTGGCACTTTATGTATGGCTCAACCGTACGTCTTCCTCGCACCGCTTCAAAGCTAGATTTAGCTCTGACGAACAAGCACTATGCGGCGGAGATCTATCTGATATGAACCAGGTTCTCGTATCACCGGACTTAAACCGATCGTATACTTGTGTATGGCATTATAACAGTCAAGCAAATACAAATAATTATAATGCTCTTGTAACAAATGTAACTTATAATTCTATATTTTTAACGGCCAAGATAAATTCGTCACTAACCAGAACACGTTGTATATTCTTTGATCCTCGAGTCGTTATTAAGTCAGCCATTAGAAATAGGTTTTCTCTTGAAATTTGTGGGAACACTGATGTGACATACAGAATTCCATCACCAATAATTGATGTTACTGCAACGAAAAGTAAATGGAGTTCGTTTTACTTCCATTTAGAATGGAAACCTCAACCATGTGGTGGTGATATTCAAGTAGGAGAAAATCCTGTAAATATTTTAAACTTACCTGATTCTTATAATGATACCATAGATTGTGCTTGGACTCTTACTAGCCCGACTAATAGAGTTGAAATTAAAATGGAAGGGCATTTCACGTTAAATTGTGACGACGAGTATTTAAAAATAAGTTCAAACACAAGACAAAACTCACCTGTAATTGGTGATTATTGCAAAGAAACACTTTTAGATAGGCCATTAGTTACGCATTTCAGTAATATGTACATTCAGTATCACTCGAACGTGAATAACGAAAAAAATATAAAGCTAATGGTTAGAGCTGTTACTGACCAATGTGGCGGACATCTTAATGCATATCAAACCACATTTGTTTCGCCAAATTATCCAAAAAATTATCTACCTAACCAGGAATGCTCCTGGGAAATACAGGCTGATTTAGGCTTCAGAGTATCTCTTAAATTTGTAGAACGATTTTTTGTTGAGGATTCAACTAATTGCACTAAAGATGCTGTCATAATTTATGACTGGAAAGATGACGATTACACGGAAATAGCAAGGGTATGTGGACGATACCCACCACCTATATATAATTCAACTTTTAATCGCATGAAAGTTGTCTTACGTACAGATGCTGATAAAAATCTCGATGGATTCAAAGCTGAATGGTATTCTATATGCGGTGGAAATTATATAGCAACTCTTAAAGAACAAATTTTATATAGTCCGGGTTTTCCATATTCATACGGACCACGTATGAATTGCCAATATGAAATATCTGCTCCAAACAACAAAGTTATACTCAAGTTCCTCGATTTTGAACTAGAAGGCTATACTCCTGACTGTTTGTCTGATAATTTAACAGTATCAGGCCAATCAGATTATACCTATCTATACGAAGTTTACTGCGGTGACAAAATTCCTCCCATCACAACTCAGTCTGAAAAAGTATCATTGACATTTTATACTGATAGATATATACAGAGGAAAGGATTTAAAATTGCTTATTTTATATATTCATGTGGAGGCAGAGTAAACGATAGTGCTGTACTAACATCATCGCTTTCTGAATACTATGAAATAAATATGAACTGCACGTGGTTCATTGAAGCACCGCCAACCAAGATTGTTGTACTTAAATTCCTTTATATTGACTTAGAAAGCGAAACAGATTGTTATAATGATTATATTGCAGTGTATGATGGACTCAATATTGATAATGATAAGCGTTTAGCGCTAATGTGTGGTAATATCAACTCAACGACAACACTTAGAAGCAAAGGGACCACAGCGTTGTTACAGTTTGTATCTGACGCTAGTGTAAACCTTAATAAAGGCTTCAAAGTTCAAGTTTACTTTAGCTATTCTGAAGCAGCTAAATGTGGTGGACTTATTAATTTAACAACCGGGTCATCGCAAGCTCTGAAATCTCCATTCATGGGTCATACTGTATACGAAGAATTCTTAGATTGTCATTGGTCAATAATATCACCACCTGACACTGTTATTAACATCGAATTCACCTCGTTCCACGTAGCCCCTTGCCAAAATGTCAACCAAACTGCTATTGGGTACAGTAAATGCGATTGCGACTTCGTTGAAATAAAGGATGGCTTAAACCCTAATGCCTTAGTAATAGGAACCTATTGTGGTCACAGCCTCCCACCGAAATTAATTTCATCTGGAAATGTGATAAGCATTAGGTTGTCCACGGATGGAGAAATAGGAAGTCAGGGCTTTGTGTCCACATTAACAGCTCAGCCGGCAGTATGTGGGACTTCCGTTATTTCAGTGAGCAACACGCCACAACGCTTGAAATCTCCCGGTTATGAAATAGGCTCCATTTCTCGGGGGCTTCATTGCGTATATCGCTTGGATGTTAGTGCGTCTCCATACATTTTACTACGTATCACTGTTAAAGACTTAGACATACAGCCCCCGGTCACTGATAGTACAGGCGTAAAGCGCTGCAATAGAGACAAGCTGCTGATATCCAGCAATCCAGGCGTTCAAAACACTACGCTCGGCAAAGATTTTATCTTGAACCAAGGGACAGATGACTTCTTTAGCCGTCATTCCTTTTATGACAGGTCTTTGCACTTTCCCGATCGGTTAGAGCTATGCGGGCGTAAGGAGCCTACGGACTTTTATGTTTATGGAAGTACGTCTATAAACTTAATCACATCGGCAGACTCAGATTCGAATGTATATAAAGGTATGGAAATAGAAGCAGTGTTCACAGGATTCTGTGGCAGAAATTATACAGAGCCTCACGGACGAGTACAGGCTATTTTTGTAAATGACTTTGATAGTAACCCCAACCATGACTGCTACACGCTGATCACTGCTCCAGCTAACTATACGATATCCGCCTATTTCTTGAAGGCCATCCCAAATTACTGGAACGCAGATTGTTATCTTGAAATTCTTGATGGAAATAACGCCAGTGCGCCAAGACTTAACAAAATTCACACAGAATATGAGAATAATAACCCTGTCTTCTCCACTGGTAGATATTTGCTATTGCACAATCATGAAAATGATGGTGATCGTATCAAGTTCGATTTGGTTTACGTGATATCCGATAAAGGTCGTGGGTGCGGTGGAAAACTGCAAAGCGTGGTGGGTAAAGTCACAAGTCCCCTGTACCCGAACGTTTACAGGCAGGTATCAAGCTGCGAGTGGGAGCTTGAGACTACCTTAGGAACACGGTTACTGTTACGTTTCCCTACATTCGACTTGGGTGTTACTTGCGATCAGAATTATGTGCAGCTGGTGGACAGTAAGGGTGTAGTAGTACGAACGTTCTGTGAGGACGTGCCTGCCGACTACACGAGTGAGGATAACTTTGTGAAAATAGTGTTTGTAACCACTATGAATAATGGCGGCACGGGGTGGGTTGCTGAATTTATTGGAATTCTGTAAGGTTAGACAGCCTCTAACCTTACAGGCGGAATATTAACCAAAAGAACTCCACAAAATTCAGATTACATATTTTTTGTACAATTCCATTGGTTATGTAATGTTTTTCTAGCTTTGCACTTATCCGCTCCAATGGGCAGGTAGCAAATGGAATCCAAAGGACGTGATATTAATAATTAACTAGAATTACACATGTAGCGCCTATGCTTAGGCACTTCTTGAGTTGTTCCACCTTCGGAGACCATGGTCTATCCTGTTACACGTTAGCAGTTGTCTGACCAGAAGGTTCGTTCATTGCTCAAAAAACTGTCAATGCTGCCAGTCTTGTGAGCGCACGCTAGCGAGGTAGAGGAGCTCTTTGATGATTATGAGTCTTTTTGTATTGTTTAATTATTTACAGAATTAGGTTTTATTGTAAATCATATTACCTAGTAAGACTACGTTCACACGGCGCGTTGGAAAGCACGTTTTTAACAGTTTTCCATTATCTTGGCTTTTCTATAAGTACCTATGCAATTAAATTATATAAAATATAAATTATAAGTTATTTGTGAAGTGTATTGTTATTTTAGTTTTTTGTCGGTAATTGTGACAGAAAATTGTTAGACTTTTGTATCTATTTGTGGCATCGGAGTTAAAATTACAGTAGAATGAAAAGTAAGTAGTAAACTAATATTATTTCAGGATTACCGATCAGAAACTTATTTGAAGAGCTTTTTCGCCAGTATCTATAGTAATTGTTTATTTTATCTTTATTACAGTTTTCTATTTTGGCAAAGTAAAAGAATTCAAATTAACATTGAGATTCGCGTTTACATTGAACCTCAATGCAAATTAATAAAATATATATGAAACAAAGCAAATTACAAGTGTTTTATTTACCTTTTACGCGTTCTAACCAAATTACATTGCGTTTCAAATCTGTAGGTAGAAAATATGTTTTCCAGATAACAGGTCTGCTTTTTTTTCATTGGTTAATTTTGTTCGCCGGCTTTCGTATGGCGATATCCGACGAAGGTTGACTGTTGACCGTGGGGTCCTGGGTTCGACCCCCATGTCGGACAGTGATAAGCGAAGAGGAAGCACGTTAAGCCGTTGGTCCCGGCTGTCATTCGTGGATCTTTGACAGTCGTTACGGGTCGTCAGAAGCCCGAAAGTCTGACAACCAGTTTTACCAAGGGGTATCGTATTACTCAGTCACTGGGTTGTGGTGCTCAGATAGGCCGTCGCTTCATGTAAAATACTGGTATTTAGCTTCATCCAGTTTGACTGAAAGCCGATCCCAACATAGTTACTTTGGGAAAAGTCACCGCGTCTGAGAGATTTCTTCCCGAAGCGAATTTTAGTTATAACGTCCATCACGCGTCAGCCAAGTCAGCTGCACTGCCTGCGCAGAACGACGCGCACCTCTAGTGTTAAATGATAAATGATTTTATTTCTGTAAGTAGGTTTGTACAAACACTTTTACACGTCAATCATATTTTAAAAACTAGATGAGGTCGGCGTTTCCTATCTGACTACTCTGAGAAGAAAGGCCGATACAAACTCAGAGGTCACAGTCTCTTTCAAAGTCCAGTGCTAATAAGGATACGTGCATAAACTCACGCCTACTGTAACTCGGTTTAAATAGTTTTATTTTTGATTTGGAAAACAAGATGTTGCTGGTTTCGATATAGTATTATACTACTTACTACCGTGCTAAAGTAAATCTATAGGGTATAAGCTGTACGGGAAAGATTCAATTAAACAAGTACCTTCTTACACAATACAATATTTATTGTAATTTATAATACACCAAACTGAAGGTATAACAACATCAATTGTGGCGAGACACTAACCAAGCCCTTCCCACGCACTTAGGTGTTCACTCCGACAAAACTAGGTCTCTGTTCCTAGTTGTATCGGGGTACACACCTGCAATGAGACTAAAACTAAAGCCTCAGAGTCGCTATAATGAGTACGTGAGATGAACTGCTTTGTAACTTCTAGCTCAGTGGAATAAGTATCGACCTATGATGGTTGCGCTCATATAGGGAAAATATCGCTTATGTAAAGCTACCCGAGACACAATAATTTATAACAACTGGTCTTCATAACTACCTAGTTCTTACAAAAGCCCTAACTCTCTCTTATGATAAATTATAACAATTTAGTTTAAACTCAGTATTCTCTCAGTATATTTATTCTTAAATTTCAATTTGATTTCCATTCCTCTTCAATTTGATTTCAATTCTGTCTTCAATTTGATTTCAATTGACGGAATTAAGACCCTTGGCATCGAACACAGGATAATACCTAGGTTCGCACGATTTACGTTACCTACGGGTAGACGGCGACGCTATTGTTACCTGGAGTGGCGGACTTCCCTCATTTACCGTTATCCGGTTCAGTAAGGCCTTCTTCAATAACAGATGCCCACACCAATCGGTCAACCTCTAAATTGGCCGCACCCGGATCAATTTCAAATCATCTGACCACGGGGCTACACCTAGGCATCACGTCTATCCTCGCATTAGTAAAGCTAATTACGATCTCATCAAGAAACACATGGACGAGGTCAATTGGTCAGCGCTGTTCGACAATCTATCATCGGAGGAGGCCGTGGAAGCTTTCTATAGTATGTTGAGTGACATAATTAGCCCTCTAGTCCCCCCTGCAAGGACTAGATCACTTGACTTCCCAATCTGGTTTACGCCACAATTAATTAAAATATTTAAAAAGAAGCAGCGTCTTTGGATAAAGTGAAAAAAATACAGTAACGTCAAAGACTATAATGACTTCTCCGAATATAGGTCTATCTTTAAACTTAATTGTAAATCCTGTTATTCCTGTTATATTAACTCGGTTGAAGATAGTCTCTCTTATAACATAAAGCATTTTTGGTCCTATATTTCTAACCGTAAAAGTAAGTCAGGCATTCCGTCCATGATGCAGTACCAGAATGTCAAATCAAGTGATCCTGATGTTGTCTGCAATATGTTTTCCGACTTTTTCTAGTCCGTATTTGAGCCCGTATCACCGACGCTCAACACGTGGGGTCCGCCACAGCAGTGCGCAGATAATGCTAGCTTAATTAGTAATTTGTTTATCGACAAATCAAAAATACTCAGTGAGTTGAAACGGTTGGACCCCTCTAAGGGGGCAGGTCCTGATGGTCTTCCAGCGGCCTTTTTTAGGGCTACGGCTGATAGTATTTGTGAGCCGATCTATATCCTTTTTAATAGATGTCTGCATGAAGGTGTTTGCCCGGTGGTGTGGAAGCGAGCGAACACTGCCCCAGTGCATAAGGGTGGCTCGAGGCACGACGTTGAACAATATAGACCCATCTCGATTCTGCCGACCTTGTCAAAGCTTTTTGAAAGACTTGTTCACAACGAGATTTACCCTCTTCTGCATAATGTTATCATTCCCGAACAACATGGGTTTGTTAAGCGCCGATCTACGACATCGAACTTGTTAATATTCGCAAATTACCTTTTTGAAAATGTTGATAGGCGATTGCAAATAGATGCGGTCTACACTGATTTCAAAAAAGCTTTTGACAGGGTCGATCATGAAATTCTCCTGAGTAAAATAGCTTATAATGGAATACGCGGAAATTTATTGCGTTGGTTTGTGTCGTACCTTGAAAACCGGTCACAAATGGTTGTGGTTAATGGTTATCAGTCTGTCTCTGTTAATATTACTTCCGGAGTTCCACAGGGCTCTATTCTGGGACCGCTATTATTCATTATCTATATTAACGATATTAAGAAATGTTTCAAAAAATCCAAATTCTTGATGTACGCTGATGACTTGAAGGCGTTTCAAGCTATACGTACTATGGACGACTGCCAGTCATTTCAGGAGGACATAGACAGACTGACTGCCTACTGTTTTGCCAATAAGCTGCATCTTAGTATCCCCAAGTGTCACTATATACACTTTACTAAGAATAATTTCATCTTCAACTTCAATTACTCCCTTAACTGTATCCCCTTAAATAATATTTCTTTAGTGAAGGATCTAGGTGTGCTCTTTGATGGCAAACTGTCCTTGAACCAGCATATTGAAGCCATAGTCAATAGTGCTTTTAAAATGTATGGATTTGTAATGAGATCTTCAACAGAATTTAAGCGTACCTCAACCTATCTCTATCTGTATAAGACGCTCATTCGCTCTCAGTTAGAATATGCGGTCCCTATTTGGAACCCCTTCTATCAAAAGTACGTAGTTGGTATAGAAAGGGTCCAACGCAAGTACCTCCGTACTATGTACTACAGATGTTATGGGACTAAGACTTATCTGTCATACTCCCAACTTCTTGATAAGTATAAGCTTATCAGTTTGGAGAACCGGCGTAAATACTTGGAGGCCAACGTGCTTCATGATAATTATAGTTCACAATCACTTTGATGCCATTGATCTAACGAGTGCGCTGTGTTATTCTGTCCCCCGTACAGTTCATGTGCGTCAGGTTCGTGCACGTACTCTGTTCGCGCTAAATTCTTGTCGTACGAACTCTGGCTTGCGCTGCCCTATTCATAGAATGTTGGAATCCTATAATTCAAATTTCATTGGATATATTTGCATGCTCGAAAAATAAATTTAAATCTAATATTATAAAATTTTTATCTTAAATGTAATGTTATTATTATTATTTATTTATTGTATAATTTAATTTAATTAAATATATTGTTTGTGATCTGATTTGGTTTTGTAGCTATAGCTAGCTTTATAGTTACATATTTATTTATTTCAAAATATTTGTTAATTTTGGTAATGCTCGTCTAGTGGCAACCACTGGTCTTTAAATGTTTTATCTGTGGATAATTTCCTCACCCACTCTTTTCAATATTTATGTGGACGGCCTGATTGGCGAGCTCAGTAGTACGCAGGTAGGTTGTCATATTGACGGAGTCGCTGTCAATAATATAAGTTATGCCGATGATATGGTGCTGCTGAGCCCGTCAATTGGGGCCCTTCGTCAGCGACTGAGAGTCTGTGAGCGGTACGCTGAAAGTCATGGTCTCAAATATAATGCTGCCAAGAGCGAGTGTATGATTTTTGGTCTAGGTGATAGAACCCCTCATGATGCTCCACCCATATTTTTAAACGGGTCTCCTCTCACAAGAGTGAAAAAGGTGAAGTATCTAGGGCACATTGTCACCGATGATCTAAAGGACAACGAGGACATTGAACGTGAACGCAGAGCGCTGGCGGGCCGCGGTAATATGTTGGCTCGCAGGTTTGCTCGTTGCTCAGCTGAAGTCAAGGTAGCGCTATTCAAAGCATATTGTCAATCATTTTACACGAGCAGCCTGTGGGTTAACTATACTCAAAGAACGTACGGCGCTCTGCGGGTACAATACAACAACGTCTTCAGGATGTTGTTGCGGTTGCCTCGGTTCTGCAGTGCGTCCGCGATGTTTGCCGAAGCGCGTACGGATGACTTTTACGCAATAAGACGCAAGCGGATGTCGTCGCTGCTGGCTAGATTACGCGGCAGCAGCAACAATATTCTGAGGATAATTTCTGGTAAATTTCAGTGTCCAATGCACTCGCTTTGGGTACGCATCGTAATTGGGACGGTAAAATAAAATCTTTTAGTTATAATAAATTTTTATTCCAATTCCAATTCTAATTCTGATTTTAATTGATATTTTTGTTTTAAGCTTATTCTTAAGCTTTGTAAATATTTCTTTTAGTTTTAACGGGTTTTTTAAAAGGTGCGGATTACGACACCTAATTAAAATAAATAAGCCTTCGTAACTCTAAATAAAATATATATTTTTTCCTTGTGGAGTATGAGTCATAGAATGTGAACCATATCCTCTAAGTATGTTGGTGATGTACGATTGAGGGAGTATGAAATGTGGGTTGATGTAAGGTGTATGAAAGAGCAAGGTTTTTTTTTTATAACATCGAAAGAACAATGGCAAACCTCCTTACTTAAAATTGTCTGGAATTAAATTGAAGCATCCCGTAGTAAAAAATATGTCTAAAGATTCGGCGTTAGTAGCAGAATCTACAAGCGAGTCTATTTTAATTCGAAAAAGCCGGAAAACAAAGATATAGGAGTTTGAATTTTTAGGTTATGAATAAAGTGAACACGAACCTATAGGTAACTTATGAATGATAAATTAAAATGCTATCAAACAAAAACTGATATTACGGACAAATGAAGTAAACCTAATTGATTTTTTTCTATTATGAAGTTTGTATTAATAGAAAACCGAATAAACACAAAACACGAACGAAACGGAATACGCAGAGGAATTCTGTAGCATCAAACTGTCAATCAGTCACTGTCAAAGATGAAAGTAGAGATGTGCAATTAAAATCAATGTAAAATCGATACAACGTTGAATCGATCCTATGCTCCTTGTTTTGGATTTAAAAGTAATATTACATAAATATCAAATCAAGTTGATTAGAGATAGAATAACTGCATTTAAATAATTATTTTAATAATTCAACCAACCCTAGAATCACCTAGATCAGTTGAATCGATCGTTTATTTAATAATCATACGTGATGATGCTGATCCATACGTCATGTTCGTGAACGGGCGCCGTCAGTAGGCACTGGTCATTTCTTAGCTGCCACGGCTTATTTTAATTCCATAATTGTTTTTATCTTTTTATTACGGACGCTTTTAACGTGCACGTCTTTCTACATCGTTCTCACATGTATAATTACAACATGAATGATGTAACCACTCTATTGTAACAATATTTTGATTTAAAAGAGTGTCCATGGAGTTTCTTGCCCGTTCTTCTCCATAGGTACCTACTACGCTTTGGAATGGGCAACTAGCTTCATCTTTCTGACTGACCGACCCCTTGACAATTCAAAAGTGCCTGTAATTGGTTTATTTGAAATAAATGCTTTGAGTTTGAGTTTGAATCGATACAGATAATAACATTCATACTGATTGTACGTGTAACACCACTATCTATGACAGCAATAATTCGCGTAGGTATCTCGATCGGAAGCAATTGATATAGGTACTTTTAATATTATAAATTAACCACGGCTTTTAAGAAATAAAGTGAAAAATTGAAAAATCATAAAAAAATAATTCAATTTGTTTCGTTTTTGTGATATCTACGGTCGCTAAAACAAAACCAGACATAATTCTGCCATTCTTCTTTGGTCAGTTGTTAATTTTCTGGGGTTATCGGGTAACGTAATTTTTATCTTTTGTAAAACTTTCTGTACCACTATAAATAGCTAGCAATATAATTTAGCTGGTAAATGCCTTATCTTACTTAACACGTTCGTGGACGGTTTCAGTTTAAATTGTGTTCTATAATGATACAATAAATTGCCATACAATTATATTTGACGATTAAATGCGTTGTGTTATATGTTATTAGATGTTTAAAAGTCAATATGACAGAAACGTTCTATCACGTCATCGTTTGCATACGTTGTGTCACTAATAGTACAACTGATATAGCGTATGATAGACACAACGTGTAATGTCGTTCAACGTAACCATACGTTCTGGCAGGACGTATAGTATAGATGAATAGTAGTAGCATCACAACGTCATTATACGTCGAACGTGAAGTAACGTTCTGTCACTTTCGGTGTTATTGTAATGTGTAATATGGTCAGAACGTATTATACCGTTTGACGTATTTATACGTTTTGTCATATCATAAATGCCAAAATAGAGTACCCGAATCACAACGTGGTTATACGTCCAACGTATACAATATATTTTTTGCCATATTGCATGGTGTAATTATATATTGAGTGTGGCATAACGCCACTGACGTTAAAAGGACTTTAAAAAAAAACAGGAGTTGTACGTAAATCAGAACTTTAATTATTTGACAATCATTTAACAGCCTTAGGAATCGTAAACTCTAATTATTCACCTAATCACAACCATAATATTGTAGTATCAATTGCTATCAAAAGGATATGTGACAATTTTCGTATGACAAAAATAACTTAATCAACAATTACTAGGTATTAGTCTTCACAAACATCAACTTGCATATTTATAATCATATCACAAAAACAATTGCAACTTCTGCACATAGTAAACAAAAAAAATATAACAAATCAACAAAATAAATCTTAGTCATCTTAGTAAAAAATTAAACAAATCAACAAAATAAATCTTAGCCATCTTAGTAAAAAAGTAATCTTAGTAAAAAATTAAACAAATCAACAAAATAAATCTTTGGGACTTGTAATTAAATGATCAGTCTTATGCCATTCTTCAAAGCACAATGCACAAAGTGCTGGTTTTTCTTTGCGACCCTTACATTTCAAACCAGTTTCTTTACGATGTTTATTTTTTGCACACATTTGCATTTAAGGTAGTTAGAAGTCTTTTTAGAGCCAAGAGGAAGCGGAATTTTTTCAGGATAATTTTTAGATACAAATATAGGGTGGTGGTATAAACTATCTGATAATGTAAATAGCTTTCGTTTTTGAGGTACGTTGACTTGACAACTTAGCAGGCATAATCCTAAAAATTTCAGCACCTCGTTACGATCTCTGGTTTTTGGTCTATTAGTTTGACACATATATTTTGAGGCATATGCATTTGTGCAATCTACTAAATAGTCAAGAATGATGGATAGAAACAAGTGATGAAATACATCAGACACGATTGTGTTATCGTCTATGGAAAACTTTACCCCCACAGAATCAGCGTCAAAATTAAAGTCTGGTATGGATGTTGTTGTTTGTACCCAATCTTCTTCATGAGACGTTGTCTCAGTGGGATGAGACGATCCTCCAGGCCTGTTTTATAACGCACTGGGTGAAGAAGGGAGCTCACCAGACCACCTACGCTCTTTCTGGTCTACCCCATGTTGGCAGTTTTCAGCCACACCATGAGAAATCGGTATTAAATTTGATAAATCCAATGTTCCATTTTGTGACGCGTCGAATAAAGGTGGTAGTTTGTCAAGAGACCGGAATCCTCTTTCATGATCGCAGTTTTCAGCAAGGACATTGGAAATTAGTGAGAGGGTTGACAAAGTTCCATTTTGAGAAGCGGTAGGTGAAGCCGGTAGTAGGTTTTCTTGAGTCGTCTCATCAGATGTCGCTTGTAATAGATTTGACGTATTCAATACCATATTCTGAGACAAGTTTTGTGAAAATGATAGTTCATTTATATCAGGTACAGAAGAGCATCCAGGTATTTCCTGAATGGTCTCATGATGGCTTTCAGTTATAGTCGGAGCTTTTGATTTTTTAATCGTTTAGCTAGGGGGAAAATTTCTTCTGAGGAACTCGAGTCATCTGTACCCTCCTCTTGAGTACGTCGGGTACAGTAACTTTTAGTCGATTGTGTATCGTTATCATCATCACTAGTGTCAAAACTAAAATCGGTGTTAGGTTTCTTAGTCGACATCCCAACAGATTTTGAATGTGTTTTAGCAGAGGTTTTTGACGAATTCTGGCGATAAAAAATACGACAACTTTCACTACCTGATGTATCCTCTTGAGGGTCAAAATCTTTGTCAGATCCAAAGTCACCATCACGATCCTGGAATGGGTCAGCCTCGGTTGAGTCATCGGAATCCTCAAAAATTCTCATCAGATTTCTCTTGCGCTTATCCATCTAAAACAAACAAAATAACTCATGACATACAATTTTCATACAATACACTTATAATTGAATTAGTTTACAACCTAGTAATAATAAGATAATAGCATATTATAAATACTTACGATGTTTATTTGTCTGCAAATATTACGATACGCCACTCCCGCGCTGATGGAACGCGCGCACCTCGCTAGCGTGACACTGCCGCACTGAGTGTAGGGACGCGAGGGGCGCGGGAGACGTATAAACACGGTGTGCTTGTGTGTGCAGTGTCACCGCACATTATCAACAGCACATTTTTGAAACGGTTACAAACAAAGTTCACGTGACAGTAAAGTTTTGAGTTTTTGATTATGTTGTGACACAAGGTACAATATAACGAATTTTTGCTTTAAAATTCACCGGGTATCAACGTCCTGCCGTAAATAATATTCTGTTTTTGAACGTCATCATACGTTGTGCCGTAGCTAAATCTCCAATCATGACGTCTAATTACGTTCTGTCCGCGAAAGTGTTAACAACAAAATTTTTTCATTGTAATCAAAAATTTTCCGGGGTTGTCGGGGAAATGTAATGTTTGTATTTTTATCTTATATTTTACGTTCTCTCCAATTATCAGCATGGCCATTGTCTGTAGTTTAACCATTCCTAGGCCTCTATATTTTAAGTTATTTAGATTTTCTCATGCTCTCCCAATGTTTATTTACCTTTTGTAATGTCAGATAATGACAAGCTTAGGTTTTATTTTTAATGTATTGCTAGAGCTGCCAGTAGGTTAGGTTGTATAGGTATTAGACCTTATTATAAACTATTATTCTTCTTTTATGTTCTACAATCATTGTTAAAAATTTTATATGTCAACCGATCCGAAAAGGAAGGGAGCCGGGACCGTCAGACCAGATTACTCTTGGTGCTCGCCTTGGCAGGAGGTCCTGAAGTTATATAGCGCTCGGTGGGAGGGCTGTGTCCTCTGATAGTGTGAGCTGTGCTTGAACAAACAAATCTACGCGTCCTTCTACACCGGACTATGTTGGAAAGTCGCTAGACCGGCGATGGCTACCCTTGGCGTCAGTTCTGGATACTGACGCAAGAAGATTACGTCGTGGTCTACAATCAATAAACTAGTGACGCCCACGGCTGGTAGATCTCAGCCCTCTACCTGCCTCCTCTACCAGGCCTGCCCCTCCGAGGTCAGTGACGTGGTCTGACTCAAGGACCCTCCTTTTACAACCTGCGAGCCTCTCTAGAAGAAACGCTTGGACCTTCAACTTATACCCGGTTTCCCTGACTTTATATTCTACCTCAATTATATTATTTTATCATTTCTTCTTTTAAGCCGGGACTCCTCCAGTTCTGGTGACAGTTCCCTCCTTGACGTTACATTTTCCCGGGAGGGGGACAATAGGACTTATAAAAAACCTATCGGGTTATTTGGACTCAGTCTGGTCATCCCAGAACTAGCCCCTCTGCCAAAGCGTGTTCCTAGTAGTCACGCCATGAAGAGAAAAAAACTCTCGCCCATTTTGACAGGACGAGCAATGGATCCTTTTTGGAAAACCACAGACAAAATAGAATCCTCCTCTATTTGTCATTTTGAATTTAATAGACATTGTATATCAGTACAATGTGGGAAATTATGTCCTTATGTTTATTTAATTTAAATAATTAATAAACACGTATTTAGTTCGTATGACACAATTTCATAAAAACCATCATGCTACGAGATTGAGCAGACCCCCGAAGGGTGTCGCTACTAGTTGCTTTAATTATTGATTTTTGCAACGTCACAATGCCCGTCTTCCGTATGCTCCACCGTGTCCTCCGGGCGATCCACACAATGGTGACGCCCGGGCGTTTCCTCCCGCCTTATCCGGAACAGGAACCTCCCGAAACAACCATGTCCGGTGAGGACCTGCGTCGCTCGAAACGACAGGGAGCCATGCCTCCTCCCGAGCCAGTGCTCGAGCACCAGTCGGACCGCCTCGATGGTGACGAGGGGTGACGTTAGGACACGACTAGACGTTAGGGCGTGTGAACCTGTCCCGCCATTCCGCCACCAGGACCTCGCGAAGCTGAGACCGACGCAGCTCCGTGTGTCGCTGCATCGGTCCCTCGCCCCACGCCCTCGCTTCCTCGCGCCACCGATACAATGACGCGAGTACTTTCGCCTCGAGCTCCCAGGGCGGGGATCCGGCCAGTACGCAAGCCGCCTCGTAGGAGATCGTGCGATACCCCCTGATGACTCTGACAGCCATCGCTCTCTGCGGCTTTCGCAAAACAGCAATGCTGCCGGCTGTCAGGTCAGAGGCCCACATGCAGGGCCATGGATCGCACGATCCCCACGTAGAGCCGCCTACAGGCGGTGCTCGGGCCCCCCAGATTGGGAAGCAGCGTTGCGAGCGCGCCAGCCGAGCCCAGCCTTCGGAAGTGTGGCCCGAAGTCCCACCGGCTGTCTAGCACCAATCCTAAATACTTGTTGGTGGACTCGACAGCGATCGGAGCCCCCCCCGACCACGATGTGTGAGCCGGGTGGTGGCACCCACCGGGGGCCATGAATCACCATGGCCTCCGACTTGCTGAGGGCCACCTCCAGGCCTAGGCGACGTATGCGGCCCACCACCTGTGAGACCGCAGCCGTCGCCAGCAACGCTGCCTCCCTGTGTGAGCTCCCCTCGTGTCATCAGTATAACACGTTAGATCTACGCCCGGTTGGAGCTCACCCCTCAGCACCCAGTCGTACCCGATGTTCCACAGGTGCGGGCCTAGGACCGAGCCCTGCAGAACACTGCACGACATGCGGCGCTGGTTTCCGCCATCAGGTCCCATGTAGGTGACACACCTCTCCGACAGATAAGCCCCAACGATTTGGCGGAGGTAGGGAGGCACCCGATGATAGCGCAGTGCCTCCTGAACAACAACTACAACTCCAGGGCAGGGTGTTGAAGGCGTTGGAGATGTCCAAAGACACCGCCAACATCACCCCGCCCCGGGACACCGCTTACTCCGCCAGGCCTCTCAACCGCGTCACAGCGTGGATGGTGGAGCGCCGATGCTGAAAACCAAACTGGCTGTCGTCCAGGTCCGGCTCCTCTCTGCACAAGTGGCCGACGAGGCGGGCTGCGATAATATGCTCTCAACAGACCTCCTAAAGCAACCATTTTTAAAAACAGACATCTTAGTTTTATTTGGAGACATAGTTAAATCCAGCTTATCAATTAACACTTTGGTATATTGTAATGCAGACCGAAGTTCTTCAAACGATGAATCTAAATTATTTTTTGTTGTCATGAGCATATTGAGATATATATAATATGCTTTACACACGGTGTCGTCTTAAAGAGGCGAAATAAAAACAAAATTGTGTTGCTCTGAAAAGAGAATGCGTTTTTATTAACAATGCCTTAATTATATTATAATTAACACGTCAAGTTAAACTTAACTAAATATTGTACTAACCTGAAAAGAGAAACAACATTAAAGCTATTATTCCACCAGGTATTTATCTCTTATTCTATATTTCTTAATTATTAATCTTGTATGTGACCGTTACGTTACGATGCACTTTTTATGAATCCCGTCTTACTTTCTGACGTTTAACCTGTCAGCTGTCAACCTGAAATTAGACACCACAGATATCTCCAAACTGTGGAAAGATTAATGAAACAATACTTCATTTACATCTCCCCCCCGGAACAAGTTTATGTACATATAAACATTCAAGCTAGAAACAGGAGCCCTAGCCAACAGGGATCAGTTTGGTAACATGGAACAGATTTGATTCCGACTTTTTATGTCCTGTATCTATCCTATAGATTGAGCTAGAAATTTTTTCTATTACTTTATAGGGGCCAATTTTAAATTCATGTAACTTTTTTCTATTCAAGCGGTTTCCATTTTCTACATAAACTGAGTCTCCTACTTTTAAATCACATCTTTCTCTGTTTTTATCAAAACGGTTTTTGTTACTATTGTGCGATTTAATGGTGTTTTCCAAGGCCGTTTTCCTATCCTGTAACAATTCATTATACTGTTTCTCTTGTTTTAGTTCACCCGGTAATATGTCCACTGATTTTCCCTCTAACAGATATTTTGGAGAAAATCCAGTCACGGTATGTTCTGTCTCGTTATACCTTTCCGTACATTCATGAGCAATCGTAGTCCACGCCAATTTATTATTCCGCTCATTTATCTTACACCGTATCTTATTTACTAACGTCTGGTTCAGTCTTTCGTTCAAACCGTTCGAAAAAGGAGCATTAACCGCGGTAAATATAATTGGTATGTCTGCTTTATCAAGAAAGTTTTTGAATTCCCTTGAATTTATCCCCGGATACTGATCACTCAAAATCATACCTACTTTATTTTCCTGGGTTACTTTTTTGACTAGTTTTATAAAGTCACCAGAATTCTGGGTTTTAGAGACTTTTTTTAATAAAATCATTAGTTGTTTGATCCTTTTGTATATCTTCGAGTTTTATAAAGTTTACACATTTTAATTTTTCGTCCTGATATTCTCCCGGTTCTAGCACAGGATTCCTACTCAAGCAATCGGCCTCTAAATTATACTTTCCCGGGGAATATATGACTTCAAAATCGTATTGAGATAATAAGCAAGCTCTCCCAATTCCTCGTCTGTCCTAGCCTTAATATTCATCCTTTCTAAGGGTTTGTGGTCCGAGAAAACTGTAAACTTTTTCACTATGAGCCAGTGTTGCCAATACTTTACAGCTTCTTTTATAGCTAAGCACTCAAGATATATGGCCTTTCTCTTCTTTTGGGCCTCACTTAATTTTCTCGAAAAGTAAGCGCAAGGTTTCTCTTCGCCATTACATTGGGGTTGTTTCAAAATCGCACCTAAACCCTGCAAACTCGCGTCTGTATAAATGTGTATCGGTAAATTCGGATCGAATATAGCCAAAATGGGTTTAAGACAAAGTTTTTGTTTTATCAAATCAAATGATTCTTGGCACTTATCAGTCCAACAAAACTTCTGTCCCTTCCTTAATAAATTATGTAAAGGGTCTAATATAATTGAAATGTTCGGTACATATTTGCCATAAAAATTTATTTTCCCAAGGAACTGTCGTACATTTTTTTGTGTTTTTGGTTCAGGGAAATCCTTAATCGCAATTAAATTATCTTTTAATGGAGTTATTGTGTTATTCATTATTATGTGACCTAAGTAATTTACTGAGTCTTTAGCAAATGTGCATTTCGAAAATTTAAGCCTAAATCCCTCCTTTGAAATAGATTCCAATAACAACGATAGGTGTCTAATATGATCTTCAAATGTTTCAGAAAATACCAAGATATCATCAATATAATTTACTGTGAAATCCGACAGTCCATGCTTCCTAATTATACTACTCAATATCCTCTGAAAAATTGCTGGCGATGTCTTTAATCCAAATGGTAAACACGTCCACTGAAAATGCCCTTCCTGCGTAACAAATGCTACCTTCTTCCTATCTTCTATTCTCAGTGGGATCGACCAAAAAGCTGAATTTATATCTAAAGTGGAAAAAAACCTACAATTTCTCGTTTTTACCATCAAGTCCTCGACTAAAGGAAAGGGTTGAGACTGAGGAACCACAATTTTATTTAAATCCCGGAAATCGACACATAATCTTGACTTTTTCCCTTCTTCTTTTTTGTAGGCCAACGTTACCGGGGCTGCAAAAGGGCTATAAGACTCCTCAATCATATTTTTTTTCAGTAACATTGATATCTGCTGTTCTATTTCTTTCCTATCCTCAATGGTACACCTATAGGGCCTCTTGCTACAATATCTGTCAACTAACAAATCAATATGAGCCTCATACTCCTTTACAGTTCCGACATCATACTTGTCCCTTGCAAAAAGAGATGTATACTTGCTAATCAAGTTATTTATTTCTGTTTGTTGTTGTATGTTCAAGTGATCCACTAAAACACTAAAGTTATCAACTTCCATGTGTTCATTAAAATTTATTTGATAATTGTTACTACCTGCATTGGCAATTTTCCCTAAATTACACATGTCCCTATCAGTATCTAACTGTTTTTGCCCTTCAAATGTGCTACCCGTTAAGCCGGGAATTATTTCTGCATCACTGAAGGGTACAGCATCTTCAGCAACCTTTTTCTCCTGAATGGGAATACTCTGTGAAACCTCCAATTTTTCATTTTGACACAATCTAAACTGTCGTATGCAATCTAATCCAATTAAGAAATCATAATCAAAGTTTTTTTTTATCTATAACAAAAACATTTACATTTTTCTCAATATCGAATATTTTTATCTTCAATGTTACCATTCCTACTGCTTTTCTAACGCCATTAATCGTTTTAAAACTGGCTGTGCTTATGCTACCCGTACTAGTGTTATCTTTTAAGGACAGTAACCTTAAGTTTATCAACGACACATTGGACCCTGAATCATAAGCTCCTAACACTTCTAAGGTATCATTTATTAATAAGCTAACCTTGATCAATGGCGGAATATCTAGTTTTTTGGGTTGACCTCATTCAACTCAGTCTCCAATGTGAAATTATTAACACTCCTTATTTGTCCTTGTGGCCTATCACCATTTTTATTTTTAAACCAGCATGAAGACTCTGGATGATACCTCTTTCCTCTATTTTCCTTTTCACATAACTTACAGGGTTCCCTCAGATTTTTATCCTTATTTTTATTTTCAGAACTAACAACTTTCTTATCCCAAAATTTCCTTTCCACTAAATGTTCTAACCCTCTTATGCTACTAAACAAGTCCTCAGTCTTCTTCAAGGTATGCCTATCAATCTTATCTGCTATAAAATTTGGCAACCCTACTGCAATGAGATCTATCAAAGTTGATTTGTCCATATTTTTATTCATCTCCAATGACAACCTTTCCTTTTTTAAAGCATATTCTAACAATGATCCCTGCATATATTTAAATAATAGTGCATACCTGACCGGTGACCAACTCTTGTCTGCATAAGTCTCACAAAAATTATTTTTCCACAATGACCATTCTGAATCAACTGTATGCTTTATTAACATGGCACTGTACCAGTCCTGACACGACTCATTTAAAAATAACCTAAGAGCTTCGATCCGTTTTGTATCCTCTTCTATTCCTAAGCGCTCACACTCATTCTCAAAAGTCATAATCCACTGCATTACATTTGACATTTTTCTTGTGAACTTTTCCACAACAAACTTCTCCTTTAAATTCTTCATACTATTCGATTTTGCCTTATCACTTTTAATGTCAGCAAAACTTTCAAGAATCCTTGATAACGCTTCCTCAGATAATCCAGCCGCCGGAGTCCGTTCCTGTGCCGTCGATTCAATTTCTTCTAACAAGTATCCCTTAAATTGCATATTACCATCTTCATCTCTATAAGAATCAGTTGTCAATCAGGTGTCGTCAATCAAAGAATCAGATGTCGCTGATATCCACACCTGCCTTTTTTCGTGTCTCCTTCGCAATGTATTTTTCACTTTTTTGAAGGCTTCCGTCACCAAAATCGCTTCATGTAGCTTCACTGGTTGATATTGTTCTGGGATAACAAAGACATTCTTGCCAACATCCATTATAGAGGTTACACAAATGATATTAGATTTTGGACCTTCAGTACTAGCCTTCACCTCAAACTCAAATTTTAATTTCTCCATTTTTTCCAATAAATAGCTGAGAATGTTGTTTTATAATGTGCTTTACACACGGTGTCGTCTTAAAGAGGCGAAATAAAAACAAAATTGTGTTGCTCTGAAAAGAGAATGCGTTTTTATTAACAATGACTTAATTATATTATAATTAACACGTCAAGTTAAACTTAACTAAATATTGTACTAACCTGAAAAGAGAAACAACATTAAAGCTATTATTCCACCAGGTATTTATCTCTTATTCTATATTTCTTAATTATTAATCTTGTATGTGACCGTTACGTTACGATGCACTTTTTATGAATCCCGTCTTATTTTCTGACGTTTAACCTGTCAGCTGTCAACCTGACATTAGACACCACAGATATCTCCAAACTGTGGAAAGATTAATGAAGCCTCAGAACAATAACTAAAGCATAGAAGGCGCTTTAGGACATTTGAAGTGTACGCTGTCATAGACAAAAGAGTATTAGCTAGTGATGTGACTATGCATAAAATAAATACCGATATCGACTTCTTAGTTTATGGTATCGTTCCTTGGCACAGGTTCACACACACACAATTCTAAAAAGTTAATTAAACAGATTTTTAAAATATAGCTCCGATTAAATGATAAAAATTGAAAACCACGAAATATGACACAAAATTGCGACGTTGCCACTCATAAGGTATAAACGCTCTTAAATCTAAAATATGCTAAGGTGAAATAAAGAACTCACTTCTGTCTGATCTGATATTTATAAACACAGGATAAATTATTAACAAATTGAAATTACCAAGAAAACGCTTAAATAATTTTTAAAGAGCGATTGGCCACGGAACAAGTAACAAAAAATTTAAATCACTGTCCTTTAAAAAATATAGTTTTTGTTAGAAATGTCCTTACTTTTTCTACAGGAGCAGATAATTATTTTGCTATATAATAAATTCTTATTGTTAAATATTCTTTGCTTATCAATTTAATCAACAAATTTCTATGATCATCCAATACATCATTATCGAATGAATGTTCGAGTAAATCATCAAAAATTGACGTTGGTAGCAATATTTTAATAAAGCAGTTATCGCTGAAATGTTTGGAACAAATACGATGTTGTTTTTTCCATTTGTTTCAGTAGTTACGTGCAATAGCGTTGATCCATTTTTGCCTTATATCAATATCGGAGGGAAATCTGAAAATGACAAACAAATCATAGCCACACGTAAGTTTAAATTATTATACCATGAGCCACACGGATTTTTGACCACTGTCATTTCATTACTCATACGTACGATTTGCTGGCAAGACCGTAGGTATTTAGGTATTTATTTCACTCTTAAATATTTAATCCTTCCCAAAACTACGTGTAAAGAAAAATAATGTAATAATTTAGATGGCGCTAGTTCTATCGATAGTTTATTTTTGCAAGCACTATTGCAAAATATTTATATGCGGATTTAAAATTTATATTTTCCCTAGAATCGAATTATTTAATTGCATAAAATATTGATTTCAAAACACTACCGTGTACACTAAGCTCAAATCATTTGAAAAAATGCCAAAATAACCTACAGTGAGAATACAAAACCGATAAAATGACCATATTTGATTACTTACCGATGGAAGCTTATGATTTCCGCATCATTTTCTTTGCGGGATGAATGTGATTTACATCCCACTATAATGCAGGACATTATTTAATCTTTAAGCTTTGCGATTTACACTAAATCACTATTAATTTTGTACTATTTTTACAAAAACACGTAAAATCAACGAAGCACTTCAACTCCCATGCGCTCATAAGCATTATACGAAAAAATGCGATGAACAAAGTCATAGACAAAAACCTGAGACGTTAAGTAGCTTTTAAACTTAGTATCATAAAGGTAGCCAAGGTAGCCAAATTGACGTTTGCTTTGTGACGATTTGCATTTTGAGCAACCTACATCTGTCTCTTTCTAATGCTGTTATGAGTGTGTAAGAAAACAGAGACGACTATATTAGTTAAATTTAGCTTCCTTCTATGCTTTAGTTATTGTTCTGAGAATGAAGCAATACTTCATTTACATATATTAACCTGGTCAACGTTCTTAAATATTTGCAGTGTTAGAATATTAAATAAAAGTGGAGCCAATGGATCTCCTTGAGCTAGCCCACGGCCAGTAAATCTAACAATCTCACAACCGTACGGCGCCACTTGCAGATGTCTATTTAATAAAAAGGACCTCAAATAAACACAGATTTTTGATCCAAACCCAAACTGATCTAAAGTACGTAACAGGCAAGGAGCATCGATATTGTTATAAGCGCTTTCGATGTCTATAAAAGACGCCGCTGTAACCAAGTTTTTAGAAAATCCTAGTTGAATTTCAGAAACCAGCCGCGTAAGGCTATCCAGGCAAGACCGTGCCTTACGAAAACCCACCATGTCCTCAGGAAAAAGACATTATTTTTCAAAGAACCACTCTATAAGTTTACCCAAAATAGCATGATTATTTTTTAATACAAGATTTCAGGAAATTAGGACGTAACAATAAAGATGAACTACTATGTTTGGGAATTGGAACGGGGACACGATGGGAGACAAAAAGTCTACAGAAGACCAGGAGAGTGCTATAACCAAGCTTGCATTGAAGAGAAAGTGCCATACGGCGGAGGCTCTATACACGTGTGGTCTGGAATTTCTTCCGAAAGCCGCACAGTGCTAGTGGTGACAAAAAATGGCACTTTATTCGGCCCATTATTTGTAAACATGGGCTAGAACGCCATCTTCATTCAAGATAACGCTTGTCCCCATAAAGCTCAGATAGTGTTTGACTACCTAGAAAATGTCACTATCACACGCATGCAGTGGCCAGCTTGCAGCCCAGACTTGAACTCCATCGAGCATGCCTGGGAGGAACTGGGACGACGTGTACACCAGCGAAATTCACCTCCAATCACGCTTCGTGAACTGAAAGAAGCACTGTTAAAGGAATGGTAAAATATTCTTCAGCATCGGCTCAGAAATCTGGTGAAAAGCATGCCAAACCGTACAAAAGCTGTATTAATAGCTCGTGGTGGCTATATAAAATACTAAAATATGTAAAACTTGCATATTATTTGATACTGTAGCATATTTTTCGAAATCCAGTAAAAAAGGAAATATTTACTTATCTTACTTTTATTCAAAATAAACTTCATGATCTTGAATTTTTATGACACTGATTTAAGCACTACAAAGTTGTCTATAATACAGTCTTTATTTCATAAAGCCAGCTCCAATATTTTGGAAGTTATTGAGGTTTTTGTTACCGACCCGCTTTCTTTGCAGCCCAATGTATATTATAATATTATAAATTCGAAAGTAACTAAGTCGGTCTGTACGATACCTTTTCACGACTAAACTACTAAACGGAGATCGATAAAATTTGGCATCCTGAGGAAAGACATAGACTACTTTTGGTCTCAAAAATAATTCTAAATGGGGATGAAAGTTTGTTTGGGAAACCCAGCATTTTTTAAATTTTTAAATTAGACATATTAAAATTCAAAATTATACTTTTGGTAACAATTACGTGTTTCAACGTTTTGGTCAAATCATACCATAATGAATCAAACCTCCAAGAAAAATAAAACCAGAACCAAGACCAAGGGACCGTAGATCTAAGTTTTTGATATCTATTTCAACCACCATTTCAGACACCAACTACATGGTCCTCAAAGATTATGTTCGAACTTTTATATTATACACATTGACATTGATGAATTTTATACATACAATGACTTGAGTATTTACTTTGTAAAATAATATATTATTTTAATTATTGTGAATGTGAAGATTATGTGGTTTATTTCTTAGTTAGTTTCACGATCTGGCAGCTTGAGTAATTTATACGGCCGACCGAAATGTCCTTTCTTTGGTATTGTTCGTCGAATCGTTGTGCTCCTTAAGTTCTGAGTTGAGCGGCAAGATTACTGACAATTGCGTGCACTGACTGGACAGGTCCGCTCAATCTGTATGGTTTTTCCTCAAAAGACCGTTTCAGACACCAATCTACATGGTCTTCACATGATCTGACCAAGATTATGTCTGGACTTTAAAAGAGACTGTGACCTCTGAGTTTGTTTCGGCCTTTCTTCTCAGAGTAGTCAGATAGGAAACGCCGACCTCATCTAGTTTTTAAAATATGATTGACGTGTAAAAGTGTTTGTACAAACCTACTTACAGAAATAAAATCATTTATCATTTAACTTATTACCTCCACGTTGTACGGTGCACGTACATGGGTTTTAAAATATTTTCACTCAAATAAGTTAGCCAGTAGGCTCGCGTATTTGCACTTTGGGCGCGACCTACATTTGGCAGTGCATTGACACTGACATATTGCATTATTCTATGTATTTTATTTAGTGTTCAATTAGACGTGGTTTGAGTCGGATAGGATAACTTGCATTTTTATTTAGATTCATCCCGTTGAGTATTCACTGACCTTTTATACATTTAACTTCATTTCATTCGTCTATGGACATTCATTAGTATAGTACGCGTCGCTCGAAATAATAGATCGTCAACCTTTTTTAACTTTAACACCAAATTAAAATTTTTGATTATTTTTCCTTTGGTATAATTTCATTCAAGTTATTTTCAATGATGAAGACGTGCGCAGCTTGTAACATGCAGTTCAATGACGGAGTACAATGTGGGAGTTGCAAGAAACATCTGGATTTTGGATGTGCAAATATTTCTGAAGCCGGATGGAGAAAACTCGGCGTCACCAGTATGGCGCAATGGAAGTGCCCCACTTGTCGAACGTCATCCCCAGCTCTGGTTGCTCCTGAACCAGCCTCTCTCGAAATCATATTGAGTGAAATTCGCGACATGAAACGCCAGTTACTTAATTTGCCGACCTTGGTAGACGACATTCGAGTAATCAAGGATGAGTTAGCTGAGCTAAAAATTACATGTGAAGGCACTAGTGGTAGACTTGACGAATTTGACACTCTACTAGCGGAGGTTGAAGCAAAAGCAACAGAACTTGAAAAGCTTCGGGAAACAGTGAGTTGCTTGCAGACCGACTTAGAGAGATCCAAGTTCGAGCTCGCAAAATATGAACAGCGATCCCGGCTAAACAATGTAGAAATTAAAGGAGTCCCTACTAGAAAAGATGAAAATCTTTTTTCGATTATTGAAGCGATCGGCCGGAAGGTGAATTACAGCTGCCCCAAATCACAGGTGAATTATATCTCAAGGGTGCCTATTTTTAATTCTAATGAAAAATTTATTATAGTGAGTTTTTTAAACCGGTATGTCAAAGAAGATTTTATCGCAGCTGCACGTGCCGTTAAGGACCTATCCACATCCCATATCGGGTTCCAGGGCACAACTCAGCGTATATATGTAAATGATCACCTGAGCGTGGAGTACGTAGGTCACACTATTAGTTTTGCGTAAGTTAAAAAAACCATATGTTATAACCAAAATTTTATGTTTATTGCTTTTCAAAATACTCTCTGTCAAAGAAGATTTTATCGCAGCTGCACGTGCCGTTAAGGACCTATCCACATCCCATATCGGGTTCCAGGGCACAACTCAGCGTATATATGTAAATGATCACCTGAGCGTGGAGTACGTAGGTCACACTATTAGTTTTGCGTAAGTTAAAAAAACCATATGTTATAACCAAAATTTTATGTTTATTGCTTTTCAAAATACTCTCTTTTACATTTTAAACATTTTTTCATGCGATCGAACCATTTTTTAAAATAGGAGGAACACAGATCTGAAGGCATGTTTTCTACGTGTTGATTAAACGCTATCACTGCCTCTTCGGAGTTGGTAAAAGTGAAACCTCTCATCAAATCTTTGATTTTGGGGAAAATACAGAAATCACAGGGTGCTAGGTCGGGGCTATGTGCAGGATGGGTGACGAGTTGTACTTTTTCGGAAGCTAAAAATGACTTTGTTTTGTTGGCCGTGTGTGAAGAAGCGTTGTCATGAAGTAGGAGAAAGCGGATCGCTCTAAAATCTTTTCAACTTAATTCCATTTTCGTTGCGTACGTAGAACTTTGATGTGTGATAAAAAACAATTGACAAATGATTTCTCGCCAATTGTTTTTTTTTATTACTAAGAAGGTTGCAACGCTTAAAAAAAATTAACATTCGAAATTCAAATAGTTCCGATTAGCTAGAAGTGCAAAACTTTTAGTGTGCCCCATGTATAAGAAGCTCTTAAGTAAGGTTAAGACCATGGCCAAGGAGAAATATTATGAGTTCGTTTGGGTAAAGCATGGGAAAATCCATATACACTCGGCGTCACAAAAATCGCACCTCTTTAAGAATTCCCTTCAAAGTCATTTTAACCCTATTAATCAATGGTAGACATATGACTATAAGGTATCATTGGAAAGGCAATTTATTTAAATTTCAGAATAAATCAATGGATTTGGTTTTTTGTATACCAGGGAATAAAAAAAGCAAGCTAATGCAAATGATTAAAAAGTTAAATTTTATTTTATCAGCAAAAAATTACAACAAAGTCCTTAAAAACAACTTAAAACCTAGTCCCCCCCCTAGCCCTGATGACTGCTTCCATGCGTTCTCTCATGGACCTAATTAATGTGACAACAGTCTCTTGAGGAATGTTGTCCCATTCTGCAACGAAGGCATCTTGGAGGTCTTGGAGAGTGGTAGGGGCAGGATCACGTGCCCGTACTCGCCGTTTCAGTTCATCCCAAAGGTGCTCAATAGGGTTCAGGTCTGGACTTCGCGCCGGCCAGCGCATAACAGGGATTCCAACTTCTTGCAGGTAGTCTCTTACAATTAAAGCGGTGTGACAGCGGGCGTTATCGTGCATTAACGTGAACCCACTGCCAACAAAACCCGCATAAGGGACAACCTGCTCTTCTAAGATCTCTGTTATGTACCGAGCAGCAGTCAGCGACCCTTGCCCGCGAGCACTTCCAGTCCGAGAAACACACACAAGGTTCGTTTTACCGTCGATTGACATGCCGCCCCAGAACATGCACGAGCCACCCCCGTATTCCACTGTCTCTTGAATACAGGCTTGTGCGAATCGTTCCCCTTGCCTCCTATACACTCTTCGACGCCTGTCGTTGCAGAAAAGACACACCCTCGTCTCATCCGAGAAGAGCACAGCCCTCCATTGGTCTATTGTCCAATCCACATGGTCACGGGCAAATTGCAACCGGTCTCTCCTATGCTGTGCAGTCAATTTTGGCCCTGTAGCAGCCCTACGAGCTGCAATTTTCTTCTCCCGCATTCTTCTTCTAATCGTGGAGACGCTTACAGAAGTTCTGCGAGCTGATCGCAGTTTTTGTTGCAGCTCAACAGCATTGGAGAACCGATTACGTAAAGACGTCGAAACAATGAAGCGATCGTCTCTTTCGGATGTGCACCGTTGTCTTCCAGATCCACGTCTTCGGATATAGCCACCAGTCTCTTGGAAGCGTTGGAACACTCGTCGAACGGCAAAACGACTCAAGTTCAGTTGCCGAGCAACATCACATTGCCGCATCCCTGATTGCAGTAGTGCAATGACTTGAGCGGCTTCATCTGCAGTGGTATCCATCTTCTGGGGTATTTTTCTTGCTGTGGCTGTTCACGTGTGTTCACTTCAAATGTTGAATAGCGAATGACCCACTTTTTTTTTTTTTTTTTTGTATGGCATCTCGCAGTTGGCCTTGAGAGGCCGTGACTGCTTAACCGGTCAATCCTGTGGTGCCTTCGAGCTAACTCAAAGCCACCAGCCAGGGGCATAATATTAATTATAAACTAAGCGACCATCACCTAAGGGCACCCCCTGTGGGGCACGAACCTCGGCTTAGGGCGTCGCTGGGGAGGGACAGCAAGTTGGGGACAGGCTGGATCAAAATGGGTTCATTATTATTGGGGAATCACCTCCCCTCGCCTTTTCAATTTATATATAAATCAACTGATTGTTGAGCTCAGCAATACTGGTGTCGGCTGTCATATTGACGGAGTTGCTATGAACAACATCAGCTATGCAGACGATATGGTCTTGCTGAGCCCATCAATCAGTGCATTAAGACGTTTGCTGAAGGTCTGTGAGAACTATGCGGTGACTCAGGGGCTTCGCTATAATGTCACTAAGAGTGAGTTACTTGTTTTCAATGGTGGTGCCAAAAGATACTCAAATGTTCCATGCATCTCATTAGCAGGTACACCCTTGAAGCGAGTCTCTAAATTTAAATATCTGGGTCACTGGGTCACTGAGGACCTGTGCGACGATTTAGATATTGAGAGAGAGCGTAGGGCGCTGTCTGTTCGAAGTAATATGCAGGCCCGTAGGTTTGCACGGTGTTCTTACGACGTTAAAATGACGCTTTTTCGAGCCTACTGTCAGACTTTTTACACCTGCAGCCTTTGGGTCAAGTATACGCAGAAGGCATACAGCGCTCTGCGTGTACAGTTTAACAATGCTTTCAGGATGCTTGTGGGGCTGCCGCGGTATTGTAGCGCTTCGGGGATGTTTGCCGATGCGAGAGTGGATGATTTTTATGCCATTATACGAAAACGATGCGCTTCTCTCCGGCGCAGAACAGATATCAGCACCCACGGCATGTTGAGAGCATTGAGTGACCGGTGGGACTGCCCGATGCTTGGTCGATGGGTAAGACTGCTCACACAGATTGGCTCTAGTTAGCTGTAAGTGCATTTTATTTTATGTTATTATTATTATTATGCCTATTTGTGATTTTTGTGTTGTGTATTGTGTTATTTTTTTATGTTATTTGTGATTCATTTTGATTATGTTATTTTTTGTTATTATGCTTATTTGTAATTAATGGTTATGTTTTTGATGTCAATATTTACTAATTTAATTCTATGGATTTCTAAGTCTGCGAATAAATGATTATTATTCCGTTTATTTATTTTCATACATATAAATACATTTTTAAATATTTTTATAAAAAACATTAAAAAAAAACATTTAAAAATATAAAAATAGTGGTCCGCCGGTATCAGGAGCAGGGTCCAAGCTACCGGTGGTTAGGGCTCCAGAGACAGGAACCTTCTCACGATACGAGCCGTATCAAGGAGTACTGCCTTCTGAATCAGGCCCTTGATCCAACCGCCTAACGAGAGCCTCGAAAGATGTTGATCGAGGCTTTCGGCCATCAGGCCATTGGCCGATACGACAATCGGCACAATGACAGCCGAGCTTACATTCCACATGTCAACAACCTCGTGTGCTAAGTCGAGATATTTAATTTGTTTCTCTTTCTCAGCTTTCACGAGGTTCTCGTCATGTGGAATGGTAACATCGATAATCATTGTGCGGCGCGCTAATCGATCTATCACCACTATATCAGGCTTATTGGCGACAATAGTCCTGTCAGTTATAGTATAGATACAGTATACATACAGATACAGTATAGATCGATCCCAGTACAACGTGACTTGGTCATTTTCGAGAACTGGGTCGGGCGCATACTTGTAATACGGTACCTCGGTATCCACAAGTTTATATTTTAAAGCAAGTTGCTGGTGAATAATCCTGGCTACTTGGTTATGCTTGTGCAAGTACTCGCCGTTAGCCAGACGAGAACAACCAGAGATAATATGTCTGATGGATTCACCTGGACGGTGGCATGCCCGACACACGTCAACCGTCCCGTCTTTCATAATATGTCTCCGGTAGTTATTCGTCAAGATAACTTCGTCCATAATTGCACAGACGAAACTTTCAGTTTCCCCGAAAAGGTTACCAAAACGTAGCCAGGATACGGACGCTAAGAAGTCTACACCGGGTTGGTGAAGAGCCCGGTAGAAGCGCCCGTGAAGCTCCTTGCTTTGCCATACCTCCCTGCGGTCATCGGTAGTAAGTACTACAGGTTTGCGCCAGTTCTCTTTAGCCATGGAGAGCGGGGTGAGTCCCTTGTCTACTGCTACCACATCACGGTGCATACCCATTTCAGCTTTTAAAAAATATTCCCTGAGACTGCAGACCTCGCGGTTGTGGAGGGTCTTCGCATTTAAAAAGCCTCGACCACCGCACTTCCGCGGGATGTACAGTCTCATCATCGAAGAACGTGGGTGATGCATCCGATTTGCGGTCAGTAGTGTACGGACCCTCCTATCCAGGGCGTCGAGTTCAGTCTGAGTCCATTTGAGTATGCCGAAAGAGTACATCAAAACCGGCATGACCCAACCGTTGAAGGCACGCACCTTGTTTCCGCCTGAAAGAAGACTATTAAGTACTTTTTTCAGGCGGCCAAAGAAGCGTTCCTTCAACGATTGCTTCATGTCAGTAACATTGATGCCTAAAGCTTCCGACATACCCAAATACTTATAGGTTTCGGATGCGGAGAGGGCTCTAAGGTTTGTGGAATCCGTGAGTTGGGTTCCCACGGATTCAACAATCTCCCCTCGCTTTACATGCATGACCGCACATTTGTCCACACCAAATTCCATCCTGATGGCGCTACTGAAAGTTTCAGTTACCTTCAGTAGCTCCATCAGTCGCAATTTGTTGGGAGCAAAGAGTTTCAAATCATCCATGTAGAGAAGGTGAGATATGACCTGACCACCTCTCCTCAACCGATAACCTAGATCTGAATCCTCCAGTAGTGTACTTAGAGGATTCTGGGCTTAGCAGTGATTATTATTATTATTTTCTTTATTTCATTAACAGACATATAAATTACATTTTTAAATATTTTTATAAATAAAAAGATACCAAAAACATTTAAAAATATAAAAAATAGTAGCCCACCGGTATCGGGAACAGGGTCCAAGCTACCGGCGGTCAGGGCTCCAGAGAGAGAAACTTCCTAACAATGCGGGCCGTGTCCAGAAGTACCGCTTTCTGAATCAAGCCCTTGATCCAGCTGCCTAACGAGAGCCTCCTTAGGTGTTGGTCGAGGCTCTTGGGTATTAGCCCATTGGCTGTCACGACTATCGGCACAATGACCGCTGAGCCCACATCCCAAATGTCGACAACCTCGTGAGCCAAGTCAAGATACTTGATTTGTTTATCTTTCTCGGCTTTCACGAGGTTCTCATCATGCGGGATGGTTATGTCAACAATCATTGCGCGTCGCTCCAATCGATCCACCACCACTATATCAGGCTTATTGGCAACAATAGTCCTGTCAGTGATGATGGATCGATCCCAGTACAATGTGATATTACCATTTTCGAGAACTGGGTCGGGCACATACCTGTAGTACGGTACCTCCGATTCCACAAGGTTGTATTTCAGAGCAAGCTGCTGATGGATTATCCTGGCTACAAGGTTGTGTCTATGCAAGTACTCTCCGTTAGCTAGACGAGAACACCCGGAGATGATATGCCTGATTGATTCTCCCGGCCGGTGGCATGCCCGACAGATGTCAACCGTGCCGTCTTTCACAATAAATCTCCGGTAATTGTTCGTCATCATAACTTCGTCCATAATTGCACAGACAAAACCTTCGGTTTCTCCAAAGAGGTCACCGAAACGCAGCCAGGCAACGGACGCTAGTAGATCTACATCCGGTCCATGTAGGGCCCGGAAAAAGCGTCCGTGGAGCTCCTTACTCTGCCATACCTCCATGCGATCATTAGTGTCAAGCACTACAGGTTTGCGCCAGTTCTCTTTAGCCAAGGAGAGCGGGGTGAGGCCCTTGTCCACCGTGACTACATCTCGATGCATACCCACGTCGGTTTCTAGGAAATATTCCCTGAGACTGCATATCTCGCGATTGTGGAGGGTCTTAGCGTTTAAAAAGCCTCGACCTCCACACTTTCGCGGGATATACAGCCTCATTACCGATGATCGTGGGTGATGCATTCGATTTGCAGTCAGCAGCGTACGGACCCTCCTATCCAGGGCGTCGAGTTCGGTCTGAGTCCATTTGAGTATGCCGAAAGAGTACATCAAAACTGGCATGACCCAACCGTTGAAGGCGCGCACCTTGTTTCCGCCTGATAGAAGACTATTAAGTACTTTTTTCAGGCGGCCAAAGAAGCGTTCCCTCAACGACTGCTTCATGTCAGTAACATTGATGCCTAACGTTTCCGACATACCCAAATACTTATAGGTTTCGGATGCGGAGAGGGCTCTAAGGTTTGTGGAATCCTTCATTTTCTTCCTTCCCTTCTTTTTTCCCACAGCTCTCCTATATAAATCCTGCAATGTACTAACCGTTCGCCAGCTTTTCATTATGCACTTAGTATTAAAACAACACACCATGCTTGCCTACAATGCCGACAACACTAACAAGAGACGCAATGATCTAGTATGTATGTCTAATGCAACCTCAAAACATGTCTTTGTAGAAAGATTTTTAACATTCTTAGGCCCATTCTTGTACAATAGATTAAATAGAAAACTAAGTATCTATAAACTAAATTACTATAACTGTAAAAAAAATATAATTAAATATTTACTAACCATTGACTATGCACAGACAGAAGACCTACTTATTGTCTGCAAATAGAAATACTAATATGCTATTTTACTTTTAACTATTTAAGTTTTAATTTAGTTTTAAGTTGTACTCATTGTTAATTTATTTTATTTAGTATTGATGCACTTTTTAGCCTGAGGCACAGGTTCAACCTAGTTCAGGCAAATTAGCAACTGTGCGCTATTTTAATTGTTAAGATATCCATTGTTAATGTATCCCTTTTTTAAAAAAATAAACGTTTTATTATTATTATTTCCTTTATTTCATTAACATACATATAAATTACATTTTTAAATATTTTTATAAATAAAAAGATACCAAAAACATTTAAAAATATAAAAAATAGTAGCCCACCGGTATCGGGAACAGGGTCCAAGCTACCGGCGGTCAGGGCTCCAGAGAGAGAAACTTCCTAACAATGCGGGCCGTGTCCAGAAGTACCGCTTTCTGAATCAAGCCCTTGATCCAGCTGCCTAACGAGAGCCTCCTTAGGTGTTGGTCGAGGCTCTTGGGTATTAGCCCATTGGCTGTCACGACTATCGGCACAATGACCGCTGAGCCCACATCCCAAATGTCGACAACCTCGTGAGCCAAGTCAAGATACTTGATTTGTTTATCTTTCTCGGCTTTCACGAGGTTCTCATCATGCGGGATGGTTATGTCAACAATCATTGCGCGTCGCTCCAATCGATCCACCACCACTATATCAGGCTTATTGGCAACAATAGTCCTGTCAGTGATGATGGATCGATCCCAGTACAATGTGATATTACCATTTTCGAGAACTGGGTCGGGCACATACCTGTAGTACGGTACCTCCGATTCCACAAGGTTGTATTTCAGAGCAAGCTGCTGATGGATTATCCTGGCTACAAGGTTGTGTCTATGCAAGTACTCTCCGTTAGCTAGACGAGAACACCCGGAGATGATATGCCTGATTGATTCTCCCGGCCGGTGGCATGCCCGACAGATGTCAACCGTGCCGTCTTTCACAATAAATCTCCGGTAATTGTTCGTCATCATAACTTCGTCCATAATTGCACAGACAAAACCTTCGGTTTCTCCAAAGAGGTCACCGAAACGCAGCCAGGCAACGGACGCTAGTAGATCTACATCCGGTCCATGTAGGGCCCGGAAAAAGCGTCCGTGGAGCTCCTTACTCTGCCATACCTCCATGCGATCATTAGTTTCAAGCACTACAGGTTTGCGCCAGTTCTCTTTAGCCAAGGAGAGCGGGGTGAGGCCCTTGTCCACCGTGACTACATCTCGATGCATACCCACGTCGGTTTCTAGGAAATATTCCCTGAGACTGCATATCTCGCGATTGTGGAGGGTCTTAGCGTTTAAAAAGCCTCGACCTCCACACTTTCGCGGGATATACAGCCTCATTACCGATGATCGTGGGTGATGCATTCGATTTGCAGTCAGCAGCGTACGGACCCTCCTATCCAGGGCGTCGAGTTCGGTCTGAGTCCATTTGAGTATGCCGAAAGAGTACATCAAAACTGGCATGACCCAACCGTTGAAGGCGCGCACCTTGTTTCCGCCTGATAGAAGACTATTAAGTACTTTTTTCAGGCGGCCAAAGAAGCGTTCCCTCAACGACTGCTTCATGTCAGTAACATTGATGCCTAACGCTTCCGACATACCCAAATACTTATAGGTTTCGGATGCGGAGAGGGCTCTAAGGTTTGTGGAATCCGAGAGTTGGGTCCCCACGGATTCAACAATCTCCCCTCGCTTTACATGCATGACCGCACATTTGTCCACACCAAATTCCATCCTGATGGCGCTACTGAAATTTTGAGTTACTTTCAGTAGCTCCATCAGTTGCAAATTGTTGGGGGCAAAGAGTTTTAGGTCATCCATGTAGAGGAGGTGCGATATAACCTGACCACCTCTCCTCAACCGATAGCCTAGACCTGAATCCTCCAGCAATGTGCTTAGAGGATTCAAGGCTAAGCAGAACCAAAGCGGACTTAAACTATCGCCCTGAAATATGCCTCGCTCGATCCTTATCGGTTCGCTATTCCCATGAATATTTCGACATCCTGGATAGTGAAGGACCGTCCTCCATTGCCGCATACATGACATTAGGAAGGTGCGAAGAGTTGTATCTACTTTATACAACTCTAACACCCTCACGAGCCATGTATGCGGCACCGAGTCATAGGCCTTCTTATAATCTATCCAACATGTCGACAGATCCTTTCGGGAACGACGAACCTGTTGGCTAATGGTCATATCAATGAGGAGTAGCTCCTTAGTACCGCGGGACCTATTCCTACATCCATTTTGAGAGGCAGACATGATGGAGTTGGTGTCTATATGTTTGTTAATTTTAGCTCTCAAAATGGATGTAAGAACTTTATAGACCGTCGGTAAACACGTGATCGGCCTATAGTTCTTGGGTTCCGCGGTGCTACCTGATTTATGGAGCAGGTGGGTAATTCCTGTCGTTAGGAATTGGGGTAGCGAACCAGATTCTAAAGTAGTCTGAAACTGAGATGCCAAGCGAGCGTGCGATCTTGTGAACCATTTAATCCAAAAGTTGTGCAGTCCATCCGGCCCTGGAGACTTCCAGTTGGGTAGTGGACGGACTGCACGAGCTACATCTTGGGGGCAGATGGTAATAGCCCCCATTTCTGGTATCGGATCGCAGGCTCGCTCGACTTCCCGAGTCCAATCACCTTCGGTGTGACTGACAGGTACCGACCAGATGCTGCGCCAGAAGGAACACATGGCATCATCATCCGGTAGGCACGTCTCAGTCACACCATGGTCCGGTCGCTCCCAACCCCTATAAACCCACCTTTCATCGCTCTGGAAGGTGCGATTCTGAGTGTATCGCTCTACTCGCCGCCTATACCGACGAATACGGTTTGCCCATGCATACACTTTCTGCTTCAGGAAGTCGATGCGTTCTGTGACACAAGACATATAGTCTTGGGGACTGATATCAGTCCCTGAGAATGCCCGTCTCACAAAGCGCATCACTCTAGGGCGAGTATTGCCCTCCTTGAAGCAGATTAGTTTGCCGATGAGCGTCCTGGCCCCACCAATACGGCGTTCAATTCTGCACTGCCAAGCTGGTACGTTTGGTTTCGGTCGTGTAGCTCTAGAGTCATTTGCAAATTTGACGTGAGCTACACGACATGCTGCTACTGCCGCGCAGTACAGAATTGAATGAATATCGGTGAGGTCTTCGCAGGTATCAAAATAGTTTGATAACTGCGAATCCAGGACCGCCACCAGCGCCCTATTTTTGTTATGCATGGGCAAACGAGGTAAGCGTGGCCTAAGTTCGGGCGGCATGAAGCGATATTCCTGAATCGCATCCTCCAAAGCACTCCTCAATTGCTCATTGCACTGGCTACTTACATTTGTAGCCCTATCATTACTCCCTTCGTCAGCATGCGTTGTATTGAGCTGCGGATGTACAACAGTCTGCGACTGGGGTGCGATGATATGGCCACTCTGCATTTCACTTCGCAGGCGATCAAGTACAGAGTCATCCAACATATGATTACGCTGGATGACTCGCACCTGATCCGACAGTCGTTGTGCCGAAACGTTGACAGCTGGCTCAAGCACCTGAAAAAGAGAGAGCATCCGAACACGGTACGCGGTCAGATTGTTTCCCCCCTCTGTAGCCCCATAGTATGAGCGCATGACATTTTCATTAATGGATCTCGTCCATCTCATGCGCTGCACACTTCCGCCGGGAGCTGGGACCCTATCAGAGGCCGTTGGGCCTCGAGGTCCTAAGCCGTCCGGCGGCCGGCGTCCTCCCCGTCGACGAGCAGGTGGTGGCGACGTGGGCGGAGAGAAATACTCGTCGCTCGAGCTCGACGCAATTGCCGCGGCCGGTGTCGTCACAGCGCTCACAGAGGGGCTGGATACCGGCGGCGGTGAGGCGGAGCTGAGCGAAGAGTCCGGAGGTGGTAGTCGTGCTTGACGTGCGGCTTGTCTCGTCAACATCTTCTCATTTTTCAATAATTTATTATTGAGTTATGTAATATCGGAGGTGACATGACAGATGTCACCTCCCGTTCGGCAGTTTTTTTATGAATAATGGTCCATTTTTAGATGCTGATTATAAATATTTATTTGGGTTTTGGTTGGGTTGGGTTTTACACTATATAAGTATAAAAACTGCATCAAAAAAAAGGAAAAATTATTTATCTGAATAATATATGATAAAAATGATATGAAGTGTTGACGTCGGTGTTGCCAGTTGTTTTTATTATTATTATTATTATAATCCGAGAGTTGGGTTCCCACGGATTCAACAATCTCCCCTCGCTTTACATGCATGACCGCACATTTGTCCACACCAAATTCCATCCTGATGGCGCTACTGAAAGTTTGAGTTACTTTCAGTAGCTCCATCAGTTGCAAATTGTTGGGGGCAAAGAGTTTTAGGTCATCCATGTAGAGGAGGTGCGATATAACCTGACCACCTCTCCTCAACCGATAGCCTAGACCTGAATCCTCCAGCAATGTGCTTAGAGGATTCAAGGCTAAGCAGAACCAAAGCGGACTCAAACTATCGCCCTGAAATATGCCTCGCTCGATCCTTATCGGTTCGCTATTCCCATGAATATTTCGACATCCTGGATAGTGAAGGACCGTCCTCCATTGCCGCATACATGACATTAGGAAGGTGCGAAGAATTGTATCTACTTTATACAACTCTAACACCCTCACGAGCCATGTATGCGGTACCGAGTCATAGGCCTTCTTATAATCTATCCAACATGTCGACAGATCCTTTCGGGAACGACGAACCTGTTGGCTAATGGTCATATCAATGAGGAGTAGCTCCTTAGTACCGCAGGACCTATTCCTACATCCATTTTGAGAGGCAGACATGATGGAGTTGGTGTCTATATGTTTGTTAATTTTAGTTCTCAAAATGGATGTAAGAACTTTATAGACCGTCGGTAAACACGTGATTGGCCTATAATTCTTGGGTTCCGCGGTGCTACCTGATTTATGAAGCAGGTGGGTAATTCCTGTCGTTAGGAATTGGGGTAGCGAACCAGATTCCAAAGTTGTCTGAAACTGAGATGCCAAGCGAGCGTGCGATCTTGTGAACCATTTAATCCAAAAGTTGTGCAGTCCATCCGGCCCTGGAGACTTCCAGTTGGGTAGTGGACGGACTGCACGAGCTACATCTTGGGGGCAGATGGTAATAGCCCCCATTTCTGGTATCAGATCGCAGGCTCGCTCGACTTTCCGAGTCCAATCACCTTCGGTGTGACTGACAGGTACCGACCAGATGCTGCGCCAGAAGGAACACATGGCATCATCATCCGGTAGGCACGTCTCAGTCACACCATGGTCCGGTCGCTCCCAACCCCTATAAACCCACCTTTCATCGCTCTGGAAGGTGCGATTCTGAGTGTATCGTTCTACTCGCCGCCTATACCGACGAATATGGTTTGCCCATGCATACACTTTCTGCTTCAGGAAGTCGATGCGCTCTGTGACACAAGACATATAGTCTTGGGGACTGATATCAGTCCCTGAGAATGCCCGTCTCACAAAGCGCATCACTCTAGGACGAGTATTGCCCTCCTTGAAGCAGATTAGTTTGCCGATGAGCGTCCTGGCCCCACCAATACGGCGTTCAATTCTGCACTGCCAAGCTGGTACGTTTGGTTTCGGTCGTGTAGCTCTAGTGTCATTTGCAAATTTGACGTGAGCTACACGACATGCTGCTACTGCTGCGCAGTACAGAATTGAATGAATATCGGTGAGGTCTTCGCAGGTATCAAAATAGTTTGATAACTGCGAATCCAGGACCGCCACCAGCGCCCTATTTTTGTTATGCATGGGCAAACGAGGTAAGCGTGGCCTAAGTTCGGGCGGCATGAAGCGATATTCCTGAATCGCATCCTCCAAAGCACTCCTCAATTGCTCATTGCACTGACTACTTACATTTGTAGCCCTATCATTACTCCCTTCGTCAGCATGCGTTATATTGGGTTGCGGATGTACAACAGTCTGCGACTGGGGGGCGATGATATGGCCACTCTGCATTTCATTTCGCAGGCGATCAAGTACAGAGTCATCCAACATATGATTACGCTGGATGACTCGCACCTGATCCGACAGTCGTTGTGCCGAAACGTTGACAGCTGGCTCAAGCACCTGAAAAAGAGAGAGCATCCGAACACGGTACGCGGTCAGATTGTTTCCCCCCTCTGTAGCCCCATAGTATGAGCGCATGACATTTTCATTAATGGATCTCGTCCATCTCATGCGCTGCACACTTCCGCCGGGAGCTGGGACCCTATCAGAGGCCGTTGGGCCTCGAGGTCCTAAGCCATCCGGCGGCCGGCGTCCTCCCCGTCGACGAGCAGGTGGTGGCGACGTGGGCGGAGAGAAATACTCGTCGCTCGAGCTCGACGCAACTGCCGCGGCCGGTGTCGTCACAGCGCTCACAGAGGGGCTGGATACCTGCGGCGGCGAGGCGGAGCTGAGCGAAGAGTCCGGAGGTGGTGGTCGTGCTTGACGTGCGGCTTGTCTCGTCAACATGCTATCTTAATTTTCTTCGTTTTATTATTTTATTCATTGTTGTTCGGAGGTGACAACTGTCATGTCACCTCCGAATCGGTAGTTTTTGATATAATTTATTTCCATTTTATTTATTTATTTATTTATTAAAACTTTATGCACAAGTATAGTGGATGGATTAATTCTGAATGAAAAACTTTAGTAAAACTGGGTTATTACGATATATATTAAAATTATAAAAAAACTGGAAAACAAGACGTTTTGTTGACACGGTGTTGCCATTATTATTATTATTATTAATGGGTAAAACTACTGGCTCAGCTACGCCACCAGTAGTGTACTTAGAGGATTCAGGGCTAAGCAGTGATTATTATTATTATTATTAATGGGTAAAACTACTGGCTCAGCTACGCCACCAGCTGGCTCTGTGGATCCGATCAAGGGAGGGGAAGAGGAATTTATCGGGGAAGTACGCGGACGCGGACGCAAAGGACCTCGGCGGCGAGGTCGGAACTTCGTTTTGTGTCTGTGTTTGTATACTGTACTGGTGGCCCTACTGCTTTCCTGGAGGAGGGTGGTGGGGTCGTCGGGGTCGGTCAGTGCGTGCCTTGGACGGCGGATTCTACTGATTCTAGAGGGGACATAACTGGCGGCCTTCACAACCAGAGGGTTGCGATGGCTGCCAACACCCACATTTAACCCGGGTCGCCCGTTTTATACCCTTGTAGGGAGGTGCAATTAGTGGCCGTTGCCACTGCCACTGCCACTGCCACCGGGTGCTCTGCGTCTCAGGCTCACCTCGTGCCTCGTGCAGACCCCCCCATCAAATTGTACCGATTCCCTAAACCTTTTTTTTTTTTTTGTTTCCGGGGTGGAAAATCCTCATGGATGTCCGCCGCCCTGGGGCGGGCGACGGGGTCTGTCAGACTCTTACTGACTAAAAACCACCCCGGTGTTCCATCTCACACCTACGCCGGGGGTCGCGGGAACATACGATCCTTCCACAACCCCCGACTGGTGCCGGCCCGCCACTGCGGGCCTCTTCGGGTCTGGGGGGGGAGTGAGGTGTTTGACTCCCCCCGCGACGTCTAACAGGGGCGCGCGTGGAACACTACGCGCCGCCACCTCGGGTCCTGGTGTGTGGGGGGCGACGGACGTCCCCGAGTCCGTCGCCCCTGGACCCATTTAGGGGGGCTGGAAGAGGGCGTTGTCCGCCCTCCGCCGACGCCCGGTGCGCCTTCTGCGGGCCGGGTGAGAGGACGAGATCTCCCTCTCCCTTTCCGCAGCCTCCTTCTGCGAGACGACTGTCTCACAGAAGGAAACCACCGCGTCCCAGGACTCGTCGCTGCCGACCATCGACTCGACTACGGCCGGCAGCGACAAGTCACTGCCTACTTCTGAGATGAGGGCACGGCGCGGCTCCTCCCAAGCGGCACACTCTGCCAGCGTATGCCGCGCCGTGTCCTCCCGGCAGTCGACGCAGTGGTGACACCGGGCGTCCGGCTCCCTGTTTATGCGACACAGGTACTTCCCGAAGCAACCATGCCCCGAGAGCACCTTTTTTTTTTTTTTTTACGGGGGGAATTCCTCATGGACTACCTCCGCCTGGGGAAAAGGCGGAGGGGCGTGCCGGACTCTTACCGGCTAAAACCACCCCGGTGTCTCCTCGCACGTGCGCGCGGGGCCGCGGGAATCGAAATTCTTCCGCAGCCCCACACTGGTGCTGGCCCGGTCTGTCCGGGCCTCGTCTCCTGCACGGGGTAGTGAGGTGTTTAACTACCCCGTGCATCGCCTCAGAGGCGCACGCCGACACCCGCGCGCGCCTTCGCCTCGGGTCCATCAAATAGGGGGCGAGGACTTCCCCAAGTCCCACGCCCCAGGACCCATTCATGGGGGCCGGAAAAGGGCGTTGTCCGCCCTTCTCCTGCGCCCGGTGCGCCTTCTGCGGCCGGGGAAGGGAGTCGAGATCTCCCCCTCCCGTTCCGCAGTTTCCTTCTGCGACATCACGTCCTCGCAGAAGGACACCACCGCGTCCCACGACTCTGCGCTACCGACCATCCTCCGCACTACGGCCGGCAGCGACAGATCGCCTCCTACTTCATTTGTGAGGACACAGCGCTGCTCCTCCCAAGCTACACACTCGGCGAGCGTGTGTTGCGCCGTGTCCTCCCCGCAATGGACGCAATGGTGGCACCGAGCGTCCGGCTCCCTGCCTATGCGACACAGGTACTTGCCGAAGCAGCCGTGCCCCGACAGCACCTGCGTCACCCTAAACGACAGGGAGCCGTGCCTTCTCCCGAGCCAGTCGTCGAGTACTGGCCGGATCGCCTCGACGGTAGCGAGGCCGGCGGTAGGGCGCAGAAGCCTTAGCCGCCATTCCGCCACCAAGACCTGATGGAGCTCCTCTCGGCGCAGCGCGATCTGCCGCTGCACCGGCCTCGAGCCCCGTGCTCGCTCTTCCTCGCGCCATCGATATAATGACGCGAGTACTTTCGCCTCTAGGTCCCAGGGCGGGGATCCGGCCAGGACGCAAGCCGCCTCGTAGGAAATCGTGCGGTACCCGCGGACGACTCTGACGGCCATCGCCCTCTGCGGTTTACGCAGAATGGCGAGAGTGCCGGCCGTCATGTCCATCGCCCACACAGGGGCCCCATACAGGGCCATGGACCGCACGATTCCCACGTACAACCGCCTACAGGCGGCGCTCGGGCCCCCCAAGTTAGGAAGCAACGTTGAAAGCCCCGAGAGCACCTGCGTCACCCGAAACGACAGGGAGCCGTGCCTCCTCCCGAGCCAGCGCTCGAGCACCGGCCGGACCGCCTCGATGGTGACGAGGCCGGCGGTAGGGCGTGAAAGCCTGTCCCGCCATTCCACCACCAGGACCTCGCGAAGCTGAGACCGACGCAGCTCTATGTGTCGCTGCATCGGTCCCTCGCCCCGCGCCCTCGCTTCCTCGCGCCACCGATACAATGACGCGAGTACTTTCGCCTCGAGGTCCCAGGGCGGGCATCCGGCCAGTACGCAAGCCGCCTCGTAGGAGATCGTGCGATACCCCCTGATGACTCTGACGGCCATCGCCCTCTGCGGCTTTCGCAAAACAGCGATGCTGCCGGCCGTCAGGTCAGAGGCCCACACCGGGGCCCCATACAGGGCCATGGATCGCACGACCCCCACGTAGAGCCGCCTACAGACGGCGCTCGGGCCCCCCAGATTGGGAAGCAGCGTCGCAAGCGCGCCAGCCGCGCCCAGCAACTTGGGCGCCAGCCGTCGGAAGTGGGGCTCAAAGTTCCACCGGCTGTCGAGCACCAATCCTAAATACTTCATGGTGGACTCGACAGCGATCCGAGCCCCCCCGACCACGATGTGTGAGCCGGGCGGCGGCGCCCGCCGGGGACCATGAAACACCATAGCCTCCGACGTGCTGAGGGCCACCTCCAGGCCTAGGCAACGTATGCGGCCCACCACCTGTGACACCGCAGCCGTCGCCAGCAACGCTGCCTCCCTGTGCGAGCTCCCCCGGGCAGTGACCAGCGTGTCATCTGCATAACACGTCAGGTCTACGCCCGGTTGGAGCTCGCCCCTCAGCACCCAGTCGTACCCGATGTTCCACAGGAGCGACCCTAGGACCGAACCCTGCGGAACACCGCACGACATGCGGCGCTGGTTTCCGCCATCACGTCCCACGTAGGTGACACTCCTCTCCGACAGATAAGCCCCAACGATGTGGCGGAGGTAGGGAGGCACCCGATGATAGCGCAGTGCCTCCCGAATACAACTCCAGGGCAGGGTGTTGAAGGCGTTGGAGATGTCCAAGGATACCGCCAACATCACCCCGCCCCGGGACACCGCTTCCTCCGCCAGGACTCTCACCCGCGACACAGCGTGGATGGTGGAGCGCCCATGCCGAAAACCAAACTGGCTGTCGTCCAGGTCCGGCCCCTCTCTGCACAAGTGGCCGACGAGGCGGGCTGCGATAATACGCTCAAACATCTTGCCCACCTCGTCTAGCAGCACTATGGGCCGGTACGCGGACGGCGAGTCGGCAGGGCGCCCCGCCTTCCTGAGCAGGACCAGACGACCAGATTTCCACAAAGTGGGAAACTGGCCCCGCTCAAGACACGCTGTGTAGAGTCCTCTCAGTTGGGGCTCAAGCTCCTTCAGAGCGAGGGCTACCGATTCCCTAAACCTGGGCTAACAAATGCACAGCGGTTAGAGCACTTAATCAATCTTAACATAACCTAACAATCTATTTGGTTAGGGGACCGATTGCTATAACAAGTTTTCATTTATTTTCAGTTGTGAAAATTGTGGGCTAAATTCTGTTTCCCTGTGGAGCATAGTCTTCTCTAGACTTTCGGCTGAAGTTGTATGCTGAACACAGAATGTTGTGTACCTTACATTTTCAAAGAACAGCATTTACCGGTTTCGCTGGGAAGAAGCAGAACAAATAGGCCGTTCCTGACGCTGAACAGGTGCAGGTAATTTCAATAATAAAATTTATCTTCATTCATATTTTTTGTATACTCTGTTGGTTTAGGTAGTATACTAAAGGTAAACAACTTATTAATGTACTTTAACGTGTTTCTATTTTTAGTACCTAGTACATTTTACATTCATTAGATTTGTAAAATTGTAGCTCTGTCGTATGTTAATCAAAATGTAATACGCAACAACAATGATAGGCTCCACTGCAGTTTATACTTACTGAATAATAAAGGTATAAATCATCATCATCAATACATTTGATTTAACATATTTATAATTATATTTTTTCAGAAACAATCAACGCAGGCCAGATCATTTGTATGCACAACCTGGATCATCATCACACCATTGCACAAATCCCATTCCTGGGCCATCGCGAAAATTAATGGATATCACAAATATTCAGCAGGTAATTAATTGTTGTTATTAACCTAAACATTGATAACAAAAAACACACAGGAGACACTGACGGCTACAGTACATCCAATTTTGATGGATTCGGATTTGCAAATAAGACTAGATTAACAAATCCAAATCCATCAAAATGATGTGTCTGTGTATATGGTGTGTGTATGCCTGTTATATTGTGTATCTGTGTATAACTCTTAGTTGTTACTGGCGGTGAAGGGTAAAAAACAGTCGACTATTAGAAGACTGCTTTAATTGATATTCAGTCTTTAAAATAATAAAAAAATAACATGTCTTTACAGCCACACAGTCAGGTTTAAAGACAATGAAGGAGTTCTCTGTATTCCTGTATGTAGTGATTCTAGGGTAGTAAAATAATACTTGTTGCAACTACTATGTTTCAATATTTTGTTTGTTTTTGTTTTAGTACAAAGCTGTTTCCGTTCCTGAAGAACCTGTGCATAAAATTCCTTTGGACACCTCCAAAGACTATGCAGCAGTATCTCAGCCTGGCCCATCAGAAATACTCATTAAGAGCACACAAAAATACCATGAAAATATACCGTTACCGATACCGCTTGTTCTGAAAGATGGTTTAATAATCATCAATCCTGCTATTCAAATATATGAAACTTCAGATGTTTTTGCAGTCAAAAATAAGTTACAATAACAAAACAGTCAATATTTGTGCATTAATTTTGTAATTTCAAGCAAAACATATTTGAACAAACATTTTGAAGAATTACAAGTATTCTAGGATATGCGATTTTTTCTAAGTTGTAAAATGGATTTGTAACTATTTGCTAATATAATAAAAGTATAAAAAAATACCTTTGTTTATTTTAACCCTCCTCAGATCTTGAAGAAATGGGGACTAGAAACAATTCTGTCATTTCCAGTTTACTTTGGGAGGGTCTTTATATTTTAAAAGTACTCTGTGGCCTTTCCGAAGTAAATTGGAAGTGCCAGAATGGTTTCTAGTCTCTAAATATATTTTATAACACATGATTTGGTTCAAATTTTCCGCCAGTAATTGTTGCACTGGGGCAGATCAGAGAGGGCGGTAGAGTCGAATTCCGTTTCATTTTCTTTCTATGAAGTGAACATTCTTCCCGTCAGGGTATATATTATGTTCTGTGCTCTAATGTATTCAAATATGTTTGAGTCGCTCTCGCTTGTACGCACCACGCATAACTGCTTGCTTTTTCGCATAGCTGTTTACTACTTAATGTCGTATGATTTATGTTCACGCGCTAACTTTTTTAAAGCTTACCTTCCTTGCATGTTTATATTTTTTTTTATACCTTAATTTAAATTATTGTTTGATGAATGCTGTTATTGTAATACTCATACATCACACCGATTTATATTCAATTATTGACTTCATTTTCAATGGCTATTAACAGTAATAACTTAAACATGTATTACCAGAACGTTCGAGGTCTTAGAACTAAAACTCATTCTTTCTATCGTCAAATCTTACTTAATTCGTATGACATCATAGTACTTACTGAGACTTTGTTATTGGATGGCGTTTTAAATTCTGAGTTTTTTGATGATCGGTATATTGTTTGGCGTCGTGACCGAGACTACGTTTTAACCGGGCAATCGCGTGGTGGGGGGATACTCATCGCTACTCGTAGAGAATTATCAGTTATTTGCCAACCTAATTTTCATTCTACAGCAGAGGACCTTTGGCTATCCATACACCTAAAAAATCATGTCACACGGAACAAAATTACCTTGCATATTTGTGAATTATTTACTTATGCCAACAAAGCTTAGGCCTTTCTTTTTCTTCACAACTCTCTAACTTTCTTGCTAAATTAAACCAAACAGTTATTAATAATACATCCGATATAATATGAGCGGTATTAATTGGGTTCCATCCGACAACCTATCGCTTATTCCATTGAATCCTAACAGTAACGACGAAATTTTGCTTTGTGATGAATTATGCACCCTTGATTTTGGACAGTATAACACGGTAACTAATAGGTATGGTAGAATCCTGGACCTCGTCCTTTCCAACGAAATAGTGAATGTGACCGAATGTTCTAGCCCACTGGTGCCTATCGATGCATATCACCCAGCGTTATTAATTAATTTGGAGCTATCTGTAACACCTCTGCTTGAATGTGCGCCTCGTACTCAATTCTTGTTTGATAAAGGTGACTATGATTCTATCAGCAGAGACATTTGTACGGTTGACTGGGAAACTGAGTTCTACGCGCGGTCAATTAATGATGCAGTTAGCTTTTTTTATCAGTTTATTTCTGATCTACAAATAAAATATATTCCACAAAAACTGTTTCAGAATAAAAAGTATCCAACATGGTATAGTTCGTCACTTATTAAAACAATTAAAGAAAAATATAATTACTTACAAAATTTAAAACCTACGGTAATATATCTGACGAATTAACATTCAAGCTGCTTCGTGAAAGGGTGAAAACTATGGAATCTCAATGCTACCGCAACTATTTGGATCTAACAGAAAATTCAATTAAAAATAACCCAAAATATTTTTGGACTTTTGTAAACAAACGTCATAACTCAACCGCAATCCCAAGCACCTTGAACTATAATAGGGATACCGTGCAGACGGGGGAATCTATTTGTCAGGCTTTTTCCGAACACTTCCATTTTACTTTTCTCTCTAATCCCAGTGTTAGGCAGCCAATCTCTTCTCCTTTTCTTTTTAACGACTCGCCGAACCTAACATCTGATATCTGCAGTATTGTTGTTGATATTGATGAAATAATTAACTTGCTTCGTAAGTTGGATACATGCAAATCGGCAGGTCCTGACAACATCCCATCCAAACTTCTTGTTCGGTGTGCACCTTCGATAGCGCAACCTATTTAAATTTTATTTAGAAAATCTTTGAATACCCGCTGGAGTGGATGAGGTGACCAAAGTCGCCGCATAGAAAGTGGCGCCGCACGCTAGCGTCCACTCGCGTAACCTTTTAATTAATCGAAATCCGATAAACTTTATTCAATTTTTCATTTTTAAAAGATCTGTGGCACACTGTATCCGATTGCTTAGTCGATTTCGTGCTTAAAAGCCGCGTATTCAGATGTATGACAACACTACAAGCGTTCAACCAAAAAAATCAAATAATGAAAAAAATATGGCGTCTTGTCAGTGACGTACGGACTCGCGCGTGTTTTGTTTACATGATAAATAATTTGTGTTTTAAGTGGGTTTTCAAGTGTTTGAAGTGCTATGGCCTGTTAAGTGTGTGATAAATATTATAGTGAAGTGAATTACTGCAGGATTTCAAGGTCGGTGAGTGAAAAAATATTACGTAATTTCGGTTTTATTCCACAACCGGCGCTGACCGATTCATGTTTATTGTTATTACGTGTATGTGTTTTCAGATCCTTATTTTAGTACAGTGTGTTATTCTAATACCACTACTTTTATAACAAAGTTGAAGCATTAAATAAGCTTTCCACAGGTACCAATATTTTTATTCTACGTATCAGATTTATATTTATAAAACAACATTTTGTTTCCATTGTCTTGGCGGCCATTGTTATTTTTTTGCCGTCGGCAAATTTTTTCAACTTTGCACGCTCGTAAATAGTACATATTGTACTAATGCTATGTGGTTTTATTAGTGTTTTGCGTTAAGTATATACACATAATGTATTTAAAACCTTAAACAATATAGGTCAACGCTCGTTTTTTCGAACTATAACCATTTATTTGAAAACAAAGTTACGTAAATACTATCGTACGTACGTATCGTACGTAGTGTTTACGTAAATACTATCCTATTTCAAACGAAACTCCGCTATCTTAAAGCCCCGTTCCTTACCATAACAAAAAACACAAGTGTTAGCACCATTCAAACAAACCCAATTCGTAAAAATGCTTTATTTACATTATCGGGCGGCCGAGCGGCGCCCCGCCGCGCCGCGCGCGCCGGTGACGCATCTGGCATTCATCTGGCTCGATTATTTTTCCCGCGCTCTGCGACCGAGCGGATACCTGTGTTGTGCCGCAAATATGGAAATCGGCGTTTATAACGCCTATACATAAAAAAGGTGTCAAAACAGACATAGTGAATTACAGGCCGATATCTAAACTGTGTTAGCAAAGGTCTTTGAAAGAATAATATATAATCAGGTTTATACTGCTCTGAAAAATTCATTTAGCTCTTTCCAACACGGTTTTTTAAAAGGGAGGTCTACTGTCACGAACCTGATTCTCCTTAATGATTTTTTAACTGATGCCATGTGTAAGCAGGTTGATGTCATTTATACAGACTACAGCAAAGCCTTTGATCGAATTGATCATAGCATTCTGATATCCAAGTTAAATGGCATGGGAATTCGTGGCGATCTGCTCAGATGGTTTTCCTCTTACCTTGTCAACAGGTCCCAAGCAGTAGTACTAAATAATTATATATCTAGCTGGGTCCCTGTTCCTAGTGGAGTCCCACAGGGCTCTTTGAAAGAAAGAAAGAAAAAGAACTGCCAAAGAAACAAGCTGGATCTTAATCCCGCTAAATGTTCGGTTGTAACGTATTCTCGGAAGCGCTTAATCATTGCTACATCGTATACCCTAAGTGATCAAGATCTACCTAGATCAAACTCCATCCGTGATCTGGGAGTCCATCACGATTCTAAGCTAACTTTTGAAATACACGTTGATGCAATAGTCGCCAAGGCCTCAAAATCACTGGGTTTCATAATGCGGTTATCCAAGTGCTTCACTCAAGCAAAAACTTAAAAAATTCTATACTGTACTTTTGTTAGAAGCCACTTGGAATACGCGTCTGAAATATGGAACCCATGTTATCACAAATATATTAACCGCATTGAAAGCATCCAAAAAAGGTTCATAAGGTTATTTATTATTATATTATAGGTTTTACACAGAAGTTAAACTTGGCGTGGAGCGTTTCATTCCCTTAGTTAATAAACCGAAAAGTCAGAAATACCCAGTTTGGTACAGTCGTGGGCTCATAAAAATCATTCGTGAGAAAATTAAAGTACATAAAAGATGGAAAAATATGGTAATCCTAGGCACTACTACGAGTTTGCATTGTTACGTTCTAGACAACACGAGGTTGAAGCATCCTCTTTTCAAAGCTATATAACTCAGACAGAGAAAGCGATAACTCATTCTCCGAAGACTTTCTGGACCTATGTTAAAAGTAAAAGAGGTAGTAGTCAATATCCAAAAACAATGACTTTAAATGAGATGACATTCGAGTCAGTTCGTGAAATTTTTACAGCTTTTAATAAATACTTTCACAGTGTTTTCGCCAGCCCGTCCACGCACTCTGCTGCAACTATGAGTACTCCTAATAAACTGACGGGCTCAACTTATGTCCTATCTAACCTCTCTATCACCAAAGACACCGTACTTAAAGCCTTGCGCGCGTTAGATACAACAAAAGGACCCGGTAATGATGGATTACCTCCTATCTTCTTGCACAATTGTGCTGATAGTTTAGCACATCCTATAGCTTTATTATTTCAGAAGTCTTTAGACGATTGCGTTTGTCCCTCCCAGTGGAAAACAGCTCATATAGTGCCAGTGTATAAGAAGGGGCCCAAGATGAATATAAAAAACTATCGTCCAATATCTATACTTAACACACTTAGCAAAGTTTTGGAAAAAATCATCTATAATAATATATATCCATTAATCTAAAACGGAGAGAGAGAGCCAACATGGTTTCATTAGGAGACGGTCCACAGCATCTAACTTGGCCACGTTTTGTGACTATGTCTTGCATAATATGGAAGCCGGTGGCCAGGTTGACGTGGTCTACACGGATTTCGAAAAAGCATTCGATCGTGTGGATCACGTGATCTTGCTGGCGAAGCTGCAGAAGCTTGGGATACATGGAGATTTACTGAGATGGGTTAAGTCATACTTATCGAACCGATCGCAAGCTGTGGTTATGGGAGGTTTTAAATCTGACTTCGTAAAAATCCCCTCCGGTGTTCCCCAGGGATCTTTATTGGGTCCTCTTTTTACTGCGCATACCTGTGTAATATTCAATCATGTTTCAAATCCGCAAAACATCTCATGTACGCCGATGACATGAAAATATACATGTGTGTAAAATCCAGATTTGATTGTGAACTGATACAGCGTGATCTTGATGCATTATTCAAGTATTATCAGCATAATAATATTACTGTCAATGTCTCGAAATGTCAATGCATTACATTTAGCCGTTCTAAATACCCAACTAAGTATTCTTATGGATTTAATAATAATGCGATCGAAAGGGTTGATGTAGTCACCGATCTTGGTATAAAGTTGGATTCCAAATTGCTCTTTGACCAGCATATTGATAATATCACCAATAGAGCCTCTTGTAGCCTTGGTTATGTAATGCGTACTTGTAAGCCTTTTAGTAACTGTCTTAGTCTAAAGATTATATACTTTGCATATGTGCGTAGTATTTTGGAGTACTGTAGCCCAATCTGGTCACCCCAATACGTGGTATTCACTAAAAGAATCGAAAGTTTACAGAAAAAGTTTGTAAAATTCCTAAACTACAAATCCCGGAAACGTCATGATTCCTATGCCCGAGACTGCAAGCACTATGATATGCTTCCCTTGTAGATAGGCGTAGGATGTTGGATATGCTTTTTCTCTTTGATATCCTGCGAGGTCGCTTGGACAGCAGTGATTTGCTATCACGTATAAGTTTCTGTACCCCGAAAACACGTACCAGACACACAAAATTACTCAATATCCCTGGCTACCGTACAAAATACGGGAGAAATGCTGTTCTGACCCGACTGCCTCGCATCTATTTTGAACGTTTTGAAAGTGTCGATATATTTCATTCATCCAAACAATGATACCGTAAACAAGTCAAGCAGATATTGTTTAGTGAACAAATTGTACCATAAATCATTCTTATGTATAAAAAAAAATACATATTTTTAATAAAGATATTATATTCATACCTATAAATAGAATAAGAATAATTTATTTGCAGAAAATATAGGTGTTACCAGTTGTAAAAGTTGGTGGTTAATGTACAGTCCATATTTTGTCTGTTGAGGGCATGCAAATTAGTGTTACATGAATAGGTACATAGGTAGGGTACTTATTTTAATAAGATATACAAAATATACACCTATGTTCTAATATAATTTTTAAATCAAGATAAATTTAAGTTACAATAATACCTATACAGGGTGGTAGGGAAACGCTTCCGAAAACGAAGACAGGAGATAGGGCTAGTGATTCTCGATACGATACCATAAAAAAAACAGTTTTTTTTTTTTACAATTTTACTAATTTTTTTTAGCTTTTTCGTACACTATGCGGTGAGAACAGTTAAATGAAACCATTATTTGCCATTAAACAATTTTTTTTTCTTTACAACTCTATCAAGCAATGTATTCGTAAATAAATATCAGCTGACAATCGCGCATAGCCCCGAGTTCAAAGTGCGCGAGCGCTTGCCGACAGCAGCGCGGCCAACGACCCCTTTGTTCACGCGATTGATGTGCGTCAAAGTTGAAGCAAATATCTTTTCAGTTCACTATTACCTTCTGGGATATCTACTTTCGGATTCCATTCATGCAAGGTTCGTAATGATTTTCCCCTTGAACCGGGTTACAATTTTGATCCGAATGTTCGCAAATTATGTTCACAAATCAGAAAAATCCAGATGTTTATGCTTAACCTTGAGATCCATGTCGAATAGAGATAATAAGATACCTACTGTGATTGGGAAAGAGCACTTTCGTTAATTCGTTCAATAAAATTTTGCACAGTAAGAAAATTGAAATGTTTACCTACCTACATCATGGTCAGATTATCTCTAGATCTGGGGTCGACGACTTCATATCGGCAAACTTAACAATAACTATCCAAAATCAAAACAATAATAATACAAAAATTAGCAAAATAACGAGACGCGTATAAGTAACGAAGAGGCTCACCGTACTGAGGCGACGGCCGACGAGTCACGCGACGAGGCTAACACGGGGAGGTGAAGGGGGAAGCGAGATGGACCATTCCAGCGAGGTACAGAGATAATTGTGACATTCGGTCGAATTCTGATAATCAAGGTAAATGATTACAAAAGTCATTGGTATTTGGCCGAGATTTGAACCCGGGTCACTTCACTTGATAGAGAGAAGCTTCGACGACTATTGCGCGGCGTGGGCGGCGACCTAGACATCCTTTGTAAAGCGCCGCCAAAATAAAGAAAAATAAACATTACAGAGGCTCCAAATGTTTTAAATTAATGGGCCGTGTCGTGCATTTAATAACAGTTTTGTATGTAAGTCGTTAATCGATAGTGAATGAAATAAAGTAAAAAATCGCCGACTTTACCTGTGAATGACAAAAAAAATTTCATCACGTGCACCGTTTCAAGCAAATAGCGCGCGTGAATCAATTAAATTTGAACTTTATGTCAATGTAATTACGGGTCACACGACGCGCACTCGTTTATTGCTATAACTGTATCCTTCATTAAGTAGGTATGTAATACCAATCAATTGAAAGTGGATAATTTAATTAATTTAATCTAAAAAACTCGTTAAAACTAATTTAAAAGTTAGAAAATGAAAACAGCTTGTAATTATAAAGCATTTAAAGTACAATTTCATATCAATTAAAATTAATTGGTTTCTGGTTATCATTATTCTTCTAACATTTTCTGTAATTTGTTGATCTTTGCACATGAAAAGACACCGCTACCTATGTGATTCCCCGTCCACGCACACACGCGTGGCGCGCGGCGGTACGTTTGTCGGCCGGCGCCGCCGCACGTGGCCAGGCGGCATGTTTGATGTTCTTAGTACTTCTTAGTAATCTAGTTAGTTCCTTTCAGACTCAGTTCGTGAGCGAACGCGCGTTACGTTTAATCGGTCGATAGGTATTGAACCGTATTTAATACTGTTTTGTTAGTTTTAAATTTGTATTTAGTTATTATTGTTACGTTTTTAGTGTTGTTTTATTGTTTTTTAGTTAGAGTACAGTTTTGTTGTGTTTAACAATGCCTGATGCATACGTGTACAGTGCTCGTGAATACGGCAACATGTTAATGTGTTTAGGAGAAGCCCGTGGCAATGCTTCTCTTGCGTTGAGAATTTACCGAGACAGATTTCCGAACGTCCGGCATCCGTCTGATTCTCGCATGATAACGGCAGCTTTTCAGCGAGTTTTAGAAAATCAACCGATTGCTCCGATAGCCGCAGGTGGTGGACAACAAGTGAATGTTCAGACAGAGGAGCGTATTTTAAATTTGATTCGCCAAAATCCTCGCCTGGGCACACGAAGTGCAGCGAAATTATTGCGGCGCCGGGGCGAACCGACAGTCTTTCATTGGACAGTTCACAAAGTCTTGTGCCGGAACAGAATGCGGCCCTACAAAATACACAAAGTACAAGCTTTGCTACCTAACGATCACGTTCGTCGTCGTGCGTATTGTCGTTGGCTGCTAGATCAACAACAACGTGCGCCTGGCTTTATTGAGCACATTATCTGGACGGACGAGTCCACTTTCACGAGGAACGGGATGTGGAACAGGAGGAATGCTCATGTATGGTCAGACGTGAACCCGTCCGCCACTCAAGAAACCGGCCATCAGACCCGATGGTCCGTCAACGTATGGGCTGGTGTTTTTAATGGACGAATTCTAGGACCAGTGTTTCTACCGCAGCGCCTCAATGGATCAGAATATCTTATTTTTTTAAACGAACATTTAGATGATATGCTAGATGATGTATCGTTGGCTGAATTTCGTCGAGCATGGTTCCAGCACGATGGTGCTCCACCGCATGTTACGCGCCCTGTCCGCGAGCGTCTCACTGAGCTATTTGATGACCGCTGGATCGGAAGAATGGGGCCGCACGCCTGGCCGGCTCGTTCACCTGACCTAACACCTTTGGACTTCTTTTTGTGGGGTTATGTGAAAGAAAGAGTTTTTAATCGGGAATGTGACAGTGCTGATGAAATGCGGGGCAGAATAGTGAGTGTTTTCGATAGACTTCGTGCAGAATGTGTTGAGGATCCTACACTATTGCCTCGTGTTCACGGGTCGACACAACGACGGGCCCGACTTTGTATTGAAAGGGATGGAGCGCAGTTCGAGCCAAACCTCATAAGGTCGCAAAGGATTTAGACAGGTACGTAAAATGCCTCTGTCAGCTTTAATGTTTAACAGTGGGCTACGAATAATGCGATTAAAATTCATAATTTTTGTGAAGTGTTGTAAAGGTAGGCATTTTGAAAGTGATGTTTGTAAATTCCGTATAAATCCCGTGACTCGGCCGTACGGAGCGCTCGGCGCCCGAAACACGCGGACGCAAGGTGGCGCGTATGTTGCGTTGCGTGTCAGTGACCTCACGTTTTGGACGGTTTCCATTGCGTGTTTACGAAATATGAAGTCTTGAAAATAACCAATTTAAAGTGAAAGGTTATTGGTATCCGTTTGCATTTAGGTAGTATATAATCTACGTTCTGGCTTCGGAAGCGTTCCCCTTACACCCTGTATAAAAACACAACAAAACTTAAAACCTATTAAAAATAACATGTTGTCTTTAGATAACATAAATTCTTTATTAGAATAAACACATGCCACAAAACTATAGGAAACTTAGAATATTTTTTTTTCTTTATGTTGCAGAAATTCTTGTAAACTATAAAAACAATTTTCTATCAACCATCTACGCAGTTTAATTTTAAAATATTTAAATGGCAGCTCCCTTATGTTCTTTGGTAATTTGTTAAATATTGTAATGCACATAATTATGATAAACATTTTTTTACTTAAAGTTGTATTACAAAAAGGAACTAAAATCTTTGTTGGTCTTGGTCTCTGTTTAGTGTAATTGTCACCTTTGAATCTAAAGAATTCATTATGTTTCCTCACAAACACCGATACCTCAAACAAAATACATGCCAAGGTCAATAGTTTCAGTTTTTTGAATAAAGGCCTACAAGATTCAAGTGGACCGACACCGCATATAGCTCTAACACATTTCTTTTGTACAATAAAAGTCTTATCATTGTCTGTTGAATTGCCCCATATTATTAGTCCGTATCTTAATAGTGATTCAACATACCCACTATATGCTATGCGGGCGGTTTTTTCGTCTGATACAATTCGAAGTTTCCTTAATGCATACACAAATCTATTTAGTTTACTGCATACGTTGTTAATGTGGAGTTTCCAATTACAAAATTTATCTAGACTTATACCTAAGAATTTAATACTTTCTGTTTCTTCTATGTTTTTGTCATTTATTTTAATGTTAATACTGTCGGAGAGTTTGCTTTTGTAGGTATGAAATTTAATGAATTTTGTTTTAGATATATTTACACATAGGTTATTAAATTCAAGCCATTTTATTACGGATTGTATAGCTTCGTGTATTTTATTTTCACGGGTTGAATTGTTAGTGTTATTAGGCACTATAACGGAAATATCATCAGCGAATAGGACACTATCATAATTTATTGAATCTGGTAAGTCATTTATATACAGTAAGAATAGCAAGGGGCCTAACACGCTCCCTTGTGGTACGCCATATTTGTTTAGTCTAGAGCCGGATCTGTAAACAGTGGATTCAAGGTCTACATTTAAATTAGTAACTTCAACTCATTGCTGTCGGTCTGTTAAAAAACTTTTTATCCAATCTAGAGCGACACCACGGATACCATACGTTTCACATTTGTTTAGTAAGATTGTATGATCCACAAAATCAAATGCCTTACTCATATCAAAAAACACTACAGCAACCGGAATTTTATCGTCTAGATATTCTGTGATCTTTTTAATTAGGGTAAATGCTGATAAAGATGTCGATTTATTATGCTGAAAACCGTTTTGTTCCTGTTTTAGAATGCTATGCTTATCTAAGAAACTTATTAGTCGGTTGTAGAATATCTTTTCAAAGATTTTGGATAACACAGGAACAAGTGTAATAGGGCGATAGTTATTTGGCTCTTTTCGATCACCTTTTTTGAATAAAGGCTTAACTATACAATACTTCAAATTCTCTGGAAATATCCCGTGTGACAATGAATTTTCTATAATATGGTTAAGAACAGGAGCTATGACACCTTAATAATCCGTGTGGAGATGGAATCATAACCTACAGCGTTGGTGTCATTTAATGATTTTATTGTATTAATGATTTCGTGCACTGTGGTTGGTCTGAGAAAAATCGAATTATCATTTACCTGATTTTGAGTCTTTCGTTGTTTAATTGGATCAGTTGAGTTGCGAACATTAGCAATATCGATGAAGAATTTATTATGTGTTGATGCTATTTGAGTAGGTACTTGAATAAATTCCCCGTTATGTTGTAGTGATATTATACTATTTAATGTCCTAATACTATCATTTTTTTTTCTTTTATTATGCTCCAAGTAGCTTTGCCTTTGTTATTCGCTTGGTTCATCAACTTTTTATTAATATTTTTCTTTGACCATACAATGCACTTTTTAAGTATTTTTTCATAATTATTATACTTCTTGTGTGTCTCTTTTGTTTTATGTTTGTAGTACGAAAATCTCAAATGTCTTCCATTTGCACTAGATTTTCTTAGTCCTTTAAGTAAGCCATTTTGGAGATTGTAAATTTGAGGTCATTTTAACTTTGTAATAAGGAAAACACAGTTTGTAGAAAAGAATAAGTTCTTGATGAAGATAATTGAACGCCTTATTTATATCATGTTCTGTGTAGACTTCCTGCCAGGATAGTTGTGATAAATAATATATAAATTTATCTATATTTTCTTTACTAAAGTCTTGTTTTTGACAGTACCAATATTGTGTTATTTTCTTATAGTTTGCTGAAAGTTCTAATATTTGAGCGGTATCATGATCAGATAGATATAGTGGGTGAACTGTAACAATAGCGTCCACGTGGTTGCTCGCTATAAGGTCTATGCAGTTGTTTTGACGTGTAGGTTCATTTATAATTATGTATTTTTAAATTAAAATTAGATAGTATGTTTTTTAAGTTCATCGTGTTGTTGTTGTTTACTAATGTATTAATATTTAGATCTCCTGTTATTATAACTTTTTTATTTCCAATTTTGTATAATAACTTATGTAATAGTATTTCTAATTTATTGAAAAAAGAATTTAAACTAGACGATGGTATCCTGTACAATCAAATAATAATAGTGTTCATACTAGGAATTTCGATGCCGCAACATTCAAAAATATTATCACAAGAGTATTCCTTGCAAATTTCTATTGACTTACAATCAATTCCACTATATGTTAATATGCACGTACCGCCACGCTTTTGCTTCTTTCTTGAATACTGACTTCCTACTTTATACCCTTTTATATTAATATTTGACTCATCTGCTGCTTTAATAAAAGTCTCACTAAAGCATAAGATCTGTATTGGATTTTCATTTGCAAGTGCATTTAGACATAATTCAATAGAATCTATTTTATTTAATAACCCTGCAATATTTTGGTGGAGTAATCTTATTTTTAACTTTTCTTCTATAACGTCGTTTAATTTTGGTATAAAAAAGATTCATTGTTAGTTTTAGGCAGTGTATTAAGTGGAAATCGATTAATAGCACGGAAATAGTAGGGAATGGTACCTTTTTTAGGCGTACTCGTTTTGCCTTTCTGACTTAATCCTTGTAGTGTTTCGTTGTTTTGTCCAGGAATAATGTATTTAGCCTTATAATAATCCTCTGCATCTATGATCGAATTTATTATTCTGCAAGTATGACTCTGAAAGTAACGGTATTTATAATAATATTCATATAAATTACTTAGATTCAAAAATTGACAATTACGAAAAGTATGACATGTAAATTTTAAAAGAGTGTTTAGTTTTGTTTCATTTAAGTACAGATGTTTATTAATACTCAGTACTATTACATTATGCTTATGTAGATAGTTTAATACGTTAATACGTTCAGCAATTCAAACTGAATTTGATTCGGGTTTTGGTCATTTTGACCAATACATAGTATAATCCAATCGTTTTCTGTAAGATCTAAACTTCATAACAGTTCGTTCGTAAACAAACATGTCTTAAGTGATTCGTTACATTTGGCAAACGGTTTTAAAAAGGAAAATATTTTGTACGGTTCGTGTTTATTTTCTTCCTTCGAACTAAATATTTTTTGAGCGAGTCCCATGCATTGCTGTTCTCCTTTGATGAATATTCTTCGTTTATTTTGTTGTTGAATTGTATCGTTTCTTGATTTGATTGTATCGTTTCTTGTGAGCAGTCCCGTTGCTTAGTTTTATCACGTACAGCGCCCTCTATGGTTGGGTGGTTGAGTTCTTTTGGGGTATTCCATATTACATTTTCAGTAAAAAGTCTTTTAAGATGACCGATTTTTTTTCTTTATTTCCTGTTTTGGTTAAATTGCATTTCTTCTGTAAAGTAATAATTTCTGACTGCTGTTCATCCCTTTCTCTTTTCAATGAAATATCTTCGATAGTAAGTTTTTCTACTGTAGTACTGGCGATTGCAAGTTGTTGTTATATCAACATAGCATGTTCCAATTGCTGAGTGTGTGAAGTGATTGCTGAAGTGCTAGATAGTGATTTATCGCACATACAGTGGGGCAACCTTTGTGACTTGCATAATGTGAGTGACATGGTTGAGGAATTGAATAGAAACATTTTAACAATTTATGATGCGCACGCTCCAATCAAGAAATGTTTAATTAAGGAACCGTCATATCCGTGGTTAACAGATACGATTAAATTGATGATGCACCTGCGGAATGACGCTCTGACCAGGTACCATAAAACTAAATCCGGGTCCAAAAAGGCATACTACACTCAGAGAAAAAGTTGCATATTTCAAATTTAATATTAATAACCAAATTAAAGATCCGAAAACTTTATGGAAAAACTTAAAAAGCACAGAAATTACCAAATTAAGAATTAATTACCAAAGAAACAAATCGATGACCTACCTGCTCACTTCAGAGACCCAAACGAAATCAATAATCACTTTTTGAGTGTTCCTGGTAACCCTGTTTGCAATATAGCGAAACGCATTTTCTTTGAGTCTCAGCGTTATGGTGATGATAGCTTTGCATTACAACCAATAACTGCTGATCAGATTCTACGATACTTTCGCCAACTAAAATCTAATGCTGAAGGCTGCGATAGGGTGACCCTGGATATGCTTTTGCTTACACTGCAACATACACTGAAAGTCATCACTGACATTGTGAACCGCTCAATTGTCTCAGCAGCCTTCCCTGACGTCTGGAAAATTGCTATTGTTAGACCATTGCCTAAAAAAACAAATCCAACGGAATTAAAAGACCTTAGGCCTATTAGTATTCTTGCCTTGCCTTTCTAAAATTGCTGAAAAGGCAGTATGCCAGCAGCTCTCGAAATATCTGGAGGACAACAACATTCTGCCTGAATTACAGTCAGGCTTTCGCAAACAGCGTGGTACTTCAACGGCTCTTTTGGACGTGACAGATAACATTCTGTCAGCACAGGATAAGGGTCAATGCACGCTTCTTGTCTTACTTGATTTTCCGCGAGCTTTTGACTGCATAAATATAGATATGTTTCTTTCAAAGCTTAGATACTATGGATTTGATCAAAATGCGATAAACTGGTTCCAAAGCTATCTCACCAACCGCCGACAGCGTGTGGAAATAAAACTGAGCAATGGCTCATCTCTTGTTTCATCACTCACTTCTGTTTGCAGGGGAGTCCCGCAAGGATCAATACTGGGCCCCATCATATTTATATTGTATTGTGCGGATATCATAACTTCCCTGAAGCGATGTAGATACCATATTAATGCTGATGACGTACAAGTATAGATCTCCTTTAAGCCAAGTGACTATGACATCGCAATTAAGAATCTGGACGAGGATCTTGACAGGATAGCATGTTGGGCTGAAAATAACGGTTTGGTACTTAACCCCACTAAAACCAAATACATGTTGTTTGGAACCAAGAACCAAATCAGTGCAGTGCCAGCAACACTTAACGTTACCCTGCTGGGTGGGTCCGTCAGTCGAGTTAGTGAGGCACGTAATCTGGGTCTCTACATGGACACTGGGTTGAGATACGAAGCACACGTGGCAGAGTCAGTTCGCATTTGTTTTTACCGGCTTAAGGTCCTCTATAAAATAAGGCCTTATCTGTCAGAGGAACTGCGGATCCAGCTGGCTGAGTCTCTCGTGCTGTCTAATCTTAACTATGCGGACGTAGTTATTGGCCCTCGACTACTGGCAAGATCTGATCGACTGATCCAGAGGGTACAAAACGCCTGCGCTCGATTCTGCTTCTCAATCCCACCAAGAAGTCACGTAACGCCATATTTAAATAACTACTCAATCCTCAAGATGAAATCGCGCCGTAAGTTGCACTTGGCATGCCTACTTTTTGGAGTAATAAAGTACAAGCAGCCGTCCTACCTGTACAATAAACTGAGCTGGATCACTAGTAGAAGAGAATGCGCAAGTAGACAGTGCTCGCAGCAACTCTCCACTCAACCACACAAGACTGCTGCTTTCAGGGGAAGTTTTAGGTATGCTGCATCTAAATGCGGGAATAATATTCCCCCGCCGCCGCCGATAAGGAATCTTAAATATCTTGTTACTTTCAGAGTTCGACTGCGGCAATTTCTTATCACCTCGCAGAAAAATCTAGGGATGACTGTATCGAACACGTCCATTATATAAAACTGGATGTCGTGTCCTTCACGAGTCAATCTGTCTGTGTAGCGTATCACGTGATCATATCCTGTGAACAAGGGTATGTAATGGGAGAATAGTTATAATACTTACGTATGTTATTTACCTATATTTATTTATTGTAAACGCATTTAATTTAAATTTTATTCTAGCCATCGTTTTATTTTATTCGCACCTATACCACTATATTTATAATATTATTAATTTACACATTATATCTGCATAATTTAACGAAATACTGTAATCGTACTTAATCAAAACACAATATTGACACACCTACGAACAAGCTTGTATGTTTCCCAATGGAAAACTTTACTGTGGAATACATAGTTAAGCGTCGGGTATCCTTAACTTCACTCTGCAATCACACTGTCACAACACCAATTTATCTCGTCGGCTCAGCGTCCGTGTGTCACTCAGGGATCCAGCAGAATATCAGCGTCAGGTATATTTGCCTGACACATGCTGAGTTGGACTCCCATTTGGTGCAACCTTGAGACACGCACCGCACTGTGTACTTCCGTTAGATAGTAATTAGTTTTTAAGTATTTGTCAAAGTGTCACTTTTACTGCGCTATGTATGTTTTTCTTCTTGTAACTTTATCGGCACCTTGTTTTTTTTTTTTTTATAATTATTAAGTATCTTCAGATTGTATTTTTGTGTGTTGTGCTGTTTTTTGTGTGCACCAAATAAATGGTTTATCTATCTATCTAATATATTCACAATGTTAAGCAAATTATTTAGTTTTTTCTTTTCCCTTTTGTTAATTTAATTTAGTCACAGTATTTCTTTTAACTTTAATTAAATTTAACGTGATTAATGTGTCAACAATCGCATTTTACCTTTTAATTATTGATAGTTGTACTTGTTTAAGTCTTTTCTTTTGTTTTCTCTCGCTACTTTCTAGTTAACCTAGCTTTATAAATGCCGTGGAACTCTGTTATTGGCTAAGCGATAATTGTCATCATCTCGCTATCACTGAGCAGTATAATATGCAGACTGTAAGATGCTGTAATCTATGACGCAACTGCATTGAGCTGTTCATTGATAGTGTGGTGAACATTCATAACTCATGTAATTTATTTATAAGCGGTTGAGTTTCCTAATAAATAAATCTATGTTATCATCAAAAAGTACCGTATCATTCGGAAAACTACCGTAACCTGTGTAAAAAAATTCATATATTACCTTTACTCAACCGCCGCAAGATTTCGGACTGTGTGTGTTTGTTGAAAATCTTTAACAATACTATAAACTGTTCCAATATTTTGACAAAATTTTATTTCAACACTCCCATGAAGTGTAAGCGATACAATCCACCATTGCGCGTGCCAATTGTTTCAACCAATTATAGGCAGAATTCGTACATTGTGCGTGCAAGCAGAAATTTTAACAAGCTTTGTAAACAGTACGATATAGATCCGTTCCTAACTAGTGTGTCGTCAGCCAGGAAGTGCTTAAGCCGTAACTTTTTCATGTAATTTATTTTGTTATGATGATTGCTAAGCAGTTCGAGCAACATAATATTATGCTGTAGTATACGAGTACGAGTATAGTAGTTTGGTGTGAATGTCCTTAGAATTTATTTTTTCTTCTCTGTATTTTATAAGTGGAGACCTGTAATTGGCTTTCAGACTAATGTACTGTCCTTAATCTGTTTGTTTTAGCTGTAAGTCTCCCATGTTATTTAAATAAATAAATAAACTTTAAGTTGACATTCTGCATTACATTGACATTACTTATGCTAGGGATGCACCCTACATATTTTTTTTGGTTTTTCGTAACTATTTATTGCAAGTACCATACAGTCCGATACTTCGGCCGATAAGTCGTCGCGCGGGATCTGTGTCGTGTCGTGTCATACCGTGCCACGTGTGTTGCCGTGCAGGAGCATTCGGGGAGGTAACAGCGGTCCAGGTTCCAGAGCGTCACATTGTATTGCATTTAGGTACAGCGAGAGTTCCTGAATTTCAAGTAAGATCGTTCATTATTTATCTTACGGCTTTACAATGGAGGTTTTAATCGTGCGTCAAGCTGAGATCCTCGAGGAAGTGAAGAGAATCCATTCTAATTTTAAGAGGGATTCAGCGAGCAGGAAGAACACCGATTACATTCGTAATAGGCTTGAGCGCTTAGATGCGCTCTGGGCGGGATGTGAAGAGAAGAACCGGGAGCTGAATGCAGTAGAAGAAAAAGGTCATCAATATTTCACCGGTAACATTTATGAGGTCATTAAGAGTTGGTACCATGGAACGCGTCAGGAGATTGCAGCGTTCGAGATGAAGACTCTTGCTGGACCCAGCAACGCCGGCCATAGTAAGTTAAACGTTGAGTTTGATAAAACCCTGTTCGAGACATCTTTAGGCGCAGAGGACAAGCTACTCGAGTTACAGCAGTAGCAACAACCTACGAGTAACTTCCATGCGTTCACTAGGTTAGTAAATCGAAGCCTAGACGAGGTTAAGGAAAAATAGGAAATTGAGGATATGCTTAAGACTGTACAGATTCGGTGGACTGCAATTGACAAACTACATTTACAAATTGATGACATATTAATTTAAATCAGCTGCTGGGCAAGTCAAATCCACGAGCTGTAGCACAGTTTATGCAATTAGAAAGAAGATTACACAGGGATGACAAATTATCGAATAGTTACATCAAATTTATGCTACTTACCTCATCATTGAGTCCTAAAACAGGACTCGGTGACATACAAATTGAGGGTGGTCTTTAACGTCTCCCAGAAAACTGACACAGGTTACAGCCTGAACGACTTGATGGAGTGTGGTCCTAAGCTTCATCAAGATCTTGATTTTATATTGACATTACTACTAGGATGGCGGCTATACAAGTACGTCTTTACTGCAGATTGTGAGAAAATGTATCGCATGATCCTTGTACATGAAGAAGATCCACACTTGCAAAAGGTCGTGTGGAGGGAACCCAATCAAGGTCCTTTAAAGGAGTACCAGTTACGCACAGTTACGTATGGCACCAAGGCAGCACCATTTCTAACTCTTCGAACTGTTACGATTTCCCAATGTTAAGGAAAACTCTTAATAATCAACAATAATCGATTACTTAGATTTCCTGTAAACAAGATTTACATGGTCCCGTATAACAGAACGCTCAAACAGCTCACAGACGATGATGCACAGAAATATCCGTTAGCAGCGGATGTCATCGCTAACGAGATGTACGTTGATGACGTCCTAAGTGGCAGCAACTCCATCGAACGAGCACCAGAAATTCAAAAGCAACTCATCGACATGCTGAGTGGAGCTGGCCTACACTACGGAAGTGGTCAAGCAACGATCATACCTTGATCGAAAGCTTAGCATCTTCAGATCGTAACCAAATGACAATGCATTTTACAAACGATGGAATAACAAAAGCCCTGGGGGTCCAGTGGAATCCTACAACTGACATATTTTCGTTTTCAAACCAAATTAATTACATTACACTACAATCACATTACAATTACATTACATAAATAAAATGAATAAATCATGAAATAAAGTTAAAACCATGTGGAATATAGTAAAGGAACGTCAAACAAAAAAACCAAAAAAGAGAAAAAAATATAACACTACAAACAACAAACCTAGTAAGTGAACCAAAACAAGTAGCTAACGTTTTCATTATCTTTTTCGCATCCTTTGGGGAAAACACCAGCCACACATCCGGTAGTGTACAGAGAGAAACATCAGTGATTAACCCTACTGGAAATACCATGTTTCTTACCCCAGTCGACGGATACGAAGTAAATTAGATCTTAAAAAACCTTAAAAATAAAAATAGTCACGGCATAGACGAACTCCCACCGACTCTGTTCAGACAGTGTGCTGATGAACTTACTTTCCGTTCTTTAAATTAGTAAATCAATCCTTCGAAGAGGGCTCCTTCCCCAATCAACTAAAAAAAGCTTTAAGAAAACGTATCCATAAAAAGAATGCAAAAACAGACCCAAGTAACTATAGACCAATTTCCCTTCTTCCTACAGCATCCAAAGTCTTTGAAAGAGCAATGTGTGATCGTGTATATTCCTTTTGTGAAAAATATAAAATTTTTGATGACTGCCAAAATGGATTTCGCAGAAACAGATCTACAACGCTAGCTGTTTATATCCAAGAAGCATTAAATGTTATAAATAATAAACAATATGCCATAGGGATATTACTCGACATGACCAAGGCCTACGACAAAGTACAATTTAAAATATTATTAAATAAGCTATACGGAATAGATATACACGGATAAGCCCATGACTGGTTGGCATCATATTTAAAAGATAGAGAACAATTAGTTGAGATTGAATATTACAATCAAAAAACAAAAGAAGCACAGCTCATTAGATCTGATGTTAAATCAATACATGCCTCAATTCCCCAGGGTAGTGTTATAGGTTGCCTCCTTTTCCTCATATATATAAATGACCTCACCAAAACCATAGACGGGCCATGTGAACTTTTTGCGGATGATATCTCGATCCTGACTTCATGCCAAACAAATGCTAATTTAAATGAAAAACTTACGACTATTCTTGGAAAAACTGTAAACTGGATGAGCGACCATAACCTCGAAATCAATTTTACCAAAACCAAATTAATAGCGTTTCACCCCTGGCAGAAAAATTAAATAAATATAGATTTTACTTTTAATCAACACAAATTAGAAACAGTTAACAATTTCACTCTCCTAGGTTTAACAATAGACAGACAGTAAAATATAAAATGTCAATGTTTTCATATGCTGTTCGCGAAATAAAATAGACTACAAACCGCACTAGTCACATACTACACGTATGCCCACGCTTGGTTTAACTATGGCATCATCTTATGGGGAAATAGCACAGACGCTCCCACTATAATATATTTATAATATATAATAAAAGTTAAGACCAGAGAGCGCGGAGTGCGGACGTGTTATAAAAATTACTTAAAATAAATAAAATATAAGTAATTGAATTCTGAATTCTATGTCTATCAGTGCAAATATTTTTCTTCCTGATCAAATCCTTGTGCAAATAAATCATATCGATACCAACACCGGCGGCGAAGCGTGGCCTTGTCCCCCGCAAACCTCAAGTGCAAGCAAGACAGGCTCCTATAATTCATCTCACTCGTTTCGACCGGCCTACGGCAGCGCTGCCATCGGTAAGCCGAAGAACGTAACCTATTACGTAGTATTATAAAGGAGCTTACACACTTATAAAATTCTTAAAATGAATGTTTTACGATCTCCATCCCGAAAGTCGTGGAGGCTCGCAGCCGAATCTATCCATTCTCGATACGAGAGATGATACGATTCCGCAGAAAGTGACGTTTCGTAAACGGAAGAACCCTGAACTAGAAGATCTTAAGGAAGACCTCGACAATTTTCGCAAAGAGATAATGTCTACTTTGACCGGATTTACTCAAAAACAAAAACAGATAATGGAAAACATTTCTGATGACGTATCATCAATTAGAAACGAGATTAAAAATCTGGCAACAGAACAAACCAAGATTAAAACAGAGATAGCCGAGATGAAAATTTCTAATACTGCTACAAACACCAAGATCTCTGCTCTGGAAACCGAACTTGAAAGTATAAAGGCAACTCCTCCATCACAAAATCCAGAAAATTCTATTACTTGTGAAGACGCGGTTGCTGAATTTCAGGAAAGGCAATCAAGAAGCAGAAACTTAATCATAGTGGGAATACCGGAAGCTACGGAATTGAAAAAAGAAGACATAATCAATTCTGATACTCGCGAAGTTACTAAAATTCTAAAGTTAATACACCCTGAATGTCCGGAACCAAATATGATACGTCGCCTTGGTAACTACAATCCTGAAGCAATTCGGCACATCAAGACTTTTCTTCCATCCTCAGATTTGGCAACAACAATTCTCCGAAATAAATCAAGAATGAGTCTTGAGCCATACAAAATTTTCTCAGATCAAACTCCTTATCAACGGAAATTCATTAAAAACTTTAAACAAGAACTACATTAACGCACAGAGAATGGTGAAAAGGATCTTACAATAAAGTACCTAAATGGCACCCCAAAAATAATTAAAAAATTGTTAAAAAACTGAGCCAGCAAGTGATAGACCAAACAACAAATAAAAATAAAGCCATAACATATACAATCACCAATAAATACGATAGCCTATGTACAACAAGAATTTCCCTGAAGTGTTTTTATTCAAACATACGAAGTTTAGTCGAAGATAGACGAGCTGAGATGTATACTAACATCAATACAAGATGTTCATGTGGTGATACTGGTCGAAACTTGGATTAAATCAGACGCAGAAGCACAGAGATTACAGCTGCCAAATTACACACATTATTACAACTTCAGAACTAACCGCAGGGGAGGTGGTGTATCTATTTTTATTAAAAATAACATGAAACACGAGTTTATAAGCCAGAAGTGGGAAGAAGATAACCATTTCCTCTGGGTTCACCATCAAAAATTTTCTTTAGACATATGTGGAATATATAAACCGGAAAGGACTAACACAAATAAATTCCTCGAAACGCTAACAAATGAACTACAAAGCAAGAAAAGGACCATACTATTTGGCGATTTTAATTTTAATCTACTTGGCTCAGATCGAAACACCATGGAATATAAAGATACAATCTCAGAAAATGGCTATACATTATTAAATAAAGTTGATGCAAGGCACTGTACTCTCCAAGAGGCTGTCCAGCGTGCCAAATACACGGCCCGCGAGGAGTTGGTGGAGACTCTGAACGGAGATCCATGGGGGCGCCCTTACAAAATGGTGCGGAATAAACTCCGCACCTGGGCCCCCCCGCTGACGCAGAGTCTCCGCCCACAGCTGGTGGAGGAGGTGGTGAGCGCTCTGTTCCCTTCACGGGGGGAGCATATTCCCCCGCCCATGGCTCCGCCGCTCACGGTGCCTGAAGCGGACCACGCGGACGACGACGACACCCCTGAAGTGACCGGGGTAGATCTGAAAGTGGCGGTAGGTAGGCTGAAGGTCAAAAATACCGCCCCAGGACCCGACGGCCTGCCAGGGAAAGCCTGGGTCCTGGCCTCGACGGCTCTTGGGCCTCGACTGGAGGCGCTCTTAAGCGTATGTATGGAGAGAGGCCAGTTCCCACTCCGTTGGAAGACGGGGAAGCTGGTCCTCATTCGGAAGCCAGGGCGCCCTGCGGACTCTCCGTCCGCATACCGGCCCATTGTGCTGCTCGACGAGGTCGGCAAGCTCTTTGAGAGAGTAATTGCAGGCCGCCTCGTCGGGCACCTGGTGAGGACGGGGCCGGATCTTGCGGATAGTCAGTTCGGCTTCCGCAAGGGGCGCTCGACGGTGGACGCCATCATGCGCGTTAGAGCCCTCACGACGGGGGACGCGGTGTCTCGGGGCGGGGTTGTCGTGGCGGTGTCACTCGACATCGCCAACGCATTTAACACCCTGCCCTGGAGTTGCATTGGGGAGGCACTCCGGTATCACCGGGTGCCAACCTACCTTCGTCGAATAGTCGAGGCATATCTGACGGACAGAGCCATCATCTACCCCGGTCGCGATGGGGAGTGGAACCGGCGAGAGATGTCGTGCGGTGTCCCACAGGGATCGGTTCTAGGGCCGCTCCTGTGGGACATCGGTTACGACTGGGTGCTGCGGGCCGACCTCCCTGATGGCGTCAGCGTGGTTTGCTACGCTGACGACACGTTGGTCCTGGCGCAGGGGAGGTCGCATCAGGCGGCGGCCGACGCGATGACACGCGGGGTTGCGATAGTCGTGGAGAGGATCCGGCAGTTGGGTCTCGAGGTGGCTTTGCACAAGTCCGAGGCCATGTCTTTCCATGGGCCCCGGAACAGGCCACCATCGGGATCCCAATTAACGGTAGGAGGGGTTCACATCGGCGTCGAGTCCACGATGAAGTACTTAGGACTCGTGCTCGATAGCCGGTGGAACTTCGTGGAGCACTTCCGACGTTTGGCCCCCAAACTGGAACGGACTGGGGCCGCCCTCAAGCGGCTTCTGCCCAACCTGAGGGGTCCAAACGCCTCCTGCCGGAGGCTTTACGCGGGGGTCGTGCGGTCCATGGCTACATATGGGGCCCCGGTGTGGGCGCGTTCACTGCGGCGGAGAGCCGCCCACTATCTGAACGCGCCCCAAAAGGTGGTAGCCGTAAGGCTGATCCGGGGCTACCGCACGATCTCGGGCGAGGCGGCAAGCCTCCTTGCCGGACTGCCGCCGTGGGATCTGGAGGCGATAGTCCTCGCGCGCCTGTATGAGTGGCGCGCGGAGGCACTACGCCGGGGGGAAACCCCGCTTCCGCGGCAAATCGCGGCGGAGCGGACGGACCTTCGGCGCGATCTCATGGCGGCATGGAAAGAGCGACTGTCGCAACCCAGCGCAGGGCACGCCACGATAGCGGCGGTAAGACCCCTCTTTGAGGAGTGGCTAGAGAGGCGTCACGGCGTCCTCACCTACCGCCTGACGCAGGTCCTCACCGGACACGGAAGTTTCGGGAGGTTCCTGCACATCATCAGGCGGGAGGAAACGCCCGGGTGTCACCACTGCGATGATCGCCCCGAGGACACGGTGGAGCATACGGTGGGGGCCTGCCCTGCATGGGCGGAGCACCGCCGTATCCTCGTAGAGGCGATCGGCAGCGGCGGCGACCTCTCACGCCCGGCCTTGGTTCAAGCCATGGTCCGGGGCGAGGGGGAGTGGGAGGCAGTCGCCTCCTTCTGCGAAGCAGTCATGCTAGCGAAGGAGGTGGCGGGACGGGAGAGGGAGAGAGTCTCCCGTCCAAGCCGCCGCGGTGGACGCTCCGGGCGTCGGGAGCCGCGTGACGACTCCCAGCCACCGTAGGCGCGGGCCTGCGGGCGGTGAGCAATGGGTAGCTCACCGTCCGATCAGGACCAGGCCCGTGCTGGACGGCGCGTACGTGTTCCACGCGCGCCTCAAAGAGATGTCAGCATCGAAGAGGGGGCCCACTGGGGCCCAAGCCTGCCGGGAAAGCGGGATCATCCATAAGGGGTACCGCTGACCCGGAACATAAAGGGCCAAGGAAGGAACACGGGTGGGTTTTAGTCAGTAAGAGTCTGACACTCCCTTCCGCTCCACCCAGAGCGGGAGGGGTCATTTGATGATTTCCCATCCTCAAAAAAAAAAAAAAAAAAAAAAAGGCACTGTACTCGTGAAACATCTACTACACGTACTATTTTGGATCATGTTTCTACAAACCTACGAGGCCATGATTTTCATCTGGCAATAATTGAATCAAGCATGTCAGATCACAAACAGATTTTTCTAGAAGTCAAACAGTACAAACCTGAACCAATTAAAAAGATACAAATAAAAACACTTTCATTCGCAAAACTGTAACTATAGAAGATATTGACTATGCCCCAGTGGGAGAAGATTTCAGAGAGCTAGAAGAGGCAATAAAATCGGCAATCAGCAAGAATCAAACTACGAAAATTAAGATTTTGAACCCACCCCAAACTGAATGGATCACTAACGACATACTGGATAAAATAAATGCTAGGAACATATTGTGAAAACATCACAAAAATAATCCGAAGAACTTGGAGTATGAAGAGAAATTTAAAAGTGAAAGGAATAGCGTGCTCTCGCATATGCAAACCGTTAAAAATAAATACTTCAGGAAATCATTTGAAGAGTGTAAAGGTAAGCCGTTGAAGATGTGGAAACTTATAAATAATCTGTCTAAAAACAAAATTAAAGATTGTTGTATTCCTCCTAAATTACAAACCTCCTTAGGCCTCGTCACAGAAGACAAAGAAATCTGTGAACACTTCAACACCTACTTTGCCGGTATATGTATTCCCCTGGCAAACAAAATAGCTCCAAAACACCATAATACTAAAAATTAACACAACTTCACTACATACGAACGCTCAGGGTCTCTCACAAATGTCACCAACAAACGTACAGGAAATCGCAAAAATTATTGATAGCCTAAAATCAAACACCAGCGCTGGCATTAAAGCACTTAAACATATAAAAATACTAATACTACCATGTTTAGTGCAATGCATGGATAAATGTTTACTCGAAGGCTATTTTCCAGAAACACTTAAAGTCGCGAAAGTAACTCCCATTTTAAAATCAGGTTCTAAATCAGACCCGGGAAATTACAGACCCATTTCGGTATTACCAGTGTTCTCAAAAATATTGGAAAAATTAATTCACTCTAGACTTATGGATTATCTTGATTCTTTTGGTTTTCTTTTTGAACGGCAATATGGTTTCAGACCAAAGTCAAATGCACTAGCTGCTGCAACTGATTTGGTCACGAAACTAGACTAAAATTGATCAAAAGCAAATTGCTCTGGGAGTCTTTATAAACTTAAAAAAGGCTTTCGATACCGTCAGTCATAATGTACTTTTACAAAAATTAGCATCTATCAAATTAACAGGAAGTTTTTTCAGAATGTTCGTGTCTTACCTTGAAATCGTTTGCAAGTTGTTAAAATAGGAGATAATAAATCAGTAGCTCCAACTTTATAAAATGTGGTGTGCCTCAAGGATCAATACTCGGTCCTCTTTTGTTCCTTATCTATATCAACAATACAGGGTGTAAGGGGAACGCTTCCGAAGCCAGAACGTAGATTATATACTACCTAAATGCAAACGGATACCAATAACCTTTCACTATAAATTGGTTATTTTCAAGACTTCATATTTCGTAAACACGCAATGGAAACCGTCCAAAACGTGAGGTCACTGACACGCAACGCAACATACGCGCCACCTTGCGTCCGCGTGTTTCGGGCGCCGAGCGCTCCGTACGGCCGAGTCACGGGATTTATACGGAATTTACAAACATCACTTTCAAAATGCCTACCTTTACAACACTTCACAAAAATTATGAATTTTAATCGCATTATTCGTAGCCCACTGTTAAACATTAAAGCTGACAGAGGCATTTTACGTACCTGTCTAAATCCTTTGCGACCTTATGAGGTTTGGCTCGAACTGCGCTCCATCCCTTTCAATACAAAGTCGGGCCCGTCGTTGTGTCGACCCGTGAACACGAGGCAATAGTGTAGGATCCTCAACACATTCTGCACGAAGTCTATCGAAAACACTCACTATTCTGCCCCGCATTTCATCAGCACTGTCACATTCCCGATTAAAAACTCTTTCTTTCACATAACCCCACAAAAAGAAGTCCAAAGGTGTTAGGTCAGGTGAACGAGCCGGCCAGGCGTGCGGCCCCATTCTTCCGATCCAGCGGTCATCAAATAGCTCAGTGAGACGCTCGCGGACAGGGCGCGTAACATGCGGTGGAGCACCATCGTGCTGGAACCATGCTCGACGAAATTCAGCCAACGATACATCATCTAGCATATCATCTAAATGTTCGTTTAAAAAAATAAGATATTCTGATCCATTGAGGCGCTGCGGTAGAAACACTGGTCCTAGAATTCGTCCATTAAAAACACCAGCCCATACGTTGACGGACCATCGGGTCTGATGGCCGGTTTCTTGAGTGGCGGACGGGTTCACGTCTGACCATACATGAGCATTCCTCCTGTTCCACATCCCGTTCCTCGTGAAAGTGGACTCGTCCGTCCAGATAATGTGCTCAATAAAGCCAGGCGCACGTTGTTGTTGATCTAGCAGCCAACGACAATACGCACGACGACGAACGTGATCGTTAGGTAGCAAAGCTTGTACTTTGTGTATTTTGTAGGGCCGCATTCTGTTCCGGCGCAAGACTTTGTGAACTGTCCAGTGAGAGACTGTCGGTTCGCCCCGGCGCCGCAATAATTTCGCTGCACTTCGTGTGCCCAGGCGAGGATTTTGGCGAATCGAATTTAAAATACGCTCCTCTGTCTGAACATTCACTTGTTGTCCACCACCTGCGGCTATCGGAGCAATCGGTCGATTTTCTAAAACTCGCTGAAAAGCTGCCGTTATCATGCGAGAATCAGACGGATGCCGGACGTTCGGAAATCTGTCTCGGTAAATTCTCAACGCAAGAGAAGCATTGCCACGGGCTTCTCCTAAACACATTAACATGTTGCCGTATTCACGAGCACTGTACACGTATGCATCAGGCATTGTTAAACACAACAAAACTGTACTATAACTAAAAAACAATAAAACAACACTAAAAACGTAACAATAATAACTAAATACAAATTTAAAACTAACAAAACAGTATTAAATACGGTTCAATACCTATCGACCGATTAAACGTAACGCGCGTTCGCTCACGAACTGAGTCTGAAAGGAACTAACTAGATTACTAAGAAGTACTAAGAACATCAAACATGCCGCCTGGCCACGTGCGGCGGCGCCGGCCGACAAACGTACCGCCGCGCGCCACGCGTGTGTGCGTGGACGGGGAATCACATAGGTAGCGGTGTCTTTTCATGTGCAAAGATCAACAAATTACAGAAAATGTTAGAAGAATAATGATAACCAGAAACCAATTAATTTTAATTGATATGAAATTGTACTTTAAATGCTTTATAATTACAAGCTGTTTTCATTTTCTAACTTTTAAATTAGTTTTAACGAGTTTTTTAGATTAAATTAATTAAATTATCCACTTTCAATTGATTGGTATTACATACCTACTTAATGAAGGATACAGTTATAGCAATAAACGAGTGCGCGTCGTGTGACCCGTAATTACATTGACATAAAGTTCAAATTTAATTGATTCACGCGCGCTATTTGCTTGAAACGGTGCACGTGATGAAATTTTTTTTGTCATTCACAGGTAAAGTCGGCGATTTTTTACTTTATTTCATTCACTATCGATTAACGACTTACATACAAAACTGTTATTAAATGCACGACACGGCCCATTAATTTAAAACATTTGGAGCCTCTGTAATGTTTATTTTTCTTTATTTTGGCGGCGCTTTACAAAGGATGTCTAGGTCGCCGCCCACGCCGCGCAATAGTCGTCGAAGCTTCTCTCTATCAAGTGAAGTGACCCGGGTTCAAATCTCGGCCAAATACCAATGACTTTTGTAATCATTTACCTTGATTATCAGAATTCGACCGAATGTCACAATTATCTCTGTACCTCGCTGGAATGGTCCATCTCGCTTCCCCCTTCACCTCCCCGTGTTAGCCTCGTCGCGTGACTCGTCGGCCGTCGCCTCAGTACGGTGAGCCTCTTCGTTACTTATACGCGTCTCGTTATTTTGCTAATTTTTGTATTATTATTGTTTTGATTTTGGATAGTTATTGTTAAGTTTGCCGATATGAAGTCGTCGACCCCAGATCTAGAGATAATCTGACCATGATGTAGGTAGGTAAACATTTCAATTTTCTTACTGTGCAAAATTTTATTGAACGAATTAACGAAAGTGCTCTTTCCCAATCACAGTAGGTATCTTATTATCTCTATTCGACATGGATCTCAAGGTTAAGCATAAACATCTGGATTTTTCTGATTTGTGAACATAATTTGCGAACATTCGGATCAAAATTGTAACCCGGTTCAAGGGGAAAATCATTACGAACCTTGCATGAATGGAATCCGAAAGTAGATATCCCAGAAGGTAATAGTGAACTGAAAAGATATTTGCTTCAACTTTGACGCACATCAATCGCGTGAACAAAGGGGTCGTTGGCCGCGCTGCTGTCGGCAAGCGCTCGCGCACTTTGAACTCGGGGCTATGCGCGATTGTCAGCTGATATTTATTTACGAATACATTGCTTGATAGAGTTGTAAAGAAAAAAAAATTGTTTAATGGCAAATAATGGTTTCATTTAACTGTTCTCACCGCATAGTGTACGAAAAAGCTAAAAAAAATTAGTAAAATTGTAAAAAAAAAAAAACTGTTTTTTTTATGGTATCGTATCGAGAATCACTAGCCCTATCACCTGTCTTCGTTTTCGGAAGCGTTTCCCTACCACCCTGTATACACAAGTTGGGATTAAAAGGACATATAACGCTATATGCTGATGATACTTGTCTGTTTTACTTCGGCAACTCCACAGAGACAATTATACAAGACGCGCAGGACAACCTAGCTATTTTAGAGAGGTGGTTCTTGGACAATCTGTTGACAATAAATACATCCAAAACGAACTACATAATTTTCTCGGCCAAAAACAAAAAAAATCACAATCACAAACCTTTGTCAATAAATGGAGATGTCCTTATTAAAGTAAACGCAGAGAAGTATCTGGGCCTTACACTTGACAGTCACTTGACATGGCAACTATACATTAAAAGGATTTGTTCTAAGTTATCAAGTCTTACAGGAGCGTTACGCGGAATAACTAGATGTCTACCATCTAACATTAAGTATAACATTAAAGAAGCTAAAACTAATTTCTATTTTTTTAAAATGTTAAAGATACACATCTTCGACAGCTCCGACATAAATAAATAAAGTATTATATTATCTGGTATTGTATAGTGCGCACGGTGCTTTATAACAGTGCTGATAAGAATAGCATTCATTGTGATGTACCCACTCACCAAGTATATTAATGTAACTAATTATGTACTTCCTAATTGCACGGCGAGCGCTCTGGACTATTTTAACAATTACCTGCATGTTAAAACTTTGTTTCTCATTAAGTGATTATGTAAATCTTTGAGAAATAAATAATATTTTAAACCGAATAATTACCCTCCAAAAAAAGCTAATACGAATAATTACCCATATAGACCCAACAGATAGTTGCAAACCTTACTTTCATAATCACATGATTCTCACCTTAGTTGGTATTTCTTAGAATTGTGTTTTGTCGGTAAATATCCAGATTCTTACAGCACACGGGGAGACATACAAACAAATTATTCTTTTTGCCATAAAAATAGACTAAAGCCCCCCTTCCGCCTTAAACTACTTTCATCTAGTCCATATTCAATGTCAATTAAAATATATAACAAATTACCAGAAGACATAAAACAACAAAATAAAACCACTATATTTTTAAATAAACTAAAGCAGTACTTAATTAAAAAAAGCTATTACAAAGTTCAAGAATATTTAACGGATAAATTCAATAATAATAATACATAGTTATTAATAATAGATATTTATTTTAATAAGTAAAATAACAAAATAAATATAAAACAATACCTAATAAATATACTACATTAATAATAATAAATAAAAATAAGCGAGGAAAGAAATAAGCAATATTAAATATAATTAAATAAATGATTAATGAATAGATATAACTGCATATAAAATATTAATAGAATAAGTGAATGAATGGAAATATAAATAAATAGGTAATAAAGGACATAAAATAATTCTAACTTAATAACAGAGAAAATTAATAAAGCGCTCTTCCTCTCTCTACTTATTTACAATTTGCTGTGCCCGACAGGGTCCAGAATTGTTTCAATTACTTTTCTTTTATCTACCACCTGTAATTGTACATTATGGATTGCAATAAACGATTTGAGATTTGAAAAAAAATACAATTTGACCATAAAAACCAATTGACAAAAAGGAAGCTGCTATCAGAAATCTCAAGAATTTTTGACCCGCTGGGCTGGCTGACACCGTTGACAGTAAAAGCAAAATTGCTGTTCCAAAGCGTCTCATTGATAACACCTACTGTCTAGCAAGATATGAAACTTACTCAACTGACAAAAAATCAAACAATTTACTTTGACAAGATTGCAGACCTACAAGAAATTAGAGATGAATGGAAACTGGTATTTTATTTCAATATGACAAATTACTGGTGCAATGTGGACACTGCAAGTATTCGTATCTCATATAAAGCAAGCTCGTTGCGAAGAGTGGTTGATGCAATTTCATGTTCTAATTAACCAACTTGAACAAAGCACGAGTGAACTAAACTATTACAACGAATTACTGAGGTCTCAGCGGATAATCCGACACAGGTTCAAAAGAGGATTGATCGACGGAGTAGGATATGTTGCAAACTCGTTATTCGGGGTGTTAGATCAACATTTTGCAGAACAATATGAACAGGAGATCGACACAATTCAACATAATGAAAATCACTTGTTCCAACTGCTTAAAACCAGGACAAGTATTCAGAAAACCGAGAACAACATTGTACAGCGTAACCAAGCGACAATGGTGAAGCAGTTCACTTTAATCAACGATCACCCCACGTCCCTAGAAAACAAGACGCTAAAAGATAAATTTGAGAGCCATATCGGCCAAAGCTGTAGAAAGAATGGCTCAAAACTTAAAAGATGTCCAAGAATCTCTCATCAACACACTGACAAATATGTACCAAGGACTTAAGGACGTACATCTGTTATCACCAACCCAAATGCAAAGCGAACTAGATAGAGTAGCTCGACAACTACCTCGCGATTCTACGCTACCTGATGTTCGTAATGACGTAAGAGTCATCTATAGGCTGTTCAGAATACATGCACGCATAACACAGCACTACCTGTTGATGGAAATAAAAGTACCCATCTTAAGTGATGCCCTATACGAACTTAACATACTTATCAGTATTCCTCAACGTATTGACGTTAAACGGGTTATGTTACGTTATTCCCAACTCTGCATTAATAGCATTTAACGCCAACCAATACTCATTTATACCCCTAGAACAATATGACCTTCATGAATGCCAAAAATTACATGAACAAACTCTACTGTGCAAACTAAATCACCCTATCTACAACACCGGCGATCGTCACAAATCTACCTATTTGCGATGTACAGCTGATTGGAGACAACGAAGAACACAGAGTTTATTGCCATACGGAAATAAAAGTATGCGCCGACAAATGGGTCAAATTACATAAACAAAACACCTGGTTTTATTATTGTTGGGACACATGCGAAGTACAATTAGTGTGCGGCACTCAAATGACATCGGAGACGTTACGTCACTCGGGTCTGATAACGCTGACACAAGGATGCAACTTGCAAGGCGACTATTCACATTGCACGCATTTATGGAATACACAAGTGACATTTTAGTCAATGAACCATATGCGATGATCATGCCCACGATTCAATCAATTCAATCAACAACACCATCAATACCTCGATTCGTAACTCATCGTTGCATATTGAAACGCACGAAGAGACGTCCAAGAATATTGACACAGAACTACGGTATAAAAGAATAGTCTAAGCTAGACCCCTTATTATCCTCTCACGACGTCCAGCTACATTGCAATCTATGTGGTTGTTGCGATTAACATTGCACTGTTTGTAACATCGGTGTACTTTTGGCGAAAGATGGCAACCCAAAGACAGGGGGAAGGTCCGCAAGACGCGAGAAGCAGAAGCAGGCGAGAAGAAGATCATGACATCGAACACAGGAACAGCAAAATCGACAAACGGGACTCAAAAACGAACAAAGTGTCGTGTGTTAACCCTACCTCAAGTGAAGTGAAATTTGACACTGAAAAACATAGTGATGTATGCTAACTTATTGTTATGGTGACATTGTATTTATAGACTTTTAAATTAGGTTAAATTTTTCATAATAGTCGTAGATCAATTGTATTTACATTAGAGTCCTGCATTTTAAAATTTTTTACATTGTTTTTACACTCTTATTTTATTATTCTTTACATATTTTGGAATTGTTTTATTTAGTTATGCTCTTTCTCTGTTTGGTGGTCTCTGGTTACATGGGTTTTTAAATATTTTATTCCAATAAGTTAGCCAGTAGGCTCGCGTATTTGCACTTTGGGCGCGACCTACATTTGGCAGTGCATCGACACTGACATATTGCATTGTTCTATGCATTTTATGTATATTACATTTAGTGTTCAATTAGACGTGGTTTGAGTCGGATAACTTGCATTTTTATTTAGATTCATCCCGTTGAGCATTCACTGACATTTTATACATTTAACTTTAAGTTGACATTCTGCATTACATTGACATTTTACATTAGCATTGACATTACTTATGTTAGGGATGCACCCTACATAATTACACGTATTCCTGAAAAAAATGGTCTTGACAGACAACGAAGTCATCCTATAAATGTTCCAATTTTTCATTTTGAGATACGGACCCCTGAAAAAGATTATTAAAATTTCTGTCGGACCTATTCATGTCGAAACGGCTGAACAGATTCAGATTAAAGGCATACGGACAGGCCATGCCCTGAGTAAGCACATAGAATACTATGAATCCCGATAGTACCTACGTTCCTGTGGAATTATTTGCGACCCTTAAAAGCTAGTTTAACATAAAACGAGCTTCGGACAAAATACATTAGTTAAAGACGATTTTATTATTATACCTATGAAGTACATGATCCTACTGAACCTTTACACAATGTGTTCTCCAATAATTATTTTTAACCAACTTCGAGGTAATGCAATCGGCATTTTTTTTTAAATGACTACACCAATTTCTCCTTGATTACCGGGCCGATTCACATGAGCAGTTTTGAGTTGGCATCAAAAATACACTTTTTGTGTTGATGAGCTTCCTATCACTGTTCATAACAATCATAACATAGCAATTAGTGGTAATACGAATTTGTGACGGTTGGATACCACATCTAAAATTCGTATGGAAATATTCTAGGGATGGACTGAAAAGCTAAAATGCAAAAAAAAATGCTAAATGCTTGTGGTTTTATTTTTATTGTTCTTTACTTGTGCACGACACCATAAGGTAAACTCGCTCTAAAGTACAAACAGTGACTATCTCCTTATGTATTAGGTGTGACGAACATTTAACTTCAGTGCTATTAAGTCATTATATACTTAAATAATAGTGTTTCAAAACACAACCTGTGAGCTATAATGTGTATCTAAACGTCTCTGTTAGCAAAGTAGAACTAATTAAGAATTAGAGTTAAAATAGGCCAAGAAAAGTTATGTTTCGTTGATTATTATCAACTGTTAATAATTCTATATACAAGGGATAACGTAGTGTTATTTAAAATAAGATTCATACGATCTTATGTTGTAAAATAAATAAACATTCCTCAAGTTTTTTATTGCCCCCGCTTGGTGGCGCCACTTTAATCCAAGCCATAAAGCTTAAGTATAAGGAAACTTTACTTTAAGGAGAGCCGTTTTAGTTTTTTATTAATTTTAGGGTTTAAATTAAGGAATATTGTCATAATCTTTTGTAAATAGTTGTAGTAAGCCAATCAATACCCATGTTATAACACTAAAACCTATGTAATCAGAGATGTCTAAACACCAAAAATCGCCAGGTAAAGATTCCCATACAAAACGCCAAGGGCCGCGATTGGTCAAAGCGAAAAGAGTTAGTGCCGTGCGCAAAATTCAAGGGCTGTGATTGGTCACAAAAATCTATAAAAAAGGGGCCATTTTTGGTGACGAGACACTCCGAATCCAGCAGTACTACGAAGAACAAGAAAAATAAATACGAAGAAAGAAATAACTAGTATAAAGTGTTGTATTATCAAGAGCATGCGAGAAAACCAGGGCGTCCATTCCCGCAAAATCAATCCGTTCCAGTCCATCAGTATACAGTCTCAGCCCCAGTAAAAACTTCCTCGCCGCCCGCTTTTCAACCCCCGACAAAAACTTCATGTTAATAAACAAGCTACTGAGCGATCCCGAATATTACTTGTAACTCGTTTAACAAGTAAATGTATTCTAAACATTATCAAAATTTTGACATCTATAATAATATCTGTAATAATCATAAATGTGTTAAATGAAAAACACCTTATAAAGAAATTACCTTCCTTTCTGCCTAGTTTGTTCCCAACTACAATTGGGGGCGGCTTTCAGTCTAACTGGATGCGGCTGAATACCAGTACTATACACGGAGTGACTGCCTATCTGATTTCCACATCCCAGTTACTGATAACCCCCACTAACTTACTTACCGTTACAGGTAACTGGGTCCCCTTGGTAAGACTGGTTGTCAGACTTCTAACCACCGGTAGCGACTGTCAAAGATATATGAATGACAGCCGGGAACAACGGCTTAACGTGCTTTCCGAACAGTCCAACCAAGACGTATTGTATTACCCATTAACTGGGTTGTGAAGGTCAGAAAGGCAGTAGCTCCATGTAAAACACTCTGCTTCCGGTTAGACTGGAAGCCGACCCCAACATAGTTGAGGAAACGCTAGGCAGATGGATTTTGATTACCTATTCAAAATTGTTATTCAAAATGTACCAAGAGCAGGTTATGGTGATCAAACACCAAGGATGCTGCGATATCTGGCAGGAGACTGTTACGTTTTCGTTGGTATACATTTCCTGCCTCTGGTAAAAGTCGAACAGAATATACGGAGGTTCCAGGAAGTGTTAAAAACATTCGTGCGTGTAAACAAGATTCGTCTTGCCACTCTCGAGAAAGCGCGGTGAGAGTAACCGAAGTTCGTATTCGGTTCAAACCACGTTCGGCCCATCCCTAGAATATTCAATAAAAATGAGGCGTGACAAAGCTATCAAATTAATAATCATACAAAGTAATATAACCTTATCATATTCTAGAAAACACATATCATCGATTACACCAGATGGCCCGAATTGGTTAATCATAAACAAGTAATCATCGCTAGGGGCGTACAGTAATACGCCCCCTTTGATAATACAAGTTATAGTGGCACTCGAAACACCAGTGCAGCCCACAGTACGAACACAACCGTCTATCTAGACACATGGACCATGTCCAGCACACTCGGAAAATGCCTCTTCCTGCTAGGCGTACTTTGTTTTATACCTCTTGACTGTGAAATCTACCAGGACCGGCCAAAAATTAAGACTTCGGGAGGTGATCTAATTCTTGAACCAGCATTTGATAGAAATATATATCTACGCCCCAATGGACCGAAATCGAGCATCTTTGTTGGTGATATTAACGTACTCAAACCAAACATCCCCAGCGAGGGAATGCAGTACCAGCCATCGAATAATGAAAACACCGACAAGAACATGAATGATATATTGGGAAGACTTGAGAGATTGGAGAGCAAGGATTCTACGCTTCCGAATGACTTCCTTTTCAATATATCAATGCTTTGGCGGAAAGTTAACAATATTCACAGGAAGGTGCTAAATCTACAAATTCAATTAAATAATAGAGGAAGAGACGAATGTCAATCTCATCCGTGCGAGCATGGGGGAACTTGCCTCAACTTAGTAAACGGCTACCATTGTCTTTGCCCTTCAAATTGGGAAGGCAGAGACTGTGAGACCGATGTAAACGAATGCCGGAATTTTGCTGGCACGGACCTTGGGTGTCAAAATGGAGCTACATGCATCAACAGACCAGGATTTTATGAGTGTTTGTGCAAATCTGGCTGGTTTGGCTTACATTGCACTAGGAAGGAAAAGGATTGTTCCGGTGGTAACTTTGAAATGTGTGGCCATGGAACCTGTTTACAAATATCTTCAGGAGTGGGCGTTCAATGCATATGCAACCAGGGTTGGACAACGAATGGTACCGGTGTCGCTTGCTTAACCGATGTTAATGAATGTGAATCATATCAAGGTCCTCGGTGCTCCGTGAACCCCAAGGTTGAGTGTATCAATCTGCCGGGCTCATTCCGATGTGGACAGTGTCCTTCTGGTTACGAAGGCGACGGTTACAGCTGTTACGATATCGACGAATGCACAACTATTCCCAACGGAGGCTGCAGTCCTATAGTGACATGTCACAACACCGTCGGCTCCCGAATATGTGGTTCATGTCCACCTGGCTACCAAGGTGACGGAGTTACGTGCTCTTGGAGAGGTACCTGCAACATCGGTCATGGAGGGTGCCACCCGTCTGCGCAGTGCATAGAAAGCGCATCGCCAACTGGCCAATCAGCACAGTGTATATGCCCCGACGGCATGGAAGGCGATGGTGTAGGAATCAGTGGCTGCTACGTTGCAACAGGCGGGGGTAACTACACTGATGGGTGTGTAATCAATCCATGTGGCATCCACGGGCAATGCCATTCCCTTCGTACTGGCTACACCTGTATCTGTTTCAAGGGCTACGGCGGCGCTCACTGTGAAATGCCTACCGCCGTTTGCGGAGTGAATCCTTGCCACAACGGAGGAATCTGTAGACCAGACGACAGTGCAATTGGAGGTTTCCGTTGTGAATGCGCGGCACAGTACTCGGGCGCCTTATGCCAGGTAAGGACAAAGTCTTGTGGTGGAGTTTTAGATAACGAAGAAGGCAGTATTGTTTATCCTTTGACTAATACAACGTATAATCATAATTCTCAATGCGCCTGGGTAATACACACAGCTCCTGATAAAGTAATTAATGTTACGTTCAGTAAATTTAATTTAGAAGGAAGTCCCGAATGTATGTACGATTTCCTACAGATTCATGATGGTCGAAAATCTTCTAGTCAACTTATAGGAAGATTTTGCGGTAATAGTTACCCTAAAGGCGGTAACATTGTATCAAGTCATAACAATTTATATTTCTGGTTCCATTCAGACAAAACAGTAGCTAAAGACGGGTTTGCACTACACTGGACTAGTATAAATCCAGTGTGCGGGGGCGAGGTGGACGCCACCACGCACGGTCACATCAGCTCCCCAGGCTCTCCCGGCCCGTACCCTCCTAATCGTGATTGCTATTGGCGTTTAACGACCACTCTCGGTAAAAGAATTAACTTACATTTCTTTGCTCTCGATATTGAATCACATTCAAACTGTAGTTTCGACTATTTAGCCATTTATGACGGTGAACATATGACGGATCCGCTTATCAATAGGTACTGTAACACGACACAGCCCGCGCCCGTGCAGTCGGCAGGCTCCGACATGTTGATACACTTTCATTCAGACGCTTACGGTGCGGGACATGGATTCCAAATTGCTTACGCGCCAGTCGAAGGCATTCCTGGCTGTGGAGGTTACTACACTGCCGATAAAGGGGAACTCGTTTCTCCTACTTACAATGGGCTTTACCTAAGTAATTTACTATGCGAGTATAAAATTAAAACTAGCTTGGATACCAAGATAAAAATTGATTTCAAATTATTCAAGCTGGAACGGTCTTTTAGATGTCAATACGATTATTTAAAAATTTATGACGGTCCATCTCCGGATTCACGACTCGTCGGGAAATTTTGTGGAACTACTTTTCCAAAATCATATACATCGTCGTCGAATGAACTATATTTTAAATTTAAAACTGATAGAAGTATGCCCGCCGATGGTTTTCGAATCACGTATGAAGCCATATGCGAGAACACTATCGAAGGTGATAGCGGAATTATTAAATCACCCGGGTATCCGTTTAGTTATCCAGAGAACAAAGTGTGTGTTTATATCATAAAAACCGTTCCCGGCAAAGCAATAGAATTAACATTTCAAGATTTTGATATTGAAGACAACCAGTACTGCCGGTACGATAACGTTGAGGTCAGGGACGGTCACGACCAGAACTCTACTTTACTAGGCAGATACTGCGGTGGTGCCGCTCAAACGCCGCCTGTTCAAACATCCACTCTTAATTATATGTACATAAGATTCACATCAGATTTAACTCGTTCGGGTACGGGATTCTATGCTAACTATACTACTATCGATACAGAGTGCGGGGGTATCCACAGAGATACAACTGGATTAATAAATCATCCATCCGGAGATGCTGCTACTTACAAAAACTATCAGACCTGCAAGTGGGTGCTAATTGCTCCTGAAGGAATGCACATAAAGTTAACATGGAACAGGTTTGACATTGAGGACATGCCCAGCTGTGGCAGCGATTACCTGGAGCTGCTAGAGATAGACGAGAATAATGAAAATAATGTATTGGGCAAATTCTGTGGTACTCACGCGCCTCCAGCCTTGACCACGTCCACTAACCGGCTCATGTTAAACTTTGTGTCTGATAGCAGCATTCGATCTTCTGGTTTTTCTGTATCGTATACATTTTTGGATGAAAAATCCCATTGCGGCGGAGCGTATATTAAAACTCATGGCTTCATATACTCTCCCGGCTGGCCTCGGTCGTACGAACCCAATCGTGACTGCACATGGATCATCACGGTGCCGGTTGGCCAACAGATCATGCTCAACATTTCACAGTTTAATCTAGAACGACCTATACGAGACAAATGTAACCTCGGTGACTTTTTAGAAATAAGAAATGGTGGCAACGAAAATTCACCATTGATTGGCCAGTATTGTGGGATGTTCCAATCAAAACGAATCGTATCATTATCTAATGCCATACATCTCCATTTTCATTCTGACTTTTATTTAACCGGGACTGGGTTCAAAATTGAATGGGATGGTACTATAACCGGATGCGGAGGAACCCTGACGAGCCCTTCTGGCTCAGTATCATCCCCGAACTATCCGAACGATTACAATGAAAACGCCGAATGTTTCTATAGGATAGTTACCAGTGAAGGTTCACGGATCCGTATTACCTTCACAGAGCTTGATCTTGAAAGAACTCCTAATTGTAGAGATGATTATGTTGAAATTTTTGACGGTCGCGACACGAGTGCTCCCATATTAGGAAAACATTGTTATATGTCACTGGAGCTAGCTAGCATCGAAACATCAACTAATTATGCGTACGTTAAATTCAGATCTGATATATACCAGGGTGGTAAAGGATTTCTGTTTAATTATCAAACAATATGCAATAACAATATAACCGGAAGATACGGAGTAATTGAAAGTCCGGGTTATCCAAGTAATTACCCGTTGAACTTAAATTGTATATGGAGCATCACAGTTCCCAAAGGAAATAAAATGAATGTGACCTTTACACACTTTGATGTTTACAAAACCCACCGATATTATCGAAATTGGATGAGATATCGGTATAATAATCTATACAACGAGGATTGCCATCTAGATTACTTGCAAACAAAAGAGTTATCCGATCCAAATTATTCTAGTAAAATCTGTGGCAGTGCAACTCCGCGTCCAATTAGTACAAAGAGTAATACATTGCAAATAAAATTTTCCTCTGGTATTTATATGCCTCGCACTGGGTTCCGTTTAGAATGGATCAGTTATGGGTGTGGAGGACATATTAAAAAACCCACAGGCTCTATAATCCTCGATAAAAGTAAAACAAACGACAAGGAACTTGATTGTGAGTGGCTGATAGAAACACAAGTAGGTAAGAGTATCACAATCTCATTTACAGACGTTTATATGACAGATACCGCTAATTGTACTACTGACGCTATTGAAATATATAACGGTCAAAATACAATGGCTCCACTTCTTACGAAAATTTGCAATCGACAATTCGTGTCTGTGCAATCTGATAGCAATTTCATGTTAGTGCGTTTGTCCAAACGGTCAACGCTCAGAGATGTTCATTTCTCGTCACAATTTCGATCAGACAATTCGAAATGTGGTGGTGCTATGAATTCCAAATCTGGGCTCATATACTCTAAGAATTACCCAAAGAATTACGACAATAATTTGGATTGTTTTTGGTATATTTCCGTCCCCGCATATCATCGTGTTGAACTTAACTTTATGGATCTTGATCTTTATTCAGTTTTTGAATTCGATGATGGGGAACGTGTCTGTGGAGACTCGATTCAAATCTACGATTATGATAAAAAATATAGACCTTCCTCAAATTACACGTACCGTATATGTCCTAATTCAAATCAAACACAATTTGTTAGCAATTACAATAGCATAGTTGTGCAATTCAAAACCGATGCTTATGGAACGGCCAAAGGTTTCAAAGCTAACTTTACAGTTACGTGTGGTGCTCTTATAACCGCTGCACGTGAGGGTATCATACAAAGCGATAACTTTGTTCAACATACCAACAAAAGCTGTATTTGGACCATTCTTGCTGATTCGCCAGATAAAAAAATATATTTAACATTAACGCTAATGTCGTTGCCAAAAGACAGTAATGTAGTCACAAATAGAACATGCCCCTCCTCTTTCCTACGAGTTCTCGACGGAGATGACAGTAATGCTCCGCTAATCGGGGAATATTGTGGACGCAAAGTTCCACCTATGATTGTCAGCCGAGGCAGTGCCTTGACGATAGAGTTTGGCAGTTACACCGGTAGAACTACTGGAATGTTCGCAGCTCACTATTCACCACTTAGTAACGCCTGCGGAGGTGCATTAACTTCAGAAGAAGGAACCATCGCATCTCCAAACTATCCTGGCCCGTATCCTGTAAACACTGATTGTGAATGGGTACTAAAATCATCCCCTGGAAACACTGCATACGTCCAATTCGAGCGATTTGACTTAGAATTCTCTGAAGGATGTAACGACGACTACGTAGAAGTTCGCGAAAATAATGGTGCAGGTCGGCTATTGGGTGTATATTGTAGTAGTGAAACTCCTAGCAATCATAGCACAGCATCACAGATATATGTTAAGTTCCACAGTGATTCCAAAACCAGTGGTCGGGGTTTCCTCTTACATTATGGATTCCAACGAGAAAATGATGTTTCGGGAGATAGTGGCGAGGTGTCTTCACCATTGTACCCAACTCCATATTTAGGGTCTGGCGAATATAGTTGGCGCGTGCTTGTTACCGATTCAGATACTATATCTATAACACTTGATGTTTTGGAAATTTATTCACACAGCGAAGTAAACTATAACAAATTAACTGTTTATGATGGATATGATTCAACTGCTCAAATTCTAGAAGAACTTAATGGTGTACTGGTTGAAACAAAAGTCATTCAGAGCTCCTCCAGTGTAGTTTACATGACCTTTACAACGGATGAATCAAATACGGGTTCAATATTTCATATGAGTTGGACAAAAGGTTCCAGAAATTCTGAACCTGAAACTGGAGTTGTAATAAACTGTGGTTCGAATGAGACTGTAATAGTTTTGTCAGAAAACAGTACGATTACTTTAACGTCACCGAATTATCCAAAGGACTATTCAGATAATTTAAATTGTGAATGGGTTTACAAATCACAAATGGGAAGACATTTAAGTTTAAATTTCGTAGATTTTAATATCGAAGACACCTACTCTTGTTTTGCAGATTTCGTTTCTATTTATTCCTCTGACACTCCTGGAAATTGGAAGCCGGTCAATGAAAATATATGTACTACAGAATCAGCCAAAATAGGCTTTAATTCTTCCACATATATGAAAATTAAATTCAAAACAGATTCATCCATTACTAAGAAAGGATTTCTTGCTCGAGTCAAGTCTAAGTGCGGAGGACTCGTGACTAGTTTGTCCGGTAAAGTTGGTCCAACTTGGTGGGATGTACCGCCGGAATATCGGTATTTGTCCAAAATTAAATGCAACTGGGTCGTCAAAGTGCGCCCCGGCAGGACTATCAAATTAGAATTCAATAATTTTAATATTACAAATAAAAATGACGATTGCGCAACATACGCTGTTTTACGGAATGGCGATTCTGAGGAAGCGCCCTTTTTGGGAAGTGGAAAGTATTGCGGTTATGATCACGAAAACAAAGCAAATATAACTACTTCTAGTAATACTTTATTTATAAGTTACACAAAGGGATCATTCGCATATCAAAGTTTTGTGGTTAATTACGAAGAGAACAATTATGAATGTGGTGCAACGTCATCTCTTACTTCTGACCACAATTGGGAAATAATAAATTCACCTAATTATCCAATAGTGCCAGTACCATATTCAGAATGTGAGTGGGTCTTTACCGGCCCCCCTGGAGAAATTATTAGATTAGATTTTGTTGGTCGATTTGACTTGGATCATGTAGATGATTGTGGAACTGAAGCCGTCGAAATACGATTTGGATCATCGAAATATTCTCCTCTTCACGGACGATATTGTGGCAATGATAGACCTGGAACCATAAAGAGTACTGGAAATACAATGTATATTAAATACATAACTCAGTTGGCAGAACCGCGAAATGGATTCAAAGCCAACGTGTCAATCGATACGTGTGGTGGAACCATTGTCACCGATGCTGGCGAACTGACATCGCCTGGGTATCCCCACATGCAAATGCTTCCTTACGGGACAGTCTGTGAGTGGCATATTATAGGACCTCCAAGACACGTTTTTAGAATTAAACCGGATGATATTGAGTTACCTCAATCAGAGTTATCTTGTGGAACCAAAATAACAATTGAAGAAACTGTGCTTACCAATAACACTATCACCGTACTAAAAAGCTTATGTAATGATGATGATCACTCCCTTGAGCCGATTGAAACTTCAAGAAACGAGTTTAGTATTAAACTTTATATCGGAAAACCGGATTCATGGGATCAAATGTCGAACAATAGAGGATTTCGAATCAGCTTCAATTCTTCCCGACCTATGTGTGGTGGCGTAATAACGGCTTCAGACGGTTACTTAACATCTCCAAGTTATCCTCAAGAAACCACATTAAGGTACTGCCAATGGCTAGTACAAGTGCCAAATAAATCTCGAAGAGTGCGTTTAGAGCTCATAGACATGGACGCAGAAAAGCACAGAATTGGTATTTTCAATGACGTTGCCTTTCATACTGTTATACAATCAATTCCTGGCGACGATTATATTCCTGGAACCAACGTTTTTGAGTCTTCCGGAAACAAATTGGCACTTTATGTATGGCTCAACCGTACGTCTTCCTCGCACCGCTTCAAAGCTAGATTTAGCTCTGACGAACAAGCACTATGCGGCGGAGATCTATCTGATATGAACCAGGTCCTCGTATCACCGGACTTAAACCGATCGTATACTTGTGTATGGCATTATAACAGTCAAGCAAATACAAATAATTATAATGCTCTTGTAACAAATGTAACTTATAATTCTATATTTTTAACGGCCAAGATAAATTCGTCACTAACCAGAACACGTTGTAAATTCTTTGATCCTCGAGTCGTTATTAAGTCAGCCATTAGAAATAGGTTTTCTCTTGAAATTTGTGGGAACACTGATGTGACATACAGAATTCCATCATCAATAATTGATGTTACTGCAACGAAAAGTAAATTGAGTTCGTTTTACTTCCATTTAGAATGGAAACCTCAACCATGTGGTGGTGATATTCAAGTAGGAGAAAATCCTGTAAATATTTTAAACTTACCTGATTCTTATAATGATACCATAGATTGTGCTTGGACTCTTACTAGCCCGACTAATAGAGTTGAAATTAAAATGGAAGGGCATTTCACGTTAAATTGTGATGACGAGTATTTAAAAATAAGTTCAAACACAAGACAAAACTCACCTGTAATTGGTGATTATTGCAAAGAAACACTTTTAGATAGGCCATTAGTTACGCATTTCAGTAATATGTACATTCAGTATCACTCGAACGTGAATAACGAAAAAAATATAAAGCTAATGGTTAGAGCTGTTACTGACCAATGTGGCGGACATCTTAGTGCATATCAAACCACATTTGTTTCGCCAAATTATCCAAAAAATTATCTACCTAACCAGGAATGTTCCTGGGAAATACAGGCTGATTTAGGCTTCAGAGTATCTCTTAAATTTGTAGAACGATTTTTTGTTGAGGATTCAACTAATTGCACTAAAGATGCTGTCATAATTTATGACTGGAAAGATGACGATTACACGGAAATAGCAAGGGTATGTGGACGATACCCACCACCTATATATAATTCAACTTTTAATCGCATGAAAGTTGTCTTACGTACAGATGCTGATAAAAATCTCGATGGATTCAAAGCTGAATGGTATTCTATATGCGGTGGAAATTATATAGCAACTCTTAAAGAACAAATTTTATATAGTCCGGGTTTTCCATATTCATACGGACCACGTATGAATTGCCAATATGAAATATCTGCTCCAAACAACAAAGTTGTACTCAAGTTCCTCGATTTTGAACTAGAAGGCTATACTCCTGACTGTTTGTCTGATAATTTAACAGTATCAGGCCAATCAGATTATACCTATCTATACGAAGTTTACTGCGGTGACAAAATTCCTCCCATCACAACTCAGTCTGAAAAAGTATCATTGACATTTTATACTGATAGATATATACAGAGGAAAGGATTTAAAATTGCTTATTTTATATATTCATGTGGAGGCAGAGTAAACGATAGTGCTGTACTAACATCATCGCTTTCTGAATACTATGAAATAAATATGAACTGCACGTGGTTCATTGAAGCACCGCCAACCAAGATTGTTGTACTTAAATTCCTTTATATTGACTTAGAAAGCCAAACAGATTGTTATAATGATTATATTGCAGTGTATGATGGACTCAATATTGATAATGATAAGCGTTTAGCGCTAATGTGTGGTAATATCAACTCAACGACAACACTTAGAAGCAAAGGGACCACAGCGTTGTTACAGTTTGTATCTGACGCTAGTGTAAACCTTAAAGGTTTCAAAGTTCAAGTTTACTTTAGCTATTCTGAAGCAGCTAACTGTGGTGGACTTATTAATTTAACAACCGGGTCATCGCAAGCTCTGAAATCTCCATTCATGGGTCATACTGTATACGAAGAATTCTTAGATTGTCATTGGTCAATAATATCACCACCTGACACTGTTATTAACATCGAATTCACCTCGTTCCACGTAGCCCCTTGCCAAAATGTCAACCAAACTGCTATTGGGTACAGTAAATGTGATTGCGACTTCGTTGAAATAAAGGATGGCTTAAACCCTAATGCCTTAGTAATAGGAACCTATTGTGGTCACAGCCTCCCACCGAAATTAATTTCATCTGGAAATGTGATAAGCATTAGGTTGTCCACGGATGGAGAAATAGGAAGTCAGGGCTTTGTGTCCACATTAACAGCTCAGCCGGCAGTATGTGGGACTTCCGTTATTTCAGTGAGCAACACGCCACAACGCTTGAAATCTCCCGGTTATGAAACAGGCTCCATTTCTCGGGGGCTTCATTGCGTATATCGCTTGGATGTTAGTGCGTCTCCATACATTTTACTACGTATCACTGTTAAAGACTTAGACATACAGCCCCCGGTCACTGATAGTACAGGCGTAAAGCGCTGCAATAGAGACAAGCTGCTGATATCCAGCAATCCAGGCGTTCAAAACACTACGCTCGGCAAAGATTTTATCTTGAACCAAGGGACAGATGACTTCTTTAGCCGTCATTACTTTTATGACAGGTCTTTGCACATTCCCGATCGGTTTGAGCTATGCGGGCGTAAGGAGCCTACGGACTTTTATGTTTATGGAAGTACGTCTATAAACTTAATCACATCGGCAGACTCAGATTCGAATGTATATAAAGGTATGGAAATAGAAGCAGTGTTCACAGGATTCTGTGGCAGAAATTATACAGAGCCTCACGGACGAGTACAGGCTATTTTTGTAAATGACTTTGATAGTAACCCGAACCATGACTGCTACACGCTGATCACTGCTCCAGCTAACTATACGATATCCGCCTATTTCTTGAATGCCATCCCAAGTTACTGGAATTCAGACTGTTATCTTGAAATTCTTGATGGAAATAACGCTAGTGCGCCAAGACTTAACAAAATTCACACAGAATATGAGAATAATAACCCTGTCTTCTCCACTGGTAGATATTTGCTATTGCACAATCATGAAAATGATGGTGATCGTGTCATGTTCGATTTGGTTTACGTGATATCCGATAAAGGTCGTGGGTGCGGTGGAAAACTGCAAAGCGTGGTGGGTAAAGTCACAAGTCCCCTGTACCCGAACGTTTACAGGCAGGTATCAAGCTGCGAGTGGGAGCTTGAGACTCCCTTAGGAACACGGTTACTGTTACATTTCCCTACATTCGACTTGGGTGTTACTTGCGATCAGAATTATGTGCAGCTGGTGGACAGTAAGGGTGTAGTAGTACGAACGTTCTGTGAGGACGTGCCTGCCGACTACACGAGTGAGGATAACTTTGTGAAGATAGTGTTTGTAACCACTATGAATAATGGCGGCACGGGGTGGGTTGCTGAATTTATTGGAATTCTGTAAGGTTAGACTGCCTCTAACCTTACAGGCGGAATATTAACCAAAAGAACTCCACAAAATTCAGATTACATATTTTTTGTACAATTCCATTGGTTATGTAATGTTTTTCTAGCTTTGCACTTATCCGCTCCAATGGGCAGGTAGCAAATGGAATCCAAAGGACGTGATATTAATAATTAACTAGAATTACACATGTAGCGCCTATGCTTAGGCACTTCTTGAGTTGTTCCACCTTCGGAGACCATGGTCTATCCTGTTACACGTTAGCAGTTGTCTGACCAGAAGGTTCGTTCATTGCTCAAAAAACTGTCAATGCTGCCAGTCTTGTGAGCGCACGCTAGCGAGGTAGAGAAGCTCTTTGATGATATGAGTCTTTTTGTATTGTTTAATTATTTACAGAATTAGGTTTTATTGTTAATCATATTACCTAGTAAGACTACGTTCACACGGCGCGTTGTAAAGCACGTTTTTAACAGTTTTCCATTATCTTGGTTTTTCTATAGGTACCTATGCAATTAAAATATAAATTATTAGTTATTTGTAAAGTGTATTGTTATTTTAGTTTTTTATAGATAATTGTGACAAAAAATTGTTAGTAAACAAAACGGATCAGTTGATTTTGGTGCCGATTCTGTTGTACACCGAACTAAACTAACTAAACTATCACTAAAATTCCTTACTTTTGGCTATTCTGCAAAATAAAATCTCTAAATTTAAAAATAATTTTGACACACCTAAAATCAAATTTGGCAATTGCGACTCCACGTGGTACTTGTTTGGCGTACCACGTGATTTATTTTTTAGAGCCGATGGCGCGCTTTATTTGCAGCCTCGACATGTTTTGTATGGAATTTTTCACTTTTTGTATGGAAAATATGAAAAATTATTACCAACACGTTGGATTTTAGAGGTGTAGGGGTTGACTTTCTTTTCAAGGATATGCCTCGCAGTACTCGAAATAGCTGGGATTTGTCGTTTACCACAGTAGAGTTTAATTCACGACGTATTTGAACATCACACTGAGACAGTGTGGAAATGGCAAAGCCCGTCACAACATTTTCAGATAATCTTGCGTCCGGGATGTTTTCGATCAATTGCCAAAGACGTAAACATGCCTGAGCGGGGGTCTCATTAGGAATAATTTGAAATTTGAGGATACTGTCAAAGTGATCCTGAATAAGCATAGGTCGAGAAAACTGAGCTTTCAAAGTCTCCTGTATATCTTCCCATTGATATTGACTGGGAGGTATCTTGGTCAGTAATGTGGCTGCGCGGCCTCGAAGACAATGGGTCAGCGCCATGATTAAATCGACACCTTTCAAATTTTGTTCTTAATTATGGTGTCTGAAAGCCGACACCAGCCCCCTATGTCTGAATTGGGGTCGAAATTTTCATTATTTTTGCGATAGGACACACCGTTAGTCGAGGTGTTGGTGTGAATTTTAGTTCATGACAACTAATTTTATTTGGAATAAAAATTTTAATCCTTTTTAATCGCGATTAAAAATAGGCAGATTTAGATAGATAATCAAAATTTTTGGTGAAAAACGTAAAATTCAGAATAGCAAAATTGCTATTTTCACTCAATTATAATCTCAGTGCCATCTTAGTGCTGTCAAACTAAAATTTTGTTAAGTTGTGTCACTTTAGTCAATTTCAGAATGGGAAATCGTTGTTTGACAGGAATAAACTAAATTTTGGTGATTTATTGTCTAGTTTAGAGCATTTTGTGACAAGAGAATCGGCACCAATGTCGTTCAAGTCTCGTTTTTCTTTGCCCGCATTTTTACGATTTATGTTGCGGTTATCTGTAGGGATCGCTTCAAAGAGCAACAATTTCGCAGTTTTAATTTCACTGGCCTCGAAAGCGACGTACACACACGAACTAACGTATCTTCATCATTTACGGACACCTTGTTCTGAACATATCAGAGTAACTCGTTGACTATCAGATTACACTCTGTACATTTTACAATGGAGCTCCTCAATAACTTAAACTTGTGGTTTGGTTACTGTAGAGAGATCAGAGAAAATTGTTGTTGTTTGTCCTATTGTGACTGGGTTTTCGTACGGTATGTTTACAAACAATTTTTTTTAGATTGTTGTGTTTATTTTGTTATGTATCTATTATTTTGTGGCAACGGAGTTAAAATTAAAATTACAGTAGAGTAAAAACTAAATAGTAAATTAATATTATTTTTAGATTACCACTCAGAAACTTATTTGAAGAGCTTTTTCGCCAGTATCTATAATAAATGTTTATTTTATCTTTATTACATACTGTTCTATTTAAAAAAAATGTAAAACCATGCAAATTAACATTCACGTTTACATTGAACTTTAATGCAAATTAATAAAATATACGAAACAAAGCAAATTATAAGTGTTTTATTTACCTTTAAGCCTTCTAAGTTTCTAACCAAATTACATTGCGTATCAAATCTGTAGGTAGAAAATAGGTTTTATATCATTTGTCAATACGATAGCCGACGAAGGTTGACTGTTGACCATGGTCGTGGGTTCAATCCCCAGGTCGGACAGTGTTATGCGAAGTGGAATATCTCAAAAGCAGTTTGGATTTAGAAAGAAAGAAAGAAAAATATTCTGCTTGATTTCTGCTTGGTTGATAGTAAACACACACACAAGCACACACAAAAGTGTGTAAGGTTACCTAACCTTAATGCATATGTAGACTATAAAACTTGGTGGTCTGATCATTCGCCGCTTATTATCGAGTGTAATTTAAACTTAATAACACCAAAGCTACCTGATAAAAGCGTACTAATCAGCGATGTGTTGTGGGGGCACAGAACTGATGAACAAATTGCATTATATGCGAAAGAATGTCATAGTAGGCTAAGTGTGTTGATTTTCCTGCGGATTTTGCGAGCTGTGGAAACAGATACTGTAATAACTCGGACCAAGGGTGTATTCTTGATAGGCTTTATTCTGACATTGTGACTGCCCTACGAGGGGCGGCGTCGGTGACGGCGACGGCGCGGGGAAGCACTCGTGCGGGGAGAGGTGGGAATAGCCCACGCATTGCTGGGTGGAAAAGACATGTTAGCGAGGCTCACCGGGTGGCTAGGACAAAGTTTCAAGAGTGGGTGATGTGTGGTAAGCCAAGATCTGGGTGTGTATATAACGAGATGTATCAAAGTCGAAAAATATTCAAGTCCAGACTTAAATGGTGCCAAAACCATCAGGACCAAATCAAAATGGATGCCCTTACTGGAAAGCATAAGAGTGGGCATTTTTGTAGTTTATGGAAGAGCACCAACAAAGTCAAAGTTCTACCTGGACTTCGGGTGAGTGTTGAAGGTGTGAGTGACCCTAAGGATGTTGCTGATATTTTCAGGGACCATATTTTCGTGTACTGTCTCCACGGGGACTGGCGGGGTCGGTGCTTAATGTTGAAATGCCAGTCGAGGACTTGGAGACTGGCTTTGTTGTCAAAGATGTGGCTCAGGCTATAAAAGCTATATCTAAGGGCAAGTCCCCTGGCCACGATGGCCTCAGGATCGAGCACCTAGTTCACGGTGGCCCGCCTATTAATGGAGTCTTAGCAATGTTTTACACACTATGCGTGAGCCATTCATACCTTCCATCTGATTTCATGAACCGTAGTGCCCTGTAGTGAAAAATAAAACGGGAGAGGTTGCCGACAAAAGTAACTGCAGGCCGATTTCTCTTGTAACGATCATTGCAAAAGTCTTTGACGGTACCTATGCTTAATAGGTACACAGTTAGACAAGTACCTAGATCTGCACGATAATCAGTTGGGGTTTCGACCTCGACTATCAACTGAAAGTGCAATATTGTGTCTTAAGCATAGCTTCAGATATTACACAGATCGAAAGACTCCAGTGCACGCCTGCTTCCTCGACCTGTCCAAGGCTTTTGACCTGGAGTCATACGACATCCTGTGAGCTAAACTCGGGGGTATAAATCTACCACGTGAACTAGTCAACGTCTTTAAATACTAGTAAAGTAAACAAGTCTGAAGTAAAAAAAAAAATATTGGCTGCCATGTCGGTGGAGTCTGTTTCAATAACCTCAGTTATGCTGACGACATAGTGCTGCTGAGCGCGTCAGTCGGTGGCCTCGGAAAGCTGGTGTGGACCTGTGAGGAGTATGCCCTCAGTCATGGGTGTTAAAGTACAATGTGACCAAAAGCCAATGTATGCTCTTTGAGACCGGTACGAAACGTTTGCATAACTATCCACCCGTTTTTCTAAATGGTGTTCCACTCGAAAGGGTGGATCAATTTAAGCACCTAGGTCATTTAGTTACGACCGACCTCAAGGACAATGCTGACATGGAGCGGGAACGGAGGGCTTTGTCGCGCGCTGTTCGAGGAAGGTGAAGATAACGCTCTTTAGGGCGTACTGCACGTCTCTCTACACGTGCAGTCTGTGGGCGAGGTACGTATGCATCACACGGAGCCCTCCGCGTCCAGTTCAACAACGCGTTCAGGGCCATATTGGGGCTGTCTCGCTACTGCAGCGCCTCAGGTATGTTCGCTGAGGCGCATACTGATTGCTTCCACGCGACCATGTGCAAGCGGGGTGCATACCTAGTACGTAGGGTGTGGGGCAGCACCAATGTCGTCCTGGCGATGATCGCGGACCGGATGGACTGCTCATACATATGGTGCTGCTATGATAGGCATGTTGCCGTCAGCAGGGCCGGTTAGATAGTAAGTCTTTTAGTTTGTTTTATTTTTATTATCCTTTTATTGTGTTTATGTGTACCTACACCACATATGAGATATGGTTGCTCGAAATAAATGTATTTTATTTATAATCAGTCTATAACGTTCCCACCGTTGGGTACAGGCCTCCTCTCGGTGGTAATAGGCTCACCCCCTATTCAATGGGACTTAAAAACAATAACTGGCGAAATAATGAGGGTGTTTGTAAACTTTGGCTGGATACCCTACGGGTAGAGTCCGTCTCACGATAGACATTGTATACATACAAGAGCATGCAAGATATTACATCGTCTGTGTCCAATCATGTTTAGCCGTATGTATCGGCGTACAAATATTTTCATAACATTGCAAAAAAAATAAAAATAATAATAAGCAAAATCGAAAAATTACCTAAAATAGTCACTCACAAAGTTAATAGATCAGAAATAATTTTAAGTTATAATGCCAAAAAATCCATATTCATATAAATGTAATACCTATTAATGTCAGGAAAAAGATAAAATTATTCAATAAAAAAAAAATCGGCTAGATATTCGGAAACATTATACATAACATGCTTTTGCGAAAGAAACATTTTTGATTGTTTAACTATTTAGCTGTTTCCAAAGTTTAGGCAATATGTTAAATATAGTAGGCGCCGTGGAGACGATACTTTTGCGCACGAGTGCCGCTTTTGCTGGATAGACTCGAAGAATGGTCATATCCCGTCTGTTACGCGGTACAACGTCCTGTAGACGTGGAAACCAATTGGGGTTTGTTTTAACAAACATTGCGGTTTCGAGGATATACAGACAAGGAAGAGTTAATATCTTGTACCTTTTAAAATATGGTTTACAAGTAAGATCATCCTTTTTTAGCCCAAACATAGATCTAAAGCATCTCTTTAGGGCCTTAAATGCCGTGTTAGCGTCGCGACGCTGAGCAGATACGGCATCATCAATTTAGTAGTATTTACGATTTCAACAATGTTATTTATTTTGATGCCCATATTTTCTATAGTCAATCGTTGGCAAAAATGTATGATTACAGTTTTATCTAAATTAAATAATCTTTAAATTATTGTTGTTTCAAACTCAAAGCATTTATTTCAAATAAACCAATTACAGGGACTTTTGAATTGTCGGTCGGTCAGTCAGAAAGATGAAGCTAGTTGCCCATTCCAAAGCGTAGTAGGTACCTATGGAGAAGAATGGGCAAGACACTCCATGGACACTCTTTTAAATCAAAATATTGTTACAAAAAAGTGGTTACATCATTCATGTTGAAATTATACATGTGAGAACTATGTAGAAAGACGTGCATGTTAAAAGCATCCGTAATAAAAAGATAAAAACAATTATGGAATTAAAATAAGCCGTGCCAGCTAAGAAATGACCAGTGCCTACTGACGGCGCCCGTTCACGAACATGAGGTATGGATCAGCACCATTCAGCTCAACCATTTTTAAGGTAACTCAATGATCCAATACACACGCCACCACCAGCAACATTTGAGTGAGCATGATATACTCTCAGCCGAAGGGCACATTCAAGTCAATAAAAAACGAACCCAGTAAGCTTTATAGTAGGTACATAGCGCTCACACATATGCTATGCAATTATACAATACCAAGAGATTGAATTTATACAAAGCAAGGATAGATTGTGCAACCTTCATCAGCTTCAACAAAATTTTCTAATGCTAATTGATTAGTTTACGCGCCCTTGTGGAACAGGACCAGACCTTTTTTTTTGAGGGTGGGAAATCATCAAATAACTTCTCCCGCTCTGGGCAGAGCAGGAGGGCGTGTCAGACTCTTACTGACTAAAACCCACCCTTGTTCCTTCAATTGCCTGTGCCAGGGGCCACGGTATCCCTCTCGGAATTTTCCGCAACCCGATCAGGCATCGGCCCTAGCGGACCCCGTCATTGGTGCTGACATCTCTTTGACGCGCGCGTGGAACACAACGCGCCGTCGACCGGGGTCTGGTCCTTATCGAACGGCAAGCTGCCCATTGCTCGCCGTTCGCAAGCCCACGCCTACGGTGGCCGGGAATCGGCCTGCGATTCCCGACGCCCAAGGCGTCTCCTGCGGCGGCTAGGGGCGTGAGGGCCGCGAATTTTGCTTCTTCCTCACGCGTTCCGCCTCCTCTTCGCGAACATTACTGCTTCACAGAAGAAGGTGACGGCTTCGCAAGCCCTCTCGCTCCATACCATGGCCTGGACCAGGACTGGACGCGAGAGATTGCCACCGCCAATCGCCTCCGCGAGGACATGGCGGTGCTCCGCCCAAGCCGGGCGGACCTCCACCGTATGCTCTACCATGTCCTCCGGGCGATCCACACAATGGTGACATCCGGGCGTTTCCTCCCGCCTTATCCGGAACAGGAACCTCCCGAAACAACCGTGTCCGGTGAGGACCTGCGTCAGGCGGAAGGTGAGGACGCCGTGGCGCCTCTCTAGCCACTCATCAAAGAGGGGACTTATCGCCGCAATTGTGGCGTGCCCAAAACCCACTACCTAGGGCCTTGATATATAATAATACATTTACAACAAAAGTAATTTTATTTGTCGGCCTGAAATTAATGAAGTGTCAAGCTGATTGCTTCAAGTGCCAAAATCAAAATCAAAAAAATCAAAATCAAAAGTCATTTATTCAAATTAGGCTGAGAATCAGCACTTTTTGAACGTCAAAAGAAAATAAGAAAATATGCATATATTATCACGGGACACTTTAACTATCTTAATAGGTACTAGCTGGTGCCCGCGACTTCGTTCGCGTTGAAATATGTGTAAGTAATTAATATGTTTTTAAATCAAAGAATTTCTCTGTAAACTACATTATTAGTCTTTCCCGTTGGGGCTAAAACAAACAATTGCTCAGCGCTACTTACTCGTGAACATGCAACATATAGCTGGCCATGAGAAAAGCAGTTGGATCTTAGATCCACCCCAGCGGCCCTAAGAGTTTGACCTTGGGATTTGTTAATGGTCATTGCGAAGCACAGACTTATAGGGAACTGTGTGCGCTTGAATTCGAACGGGAAATTGTTGGGAATGAGTGGAATTCTTGGTATAAAAACAGTTTCGCCCGCGCCACATCCAGTGAGAATCTCAGCATGTATTAAATTTCTCTGCAAAGCACTTACTTTAAGTCGGGTGCCATTGCATAATTTGGGTGGAGTTAGATTTCTCAAAAGCATTATGGGCACTCCGACTTTCAGTGTGATTTTATGTGCAGGAAGACCACTTGCTGTTAGAGAGCTCAAAAACTCTACTGGATAGTTTGTAGCGTCGTCCTCGTTTACAACGCTGTTATAGGACGTGTAAACCACTTCATCTCCAACAATTCCTGCCAAAATGTTTTGATTTAATGCAGAAGCTTGTTCGTTTTTCGGTGTAAGTATGGCGCGTTCACATAACCAGAAATTATCATGATGCAGAATACTTGAAACGTCTCCAAACACTGAATTTATCAGCTCATCTTCGGACGACACAACTCTGCCTAAAACTTCAGGAATAGCAACTTGTCCTTCATCTTCTGGAAGAGTACCCTTTCCAATTTCCAAAAGAATATTTGAAAATGCTTGTGCCTGGGAATTTCCGCCTAGTTGTGCTCGCATGTTTATTGTAAGACACAATTTTTTTATTTGAGGCCATAGATATGAACGCTTCAATGATGCATTGATTTCATCGGCTCTGGTTCCCCGAGTAACAACCGGAAGAGTTTGCCGGAAATCGCCAGAGAATAGTACCGTCACATTCCCCATTGGACTATCGTTTCGGCGAATGTCCCGCAGTGTTCTATCCACGGCTTCAACAGCTTTTTTATTTGCCATTGTGCATTCATCCCAAACGATAAGACAGCAATCCTGAAACACCTTTGCTTTGCCGCAGTTTCTTGTAACTGCACATGTTGGTGTTTCGGTGTTATCTAAATCGATTGGAATTTTGAACATTGTGTGGGCAGTTTTACCACCGGGAAGAAGTGTAGCTGCGATTCCGGAAGATGCTACCGCCAAAGCTATTTTACCTTGTCGCCTGAATTCAGCAAGAATCGCTTTTGTTAGGTAGGTCTTTCCAGTACCACCTGGAGCATCTAAGAAAAATATCTTCCCATCATTATTAAGTACGCTTTGGACGACGATGTGAAATATTTCCCTTTGTTCTGATGTAAAATTTTGTAAATTGTCATTTACTACAGCGGCTAGGTCAGTGGAACTATAGTTTATCTCCGTAGCATACTCACGATTGATACGCGGTTGATCAGGTAGCATTTGGGGAGATGGAAGACTGAAGTCACTCAAAGATTTACCACTAATTGATAAGAGGATCTCCTGAATAGAAGAAAGGGAACTATTAATCACTCTTTCGTCATTTGGATCAATTTCTTGATTTAAATTGCGCCTCAAAGAACGATGGAAGTCTTCAGAAAGATACGTCTGATACTTTTCCCATAACATTAAAGGGTCTGAAATACCACAGAACACTAACATGACAGCAAATAGGTGACGTAAGCGTTTGGGACTGTCGCTGACACAGGCTTCTTCGAGAGTGGCATCCCAGTGTTGATCTCCTTCAAGCAGTTGAAGTGCTCTGCAAGCTGATTGAAATGTGGGATGCTCAACGTCATTAACTGTTTTTAAAAACTGGAATGAAGTTGCTCCTTGAACATTGTGCAATAGCAGCCGCAAGTAATAGCATTCCCCACTACTGGGGTGAACTGTATATACTCGACCTAAAGCAGAGTCCTTAAAAACACCAGGGAATCCTTCAACTGGTTGACCACGTCTAAGTCTGTTAAAGACTCCTCTTTGCTTATCAAAAGTGTAATAAGAGGGTACCTCATCATAGGTTAACGTTTTAGCGAAATCGTCTTCTTGGCACAACCTGAAAAATGCTAAAAGTGTTGTCTGGCGTGGGTTTTCTACACGGTTTCGTGCGTTATCTGCGTCGAAGTATATTCTTTGCCCATTTTCTAAGTGGACATCCAGATGCATGACAGTAGGATGTCTTTCATGAATAACAAATCCCAAAATGCGCCATATAGCCTCAGAAGTACTAATGTATCGTCCGGTTTGGTCCGTTGTAACTTCATCTCGATCGGTTCCTTGCAAAGCAAATGTTGCTTGGTCGTTGCCTTTATTGACATATTTGCAAATGTATTTTATTGCCTCCACACTATTGCACATCTCAACGTTAATGTGGGCGCCGAAAATTTTGGACAATAAAGGTGAGTATGGCACAATCCAACTATTATCTACTGTTAGCTGCTGTCCGCGTAGCCTAATTTCAGCTGTATATCCGCCCTGCTGTGGTGAACGACGTCGATATGAAGGGTATCCATTCTCACCTGTAACTGTCTGCTCTGTCAAAGCACGGGGATACCTTTTTGTACAGCGGCCATCCTTCATGCAGGGAGAGTTTCCATTCAGGATACCACAGGGACCATGTACCATATGTGTTTTTATAATTTCATACAGTGCAGGGTCCTCTTCGGGGATCGGAAGTTCAGCGCTTATTAACGTGTCGACATCGTTAGGACGTATTTTATTCTGCAGCCACAGCAGGATATGTGCGTGAGGAAGGCCACGCTTTTGCCACTCAACGCTGTACATGAAACACAGAAAAGGACCAAAAACGCTTTCTTTCCTAAGGAGGTCGATCATAATTTTCAGTTTCAAGTGAAACACCCTTGCGATCACGTCATGTCGGTCATAAGATGCTTGACCCGCAAATAGCTCTTGGGTGATCTCGTTCCATTTTGGGTTAGTAGTAAACGTGATAAATAAATCCGGCCGTCCATATTTTCGGACGTAGCAGAAAGCATCCTGCGTGCGTTCGTGCATATAGCGCGGCCCGCCGGTGAAACTGGATGGAAGAATCACTAAGCGGCCTAAGTTTTCTGAGTCTGTATCTTGCTGCATAGCGTCACGTAAATGCACATATTCTTCAGCACGTAATCGCCTCTGGTTTGTGCGTATGTACACTAAGCGCTCGGTTTCAATTTTAGCGTACATATCAACAATAAATTGGCTAAATAATCCACGGAACCGTTGTAAGTATGCAAAACGATCACGTCTTATTTGTAGAATAGTAGCATAAAACTGCTGGGCTGATACTTTTTTATTTAAGTTAGGCTCTCTTGTGGTGGGGTTGACTTGACTGATCCCAAAGTTATACCCATCTTCCCCTCGGCTGTAAATTAGGGGGTACTGTAAGGCGTCATAAGAACGATGCGTTTCGTAGATACGCTGTAGCCGGTCATCTCGAGTGCGCAAGACTATGTCTCGACGGTCACATTCTTGGTCAACCAAAACAGCAGCCACTTCATTTGCAACAGGTGTATTGTGTCTACCACGATGCTCAATTGCGGGTCGTTTTTCTGCGTTTATAACAAATTTATAGTTATTGTTTTGACCTTGTGGTAAAGATTCTAATGCGGCTTTGAAACTGTGCACATAAGGGTTTACCTGATGCAGCATATTTTGAAGTACCGTAATTAGATTGCCGTTCAGTTGTGGAAAAATTTGGTTTCTTATGTTTGCCTGCTCTTGATAATTGGATACAAAATATATTTGAAGAAATTGAGGCTGATTCTCAGGCAACAGCGAACCAATTAGGTGATAAACTTGACCTTGGATCTTAAATGTTGGCATGAATGGTCCTTCAGATATTTGTTTTGCACCAAATGACGTCATTTGAAAGCCGTTGTTATATGCTCGAATATTGTCTAAGAAATGCTTGGAATGAGGGTCGTCACCATTCAGCAATGATTTTAAAACTTCAGGTGGATTTTCAAAAAGATCAATACGCACTTTTCCACTGGAGCAACACATCCCATTTGCTTCTTTTTGCCATTTGAGAGCGTCACAAAATGGACAAATTATAATCATTCCTCCAATGGAACTAAATTCGGAATAATTTATCATGGGTGTATAATTAAACGCACTATTTTCTTTATTAATCCATGGGAGGGTGTCATGTCCTACTTGTTGGGGTTCTTCTGAGTCTTCGGATGAAATCGAAATTCTGTTAAGTGAGTGCCGTAGCCGATCAGCATTCAAGCGAGCCTGGAGTTGTTCTTCTGTCTCTTCACTACGCGTAGCACCCACCCTCAGCCGCTCATTTTCTAAGAAAATGTCATGATTTCTACGTAAACGTACATAATTTTCTCTTGCTTCTTCCAATCTCTGTTGATGCTGATCATCGCTTTCTAGAGATCTCGCACTGTTGTGCTGGTCTCGATCATTTCATAAGCGTTCTTCATATTGTGAAAAGGTTTCAGACGCACGCGATGATGCATGGCGCTCACGATCAGTGGTCAATCTGTAATCCCTTTCTGAAGAAGTTTCGATTGCGCGAGACAATGTGTGACGCTCACGATCAGCTGTCAATCTAGAGTCCCTTTCTGGAGAAGTTTCGGAGGCGCGAGATAATACATGGCGCTCACTGTCAGCTGTCAGCCTAGAGTTCCTCTCGGTAAAGGTTTCCGAGGCACGTGATAATGCATGGCGCTCACTGTCAGCCGTCAGCCTGGAGTTCCTTTCGGTAAAGGTTTCCGAGGCGCGTGATAACGCATGGCGCTCACTGTCAGCCGTCAAAATCAAAATCAAAAGTCATTTATTCAAATTAGGCTGAGAATCAGCACTTTTTGAACGTCAAAATCACATAAGACAGTCCCCCCAAAACGCCCACCCTTCACCACTTCCTAGTGCTTTAGCTGGGAAGAAGAAGTGGCGGAACAAACTCCCCAGCAGCACTGCTGTCTGTTCAGTTAGAAGAACTGGATTCTATACATATAGTAATAAATAAATTAACATTACGAAACACAAAAATATTAAAATTATTTGCCATATGTCAGCTAGCACACGCCAATATTTAAAACTATACTCAAGCATAAATAAATAATAAAAACAAAAACGCAAACAGAACTTAATACATAATAAAAAACCTCCTGGCATAAAGGGCGTGCCCGCTTACATATGCAATGCTGCATTATGTTTATATGTATATAGCTGTAACTAGTAGCCACAAATGATAAACTAGGACCTTCGAAGTAAAATAAAGAAACATTAATTTCTAATAACAATAACAAAACCATAGTCAGCAAGCTGACCTGTTACCACAAGCAGCACCCGTTCACGAGCATAACGCAAAGATCAGCCATTACCCCCCTCGCCATATTTGAGGGAAGGAGGCAACCCGACCCCCGACGCTACCGCAAGCATTGACATCTAAGGGAGCATGACGAACTTGCTGCCGGTTGCTCAAAAGAATAATATGATGAACTGTCGAGGTCGCTAGCTAACCATATATTGCAATACAACTCATTAAAAAACATTGAAATGAGTAGATTATGTCAATAATAAATAAAAATTAAATTAAACTAAGGTGACTAATAAATATAGTCAAATAAAATAAACAATTATATGAACTCGTATAACTTGTCAGTAGGTAAGCTAATTTTGGAGAAAGAACATAAAATTGTCTTGAGTTAATCACAGCGACCAACTATTTTTATCGTTTAAGTAATCGTTGATTGAATAGTATGCCTTTGAACAAAGGTTGGATTTTACTTTAGCTTTAAACGCATTAAAAGGCAATTCTAACAAAGAAGAGGGAAGCTTGTTATAAAAGTTTATACCAAGCCCAAGAAATGAGTTATGGACCTTATGAAGCCGGTGAAAGGGAGCACGTAGTTTCTCCTTGTTTCTAGTGTTAATATTATGAAGCCTAGAGTTCCTTTCAGTAAAGGTTTCCGAGGCGCGTGATATTGCATGCCGCTCACTGTCAGCCGTCAGCCTAGAGTTCCTTTTGGTAAAGGTTTCCGAGGCGCGTGATAATGCATGGCGCTCACTGTCAGCCGTCAGCCTAGAGTTCCTTTCAGTAAAGGTTTCCGAGGCGCGTGATATTGCATGGCGCTCACTGTCAGCCGTCAGCCTAGAGTTCCTTTCGGTAAAGGTTTCCGAGGCGCGTGATAATGCATGGCGCTCACTGTCAGCCGTCTGCCTCGAGGTCCTCTCGGTAAAGGTCTCGGAGGCGCGAGACAATGTATGGCGGTCATTATCAGCCGTCAATCGCAATTCCCTTTCCATAAAGATTTCTGAAGCTCGAGATGACGATTGGCGTTCACGATCATAGCTAAGGCGTGCATCACGATCGGAAGGATTTTCCAGAGAGCGCGCCATAGCATGTCGTTCTCGATCAGCTTCAAGTCGGACCTGCCGTTCGTCATTTGATTCCTGTGTTCTAGCCAACCTCTTTCTCTTTGCTTCTCTATTATTTTTTGTGAGATTTGTTCGTTTTCGAGGCATTGCTACAATATAGTAACTTACCTACTTAACAATAAAAATAACAAAGCTTGAAATAACCAAATCGCAAAGCAAAAACAAAAGTCCGTTTTACTAACCAAGTCAAAAATATTTTTAATAACAAAGCAACAAATAACCAAATTGTAAAGCAATATGGTTACGCCTAATTCATTCAGTCAGCGAGGGCTGGGAATGCATTCACTCCTTCCGTCGTTCATTGCATCTAACTCGCGAACGAACGGTTTACGACCGCCATTTCTTCCGTATACTACCGCTATGAGAGATCGCTGATCCTCGCCGCGCCGCGCCGCCGCCGCTCCGCCCGCCATCTTGCTCGCACGCGCTAAGCTAATTAAAAACCTCCCTCGCTTGCATGTTCGCAACCCTTCGCATCCATTCATTACGCTCGCAAAACCGGACGCTGGCTACCAAGCCCTGTGCCTTCAAGTCAAGCTTAAAGCCTCCAAGGAGAAACCCTCAACATCGTGGTGCCATCGCCAGGTGAGTGAATTGCTTTTTCTTTAGCTCGCGTCTGATTGAATTGTTTTACGGCGTACCATATTTTCTCCCGCTCATACTATAATTCGAATCCTCGCATTTTTTACACGCATCGCATCACCATACTTTTGGTCCATTCGAGTCGGACTGAGCCAGTATATACCTTTTTAAAATATTCCCCATCTCGCTATTAGTATTCCCTACTATAATTACGCTTATAACTGTGCTTGTTCAAGTAAATTACGTTGTTGAATAAACCATTTATATATCATATTTTCTATAAATTATAACTCGAACAACGGGAGCTTGGGTGACGCAACAAAATGGCGTCAGAAGCAAAGTTGAAAATGATCGTTGCAAAAAAAGAAACTATTTTCGAGAAAATAAATAGCTTATTCAAGATTGCAAAGAAAATAATTCCTTCAAATATTGATACTAGAAGTAAACAAGAATTTCTAGCCGCTTCTTCGAATATAGAAAAGTTATATAATAATTTTAACGATCTATGTGATCAACATAATACATTATTATTAGAGATAGACCCTGATTATAAAATAAGTTTTAGTAATTGGAGCTCGTTCGAAACATTATTTACAGAAATCCAATATAAACGTAATACCTTATTAGAGTCTACCCGCGCTAATGTAGATATTCCCGCGGTGGAATCTTACGTGTGCCGCTTACCGCCATTGGAGTTATTAAGTTTCTCTGGGCAACCGGAAAGTTGGCCACTGTTTTACCAATGCTTCAAAACTAACGTTCATGATAATAAAAAACTAACTGATGATCAGCGTGTACAGTATTTGGTAGGTAAATTAAATGGCAACGCAAAAAATATATTCGCGGGAATAATTCCCAATGCGTCTAACTATCTTACGATATGGAATTCTTTAGTGACAAAATACCAAGACAAGAGGTTACTTGGGTCTATGTACTTAAATAATATACTTGACATAAAACCTACCTCAGGTTCACCCGGTCAATTAAATGATTTTATTGAAAGAGTTCACTCTTCGTGGTCCGCGTTAAGACAGTTAGACATTGACGATTTATCCGATTTCATGTTTACTCATCTCGTTATAAAAAAGTTAGATTCTCAAGTATTACAAAGTTTCGAGTTATCCGCCCGCGAGAAAGATATACCTACAAGTGATGATTTAGTTATGTTCGTACGGCATCACATAAAGGTTCTTGAACGATCAACAGCTGTTCGTCAAACCACGTCACCGCAAAATAATCAGGGGACTAACTTACAAAATCGGTCGCGTTCTTCTGCAACGAAAACTTCGCATAGTTTTGCAGTAACAGAAAATGAAGTTAATAATGTACCCACTTGTAAGTTTTGTAAAAAATCTCAACATACTCATTTATACGAGTGTTCAGAATTCAAAAAATTAGATGTAAAAGATCGCTTTAAGTTCATAAAAGAGAATAAAATGTGCATCAATTGTTTTAGTAGTAAACATTCCACCCTTAATTGTGGTTCTACAAATACTTGTAAACACTGTAACAAAAAGCATCATTCATTGTTGCATTTTAATAATCGCGAGTTAAGCTCGCAACAATCGCAACCTAGTGTATTGGAACCGTCGCCTTTGCCGGCTGCTCGCGCACTGGACAACAACCCTCAGTCGGTGTGTATGCTTACTAGCAATGCCGCTCGCGCGTCGCCGGTCGTGACATCTTCGTGTGTCGGGTTGAATGAAAGTACTAATTCTAAGAATTCGATCGCGTTGACGTCGCGTAATAATAATATAGATTTATCTTGTGACCAGTTGAATACGTCAGTTGTTTTACCAACGGCACAAGTTTATGTTCCGATAAATGGAAAACGTTTTTTTATTAGATGTTTAGTGGATAGTGGTTCACAAAACAACCTTATCACTCTCGCATGTTGTAGAAAATTAAAACTAAATGTTCAACCGCTTGTTAACTCGTCTCTAAAATCAGTAGGTACGATTTCCACTCCCATTAAGGGTTACGTGTCTCTTACAATACAGTCTCGCGTAAGTGACGCTCAATACGAATTAACCATGTTAGTGATTGATCACATAGCTGATCCGTTACCTGTTCGCGCGGTACAAAGGTCCGTGATGGATCATTTTAAAGGTTTACCGCTCGCAGATGAATGTTGGGACGTACCTGGGAATATAGACGCGATTCTTGGTACACAAATGTTCGCGTTTGTTTTGCTAGGGAAAAAGGTTATACCAGCATCTACCTCTCAATCAGCTGATTCCGCGATCACCGCTCGCTCCATACCTCATGCTTTAGAAACCACGCTTGGCTATATTGTCATGGGTGAGGTACCTTCTGTCAACCATGACAGTGTAGCCTGGTCCTTCGGCCCGTTAGTAGATAATTTAAATAATTTAATTTTAAAATTCTGGGAAATCGAGGAAGTACCTACTGTTAACAAAAAGGGTCCGGAATGTCAGGAATGTGAAGATTTTTATAAATCGACCGTTTCGCGACATTCATGTGGGCGATATATTGTGTCGTTACCTTTTAAAGGTGAACCTAAGTCTTTAGGTAACTCCTTCATTCACGCTCAGCGTAGATTGTCCGCGCTAGAGCGAAAGTTTCATTCGCTTCCCGCTTTACGTCAAGCTTATAACGACGTAATAAATGATTATATAGATAAGGGTTATCTGTCGGAAATACCTTATTCTTTATCCGCTATAAATGAAGGCTACTTCATCCCGCACCACGCAGTTGTAAGGCCTGATAAGTCAACAACAAAAACCCGCATTGTTTTAGATGCAAGCGCTAAAACTGATAGCGGCAAAGTCGCTCAACGACTTGTTGCATACAGGGCCTAATTTGCAGGCAGACTTATTTTCGCTTTTGCTTAACTTTAGATATTTTAAGGTAGCAATTACCGCTGATATACGTCAAATGTATCTTAGAATTTCATTGTCAGATAAAGATCGTAAATATCAAAAAATATTATATCGCTTTAATGATAACGAGAGTATTCGTATTTTTCAATTTAATTCTGTGGCTTTCGGCCTCCGCTCGAGTCCATTTTTGGCAATGCGTACCGTCCGTCAATTGACGGAGGATTATCGCGAACGCTTTCCTCTCGCGGCAGATGTTGCCATGAGAGAACTGTACATGGATGATTTAACAACTTCTGTACCCTCTGCAGAAGATGGTACTCGTTTAGCCGACGAGCTGCTCGCTTTATTCAAGGTCGGTGGATTTGATCTCGTAAAATGGGCGAGCAACTCATCGGAACTTCTCGCTCACTTGCCGGAGTCGTATCGTGCTGTGATCGAGTTCACAGATGATGATGACACACTGAAGGTTCTTGGTTTAAAATGGATACCTACTTCTGATGTGTTCTCGTTCACTACTGCCGCCGCGACTACGTGTAACACCAAACGTGCTATATTGTCAACTATTGCTCGCCTATTCGACGTGCTCGGGTTCGTCGCACCTGTCATTCTCTACGCAAAACTTCTTATACAAGATCTTTGGCTTTCTAAGGTGGGGTGGGATGAAGAGCCCCCGGAACTCATTGCTAAATGTTTCGTTAAACTCAAATCGGAATTACCGTTATTAGTTAACTTACAGATACCTCGCCACTTAGGTGTCGCGGCCGGCTGTGTCATAAATTTGCTTGGCTTTGGAGACGCTAGTATGAGGGCTTACGGCTGCGTCTTATACCTGCACGTAACGAACCCTAACGGTGATATATCCATTCATTTAGTATGCGCTAAGTCTAAGGTGGCTCCGCTAAAGACTGTTTCGCTGGCAAGGCTTGAATTGTGTGCCTCGCTACTTCTGGCTAAACTTGTCAAACAAGTACATACGGTTTTTGATAATCGCTATCCTTTAAAAGATATTTTCGCTTTTAGTGATTCTACGATCGCTCTGTCATGGATTCATTCATCTCCACACCGATGGCAAGTATTTGTGGCCAACCGTGTGACTGAGATACAGGAAAATCTATCTCCTGACCGCTTTTTCCACATCAATGGGATAGAAAATCCCAGTGATTGTTTATCAAGAGGTTTATTACCCTCGCAACTCATTAATCATCCGCTTTGGTGGTATGGTCCACCTTGGGCTTGCCATCCAACCGCTGAATGGCCAATTGTACCATTCAAACCGTCTTGTGTTGAAGGTTCTATACCTGAAGCAAAGAGCTCTGTTACTCTAACAGTCATTCCTGATTTGGATTCTTCGATACTTCTGGAGCTAGCTCTCAGAGTCTCGTCTTGGAAAAAAATATTACGCATCCTGGTATATGTCTTGCGCTTTCTGCGTAAGTTACCTCTCGCTCCGGTAATTCAAGTCTCTGACCTTGAAACCGCTGAACTCGTGATTCTTCGCGAATTGCAAAGCAAACATTTTGCTGATGAAATAAAAAATATTAAAAAGGGTAAATTACCTTCTCCTTCGTTAAGAAAGCTCGATCTGTTTGTTGATGACAACGGATTGCTCCGCGTAGGCGGTCGACTAACGAACGCACATATACCTTATGAAAGTCGGCATCCATTGTTGCTTCCTCGTCGACATCACATAGTCGATCTACTAATAGATGATTGTCATCGATCCAATTGTCATACCGGTTCACATCTTCTTATGTCTTTATTAAGGCAGCGATATTGGATCATATCCGCTCGGAATATTATTCGACAACGCATACGCCAATGTAACTTCTGTTTTAAGGTTGCGCCCTCTCATCCTACACCCATGATGTCAAGTTTACCCCCTTCGCGGGTGCAAGAAGCTAAGGCCTTTACTCACACTGGCGTTGATTACGCTGGGCCTATAAACATTACTATGACGCGAAGGAGGGGCGTTAAAAGCCAAAAGGCCTATATTTGTCTCTTCGTGTGTTTGACTACTAAAGCCATACACATTGAAATTGCCTCAGACTTGAGTTCGGAAACGTTTCTTGACGCTTTCAAGCGTTTCTTGTCTAGGCGAGGGCCAGTATCAGTTCTTTATTCCGATAACGGAACCAATTTCATTGGTGCAAAGCGTCAATTGGACGAGTTATATACTTTCCTTTCTTCTAAAGATACGTCTACCGCATTTCAAACTGAATTGAATAATCGGAAAATAACATGGCGTAATATTCCTGCTCGCGCACCCCACTGGGGAGGCATTTGGGAAAGCAACATAAAATGCATAAAAACTCATCTCTACCGTTGCATTGGGCAACAATTATTGTGCTATGAGGAATTGTTGACAGTATTAACTCAAATTGAGAGTGTCTTAAACTCTCGCCCATTGTGTGCGCTGTCGGACCAGCCGCATACAATTATTACTCCTGCGCATTTTCTAAACACAACCCCTTTGCAGTCATTGCCTGCCTATGAGGTTGACGCATCTGTAAGCCTTCATAACAGGAAAAAACTGTTAGACAGTTTAGTCCAAAGCTATTGGAAAAAGTGGCATGTAGATTACTTGCATACACTTCAACTGAGGCAAAAATGGAATACTCCTGATGTACCTATTTGGCCGGGTTTACTTGTTCTCATCCACCAGGATGATTCACCGCCGCTTCGCTGGCCTACCGGAATTATTGAACAAGTATATCCGGGTAAAGATGGAATCGTGCGAGTCGCGTCAGTACGCACTACAGCAGGGATTTTCAAACGCCCCGTCGTTAAGTTGTGTCCGCTTCCTTCGCAATAACTTAAACTTAATTTACCAATTAGCACAGTTATAATTCGTTAATCTTAAGTATGTAATTTAGTAAATCTGTAACCTAATCCACACCCTTTCACCTCTTATAAATTTAACTTTACGTCAATCCATTTGACCTCGCTCCGCTTTAATCTAGGATCCTCTCCTTATCCTTTCCGTTTGTTTCGAAAATCCTAAGGATTCTCAAAGGGGGGAGGATGGTTACGCCTAATTCATTCAGTCAGCGAGGGCTGGGAATGCATTCACTCCTTCCGTCGTTCATTGCATCTAACTCGCGAACGAACGGTTTACGACCGCCATTTCTTCCGTATACTACCGCTATGAGAGATCGCTGATCCTCGCCGCGCCGCGCCGCCGCCGCTCCGCCCGCCATCTTGCTCGCACGCGCTAAGCTAATTAAAAACCTCCCTCGCTTGCATGTTCGCAACCCTTCGCATCCATTCATTACGCTCGCAAAACCGGACGCTGGCTACCAAGCCCTGTGCCTTCAAGTCAAGCTTAAAGCCTCCAAGGAGAAACCCTCAACATCGTGGTGCCATCGCCAGGTGAGTGAATTGCTTTTTCTTTAGCTCGCGTCTGGTTGAATTGTTTTACGGCGTACCATATTTTCTCCCGCTCATACTATAATTCGAATCCTCGCATTTTTTACACGCATCGCTTCACCACAATAACGAAAGTCCGTTTTAGTAACCAAGTCAAATAATTTGATAAGTAAGTATGAATTCCAGAAGCAATGAAAATCTGAAAGAAAGCGCTGTGGTTGCTCCTCTGCGTTACCGTCTGCACAACCACACAATGACCAAATACACTACAACAATAACATAAGCCCGAAGGCGTCTTTACTCGTCAGCATCCCGAAGTAGAACTACAGACATTATTACTTAGCCCTAAGTAGTGAAATCTCGTAGATACCTAAATGTATACATACGCCTAGCTAACCACTTGTATGAAGAATATCAAAATATTTTAGGAAAATTAGAAGTTATTAAAGGTAGCATTAAGGAAGAAGAATACTTGTTAGTAAAAAAAATTGTGAAAAATTTAATATAAGGAAATAATAAGTTTATGTACTGTAAAAACTGAGGAAAGCCCAAAAATGGCCAAATTTGATTTAAAGATAGCTATGAATTTATTGCCTGTTTCAGCCAATGATGAATCCAGTATTCATCGCCTTATAGATGGTATTGAATATTACAGCTCAGAGCTCGACGACGACTCCCAGAAAAGGTTAGTAAACTTTGTTTTAAAAAATAGATTAACTCGGGAAGCGAAATTGAAATTATCCGAAACTTATTCCAGTACTGATGCACTTGTTAATGACATGAAAAACCAGCTTTTACCGAAAAAATCGGCAACTGCTATTCAACGCAAACTGCAAGGTTTTAGACAAGATAATCTGTCAATTGATGAATTTGGTAAGCAAATTACAGAAATGTTCGTTGACCTAACCATTTCTCAGTCGGAAGGTAAGAACCACGCATACGAGGTTTTACGTCCACTAAACGAAAAACTCGCTATAAAATGTTTTTCAGATGGCTTGAGAAATCGTAGACTCAGTACAATTATCACAGCAAGGAACTATACCTCGTTAAAGGATGCTGTCCAAGCGGCTTTAGGTGAAGAAATAACACGACCAACCGATCCAGAACTTTTATATTTCAATCGCAATAACAATCATAATAACAATTACAGGGGTTTCGGGAATCGTCGAGCCAGTATGAGGGCCAGAGGTACGTCACACACAACTGCGGAAGAGCAGAACAGCGAGAATTATGGAATAATAATGTTCAAATTTCTTTCCCGTTGTGTTTTCCACGTGAAAATATAACTATACCAGCGAGGTGTGAATCAATACATTTCATAAATGTCCAGCCGAGCCGATGTGCATTTGAAGAAATCGTAATTTGCGCATCAGAACTGCAAAACGGAGATTTTATTGCTAGCGCATTGGTTAAACCTATGAACGGAAAGTTTCCGATTCGAGTCCTTAACACAACGGATAAAGATTTAACCTTAAATGAAATTAATCCCATTATACAAAAATCGACTGAATACGATATTTGTTCCTTTGAGAAAACAATTAGCAACGCGGAAAGGGTTAAAAAACTTTTTTCTATACTAGATTTAAAACACCTTAACAAAGAGGAACAACTAACAATAGAAAGAATATGTGCGAAGTATTCAGACATTTTTTGCCTACCAGGGGACAAAATGACGACAACAGACTTATATAAGCACAAAATTAACTTAAAACCTAATGTAGCGCCGGTATATTCGAAGCCATATAGACTACCATACTCACAGAAAGGAGAAATAAACAAACAAATAGAAAATCTACTTCAGCAAGGTATTATAGAAAAATGTAACAGCGAATGGTCAAGCCCAATATTACTAGTACCCAAAAAACCAGACTCAACTGGAAATAAAACATGGCGATTAGTTGTCGACTATCGCAAACTAAACAGCTGCATTCGAGATGATAAGTTTCCACTACCTAATATAAATGAAATATTAGACTCATTATCAGGGTGCATTTACTTCAGCCATTTAGATTTAAACCAAGGTTTCTATAATGTAGATTTACACGAAGATAGCCGCATTTATACAGCATTTGCTTCAGGGCAATACCAAATGACGCGTATGCCCATGGGTTTAAAAACCAGCCCCAGTTCCTTCTCACGCATGATGACAATGGCTATGGCCGGTTTAACATATGATAAGTGCTTAGTATATCTCGACGATCTGATAGTCCTCGGAAAGTCTCTTTCTCACCACAATAAAAACCTCATAGACATACTTGATCGCTTACGCAAAGTTAACTTAAAACTAAACCCAGAGAAATGCAATTTCCTAAGGAAAGAGATGCTTTATTTAGGCCATATAGTATCAAGTGAAGGTGTTCTACCCGATCCCGCAAAAATAAGCGTTATCAAGGATTACCCAATCCTCAAAAACATAGAAGACGTAAAACGATTTGTCGCTTTTGCGAACTACTATCGTAAATTTATTCCCAATTTTGCCGATAAAGCTTATTATCTAAATTTATTGTGTAGGAAAAATGTAGTATTTAATTGGGATAACAACTGTCAGAAATCATTTGACATACTTAAAGAGACTATGATAACACCGCCTCTATTGCAATATCCTAATTTTTCTCAAGACAATAAATTCATAGGTACTACAAACAGACGCATCAGGCTATGCAATTGGAGCTATTTTATCAAATGCTGACGGGCGTCCAGTTGCTTACGTTAGCAGAGGCCTCAATAAATCAGAGAAAATCTATCCCACCATAAAAAAAGAATTATTAGCTATAGGGTGAAACATTTTAGACCGTATTTATTTGGCCGTCATTTTAAAATTATAACTGATCACAAACCATTAATTTACTTATTTAATCTCAAAGATCCATCCAGCAGGCTACTTAATTTTAAATTGATAGTTGAGGAATACGATTATGAAATTGAGTACGTCAAAGGTCGAGACAATGCAGCAGCGGACGCACTATCTCGATTAACTTCCAAAGAATTGCAGGAAATGAACAATAATTTATGTGTAATGACGCGAGCGCAGAAACTAAAAATGAAAGCCAACCCATCAACAGGCGAGGCAGCTCCGCCAAGCGATTATTATGAAAAACCAACTCTCGTGGAGACACTGAATAGACCACAAGAAGTAGTTGAATTGAGATTTATAGACAATTCAGGGTTAGGAAAGTTAAGGAAAGAAAACGAAAACAAAGTTTTCATCTATTCAAGAAATAAAAAGACAATCTTTATACAACCAGCGGCTCACTCGCAAATGACTCGAGCAGAATTTGTGAAAGCGCTGAGTAATTTTTGTAGTGAGATATGTGTAGAGGAAGTGTACTTTATGAAAAATAAAAATAATAAAATATTTGTTGAAAAATTAATTAACCAAATCAAAGACAGCGAAAATTGGTCAGGGCCAAGACTAATCATAATACAAGACGTAGAACGCGTAGAAAATAAAGACGATAGGAAGATAATACTTAATGATTTTCATCTTTTACCGACAAGTGGCCATGCGGGTATAAGACGAATGGTAAATAAATTTCGGAAATATTATTTTTGGCCCGGCTTACAAACTGATGTAAAAAATTATGTGATGAAATGCTCAGAGTGCCAGAAACAAAAGTACACAGTGCAGGTAAAGGAACCCATGGCCATCACCTCTACGGCACACACTGCTTTCGAAAAGATTTTCCTAGATTTAGTAGGGCCTTTAGATAAGGACAATAATGCATATTCATATATTCTAACAATACAGTGCAAGTTGTCAAAATATGTATGTGCTTATCCGCTTAAAACAAAAACAGCAGCAGAAGTGGCACGTTCTTTTGTGGACAACTTCGTATTGCAACATGGTGTGCCGAAGGAAATCGCCACCGACAGGGGTACTGAGTTTATGGCAGATACGGTAAAGGAGGTATGTGCTTTGCTTAATATTAAAAAACTCAACTCAACTGCATATCACCATCAAAGCATAGGAGCATTAGAAAACTCACATAAAAGCTTGTCCGCATTTCTTCGTATACAAACAGAACAAAAATCAGAATCCTGGAGTACCTGGTTACCCTACTGGTGTTTCACCTACAATACTTCTGTAAATACGTCTACTAAATACACCCCGTTTGAATTAGTTTACGGTAAGACATGCATTTTGCCAAGCAACCTCACTCAAAAACTAGAGCCGCTTTATAACTATGACAGTTACCCTCTGGAACTAAAATACAGGTTACAGGTGACACAAACGGGTCCATATTGGCTCAACTAAAGTTCTTTACCCGAAATTGTTCTTCCTAACGATTTGTAATCCGAATGATCACTCTTCCTAAAATTTTTCATCCTAAAGTTTTCATTCATACTATTTGTAGTGCTACCGGCGATGTTCATAACACTCATGTTTCCGAAAATTGTAATTAATAATATCATTAAAATAAATATATTTAAACTCCTACTGTTTTTTATCATAACGCTTTTATCCCTAAACATAATTACCATAATATTTTCACTCATACTCAGAAAGAAACATTTACCAAGTGTTATAAAAAATATATGTGGGTAGAAGATGATATTTATAGTTTTAGGTTTTTTTTTCTGTGCATGGTTGATGGTGGGCTAGGTCGACGGAGCCCCGCTTCGCGGGGCTCCTACTTCTGTGTGGTTTATAAAAAAATAACCACGAAGGGGATGGCGGGGTCTATTCGCTCGCTTCGCTCGCTCACACGACCCCGCCATCCCCTTCTAACCTAACCTGTCCGAGTCGGGGTGCCCTAAAGTCCCAATTGCATCCAATTTCTCTTGATATAAACAACCGTTACACACCCGATGTCGATGGCAAATTATGTTATGGCATATCATAATTATGGCATGTGATAATTAGGGCTTACAATGATTAATGTATATAATACTGATTATTATGAATAAAAAGAAATCTAAACAAAAAAGATATGACTTTGAATAATAGTATAAAAGATGGTTATGTTGAGAAAATATAGGGAAACAAATAAAAGTATAATAGATGTTTATTGCTACTGACATTATGAAGTTGAATGCTTCGGAATTATGAGCATTAGAGACAGAGTAGTTAGGAATTGTGATTGTTAGGATGAAAAATGTTAGGAAGAACATTTTCGGATTTCCAATTATCGGAGTTGAAAATTTAGGTGAACTTTGGCGCACCCGACACAAACACAAGCTCGCAAAAATTTAATTAACAGTAAGTTGGTGACAAAACGCAGGTACGACACATAATGTTAACCCCACACATTACAACCCAAATGACAAAGTATTAGTAAAAAACGAAACAGGCAATAAACTCACAAGCTTATACTCAGGACCCTACAAAGTTATCAGGGACATTTCACCAAATGTAGAAATCGAAATTAATGGTAAAACTGATGTTATTCATAAAAATAGAACAAAGCTCTATTTTGAATGATGTATTTAATGAACCTAAATAACACTGTTTAACACCATAATTTAACACCATTCTTACATAAGTAATTATTAAAAGCACTTAGAAAATAGTACTGTAACAAAAACAACCTGTCGTTGTCCTATAGGATAGTTATAATTACTAAGCTAAATGTACCATGTACTAGTATAATTAGGCATACAATATTATGTGCTTAACCTATTTAAATAAGTAAACTAACCATAATTATAGAAAAAAAAAATAACAAAAAAAAAACATTAAGTTAGTATTTTTTTTTTGTTTCTCCCCCCCGGGGAGGTGTCGTGTGTATGTAAGCACCTTTATATTATTAAGTCATGTACGTGTTTCACAATATAAAAGATGTGACATTACTTAAATAAAGACAGTATTTACTCATCATTTGCCGTGTTATCTTTTCGATCCGATTCCCAACATCATACCGTCATAAATTAATCTTTTTAAATAGTTCTCTGAAAGATTCGCGGCGACGTAGATTATAAATGGCTCTGTCAGCTCTCTTTTGCAAATTAAAGATGGATGCAATGTCAGCAGCCCGACCCCACAGTAAAACGCCATACGACATAATGCTGAGAAAGTAGCTAAAATAGACCAAACGCGCGGTTCCTACATCTGTTAACTGTCTTATATTTCTAACAGCATATTATAAATTATGTTGATTTTGAAGTAATTGGCGTAAATCATTAATGTAGTACCTAAATTAAAAAGAGGAATGGACCCAATATCGAACCTTGAGGAACGCCCATTGCTATTTCAGACCCTAATGAGTTTATGCCGTTTACTTTGAATTTAACCTTTCTATCTTTCAGGTATGATTTTAGTTCAGCAGAAGTGTCTAATGGTTTACACAATCGATCGCCTAAGAGATGTCGCAAAAGATTCCAATGGCATGTTGTGCTTCTTCCCAGGCGTTAAAAATGTCCCTTATTAGGGTGACACCGGCGTCAGTGGTACAACGCCCTTTGGTGAAACCGTACTGTTGTTCATGAAAGATGGTATTTTTACCTGTGACAGAAAAAAATTAAATCTTGAATTTTGATTTCGAACCCGTAATCGTTGTCAACTCCCTCGAAATCATGAAAACGACTCTCATGTCTATTCGCGTGCATTTAAAATAATAAGTAAGCAATTTTCTTACTAACTTACATAATAATACATTATTTAGTATGTTTGGAAGAGCGGCACGACCGTTCACGGCCGCTCCTCCAAACACACTGAAAGGCAAGCCTCCACTCCTCGACTTAGAGGGTAGCTATGGTTCGCGCATGCGCTCTGCCTACCAGCGCTGCTCTCAGCCACGCAAAACAATTTAGCGTAGCAATATAATAGACTCGCTATTTAGTTATTTATGTATGGTAAAACGACATTACTCAATAAAAGTATTATTGGTATGGCATCACTGATTTATAATAAATTGCCCGATGATATTAATTAGTTACCTACTCATCTATTTATGAAGAAATTATACACATTCCTAATTAATAAGTGTTATTAAAAAGTAAAAGCAGTCTGAAGATAATATATTGTATTTTAACTATAGCAAATATTTGTACATTTGTTTTTTTTTCAATGACGATGTAATTGAATAAGAAAACTGATTAGGAATAATTTTATTGTTGAGATTTTGGGAATCGTCGGGAAGTCAGGATATGGAGATCAGAATAAAACTGCTAGTCACCGTTACAACTTTAATCCAACTGACACCGAGCTACATGAATAGATTGCATGTTTCACAGGTAACCACATCTCTATTATAATAATGAGCTAGAACATTAATTGGGTTTACCCACATACATCACACCTTACCGCTTAATCTTATGCCACTCTAATATAATAACAACATCTTTAATATTAAGGGACCAGTTCATTTGTTGAATCAGTAGTGAGGTGATACGCCGGCGTTTATTCGCAGAAGATAGGCTAGACTACGCAAAAGCCTACAGTATGGCTGTAAGCATGGAAGCGGCCGAGAAAAATGCTGCGGCTGTTGTAACTAACTCAAAAGCTAAGGATAAGACGGACACAGCGGTGGAGTGTCTAGCAGTGACATCAACGCGGCCAAGCCCCGGCCGCAGGGCGATATCTATGCGGGCCGAGGACCGACCTGTTGCGCAGAGCGAACAACGACGCGCCGGCTGGCGCGGCTCGCGTCTGGCGCGGCTCGCGTCTGGCGAAGGGGGCATCGGCCGCACCCGCGCCCGGTGAGCGTGTTCGGCAACATCAACAGTGCAGAGCATGTGGCAAATCGCATGATGCAGTGGCGTGTAAGTTCACGCGATACGTATGTCGCGTGTGCAACAGGCAGGGACATCTCCAGCGTATGTACCCGCTGACAGTGGAGCATCACCACGTGCGAGATGTAGAAATATTATCTGACGGCGAGAGCAGCGATGAGGTAACCGTGGTTAATATATATCACTTAAATATAGGCCAGTATCCACCTAAATATGTATCATTAAATGTAAATGGTCGGAATCTCGCTATGGAATGTGACACAGGAAGCGCCGTTTCTTGTATTAACTATGACATGTATAATAAGTTATTTAGTGATTTAAAAATTAAAGAATGTAAGATAGCTTTAAGATACTATACAGAGGAACAAGTGAGGCCAACTGAATAATGAAAATATGAAAATGAACGTAAAATTTTAGATTTGTATGTTATTCCAAATGGTAAAACCGTATTACTCGGTCGACAGTGGATGGCTGAATTAAAAATCAGATTGCCTATTGTAGAATGTACTGGCGTAAGAGTAAATAGGTACTTTGAAAAACGAGGAATTTAATGTATCTGAATTTAGTTCCAGGTATTGTAAAGTATTCGAGGACGGTCTGGGCCGATTCACCGGTGGTGCAGTGAGCATCTACGTGCGTCCGGGCGCACGGCCGGTGTACAAGCGCGCGCGCCCGCTGGCGTACGCGCTGCGTAAGACGGTGAAGCGCGCGCTCGAGCAATTGGTGCGGGACGGCATCCTCACGTCTGTGGACCGCTCGGACTGGGCCACGCCTATTGTTCCGGTAGTAAAAAAAGACGGTACTGTCAGAATATGTGCTGATTACAAAATAACTTTAAATAAGGTGTTTGAAGTCGACCGTTATCCCTTACCGCGAGTCGAAGATTTATTAGCACGTTTACATGGAGGTAAATGTTTTAGCACAATTCGAATTGGAACAATCAAAACAATATACGGTTATTAATACACACAAAGGTATGTTCATGTTCAATAGATTGGTATACGGTTTGTCGTCTAGCTTGGGTATATTTCAAAAACATCTCTAACAATTATTCGCTGATTTGCCCAACGTTGGGGTATTTTTAGATGATATAATAATAACGGGGCCTAAGGGACCATTCGAACAATTTGCACAAAGTTTTTGAGCGCTTACAATCGTACGGTCTGAAAGTAAAAAAGAAAAATGCGCTTTCGTCGCTGAATCAGTAAGTTATTTAGGTCACGTTATTAGTAAAGACTGGGTACACACATGTGCAGATAAAATTAAGGCTTTAGTTGACACGCAGTCCCCCACAAATGTTTCAGAATTGAGAGCATTTATAGGATTAATAATAATAATAAGTCCTGATTGACCATCTAATCACGTGGGGGGCGGACACACGTATGAGAATTTACAGGCGTGGCTAACGTGGCTTTGGAAACCCATTAAAAATGGAGACACGATCGAAAAGTAAACGTATAGGGCCGCTGCCCGGGGGCGATCGCCGGGCGCATCTGGAGCTGACGCTGGGTGTCTCAGCATGCGAACCGTCAGCGGTGAGGAGTTGAACAGGCGGGCTCCCACCGACAAAGATACTACAGCCGAAATCATTGACGATGGTGACAGACTGACGGACAGGACAAACATCCCTGTAGAGCCGTATAGTCCTCGTACAGTTTCTTACACACCCTCTCGATCAACATCACCATCTATACCATCGTCACCCATACCATCATCACCTCCCATCACTAGTTTAAATTAAATTTCACCCACTCCGTCCTTGAATGTTGCGCGGGAGGTTAGTTCCTTTTTACCCGCGCCCACCAAGGCTGGACAAGCAAGAGTTTATTTATTTATTTATTTATTTAAGGAAGAACAAACAGTAGCACAATAACAAATAGTCATAATAACTTAAATTCAAACATCTTTAAACGATTATGCTACCCACTACGTTCTCCACAGATTACAATTTGAGGTATTTATAACTAGCTAGTAACACAGATACAATACATTATATAAATTTGAATCGCGACATTTGCGCCAAAAATGTAAACAAATATAAGCTTATGGAAAAATAACCTTAATTCCTACATAACAAGGTTCAGTTTACGCTACAGCTTTAAACATTTTTATATAATTTTTATAAAAAAAACTTTCTCAATAGTGCTATTCACTCTGAAATCAAACTAATTTTCATTAAAATAAAGTTGATATTTGTTTAACATGAAATACGTCAATTCGAAACACAAATAAAATTTGAATTAACAACAGTCAATTGTCCCAAAACTGATATCTGTTTTTTTTTCCAATTTATAAAATAAAAAAAATAAATAAACAACATATACTAATTTTGCGTGCGTACATTATTAAGCATTGCGTTATTAAAATTACTTTGCTGATCCTTTAGGGTTGCTTGGATTTGATTCCTAAATGCATTTTTAGTAAGAAAAAGAATGTCGATTGAGTTGAACTCGTTGTTATATGTCTCAACCAAACGATGTAGCGGCGAACGCGAGCCAGCGTTGGTCTTACAGAGGCCAGTAGCAAATAGACGCCGAGTGCGTACCTCACGTAGATGAACTGTTCGAGGAACCAGGTAACAAAGACTCCTAACTAAGTCCGGACAATCAAAATGATTGCGGCACACATTGAACAAAGTCATCACTTCCAGAAGTTTCCGTCTTGATTTTAAGGTCAGGAGATCATACTTTTTAAGAAGTAAGTGGTATGACATTTTATTCCGATAGCATCTAAAATTCAAAGCACGAAGGTATTTACGTTGTACTAGTTCTAATCTTTCACTATATTTCACGTAAAAAGGGTTCCAAATAGGTACTGCAAACTCTAACTGAGGCCTAATTATTGACTTGTATAAGTGTAAAAAGGTAGAAGGTCGACGAAAATCCCTGGAAGATCTCATTACAAAACCAAACATTTGGTAGGCTTTGTTAACAATTTTTTCTACATGGACGTCCAGATGCAGCTTCGAATCTAGCAGAACACCAAGATCGCGGAGAGAACCTACTTTACTAATTGGCGTATTTGCAAGACGATAGTTGAACTCAGTAATATTTTTCTTTTTGGTAAATGTTATAACATGACACTTTGGAAGACTTAGGTAAAGCTTATTCGAAAAGCAGTAGCTGGAGAAACGATCTAAATCCTGCTGAAAGTTAAAACAATCGACTTTATCAGAAATAATTTTATAGACCTTTAAATCGTCCGCGTAGAGAAGAAATTTTGAATTTTGAAAACAGTGTTTTATGTCATTAATGTATAAAATAAATAATAAAGGGCCCAAAATGGAACCTTGTGGTACACCGGAGGTGACCCGAAAAGAGCCAGATTCAAAGCCATTAACAACCACCTTTTGTGTTCTGTTAGTTATGTAAGATATAAACCACCGTAAAAGGTCCCCTCTGATTCCGTTGTAAGCAATTTTATTAAGTAGTAGTGTGTGGTCAAGTTTATCGAATGCCTTCTGAAAATCTGTGTAAACCGCATCAATCTGCTGTCTATTATCGAGACTATCAAACAGCTGGGACGTGAAAACGAGGAGATTGCTAATGCAAGATCTGTCTTTAACAAAGCCATGCTGTTCTTTTATTAAAACAACGCGAATAGCAGGATATAGTTTATTATGTACCAGTCTCTCAAATAGCTTGGAGAAAGCAGATAGTATAGAGATAGGTCGATAGGTCGCGACATCATGCTTAGAACCACTCTTATGAACAGGTACAATATTTGCATGTTTCCAAACCTCAGGGAAAATACCACATGACAAACATTTATTAAATAATATAAACAAAGGATGGCATAATGTATCACACGTGTTTTTCAGGAAAACCGAAGGAATCCCATCAGGCCCAGGACCCTTGGTTGCATCAAGTGATTTTAATTCCTTCTGTATTTCATCAAGAGACAGTTGCATTTTGCATAGGAAGACATCGTGGTCAGCATTTATAGATGGTGGTTCCCACGAGTTATAGTCAAATGTTGAGGGCTCATAAGCAGACTGGAAAAATGTAGCAAACAAGTTGCAAATAGTAATAGGATCATTGGATGAACTTTGATTGTAATGAATCGTGGATGGAATTTTATTTGTGGTTTTACGGCTAGCGACGTACGTCCAAAATATTTTAGTATTGGTAGCAACACTGTCTTCAATTGCATTAATATATTTACTATAGCAACTGTCAGCCACTCTTTTAAATTTTTTCCTGTTACTCGAGAATACCTCATAGTCACATAAATTCCCATACTTCTTCCACCTAACCCAGGCTTGAGTTTTCTTTTTGTAGGTGTATATGAGAGACTTGGAGAACCAATTGGGGAAATTAACATTTTTAGGTCGACATGTGGGTGTATGTGATTTTATAATTTCATAAAGCCTTTCATAGAATATAGAAACAGATTCACAAGCTGTTAAATTACCAAGTAAGGCATTCCAATCCACGTCACTAATATCAGTATTTATTTTGCTATAGTTAGCTTTGTGATAATTTAGTTTGTTGTCAACGGTACGTTTAGGAATATGTGTGGGGTGAGAGAAAGAAATGTGTACATAGAAGGCTGGATGATAGTTGTCAACAGGTAAAAGGGGGACATCAGGAGAGAATGTGTCTGCATGAGTATTACAAAAAAGTAAGTCTAAGATGCGTCCGCTAGAATTAAAAAAATGGTTATATTGTCTCATAACATGTTGTGAACAGAAATTTGATAAAAAGCGAGTTATGTTTGTCAGTTTGTTATTCACATCATATTCCATGTATGATAACTTTTTTGCCCAAGCAAGTGAGGGTAAATTAAAGTCACCAGTTAAGATAATGTTTTCTATGGAAGAGTCATCACACAACACTGACAGGGAATTTAGAAAACTTAAGTATGTATCATCAACAGCGTTAGGGGGTATGTAAGTAGCACAGATTACATGATATTTATTGCCTCTCGCGGGAAGTTTAACTATTACATGTTCGGGCAAGGTCAACGGGGGCAAAAATGAAATACAAGAGGGATTTAGTTCTTTAGATACGGCTATAAGGACACCACCGCCATCCTTTTTGTTGGTGAGTAAACGGTTACGATCACATCTGAACACCAAATAGCGTTGATCAATAAATTCGTTATCAGATATGTCTAGCGTCAACCAGGTCTCGGTCAAGATAATGACGTCATATGCATGCGACATAATATTTAAATATAGGGTATTCAATTTGGTCCTGATTCCTCGACAGTTCTGATAATAAATGGATATTTTACCATCGTTAGCCATTTTTAAAATCTGAGGGTACAAGAAAATAAACCAAAGGGAAAAAAATATTCACATTGAAACTCAATTCAAGCACACTTGAAACACGCGAGTCATACATAACTGAGATGTCATATACAAATGTGAGGGTACCATGAAATAAACCAAAAACAAAATAACACACACTTTGGAACTCATAAGTATACTTAAAATAAACCAACGCTGAAAGCTCACGCGGTACGTTCATGGTAATTAACATTAAAAAGCAGTTATAATCGATACAGTAAATTACAAAAATCTCAAGCAACAGTATAAGGATTGTTATCAGGACTAGATTGTAAGACGCACTAACTATAACATTGTACATTACATTTACTGAGGTAAGGAAATATTTTGAAGAGTTAAGTGTAGTATTTGAAACCTTAAGCACACAACTGTTTCCAAAAAAATATGACCAATGAAGATTTAACCAGATATTATTTTTATACGGGACAGATACTACTGAAATAAGGAGACATTGAAGACAGCGCAATGCAAACAAAAGCAAAATAAGCACACAGCTGTTAGTAGGAAAATATGACAAACAAACAATTAAACAGAGTTCGCATGAGATGGAGCAAAGAAGTTAACCTATTTATCATGCGAACTTACTTTTATATCACAAAATTAGAGACCGATATGACCACCTATAGACAACAATTACATGAACTTTTTACCCGAAATTATCCGGAGATAACCGTTTCAGAACAAAGAATCTCAGATCAGAGAAGAGCTATAGTTAGAAATAAACTTTTATCTGAAGAAATCATAGAACAATTAAAAGAAGAAACACGAATACAATTACAAGAAGCAGAAAAGAATACAAGTGCTAACGTTATCCCACTATCACAAAACATAACCGAAATTGCTGAACAATCACAAGCACAACTGCACATCCAAGTACAACCTTATACCCGTACTCAAACTCAACTATACAGCCAATCGCAAGCTTATACGCAAACATCTCACACACATCCACACAAACCGAATTTATAATTCTAACTCTAGAAAATGATATCGATACCTTAACCATTGCGGATCAAAATCTAACAACAGATAAGTACATTCAAGAAATACATGACAAATTCAAAACAACCCTGGCACAATACTCTGGGAAGGACCCAGCAGTTCGAACAAAACTACCTAAACTCCGATATAGCCCTAATATTTTCCGGTTAGTTAACTTATTTAATGAAAACATACTTAAACAATTTATTTCCGATGACACACAACTTATAGATATACACACACTTATATATTGCACAGCGGTAGTAGTATCTGAAGAATTTAACTTTAAAATCACACAATACAAAGGAAACAAAAGACCAAAACAGAATATCAAACCAGCGTGGCAACAGAGGTTAGAAAAAGACATCGAAAAATTAAGAGGAGATTGTAGTAGGCTTACACAATACATTAACAACATTAGGTCAAGTAAAGTAGTAAGGAGAGTTGAGGCTATATTTAGGAGTAGTGTAACACACACCAGACACGAAAATAACAACAGAAAACCTGAAGACTTCTTAGATACCTTAAAACAAAATCTAGCTCTTAAAGTTAAAGACTTAGAAGATACAAAAAAGCACAACAGCGCAAAAACGATAATGCCATATTTACCACTAATGAAAAAATATTTTGTAGAAACCTACACAAACCAAACACCGACACAAATGATGAAAATAACACAGACGCACCTGACCAACCTACAAAAGAGCAACTAGCAACATATTGGTCTAGCATTTGGGAAGAACAAGAACAACATAACGACAGTGCAACGTGGATAACAGAAGAAGAAACCAAATGGAGGGCAATATATGAAATGGAATTTGTAGAGATTACAGAGTCTGATATCACACACATAACAGGTAGATTACATAACTGGAAATGTCCTGGTATAGATAAAATACACAATTTTTGGTACAAAAAGTTAACGTCATTATACAAAACCCATTACAAAAAATTTAACAGAAATTATATTAGGACGTCAAAATATACCCGATTTTATTGCTATAGGTATAACATACATGCTGCCTAAAACTAAAAATTCACCACATCCTTCTCAATACAGACCAAATACATGCCTACCCACGATATATAAAATATTAACATCATACATTGAATACAGACATAGAACTCCGAACAATGATAGCAAAACTAGCAGTGAAACAGCCCCAACGAATCGATCTTCAACATTATTGCTCCATGATAACGCGAGACCTCATACAGCACGAGAAACCGTTTTAACTCTACAGGAACTGCAAGTAGAAACCATTCGTCACCCTCCGTATTCGCCAGACCTTGCTCCAACGGACTACCATTTTTTTCGTGATTTGGACAATTTTCTACGTGATAAAAAGTTTTCTTCTCAGGAGGCAGTACAAAATGCTTTCACACAGTTGGTCGAATCTAGATCACGAGAGTTCTATCGCAAAGGCATAAACGACCTTCATATTAGATGGCAGCAATGTATAGATAACAATGGTAATTATTTTGATTAAATAAATATGTTAAATACAAGTCGGCAATTTCTAATACTTTCTTCGAGCCACACTCCCAACTCGCACGTTTTCGACGGCTTCTTTAAAGCTGCTATATTAAAATATTGACGCAGAGAAATAGAAAAAATGTGTAAAGCATGTCATAGAAATAGTTGAGCCCAAAATGGATGCCATGGACAGAAATGTGGAAGCAATGACTGAAAGGTTCATAATAAATGTAAGAAACGACGACAGTAGTGATAGAACGGAGAGTGATGATGATGATGATGATATGTTATAAACTTGTATAGGTAGATAATATAATAAAGAAAATTTAATCATTAACTCTCGATTTTATTTCTTTTCTTCAAATCCATCAGATATATAAAAAAGTAGGTACCCATAAAATTTTTTTATGAAATAAATGTCTCTCAATTTATACGACAGGCGAAGACGCAGGAATAAACTAAGCGAACTTTTAAGAAGCGCAAAAAAGTTTTTTTGTCTTTGTCATTTGTATGATAATGTGCGATAGAGAAGGCGCTATACTAACTCGTCTCCGTGAACACACTATAGATAATCCGCGATGCTTTCACGTTGACGGAATTTAAAACGTTTGGCAAGAATGCTCGGCTTTGGTTCAAGATGTTTCTCCATGATGACCGTTAGTTGTTCTAACGTTTTTGTATTGGGTGTATGTGGAGTGCACAAATTCACTATACCATTACTGTAATCAATGACGCTACACGTAATTCACTTTCGATATTGTTAACAAGAAACTGATTTTCTAGACGTTCCACGTACAAGTTCCATTCGTCCGATTGCACTTTGAACTCACTGATTTTGCTAATCGACATTTTTACAGCTTTCTTGTTTTTCTATCGATAAACACTGTATGCGTATAATTCTTGTATCCTCGTCACGTTGGGAATCGTCGGGAAGTCAGGATATGGAGATCGGATGTCGGACTAAACTGCTAGTCACCGTTACAAATATATTCCAACTGACACCGAGCTACATCTCTCTAAAATAATGAGCTAGAACATTAATTGGGTTTATGTATGTGGGCATACATCACAATTGTGACATAATGTTCATAATATACATATTTGCACACCTCACATGGATAGAATACAGTGGACTCACCTACCTTATGAACCTTTTGTAACATCCTCGGAACCCTCAGATCATATAAGCACAGGAGATATGGCAAGCACGCGTGGCGCTTGCGAACTCATCCGGCCGGAAAGTGTCATGATGCCAGTGATAAATGATTTTATTTCTGTAAGTAGTTTTGTTACAAACACGTCAATCATATTTTAAAAACTAAATGAGGTCGGCGTTTCCTATCTGACTACTCTGAGAAGAAAGGCCGAAACAAACTCAGAGGTCACAGTCTCTTTTAAAGTCCAGACATAATCTTGGTCAGATCATGTGAAGACCATGTAGATTGGTGTCTGAAACGGTCTTTTGAGGAAAAACCATACAGATTGAGCGGACCTGTCCAGTCAGTGCACGCATTTGTCAGTAATCTTGCCGCTCAACTGAGAACTAACAGTTTCGGCCATTAGTCGAATGTCAACATGCAACGTCTTCGCTGCTCATGATTTTTGTCAATATGCCGCGTTGTTCAGTGATTGTTTGCAAAAGTAACAGCTGTATTGTGAATTACATGAAAGATGGCGTCTTATTTCACACGTAAGTACTAAAATATTATTGTTTTTCTTATCAAATTTATTAAAACATTACTTGGTGATACTAGAAACACAATGAAGTACCAAAAGCAATTTATTTTCATTAAAACAAAAACCATTGTTTGCTTGGTACACATCGATCAATGAATCGGCTGGTCTAATAGCGCAATGGATAAGTTTTTTACTGATACTCTCACTCACACGATAGTTTCGTGAAGCGGCCGCTGCCGACTAGACTTAGTTAGAGATGTGATGTGACGTTTGTGGTTGTCGATATTATATACGATATTTTTAACGAGTTTATTTATTTATTTACACAAGGGAACAAAGTTCAACTTTTTTTGTTGCATGGAATTTTATGGCTGTTGTTTAATAAACATGTATCATTGATATCATCATCATCAGTCACACCTTGCTTTTATTTTTTTTTTGTTCCAACTATAACACATATTATGTTCGTCTCACTTTGAGCCAAAATGCTTTCAACCATTGAAGAATGTTCGTCGGTTCTTCGAATAGTCGGTCCACAATTTAACTAAAAACACAACACCTAAACTGTCAAAGCGGCAAGTTTTAACATAATTATGCATATTTACATTTTACTGGTCAATAAAATCCATATCAGAATCAGAATCAGAATCAGTGTTTATTTGTGAAACATAGGTATTTACATAAAGATCTTAGGTTATTATATGTGCGCTATGTTTTGCCGTGAAGGCGTACAAATATTGAAATAAAAATCATAAAAATAACAATATTAAACTATTAACATAAGAAGAAAGCAAAATTAAACTCTTACATGAGAAAAGGAACTATATATCTTTATAAAATTTATAATTAAAAAAACTTACTATAGTAACAGTCTTAAAAAATTTCGAAACAGTCTTTAAAAATTACATTGAATACATATACATAAGTGTTTATCGCTTATGAAATATTAAACATTATTATCATTAATAAAATCTTCTACAGTATAATAACATTTTTCTATTAGTAGTGAGTAGAGCATCTTTTTATATTTAACTAAGGGCAATTTTTTTATGTTATCAGGTATTTTATTATAAATTTTCGGAGCTATACCAAAAAAACTCTTTTTCATTAAAGCGGTTCTGCATTTTATGTCGCACAGTTTGTTTGTATATTGAGAACGCATTGGAGTTTTTTTAACATCAGAGAGTTTTTGAAACAGATCTAAATAGATTTTGACAAACAAAGCAGTTTCGTAAATGTACATAGCTGGAAATGTCAGTAAATTTAGTGATTTAAAGTGAGGTTCACAAGTTTCAGTAGTTTTTAAGCCACACATGGACCGAATACATCAATAAATATATTGAAATTTTACTTGTGTTCTCCTAATCTAGATTCGAGAAATTCATATCCTAATAGTTTCTTGGTAGTTTAGATTAGTTGTTATGTACCTATATCTTATTAGCTTTTGCCAGCGGCTTCGCCTGCGTGGATGTCGGAAATTAGCCCACGGGAACCGTATATTTTTCCAGGATAAAAAGTAGCCAATGTGCTATTCCGCCTATTCCAGGTTATAATATGTCTATTTTTATACTATATCCAAATTTCATCCACATCCGTTCGCCATTCTGGCGTGATTGAGTAATAAACATCCATACATCCATCCATCCAGACTTTCACGTTTACACACGTACCTCCTCTCTCTACTCTCCACTGTACGGCCTGACACATACTTTAAGAGGAGTTTCCGTTTCCCCCGAACGTGCTCCATACAAACGAAATTTGATCATAATTTGAATATGAAATAATTAGAATTCTAGTGACTAATATTTATATCTGTGATTTATCAGATATCCGTTAAAATATACAGTGATTAATATTACAAAATAACTGGAAATTTGACAAACCACAGACATAGATATATTGTGGTTGGTGGTATTATATTATATTTTATAGGCTCAAGATGTATTGTTTATTATGACAAAATTTTACTAACTAACTAACTAAGTTAGTTAATATTCCAATTATGATCAAACTCCACTTGTATAAAGTAGCTATGTTTTAGAGAAACTCCTGTATCGTTTTTCACAGTCAATAAAATCTTTAGGTAAAAGAGCAGATACTAGAGGTTTGTTTCATCGACATTTTTCTACGATTACAACTTAACATCACTAGTTGCGTAATTGCATATGTGTGTTTATTCTAAGTCCGTGGCTACAGGTAGAAGCGTTTCTTACGCAGAAGAGAGAGTAGAAGCTTACGTTCTGAGTTAAGCTACACGATTACTGACAAAAGCGTGCACTGACTGGACAGGTCAGCTCAATCTGTATGGTTTTTCTTCAAAAGACCGTTTCAGACACCAATCTACATGGTCTTTACATGATTATGTCTGGACTTTAAAAAGAGACTGTGACCTCTGAGTTTGTTTCGGCCTTTCTTCTCAGAGTAGTCAGATAGGAAACGCCAACCTCATCTAGTTTTTAAAATATGATTGACGTGTAAAGTGTTTGTACAAACCTACTTACAGAAATAAAATCATTTATCATTTAATTATACAGTTAAATTAGCAACCCGTTTGATTTTGTCTAGACTCTAGATTGTCCTATGGAGCAGGACCAACATGTTTCCAAAGCATTTTTATCTAGGATATAATCCTCTAATTTGTAATATGCTGGTTAACAAAGTGTACTTTTATTACGTATTTCAAATTTTCTTTGATTTAATTGCATTAAATCAGAAGGTATTTTATTGTAACATTTAACACAGTACCTACCCCATAAAAGATGTATATACTTTATCTAGTCTTAAAAAATTGTTAGTCTATCTTTATTATCTTTATTTCTAGTATTATAATCATGTCTATCGCTTATTCTATTAAAAAGATGTAGATTTTTTCTTACATACTTAATAATATTTTCAATGAATTGGCAAAGCACCGTCCTAATATTAATCTTTTTAAATAGTTCCCTGAAAGATTCGCGGCGACGCGACGTAGATTATAAATGGCTCTGACAGCTCTCTTTTGCAAAATAAAAATGGATTCAATGTCAGCAGCCCGATCCCACAGTAAAATGCCGTACGACATAATGCTGAGAAAGTAGCTAAAATAGACCAAACGCGCGGTTTCTACATCTGTTACCTGTCTTATATTTCTAACAGCTTAAGCGGCCGAACTTAGCCGCCCCGCAACCGATGTTATATGAGGTCCCCATTGTAATTTCTTGTCTAGTGTGATTCGTAGGAAAACCGTGTAATTTAAATCTAACGCATTTTGTTTTTTTATTTATTTAGTAGGTACCAAATTATTTACTGTAAACCAATCTTGGACCTGAAGTATAGAGTTATTCAGTCGTCAAGATTTTGTGGCCATCAGTCTATTTTAAAGATCAATGATGTTTCATCTGCAAATAACACCATCTTTGGTTGATTTTGAAGTAATTGGCGTAAAACATTAATGTAAATTAAAAAGAGGAATGGACCCAATATCGAACCTTGAGGAACGCCCGTTGCTATTTCAGACCCTAATGAGTTAATGCCGTTTCCTTCGAATTTATCCTTTCTATTTTTCAGGTATGATCTTAGTTCAGCAGAAGTGTCTTATGGTTTGTACACAATCGATCGCCTAAGAGAGCTTAGGTCGCAAAAGATTCCAATGGCATGTTGTGCTTCTTCCCAGGCGTTAAAAATGTTCCATATTAGGGTGACACCGGCGTCAGTGGTACAACGCCCTTTGGTGAAACCGTACTGTTGTTCATGACAGATGGAATTTTTACCTGTGACAGAAAAAATTTAAATCTTGAATTTTGATTTCGAACCCATAATCGTAGTCAACTCCCTCGAAAACCATGAAAACGACTCCATGTCCATTCGCGTACATTTAGAATAATAAGTAAGCAATTTTCTTACTAACTTACATAATAATACTTTATTTAGTATGTTTGGAAGAGCGGCACGACCGTTCACGGCCGCTCCTCCAAACACACTGAAAGGCAAGCCTCCACTCCTCGACATATAGGGGTAGCTGTGGTTCGCGCATGCGCTCTGTCTACCAGCGCTGCTCTCAGCCACGCACAACAATTTAGCATAGCAATATAATAGTCTCGCTATTTAGTTATTTATGTATGGGAAAACGACATTACTCAATAAAAGTATTATTTGTATGATACATCACTGATTTATAATAAATTTCCCGATGATATTAAGAAGTTACCTATTCGAAAGTAATAATCGAAATTTACTTGACTACGACCACTGACGGTTTTGACGTGATTAGCTTTGGCTAGCTCCTAAACTATTTGAGGATTACATTTTTGTGTCAAGCACGGCTATCGAGGGTAAGTTACTAGGTTCTATGTCAGCGCCGCCGCGTCGATTAGAAAGTATTTTGTAGTAGGTTTTCATATTTTTGCCCATTACATAAAACATTCATACTTGTAACCAATGCATTTTAACCAAATATGTGAGGTCCTAATTTTAATCTGCACCAGAACTATATTCCACAAATGTTTATGAGCCGTTTTTCTTCTAACTATACTAAAATTAATTTACCAAAAATATTCATATATATTATGTATGTCTAAATGTCCTATCGCGTGCTTATCCTATTGTGACATTATTAATAATAAACAATACGCTATAGGATTACTTTTGGACATGACAAAGGCATATGACAAAGTACAATTTCATTATAAATTATTATTATTTATAAATTATACAATATAGGACTACGCGGCAAATGTTATGACTGGTTCTATTAATCTGGTATCCTATTTAAAAAATAGAGAGCAAATAGTAGAAATAGAACATTACAACCATCACAATAATGAAATTGAATTAGTTAGATCAGACCGTAAATTAATCACCGCTTCAATCCCGCAAGGCAGCGTAATAGGTTGTTTCTTGTTCCTTGTTTATGTAAACGATCTCCCTAATAACATAAATGAGTCCTGTGTACTATTCGCGGACGACGTATCGATTTGAACCTCATATGAAGACAACACCAATATTAATGAAAAATTCAATTCCATACTTAACTCTACAATAAATTGGATGTCTGAACACAATTTAGAAATCAATTTTAACAAGACTAAATTAATAACCTTCCATCCCCGACAAAAAATACCAATTAATATCAACTTTAGTTTTAACAACATTAAATTAGAAGTAGTTAATAAATTCTCCCTATTAGGCCTAGACATTGACACAAATATAAATTGGAAGTCACATATTCAAAAAATAAAAGCTAAGCTTTCAACATTTTCGTACGCCCTCCGTGAGATCAAAAAAACTACAGACATAACTGCTCTGGTAACGTAGGTACTACGCATATGCCTACGCATGGCTTAAATATGGTGTCGTTTTATGGGGCAACAGTACCGACGCGCCCACACTATTCACTTTACAGAAAATACCACTCAGAATCATAGTTAATATTGAAGAAACCGACAGTTGTAAGCCCCACTTCCAAGAAATGAAAATTCTTCCCCTACCCTCCCTCTATATTTTTGAAATTTGCAAATTCGTACGTAAATACCCAGACTTCTACACCAAAAGGCAAGATAACACTTAGGCACAAAAATAGGCTCAATCTACCAACGTCACGACTAAAAATGCACTCTGACAGTGCCTACGTTATGTCTATAAAATTACACAATAAGCTGCCAGAATCCATTAAAAATATAGATAAATTTAACATTTTCATAAATAAATTTAAAATATTCCTAATAAATAAAACCTATTATAGTGTAAATTAATACTTAAATGACAAATTATAAATATGTACATAAAATAATTATAATATAAAACAAAATATAATATAATAATAACCAAATTAATAAAATATTGATATTATAATAAAATACTTACAATTAAACCCCGCAATAGTATAAAATAATGTCTATACCAACTTATATTATAATATATTACCTAGAAGATTTACTTTTATGAGTATTAATAACGTACTTAATGTGCAATATTTTTTTTAGTATTCTATGCTGTGCCCGACAGGGTCCAAAATTGTGTCGTTATTACGACCCACCAGCTAATGTAAACTTAAATATGTACATTTTGGAACGCAATAAAGAAATTGAGTATTGAGTATTAAAGACTGACGCATAAATTGATTATGTCTCACCGAATATACAAACCAAAATTGCTATTTGCCAAAATGTTTGATAGGTTTTTTTTATGTGGCAGCTTCTTTTATTTTAATTTTAGGTCATGTAAAATTGGCATTTATGATTTAATTAATATATCGCATTATTCAGTTATTTATTATTATTGGATTTAGCGAAACTTTCGACTATTTTATACAGAAAATCTACTTTGAAGTAATGAAATGAAATTGTATAATCTGTAAATAGGATAGGTATCGGAATCACTTTAACAGATCATAAAAAAAAAGCTAGATGGACTCGACATGTCCTATCTGACTACCCCTGAGAAGAAATGGCTAAACAAACTCAGGGGTCAAAGTCTCTTATATAATCTTGGTCAGATCATGTGAGGACCATGTATACGACAGTGTAATTCAAAATCAAGTCATTTATTCAAATCAGCTCTTTTTGAACGTCAAAATTACAAAAGACCGTCCCCCAAAACGCCCGCCCTTTATCACTTCCTAGTGCTTTCGCTGGGAAGAAGTAGCGCAACAAACTGCCCAGCAGTACAGGTGTTTGTTCAGTTAGAAGAACTCGATACAAAACACAAAGCATTAAATTAAATTATTCGCCATTTATATGGACATTTAATTTTCCAATTAAATCATAAATATCAGTTGAATTAGTTTTAGTCTTTATTGCGTTTGTACGCTTTTGATAATTATTAAATTGTCATACTTTATTTTTAAGTACCTACCTACTTACCAACTAATTGCTCATTTCACACATTCTGCAAGCCCGAATATCAATAAAGACAGCGAAAATTTATAAAAATCTTTATTTAAAATTAGATTTTCGGGTATATTTATATCTTGTATTTAAAATGTTATTTAAGTGCAATATAAAAAAAAATATATAATAAAAAAAATAAAAAATGTTATAAATTGTTCGCGAAAGTAATCTTGCCGTAATGTGATCAAATCGTTTTCTTTTTTATTAAGTTTTTACTACATTTATCTGTTATTTCGGAAAAATTATGCGTCAACTATATTTTTATTTTTTTAATGGCAATCCAAAGCATATTATTAGATTATATACGTATAGTTCTTAAGTGATTATGTATCTACTTATAAAAGTCAGACAAATAGAGAATACTACTAGTGAATACTTATTGTATGTGAAGGGCGAAATTCGTAGCACGTATGTAAGTAACTAATGCTGGGACATAAATAGTCTCATTAAAACCGATTAAGTCATCACTACATACATTTTACGAATTTCAGCCATATTTAAAATATGTTTTGATGCAATTTTCGACCTTATTCTTCACTGTTTAGTCAGGAAATGATTAACCCAAGTAATGATGAACTGAGGTCATAAGATTTAGATTAAGAACCTTTTATTGTTTACTTAATATTTTGTTTTAATAAGCTAAGACTCCCCCCTCCCAAACTTGAAGACGTGATAATTATAAAGTGATCAAGAATACTAAATAATAGGACAGTTTTTATAATAGTTAAGTATGCTTAATTATCACCTGTACTGATTGGAATACTTAGATAATTAATAAATAGGTAAATATTTATAAAACATTCTTTCTGAACAAAATTATACCAAGTGTATGTATGTATGTTAGAAGACATAACGTTGTGTACTTACATAAAATAATGATGTAAAGTTTATTTTTATAATGAACAGTTTTTATTCAGTCTGAATCGGTGCCTCGTGCGAAAGCGATCATCATCTTCTAATTTTGGGTAAAAAATGTTAAATAAATTGTAGCTCCCATTTCAATAAAAAGGCACTGGCATGCTTAGCCTTCACTTAAGTTATCTACACTACATGCGTTGTTTAGTTTATTTACAAAATTTCTAAATCCAGCCAAGTACAGGTGAAAGTAAGGCACAGTTGTCACAAATGTAAATGAAACATTCAAACTAAACTTACCTAAGGACATAATAATCTTTTACACTATGCGGACTATAGATTTTGTAATAGCGTAGACACGTAGTTGTATGTTAACGTCTTAAGATGTATTAATAACTATTGTGTACTTATAAAATATTATTATTAGCTAAATCTATGCTTAATTCGTGATTTTGGATATTGATATTTAAAACATGCATATTATCTGTAAGTAGTTGAAAAACTGTATTAATGATGTAATGTTTTTTGAGATTAGACAGGTTTGTATGTAACTAAAATAAATATTTAGGTATTAATGAATGATCAATTATATTTATTTCTTGTTCATTCAATCTTTTTGTCAAGAACCTATAAGGTTAAGATTATCCCCCTGTGTAGGTACTTAAAACCTCAAGGATTACAAATTTAGCAAAGCTTTAGTAAAGTATCATGTATTTATATATGTATAATCTATTTATAGGGGAAAGCACAAATTTCAGAAATAAAAAGAACACTCAATTTCTATAATATATCGTGATCGTCGTTTTAAATAAAAATAAACTTAAATTTTTCATCAATGTCGTATACATTAGAACACAGAATCATTATGTACTATGTATGTAATATATAACCAGAAATAATCGAGTGTTTTGTATAAAACCTCTTCGAACTGTTTAAGAAAGGTAGTCTTGCTTTGTACTTGTGCCGAAAGGCAGCACTTGATATGAAATTGGTGTAGAGATCTTATCTAAAATAATTTTCAGTTGTGTTAAGAATTTTTGGGATTTAAAATGACGCTACTGAATTTTCTTCATTTCATTTCCAATCCATAGGATTTTTCATTTCCAATCTTTGACTGCAGTAGCGACATTATAACTTAGTGGATCTTTTTTTAACTAAGTGATTTTGTCATCTCAATGACACAAAGCCTACATAAAAAGGCAAAGACATAAATTCCATTATTCCTATTCAAAGGCGAAAAGGTTGTGACTTCAACGAATGGCTTGAATTTTGAGAGTTTATTCGCGAGAAATATGTATTTATATATAAAGATTATTGGATTGTATTTAATATACAAAGTGAGACTGTCTTTCAGACGAGACTTGTACTGTGAGCACATGGTACTGTAAGAACTTTATCATTGCAATTGTAAACATTCCATTGTTTGTGAATTTGATGTTTTATTTCTATACCTTTTGGAATATTAAAAGTAGACCTAGGCCAGTCCTGGAAAGTAGAAAGAAAAGAAAAAAGTAGAAATAACAGTCTAGCTGTCTGGTAAGGTAGGTATGTATAACTAACTACTCACCATATACGAAATTATATGGCAACTTTAAGGGAAAACAAAACTTAAACATAGCATCTCATTAGGGCAGAGTGTTGCAACACCAATATAGATTGTACTTTTTTCATAGTCACATGGTATAAATAACGGGAATTAGTGTGAACAAGTGAAACGACACATTTACATAAAATACTAATTTATTTCTAAGTAACAAAAACTTCATACACAACTTGAGATTCGTTTGTCACACAATTTTGACAACTAATATAAAAATACATACAAAAAGATAATGTTTAATGAAATGGCACAAATTGTATCCGTGAGTCTTCAGGCATTTAATATTATCGTTCTAATTATATAAAAATATATTATTTGATGTCTTTTAAACGTTGCAACCGAGGCCCTGAAAATGTGGCCCCTTATTTTAAATCTTATTAAATACAAAACATTTAGATCGTTATTTATAGGAAAAAAATATTCTTGCCCATAAGTATTATAGGCCTTTCCAAGTCTGTGACCCTAAAAATGGCGTCAATCTCGGTTGAGAGCAAGAAGACGCTAAACTACTTACAATTACACAGCTGAGTATTTGTGCAAGCTCACTCATATAATTACATAAATTAACATTCTATGCTCCAAACTATCTCACTTTAGTTAGACCCTAGAGGTATTATTACAAAACAAGATTTTTCTTTAGAGCTGGTTTAAACCATCGAGCTTGTTTTTGAAATATGAACCTAACAAATCGAAATACTGGTTCTTTTACAAAACTGTAAATAAGCCCGGTCTTAAGTTGTCAATGTTGTATTCAGAACTTTACTAAAGTCGGCCATAAAGTTCGAAATACAAAAACTGGCACAAACATTTAGGCTCGGGCTAAAGTTAGATCGTGTTTTGTAATAAGACGCCATAAGTTAGTAGGTTAAGCAGGCTTGCATACGGCAAAGTTTTTATAGGTCCTAAAATCGGTCAGATTATTTCGCCCTTATTTAATACGTTTTGTAGGACGTTCGGTGATAGATTGATCTCTACTGTTTCATTCACCTCCTACAAAAAATCGGTCATCGATCGTATGCCGTCTGCTAACGCTCTAACAGACATAGCATGTGAGCCCTGACAACTGGCTTTAGGGAACTGGGCATAGCCAGCGCCGATATTCAGCTCACCGACACCAAAAAAATTGAGTGACCTTGTCGTATTTAAAACACCTAAAACAAAACTACATCTACACACATTAAAGTGCAAAATATCACTGTCAAGCCAACATTAGAATCTAACCGAACAAACAATCAATACTTTTACAAGTGACATCTAACTTTATAATAATACCGACATGACAGATGACTCTCATCATCTACAGTTTTGTGACGTCAGCTTCGCAGTCTTTTTCTTTGCTCTTGATTTTCTTGTCTTTGCCCCCGATTTCCGCGTAGATCTCATCTAGGGACCTCATCTTGGTCTCTGGGACTACGCAGGCGATGTAAATGGTGCTGACTAGGCAAACTCCTGAGAATAGCCAAAAGATGAAGTAGAGGCCCACTGAGGAGGCGATTGGTTGGAACACTCGCAGTTCCACGGACATGAGACCGCACGCGAATGCGATAACAATTGCTGTTACTGTGCCGCGGAGCTGTAAAAGGAGAGTGGTTTATTTTAGCTCAATCCATCTTTTAGAATAATATAGGTGTGTAATTGAACTCTTTCAACTTTCAGTCATCAGCTATGAAGAGTAAGTATAGGTACTTACTCTTCATAGCTGATGACTACTAGTCGAGTCCATGGATATTGTCTGGGCAACAGAAGTTGAAGACCAACAATGCCCAAATATACCTCCCGTTTCGCAATGAGCAAATCGACCTCTATTGAGAGGTGGCTATAATCATATTAATCACCCACCCAAATCGAATGTTATTAAATCATACAAATAGCTCAACTGTACAAACCTGGGAGGAGAACATCTCTGTCATAACAACAAAGGGCACAGGCTGCAACCCAGCTTCGTCGCAGTATTTGCACAGACAAAGCGCGACGATGGGCAGCCATGATGCAGTCTCCGTGTCTGCGCCCACGTGCGTGTAGAACCAGGCGCCGAGTGCACACATCGCCAATCCGGAGACTAGGCAAGTTGTGCTGAGGAGTGGCTGGGGTGAAAGAAAGGGCATATTAATTGTAATTAAGTTATAATTATTTTCATCGTCATCGGCTACTTTTACCAGGCACTTGGTCAAAGGAATCTTCATAATATGAGAGATCTATTTGACTAGTTCAAACCCTAGACTTGATGATTGGGCTTGTTGGTGCAACTTGAAAATTATCAATAATGAAACGAACAGGAACAAAAAGCATAATTTTGATTGTACACTGGAGACGACACGTGGTCTCATTTGCGATAGCAAAGAAGTTGCTCAAGAATTTGTAAATTTCTTTACCAGTATCCCAATTAAAACTACTGACACTTTAAATTCCTCGCCCACGCTCGCTTTTGATTTAGTAAGGGCGAACGTTTCGGTCTGCCCGATTGAATTTAACTTGAAGCATATTAACCCCATAACAGTAATAAAAGCTTTTAAGCAAATCAAGATCAAATTGACTGAAGATCTTTGGGGAATGTCCATTAAAGTCTGTACATCCATAATTGACACTATAGCGCCTTACTTAGCCTTCATATTTAATTTGTGTGTGGATCAAGGAGTCTTCCCGGATTTAATGAGATACAGTAAGGTAATACCACTTTTCAAATCCGGGGACAGTAAAGACGCCAATAATTATAGACCCGTATCCGTGTTGCCGGTTTTCAGCAAGGTATTTGAAAAGGTAATGCTCATTCATTTTAACACCAATAAAATCTTACACAATCAACAGTATGGTTTCACCAAGGGACGTTGTACGACTGACGCCGGAGTCACCTTATTAAAATACATATTTACGGCGTGGGAAGAGGCCCAAGACGCCATAGGAATATTTTGTGACCTCTCCAAGGCATTTGATTGCGTCGATCACGAAACCTTGCTCTTGAAACTTGAGCATTATGCACTTGGAATACTTGCGCTCAGTCTAATAAAATCTTATTTAAATGATAGGCAGCAGCAAGTTCAAATAAATGGTGTCAATTCACTTAGTTTAAAAGTAGAAATGGGAGTTCCACAAGGCTCGATATTGGGTCCTTTCCTCTTTTTAGTGTATATTAATGATCTACTCCATTTATTAAAAAAACAACTACAAATGGTGTTATTTGCTGACGATACTTCTTTAATTTTGAAGGCAGAAAGAAGTGCTAAAAATTTTGACGACGTTAATAACGCCCTAATGCAGGGCCATAATTGGTTCACTGCTAATAATTTAATATTAAATGGGAAAAAAACTAAGTGTATACGATTTTCTTTACCTAATGTCATAAGTAGTGATTGTGAGATAGTATTGAATCAAGAGAAACTAGAATTCGTCGATAAAACTGTTTTCCTGGGGATCACGCTCGACTCAAGGCTATAATGGGGTTCTCATTTAACATCTCTGGCGGGACGGCTAAGTTCAGCAGCATATGCTGTCAGAAAAATCCGTCAATTTACCGATGTAGATACCGCGAGGCTAGTCTATTTTAGTTACTTTCATAGTATCATGTCTTACGCTATTTTACTTTGGGGACGGGCTGCAGACGTCGATTCTATTTTTATTCTGCAGAAAAGAGCCATCAGAGCCATATATAATCTCCGCAGGCGCGATTCTCTAAGGGAACTGTTTAAGATTATTAAGATCTTGACGGTACCTTGTCAATATATCTATGAAAACATCATGTACGTAAGAAAAAATGTACATCTTTTTACTAAAAGCGGTGATAGACATAATTATAGTACCAGAAATAGGGACCTATTAGTTCAACCAGGTTTTAGACTGGCTAAAGTAGACTCATCTTTCATGGGGTACTGTTTAAAATGTTACAATAAAATACCTCCCCACATACTTCAACTGAATGAGACGAAATTCAAAGTTTGTATAAAACGCACACTATGCAGCCAGGCATATTATAAGTTGGGGGATTATATCGCTAATAAAAATGCCTGGCTCAATGCTGGTCTTGCTCCACAACCACAACTAATTGATTAACATTTGAAAATACGGTTGGAGCTGCTGAAGATTGTACGACCACCTTTGCTTTGTATAAACTCAATCTTCTTTGTATTATATAATTGCATAGGACAAGTGTGAGTACTATGTACTATCGAGCTACCATTTACCGGGTAATGTCTTTCATTGACTTGAGTGTGCCCTGGCGGCTGATAGATGTCATGCTCATTCAAATGTCTCGCTGACGGTGGCGCGTGTGTTGGATCATTTAGCTCCCTTCAAAATGGTTGAGCTGAATGGTGCTGATCCATGCGTCATGTTCGTGAACGGACGCTGTCAGTTGGGACTGGTCATCTCTTAGCCACCACGGCTTATTTTAATTATTTTATTATGAATTGTTTTGTTTGAATTTATATTAGCTGTACACTGGACACTCAATGTGTACGTCTTATTTACATCGTTTTCACATATAATTATACCTATATTCAACATTAATGATGTAACTAATATTTATTTATTATATTATTTATTTATATATTCTTTATTGTACACCACAAAAAACATAACAACAAAAATTAAACTGAAAAAAAAAGAGTGTCCATGGACTTTCGTGCCCGTTCTTCTCCATAGGTACCTACTACGCTTTGGAATGGGCAACTAGCTTCATATTTCTGACTGACCGACCACTTGACAATTCAAAAGTGCCTGTAAATGGTTTAATTGAAATACATGCTTTGAGTTTGAGTTTGAGAATATGCTTGTTAACAAAGTGTACTTTTAATATGCATTTAAAATTTTCTTTGATTTAATTGCAATATATCAGAAGGTATGTTATTGTAACAATTAACACAGTACCTACCCCATAAAAGATGTATATAGTTTCGCTAATCTGAAAAAATGGTTGCTGTGGCGACCCGATACTTAGCTACGTAAAGTCGAGTCAGCAAATACTTAGGTCACAAAGCGACCAACACCGTCGCGTCGCCACAGTCGGTCTCCCATCGCGGTACACACAACACCATGTATTAACTCTCGTAATAAACTCAATATATATTCGCAACAAGTACTTTGATTAAAAGGTCACACCCTAACTCCAGTCTATTTATTTTTATTTCTAATATTATAATTATGTCTATCGCTTATTTTATTAAAATGCTGTCGATTTTTTCTAAAACTAATATTAATAATATGATATAATAATAATACGAAAAAATAATAATAATACTTAATAATATTTTCATAAATGAATTGGCAAGGCACCGTCATAATATTAATCTTTTTAAATAGTTCCCTGAAAGATTCACGGCGACGTAGACCATAAATGGCTCTGACAGCTCTCTTTTGCAAAATAAACATGGATTCAATGTCAGCAGCCCGACCCCACAGTAAAATGCCATACGACATAATGCTGAGAAAGTAGCTAAAATAGACCAAACGCGCGGTTTCTACATCTGTTAACTGTCTTATATTTCTAACAGCATAACAATTGCAACAGATGTTATATGAGGTCCCCATTGTAATTTCTTGTCTAGTGTGATTCGTAGGAAAACCGTTTGATTAATTAATTCCAGATTTTTTTTCCATTCAATATGAAGATACATTCGCTACTTCTAACATTAGGTAATTTAAATCTAAAGCATTTTGTTTTTTTATTTATTTAGTAGGTACCAAATTATTTATTGTAAACCAATCTTGGACCTGAAGTATAGAGTTATTCAGTCGTCAAGATTTTGTGGCCGTCAGTCTATTTTAAAGATCAATGTTGTTTCATCTGCAAATAACACCATCTTTGGTTGATTTTGAAGTAATTGGCGTAAATCATTAATGTAAATTAAAAAGAGGAATGGACACAATATCGAACCTTGAGGAACGCCAATTTCCATTTCAGACCCTAATGCGTTTATGCCGTTTACTTTGAATTTATCCTTTCTATTTTTCAGGTATGATCTTAGTTCAGCAGAAGTGTCTTATGGTTTGTACACAATCGATCGCCTAAGAGAGCTTAGGTCGCAAAAGATTCCAATGGCATGTTGTGCTTCTTCCCGGGCGTTAAAAATGTTCCATATTAGGGTGACACCGGCGTCAGTGGTACAGCGCCCTTTGGTGAAACCGTACTGTTGTTCATGAAAGATGGAATTTTTACCTGTGACAGAAAAAATTAAAATCCTGAATTTTGATTTCGAACCCATAATCGTTGTCAAAGCCCTCGAAAACCATGAAAACGACTCCATGTCCATTCGCGTGCATTTAGAATAATAAGTAAGCAATTTTCTTACTATCTTACATAATAATACATTATTTAGTATGTTTGGAAGAGCGGCACGACCGTTCACGGCCGCTCCTCCAAACACACTGAAAGGCAAGCCTCCACTCCTCGCCTTAGAGGGTAGCTGTGGTTCGCGCATGCGCTCTGCCTACCAGCGCTGCTCTCAGCCACGCAAAACAATTTAGCGTAGCAATATAATAGATTCACTATTTAGTTATTTATATATGAGAAAACGACACTACTGAATAAAAGTATTAAGTATTTGTATGGCATCACTGATTTATAATAAATTGCCCGATGATATTAAGAAGTTACCTACTCATCTATTTATGAAGAAATCATACACATTCCTAATTAAAAAGTGTTATTATAAAGTAAAAGACTTCTTTGAAGATAAGATATTGTATTTTAATTATAGCAAATATTTGTACATTTGTTTTTTTTTCAATGACAATGTAATTTAATAAGAAAACTGAGTAAGAATAATTTTATTGTGACAATAATGTTCCTAATATATTTACACACCTCACATGGATAGAATACAGTGGACTCATCTACCTTATGAACCTTTTGTAACATCCTCGGAACCTGTTATGCAAATAAATAATTTGATTTGAAAAAAAATATTATGATGATGATTTAAAATATATAGTTTAGTTGTTGCTTGTAGGATTTTACTTTAAAAACCCAATTGAAAGTAACGTAAAAATATATTTAATCCGTTAAAAAACGCATGGTGAGCCATTAGTAAGTCAGTGTCGATTTGACGGAACTTATTTAGTTTCGGCCACAGCCAAAAATAACAAGTTAAGTTTTGGCCGAAAAGAACTTCGTTCCAAAAAACTCGTCGACTGCGTAATCTTTTGAAGTCGTTTAATAAAGGAAGTAGTAGTTTGCTTACCAACCTACATAACAAATAATAATAATTAATTAAGCACCATTAAGCGGCATTAAGTCCGCCTTTGTACCTTTTGTGCGAAAAGTAATAAATAAATAAATAAATAATTAATAATAATAATAATATCTCATTTACATGGATGATATAAAACTATACGGACAAACTGAAAAAGATATGAAGAAACTAGTAGAAACTACAGCAGAGTTTAGCTTAGATATAAACATGCAATTTGGTCTGGATAAATGTAAAACACTTCATATCATACGTGGCAAGATACGACCCGGCAACTATGTCGTAAATAACACAGACACCTTACCAGCACTGGAACCAACCGACTTATATAAATATTTAGGGTACTCGCAACTAAAAGGACTAGATCATGTTAGAATTAAAGAAACACTTACTGCAGAGTACAAAAGGAGACTTAATACCATATGTAAAACACAACTTTCTAGTAAAAATCTCATCAAGGCCCTAAATACATTTGCTATCCCCATATTAACATACTCATTTGGAGTTATTAAATGGACAAAAACAGACACAGAACAATTAGAACGAACAACACGCACCACTTACAAAATATAACAACTTACACCCTAAATCTGCAATAGAAAGACTTACTATCAAAAGGCAAAACGGAGGGAGAGGCCTAATAGACATCCAGCACCTTTGGCGGAAACAAGTCTGTCGGCTAAAAACATTATTTCAGTCAAAATCTCGCACTAGTAACATTCATAAAGCCATAGTTCAAAATGATTTTAACTACACCCCACTTAACTTAAACGAGTAGATACTCCACAAATTACCAACAATGACCCGCAGAAACAAAAAATTGAGGACTGGAAGAAAAAGGTACTTCATGGCAGACACCCCCATGACCTAGAGCAATCCCATGTAAACCAAATAGCGTCGAATAAATTTCTTAAAATATGCACTTTATTCCCAGAAACAGAAGGGTTTATAATTGCGATACAAGACCAGATAATTAACAAGAAAAATTACAGAAAATTTATTATGAAAGATCCATCAGTAACCACTGATAAATGTCGCAAGTGTCACATTCAACCAGAAACAATTCAGCACATAACAGGTGCGTGCACAACTCTCACGCAGACAGACTATACACATGGGCACAATCAGGTAGCAAATGTAATCCATCAAAAATTAGCACTCAAATACACACTCATACAAGACACAAACACTCCTTACTACAATTACACACCGCAAACTATCCTTGAAAATGACACACATAAACTTGACTACGACCGCGCCATTCTCACCGACAGGACAATTCACTACAACAGACCGGATATAACAGGATCCTCAGGATAAAATTAATAAAGTTACTTACCTAATAGATATTGCCGTCCCCAACACTCATAACATTCAGAAGACAATATCTGAAAAAAATTGTAAATACGCGGAACTCAAAGATGAAGTAACTAGAATATGGCGCCAACAAAAAGTTTACGTGGTCCCTATAGTCCTCTCCACAACAGGCGTCATCCCAAATCACCTTCTCCATAGCCTTAAATTACTAAACCTAAAAGAAACCCTCTATATCACCCTACAAAAAGCTGCAATATTAAATACTTGTCGCATTGTCAGAAAGTTCATGCAAATAGATGAAAACGAAATAGGTCCTCATCACAACACATCTTTAACATAACACACAACACGCTGCATTTACTTGGCTTCGGTCCGTAAATGTTGCAATAACCAGCCATAGAGCTGAGAACAGAAAACGTTCTATAAAAATAATAATTATTATTATTCAGCGTAACTATCCTTGGGGCTCTTTTTTTTTGCAAATCATTGCTTATAAATTCTCATAAAACAGTAATAAATATCATTATTGTTTTTGTGTTGTAATCTAGGTATAAATTTCCACAATTGAAAAATACTTAATGTTTATTCAAAATAATGGATAACGAAAAGTTTAGAAAAAAAAAACAAAATAAGCAATTTTCTTAACAATTACTATCATCGTTACCCTTTGACCGCCACAGTCGTGTATAGACGACAAACCAAAATGTGCCCAGCACGCCACGGTCGCGACAGCGTGACCGAATTTTATACGTAAATAAATGTCATAAAACAAAAATGTTTTGTTTATTTCCCTTGTTAATTAGGTACCTTGACTCTTCGTAATTTATTTGAAGTGAACTGCTTTCGTTAGATTTCATTTTTAGTAACGTAAGATGACAAAAACGAAAACCAGTCATAAAGTTCGAAAAACATAGTGCCCTCGACGCCACAGTCACCATAACAGGACACGTAGTGATGCAGGTAGTAGTCAATATAACAGGAATATCGACCTCGACGGCAACTTACGTTATATTTAATTTACTCTGAATTCTGCACTAGTAAACAAATAAAACATTTCATACTGAACTTTTACGTTCGAGAAATCAAGAAAATTATATAATACTGAACTATGCACTCTCTATAAGTCGAGTGTTAGTTGATTATCAAATTAATTGTAATGACTGTAATGGCCATCTCTATCACACTGTTGTATTGTCAGTGCTGGGAACGCCACAGTCGTCTATGCTTGACAGTCACATGGCGTCATACGCGGAAATTTGTTGAATAGAGTAGTTCGTTTGCTGTTATTACATATTATTAATAATGGATGACTATAATATGAGTAGTGAAGTGAAGTGAATATGAGTGGTGGCCGGATTAACTTCCGCCATTAAATATTTTTTTCAATGTAGCGGCCACGCATAAGACCTATATTAATCGATAGCTGGAATCAATACAAACAAGTTGTGTATGAGACAAAAAGTTCTAAAGTGTCACGTTTCCGAGATATGAGCTATCAAAGTAAAAGTAAAGGTCGAGGAATGACTTTGACCTTGAAAGTCATTCCTCGACCTTTATGAACTTGGAGGGTTTTATTGATGATTTTGATGATTTTAATTCTGTAGCTAGGTACATACGTCTTCCAGCCGCGAATAATATTTTAATCAACATACAACCTAGCACTGGCCTGCAAATTGCAAAAAACCTAAGAAAAATTTAATTTCGCGGGCTACCCTGACGGTTCCACCTTAACCTTCTAGCTCTACTAAAGATCATATGCGCTTTATTACTTTGAAAAAAAGTCAAAATGGCGGAAGTTATAAATTATTTTGTGATAAAAAATACGATTACAAAAAACCGATGGTTCATGTCTCATTTTATTTATTGCATTATCATCAAATAGTAATATTGCAATCAAATTTCTCATATAAAATTTACAAAAGTTTTTCCACAATAAGTATGAAACAGAATATCAGTGAAACTAAACTAACGAAAAATACGAAAATAGTAGAACTAAATAGGTACCTATTATTATTTCGATATTATTAATAAATATCGGTTGCTCACCTCTAGTGCAGAGGCGAGCAAATTAAAAAAGCCGTGCTAGCTACGCCACTGTCATCATAAGATGACAAGAAAGTACGTCAAGATTGAACATAGTGCTGTGATGGTATTGACTTGGTTTTATCGATTTTTGTTTTGAATTGTGGATTCAACCCCGAAACTGTGACACATATCATTATTTCTGTCCTAAAGGACAAAGCGGGATGAAATAAAACTGCTGTATTTAATTTTTCCGGTATAGACTTTTTATTAAAAACATACTGTTGGTTAAAAAATAAATAGTTAGTGCTTTATCGATATAATTTGGAACTCACTACTAGAGTTCGAAATTATATATGTTTTTAATAAAAAGTCTATACCGGAAAAATAAAATACAGGAGTTTTATTTTTTGTAGGTATTAAAGGATGAATTCATAGCTTGGCGCTGGGGGCACGCTTTGTCTTTTTTGACATGGCGGTCAAAAGGTTAATTATGCAGCAGGGCACGGCTGCTCCGGCCCTCAGGTCAAGGAAACTGAAAGCGAAGCCTCAAGATAGAGGAAGGCCATGGTTCGCGCAGGCGCGCTGCCTATACGCACGGGTCTCAACCACACGAAAATCAATAATTTGGCACACAGCAGGCTCACTATCGTTTAACGATACTATTTGTTGTATAAAAATTCATATTAACGAAAAAACATGTTGTACAGTTCACGATAGATGTGAAACCTTCAAAAATGTGAACTTCAAGACTGTATAATGTATTCTATCTCATTCTCTCGCACGTCAAATCGACAAATAGTTGTATGTGTTTGTCTCTTTTTAATTTCGCTTTTTCGTATCATCGAGTTACAAATCACAACGGGCAAGGAAGTATTCACTTATTTTTTTTGTTTTGTTTTGTCCAATATAGGTAGTCAATCAATCTGCCTAGCGTTTTCCCAACTAAGTCGGGGTTGACTTCCAAAGACAAGATAAAAATATTATTTTTGACAAACATTGTAAAAGTAAACGAGTTTCCTAAAATTTCAACAAGTAATAAGTCAGTGTTAGATAGATAGAGAATGATCACAGAATGTAAATCAATGTCATAAAAATAATAAATTCTGATCATGATCTGGCAGTTTAAGTAGTTTATGCGGCCTACCCAAATGTCCTTTCTTTGGTATTGTTCTTCGAATCGTTGAGCTCCTTAAGTTCTGAGTTGAGCTGCACGGTTACTGACAAATAAAATAACTAAGTCCTCTTAATCTGCGTGGTTCATTCCTCAGAAGACTATTTCAGACACCAATCTACATGGTCCTCAAAGATTTTGTCCGAACTTTTATATACACACTGACATTGATGAATTTTATACATGCAATGACATGGGTATTTACTTTGTAAAGTATTATATTATTTTAATTATTGTGAATGTGAAGATTAGGTATTTCATTACTTTTTTTGTTTTCTCACTTACTTAGTTTTAACCACGATCTGGCAGCTTGAGTAATTTATGCGGCCTTACCAAATGTCCTTTCTTTGGTATTGTTCGTTGAATCGTTGTGCTCCTTAAGTTCTGAGTTGAGCTGCACGATTACTGACAAATGCGTGCACTGGCTGGACAGGTCCGCTCAATCTGTATGGTTTTTCTTCAAAAGACCGTTTCAGACACCAATCTACATGGTCTTCACATGATCTGACCAAGATTATGTCTGGACTTTAAAAAGAGACTGTGACCTCTGAGTTTGTTTCGGCCTTTCTTCTCAGAGTAGTCAGATAGGAAACGCCGACCTCATCTAGTTTTTAAAATATTATTGACGTGTAAAAGTATTTGTACAAACCTACTAACAGAAATAAAATCATTTATCATTTAATTATACAGTTAAATTAGCAACCTGTTTGATTTTGTCTAGACTCTAGATTGTCCTATGGAGCAGGCAGGACCAGCATGTTTCCAAAGCATTCTTATCTAGGATATAAATAATCCTCTAATTTGTAATATGCTTGTTAACAAAGTGTACTTTTAATATGCATTTAAATTTTTCTTTGATTTAATTGCAATTTAACAGAAGGTGTAACGCGTCAAACACATCCACGCGTCATCACTACTCCAGCGCAGACCGCCCGACCGGCCGAGCCACCGCCTCCCCGCCCCGCGACGCGTCCCCGACGCGGCCATGACCGCCTATAAAGGACCTCGCGGAGCCAACAGCGGCAGTCCCGCCCGATCAAGATGTTTGGCAAGCCGATCCCTTGGGAGAAGCATGCCAAATATCTGGGTTTGACTTTGGACAGACGTCTCTCCTTCGCAGAGCACATAAAGGTGGTTCGTTCGCGAGCCGCCTTTGCTCTGAGTAGACTACATTCCGTCCTAAATGCAAGCAGTAAATTGTCACTCAGGTGCAAACTGCGCATTTATACGGCATGCATCCGACCTATTATGACATACGCCTGTGCTGTTTTCGCACAGGCCCACCCCCGGCACATCCACAGGATGCAGACCCTACAGAACCGTTTTCTACGTAAAATCACGGGTTCCCCCTGGTTCTTTCGTAACATAAACTTACATTTAGATTTGAAAATCCCCACCATTCAACAATTCATGAAACGCGCTTGCAAGCGTTTCTTCGATACCGCTGGCAGCCATCGCAACCCTCTGGTTGCGAAGGCCGCCAGTTATGTCCCCTCTAGAATCAGTAGAATCCGCCGTCCAAGGCACGCACTGACCGACCCCGACGACCCCACCACCCTCCTCCAGGAAAGCAGTAGGGCCACCAGTACAGTATACAAACACAGACACAAAACGAAGTTCCGACCTCGCCGCCGAGGTGCTTCGCATCCGCGTCCGCGTCCGCGTTCCTCCCCGATAGATTCCTCTTCCCCTCCCTTGATCGGATCCACAGAGCCAGCTGGTGGCGTAGCTGAGCCAGTAGTTTTACCCCTTAATAATAATGAACCCACTTTGATCCAGCCTGTCCCCAACTTGCTGTCCTTCCCCAGCGACGCCCTAAGCCGAGGTCCGTACCCCACAGGGGGTGCCCTTAGGTGATGGTCGCTTAGTTTATAATTAATATTATGCCCCTGGCTGGAGGCTTTGAGTTAGCTCGAAGGCACCACAGGATTGACCGGTTAAGCAGTCACGGCCTCTCAAGGCCAACCGCGAGATGCCATACACAAAAAAAAAAAAAAAAAAAAAGCGGCAGTTGCCCGACGAAGCGCCAGCCCGCGCCGTAGCTGAGCCCGTAAATATAAACCCCCCCGACTGTGACCTCTGAGTTTATTTCGGCGTTTCTTCTCAGAGAGTAGTCAATTAGGAAACGCCGACCTCATCAAGCTTAATAATAAGAAAAATCTGATCCAGCCTGTCCCACCTTGCTGTCCCCCCCCCCCCCCAGCGACGCCCTAAGCCGAGGTTCGTACCCCACAGGGGGTGCCCTTAGGTGATAGTCGCTTAGTATGTAATAATACGCCCCTGGCTGGAGGCTTTGAGTTTCACTTAAGGCAACCACAGGATAGTCCGGTTAAGTAGTAACGACCTCTCTAGGTCTACTACGAGATGCCAAAGTTAGGAAAAAAAAAAAAAAAAAAATTGCGGCAGTTCGCGTTCGGCACGCCTCGAGTGTACTCTCCGTATCGACCTAGGTCGGTCGTGATTACCTCGCTCCTTGCTGGACTTGAGCTAGCGGTGTTGCGGTGCCTGGCAGAAAACCTCCCCGAGTGCTCAGTGACTGCTGGTCCTTTTGTTTTCTTGAGGACGAGCAGGCGCTGGGCCGGTGCACCCTGGGTGCGGGCAACAGTCTCCTCGTGAGGGGTGGGAAAGAGGAGATTGTTGTCCGTGGCGAATTTCTGCCGGAGCGGAGGAGTCGCTCCCGAGGGCTCTCTATCTGCACTCTGCAGCTGCAGAGTGCAGGACTAGGGAGCAAGGTGGGGTAGACCGCGGGCCGTTTTATAGTCCGCGGTCTAGGGGTCTCCGCGGCGTGTACGTCGCGATGCCTGAGGTGGGGAAGACCGTGGGTTGCTCCTCAACCTGCAGTCTAGGGGCATCCGCGGCGAGGTGCTTGAGCCACGGTGCCGGGTAGGTTAAGGTAGTTATAGGTTAGTTTAGGGAAAAAAAAAAAAAAAAATTAAAAATGGAATAAAAAAAAATTAAAAAGAAAAAAAAAAAAAAATATTAGATGAGTAGCATTAGTTTGTAGATACCGAGCAGCGGGCGGTATATCCTGCACCGGAGGCACCCGCGGGCCTCGGGAGGATCAAATACCCTCCCAAAAAGAGCGGCCGCATCGCCTTGGGGAAGCGATGTGCGTACCACCCATGTATAATAATGGAAATGTCGAAAACTGTGAGTGATTTGTCGTGCGACCCGGCTGACGCCCGGCGCTCGCAGGTACCCGGGCCTGCGAGTGATAAATTGGTTACCGACGGACGCGCAGGGGTAGGCGACCAGGCCCCTGTTGCTGATAATATTACTGGAAACAGTCATTTAAAAAAAATTGACGGAGGGCCGTGTGGACCGTCTTCCGTTAGGAAACGTCCACGCGAACCTGCTCTGGTGGGAGGTGGGTCGGTGAATCTGTCCTCAGATGAGGAAGGCCTGCTGGCCCCGAAGTTGTCGACCGCGAGGAGAGGTCGGCAGGCTTCGAGGGGGGTGAGTGCTTCACGGCCGCGGAGGGACGCACAGGGTAGGTTCGTGCGCCCCAATACTCCGGCGGCCAGCGAAGCAGAGAGTGACTTGGGGTCACTACCGAGGACCCTGGTGGCGAGAGTTGTGCCTCGCTAGGGAGCTCAAAGGCGGAGCTCAACGCCACCAGAAGAGAGCAGCGCAAAGCCGTCGCGGCCGACGAAGTGTCGGAAATGGCCCGACGCGCACGCGAGCGACGCGCTGCTCTAGCGGCGGAAGGGGGGGAACCATCTGCGGTGGCCCTAAGTCAGCTTGCCTTGGACGGGGTGGACCTAGTCCTGAAGGTTGCCACCAAATCCGGCAGCCTGAAGGGCACGTTCACCCGCGGTCTGAAGGAAGCTGCCGCGGACATTAAGGAGGCGGTGGGCATCCTCCTCAACAGGACGACCTCAGACGAGGTCACGAAGTTGCAGGAGGAAAACAGCCGTCTCCGAAATGATTTGGAGGACCTCCGGCGACAAGTCGCTGCGCTGAGCGAGCAGCAACAGCGACGTACGTCAACTGATGCCGCATCGGTAGTGGCCCCGGCTCCCGCACCGAGACCGGCAAGCGCTCACACCGACGACGAGGTCGAGCGCATTGTCCGGCTCTGCATGCTTCAGTGCGGGAGCATGGTCAATGCTCGTATGGAGGCGATTTCTCGGCGCCTCCCTGCGGAAATCCTCCGTCCGCCCCTAGCGGCCGATACACGGCGGAGGGCTGAGGAGCCGCCGAGACCTGCGCCTCGGAAGGGGAAGCCCGCGGAGGGTGTAAAAAAGCCCGTGGAGGGAGCCCCATCAAGCGATCAGCCCACGACTGTCGGGTCTAAGGGTGAGACCTGGGCGACAGTCGTGGGCCGCAAGAAGGCCCGCAAAGCTGCCAAGGCGGCCTCAGCAACAGCGCGCGCCCCCGGCCGAACCGCAAAGGCGGTTGCGCAGCCTGTGCGGCGGACTGCCAAAGGCGGTCGCAAAGGACCGGCGATACGTGCTCCGCGTTCTGAAGCTGTGACGCTCACGCTACAGCCCGGAGCAGCGGAGCGCGGCGTAACGTACCAGTCGGTCATTGCCGAGGCCAAGGCCAAGATCAAATTATCAGATCTTGGTCTTCAGTCCGTCACCCTCAGGCAGGCTGCCACGGGTTGTTCGAGGTGGCTGGTGCTGCGAGCGGCAGTGCCGAAAAGGCGGACGCTCTGGCCGCCAAGATGAGGGAGATCCTCAGCCCTGAGGACGTCCGGGTCTCCAGGCCAATGAAAACCGCAGAGGTGCGGATTGCTGGTCTGGACGATTCCGTGACCTCTGAAGAGGTGGTGACGGCCGTTGCCCGAAGCGGAGAGTGTCCGCCGGACAAGGTGCGGGCCGGCGATATACGCACCGACGCCACCGGACTCGGCGTGGTCTGGGTTCGGTGCCCTGTGGCGTCGGCGAACAGGATCGCTTTAAGCGGCAGACTGCTGGTTGGCTGGGTTGCAGCGAGGGTGAAACTCCTGCAGCCCCGGGCTTTGCGGTGCTTCCGGTGCCTGGAGAAGGGGCACGTCCGGGCAAAGTGCACCGCTGAGGTTGACCGTAGTGACCTCTGTTATCGCTGCGGTCAGCCCGGCCACAAGGCGGCCCAGTGTTCCGCGGCGCTCAACTGCAGCTTATGTTCAGCTGCAGGGAAGCCAGCGGGACACAAAGTGGGCGGAGGGGCCTGTGGCGCGCCTTCCAGCCAGGCCAAGAAGAAGAGGAGCTCTAAACCTGCCGGGGAAACCTCGCCGCCCACGCAGGCTAGTAGCTCCGCGGTCGACTCCCGGCCTAGGACCGTTGCCGAGGTAATGGAATGTCAATAATGGCACAATTCCATTTCCTCCAGGGCAACATCAACCACTGTGCCAGAGCTCAGGATCTTTTACTCCAGAGCATGGCAGAGTGGTCGATCCACGTGGCTGTGGTCGCCGAACCGTACTTCATCCCCGCCCGTGACAACTGGCTGGGGTGCGCTGACGGTTTGGTGGCCATTATTGGCGAGACTCTGATCGACCCGTCTCGGGGCCGCGGCTGGGTTGCTGCGGTCTCGGGCGGCATCGTCATTGTGGGGGCGTATTTCTCCCCCAACAAGAGTCTCGCCGACTTCGAGAGTTTCCTTGTCGAGTTGGGCGCCGTCGTAGGCCGCTATCACCCTCGTCCCGTTCTGGTGCTCGGAGATCTCAACGCCAAGTCATCGGCGTGGGGATCTCCGGTCACTGACCCTCGGGGCGAGGTGCTAGAAGAGTGGGTGGTGACGACTGGTCTGGTCGTCCTGAATCGGGGTTCGGAATACACGTGCGTGCGGCAGCGGGGCGGGTCGATAGTGGACGTCTCGCTCGCTAGCCCCTCTGTCGCCAGCCGAGTCCGCGACTGGCGTGTCGCCGTGGGGGTGGAGACGCTGTCGGACCATCGGTATATCCGGTTCGACGTCTCTGCCCAGACCGCGAGCGGCCACCATCCAACAACCCCGATTAACGACGGCCCGCGTTGGGCGCTTAAGCGCATCGACAAGGAACTACTCGAGGAAGCTGCCATAGTCCAGTCCTGGATTTGGGAGTCGACGACGGACGGCCCCGTCGACGTCGAAGCGGTGGCGCTGTGGTTTCGCGGGGCGATGACGCAGATCTGCGACGCGTCCATGCCCCGTGTCCGCCAACAGTCCGCAAGGCGCCAGGTGTACTGGTGGACCGACGAGATCGCGCGGCTGCGCGTTGAGTGCGTTGCGGCTCGCCGCCAGTACACGCGATACCGGAGACGACGTCGACGGGATTCCGTCGAGGAAGACGCGCTGTATGAGGTGTACCGCGCGTCCAAGGAGACTCTGTGGCTGGCCATCGGCGACTCTAAGTCGCGTGCCAGGGAAGAGCTGCTGGGGTCCCTAGATCGGGATCCGTGGGGGCGCCCCTACCGTTGGGTACGGGGCAAGTTGCGTCCCTGGGCGCCTCCACTGGTGCAAAGCATGCAACCCCAGTTGCTAGAGGCGGTAGTATCGGCCCTCTTCCCTGAGCGAGCGGGACACGTTCCCCCGGCGATGGCTTCGCCCTCAGCCACAGACTCTCCAGAAGAGGAGAGCACCGATGTCCCCGAGGTGACGCAAGCAGAGACGAGAGCGGCCGTGTCGCGACTCCGGGCTAAGAACACGGCGCCTGGACCCGACGGAGTTCCTGGTCGAGCTCTCGTCCTGGCTCTGAAGGAGCTGGAGCCCCAGCTGAGGGGGCTCTTCACGGCATGTCTCGAGCAGGGTCAGTTTCCCAGTGTGTGGAAGGAGGGGAGGCTGGTCCTGCTCAGGAAGGAGGGGCGCCCCGCGGACTCACCGTCCGCGTATCGGCCCATAGTGCTGCTCGACGAGGCGGGCAAACTTTTTGAGCGCATTATCGCAGATCGCCTCGTCAGCCACTTGTGCAGGGAGGGGCCGAACCTGGACGACAACCAATTCGGTTTTCGTCGGGGGCGCTCCACCATAGACGCCATCATGCGCGTGAGGACCCTGGCGGAGGAGACGGTGTCCCAGGGTGGGGTGGTGATGGCGGTGTCTTTAGACATCTCCAACGCATTCAACACCCTACCCTGGAGTTGTATTCGGGAGGCTCTGAAATACCATCGCGTGCCTCCCTACCTCCGCCGTACAGTAGGGGCCTATCTGGAGGATAGATGCGTCACCTATCGGGGACGTGACGGTGCCGGTCGGCACCTCATGTCGTGCGGTGTTCCACAGGGATCGGTCTTGGGACCGCTCCTGTGGAACATCGGCTATGACTGGGTGCTGAGAGGCGAGCTCCCGTCGGGCGCCAACTTGACGTGTTATGCGGACGACACGCTTGTCGCTGCCCGGGGGAGCTCGCACAGGGAAGCGACGTTGATAGCCACGGCTGCGGTGTCACAGGTGGTGAACCGCATTCGGCGCCTGGGCCTGGAGGTGGCCCTAAACAAGTCGGAGGCCATGGTGTTTCATGGCCCCCGACGTGCGCCGGCGCCGGGATCACACATCGTGGTCAGCGGGGTCCGGATAGCTGTCGAGTCCACCATGAAGTATCTGGGATTGGTGCTCGACAGCCGATGGGGATTCGGGCCCCACTTCCGGCGGCTGGCACCCAAGCTGATGGGTGCAGCGGGCGCGCTTTCAACGTTGCTTCCTAACTTGGGGGGCCCGAGCGCCGCCTGTAGGCGGTTGTACGTGGGAATCGTGCGGTCCATGGCCCTGTATGGGGCCCCTGTGTGGGCGATGGACATGACGGCCGGCACTCTCGCCATTCTGCGCAAACCGCAGAGGGCGATGGCCGTCAGAGTCGTCCGCGGGTACCGCACGATTTCCTACGAGGCGGCTTGTGTCCTGGCCGGATCTCCGCCCTGGGACCTTGAGGCGAAAGTACTCGCGTCATTATATCGATGGCGCGAGGAAGAGCGGGCACGGGGCTCGAGGCCGGTGCAGCGGCAGATCGCGCTGCGCCGAGAGGAGCTCCATCAGGTCTTGGTGGCGGAATGGCGGCTAAGGCTTCTGCGCCCTACCGCTACCGTCGAGGCGATCCGGCCAGTACTCGACGACTGGCTCGGGAGAAGGCACGGCTCCCTGTCGTTTAGGGTGACGCAGGTGCTGTCGGGGCACGGCTGCTTCGGCAAGTACCTGTGCCGCATAGGCAGGGAGCCGGACGCTCGGTGCCACCATTGCGTCCATTGCGGGGAGGACACGGCGCAACACACGCTCGCCGAGTGTGTAGCCTGGGAGGAGCAGCGCCGTGTCCTCACAAATGAAGTAGGAGGCGATCTGTCGCTGCCGGCCGTAGTGCGGAGGATGGTCGGTAGCGCAGAGTCGTGGGACGCGGTGGTGTCCTTCTGCGAGGACGTGATGTCGCAGAAGGAAACTTTTTTTTTTTTTTTTTTTTTTAAACGTTGCCCCACACTAGGAATTTCTCCTGTATTGTGGGTGCGTTTACAAACATTTAAACTCACATACACAAACAGCCAGACCCGGAACAACTACTTGCAGGTCATACAAATAAACTGCGGAACGGGAGAGGGAGATCTCGACTCCCTTCCCCGGCCGCAGAAGGCGCACCGGGCGCAGGAGAAGGGCGGACAACGCCCTTTTCCGGCCCCCATGAATGGGTCCAGGGGCGTGGGACTTGGGGAAGTCCTCGCCCCCTATTTGATGGACCCGAGGCGATGGCACGCGCGGGGGTCGGCGCGCGCCTCTGAGGCGATGCACGGGGTAGTTAAACACCTCACTACCCCGTGCAGGAGACGAGGCCCGGACAGACCGGGCCAGCACTAGTGTGGGGCTGCGGAAGAATTTCGATTCCCGCGGCCCCACGCGCACGTGCGAGGAGACACCCGGGGTGGTTTTAGCCGGTAAGAGTCCGGCACGCCCCTCCGCCTTTTCCCCAGGCGGAGGTAGTCCATGAGGATTTCCCCCCGAAAAAAAAAAAAAAAAAAAAAAAAAAAAAAAAAAAAAAAGCGGTGTTAATTGTATGTTTGGCTGTGTTGGTGACGTTAGCGTACCGCACACCATTCAAACGATATACAACGCGTGTAGGGTTTCCTTATTTATTTCTGTTAGTTAGGTCCTTAGTTATTCTAATTAGATCTCAACCTTGTTACAACGTAACGTTTCATTGTTGTTGCTTATGTTAGACTTATCTTTGTAATTCTACCACCGTAAGGTTAATAAATGATTTTGTTACATGTATTGTGAGTTTAAGTTATCTCCTCACACATACCCCGCTTACAAAGGTATTTTATTGTAACATTTAACACAGTACCTACCCCATAAAAGATGTATACTTATGTATACTTTCGCTAATCTGAAAAAATGGTTAGTCTATTTATCTTTATTTCTAGTATTATAATTATGTCTATCGCTTACTTTATTAAAAAGATGTAGATTTTTTCTAAAACTAATGATAATAATATAATATAATAATAATACTAAAAAATAATAATAATACTTAACAATATTTTCATAAATGAATTGGCAAGGCACCGTCATAATATTAATCTTTTTAAATAGTTCCCTGAAAGATTCGTGGCGACGTAGATCATAAATGGCTCTGACAGCTCTCTTTTGCAAAATAAAGATGGATTCAATGTCAGCAGCCCGACCCCACAGTAAAATGCCATACGAAATAATGCTGAGAAAGTAGCTAAAATAGACCAAACGCGCGGTTTGTACATCTGTTAACTGTCTTATATTTCTAACAGCATAAGCGGCCGAGCTTAGCCGCCCCGCAACAGATGTTATATGAGGGCCCCATTGTAATTTCTTGTCTAGTGTGATTCGTAGGAAAACCGTTTGATTAATTAATTCCAGTTTTTTTTTCCATTCAATATGAAGTCACATTCGGTATTTCTAACATTAGGTAATTTTAATCTAATGCATTTTGTTTTTTTTTTTTATTTATTTAGTAGGTACCAAATTATTTACTGTAAACCAATCTTGGACCTGAAGTATAGAGTTATTCAGTCGTCAAGATTTTGTGGCCGTCGGTCTATTTTAAAGATCAATGATGTTTCATCTGCAAATAACACCATCTTTGGTTCATTTTGAAGTAATTGGCGTAAATCATGAATGTAAATAAAAAAGAGGAATGGACCCAATATCGAACCTTGAGGAACGCCCATTGCTATTTCAGACCCTAATGAGTTTATGCCATTTACTTTGAATTTATCCTTTCTATTTTTCAGGTATGATCTTAGTTCAGCAGAAGTGTCTTATGGTTTGTACACAATCGATCGCCTAAGAAAGCTTAGGTCGCAAAAGATTCCAATGGTATGTTGTGCTTCTTCCCGGGCGTTAAAAATGTTCCTTATTAGGGAGACACCGGCGTCAGTGGTACAACGCTCTTTGGTGAAACCGTACTGTTGTTCATGAAAGATGGAATTTTTACCTGTGACAGAAAAAATTGAAATCTTGAATTTTGATTTCGAACCCATAATCGTTGTCAACTCCCTCGAAAACCATGAAAACGACTCCATGTCCATTCGCGTGCATTTAGAAATAATAAGTAAGCAATTTTCTTACTAACTTACATAATAATACATTATTTAGTATGTTTGGAAGAGCGGCACGACCGTTCACGGCCGCTCCTCCAAACACACTGAAAGGCAAGCCTCCACTCCTCGACATACAGGGTAGCTGTGGTTCGCGCATGCGCTCTGTCTACCAGCGCTGCTCTCAGCCACGCAAAACAATTTAACGTAGCAATAATATAATAGACTCGCTATTTAGTTACTTATGTATGAGAAAACAACATTAATCAATAAAAGTATTATTTGTATGGCATCACTGATTTATAACAAATTGCCCGATGATATTAAGAAGTTACCTACTCATCTATTTATGAAGAAATCATCCAACGTCTATTTTTTTACATATAATTCATTTCCTGTCGTCCATGCGTCAATACCTTCCAATATATTGTACAAACATGTCAATTGATACTTCCCTACCCATATTTGTCTGTGTTCTTACTATGTGAGGTCCTAATTTTAATCTGCACCAGAACTACTATTTAGCTGGGAAGAAGTAGCGCAACAAACTGCCCCGCAGTACAGGTGTTTGTTCAATTAGAAGAACTTGATACAAAACCCAAAGCATTAAATTAAATTATTCGCCATTTATATGGACATTTATTTTCCAATTAAATCATAAATATCAGTTGAATTAGTTTTAGTCTTTATTGCGTTTGTACGCTTTGATAATTATTAAATTGTCATACTTTATTTTTAAGTACCTACCTACTTACCAACTATTTAAGTGCAATATCGTTATAAATTGTTCGCGAAAGGAATTCTCAGTTTATATATATTAGTCTATGAAAGGAATCTTGCCGTAATGTTATCAAATTGTTTTCTTTATTATTAAGTTTTTACTACATATACTTATCTGTTATTTCGGAAAAATTATGAGGCAACTATATTTTTATTTTTTAATGGCAATCCAAAGCATATTATTAGATTTATTAGACGTATAGTTCTTAAGTGATTATGTACCTACAAAAGTCAGACAAATAGAGAATACTACTAGTGAATACTTATTGTACTTGAAGGGCGAAATTCGTATCACGTTTATAAGTAACTAATCCTATGACATAAATAGTCGCATTAAAACCGATTAAGTCATCACTACATACATTTTACGAATTTCAGCCATATTTAAAATATGTTTTGATGCAATTTCCGACCTTATTCTTCACTGTTTAGTCAGGAAATTATTTAACCAAGTAATGATGAACTGAGGTCATAAAATTTTGATTAAGAACCTTATACCGTTTACTTAATATTTTGTTTTAATAGTTTTAATAAGCTAAGACCCCCCCCCCCCCCCCAAACTTGAAGACGTGATAATTATAAAGTGATCAAGAATACTAAATAATAGGACAGTTTTTATAATAGTTAAGTATGCTTAATTATCACCTGTACTGATTGGAATACTTAGATAATTAATAAATAGGTAAATATTTATAAAACATTCTTTCTGAACAAAATTATACCAAGTGTATGTATGTATGTTAGAAGGCATAACGTTGTGTACTTACATAAAATAATGATGTAAAGTTTATTTTTATAATGAACAGTTTTTATTCAGTCTGAATCGGTGCCTCGTGCGAAAGCGATCATCATCTTCTAATTTTGGGTAAAAAATGTGAAATAAATTAAAGCTCCCATTTCAATAAAAAGACACTGGCATGCTTAGCCTTCACTTAAGTTATCCACTACATGCGTTGTTTAGTTTATTTACAAAATTTCTAAATCCAGCCAAGTACAGGTGAAAGTAAGGCACAGTTGTCACAAATGTAAATGAAACATTCAAACTAAACTTACTTAAGGACATAATAATCTTTTACACTATGCGGACTATAGATTTTGTAATAGCGAGCGTAGACACGTAGTTGTATGTTAACGTCTTAAGATGTATTAATAACTATTGTGTACTTATAAAATATTATTATTAGCTAAATCTATGCTTAATTCGTGATTTTGGATATTGATATTTAAAACATGCATATTATCTGTAAGTAGTTGAAAAACTGTATTAATGATGTAATGTTTTTTGAGATTAGACAGGTTTGTATGTAACTAAAATAAATATTTAGGTATTAATGAATTAATGAATGATCAATTTTATTTATTTCTTGTTCATTCAATCTTTTTGTCAAGAACCTATAAGGTTAAGATTATCCCCCTGTGTAGGTACTTAAAACCTCAAGGATTACAAATTTAGCAAAGCTTTAGTAAAGTATCATCTATTTATATATGTATAATCTATTTATAGGGGAAAGCACTAATTTCGGAAATAAAAAAAAACACTCAATTTCTACAATATATCGTGATCGTCGTTTTAAATAAAAATAAACTTAAATTTTTCATCAATGTCGTATACATTAGAACACAGAATCATTATGTACTATGTATGTAATATATAACCAGAAATAATCGAGTGTTTTGTATAAAACCTCTTCGAACTGTTTAAGAAAGGTAGTCTTGCTTTGTACTTGTGCCGAAAGGCAGCACTTGATATGAAATTGGTGTAGAGATCTTATCTAAAATAATTTTCAGTTGTGTTAAGAATTTTTGGGATCTCAAATGACGCTACTGAATTTTCTTCATTTCATTTCCAATCCATAGGATTTTTCATTTCCAATCTTTGACTGCAGTAGCGACATTATAACTTAGTGGATCTTTTTTTAACTAAGTGATTTTGACATCTCAATGACACAAGGCCTACATAAAAAGGCAAAGACATAAATTCCATTATTCCTATTCAAAGGCGAAAAGGTTGTGACTTCAACGAATGGCTTGAATTTTGAGAGTTTATTCGCGAGAAATATGTATTTATATAAAGATTATTGGATTGTATTTAATATACAAAGTGAGACTGTCTTTCAGACGAGGCTTGTACTGTGTGCACATGGTACTGTAAGAACTTTTTCATTGCAATTTTATTGTAAACATTCCATTGTTTGTGAATTTGATGTTTTATTTCTATACCTTTACGTTTTGGAATATTAAAAGTAGACCTAGGCCAGTCCTGGAAAGTAGAAAGAAAAGAAAAAAAGTAGAAATAACAGTCTAGCTGTCTGGTAAGGTAGGTATGTATAACTAACTACTCACCATATACGAAATTATATGGCAACTTTAAGGAAAAACAAAACTTAAACATAGCATCTCATTAGGGCTGAGTGTTGCAACACCAATATAGATTGTACTTTTTTCATAGTCACATGGTATAAATAAAGGGAATTAGTGTGAACAAGTGAAACGACACATTTACATAAAATACTAATTTATTTCTAAGTAACAAAAACTTCATACACAACTTGAGATTCGTTTGTCACACAATTTTGACAACTAATATAAAAATACATACAAAAAGATAATGTTTAATGAAATGGCACAAATTGTATCCGTGAGTCTTCAGGCATTTAATATTATCGTTCTAATTATATAAAAATATATTATTTGATGTCTTTTAAACGTTGCAAACGATGCCCTGAAAATGTGGCCCCTTATTTTAAATCTTATACAAAACATTTAGATCGTTATTTATAGGAAAAAATATTCTTGCCCAAAAGTATCCTGTTTATAGGCCTTTCCAAGTCTGTGACCTTAAAAATGGCCTTAAATTTTGGTTGAGAGCAAGAAGACGCTAAACTACTTACAATTACACAGCTGAGTATTTGTGCAAGCTCACTCATATAATTACATAAATTAATATTCTATGCTCCAAACTATCTCACTTTAGTTAGACCCTAGCGGTATTATTACAAAACAAGATTTTTCTTTAGAGCTGGTTTAAACCATCGAGCTTGTTTTTGAAATATGAACCTAACAAATCGAAATACTGGTTCTTTTACAAAACTGTAAATTAGCCCGGTCTTAAGTTGTCAATGTTGTATTCAGAACTTTACTAAAGTCGGCCATAAAGTTCGAAATACAAAAACTGGCACAAACATTTAGGCTCGGGCTAAAGTTAGATCGTGTTTTGTAATAAGACGCCATAAGTTAGTAGGTTAAGCACGCTCGCATACGGCAAAGTTTCTGTAGGTCTTAAAATCGATCAGATTATTTCGCACTTATTTAGCTACGTTTTGTAGGACGTTCGGTGATAGATTGATCTCTACTGTTTCATTCACCTCCTACAAAAAATCGGTCATCGATCGTATGCCGTCTGCTAATGCTCTAAAAGACATAGCCTGTGAGCCCTGACAACTGGCTTTAGGGAACTGGGCATAGCCAGCGCCGATATTCAGCTCACCGACACCAAAAAAATTGAGTGAGCTTGTCGTATTTAAAACACCTAAAACAAAACTACATCTACACACATTAAAGTGCAAAATATCACTGTCAAGCCAACATTAGAATCTAACCGAACAAACAATCAATAATTTTACAAGCGACACCTAACTTTATAATAATACCGACATGACAGATGACTCTCATCATCTACAGTTTTGTGACGTCAGCTTCGCAGTTTTTTTCTTTGCTCTTGATTTTCTTGTCTTTGCCCCCGATTTCTGCGTAGATCTCATCTAGGGACCTCATCTTGGTCTCTGGGACTACGCAGGCGATGTAAATGGTGCTGACTAGGCAAACTCCTGAGAATAGCCAGAAGATGAAGTAGAGGCCCACTGAGGCGGCGATTGGTTGGAACATTCGCAGTTCCACGGACATGAGACCGCACGCGAATGCGATGACAATTGCTGTTACTGTGCCGCGGAGCTGTATATCAGTAATAAGCTCCGTTTTAATTTAAATTAGCATCAAGTTTTTCTTTTGGGAACAGAATTAATATCTAAGCGGAAACTTAATGGCGAAAACAAAATAGAAAATGGGCGTTCATGTTTGTCATAATTGTCACAGTTCTAACCAAACCTTAATTAAAATATTCTATGCATGGTCGATGGCAGGGCTTGGTCGACGGAGCCCCGCTTCGCGGGGCTCCTACTTCTGGGTGGTTTATAAAAAAATAACCACGAAGGGGATGGCAGGGTCTATCGACCCCGCCATCCCCTTCTAACCTAACCTGTCCGAGTCGGGGTGCCCTAAAGACCAGATTGCATCCAGTTTCTCCTGGTAACAAATTAAAACGGAGCTTATTACTGATATATTAATATGCTACCTATTACTTATTACGATACTCCTTATTAGCTGCCAACCCATTATATATGGTACCCACTCTATTTTATTTGTTGCAAACATTTAGTCGACTTTTAAGTTATTAGTCACTCGGAAAATAATAAGCTTTATTTTAATACCATAATTGTTTTTTTTTTATATTTTTATTACGGACGCTTTTAACGTGCACGTGCACAACATGAATGATGTAACCAGTTTTTTGTAACAATATTTTGATTTCAAAGAGTGTCCATGGAGTTTCTTGCCCGTTCTTCTCCATAGGTACCTAGTACGCTTTAGAATGGGCAACTAGCTTCATCTTTCTGACTGACCGACCCCTTGACAATTCAAAAGTGCCTGTAATTGGTTTATTTGAAATAAATGCTTTGAGTTTGAGTTTGCACGGAAGGTACTGCGGTCTGTTACTGTGGGGAGAGAGTAGGTATATAATGGTTATTGTGGTAATGTTATTGTAGTATGTCTCGTGCGATCGTAGAAATGGCCATATCGTAAAAAAAAGATTTGCCCAGCGATGCTGCATATCGACCCAGCAGATACGCGTAAAAACCCTTTCGTTTCTGCCTCGCAGTCGGGTAATAATCTAGAATCTTGTGCCGAATTCGTGGTTACAGTTTGCGTGTCGATGTCCCTGCCAGCCTGTATATAAAAACGTATTTATTCCAAACAAACACAATAGGTAAACCTTTACTAAGATAGGTAGGTACCTACTGTTGGGATGCCGTGTGTCTTCTTCTCATACTAATCTTATATATATATACTAATAATAATAAAGCTAAAGAGCTTGTTTTGTTGTTTGATTGTTTGAACGCGCTAATCTCTGGAATTACCAGTCAGATTTTAATAAATCGTTTTGCATTCGTTAGCCCAACTCTTGAGGAAGGCTATAGGCTATTTAACATCACGCTAGGACCCTTAGGAGCCCAGCAAAAAGAAAAAAGGTCAGAAAGAACGCTAAGCGAAAACGAAGTAATAGCGCAGGCAGGTGATGTGATGCGACGGGGGGGGGGGGGGGGGGGGGGGAACAAGAACATTCACGCGGATCAAATAGCGGGGTGAAGCTGGAGTTTTATACAGGTAGGTACCAACCTTACGGAAATTAAGATCGTAGCGGCGCAGGCTCTGAAAATGGCTATATCAAAAACATAAATATCTAAATATGCCAAAAGCCAACATCGTCAAGATTTTGTGGCCGTCGTCGGTCTATTTTAAAGATAAATGATAACACCATCTTTGGTTTATTTTGAAGTAATTGGCGTAAAACATTAATGTAAATTAAAAAGAGGAATGGACCCAATATCGAACCTTGAGAAACGCCCATTGCTATTTTAGACCCTAATGAGATTATGCCGTTTACTTTGAATTTATCCTTTCTATCTTTCAGGTATTATCTTAGTTCAGCAGAAGTGTCTTATGGTTTACACAATCGATCGCCTAAGAGAGCTTAGGTCGCAAAAGATTCCAATGGCATGTTGTGCTTCTTCCCAGGCGTTAAAAATGTTCCGTATTAGGGTGACACCGGCGTCAGTGGTACAGCGCCCTTTGGTGAAACCGTACTGTTGATCATGAAAGATGGAATTTTTACCTGTGACAGAAAAAAATTAAATCTTGTATTTTGATTTCGAACCCATAATCGTTGTCAACTCCCTCGAAAACCATGAAAACGACTCCATGTCCATTCGCGTGCATTTAAAATAATAAGTAAGCAATTTTCTTACTAACTTACATAATAAATAAATAATAATACATTATTTAGTATGTTTGGAAGAGCGGCACGACTGTTCACGGCCGCTCCTCCAAACACACTGAAAGGCAAGCTTCCACTCCTCGCCTTAGAGGGTAGCTGTGGTTCGCGCATGCGCTCTGCCTACCAGCGCTGCTCTCAGCCACGCAAAATAATTTAGCGTAGCAATATAATAGACTCACTATTTAGTTTTTTTATGTATGAGAAAACGACATTACTCAATAAAAGTATTATTTGTATGGCATCACTGATTTATAATAAATTGCCCGATGATATTAAAAGAAGTTACATAATCATCTATTTATGAAGAAATCATACACATTCCTAATTAAAAAGTGTTAATAAAAAGTAAAAGACTACTTCGAAGATAAGATATTGTATTTTAATTATAGCAAATATTTGTACATTTGTTTTTTTTTCAATGACAATGTATATTAAGAAAACTGATTAAGAATATTTTTACTGTGACATAATGTTCTTAATATATTTGCCTTAGAATATTATTATTCTAAGATGTTTGCACACCTCACATGGATAGAATACAGTGGACTCACCTACCTTATGAACCTTTTGTAACATCCTCGGAACCTGTTATGCAAATAAATAATTTGATTAAAAAAAAATATTGTGATGATGATTTAAAATATATAGTTTAGTTGTTGCTTGTAGGATTTTACTTTAAAAACCCAATTGAAAGTAACGTAAAAAAATATTTAATCCGTTAAAAATCGCATGGTGAGCCATTAGTGTGTCAATGGTGCCGATTCTGTTGTACACCGAACTAAACTAACTAAACTATCACTAAAATTCCTTACTTTTGGCTATGAGAATCTTAACGCTATTCTGCAAAATAAAATCTCTAAATTCAAAAATAATTTAGACACATCTAAAATAAAATTTGGCAATTGCCACTCCACGTGGTACTTGTTTGCCGTACCATGTGATTTCTTTTTAGAGCCGGAGGCGCGCATTATTTTGCAGCCTCGACATGTTTTGTATGGAATTTTTCACTTTTTGTATAGAAATTATGAAAAAAAAAAAAAATTTTACCAACAACTTGGATTTTAAATGTTTCGAGGTTTCATAAAGGGGGTCGAAATTTTCATTATTTTTGCGATAGGACACACCGTTTTCGAGATATAAGCAAAAGAAAAGAAAAAAGATACAGTAAGTACTGTTTTTCCATCTGAAGTCAAGGTGTTGGTGTGAACTTTAGTTCGTGACAACTAATTTTATTCCACACCTTTTTAATCGCGATTAAAAACAGGCAGATTTAGTTACAACAATCAAAATTTTTGGTGAAAAACGTAAAATTCAGAATAGCAAAATTGCCATTTTCACTAAATTATAATCTCAGTGCCATCTTAGTACTGTCAAACTAAAATTTGGTTAAGTTGTGTCACTTTAGTCAATTTCAGAATAGGAAATCGTTGTTTGACAGGAATAAACTAAATTTTGGTGATTTTTAGTCTAGTTTAGAGAATTTTGTGACAAGAGAATCGGCACCAGTGTCGATTTGACGGCACTTATTTAGTTTCGGCCACAGCCAAAAATAACAAGTTAAGTTTTGGCCGAAAAGAACTTCGTTCCAAAAAAGAGAATTAGTAACCTGAAATAATAAACCTATTACTTATTTACACATGTAGTATCCCCCAGTTTTCACCACATAGCACTGTATTTTGAGAGATAAGAGGGTATACCTTTTTTTTTGCGGGCTATAGGTACGTGCCCTAAAACTCCACTTGTCATTTAGAACCAACGTCTATCGTTGATATTTTTGGAATGATTTGGGTAGGGCGGGAGGGAGTTACTAATCTCTTCGAACGAAGCACTTCGTATAATTATGATCGAACTTCACGTCCAAGTAAGTTCGTTTAATCATCAATTATACTCGTGCTTCGTTCTCGAGATTTTACTAATCTCGAGAACGAAGCACGAGAATAATAAACCTATTACTTATTTACACATGTAGACTTTGAGAGGTAGATATAATTCTGAAAATATCAACGCCAATATCAGAATCAATATTATAATAGGTTGGGGAAACAGTATCTTCGATTTTTTTTTAAAAATTCAAAACATTTTTTAATATAGTTTATTTACATTTAACTAAAGTATGTAGGTACCATTTTGTTCGATAACTTTTTGCCATCTTGTAGGTAGGGAGGGACATGATTCCATTGCTATAGAAATTTTGGGACTTCTGATCAAAATACCGCGACAAGTGGTTTTGACAGTCCCCTCGTGATGTTAACCTGACACTGCCTAAAGAATTCTGAAGAGACCGAAACAGGTGGAAATCTGAAGGTGCAAGAACAGGACTATACGGCGGATGCATTAACACCTCCCAGCCAAACTCTCTTAATTTTTGCTGAGTGGCTAATGTGTGAGGTCTAGCGTTATCATGATAAAAAACCACACCCCTTCTGTTGAATAATTCCGGCCGCTTTCTCTCAACTTCTTGCTTTAATCTCATCAGTTGTTCGCAGTTACGTTCAGAATCGATAGTCCTGCCTGGTGGTAACAGCTCATAATGAATAATGCGCTTCCAATCCCACCACACACACAGCATCACCTTGTTGCGAGTTAACCCGGGTTTCGCCACAGTCTGTGAAGCCTGACCGGCTTTTGACCACGACCTTTTTCGCACGTTCTTGTCGTACGTGATCCACGTTTCATCACCAGTTATCAGCTTCTTCAAAAATGGTTCGGTTTCATTGCGTCGTAATAAAGAATGACAAATGAGTACACGGTTCATTAGGTTTCTTTCAGTGAGCTCGCGAGGTACCCAAATATCGAGCTTTTTTGTGTACCCAGTTTTTTTTCAAATGCGCCAAAACTGTTGTGTGGTCAATTTCCAGTTCTTCAGCTACGTCGTAACTACTAATATGCCGATCTTGCTCAACTTTTTCAAAAATGGCATCAATTTTATCTGTAATAGTTCGACCAGAGCGACGTGCATCTTTGACATCAAAATTTCCGGATTGAAAACGCTTAAACCAAATTTGTGCTACTCTCACAGACACTGCACTAGGTCCGTAAACATCGCAAATTTTTTTCGCGGGTTGCGTGCATTTTTACCTCATTTGTAGTAAAATTTTAAAATGTATCGAATTTCCTTCATTAGATTCACTCATCTTGACGGTACGAAAAACAAATGAAAATCACACATTTTCCTAATTTGAATTTGGAATTATGTTCTTTAAGATTTAAACTTTCAATGATACGAAAACCAGCCAGATACAAATAGTATAGCCAAAGAGATTTTATTACAAGCTCATACATACTATAATGCGAAAAGACTTTTTCCCCAACCTAATATTTAATCACATCATCAATATCATGATGTATCTATGATAATACATAATTATAAGTAAGTTAGTATTTTACGTTCATCTTAGAGGTAGGTATACTTATTACGGAAATGTAATTAACTTTTATATGAGAATAGTTATGTTTTAAATCAATTACATAGTTTGATCAAAGTTTAATCATCTGTATTATTAATAATAATAGCTCTTGCAAAGGCTGACGGGTTATATTTGGTTATAAACTCCGATAAAATTTGAAAAACGTATCTGGATTGTTACACCAGCCAGCGGTTAATCTGATCAGGTCAATATTTACGCCTAGCTGGTGGGCCTTACCCTTAGATGTAGAGGCGTGTCTCGTGCTATGCGCCGAGAATACGGATACGTCGATCCCGCTCGCATGGAGCGTGCTCTTTATCCAACGACACAGCGTCTGTGTGTTCGCCGCCTTATGGGGCTTTTTGCATCCGATAAATAAAGTATCATTTTTACGTAACGATGAGGTTTTATCAATGTAATCATCTAATGTATGTGCAGGACATATTTCTGTTTTCTGTATAAAGTAAGGAAATACCAAGAGAGGTTGGTTGGTTCCTTTTTTGATGTTTTTATTAAGTCAGGTATTTTTATTATGATTTCGTTAAGTTTGATTTCAATGTTCTTTACGTTGATTTTCGAAAAGGTCTGGACCCTATGGGCCGTAACAAGAGGTAACAAGGTTATACATTTCTTTGTCAGTTGATCTAGCAGTAATGTTTCATTAGGATATCAAGTAGCTAAGTGTACAAAATGCACGAGGTATCCCACGTTACATTGGCATTGTATCTAGGCATGGGTGGACGTAAATGGAACACCCCTTAAAAAAACCTTATTATCTTTGGAGACACTAGGTCCCAATATCAAGGACAGGGCTGCTCTAAAAACCATTCAAACTACTGTATTTAGTTCCGGCATCAAAAAACATTGTTAAAAACCTCAGTACATCGGTAATGGATGTGGCATAAAAATCAAGGGAATTCTGAACACAGAAATCGAACCATGTTTTATAACAAACATCATTTATTGTCTGATAGAACTGTCTGTCGGCTAAAAAGGCGAGCATTATATTATGTTCCGACGACTCCGGGACGCTTCTTCGCGATAAGGCTCCCCTGATAAAATCCCTGCAGCCAGGGTAAGATGGTTTTGAATGTTGCCGTTGCTGGAAAGGTCAAAAACTATGTTGTAACTATCTGATTTAAAAGTAATTAAGTAATTCCGATAGTAATAAGTTTTTAAACACGGGAAACCAAGGCTGCGTAGGCCATAAAGGTACTATTACGATGCCTTTTGCTTGATCATTCATGTTTTTTTTTTTAATGTCTGTAAAAGGCGGAAATGCATCTTAGACCAGCTAATTATTGTGAAGGCGTTTATTGCGAAAGCGTCTGGATCTATATGCCAAGTAATGTATTTTACACATTTTCTGTTAATACGACTCGCGAATAAATCAATGCATGGTGTGCCAAACTTTTCAAGTATATAAGAAAATATATTTTTCGTACCACTTGCTCAAAAAAGTGACATTCTATGCCACAAAAAGCGAACATAACAATAGTCATTTTTAATCTGTTAAAAACAGGGAAAGAAAATTGTACTGAATTTCATTCATCCTCTAGGGGGAGAATGTGATTTAAATTTGGAATACTTACCGAAATTTATACTGAACTACATCTGTGTTTACACCATTGAGTTTGTATATAAAGCATTATACATCTTTTTGAAAAAGGAATACGCATTTATTATGCAGTTATGATTATTAAATAAAATTACGAAAACCGACGAGGCCGTATGAGCTTGATGCCTTTGCTTTTCCGAGAAAAAAAATTTTAGTCTAGGAATTTGCCGCGTTTTTGTTTTCTTCAAATACATAAACGTTAAGTTTATTTTAATTTATTTTTATAAATAAGTTAATGTTCTAAAAATACGTTTAATTGTCATTATTTTTAATAAATGCTTATCTCATATTATTATTGTGTAAATTTTTTCGCAAATGGTACGAAAAGTAGAGTATTTTCCTCGGTGATAAAGCTGTCTTAGTCTTGGGTGAACTTAAATCCCTCGCTACACTCAGGACTCGTCTTAAATCCCTCGCTTCGCTCGTGATTTAAGTTTTTAACACCCTCGCTACGCTCGGGAGTAAACCTTCATTACGCTCGCGATTTAAATCGTCACCCGCGACAGAAGACACTGCTTTATCCCCTTGGTTAATAATCTACTATTCCGTTATGGAACATTCTATATCTGGATGGTTGCGTCTAGATTCTTTATCTGCTATGGTATTGTCGGCAGACTTAATGTAATACGCAAACACTAAAATTTTTCGGGATTCGCACCATCGCCACATATCCATTGCTACCTTGGTTACAACGACCACCGGCCACACGCCGTCTCTGAGCCACACGCTGCACCCCACCCAGTAGTTGAGGGGTCCTTGTAAACTAAGGTACTTACAACGTTCTAATTCTTTGGAATAAAGCCAGCCGTATTCTACGGCTGGACAAACAGAAATTAACAATCCGACTAATTTAACAAAATCTTTGATTGTGATACGCTTTAATCTCATAAACATGTAAATCTCGTAATTAGGCATTGTTTCTAATGATTAGGTAAAATAATTTAAAAAATTTGGGAGTCAAGAATAAAACCCAAAAATTTGCATCTCATGGAAGGTTGTAAGCAACTCTTTTCATAGTTTATGATAAATCCTAAGGCTGTTAGTAATTTAGGTAGATAATTGAAATATTAATATTGTTTAAACAATCGTTGTATGAATATCCAATTAAACATAGGTCGTCTAGATATTTAGTAGATATAAAGCCAGCCTATCTGAGCAATCTAACGACCGGTTTCATAAATTTTGTATAAACGTATGGAGCTGTGCCAAGACATTACATTCAAATAACTTTTCGTCAAATTGAAAACGGAGGTATTTTTTGGAGTCTGGGCAGATTTTCTATAAAAAATATATATCTTTGAGATCACAGGTTGCCATATAACAATTTTTTGTCATTAATTTTACTACTTGCGTAAATCCTCCAACTTGAAATGGTCAGTTTGTATAAGTTTGTTTAGATTTTTTAGATTCAGGATAAACCTCTTCTTGCCATTCGGTTTAGGCACAAGAAAAATACTCGATATAAATTGATTGGCGCACGGAGCGCATTCGGATATAGCGCTAATTGTCATGAGACTATCAATAATTTCGTAAAAATCATTCATCTCAGTTTGTGTCAAAACAGGAACAGAAGGTAGATTTTCTTGTGAGCTTGTTTTAAAAATTGTATCATATAGCCTTCAATCCCGGAAAGAACAGTTTTATCTTGTGTTAGGCGAGACCATTGTCTTACAAACGACGCTAAACGACCAGCATATTGTACCTCATTTACTGGCGGCGGGTTATCCGCGGCTGAAAGCGCGATGTCCTCAACCAGCTGGCGTGCGGCGGCGGCAGCGGCGGCGGCGGCGGCGGCGGCGGCGGCGGCGGCGGCGGCGGCGGCGGCGGCGGCGGCGGCGGCGCGGCGCGGCGGCCGGCTCGCCGGCAGCGGCGGTGGCGCCCTCGCTCCAGCAGGCGGGAAAGGCTGGCGGCTCCGACTTCCTGTGAGTCGAAGGGGCTGAAAGCGCCTTTTGACTGAGTTTGAGTGGAACATGTCTCACATTAACTTTGCGGCATCCATAAGTTGTTTCAAAAGGGCCTGGTATTTGTCTTTTTCTTGCATTTTAGTGGTTATGACGTCACTCAAACAGGCCAAGGCAGTACCAAGCTGTTTTTGCCTGTTTTCTATTCCCTTGTCGCGTTTCAGGTTTGCTTTGGGCAAGGCAGCCTTTATTTGCAGGCAAGGCCAAGGCAGTTTGCTGGTGTCAAGTGCCTTTTCCCTAATTCCTTCCGCAGGTCGTTGTCCAGTCCATTGACAATTAAATGCTCTAGGCGGTTAGCTAGGCCAACCAGTTGTTATAAAATATTGTGTCTCGGGTAGCTTCACATAAACGATAATTTCACAATTTTTTTTTTTTTTGTAATCCAATATAGGTACTCAATCAATCTGCCTAGCTTCCCAATTAAGTCGGGGTCGACTTCCAAAGACAAGATAAAAAATATTTTTTTGACAAACATTGTAAAAGTAAACGATTTTCCAAAAATTTCAACAAGTAATAAGTCAGTGTTAGAGTACCTAATCATCACAGAATGTAAATCAATGTCATAAAAATAATAAATTCTGATCATGATCTGGCAGTTTAAGTAGTATAAGCGGCCTACCCAAATGTCCTTTCTTTGGTATTGTTCGTCGAATCGTTGAGCTCCTAAAGTTCTGAGTTGAGCTGCACGGTTACTGACAAATGCGTGCACTGACTGGACAGGTCCTCTTAATCTGCGTGGTTCTTTCCTCAGAAGTCCATTTCAGATACCAATCTACATGGTCCTCAAAGATTTGGTCCGAACTTTTATATACACATTGACATTGATGAATTTTATACATACAATGACATGGGTATTTACTTTGGCAAGTATTATATTATTTTAACAATTGTGCATGTGAAGATTATGTGGTTTATTACTTTTTTTGTTTTCTCAGTTAGTTTTAATCACGATCTGGCAGTTTGAGTAATTTATGCGGCCTTCCCAAATGTCCTTTCTTTGGTATTGTTCGTCGAATCGTTGTGCTCCTTAAGTTCTGAGTTGAGCTGCACGTTTACTGATAAATGCGTGCACTGACTGGACAGGTCCGCTCAATTTGTATGGTTTTTCTTCAAAAGACCGTTTGAGACACCAATCTACATGGTCTTCACATGATCTGACCAAGATTATGTCTGGACTTTAAAAGAGACTGTGACCTCTGAGTTTGTTTCGGCCTTTCTTCTCAGAGTAGTCAGATAGGAAACGCCGACCTCATCTAGTTTTTAAAATATGATTGACGTGTAAAAGTATTTGTACAAACCTACTAACAGAAATAAAATCATTTATCATTTAATTATACAGTTAAATTAGCAACCCGTTTGATTTTGTCTAGACTCTAGATTGTCCTATGGAGCAGGACCAGCATGTTTCCAAAGCATTCTTATCTAAGATATAAATAATCCTCTAATTTGTAATATGCTTGTTAACAAAGTGTACTTTTAATATGCATTTAAAATTTTCTTTGATTTAATTGCAATTTAACAGAAGGTATTTTATTGTAACATTTAACACAGTACCTACCCCATAAAAGATGTATATATTTTAGCTAATCTGAAAAAATGGTTGGTCTATTTATCTTTGTTTTAGTATTCAAATTATTTCTATCACTTATTTTATTAAAAAGATGTCGATTTTTTCTTACATACTTAATAATATTTTCATTAATGAATTGGCAAGGTACCGTCATAATCTTAATCTTTTTAAATAGTTCCCTGAAAGATTCGCGGCGACGTAGATCATAAATGGCTCTGACAGCTCTCTTTTGCAAAATAAAGATGGTTTCAATGTCAGCAGCCCGACCCCACAGTAAAATGCCATACGACATAATGCTGCGAAAGTAGCACGCGCGGTTTCTACATCTGTTAAGTGTCTTGTATTTCTAGCACCAAAAGCGGCCGAACTTAGCCGCCCCGCAACAGATTTTATATGAGGTCCCCATAGTAATTTCTTGTCTAGTGTGATTCGTAGGAAAACCGTTTGATAAATTAATTCCAGTTATTTTCCATTCATATCAAGTCACATTCGCTACTTCTAACATTAGGTAACTTAAATCTAATGCATTTTGTTTTTTATTTATTTAGTAGGTACCAAATTATTTACTGTAAACCAATCTTGGACCTGAAGTATAAAGTTATTCAGTCGTCAAGATTTTGTGGCCGTCGGTCTATTTTAAAGTTCAATCATGTTTCATCTGCAAATAACACCATCTTTGGTTGATTTTGAAGTAATTGGCGTAAATCATTAATGTAAATTAAAAAGAGGAATGGACCCTATATCGAACCTTGAGGAACGCCCATTGCTATTTTATAGACCCTAATGAGTTTATGCCGTTTACTTTGAATTTAACCTTTCTATCTTTCAGGTATGATTTTAGTTCAGCAGAAGTGTCTTATGTTTACACAATCGATCGCCTAAGAGAGGTCGCAATAGATTCCAATGGCATCTTGTGCTTCTTCCCAGGCGTTAAAAATGTTCCTTATTAGGGTGACAACGGCGTCAGTGGTACAACGCCCTTTGATGAAACGGTACTGTTGTTCATGAAAGATGGAATTTTTACCTGTGACAGAAAAAAATTAAATCTTGAATTTTGATTTCGAACCCATAATCGTTGTCAACTCCCTCGAAAACCATGAAAACGACTCCATGGCCATTCGCGTGCATTTAAAATAATAAGTAAGCAATTTTCTTACTAACTTACATAATAATACATTATTTAGTATGTTTGGAAGAGCGGCACGACCGTTCACGGCCGCTCCTCCAAACACACTGAAAGGCAAGCCTCCACTCCTCGACTTAGAGGGTAGCTGTGGTTCGCGCATGCGCTCTGCCTACCAGCGCTGCTCTCAGCCACGCAAAACAATTTAGCGTAGCAATATAATAGATTCACTATTTAGTTATTTATTATTTTTATTTTATTTTATTTATTAGGGAAAACAAACAATTACACATTAAGAAATACAGAAAGATAGGATACAGAAATGATACAAATGTGAAATCAACCACGTTCTCCACAGATACACAGTGAATTTAGGTATGGGTCAATGACGATGTAATTTAATAAGAAAACTGATTAAGAATAATTTTATTGTGACATAATGTTCCTAATATATTTGCACACCTCACATGGATAGAATACAGTGGACTCATCTACCTTATGAACCTTTTGTAACATCCTCGGAACCTGTTACGCAAATAAATAATTTGATTTGAAAAAAAATATTAGGATGATGATTTAAAAATATAGATTTTAGTTGTTGCTTGTAGGATTTTTACTTTAAAAACCCAATTAAAAGTAACGTAAAAAAATATTTAATCCGTTAAAAAACGCATGGTGAGCTATTAGTAAGTCAGTGTCGATTTGACGGAACTTATTTAGTTTCGACCACAGCCAAAACTAACAAGTTAAGTTTTGGCCGAAAAGAACTTCGTTCCAAAAAACTCGTCGACTGCGTAATCTGTTGAAGTCGTTTAAAAGGAAGTAGTAGTTTGCTTACCAACCTACATAAAAATAATTATTCAGCGTCACTATCCTTGGGGCTCTTTTTTTTGCAAATCATTGCTTATAAACTCTCATAAAACAGTAATAAATATCATTATTGTTTTTGTGTTGTAATCTAGGTATAAATTTCCACAATTGAAAATACTTAATGTTTATTCAAAATAATGATAACGAAAAGTTTAGAAAAAAAAAACAAAATAAGCAATTTTCTTAACAACTATCATCATGCACCAGGGCACGGCTGCTCCGGCCCTCGGGTCAAGGAAACTGAAAGCGAAGCCTCAAGATAGAGGGAGGCCATGGTTCGCGCAGGCGCTCTGCCTCTACGCACGGGTCTCAACCACGCGAAAATCAATAATTTGGCACACAGTAGGCTCCCCATCGTTTAACGATCCTTTTTGTTGCATAAAAATTCATTCAAAACGAAAAAACATGTTGTACACAAGATCGATTCATGAGTCGAGGCTGTTTCACTGCTAGTTTTGCTATCATTGTTCGGAGTTCGGCACAGTAGACATCTGCCGTTATTGCTTGACCAGATCGGAGAAAGCTATAGTGAATAACACCATGCTGAGACCACTAACCAGTTACCATTACCTTTTTATTGGTAAGCTTTGCTTTAGGACACTATTGCGGCGTTTGACCTGGGGTCAGCCATTGCATTTTTCGCTTACGGTTATCGTAAAGAATCCACTTTTCATCACATGTCACAATTCGATCCAATATTCCTTCATTTCTGTATCGATTCAACAAGGCAACACAAGTTTCAACACGCGTTTCTTTCTGCAGATCAGTCAAATCATGAGGCACCCATTTCTCATATTTTTTTTATTTTATGATTTGACACAAATGAGTCAATATTGTTGGTAAGGTACCTAATGTTAAACCATGCCGCTAATTCCTAGGTAGTTTGGCTCGGATCGGCTTCCACCATCTTTTTCAATTCATTGTTATTCACCTGTGTGGGCGGTCTTCCATGTGGTTCGTTCTTCAAATCAAAGTTTCCATCACGAAAGCGTTTAAATCAAAATCGCACGCTGCGTTCATTAGCAGTCCCCTCTCCAAACGCAACATTGATATTGCGAGCTGTTTCTGCCGCGTTAGTTCCGCGTCGGAACTCGTATTCAAAAATAACTCGAATTTTCGAAGTTTCCATCTTTCTTGTCTCAGCTGAATAAAAAAAACAACTGAAAGTCGATAATCGAATGTTGCACATTTTTTAAAAGAAGAACTTCATAGGTAGGTACCATGTGAAAAAAGTTTCACTCAAAAATCACAAACCATGAAGGTTCTATGTCAATTCGAAGTACCTAATACAATAAAACGGCAATTTCATACTTTAGCCACGGGTGGGTTTTAGTCAGTAAGGGTCTGACACTCCCTTCCGCTCCACCCAGAGCGGGAGGGGGCATTTGATGATTTCCCATACTCAAAAAAAAAAAAACCCCTATTATGTTCTTTGATTCAATTGCAATATATCAGAAGGTATTTTGTTGTAACATTAATACACTACCCCATAAAAGATGTATGTACTTTAGCTAATCTGAAAAATGGTTGCTCTATTTATCTTTATTTCTATTATTAAAATTATGCTTAATACTTATTTTATTAAAAAGATGTGGATTTTTTCTTACATACATAATATGTTCATAAATTAATTTGCAAGGTACCGTCACAATATCAATATTTTTAAATAGTTCCCTGAAAGATTCGTGGCGACGTAGATTATAAATGGCTCTGCAATATAAAGATGGGTTCAATGCCAGCAGCCCGACCCCACAGTAAAATGCCATTCGACATAATGCTGAGAAAGTAGCTAAAATAGACAAACGCGCGGTTTTTACATCTGTTAACTGCCTTTTTTTTTTTTTTTTGAGGATGGGAAATCATCAAATGACCCCTCCCGCTCTGGGTGGAGCGGAAGAGAGTGTCAGACTCTTACTGACTAAAACCCACCCGTGTTCCTTCCTTGGCCCTTTATGTTCCGGGTCAGCGGTACCCCTTTTGGATGATCCCGCTTTCCCGGCAGCAGGCTTGGGCCCTAGTGGGCCCCCTCTTCGATGCTGACATCTCTTTGAGGCGCGCGTGGAACACGTACGCGCCGTCCAGCACGGGCCTGGTCCTGATCGGACGGTGAGCTACCCATTGCTAACCGCCCGCAGGCCCGCGCCTACGGTGGCCGGGAGTCGTCACGCGGCTCCCGACGCCCGGAGCGTCCACCGCGGCGGCTTGGACGGGAGACTCTCTCCCTCGCCCGTCCCGCCACCTCCTTAGCTAGCATGACTGCTTCGCAGAAGGAGGCGACTGCCTCCCACTCCCCCTCGCCCCGGACCATGGCTTGAACCAGGGCCGGGCGTGAGAGGTCGCCGCCGCTGCCGATCGCCTCTACGAGGACACGGCGGTGCTCCGCCCATGCAGGGCAGGCCCCCACCGTATGCTCCACCGTGTCCTCGGGGCGATCATCGCAGTGGTGACACCCGGGCGTTTCCTCCCGCCTGATGATGTGCAGGAACCTCCCGAAACATCCGTGTCCGGTGAGGACCTGCGTCAGGCGGTAGGTGAGGACGCCGTGACGCCTCTCTAGCCACTCCTCAAAGAGGGGTCTTACCGCCGCTATCGTGGCGTGCCCTGCGCTGGGTTGCGACAGTCGCTCCTTCCATGCCGCCATGAGATCGCGCCGGAGGTCCGTCCGCTCCGCCGCGATTTGCCGCGGAAGCGGGGTTTCCCCCCGGCGTAGTGCCTCCGCGCGCCACTCATACAGGCGCGCGAGGACTATCGCCTCCAGATCCCACGGCGGCAGTCCGGCAAGGAGACTTGCCGCCTCGCCCGAGATCGTGCGGTAGCCCCGGATCAGCCTTACGGCTACCACCTTTTGGGGCGCGTTCAGATAGTGGGCGGCTCTCCTCCGCAGTGAACGCGCCCACACCGGGGCCCCATATGTAGCCATGGACCGCACGACCCCCGCGTAAAGCCTCCGGCAGAAGGCGTTTGGACCCCTCAGGTTGGGCAGGAGCCGCTTGAGGGCGGCCCCAGTCCGTTCCAGTTTGGGGGCCAAACGTCGGAAGTGCTCCACGAAGTTCCACCGGCTATCGAGCACGAGTCCTAAGTACTTCATGGTGGACTCGACGCCGATGTGAACCCCTCCTACCGTTAGTTGGGATCCCGATGGTGGCCTGTTCCGGGGCCCATGGAAAGACATGGCCTCGGACTTGTGCAAAGCCACCTCGAGACCCAACTGCCGGATCCTCTCCACGACTATCGCAACCCCGCGTGTCATCGCGTCGGCCGCCGCCTGATGCGACCTCCCCTGCGCCAGGACCAGCGTGCCGTCAGCGTAGCACACCACGCTGACGCCATCAGGGAGGTCAGCCCGCAGCACCCAGTCGTAACCGATGTCCCACAGGAGCGGCCCTAGAACCGATCCCTGTGGGACACCGCACGACATATCTGTTAACTGCCTTATATTTAAGTTTGTTAAGTGCTATACGCTGGAATAACAAACACATAGGGAAGTGTGTGTGTTGTGTATATAATAAATTAAGAACATTAATTAAATATGATGATAAAAAAAAGTTTTATGTTTTTTTTTATAATACATGTGTGTGTGTGTGTACACCAGTACTGAGATTAATGAAAAATTAAAATAAATAACTATTATGTGCGTACGCACCCACAATACAGGATAAATTCCAAGTGTGGGGCAACGTTTTTCAAAAAAGATAAATAAATAAGTAGCTTTATATGACATATACATATGTCGGCTCGATCATTTTCAAATTCTTTTAATTTCAATTTGAAAGTCGAGCAACTTTTACTAAACTATGGGAGGAGGGATGTTCCAACATTTAGTAGCTGCGTAGCAACTTGTGCTGTGGGATGGAAAGTTGTTGAGAACATTTTCTTCCCTCACTGATTCTGTGTCTTCTTGTCCATGGTAGTTTGTCATATAAGTAAGACGGGGAGTGAGACTTAATAACACCAAAGAGTAAGCCCACCAGGTGGAGTTTGCGTCCAGCTTTAATTTTTTAAATGTTGTGCTCATTGAGAAAATGCGTAACATGTACCCTAAAGGGGACTTTAAAACAGAAGCGTGCAGAGGCGTTTAGAAGTCCTAAGACTTCTAATATAAGGCAGTTAACAGATGTAAAAACCGCGCGTTTGTCTATTTTAGCTACTTTCTCAGCATTATGTCGAATGGCATTTTACTGTGGGGTCGGGCTGCTGACATTGAACCCATCTTTATATTGCAGAGCCATTTATAATCTACGTCGCCACGAATCTTTCAGGGAACTATTTAAAAAGATTGATGTTGTGACGGTACCTTGCAAATTCATTTATGAACATATTATGTATGTAAGAAAAAATCTACATCTTTTTAATAAAATAAGTATTAAGCATAATTTTAATAATAGAAATAAAGATAAATAGAGCAACCATTTTTCAGATTAGCTAAAGTACATACATCTTTTATGGGGTAGTGTATTAATGTTACAACAAAATACCTTCTGATATATTGCAATTGAATCAAAGAACATAATAGGGGTTTTTTTTTTTTTGAGTATGGGAAATCATCAAATGCCCCCTCCCGCTCTGGGTGGAGCGGAAGGGAGTGTCAGACCCTTACTGACTAAAACCCACCCGTGGCTAAAGTATGAAATTGCCGTTTTATTGTATTAGGTACTTCGAATTGACATAGAACCTTCATGGTTTGCGATTTTTGAGTGAAACTTTTTTCACATGGTACCTACCTATGAAGTTCTTCTTTTAAAAAATGTGCAACATTCGATTATCGACTTTCAGTTGTTTTCTTTATTCATCTGAGACAAGAAAGATGGAAACTTCGAAAATTCGAGTTATTTTTGAATACGAGTTCCGACGCGGAACTAACGCGGCAGAAACAGCTCGCAATATCAATGTTGCGTTTGGAGAGGGGACTGCTAATGAACGCAGCGTGCGATTTTGATTGAAACGCTTTCGTGATGGAAACTTTGATTTGAAGAACGAACCACATGGAAGACCGCCCACACAGGTGAATAACAATGAATTGAAAAAGATGGTGGAAGCCGATCCGAGCCAAACTACCTAGGAATTAGCGGCATGGTTTAACATTAGGTACCTTACCAACAATATTGACTCATTTGTGTCAAATCATAAAATAAAAAAAATATGAGAAATGGGTGCCTCATGATTTGACTGATCTGCAGAAAGAAACGCGTGTTGAAACTTGTGTTGCCTTGTTGAATCGATACAGAAATGAAGGAATATTGGATCGAATTGTGACATGTGATGAAAAGTGGATTCTTTACGATAACCGTAAGCGAAAAATGCAATGGCTGACCCCAGGTCAAACGCCGCAATAGTGTCCTAAAGCAAAGCTTACCAATAAAAAGGTAATGGTAACTGGTTAGTGGTCTCAGCATGGTGTTATTCACTATAGCTTTCTCCGATCTGGTCAAGCAATAACGGCAGATGTCTACTGTGCCGAACTCCGAACAATGATAGCAAAATTAGCAGTGAAACAGCCTCGACTCATGAATCGATCTTGTGTACAACATGTTTTTTCGTTTTGAATGAATTTTTATGCAACAAAAAGTATCGTTAAACGATGGGGAGCCTACTGTGTGCCAAATTATTGATTTTCGCGTGGTTGAGACCCGTGCGTAGAGGCAGAGCGCCTGCGCGAACCATGGCCTCCCTCTATCTTGAGGCTTCGCTTTCAGTTTCCTTGACCCGAGGGCCGGAGCAGCCGTGCCCTGGTGCATGATGATAGTTGTTAAGAAAATTGCTTATTTTGTTTTTTTTTTCTAAACTTTTCGTTATCATTATTTTGAATAAACATTAAGTATTTTCAATTGTGGAAATTTATACCTAGATTACAACACAAAACAATAATGATATTTATTACTGTTTTATGAGAGTTTATAAGCAATGATTTGCAAAAAAAAGAGCCCCAAGGATAGTGACGCTGAATAATTATTGTTATGTAGGTTGGTAAGCAAACTACTACTTCCTTTTAAACGACTTCAACAGATTACGCAGTCGACGAGTTTTTTGGAACGAAGTTCTTTTCGGCCAAAACTTAACTTGTTAGTTTTGGCTGTGGTCGAAACTAAATAAGTTCCGTCAAATCGACACTGACTTACTAATAGCTCACCATGCGTTTTTTAACGGATTAAATATTTTTTTACGTTACTTTTAATTGGGTTTTTAAAGTAAAAATCCTACAAGCAACAACTAAAATCTATATTTTTAAATCATCATCCTAATATTTTTTTTCAAATCAAATTATTTATTTGCGTAACAGGTTCCGAGGATGTTACAAAAGGTTCATAAGGTAGATGAGTCCACTGTATTCTATCCATGTGAGGTGTGCAAATATATTAGGAACATTATGTCACAATAAAATTATTCTTAATCAGTTTTCTTATTAAATTACATCGTCATTGACCCATACCTAAATTCACTGTGTATCTGTGGAGAACGTGGTTGATTTCACATTTGTATCATTTCTGTATCCTATCTTTCTGTATTTCTTAATGTGTAATTGTTTGTTTTCCCTAATAAATAAAATAAAATAAAAATAATAAATAACTAAATAGTGAATCTATTATATTGCTACGCTAAATTGTTTTGCGTGGCTGAGAGCAGCGCTGGTAGGCAGAGCGCATGCGCGAACCACAGCTACCCTCTAAGTCGAGGAGTGGAGGCTTGCCTTTCAGTGTGTTTGGAGGAGCGGCCGTGAACGGTCGTGCCGCTCTTCCAAACATACTAAATAATGTATTATTATGTAAGTTAGTAAGAAAATTGCTTACTTATTATTTTAAATGCACGCGAATGGCCATGGAGTCGTTTTCATGGTTTTCGAGGGAGTTGACAACGATTATGGGTTCGAAATCAAAATTCAAGATTTAATTTTTTTCTGTCACAGGTAAAAATTCCATCTTTCATGAACAACAGTACCGTTTCATCAAAGGGCGTTGTACCACTGACGCCGTTGTCACCCTAATAAGGAACATTTTTAACGCCTGGGAAGAAGCACAAGATGCCATTGGAATCTTTTGCGACCTCTCTTAGGCGATCGATTGTGTAAACATAAGACACTTCTGCTGAACTAAAATCATACCTGAAAGATAGAAAGGTTAAATTCAAAGTAAACGGCATAAACTCATTAGGGTCTATAAAATAGCAATGGGCGTTCCTCAAGGTTCGATATTGGGTCCATTCCTCTTTTTAATTTACATTAATGATTTACGCCAATTACTTCAAAATCAACCAAAGATGGTGTTATTTGCAGATGAAACATGATTGAACTTTAAAATAGACCGACGGCCACAAAATCTTGACGACTGAATAACTTTATACTTCAGGTCCAAGATTGGTTTACAGTAAATAATTTGGTACCTACTAAATAAATAAAAAACAAAATGCATTAGATTTAAATTACCTAATGTTAGAAGTAGCGAATGTGACTTGATATGAATGGAAAATAACTGGAATTAATTTATCAAACGGTTTTCCTACGAATCACACTAGACAAGAAATTACTATGGGGACCTCATATAAAATCTGTTGCGGGGCGGCTAAGTTCGGTCGCTTTTGGTGCTAGAAATACAAGACACTAATTTAACAAAATTAACAAAAATTAATTAACAAGACACTAATTTAACAAAAACAAGATATAATTGGAGGAACAGAATCGTACTAAAATAAGAAAAATATCACCGAAGTGTACTCGTCGAACGCCCGGATCTGAAAGAGCGCGGGCGGCGACTTGCTGCCCTTTTTATAAGTAGTGACAGGAGTAGTTGCGTCGTCTGGTGGGGTGACTGCTTATACGGCCTCTCCTGACTAAGTGTCGCCCTCGACACGAGTTTCGTAACTGACGCCACCTGCGTCAGCATCCATGTCTGTGTCCAGTAGAGGCATTGATAGTCCAACTTCTGAGTCCGGTGCGATGCTGCTAGGGCCAGCAATACCAGCAGCTCCGAAGTCTTGGTTCGCATCCAAGGAAGGCATTGAAGGGCCGGCCTCAGGAACTGGTACGCTCTCCTGTGGTTCAAGTCCATCCGTATTCTCATCTGAAAATTGGGTTCCGTTAATAGTAATCTAGTGTAGCCTAGAATCAACTCAATCAACCTTACAAACATCTTGCACATCGCCATACAATCAATTCAAAGTTCATCTATCATACATCCCTGAGATCACACATACATGCATCACTCTTCAAATGACAACAGAGACGTCTCTTAAAACAACAAACCAAGCCTAGGCATTTTTTTTCATAGTATCCTGTATCCTGGCTGAGTTTCTTAACCATTATCACCATCTGAGGTGCCTAGGTAATTAAAACGCCAAGGCAAACTCGCCTGAAGTTAAATGAACGCCAAGACAATGTTATGTCTGTAGTTCGATGAACGCCAAGACAATGTTATGTCTGTAGTTCGATGAACGCCAAGACAATGTTATGTCTGTAGTTCGATGAACGCCAAGACAATGTTATGTCTGTAGTTCGTTGAACGCCAGGGCAATACGCCCGAAGTTCGAAAATAGAACGCCAAGACCAGATTATGTCTGAAGTTCACGTAACGGACGTCAGGACTTTAGGCTTAGAGTCCCGACAGCGAACGCCAAGGCTAGGTAAGCCTGTAGTTCAAATAACAAAAACTTGTACGTACCCTCGAAGAAGGCTGCGCATGACTCAGGGCACCACTCACCACGCCAAGGCACCATATACTGTGCCGCTGCTTGTGTAGTCTTTCCATAGCTGCCGCTAAGCAACTTACGCTCATACCGTCCATTTGGTAGAACTTTTATGACTCTGTAGGGGCCTCGCATGCCTGGATCAAGTTTCCCGGCAGATTGAGAGTACTTGATGACGAACACCAGATCATCGAGTTTAAACTGACGAGGCGGCCGTCTTAGCTGATTAGCGTAGTCATCTTGTCGTTGTTTGTTTGTGGCCATCAACTCGCTTGCCCGGCTACGGCACATCTCGCGCCACGCTTCTCTGTTAGGGTTGATGCCTTCGATGGCGACGTCACGAACGAGGTTTCGGATTAATGGCGTAGTCGCATCCGTACCAATCATCAAGTTGAGGGGCGACGCCTGGGTAGTCTTCTGCTTAGTCATGTTGAGGACCAACTGCAGTTTCCTTAAGGCTTCCGACCAGGAGGAGGCTTTGTGGTTCACCTCGATGCGCAACATGTTAAGGATGGTGCGGATATATCGTTCCGCTTGACCATTCGCATGGTGCATTTCGGGTGTAATATAGTGCAGATCACTCCCTAATTCCGTTATCCAGGTTACAAATTCCCTAGACTCAAACATACGTCCCCTGTCGGTTACTATAAGTTTTGGAACCCCGAATAGTGAAACTGCTTGCATAAAAGCTCGTTTTAGCTCGCCAACGTCTTGTCGGTAAATTGAATATAACAAACAGAATTTTGTTGACGCGTCGACAACTACTAATATGAATTTGTACCCATTAGACATGGGGAGAGGGCCCAGAACGTCCATATGGATAGTATGAAAGGGGGAATCGGGTTTTTCCCAAGACGTTATGCTCTGATTTGGGGATCGTGGTACCCTCTTCTTTGAGATACAGACTAAGCAATGGGCTACGTATTTGTTAACAAATTGACGAAGTCCCGGAAACCAAAAGTGTTTAAGAATTAAGTCAAGAGTTTTGTCAGAGTTAATGTGCTCGTGCTCATCGTGAAATGTTCTTAATAGACTAAGCCTATGCCCCTTGGGTATGTAGCAGAGCAGGCGGGTATCCTCACCGACGGGCGAATATTTATAATACAAGAGGTCGTTTTGGGAAACATAACGCGCTGGGTCTAATTCACCGTCCCTCAGCTTTTGCAGCAATCCCTGTGTCTCATTATCCGCGGACTGCGCTATCTGAGCCCAATTACGCGGCCTTGAAACCTGGTTAACTGCAACCGCTGGAGGGTTGCGGCTAAAGTAGTCAGCGTGTGGTATCATCACCCCCTTTCGGTATTCAATAGAGAAATGAAAGTCCTGGAGGTAAATCCACCAACGCGCAACACGTGCGTGCAAGTCCTTTTTGCGTTCGGTGGCTTTCAAGGCATTGCAATCGGTAACTACTTTAAACTGCAAACCCACGAGGTAATGTCGGAAGTGCTGCAATGCCTTGACGACCGCCAGCGTTTCTAACTCATACGAATGATATTTAGGTTCGGCGCCCTGGGTCGCCTTACTATAGTATGCTACCACGTGTTTGCTACCGTCGCCATGGGTTTGTAATAGGACCGCGCCGTACCCAGCGCTGCTCGCGTCCGTATGAACTTCAGTAGGGAGCTGAGGATCGAATACAGAAAGGACTGGTTGGTTAGTAAGGTGTTCGATTAGGGTTTGGCGGACTTTTTCCTGCTCAGGGCCCCAGTCAAACTCTACATTCTTTTTAGTAAGACGGGCAACGCACGCAGTGAGTGTGGCATAGTTTTTAACGTAACGCCGGAAGTATCCAGCGAGCCCTAAGAATTGGCGCACCTGCCGTACATTTTCGGGAACCGGTGAGTTTACAAGAGCCTCAACCTTACGCGGGCTCGGCTTCACCTGACCCTGACTCACAACCCGTCCTAAGTATTCGACCTCAGTTACTAGAAACGAACACTTCCGAAGGTTAATAGAAAATCCGGCGGTAGTGAGTGTTTTCAAGACTTCTTTTAGAAGGGAGATGCCCTCGGTGACCGTGGAGCTCATTATCAACACATCATCAACGTAGACCAGCACCTGACCTGCCTCCACGAGGCGTTGCAAGGTTTTGTTAATGATGCGCTGATACACGATAGGTGAGTTCGTTAATCCGTAAGGCATTTTGACATATTCATAATGACCCTCCGGTGTAACGAATCCAGTAAGGTGGATTGACTGCTCATTTATCCTTATTTGGTGAAAGCCGGTGGCCATGTCGAGACTGGTGAAGTACTTATGGTTCCCCAGCCGATCGACATGATCATCGATCAACGGTAGTGGATATCGATCTTTGATCGTCAACCGATTCAGTGCGCTATAGTCGACGCATAGGCGATCCGAGCCATCCTTTTTCTTTACGAGTATGATTGGACTCGCATACTCCGACTTTGATTCCCTAATAATTCCTTTGTCCAAGAGATCGCCTATTATTTTACGGACCCGGAGTTTTTCATCGTATGAAAGTTTATAAGGTCGGTATACAACCGGCGTTGAACTCGTTAACTTAATGTCCATCTCGCCCGTTATAACTGTGGTTGTAGCCGTTCCTACGATTAAGAACTCCGAGAATTCCCTAACTACTTCTATCAATGACTCATAATCGCCACCCTTAAGGGGCGTGTTAATTTCAAACGATTGCTGACACTGTACTGCGTTAACTTGAACCGAGGAATCATCAGACCTAGATAAGTACTGCCTGTCTTTAGTACGAACATACACGATACCATTACGATTAAGTATATCAGTCCCTACGATGATCGGCGCGTTCATGCATGAAGAAGGAACCACGATTAAGTCAGCTTCGATTGAAATTTGGCTGAACTCAAGAGTAACGGTCACGTAAGACCTAGCTATTACCTCTGTATTACTGATGCCTTTTAATACGCAATGGGTAGGTTTGGGCTGACAAGGAAGATACTTCAGCACGTCTGACGAAATAAGTGACACATTAAGCGCACCACTATCAATAATAACATACACGGGAATGCCATCGATCACCGCAACGACAATATAACTAGCACCTGTTTTTTTCGAATTATTTTCTGTACAAAGATTAACGTTTCGTTCATTTCGCGGTTGAGATCGGCTTTTGGCGTAACACTTGTCCTCAAGGTGACCTGACTTTTTACAAAATGTGCAAGTGATATTGCCCGTGCCGGCTGAAGTGGAAGTTTTCTCGGGGTTAGGTTTAGAGCGACAATAGCGGCTGATGTGCCCCTTTCGACCACACGAAAAACACTTTTGCTCGTTTCGGTTTGAAGTGGATTGAGGAGGACGCTTGCTCGACGTTGAAACGTGACCGTCAGACTTGTTACGAACAGGCTTGGTGTAAATAGATAAAAACGAGACTATCGTCTCAGGATTTAGGTCACCATTGGCCGCGGCTGCTCTAACCGATGGGTTATCAATACCGCCAATCACGATCAAGGTCATAAGGTCGTCACTCAAACCCTTAACTATCCGTAAGCGCAACAGAGTGCGACGCGCGTATTCTGCGTAGGTGGCGGTATCAGACGTGGTATTCATAGTCTCGAACAGTATGTTCGCATAGTCTAATTTTCGCGGGCACAACGGTTTGAATTCGCGTTTGAAATTTGTCCATGTGCGCTCGGCTGTAACCCACTCATTCAGCCAAATTTTGGCATCGCCCTTGAGACACGACCCAATACGCGAAAGACACTCATAGTCGCTCCAACCATTAGCCTCCTGAGCGCGATCAACCTCTTCGCACCATGCATCTATGTTATGGATAGAAGGATCAAAGTTTGAAACAAAGTAATTTTGAGATCTAGTTGGTTGCAACGACTTAAGAGCATCAATGAGAGCCCTTGTTGGCTCTGACGTGGTCAACTCAGATTTATTTAATGTTGTTAAAGAAATGTGGGTATTTGGAAAAGAGTTCATCGTTCGTGTCTCATGGGTACTCGCCTGGGGTTGTGGTGTGCAGCATCTGGACGCATTCAATCGAGGTGTCAAATCGTTATCCGTGGTATCACGCATGTTACTGGGGCTGCAACGTACTATGGTTCTGTTGGGAACACTTGTTACGTGACTATTCTCGATTGACGTCAAACGGTTCATGATTGCACTTAACGCATTATTGATAGAAGCGCCTGCAACGGGGGAACGTGATCCAGCATCGCGGCGATAACGATGGCGCGACCGATCGAGACGCGACGCGTTACGAGACCGCGTTCGACGACCACTGTGTGTCTTACTACGGGAACGACGCCATGACCGACGATTCTGCGTTGAGACTCTCGATCGACTACGTGACCGATACCGTGACTTGTTACTAGAACGACTGCGGGAACGACGTCGGGACCTACGACCGGATCCGCCAGTCATGCTCACAAACACAAGAAAACACAGTAAAATAGAAAAGAAAATAAGCGACCCTGTTCCTTCTTTTTTTCTTTTAGTGGGCTAGAAGTTACGTATCCCACTTCTGATTTTAGAAACCAGAAGCAGAAAGTCTTAAAAAAACAAATTTACCAGCCGTTATTTATTTAATTAATTTAACAAAAACAAGATATAATTGGAGGAACAGAATCGTAATAAAATAAGAAAAATATCACCGAAGTGTACTCGTCGAACGCCCGGATCCGAAAGAGCGCGGGCGGCGACTTGCTGCCCTTTTTATAAGTAGTGACAGGAGTAGTTGCGTCATCTGGTGGGGTGACTGCTTATAATAGTATACTTAAAAACTATGTTAGTAGGTAACCAATAATACTTGCATAATAAAAATTAATACCTACATGCCACAAAAAAAAAAAATCGTCCGTAGATAAGATTAGTTACACTTACCGACATGCAACCGCACACAATGCCACAATATTGGACAGTCAACTTTACCAGCCACAGTGCTATGAATACCGTTGCCACTGCCGCGGGCACGACTAAGCAATGATGCCGCCCTCTTTCTGAGGATGGCATGAAAGCCATCAATGCGAGCGTCGGCAAACATGCCCGACGCGCTGCAGTGCCTCGGCCGCCGCATCAGCATCCTAAAGGCATTGTTATACTGTACGCGCAGGGCGTTGATGGTCTTCTGCGTATACTTGACCCATAGACTGCACGTATAAAAAGATGAAGTATAGAAGGACAAAACGCCCGAAACAAAGTTCCTTTTACTGCCTTACTGCAGCGTGCAAATCTTCGAGCCAACATATTGCATCGGACAGCCAACGCCCGGCGCTCCCTCTCAATATCCTCGCGGTCTGAGAGGTCATCCGAGACCCAGTGACCCAGGTACTTGAAACGCGAAACTCTGGGTAAATAAACACCGTCTAAGAGAACGGGTGGTACGTGCGTGACCTTATGATCTGGTGATTGGAACACCAAGAGTTCGCTCTTCTTTACATTATACCTGAGCCCACGAGCCCCAGCGTATTCAACACAAATAGCGAGCAGTTTTCGAACAACACTTATAGAGGGGCCAAGCAACACCTTATCGTCAGCGTAGCTGATGTTCTTGACATATTTTCCGTCTATAGAGCAGCCGACTTTGGTGTTGCTGAGTCTCTCGATGAGTCCGTTTACATACAGATTGAAGAGACGAGGCGAGGTTAAGCCTCCTTGCCTTACTCCACACCTCAGTCTGTATGCATCTGAGATCTCGCCCGCCCACTTTATGACATTAACCAGCCGAGCTATTCTGTAACAATCTCACCGTGATAACTTAGGTGAAGTGAGCTTGAAGTGAGTGATGGATAGTGTCAATTCCTAGCATCAGAACTCAGTTCATCTAAGATATCACGGTGAGATTGTTACAGAATCGACCGGTTGGTTGTTGTACCAATAATCAAAAATGCTAACGACTTCTTCAGGGAGGCTGGTTTCTGTCCTCATTTTGTACCATAGTGCTATGGTATCATAGGACACCAAATCGAAAGCTTTGGAAAGGTCTAAAAAACAGGCGTAGACCGGAGTCTTTCTATCAGTGTAGTACCGGACAGTGTGCTTGAGGCAAAGAACTGCCGTTTCTGTCGACAGCCCACGTCTAAAACCGAAAAAACTCAAAATCAATCCTTTCCTTTCAATTAAAGCACCTGCCATCTAATCTCTTCACCACCCTTGGTTGACTGGTAGAGAATGCCTAAGGCATTAAGTCCGCATTTGTACCTTTTGTGCAAAAAGTTTAAATCAATAAATAAATATCTGAGCGTTGTTAAGCTTTATGTGACTGTTCAATACACGATCAAGCAGACTGTCCAGCACTTTGGCCACGGTAGTACCTAGCTAGCGAAATGGGCCTATAATTGCTGTTATCTGACGCATCACCAGTTTTATTTTTGACTAAGGCAGGTATGAGTGTCTTAAACAAAATGTAAAAAACATAGCAAGCAGCCTCGGCAGATGAACTCCGCATGACGCAAATTCTCGATACTAATGCCTAATGTCATATGGTTAAATAACGACCGATATCTGCTTAGCAGTAAAAGCTGGTAATACTGCCGGCCCACGCGAATTTTGCCGGCTTTCACCAGTATTGAGCATACAGCACACAGGAAGGAGGTTCAATCTGAAAGAGACTCTTAAACATGTTCGCAATGTCACGTGGCTCAGTTACTCCATTAACATTTAAGAGCGTTTAGTTTATACCTTATGAGTGGCAACGTCGCAATTTAGTGTCATATTTCGTGGTTTTCAATTTTCATCATATAATCGGAGCTATATTTAAAAAATCTGTTTAATTAACTTTTTAGAATTACGTGAAAGTGTTTAAAAAGTAAGTAACCGTAATGCTTACAGTTATTTTACAATGAAAATAACGCCCTGCAAGTTTCCAATGTATTATTTGCATATAAATAGAACTGTAAACGCAACGATTTCATACCTTTTACACAGTTTTCACATAAATCTAAAAAGTTAATTAAACAGATGTTTAAAATAAAGCTCCGATTAAATGATAATAATTGAAAACCACAAAATATGTCACTAAATTGCGACGTCACCACTCATAAGGTATAAACGCTCTTAAAGGGGCAGTGGGTTTACTATTTAGTTTTCTCGTCCCCTTCCAAAATCCTTTGAAATTTTTGTCAGCGTGATTGTGATGCGAGAATATCCATCTTAATTTGCTCGGAATTATTTTGACACCATCTTAGCTTAGATTTAAAATGACGCCGAGAGTCCACCATGTTATCATACAACGTGGCGCTACAATGGTGACATTAATTTAACGCACGGGTAGGGCTAGTGCCCATTAATCATAAAAAAAATGTATAAGTTAAAATATTTAGTAGAATGAAAAAAAAAATTTCACACAAACTAAATAATAAAAAAGCTACTAAAATTGGGATCAACCTTGCAAAAATTCATTCATTAAATTACTTCCCTAGCTGGATTATGTTAACTCGGAGCGGCAACGCGTCGATTCGCGTGCTGGCAACCGCGCAACGCGTCTTGTACCTACTCGTGATCGGTCCGATTCTTTGACGGCATATTATCAAAGAAACCGAGCGGCGCAAGTGGTACAAACACTTATCATATCACCCTCTCTTGTTACTATTAGTAATAACTGTCATCAATAATCACTGCCATCACGATCACAAGTTTACACAAGCACTAATAGCACAAATAAATGCGTCCGTATCGCAAGAGGAGTAAACGTACCTACTAGATAAGAAAACGAAAACAAATCAAAGCGTCTTTATCGCAGTACCATAATCTAATTACTATCCTAATTACACAAAAATAAATAAATAAAACAATAGGTATGCGCACTAGTGTAAAAAAGTGCGTCAAGGACACGGGTTCGACTAGCACTAGAAAAGCAAAAAAAGAATTCGAGTTCAGTGCGGCGGGTGGGTGGAAAGGAGAGCGCGCGTCGCCTGCGCTGCTCGCCAACAATGGAAATTTCCTTAAATTCGCCTACTCTATGCATTTGTTTCATCCTAATAGTATTGCTTATTCGTTTTAATTTCATTGATTGCGAAGTTATGATCCGTGACCCCGGCAAATGACCACTGCGCGACAGTTCTTTAAGTACAGGTTGCTGTACATCTTACAGCTGTACATCTTACATTGCCGTAAGGACATACAACTGACATTATCATTCACCCCCAACCAGTCGGGGGTTGCGGAAGGATCTGACATTATCATTCACCCCCAACCAGTCGGGGGTTGCGGAAGGATCGTACGTTCCCGCGACCCCCGGCGTAGGTGTGAGATGGAACACCGGGGTGGTTTTTAGTCAGTAAGAGTCTGACAGAACCCGCCGCCCGCCCCAGGGCGGCGGACATCCATGAGGACTTTCCACCCCGGAAACAAAAAAAAAATGGCTGGAATAGGCATGTTTACAAGGTTGCAGGCTAAATTTTAAAACATGGTTAATTTACGGTAAGCCGGCAAGTGGACCTATCTACAGCGTGGTGCTGCAATGGTGACCTTAATTTAACACACTATACGTTTTCACATTTTCGTTTCATGACAAATTTTTATTTCCATTAAACGTTATTATTTACAGATTTATTAAAGAATTTAGGAAATAGCATCTTACAGCAACCTGTACTTAAAGAACTGTCGCGCAGTGGTCATTTGCCGGGGTCACGGATCATAACTTCGCAATCAATGAAATTAAAACGAATAAGCAATACTATTAGGATGAAACAAATGCATAGAGTAGGCGAATTTAAGGAAATTTCCATTGTTGGCGAGCAGCGCAGGCGACGCGCGCTCTCCTTTCCACCCACCCGCCGCACTGAACTCGAATTCTTTTTTTGCTTTTCTAGTGCTAGTCGAACCCGTGTCGTCAAGGACACGCGTTCGACGTGCGCATACCTATTGTTTTATTTATTTATTTTTGTGTAATTAGGATAGTAATTAGATTATGGTACTGCGATAAAGACGCTTTGATTTGTTTTCGTTTTCTTATCTAGTAGGTACGTTTACTCCTCTTGCGATACGGACGCATTTATTTGTGCTATTAGTGCTTGTGTAAACTTGTGATCGTGATGGCAGTGATTATTGATGACAGTTATTACTAATAGTAACAAGAGAGGGTGATATGATAAGTGTTTGTACCACTTGCGCCGCTCGGTTTCTTTGATAATATGCCGTCAAAGAATCGGACCGATCACGAGTAGGTACAAGACGCGATGCGCGGTTGCCAGCACGCGAATCGACGCGTTGCCGCTCCGAGTTAACATAATCCAGCTAGGGAAGTAATTTAATGAATTAATTTTTACAAGGTTGATCCCAATTTTAGTAGCTTTTTTATTATTTAGTTTGTGTGAATTTTTTTTTTCATTCTACTAAATATTTTAACTTATACATTTTTTTTATGATTAATGGGCACTAGCCCTACCCGTGCGTTAAATTAATGTCACCATTGTAGCGCCACGTTGTATGATAACATGGTGGACTCTCGGCGTCATTTTAAATCTAAGCTAAGATGGTGTCAAAATAATTCCGAGCAAATTAAGATGGATATTCTCGCATCACAATCACGCTGACAAAAATTTCAAAGGATTTTGGAAGGGGACGAGAAAACTAAATAGTAAACCCACTGCCCCTTTAAGAGCGTTTATACCTTATGAGTGGTGACGTCGCAATTTAGTGACATATTTTGTGGTTTTCAATTATTATCATTTAATCGGAGCTTTATTTTAAACATCTGTTTAATTAACTTTTTAGATTTATGTGAAAACTGTGTAAAAGGTATGAAATCGTTGCGTTTACAGTTCTATTTATATGCAAATAATACATTGGAAACTTGCAGGGCGTTATTTTCATTGTAAAATAACTGTAAGCATTACGGTTACTTACTTTTTAAACACTTTCACGTAATTCTAAAAAGTTAATTAAACAGATTTTTTAAATATAGCTCCGATTATATGATAAAAATTGAAAACCACGAAATATGACACTAAATTGCGACGTTGCCACTCATAAGGTATAAACGCTCTTAAATGTTAATGGAGTAACTGAGCCACGTGACATTGCGAACATGTTTAAGAGTCTCTTTCAGATTGAACCTCCTTCCTGTGTGCTGTATGCTCAATACTGGTGAAAGCCGGCAAAATTCGCGTGGGCCGGCAGTATTACCAGCTTTTACTGCTAAGCAGATATCGGTCGTTATTTAACCATATGACATTAGGCATTAGTATCGAGAATTTGCGTCATGCGGAGTTCATCTGCCGAGGCTGCTTGCTATGTTTTTTACATTTTGTTTAAGACACTCATACCTGCCTTAGTCAAAAATAAAACTGGTGATGCGTCAGATAACAGCAATTATAGGCCCATTTCGCTAGCTAGGTACTACCGTGGCCAAAGTGCTGGACAGTCTGCTTGATCGTGTATTGAACAGTCACATAAAGCTTAACAACGCTCAGATATTTATTTATTGATTTAAACTTTTTGCACAAAAGGTACAAATGCGGACTTAATGCCTTAGGCATTCTCTACCAGTCAACCAAGGGTGGTGAAGAGATTAGATGGCAGGTGCTTTAATTGAAAGGAAAGGATTGATTTTGAGTTTTTTCGGTTTTAGACGTGGGCTGTCGACAGAAACGGCAGTTCTTTGCCTCAAGCACACTGTCCGGTACTACACTGATAGAAAGACTCCGGTCTACGCCTGTTTTTTAGACCTTTCCAAAGCTTTCGATTTGGTGTCCTATGATACCATAGCACTATGGTACAAAATGAGGACAGAAACCAGCCTCCCTGAAGAAGTCGTTAGCATTTTTGATTATTGGTACAACAACCAACCGGTCGATTCTGTAACAATCTCACCGTGATATCTTAGATGAACTGAGTTCTGATGCTAGGAATTGACACTATCCATCACTCACTTCAAGCTCACTTCACCTAAGTTATCACGGTGAGATTGTTACAGAATAGCTCGGCTGGTTAATGTCATAAAGTGGGCGGGCGAGATCTCAGATGCATACAGACTGAGGTGTGGAGTAAGGCAAGGAGGCTTAACCTCGCCTCGTCTCTTCAATCTGTATGTAAACGGACTCATCGAGAGACTCAGCAACACCAAAGTCGGCTGCTCTATAGACGGAAAATATGTCAAGAACATCAGCTACGCTGACGATAAGGTGTTGCTTGGCCCCTCTATAAGTGTTGTTCGAAAACTGCTCGCTATTTGTGTTGAATACGCTGGGGCTCGTGGGCTCAGGTATAATGTAAAGAAGAGCGAACTCTTGGTGTTCCAATCACCAGATCATAAGGTCACGCACGTACCACCCGTTCTCTTAGACGGTGTTTATTTACCCAGAGTTTCGCGTTTCAAGTACCTGGGTCACTGGGTCTCGGATGACCTCTCAGACCGCGAGGATATTGAGAGGGAGCGCCGGGCGTTGGCTGTCCGATGCAATATGTTGGCTCGAAGATTTGCACGCTGCAGTAAGGCAGTAAAAGGAACTTTGTTTCGGGCGTTTTGTCCTTCTATACTTCATCTTTTTATACGTGCAGTCTATGGGTCAAGTATACGCAGAAGACCATCAACGCCCTGCGCGTACAGTATAACAATGCCTTTAGGATGCTGATGCGGCGGCCGAGGCACTGCAGCGCGTCGGGCATGTTTGCCGACGCTCGCATTGATGGCTTTCATGCCATCCTCAGAAAGAGGGCGGCATCATTGCTTAGTCGTGCCCGCGGCAGTGGCAACGGTATTCATAGCACTGTGGCTGGTAAAGTTGACTGTCCAATATTGTGGCATTGTGTGCGGTTGCATGTCGGTAAGTGTAACTAATCTTATCTACGGACGATTTTTTTTTTTTGTGGCATGTAGGTATTAATTTTTATTATGCAAGTATTATTGGTTACCTACTAACATAGTTTTTAAGTATAGGGTAAAAAGGGGTAATGGGAGTCACTTAAGCAAGAAATAAAATAAAACACAAAATGTTTGTATAAACTTTATGAAAATCAACACTTAAGATAGCATTATTATTAAACTATCAGTCTCAATTAGTTTCATTACCTTTGGAATGATAAATTACTAGCAATCAAACTTTTTTTAAAAATCAGCTTTGACCACAATTGTCCGCACATGAGGGTAATTATAGTCACTATGGGGACAATGGTAGTCAGACCACCCCCTAACAATTATCACATACATATCCACGTGGTGATTCCCACCCAGTGCAGTCTTGGTGTGCCCACAATCCGCAAGAGGTGCACCTGTACCATAGTTCGTTATTGCGACCAAATTCATCGCATACGAGGCATTTATTTAAATCATCGTCTTCGTCGTCATCGCAAATCTTGTTAAGACTGATGTCTGATTCCGAAGAGCTGTTTGACTCCTGCAGCACGCGCCTTTTGGCCTTATTTGCCACTTGTTTTTTCTGTTTTCCTTTAGCTTTCGGTGCTGCATTTTTGTCTTTTGATGGTTTAGAAGTTTTTACAGTTTTTGCTGCTTTTGTTGCTTTCTTATTTTCTTTTTCTATGAGACTATCTTTAACGGGTGTTGATGTTAAAATCTTTGCGTGTTGCTTCATTTGTCCTTTCCTTACGAGTCTTTCACGAGTTGTTTGGGTCGGAAATGGAAGCAGATTTGCGATGTTTGATTGTATATTTCCGGACGAGGTGGATGGCGTTGCATTCATTACTGTGGGAGATGTAAGCAGCCTTGTATCTATTGTAGCAGATGATGTCAATGGCACAGGATCTATGGTAGCAGATGATGTCGATGGCACAGGATCTATGGTAGCAGATGATGTCGATGGCACAAGATTTATGGTAGCAGGTGGCGTCGATGGCACAGGATCTATGGTAGCAGATGATGTCGATGGCACAGGATCTATGGTAGCAGATGATGTCGATGGCGCTGGAATAATTGCATCAGATGATGTGGCTGTCATTGGATTAACTGAAGTAGATGCAGGTATAACCATGGATGAATCTTGAACTATAACAGCAGGTTGAGCTAACACTTCAGCTGCGGTAAAATCTTCTTCAGTGAAATGGTCGGGGTTATATGGGACAATGCCTGCCGCTCGGAATCCTGATTCACCTTTATTGATAGAAGCCACAGTTGAATATGCTCTGTTGAATATTGCAGCTACGTCATATGGAGTTATTTTTTCTGCTAGGCGATTCTTTAAAAATAAATCACATTCTTTTTTGTATGTAGCTTTGAGCGGCCCAAAAAATGTGAGATCTAAGGGCTGCATCCTGTGAGATGTGTGCGGAGGCAATGATAGCATATGAATGTGATTTTGTTTACAGAAATCATAAGCCATTAAAGACGTGTGACGGGCATGATTATCAAGAATCAATAAAACTGGCTCCTGTGAGGATGGTTTGGCATGATTAGCGAAGTGTTGCAGCCACTCAAAGAATAGATTTTTGTTAATCCATCCATTATCTGAGCATTTGTATATAGCTCCTGCTGGACCATCTTTTTCGAGCTGCGGAGTCATCCTCTTCCGAGGGAAGATGAACATAGGAGGAACAAAACCACCAACAGCATTCATGGCACATAATAGTGTAATATTTTTACCTCTTTCCCAACTTGTTATGGAACCGATCCTTTTCATGCCTTTGGGAGCTAATATCTTACCAGGATCTTGTACTGTAGATATGCCGGTTTCGTCGCAGTTATAGATATTTTTTGGGGTGAATTTATGTTTGTCCATTAGATCTCCCAATAGTTTATAGAAAAGTTGGACTTCTTCCTTATTAAAAGCAGTTATTCTGTTGATACTTGTGGCTTCTGGTTTGCGAATAGATATATTATTTCTTTTCAGAAATCCTTCCAGCCAATCACGTCCAGCCATTTGGGCACTCTGGTCAAATGTGTGTTGGATTTGAAGCTCTTCTGCATATCGGTATGCTGCCTTTCTTACTTGTATAGCTGTGACTCCATAAAAAAATGAAGATAAGTATTTAATGCGGTCTGCCAAGATCTTTTCTGCATCCTGTGTAAAAACAGGAAGTCTTCCGAGACGTGGTTCTGATTGATTTTGTTGCTTTAGCCGTTTTTGGAGGGTGGAAAAAGGAATACCCATGGCTTTAGCCGCAGACCTAATAGACTGGTTTTGGTTCACCAGTTCTTTGGCTTTTTCTAAAGTTTCAGACGTCCATTGCGCCTTATTGGTGTTTCTGGGTCGTATTTTTGGCATCTCTGAAATAAAAATGCAATTCGTAAGTAATCGACTCTATCATGAAATTTGCGGGCAATGGGAGTCAACTCTCATTACCCGAATCGCAGTGACTCTCATTGCCCGATTTTACCTACTGCGAAAAAACGAATCGTAAAAAAATAACCTGACGTTAGAACACCTTCAACGATTTCAAAATATATAATTTAAGATTACAGTTACTCAATATGCTACATTAAATAGTCAGATTTGTCGTAATAATGTACTCACCGGTTATTTTGTGCACTCGTAAAATTACATCGAAAGCGCGCCAAAACGTGTAACAGCCTGCCTCCGCAAACGACCGATGCGCACTGAACGGGCGATCGGGCGGCCGCTAGGTGTCACGTGACGCGTCGTTTAAGTCGACATTCGCTTGTTTAATTTCTTTCGTTTGGGTGTGGTTACACTGACCACCATTACCCGCTGACTCCCATTGCCCCTTTTTCCCTGTCATAAATATGGATCGCCGTGTCTGAATTAAATAAATAAAAAAACTTACTTTAAAAAATGTGGCCTAACAAATTAATTTTAATTAATGTGGTGGTTTTATTTTTAGTGAAACACGAACAAGTTGTCGTGTTAGTATGACCCAACTGCTTCACATAATGAGGTTATATAATATAACATCATTGGCTTCACCTATGGGAGTTCCTATCTAAGGTCCAGTTGAAAACCAGCGTCAGGCACTAGTTGTCTGGCATTTATGCTGAACTGGGTCTATTTGGCGCAGCCGTGAGGCACACAATACTATTTTAAGTACTTTCTGTTTGTCTGTTTTGTGTAATATTGTGTGCTTACCTAGGTCAAATAAATTTATTTTCTTTCTTTCTTAATCATAGAGAAATTGCAGTTGGGTATAACAAATCCACCCAAGCATGGGAGCATAACAAGCGAATGTGGAAAAGGGTTGCAGAAATTTTTAATTCTGCTGGCGAAGGAACTGTTAAGTTTGGATCGGAACGGTTAGAGAAATAATAGGTAAAGTGTTGGCACATAGGGTATCTTATTTTTTAACAACGACTTCACAGCCTCATTGAATCGACAAAAATTTTGGTGGGTCCTCACAAAAGCTTACCTCGAACCTCGAATTACAAAACAATTAAGAAAAAGCTTGTCTAATAGTAACTTTTTCAACATGGTTTATTTTGACGTTAGGTACAGCCGGTCAATAGTCGTTTTGCGGCTGTCAATTAGCGCGTAATGGTATGTCTATACAAAAATAAAAGGTGAACGGTTTTCGTAAACGTCAACGCAACAAGCCTGCTGCAGGCCTGCTAATAAGACGTCATAGTACAAAAAAGCAGGGCAGTTCAACTTCTGCCCTGCTATAAGAGCTCGTGGTTAGCCCCCAGAAGCACAACCATTCACAGAAGCAACGCGCCTTTTTCACGTACAATAGACATTGTAGGACCGATACTAATAACAAAGGAAGGGTACAGATATGTAATAACAATGATAGATAGACTCACTCAATGACCAGAAACAATTCCGGTCAGTGAAATTACTGCAGAAACCGTTGCAACGTTATTTTATAATAAATGGATAACACGCTTCGGCGCTCCTGAGCGATTAGCGACCGGTCGTCAGTTCAAAAGCAACCTATGTACTGTATACCGATATACGAACAACTGTGTACCTTAAGTCTCAAAAGAAGTCGAAGCAGTCCAAATCGACCACAAAGTAATGGAATAGTTGAACATTGGCATACGAGTATGAAACAGACATTAACAGCACGTCGCGGAAAATACAAGTTGGTACCGACGAACTGCCTACAGTTATATTAGGGTTACGTAGCGTGGGCAGAAGTGATATTGGCGTGAATCTCGCAAAATACATTTATGGTCAGACTCTCCGGTTACCTGGGGATTTGTATGATGCCCCAGATAATCGGGTGACAGGGGATTACGCGTTTTTAGACATTTTAAAAAATAACATAAAAAATATAAAACCGGTTTCTCAAGAAATACGGGACTCGTGATAAATGATAATGATAAATGATTATATTTCTGTAAGTAGGTTTGTACAAAGATTTTTACACGTCAATCATATTTTAAAAACTAGATGAGGTCGGCGTTTCCTATCTGACTACTCAGAAAAGAACGGCCGAAACAAACTCAGAGGTCACAGTCTCTTTTAAAGTCCAGACATAATCTTGGTCAGATCATGTGAAGACCATGTAGATTGGTATCTGAAACGGTATTTTGAGGAAAAAACATACAGATTGAGCGGACCTGTCCAGTCAGTGCACGCATTTGTCAGTAATCTTGCCGCTCAACTCAGAACTTAAGGAGCACAACGATTCAACGAACAATACCAAAGAAAGGACATTTGGGTAGGCCGCATAAATTACTTAAGCTGCCAGATCGTGAAACTAACTAAGAAAAAAAATTAAAAAAATGAATAAACCACATAATCTTCACATTCACAATAATTAAAATAATATAATACTTTACAAAGTAAATACTCATGTCATTGTATGTATAAAATTCATCTATGTGTATATAAAAGTTCGAACATAATCTTTGAGGACCATGTAGATTGGTATCTGAAATGGGCTTCGTGAACATTATGTATGCACATTGAATTAGACAAGTGCGAACACATATTCATCAGGAATGATGCAGTTCGTCGACCATTACACACCACCGTGTGATGGACCCAACCGTGTCATCGAATGAAAAGAGAAGGTATTTAAGATACAATTACCAAATAGAACTGTAAACATATCCATCAACAGGTTAAAACCAGCGTTTATTATGAACAAACAGTCCGAGTACAAGTGAGCCAAACGTTATATATAAGAAGTCCCAGTTGCAAACGACAACCACTGTTAGTAATAAAAGCAACAATAGTAAAGATCTAAATAAAATGTTATGAAAAAAAAAACCAGAAGCGGCTGACCAATCAAATTACCAGTACGGTATAATTGTTAAAAATAAAGTAGGCCAGCTATAATTATAGTACAAAACTTGCAGACAATAATGACAAATCAATTGACACCATAGCAAAAAGATATAGGAAGCATTTTGGTTGTAACAGTTTTAATAGAAATTAAACACACAATGTATTGTGAAATAATGAGTTACATATTTTGCTAATTATATGTATACAAAAATATAAAAGCTATATATATTTATAATAATAAGAATGCAGATAATGCAAAAGCCACTGCTCAATAGGTTACATGTAGTAGTACCAATAAATTAAAGCTAATAAGAATTCAAGTCTAGTAGTGACAAGTACATATTTTAAAACAATCACCATTAAAATAGTAAAAACATTCAGCAAAGAAGAAGTTATCATTGCCCAAAACGGCGCAGTGGAACCGCAGGTGTATAAACACAACATGACATTAACAACTATTGGTATTTTCATAGCGATTATAATATTTTTTTAGGTCGTCACCTACTGTCGTAATCGCATCAAAAATTGGATAAATAAAATAATGACGACAAATGCTTGGAACATGCAGGCAACACAACGACCGCAGCCACAGCAAGCCGATATTATGCATAACCTGATAACAATAATTATTCAAGGAACAGTGTAATAGAATTCCATGACTCATGATAAAGTGCTGAACAGTGCAACTTATTTAACGTGTTAAATGATAGTGTGACCAAATGGTACAATTATTGTAAATGGACATGTTAGTTTAAATATTTTTAAACATTTAAAATGTATGTAAAATCTAGGGGGAGTAGTGTAAGGACAATGTAAGTATGATTGTTATGGTCCGCGGTTTGTAGTGTGGAAGAGATGTATGTGTGGTGCGATAGTAAAATTACTGGGTGCTGGCCAGTCCTTGTGCACGTGTTCGAACTTGGGATTTTCGGGAATAAATAAGTATTCAAATAAGTAGTAATCATGAGTGTTTTTATTTAAAATATGAGTGTCGCAGTAACTCCCATGGCAAGCCCAGTAGGCATAGGCAGATGTGCCTACAAAATCATTAAGATAAGTCTCGACAATTATGTGACTAATCCTTGTATCGTTTTTACTAACTTTAAAATTAACTTTCGGAGTGGCTTCTATGATAGCTAGTCTATTAATTGCTTCGCTAAATTGTTTTGCGTGGCTGAGAGCCACGCTGATAGGAAGAGCGCATGCGTGAAACACAGCTACCCTGTATGTAGAGGAGTGGAGGCTTGCCAGTTGCCTTTCAGTGTGTTTGGAGGAGCGGCCGTGAACGGTCGTGCCGCTCTTCCAAACATACTAAATAATGTATTATTATGTATGTTAGTAAGAAAATTGCTGACTTATTCTTTTTAAATGCACGGGAGTGGACTCGGGGTCGTTTACATGATTTTCGAGGGGCCGACGACGATTATGGGGTCGAAATCAAGTTTTCAAGATGGCGTCACCAAAGATTTCCTTTGAAATAACATGATTACAAAAAACTCCGATAATAACAATACGTTTTATTCGTATAATAATAATGAAACGCAAATATTACAAGACCAGGATATTCAGCCTAATTACGTAGACTGTGAAAATAACTTAAACCTTACGGAAAGTTACGAACACACCGCCTATGCCAATAATTTCGACTCAGAAAATGTAGAGCTTGTTTCTAACGAGCCTACAAACCAAGAAAAACACGTAAATTTCCCTATTACAGACTCGGGAAACGACCACGTAGTAATAAATTTAAATTGCAATAGTTCAAACCGTTTGCCACACATCTATATTTCAGAAATTGATGCTTAATGATTGACACCGGAAGTACAAGAAGTTTTATTAGTTCAAGAAAAGTCGATCAATAATTTTCTGCCTACAAATATAACGAACCATTTGAAGTTATTAGCACACATGCACGTAGCTCACACGACCAAGTTATATACATACCCTTACCAAAAACCTTCAATAGTTTCCTCAAACACAAGTTCTATGTTTACGATGTCGATAGACGATACGACGGAAGAATAGGTTCTGATCTATTAAAAATGTTGGATGCAACAATAGATATGAAGACGCAAATTTTACGAACACAAAATACAGAAATACCCATAGTATACAGCCTCACATATGAAATCACTTTAGACCCCCGTACTGAAACACTAGTAAAAGTACCAACTGACCTTGATAACGGTGACGCAATCACCGACTTTAAGAAAATCGGTAATAACGTACGTATGCCTAGCGCTCTAGTTACATGGAGAGATTCTTTTACGACAACCATTATTCAGAATGCTTCACAAAAAAGCAACGCAGACATGTCCCGTATAAAATTAAATGTACTTACCAATAAAGATAACATATCCATACAGGGCAACGTAGGTGATACTGAAAGACCTGACAATCCAATATTAATATCAGACTCTTCAGAAACGTTGACCGCCCCGTCACCTTCAGACATTAGCTCATCTTACCCAGTCCGATCACCTTCCTCTAGCACCCTCACAGCGTGTTCATTACCTGAAACAATACACTCAGTCCAAGATATCGATATCTACCGACGGCATCCCCATCCTAGACGAAGCTGTAGACACGAAGCCCCATCAAGTTCTTGTTTTCACTTGGAACAGAAATCAATTATCAGTAAAAAATATGTCACGTGATAAACAAAACAAATCCCGACTTAGTAAAACAATTTCTTCTAGAATACATGAAACCTAAAATAAAATATTTCTTTTATTTTGAGGATCAAATACACTGTAAACAGTTTACAGACGCTGTTCTTAAACTATTTAAAAAGAATACTGTTAAAATTTACGAATGCACGAAAATAATTATATACGTGGAGGACGAAGACGAACAACGTTCAGCCGTACTTACTTACCATCAGGGAAAGACCAGCCAAAACTCTCATGAAAATAAAGCGAAACTATTTCTGGAGAAATATGGACGCAACTGTTGCTACGGTTATTAATTCATATGAAACCTGAACCTGTAAAAAACTAAAATACGATCGTAAACCCTTAAAACCAGTGCTACAATTAACACAAACCCAAACAAAACCCTTAGCTGAAATATTCATAGACCTTTTCTCAATAGAAGGGAAATACGTTTTGACGATAATAGACGATTTTAGCAACAGGCCTTCATACTCTCAAACCGATCTACCCCTGAAGTAGTCCGTGCATTAATTAAGTTTTTCTCGTTATATGGCGTACCAAACCGGATAAGTGCCGATCCTGGAACCGAATTTAACAATACCTTACTTAAAGGAACACTACAATACAATCTAGGGTAAACCTACAATCTAGGGTCTTGACAAAATTAAAACTTGTTGCTACTTTAATTGTATGGTTTGTTATTTTTATGACATTGGTTTACATTCTGTGACTACTTTAACTCACACACTGACATATTAATTGGTTACATAATTTGGGAAATCGTATACTTTTACAATGTTTGTAAATATGTGAACACCATGTATCTATCATTTAATTATCTTATTTATCATTGCTACGTTTATTAAATTCTTTTTACCTATTTTGGTAGGGTAATTTTTATTATAGGTGCATCGTCTTCACATATAATTATATAATTAATGTATACAAAATATTGTAACACATTTTAAAAGAGTAACGATGGAGTTTCTTCCCCATTCTTCTCCATACGAAACTACCTTTTGGAAGGGGCGACTAGAATCAATTCTATTTAAACGTAAATGTTGACGTTCAAAAGTGCCTTTTATGTGCCTATTTGAAATAAATGCTTTGACTTTGACTACATTTTTATAAAATCGATCTGCACATAGGTACGGCACATAACCCTAATTCTATGGGTTTAATAGAGCGTTTCCACTCAACCATCATAGAAATATATCGTATCGCAAAATATGAGCATTTATTTACTGATGCTACCGACGTAATGACTTACGCGGTTATGTCCTACAACCAAACTATACATTCAACAACAGGCCTAACACCCTTCGAAGTGGTCTTTGGACACACTGATTCGAATAATACCTTTGCAGTTAACTTTAATAAACAATATACACAACAATTATTCAATTATCACATGAAACGAACTAAATATCTCTACCAATACTTAACGGATAAAATAGTAGCAAATAAGGTAACGGTAAAAGAAAAACGCGGTGGTGAAACGTCATTCGATATACAAAAAGGAGCCACTGTATTCATAAAAGTAGTTAACATTAGACGAAGTAATGACAAACCTCGTTTTCAAAAATCACAAGTATCCGGTGAATTCGTTAGGAACATATTTTGTCCTGTTAGAATAAACAATCGTGACACAAAAGTAACACTCAAGGACATTAAACGACCTCCACAGGTTCCTCCTCGTGCTCCTGGCCCTGACTACCAGGATACACACCCTTCAACTTCAAAGGATAGATAAGAATCCTGGCGTATTGATTCTGAAACAAGGCCAAGCTAGCGTAAGTTATAATAAGTGGACTATTATTAAGGTTTTAGATTTAAGTTTGATTCATGAGGACTTAGAGTTTATTATTAAAAAATTTGAAAACTTTAATGAATACATACAGATACATTTAGACAATGAAACCTCAAATTATCAGCTACTCAATGTAAAACTCCAAACGAATTACGTTATGAACAGCACCATCTAAAAGTTTAAGCAGTTAGCCCCATCGATAGGGAGTAAACGCGGAATTCTAAATCCTCTGGGATCTATTATTAAGATTATTACCGGTAATCTAGACAATGACGACGCTACCAGATATGACAATATGATTGATAATATAAAAACACGTCAGGATGTATTAGCAAACAAGGTAACATTAATAGCTGACATTTCTAATGCTTTAGTTAAAATAACGAATTCTACTAAAAATAATTTTATTCAAATAGAAGAAGAAATGTGGGAAATGACAAAACTAAATAATCAAACTAGCATTAAAATTACGATACATAATTTTGTAAATATCTATAATCTATTTTTACACAATTTCCAACGATTGTACTTACAGTCGACTGAATGAGATCGAAACTTCTGTCACATTAAGCAAATTAAAAATATTACACCAGACTCTTATAAACTCGGATGAATTGTACAAATCATTAAAATTCATAGAACGATCTAATAAACAAGACTTGTAGACCCAGTAAAATATGATAACCTAGTTAAGCTGGAACAGTGTATTGAAATAAAAGCTTATTCGAAGGGAAGTCAAATAACGTTCATTTTAGAAATACCTATAATTAAAGATGCAGTATATACTTACTACAGAGCAATCCCAATACCTATCACCAATAATTTTAACCAAACCACGATCATTATTCCCAAATACCCCTACCTCTTAGTAAAAGGGTCCGAAATAGTCTCGCTCTCCCAGCCTTGCAACGAACTCCAAGAGGCGAAGTTCCTGTGCTACGAGGACGAATCCCAGCTGCCAATGGAATATACCTGCATAACCGCATTAATGAGATTCTCTCATAACACGAGCTCTTGTAATCCTGTACCAGTTGAAATTCACGCTATCAAGATGGAATCCGTCGGAAAAAGGCGTTGGATTATTTATAGTAAAGCCGAAAACATACTATCAGAGATCTGCAATAGCGAGATAAGGAAAGAAAAAATAAAGGGAACTTACTTACTTACCTTGGATGGCCACTGCAATGTCAAGATTGGCAAAGTTACCCTGAAATCTAATCACACTACCACAAGTAAAATTGGCTCCTCAAAATTACCAATTGTCAATCTCCCTGATGTAAGTCATTGAACCACACCTACAACGGAAGCCCATCAACTTAGACACCAGTGATTAAATGAATCTGCAACACCTAAACAATTTAATAGAAGTTAGTAAAAAATAAGTGAAAAACGACAGTGAAAAGTTAATTAACGTGAAAAGTGTTAGCGTCGGCACTCTAGTGTTATATATAGTTGTGTATTCATAGCTCATAAGTATGGAGAAACCATAATATATTGTTTCTGCCGAAATAATCGAAGTGACAATATTCATCCCAATGACAATCATCCCTCCGGTAATTTCGAGCTTATGGGGGGAGGTGTTATGCATGCTGTATCGGCTCCTAATATTATAACCACGTGTTAGCTGGTATGCGCCTTGGGCGGCCCACGCTGATACAGCATTCGCGGTAGCTTCGGGATGTTATGTCTAGCACCCGGCGACACGCATCCGTGATAAGGACTTAGCATTAAGAACATTGTATTAGATTTATTCTTGTTAGTTAGTCTTAACGTCTTCGTGACCAGACTCATTTGTTTCTTTTTAAAAACCTTCGGCAGTGCCTCCGGTAGTTAACTACATTCGTACCTACATTAAATTCATAACGCCAAAATACGCATTTTTATTAACATTTCTACCTCTAAAAATGGAATAACGGCACATTTCGACCTCTGTAAGCGGGGACCTCTGTAAATGAGACAACTATAATTTTAAAAATTTGGAAAACTGGATTATTGGAAACCTTTAATAATTGGTACATATGTCTTGGTCCCTTGAGATCCCAAATTCCCAATTAACCAGGTTTCACAGTAACATGCACTGCATTCCAAATTACACCATAATCGATAATCGCTCACAGGGATCACATCAATAGTTTGCGTTCCGATTTAAATATCATGATTATGACAGCTAAGAGCTGTCAACAATTCGGAACGCGCTCACAGTGCTCGCTCAACGTCAACCCCAAACCTTGCACAACTTCAACGCATTGGCACTTCTATTTTGTTGGTTGACTTTATCGACTCTGATAACTCAGATTTTGAGTTTGATGGATGGATGAAACGGATGACGAAGTACTTCTATTAGCGTATTTATATGCTCCCGGCAAAGATTAACCACGAAGAAAAATACCATATTCATATTCATTTATTTATAGTTTGTCACAGGTGAAAAGGCAGTTTTACAGCACAACGCAAATGCATGCCGCTTAAAAGATGAGGCGGCTCTAAACAAAACAGCACAACTGTCATTTTTGACAGCGCTAACGGTGAAATTTATTTAGGGCATAGTTGGCGTCATCGCAACATGGCGCATTTCATGACGTCATCTATGATGATTCACGGGACATCGTTATCGCGCTCACGGTAATTCGGAACGGGTGATAACACGCTCAAATCCATTACAGTGCAACTCGGAACGCACTCGTAATGTTCTGTCTTATTATGATTGGCTTGTTAACACCGTTGGCTACTAAACGTACAATACTAATTTAATAACTAAACGTCGAGTGTCAACGTCACGCAACGACACAGGCAGGCAGTGTGACCATTTACAGTAGATTGACTACTGCAACAGTAGATTTTCGTTGTAAAATTGATAGTGCAGTAGATTTTCAGTATTTTTTGAAAAAGTAGCGGATTTCAGTAGAATATCCTGGCAATATTTTAAACTTTAGCAAATATTTTTCTCATAACACGGCAATATCGAAAAAGTAAACAAATTACCTCTGACAGCTGTCAGTGATTCGTTTAACTCGGTTGGCACCACTGCGAATCACGTCGAACGGAGGCATAGAGTGTTTATTAACGGGGAATCCCCAGCTCTCTTACGTCCGACCAAAATGCTCACAGTATCAGAGGCAAAGAGTATAGTAATATAGATATCAAAGGGAATTTACCCCATCATGTTATTATTATTTAATTGTCTTGAAAGTTATTGCCAAGTAAACAGCATGAAGCGTAAATTTGAGCAAAATTATCGGGCTGAGTGGGAACAGAATCCGTTATTTTCGTCGTGGTTGTGTAAAGATAAAAACAGCAAGAACCATTTTATTTGTGTGCCAGCATTTACCAACTGACATACTTACCAGGTCAATTGTGTGGTATCGTGTCGTGTTTAAATAATATTATTTTAATACCTACCTATTTTTTTTTTATTTTTACTTACAGATCGTTATATAGAAAAACATTTTAAAAAATTAACAGCGATAACCGTTATATGACATATGTCAAAAAATCATAAATAATTAGTACCTACTATAACCACCTGTAAGGATATTACGGTTTTCCTTGCTGTTTGCGAGATAATTAACTTTTTCATACTAGCTTCATACAAATTATTCGTAAAAAAATTATAATTCCTTCGTTTTTGTCCAGAATTAATTCGGGTGTCATTTTTGAATATAGTAACAACGAATAGAAGCAATATCCGGCAAAAAATCCGGCACTTGCAGATTGAAATCCCTAAGTCTATGAAAGCTTATTTTCAGCCCACCGTGCGTCAGTACAATTTCACTAGGTTTTTCCAAAACGTTAGTAGATTTCAGTAGAAAAGTAAGTTACATCTAGTAGTTTAGCGGTTTTTGAAAACGGTCACACTGCAGGCAGGGCAGGTCTGACAAACCTGACAAATCATCAATGACACTAGTGACAGTAGGTTAGGCATATTTTCATTTTCAGCTCAGTTATTATTCATCTGAATAATCTTAAACTTCAGTAAATTGTGTTGGATTGGAACAAGAAAATAGAATAAAAAATAGTAATTAAAACAAGCTAGTAGTTAAAAATAGTAGAATGGATCTATTTCTGTTTATTTGGACTATTATTCTCTACGGTTTTGCGGCCGCTGTAACCTTACTTGTTTCGGTGAGTAAAACAAAATTCAAATAAATACGTAAATCAAGTGTCTCCTTGGCAAGAAATAATCGGTGATAACCTAAAATTCTCTCTGGTAGAACTACGTACCTATTAAATAAATGTGTTTTAGTTTATGAATTAAGACTTCTTCAAGATTCAACTGACAACATGAGTTTTTATTTGTGTATTTTGTAGATATCCATCATAATATACGCGATAACAAACCCATATCCAGTGGTGGAACGCTTCCAAGAAGAGACCACATTCAATGATCCTAAAACCAAGAGTAAAGCAAAGTTCCCAAACATTACAGAGCCACAAAGTGTACACTTGAGTGTAGTAGTACCTGCTTACAATGAGGAAGAGAGATGTAAGTTATTTATGGTATCCTTCTTGTTCACCTGTCTTATTAATAATTTATCAGCAATGACTAACTTTGTACTTAACTTATTAAAAACTACACATTCTCATTACCTTTGTAAAATGATTGTACATTAATACTATCTTTCTAGTACCACCTATGCTTGATGAAGCCATAGAATTTTTAGAAGGCAGAGTGAAGGAGCAGCCTTCATACAAATATGAAATAATAGTAGTAAGTGATGGCAGTAGAGATAACACCGTGCAAGTGACTGAGGGGTACTCCATAAAGTATGGCAGTGAGAAAGTGAGATGCCTTGAACTGATCAAGAATAGAGGGAAAGGTGGTGCTGTGCGGCTGGTAAGTCTGACTTGATCAGGAAGTAATATGTATACTGATATACTCTGTTCCAAAACAATTTGATGTTATTATGAATTTAACTGGAACAGGTATATGTACAGTCATCACAAGTGATAGGTAACAAGAGTTGTCAGATATAGTTGAAATTTTGTAAGAAACCAATGGATGTTTTCAAATTAAATTAAATTAAAATGATAGAAAACAAACTGTTCATTTGTCAAATTAAAGTTCATTCTAAAACATCCATCCGTTTCATACTAAACTTCATCTATATCCGACGACCCTGGTTACTTATCTCTTTTGGTGACTATACTCTGACACAAAAAGTTTTGGAAAAGGGTATAGACTAGTAGCAAGAGGTCTTTGTGCAGGAACTCATCTGACAAGTGCTCCCACCTTACCTATTTCTGTTGCCAAGCAGGATTTGCTATGTTCAGTTATAAGAAAGACATTTTAACTTTGTTTCTGGTGGAGGAGACTACTATACATCAGGTGGGCAGCATGCTAGATTGGCACTCAATAACATCATAAAAATATGCAGATTATCATCAAAGCACTTATTTTCACTTGTGTGCTTTTTCCTAGGCTCTAATTTGTGGCAATGATTTAATAATGATCACCATGTTACATTCAATCATCTACATATTTCAGGGTATTGAGAGCTGTAGAGGAGCCAGCATTTTATTTGCTGATGCAGATGGGGCATCTAAATTCGAAGACTTAACAAAACTAGAAGTTGCTTTGAAGAGCCTTACAAAGTGTGATCCATTGTCCCAGCCAAGCGATGTCAGTGACAGCATAGCCATTGTGATCGGATCTAGGGCGCATCTAGAAAAAGAATCTTTAGCGACGCGTAGCGTTTTTAGGTAAGAGATAGATTTTTCTAAGTTTTTTTTTTCAATTCTCAAAAATATTGTTATTGTATTGAAATATAATATACTTAGTGAAGAAATATGTAGAAGGTAAAAATTTAAAGTATGCTAGATGGTTTGGTTTTGGTCAAATATCATGTAAGAAACAGGATAAATGAGAGGACATTATCAATAAGGAATTTGTTAGGCAGTTGTTAGTCGAAACGCAGGCATAAAGTTCTAGCCACACTGAGGCGCATACGACGCGGGACGTGGCACGCCGCGCGCCGCACGAGACTGTGAAAGAGATGAGTGAGAAATCACGCAACTATTCGCGTCAGTTTGAACTTCTCTATACAAGTTAGTTGACACAATCGGCGACAGCGAATTTCGTCCCGCATCTCGCGCGGTATATGCTTCAGTTGGCCAGAGGTTAAACACAACATGTCCTTGACGATGTCCTTAAAAAATGTGGTCTGTTACTCGCTGCGCCCCGCGCGCCGCTCTATAGTTCGCGTAGAACAAGCTAGCTGGACCAAATTATTTGTTTAGAATTTTATTCATAAATGAATAAAATTCTACATAGCATACATATGAGAGTCTTAATACTTTTTTGAGGACCATTGGTCGTTTGAGCAGGTATTTATTTATTTATTTCTTTGGGAAAACAAACAATTACAGAAAGTTTCTTAATTAATAAAACCTTAGTATCTAATGTTAGTGGTTTATGTGTAACTCACAATGTTATCCACATGTTAGGTACCTAATGAATATTATTTATAAGAACTAAGTAGGCATGCAAGTGATTTTACATTACCTTGTGTAATTTATTTACATTACAGTTAATAAAAAAAAAATTATTTTTGATTACTTACATTGTTTCGAAATTTAGGTACTAGTCAAATAAAAACATTTTTTTTTTAAACCATTTTTTTAAATATTTTATCTATATTATTTATTTGTTCATCTAATAACAGATACATTAAATACTTAATAACTAAATCTATCACTCATTATATTGATAACGAACTGTTTGCTGCCTAAAATTGAAGCCCGTGATCTTCAGGACATTTTGGTACCAACAAGACGGCGGCGCTACGTGCCACTGCTTTATTGCGAGATAAATTCGGTACCTACACAGTTAATTTCTCGCTTCGGGCCGGTGAATTTGCCGCCTAGATAGTGTGATATCGTGCCTATAGACTCTTTGTTTTGGGGCTACGTAAAGTCCTAAGTCTACCATACATGAGCCGGGTACGATTGATGAATAAGAAGCCAAAATTACTCGCGTTATTCGCCAATTACCACTCGAAATGCTCGGACGCATCATAGAAAATTGGAAGTTAAGAATGGACTATGTTAACCGCAGTTACGGCCAAAATTTGAAAGATAATCTTAAAAAAAAATAATGTAAAGACTTTGTATGCTACTAAAGATAACTCGATAAGATTAATGTATTTTTTTTTACTCTTGAAACAAGTACCTCTAACTAAATTAATCACCCGTTACATACATGAATAAATAAATTAATTAATGATGAAACGGATGCAGTAAATACCATGAGGAAAACTAAAACGCCCGTAAAATATAGGTCTTCAAACGGACAGAACACAACCTAAAATTATTTAATGGATTTGTAAAATGTATATAATGTATCCAAAGAATAAAAAATCAAATGGTCTTTTATTCTCATGGTCATTGTAAAATAAGCTTTGAAACTCATTTTTTTTTTTTCAGGAATATACTCATGTATGGCTTCCACTTCCTCGTGTGGCTGTTTACTGTCAAAGGCATTAAGGACACACAGTGTGGCTTCAAGCTCTTCACTAGGAAAGCAGCTGATATTTGTTTTAAAAGTCTACATGTAAATAGATGGTAAGAATCTTCAGCACTTACTTAAGTAACTAAATGCGTCAAAATCTTTGATAGAATCAACAAAGTTAGTTTCGCCAGTAAACTCCCAATACCTACATTAAGATAGTAATAAGCTTAGTTTTCTTTAACATTTTTAACTCCCGACGGAAAAAGAGGGGTGTTATAAGTTTGACGTGTGTATCTGTGCGTCTGTCTGCGGCATCGTAGCTCCCAAACGGCTGAACCGATTTTGTTTTGTTTGAAAGGTGACTTGACCGAGAATGTCCTTAGCTAAAAAAAAATTGGTTGTCTGTAAAGTCGGCTTACGGACGATAGTTTTACGTGATAACGTCATAAAGAAACATCGATGAACCACTACTACTGTACTATTCGGAATACTAGTTCTGACGTCACGCGAGAAAAGAGATAAATTTGACACAAGCTAACGCTAACGAAAGGGAAAGGGCTGATTGTGCCTCTCTATCGCTTGTTCCGCGCTCTCGCTTGCACGCTCAAGCTCAGACGGAACGTTACACTTTTTCGTCCATGCAGCCGGTGTTTTTCGATTTATAAGACGTTACCACGTCAAAAAGAAACAAACAAGAAATTCTGTTCAGCCGTTTTTAAAGGTTTTGGTTTGTGTCGGTAGTTTTTTAATTTTAGATTTTAACTTTATTTTGCGGACACAGTAATTAATTATACATGGTGTCAAATAAAACAGCTGCTCCATACATGTTCGCATAACTCTATACATTCAACAGCTTTTAGCATTTTTTTTTTTCATATTTCATAGTTGGTCCCATAGTAAACGTTATTCATTTTCACGAGTACTTCGCTCCCTTAAAGTATGTTCGTTCCTCGTTTAACCTAACACCCTGTATTTACTATTAAACTTTCTGTTTGTGTGTGTGCCTACAATATGAATCGATAATCAAGTTGAAATTTTTTCAGGGCGTTTGACGTAGAACTATTGTACATAGCACAAAAACTAAACATTCCAATTGCCGAGATTCCAGTTAGATGGACGGAGATAGAGGGCTCCAAAGTGACACCGGTGCTTTCGTGGTTACAAATGGGCTGTGACTTGGGCCTTATTTGGCTGAAATATACCATAGGAGCTTGGAAAATAAAGAGTCTGAAGACAGATTAGACCAACCGTTTAAAAAAATTTGTTATATCAAACTAGCATAATCAGGCAAATAATTATGGTGTTCTACTTAGATAAACTAAAAGTTGTAGATATGTCACTTGAGCGCAGGCCGCGGTCGTTCTGACATCACTGGCACAGTAATTGCACTCAGTCATACGCGGACACAGAACATAGACCCTAAAGGGCGGACCATCGTCTAAACAGTTCATACATACATGTATACCGCTCAATTATTTTTTTTCCTTTTTTTATCATTATCATCTACCTAGCCTTGTCCCACCTATGTTGGGGTCGGCTTTCAGTCTAACTGGATGCAACTGAATACCATTAGTTTACAGCGTAAGTACAAAAATGTTAATTTGTTGAAAACTTTAATTTTATTTATTATTTCCTTCGTCATTTTTGTGAGAGTGAGATAAATAATACAAAACAGCGTGGAGACACGGTGCAACGCATCGGTAACGCTACCTCAATGTTATTCATAATCGTAAACACTCGGCGGCTAACGCGGTTGCGCTCGCACGACTGTGTCGGGTCCTATATCTGTTCTTGTCTATCGATTACTGTAAGTATGCAACTGTGAATACAGATGTGAGTTTCGTTGCATGTAGTTGTGCAACGAACCCAGTGCTTGCGACGATGTTAGAGCGTACCGTATCTACCAAAGTATATCATTCTAAGGTCTTCTATTGATAAATACCTACCATGAACAATTATTATGATGGATGGCATCTGTCTCATCAAATTTGTGATGCCTCTTACAATTTTACTTCATTCATGGTGTTTCGTAGGAGATTCCAACTTAAGCATTTGTTAAAAAAAAGAGTTACTTTAATTTAAAAACATTTATTGAAAAGTCTGTAGGTATTTACCCAAAACAGAAAAGATATAATTTGCACATTGTGATCATGATTTTACACATTAAAAAAGTAATAAATAATTATATGAACTTCAGTTACAATTTCTTTGCAATTACGGAACGTAATTGATACAATGATTTTCTTAAAAAAATTATTGACTGAATCCAGCTTTTATTTTTGATATTGATACACAATAGGAAAACTTTTTTCTTTATGTTTAGTACTTACATTGTATATCTATTTTTTATGGATGTAATTTTTAAATAAAATCTTTTGTTAATATATTTTACATACCTAGACACATTATTATACATTTATTAACCTTCAAGTAACCTTAAGAGTCGGTAATTTATAACGTTTTGGGGTGATAGTATACCAAAAATAACGTTGTTTATTTGTTTTATTTTTATCTTAGCAGTTACACAAAGCTGATTCATTTAAACTTGATACTCATTTAATCAATAAGTACACCAATAGCATAAAGCAGAATACATATTACATTATGTGGGTGTACCGTGTACACATTCTTATGCATTTATGCAAATTGTAGCTATTCAAAGCTTTCACAAATTGAGGTGAATGCACGGGAACATTTTTTGAGCCCTCTCACCATAAGTAAACAGTCAAATAGTTATAAAAAAACAAAAATAAGATCTATAATTTAAATCACTTGGCAAGGCAACTCTTGAATACATTATCATGTACAAGCTGTCTTAATTTAAATAGGACTATCGAGAAAAAATGTTATTCCAAATACTAATATAGTATAATTTAATTTATGTTTGAGCATGTTAAATTGGTTACCTTAGAGGGTTTTTAAGGAGCGGAGTCGCGGGCACAGCTAGTTAGAAAAATTTAGTGTGGAATACCCCGAATTTACGGGATTACTTCTAGAGGAAATTTAGACCCACAGAAACATTTGAGTAAGTACTATCACATGATAATTATTTGTTCACAGGTTACAATACATCGAAGTGTAATATTTCTTATCTAATTATTACCTTTTACAATGTTATTATAAAATTGGTGGGTATCAGTTTGCCTGAAAGCATTTTCCCGGGACCATTTCAACTGCGATGTTTACGGCACACACTGGACGAAAGAGAAATTTTCCTATTAGTGCATCGCGACACGATATTTTTAGCAATTTAATTACAAGAGTAACAAAAGAAAATAACCTTATCGTAATACAACATTTTCAGAATCATTAAGATAAGACCACTAAACTCCAAGAAGTGGCAGTCGCGATCATAAAACGTACGAAGCAAGATGGCGAATATTTAGTAGGGCTTTTCTAAAGCCGAGTCTCTTGTCGTCTCTCTTTATGACCGCGCCTGCCTCGAATGCTGACGTTTAGTATCGATCAAAAATACTCGTAAGCCTATGTTTTAATGAAATTATTTTTTATATAAGTTACTACATTTTCTGACATGCGGTACCGTCAAACGGGGTGAATAGGGACGCAGGGGTGAATAGAGACGAAACTTTAGAAGGGATTTTAACCTTGAAATAATATAGTTTATTCCAAAAAGGACTCTTAATGTGTTTATTGTAATATAATTAACGATTAAGTGCTCTTGTTGGGGTCAAACTAAATTATTTCAAGGTTAAAATCCCCTTTAAAGTTTCGTTTCTATTCACCCCTGCATCCCTATTGACCCCGTTTGACTGTAATATTCTATTTGACCCGTGCCTGAAACAAAGACGCGTGTCGAAGCGAAAGCAGTCAGCGACTGAGCCACTAAGTTACTGAATGAGTACTAAGAAGTAGTTACGAATAGGTATCCAATAGACACACAGCAGGATCCTAAGAACGTAACCCTCGGTAATGTCGGATATCTTTTTACGACGTTACTTTTAATTCGTTGGCGAAACTTAACAAACGCTACGGGACATTTTCTAAAAAAAAAAAACAGGAATGTGGAAAATATTTTTATTATAAGTACTTGTCAAAAGACGTTTTAGGAATCTTGCCAACCACCTAATTAAAAGTAACGGTGTATACGAGACTTTTCAATGCTTGCATGGCCTCGAAAATAGAGCGCAGTGCATGCGGCTGACGTAGAATAAGGTTAGTATCATTGAGCTAGATTTTCTCACATTGTGCGAAAGTAAGCTAATTTGGAAGACCAGCGGCGTTTCTTAACATAGATTACATCGAGTTACATTTAGAAATATTCAGACCTATATAGTTTTACAAAATACAATCAGAATTTACAAGTAAATTACATTTTTATCTTAACGTTTATAAAACACACATTCTGTCTCTTTATATCACAAAACAACTTTTTTTCCTCTTTGTTCACAAACATTAATGAGCTTAATTTTAATACAAAAAACGTGATAAGTAGGGAATAATCGTGAACCATTAGCGATGACTGCAGAAGATACACCTTTTAAAATTCTACAATGAAGGCAATATGTCTACCATGCAGAAAAACAAATGTATCATCTACCCAGAAAGTTTTAAGCAGGGATCTCTACAGCAGCTACGCTAACCGAAACAGATAGGTTTGTATTTAAAAATGCATCTAGTTTAGTCTAAATGTTACTATAAAATCAGCCTTAAATCGTTAAAATACCGACATGGAGAATAAAAAATCGCGATTTTAATCATTCACCCTGTTTAGGAAAGCCTGCATTAATTAGTTACCTATCACATTTTATAGAAAAGTAGATGTGTACTTTATCAATGCTGGGTTATCTAAATAATGCAGGCGGTCTGTACTAGGCCAGTACTTGATACAAATACAAAACGCGAGGCGTATATTTCGCAGTCACCCAACGAGAGTGATTGACAGAACATACAAGAGATTGATGGGAAGTTTCGATTGTAGCAAAAGTCGTATTGAGTTTGACTATTAATATTTTACAGCTTAAAATACTGACAGTCAATACGGAGACATTTATACTTTTACCTTTAATCCGAAAACCATCTTGAGGAATTGTTCGTAGTGAATGGTTATAATGCCATCTTGGTCCGTGTCATAACTGCGGAATGCTGACGTCAGAGTCTAAAACAAAAAACACATATGCTACATATACGGAAAATGAGGTAATATTCGAATTTTAATTTGGTTCGAAATCGTCTACATAATCATTGTAATTATGCTAAAAAGGATGAATGGTAAAAAAAAAAACTTACATATAAAGTGACACAACACTGGATAAAGTCGTCAAACAAGATGGTACCGCGGCCAAATCTGTCAAACTTCTGTACCATGATGTTGACCACTTCATCTGACAGTCTATACCCAAATGCTGTGAGGGCATTCTTCAACTCCAGCTTATCAATGTTCCCAGAGCTATCTCCGTCGAACGACCGGAAACAGTTTTGCCAATCAGTTACATATTTCCATAGGGCACCAAAATCCTCAAAATTTATTACACCTCTGCTCTGTTTGTCAAACATGCCTGAAAAAATAAACATTTCATTAGATTTCAACTGAAAATATTAAGAATAAATTTTCCTTCATAACTCAAACTCAAAGCATTTATTTCAAATAAACCAATTACAGGCACTTTTGAATTGTCAAGGGGTCGGTCAGTCAGAAAGATGAAGCTAGTTGCCCATTCCAAAGCGTAGTAGGTACCTATGGAGAAGAACGGGCAAGAAACTCCATGGACACTCTTTTAAATCAAAATATTGTTACAATAGAGTGGTTACATCATTCATGTTGTAATTATACATGTGAGAACGATGAACGATGTAGAAAGACGTGCACGTTAAAAGCGTCCGTAATAAAAAGATAAAAACAATTATGGAATTAAAATAAGCCGTGGCAGCTAAGAAATGACCAGTGCCTACTGACGCGTGACGGCGCCCGTTCACGAACATGACGTATGGACGTATGAACTAACTGGGACAGTACGGTATTGGAAATCCTAAACCTACAGGAAAACTACAGTAAAGAAAAAACAAAAGGATAACGTCCATACATATTAATAAACTATGATAAAAATTACTGGCCTAATTGATTAACCTATTCACTGCTGGAAATGCCTATTGAAATACACCAAAAGGCAAAAAAGGTCTGACAAAAATGGAAATTTAATTTCCTTATCAAACAGGCACTTAATATGCCCTGCACTTTCCTAGAATTGTAGTATTTGAAGGCCATAGACTATACTGTCCTGGTTCAATAAAACAAACTGTATGAAACCTCTAGAAATTAGATTGTTAACATACCTATCATGAGACGCACAGTCTCAGGATTGAATGCATTCCATGTTCCATTGGACAGTGCCTGTTGCAGCTCATCAGCTGATATGTACCCACTGCGGTCCTTGTCAACTCTGCAAGAAAAAAAAACCTCATAATCTGAAGGCATAATATAGCATACAAAAAAAGATTTTCAAAACTCATCATCAAGTAACTAAAGCTGTTTACAAGGTCAATGGCCACTGCAGGTGTAGCAACAGTTTAATTTGTTCTATCATCATTATACACGGTCAATTTTATTGATCGTGTATATTGATACCCATCTCTGTGAAGTATTGCAGTAACTTTGTGACCTTATATTATCACAACATAATGTTTGGTGTTGCTACAATACTGAGATGTTATGTTTGCATTGGTCTTCAAGTACATGTTTATTGACCCACCAAAATTATTCACAGTTGGTTCAAAGGTCAAGTCATAAGACATGCATTATAGGTCACAACACCACTCACATAATGGGATCAGATTCTATATTGTGGGACTGCCATCTTAAGTGTGAATTTCACCAATGAAACTAAACATGATCAGTAGCACAACTAAACCACATTCAAGAGCTGTTGGTGAAATTTGCCCTCAGTCATGGTACATTTAACATTGTGTTTATATGGTGCAACAATTACTTAGTTACCTACTACAAGCTGAGTCATAATGTCAATAAATTTATGGAAAAAAGCAAGTGCCTAATACTACTATTAATGAATAACTACTATAAATAAAATTGTAGTATTAGTTTTACCTCCTAAATACATCCCAGAGGAATTCCCGGCTTGGCATAACAGATTGGAAAGTCATCTTGGTCTGTAAATAAATAAAGATACTTATTTTACTAAGATAATCATGTTTTATTAACAAGATGTATGTATCATTTTAAATGTTTTTGTTATTTATGACTTGATATAAACCTGCAACTACTAAATAGGCCAGGCCTCATCCAAACTGTATAACATTATTATGAACATCTAGATTTCTATCAAACTGAAAAGGCAAATATCTCCAGCCACTGGCTCCATGTGCTGGGATACCTAGTGTAGAAATGATCTGTATTAAGATTTTCTCTAACATAATGTAATGTAATGCTTAGTATCTGTATGAAAGATGAACACTGTAAAAAGTGAAAAGAACACAGAAACAAAGTAAAATGAACACTGTAAAACTACAAGATGTGATGCAGAAACTAGGGCGCAGTCTTACTTTGAAATACAATAATAATAAACCAAAAGATAGGATAGTCAAACAACACACTAATTATGAAAAAACTAAGCAAATGTGTAGACTCAAAGATCTAGCATTCTATTTTGTATAAGGGTAGTCTTTATTGTTCTGTTGAATCACTCACCTGTTGGTTTTACCTAACACTTAAATCACGATTATAGTATTGTTATAGTACTCGAAATAAAGAGCGGCCAGTACCTAGCTATTTCTCTAATCTGTATAATACTGTTTGTAGACGCGTTTCTATTTTCTTCGAGATAAAACAAGGACCTATCACTATCGACAAACGTGTAAGCTACCCAAAGCTACCCCAATTATTGGCTGACTCCTGACATTGACAGATCCGAATTATTTGCGAATTCTCTGTCTACGTTGCGAATGAAATCATTGAATGGATGATGTCATAACTCATGACATTGACTTTGACGGTTATATTCTATGCCAAAATCTTTGCACTTTTTGCAAATAAATAATTACAAAATCGCTGAACGCTGAAATGTAATAAATCTCATAAGGTTATCATTTGGGATCAGTATATTAAAGAAGACCGAGATCACAGACGTACTAGTAGATCTAGTAGACGAATAGGTATTTAAACATAAAACTATTCCATGAAAGCAAGTTCATGCCCTGTGAGCACTGACCTCTATTATATAATACGCTGGACTGGCTATCCCATACAAAATGACAGCTATTTGCTGTGCCGATTCAAAGCGCCCCCAGTGACAGACGTGAGAGTTCTGAGAACTAATAAGATTGCAAATGGCCGTTGTTTGTTGATTTTACGCTAAGTGTCTCTGCGGAATAAAAAGTTTTATAAAGTGTTTACTGTGATTGTGATATAAATTAAAGTGTTATAATAGTGACAGTGATTGTATCATAGCTTGTATTGTTCGTCCAACATGAAATCGTGCGTATATTGTAAAACACGATACGAAAAGGGCAGTGGTGTCAGTTTTCACAAGTAAGTGAATCTAAAACATAAATGCTTATTAGAAAACCGCTTAAAACAGTGTATTCTTACAATAATAAACGTAAACTATTCGAGTTTACGGGATTTTACGAACATTTCTATAACCAATAACTTTTGTTAGGGATGTCAAAATTCATATCGATAAGTTTTCGTAATATTATGATGTAAAACAATAGTCATGCTCATCATTGTTAAAATAATGATACGCACATTATAATGATCTCTAATAATAGCAAAACACTTCAATGTTTATTATTATTAGAGTCAATAACAAATAATTTAACACTTATGATTCATAATTCTCATTAAGTGTCCTAAGTATATAATTATAGATATATGTATATAATGTATAGTTTTTTACCCATACCTACTTTAATGTTTCCTTTAATTACAGGTTCCCCTCCGATTACACTCTCAAACTTTGGTTAAAAAATATGAAGGTTGTCAACTGGACTCCGACAATGTATCATTATCTGTGTTCTAAACACTTCACGGAAGCCTGTTTCTTAAAACATCAGTCACGGACTACGTTGAAAAAATGGCTCGACAGTAATTTTTAATTTAATAAAATATGTGATTTGAGAATGCTTTTTTTATTTCCCTGTCCCCCTCCCCTGCGGTAATTAAGTTGTTACAAGTTAAATACCGTAATTACAGACCTAATAGAAAGTTATTGTGTCTCTTATCACATGGCAACATGCGGTATCTGACTAGTAATAATATCTTATTGTGCACTATTTATAGGAAGGGATTATCTTATTAATTACTATTTCTATCTTAGTAATTTACTATTTTACAGAATTTTATTATTTATTGATCCTATAGTGAACTGTTATCCGATTAAGGAGAACAAGGAAGGAAGGGGTCAACCGGACATGTTATACTTATACAGTCCATAAACAGTACTAGATACTGCTATTTTCAAGTTACGTTTTCTACGTAAAATATCTGCTTATTACGACTATCTATAGTTCATTAGTTAGGTACTCGACTAGTGCAGACATGTCTTTTTATCTGTGTTTTATTAACATTTAACAAAATATATGCCTATATTGTTTTAAATCAATTATCTACAATTTTAGTAAATCTTAAAATATGTTATAAAACGTATTTCACGTTTTTAAAAACATATTACGTATAAAAGACAAAACGAATGTTACATGTTAATAATTACCTAAACCAATTTAATTTATAGGAAATCTGTAACAATAGCGTGGTAATATTTCTATCATTGTGGTCGATATCAGAAAAGTTTTTATCGATAACAAACCTTTTGTTATACATCACTAGTATTAGTTCCATTCCCCCACACTGCTGCCGTCAGCGCCAAAATGGCGATTTTCAAATAGGCACATGAAATTGATAGCGATAGCCAGTCCAGCGTATTCTAATAGAGGTCAGTGCCTGTGAGATGTCAGAAGGGATGATGATGATGAGGGAGGATGAATGTCTTCCAGGGGGCTCGTGGCTAAATAATAACAGCCGCACGGCTGGATCGAAGGTTAAACTAAGCTTGCCGCGGTCGGTTCATAGATGGGTAACCATCCAAAGTACGCGTCAAACTTTATGGCGGCTCTGAAGAGCGCTACTTGCTACGCAGTACCTACATGAATGTATTACTGGGCAGCGACTCATGTTCCAAGCCGCCACAAAGTTTGAATCGGGTTGTACATATCGAGACCCCTGCGTGCCTCAGAAAGCACGTTATACCAATGACGTTAGTTTATATATCATTGCGTTATACCGTTGGTCCGGGCTGTCATTTGTAGACCTATGATAGTCATTACGGATAGTCAGAAGCCCTAAAGTCTGACAACCAGTCTTACGGTATATTAATCTACGAGTCTTACCAAGTAACTAGGTTGTGGAGATCAGATAGGCAGTCGCTCCGTTCAAAAAAATCGGTCAAGTGCAAGTTGGACTCGCACACGAATGGGCCCGTACCACCGTACAATATTTATAAACACTGGTACGTACACTTTTATTAGGTGTTTACCAAAAACACCTATTTTTTGGCCAAAGCATCATCATCGCCATAATATATAATACGGCAATGCTGCCAGCCTTTTGGGCACTTTTCCTGTTGGGAGCGATGCGGGCGAATTTTCCTGATGACCCTATGATCTTTCCCCTCTTTTTAGTATAGCTTAGGTATACAGAGTTCATACGACAGAGGGGCTTTCCTTTATACTGCCTATACTAGATAAGTACCATTTTCAAGCTCTGTACCAAAATAGTAGATTATGCACCGAGGGGCTAAAGTTGTGTCTTATGTCACGGGCGTCATATTGAAAGATTGATTGATTGATTATTGAAAGATTCTTGTATTAACTCCCTCGCTTCGCTCGTGAGTTAAACTCTTAACTCCCTCGCTGCGCTCGGGAGTTAAATCCCGAATCCTTCATTGCGCTCGAGATTCAAGCTAGCCCAAGGCAAAGACACCTTTAGCCCAGAGGAGGATACTCTACTTTTTACACCTACTGTGAGAAAATAATAGCCTTAGTACGAAAAACAAAGTATTTATTAAATAAACAAACGGTAAGAATAACATATTTAGAACTAGTTAGTTATATGCACTTACATATTAATTGAAGTTAATGGTAACATTTGAGACATTAGTCCAGTTTGTGCAAAGATAAAGTTAAGTTTTTATTTGGTACGTTTATAGATGTTGATGTGGAATTTATTTGAGAATAGCTTTCCTCTTTCTGGCACCAAAGGGTGTTTGTTAGTACTATACTGCCAATCTAGCTGAGCATGTGAGATTCCAAATTCAAATCACATTATTGACCAGCGGGTCATAATGAAATCCAGTACAACATTATTGACCGGCTGTGCCCCCGGCCACTAATGACTCACTTTGGGTTAAGGTTGCTTGACATATAGTTTGACATTTTCGAGCAGGTGGTGTGAAAAATCAATTAAGCGCAGTAGTTTAGACACAAATGATTTTTTAAGTTTTTGCCCCGTTTGAAGTGTTCGAACACGATGTATCTTTCCTAACAGCTGATTATGTCTAGGTATACGCATAGGTCATGCACCTTAAAACGATAAATCTGAGTATAACCTACGATGCGTTGTTGCCGCTCTGACGCAAGTCACAAGTAGAACAAATAACAAATATTTTCCATTGATATTTTCGCTAAAAAGATGGCAATGCATACACACACACTTTTTATTTTTATTTTTTTTTATTTTGTTGGTGGGAAATCATCAAATAACTTCTCCCGCTCTGGGCAGAGCAGGAGGGCGTGTCAGACTCTTACTGACTAAAACCCATCCGTGTTCCTTCAGTTGCCTGTGCCAGGGGCCACGGTAACCCTCTTGGACTTTTCCGCACACACACACTTGCACTTTCATTACAAAGGTGGTTGCGTTTTACTCTGATTTGTAAGCTATCTAATTTGTTTGAACTAAAAAATATTTTTTTTCGGTACTTCTTATTATAAACCGAATCGAATTAATACTAAACATGTATAGTATACATAGTGGAATTTAATGCCCCTCTGTCATATCAACTCTGTATATTTATTGTTTGAAACGACTGTCGCATTTGCAGCTAAACCTACATCAGTTTTTAGTTTAAGAGTACCCATTCTTATCTAAAATCCACACTAACTCTCAAGGTATCTCCAAGAATCTTTTTTTTTTACAAAAGTACCTACCGTATCTTACACCTTGTATCTAAGTAGTAAAAAAAAAATGTGTTTATTATCTTAAATCTAGATACAATTAAGTTGCCGGGGCTTCCCAGAAAGTAATCCGAAGATACTTGTGATGGGATTAACCTCGCTCTTCCTCGATTAGTTCAATTGTTTCGTTGTGCTAATTGGGTATATGTTACACATTTTTTATAAAACCAATAAAAATAAAAACTAATAAAAACAAAAACGAAAATCGTGCTTAAGGCAGAAAGGTGTAAATGTGTGTTTATGTGCGTGAGAAAGTATATTATGTGTGTGTGTTTGAGTGGGTGTGTGTGTGTGAGTTAGAGTGTATGTGAGTGTGTGTGAGTGAGTGAGATGGTGTGTGTGTGAGTGTGAGTGTATGCATGACGTTCAACCCTGTGTAACCAAAATGTCTTCCACGGCATCATAATTAAGTGTGAAGAGCCATTCCTTCAATATCTTCTTACACTCGTACAGCTTCATAGGGTAAATGTTAAGTATGCGATTTACTCTATTATAAACGCGTGGGGCTTGAGCTACATTTTGGCGACTAGCAAAAATTGAACGTGTTGAGTATGTAGGGGCTACTATATCACAGCGTCTTTTTTTAAGTTTGGCATGGCTAAAGGGTAGAATTTTATGGTATCTGAGTACAAGGTGTAGGATGTAGAGTTTCCTGATGGAGAGCAGCTTAGAGCTTGAGTATAGAGATTCAGTAGGGAACCTGTAGGGCTTACAGTACATGACTTTAATCAAGGATCTCTGCGCCCTCTCTGTAGATGTAAAAATACGTCTTAGCTGCTCCACCCCATACCGAGACACAATAAATGATTACAGACTGGGCCAGTGCGATATAAATTTTATTCTGTAAGTCCGTACTCATAACTTGTCTCAGAGATTTAAAAACCCATATGAGTTTTCTCACCCTCCCTATAGTTAGTTCGAGGTGTGGGTACCAACTTAGCCTTTGGTCTACTACAATACCTAGGTACTTTATGGAATTTACCTTCTGAATAACAGGGCAACTACAGGTAGATTGGGTTGGGGTAGGACAAGAATGTATTCTAATATTAGAGTCAGGCGCCGGCTGAGAGTTTGTGTATTTAGTGAAGCAGACGTAGTTTGTTTTTTGGGTATTAAGCGTAAGTAGATTTTCATTTAGCCAATTACTAACTCTAGCTATTCCCCTCTCAGCGTCAAGCCTAACTTTGTCCCATGTCTTGGCGGAGAAGATAATAGCGGTATCATCCGCGTAGGACAGTATCCTCGCACCGTCAATAATAAGGTTGCAGAGCTCATATAAATTAAAAAGAGCGTCGGGCCGAGGACACTGCCCTGCGGGACGCCATACATCACGTTCTCTTCGTCACTAACCTGGTTTTAAATTTTTACCCCCTGTTTTCTATTTCGAAGGTAACTGCTGAGAAGGGAGAGAGCAGAACCTCGAAATCCTAAGTTCTCCAGCCTGTGTATAAGCTGCACGGTTACTGACAATTGCGTGCACTGACTGGACAGGTCCACTCAATCTGTGTGGTTCTTTCCTCAAAAGACCATTGCAGACACCGATCTACATAGCCTTCACATGATCTGACCAAGATTTTGTCTGGACTTTAAAAGAGACTGTGACCTCTGAGTTTGTTTCGGCCTTTCTTCTCAGAGTAGTCAGATAGGAAACGCCGACCTCATCTAGTTTAAAAAAAATATGATTGACGTGTAAAAGTGTTTGTTCAAACCTACTTACAGAAATAAAATCATTTATATTTTATCATTTAGAAATAGAGACGGTATCAAAGGCTTTCTTGAGGTCAAGAAAGACCACTAGGCATTTGTTCCCCTTATCTACTTCCTTAGTTATTACCGTTGCAAGTTCCACAGTAGCATCCTGGGTCGACATTCCCCTCTTAAAACCATATTGAGAGGAAGATAGGATGTTATACTTAGTCAGGTAGCTAACTATTCTAGAGTTCAAGAGCTTCTCAGTGATTTTAGAAATGGAAGTCAACACAGAAATTGGCCGATAGTTGCTAACGTCGCCGTCGTCCCTATCTCCAATAACCGTAACCGTCCAAGAACAAGAAGAGAAAAATATGAATGTGTGAAGTCTAAAGCTAAAATATTAAATATAGGTACCTACACATATAATGCAAAAAAACATAAATAATTAACATGTATACTTAAATAAATACATAATGCTAAAATATATATATATACTCACAGTATAGAGGAAAGGTAATGCTCTTTTAATCGAAATTTAAATAGAGAAATAGTATTTAAATCACGAATGCTAGGCGGGAGTGCATTCCACAGTCTTACAGCATGGACAGAGAAGGAATAAGAATAGTAGCTGGTTTAGTTATTACGGTTATAACGTAATAATATTGACGGTATATATACGGTTGTCATATTGCAAACATACATAAATTAGTCATGCCTTCTCACTGACCTCTATTATATAGCGTATTCTAATAGAGGTCAGTGTGCCTTCTTAACGTATAGTAGAGCAGGTGGCGATCTGTAGTTTCTGCCTCGGGTAGGCAGAAACTACAGAACGCCCGCGCCACCTGTTAGGATACGATCTTTTCATGAGTAAGCAAAGAGTTTAATAATAATATGGGAGTGAGTATGTAAGGATCGTATCGTGCAGGTGCACTGACCTCTATTAACAGTGTGCAGGTGGCATTTACGCTTTTGCCTCGTTTACGTTCATATTCATACATGGTCAGGATCTGTCATATTGGTTTTTAAGAAATGATTTATTGGTTGAATTGAAAACTTGAAAGTCAACATGTAAGCTAATAAAAACACTAGATTCTTTGTTGCGTTTTGTTGTTCGTGCGTTTTGTTTCCTCGTGAGTTGTGGTACTTACGATGATTTGGATATGAACCAAACGCAGCAACATTATGCTTTGATACGAAAATGGCTGATGTCTCAAATATTGAACGAAAAGTAAAGCTAACTAAAAATGGGAAAATTATCAAAAGAAGACTAAGAAATCCAGAAGGTGAGTTTTATCTTCACATAATTATCACGATAGAGGCACGTGATCCGTCGCCTACCTTTCCTTAGACATTGTTCTCATTGTTAGGTCTTCATTACTTCAACCAGTTTTTGACTCTTACTACCTTACTACATTTTTGTGCAAGTAGTTGTTGATTCTTCTAAAACTGTTTACTTTGACTTTATTTGATAGTAACGCTAAATAAATACTGCAGGAACCACAGATCTAGCGCAATGTTTTTATCGTACGTACTAGGCGTTTCAGTAATAATGTAGTACACAATAGGTAAATATAGGTCCTACTAAGTCGTCCGTAATACTCGTACATGCATATTTTTATTTACAGAATGGCACAAACAAAAACAAAAGCGTTTAAGAATTGCAGGACTAGAGTACATAAACGCAAATGGAAAAGTGGTGCCACCTAAACAGCCTGGTCCAGACTGTAACTGCCGAAGACGATGCTTCCAAAAAGTCCCAGAAGAGATAAGATTAAAAACTTTTCAAGGCTTCTACTCAATGAAAACCCATGATGAACAAAATGCATATTTGTTTGGACTTATGAGGCAAGTGGATGTTAAGAGAAAAAGGGTGAAAACAAGCAGTCGCCGCACATGCACGTTCGAATACTTTGTGAGAGTAAAGGGAAGAGAGACTCAGGTGTGCCAAACAGCTTTCAAAAATATTCATGCCATAACTGAGAGGAAAGTCAGAGTCCTTTGTAAGAAAATGGATGATGGTGTCATGTTCCCCAGTGACAATCGCGGAAAGAATAGTCATCGTCGCTCTGGAGAGGTCCGCTTGCCATCTGGAGTATTAGATCAAATAAGAAATCATGTTTATTCTATTGTACACACACACCGTTTAAAAGATTTTATTAGATTGGATAAAATTGCTGGTTTAGAAATTAATATTTCCAAAATGTGGAAAGATTACATAAAAACTTTTGACCCAGATAACATATCAGCAACTATGCCTAAATCTAAGAGGAGCATGGATCTTGTGCCCCAGGTGGAACCCCCACAGCAACAATCACAAACGTCCCAAGACTCTCTGGGGACCATTGCATATCCAGGAAGTGGTCATCTGGTCAATATAGCTGAGAACTACTTTCAAAACCAATATCAAACGGCTACATTGGCTACAAGCACTGCTACTAACTTTTACCAAACTCCAAATGGAGGACAGAGCATGGGAATCTTACTTCAGTCAGCAGCACCAAGACCAACACAGCCCACAACAGCATTTATTGTGCTGCAGGCTAAACCTGAGCCCCAACAACACACCATCACAATAGACAATCCCTATGGTCATGCTGCAGAGTTGATGCATCATCACATTGAACCAAAACCAGAAAAGAAAATTAAGAAAGAACGAAAGAGAGGTCCTATGGTGAAACAGTGGAGATACACAAATATTTTTCATGATGAAATCAATGGAGCAGCTTTGGCAGCTATTAAAACTAGGCTGGGGATGTACTATGCTGAGAGTGATGCTGCTCGCAAGAAGGCCAAGCAGGCGAGGCCCGCAGATGTGGTCCAGACACAAGCTCCTCCTGAGCAAGTCCCACAGATGAGGCAGACACACACAGTAACAATATACACTTAACCCCACAAAGACATGTTTGACTGAATCATAAATCAACTCGAATTTGTAATGCTTGAACATTCAAAAAGTGTCTGTTATTACAATGTATAGCAGCCATGTGTGTTTATATCTTAGCTTTGTAGATTCTATACACAAAATTGTTTCAATAACTTACAATTCTAGTTACTGAATGCAAGGCCAAAAATATGCCATTTAAATAATTATATGAGGTGGGTAAGAAACAAGCTTTGAAAGGCAAGTACAAAACATTGCTAAACACAGAAACCATGTAAACAAAATCATATTTATTGTGTCACATACACATAATGGAATCAGCTTGAAAATTGTACAATCTTGTCTGGATTTCATTCAAATTGAACAAGGTTATCTGACAAGTAGAATAGGTCTTGCCTTAAGCATACATTTTGTATGCAGAATGAACTTGTGTGCGATTTAAATGTTCCAATGAAACCAAATCAAGGGAGAAAGTTTGATACTTTCAGGATATACAGTTTTAGTTAAATCTACAAGCTATGGTAATAGTAAAAAAAAAAAAAAATATTCATAGGCCATGAACTAAACATTTTTAATCATTATGTAATGCCTTTTATATTGTCATTGCAGCTTAGTTACTCCAGCTTATAGTACTAAACCTAAAGAATTAGCTACATAACTGCTAAAAATCTCTTTAATTTAAGTACTGAATAAGAAAAATGTGAAGGATATTGTTTTACTGATCTCATGGTATTATTTGCTTTATAATAATTCGAAACCCAGTGCTTATTTAACTAGTTACATTAATGTAAAGGTGACTCCACATGTGAGCATTTGTGAAAAGAATTTCATGATAAGGGCTCTGTCACATCACAACGGCAGGTGCGGACACCGCAGTTTCGTCGAATGCACCGTTGAGCAATGTTACAATTACATGGAAATGCGTGGAACGATGGAAGTGTGCGCTCACCTTGAGTATGTACTCGTAATTTTAATTTAGTACCTACACGATGTTGTGTTGTGTTGCTTTTATATGAAATTGCATTTAAAATGCCGCCAAAAGTTTATTATTTGAACATATTTAAGAATCCTATGAATTAATTAATCATTTGCGTTTAATGTATTGAGTAATTCGCATGACCGACTGTTATGTATCGTGCTTTACATTAAGTTTACTTAAGCAAGCCTATTTTAAGTATTATTAAATGTGACGCTATATTTTATGACGTTGGTTTTATTACATGTTAACATAATGGAGTTTGCAGGGCAAATAACTGGCTCTAAAGTTATACAATGTACCTACTGCAATATTTTCAAGATAGAATACCTATCAATTCTGAGATTGTTATAACTTGCAAAAAGATGCTTATGCCTCTACAATCATCTGGCCTGACAGGCAGACTAAATGTAGAATACCATGTGGTTCATCGCCGTTAACATCATTTTGAGAAGTAACAAGCCAGTTATGTTACACTCAATCTATATGAAGTGTTGCTAAGTGTGTAAAACATGTTGTTGAAACAATGTTGTGCAACTCGTTTCCCATGAATCCATATTTTAACTAGGATACTCGCACCTGATAAGGGTAAGAGGAAAAATAATCCTAGGTGCCAATCAGTGCCACAATCCCGTGCAGTGCTTACGCGTGTGCGTGGACCTTTATAAAAAAAAAAAGCTTTATTGACACAAAAATATTTTACAAAATGATTTTGGTAAACCTTTACATATGAACATTAACATCATGACGCGTGACGGAACCTTGTCAATTATCTATGAAAACATCATGTACGTAAGGAAAAATTTATATATTTTCAGTAAAAGAGGTGAAAGTCAACTATAGGACCAATTAGTTCAACCAGGTTTCAGACTGGCTAAATTAGACTCATCCTTCGTGGGGTGCTGTTTAAAATGTTACATTAAAATACCTACCTCCCCTTACTCCAACTGAATGAAACGAAATTTAAATCTTGTATAAAACGCACACTATAGGTACAGCCAAGCATATTAAAAGTTGTGTGATTACATCACTGACAAAAATGCTTGGCTCAGCGCATTTCCTGCTCCACAAAGATCATTAATTTCCCATCAAAATGGTTGAGCTGAATGGTGCTGATCCATACGTCATGTTCGTGTACGGGCGCCGTCAGTAGGCACTGGTAACATAAATTACTTATGGTACTGGACATCTCAAAATCAAAATTCATTTATTCAAATTAGGCTGAGAATCAGCACTTTTTGAACGTCAAAATCACATAAGACAGTCCCCCCAAAACGCCCACCCTTCACAACTTCCTAGTGCTTTAGCTGGGAAGAAGAAGTGGCGGAACGAACTCCCCAGCAGCACTGCTGTCTGTTCAGTTAGAAGAACTGGATTCTATACAGTATGTAATAATAAGTACCTTTAAGTATTATTAATATACTAAGTGTATAGTAATAAGTAATTAATATTACGAAACACAAAAATATTAAAATTATTTGCCATACCTATGTCAGCTAGCACACGCCAATATTTAAAACTATACTCAAGCAGAAATAAATAATAAAAACAAAAACGCAAACAGAACTTAATACATAATCAATCAATCAAATTATTTATTTCGGGTTGCATAGACCCATAGATAAATACCTTAACCTAAGTATACATATTATTATCAACAATAAGTGTTAGTAAATAAAACTTAAGCCTATGTTAGTAACACTTCACTAGCACTGCACTACGTCTTTGTGCTGTCGTGTGGAATAGGTCCGCGGAAGCGACGGAACACCACGTCCTGCGGCCAAAAGCTTTCTTCCAACACCAGGTTGAGGTAGCACGTCGGAATACGCACTACAAATGCCTTGAAATTGACATTGCGGCGCGACTCTAACAGCTGCACCCTCGCCGTGTAGTTCAGCTTTCGGCGCACGTACTCAAGCCTCCAAGCCAAGCCTCCTGGCATAAAGGGCGTGCCCGCTTACATATGCAATGCTGCATTATGTTTATATGTTTAAAGCTGTAACTTGTAGCCACAAATGATAAACTCGGACATTCGAAGTAAAATAAAGAAACATTAACTTCTAATAACAATAACAAAACCATAGTCAGCAAGACGACCTGTCACCACAAGCAGCACCCGTTCACGAGCATAACGCAAAGATCAGCCATTACTCCCCTCGCCATATTTGAGGGAAGGAGGCAACCTGACCCCCGACGCTACCGCAAGCATTGACATCTAAGGGAGCATGACGAACTTGCTGCCGGTTGCTCAAAAGAATAATATGATGAACTGTCGAGGTCGCTAGCTAACCATAATATTGCAATACAACTCATTAAAAAACATTGAAATGAGTAGATTATGTCAATAATAAATAAAAATTAAATTAAACTAAAATGACTAATATACCTAGTCAAATAAAATAAACAATTATATGAACTCGTATAACTTGTCAGTAGGTAAGCTAATTTTGGAGAAAGAACATAAACATTGTCTTGAGTTAATCACAGCGACCAACTATTTTTATCGTTTAAGTAATCGTTGATTGAATAGTATGCCTTTGAACAAAGGTTGGATTTTACTTTAGCTTTAAACGCATTAAAAGGCAATTCTAACAAAGAAGAGGGAAGCTTGTTATAAAAGTTTATACCAAGCCCAACAAATGAGTTATGGACCTTATGAAGCCGGTGAAAGGGAGCACGTAGTTTCTCCTTGTTTCTAGTGTTAATATTATGAATATCACTGTTTTTTTGTGTATAAGTATATATTTTGCCTAATATATATAAGATGTTGGCGAAGATGAATTGTGAGGCCACCGTGAGAATACCAATCTCTTTAAAAAAATCTCTCAGAGTAACTCTAGCACCTAGCTGGTAAATTGCTCGTACAGCTCGTTTTTGAAGAACAAATATATTTTGAATATCAGCGGCTTTGCTCCACAGCAGAATGCCGTAGGACATGACGCTATGAAAATAACTGAAATAGACTAGCCGAGCTGTATCAACGTCAGTGTATTGTCTTACTTTCCTGACGGCATAGGCGGCCGAACTGAGCCTTCCCGCTAGGCATGATATATGTGATCCCCACTGAAGCTTGGCATCAACTGTTATGCCCAGAAATACTGCCGAGTCTACAGTTTCAAGTACCTCTTTATCTAAGACGATGTTGGGTCCTAGATTTCTAACATTCGGTAAGGCGAACTTTACACATTTCGTTTTCTTGGCATTGAGAACTAGGTTATTTGTGGTAAACCATCTGTAACCATTGATAGTGCACTGTTTACGTCGTCAAAATTTTGTCTATTCCTGTCTACTTTAAAGATAGAGAGGTATCATCAGCAAATAGTACAACGTCACAGATGCCCTTTAAATAGAATGGTAAGTCATTTATTTATATACACCAAGAATAAAAATGGGCCCAGTATAGAGCCTTGAGGTACACCTAACTGAACTGGTAGCCCGGAAGATTTCACACCATTAACATCTACACATTGGTGCCTATTATGTAAATATGAATTTAATACGTTAAGAGCTTCGTTTTGAATACCGTAATGAATTAGTTTACGCAAAAGCGTGTCATGGTGCACGCAATCAAAGGCTTTGGAGAGATCACAGAAAACTCCAATAGCATTTTACGAGCTCTCCCATGCGCTAAATATGTGTTTCAGCAGAGCAACACCCGCATCTGTAGTCGAACGACCTTTTGTTTTGTTCATCATGAAGGAGGCTATTTAAATTAAAATGTCTTAGCAACTGCTTGAGTATTTAATTTTTCAAATATTTTACTAAATGCAGGTAAGATAGAAATAGGCCTATAATTGCCAACGTTATTTTTATTACCCGATTTAAATAATGGTATGACTTTACTACTCTTCATGAGGTCAGGAAAAGTTCCTAAATCAACACATTTATTAAAAGTAACAGCTAGATAGGGGCTACGATGTCGATTATAGTTACTTACAAGGAGATGCCCCAGTAATCACCAGTGTTTTTGACTTGAGTGTGTTAAAAACACTAATTACATCACGAGGTGTTACATGTTCGAAGCTAAATAAGCGACTACATTTAGGTAAACTATTATGCAAAAGGTTTTCAGCTTCAGATGGGGACGAATTTAAGGAGCGAGTCGTAGTTATAGGTATGTTGGCAAAAAAACTCATTAAATGCTTCAGCTACGTCAGCTGCTTTATTAACTAATTTGTTGTCGACCATAATCTCTAATCATAGACATATATAGTAAGGACCAGGCTAACCGCGCGGCGAAATGGCACCAACGCGCTGGCCCTAAAATATCATTTTAGGGCCAGCGCGACTCAGTCGAACGCGGTCCGCGCGCGGATGCGTAGTACTGTCATTAAAATGCCTAGTTGCGTGGTAAAAGGCTGCTAAAATTATGACACAAAAGTTAAAAAGGAACATGGGATATCGTATCATCAATAAGTAATCTTACATTATTTTTGTTGCAATTAAATTATCAAATAAACATATTTTTAAAGTGATAATTTTACCACCGAAATCCACAATGGCGGCCATGTCGCGCGCTGTCGGCAGCGCGTGAAGTAACCTTGTACGGACGTCATTTTTTATTTGTGTTTTATTTTTGTCTTAGGAACTTAGTGTAAGTAATTTTGAATTTTTTTAGCCTTCATAATGTTGATATTTCTATTCGCGGTATAGCCAAGTAAATAGTCGTTGATACAATATCATTTGAAATAAAAATATAAGGACTAAATATTATATGAAACATTTGTTGCGAAACGAAATTCTATGAAATTTCTGTCTGCGAAACAAAGGGACACCTTATTAAATTGTTTACAATTCAAATAAAGCTGATTGAGATCAATTTGTTTTACTCACGTTTTCTTTGTGAACTGTAAAATATCATCCCAAAAAGGACATCGTTTCCAGTGTAATTTCTAGGTATGTAATTCGCAAGCGCTCGCTATGTCCCAATGGAATTTAAGGGGGAAGCGCTAAGGTAGTCATATTTGTTACAGTCGCGAATCATATTTAGATCAACATACAACCTGTCACTGACCTGCAAATTGCAAAAAACGTAAGAAAATTGAATTTCGCGGGCTACTCTGACGCTTTCGCCTTAAATTGTTTCCGATAAAATGTGATTAAAAAATCACGGCTACATAATCAAGCTACAATTTCCAGATTCGCATTGTATAGAAATAAATAAATGTAGCCGTGTGTACAAGGTTACGTCGTCGGCCTATGCAACGCGGAACTCACGTAGTTCGTATGAGTTATCATAGATGGCGTTAGTTTTTTCTTGTATGAAGAAGGTTTATGTAAAATGTTCTGATGGGCGTATCCTTCCTTTTGAAATCATTGTCTCTAATTGTTTTTCTTGTTTAACCGACTTACCCGTTTCATTGTTAATAATTTTCCAGGTGGTTTTTACTTTGTTATTCGAATTTTTAATTGTATCCACTGACCTCTATTAAAATACATAGGTGAATACATCAGTGATTGTATCGCTTAAAAATTTAGATTTAGCAAAAACAAATCTTTTTAAATAATTTTTGACATACTCTAGGAAAGGAGTATCAAACCTGTAATTTTTCTTCTCATCATCTCTTAGCTGCCACGGCTTCCAGAATTATTGTTTTTATCTTTTTTAATACGGACGCTTTTAACGTGCACGTCTGTCGACTGCATTGTATAATTTCAACATTAATGATGTACGTAACCACGTTTTTGATTTAAAAGTGTCCATGGAGTTTCTTACCCGTTCTTCTCCGTAGGTACCCACACTACGCTTTGGAATGGGCAACTAGCTTCATCTTTCTGACCCCTTGACAATTCAAAACTGCCTGTACCTAATTGGTTTATTTGAAATAATGAGTTTGAGCAGACACTATGTTCTGCCACTAAGGGTATTGCTCAAAATTCAAATCTTACGTTGTATCAGGTTGTAGGGTAGTCAAAAACTTACGACGCGCCCGTAACAAATATGCATCTCAATAAAGGCAAGGTTGTGTAGTTGTGCAGATTCATTTAGTCAAGCAGTCGCAGTGAATGATCTCGCCCTGCCGGATGAGGTTTTATTTCACTATAGATTGATGTGTTGTGTAGTACAATGTAGATGTAGTCGATAGATTTGGGGAATAGGAACTATAAATAAGAATGGCAAGCATGATTTTCACTTTTTTAATGTATACTTAAATTACGCAGACAAAACGCAGACACCGCCCACAGCTTTGATCTTGCTCTCGGCTGTCTTGGAGAAGAATTTGGCCTTAACTATGACAGGCTGCTTGGGGAGCTTGCCTTTGCCTAGCAACTTGTAGTAACCCTGAAACAGAAATTAAGTGGATTAGCGCGGATTTTAATGGTTCGATGCACCTCTTCGACAATCGTTTTGAGGGATGAAAGGTTAAAATTAAATAAACGTAAGTGCATGTTGAAAGCAATTGTTTCTTTTTTTTTTTGAGGTAGTTTGTTTAGCAACACTTTTTATGATGGCTTTAGCATTCGATCACTAACTTGGCAAGTGCATGTGAATGTTTCGAGAGTTTGGAATGTTTTTGTCGCGTTTTTATTAACATTTGCTGTGTTGATAAGTAGACATCAAACCTCTTACTCAAAGCATTTATGTCAATTAAACCATGTACAGGTAGTTTTGAATTGTCAGAGTCGGTTGGTTAGTCAGAAAGTTGAAGCTCGTTCCATAACATAGATCTCTGTGGAGAACAATATCCAAGGACACTCTTTTAAATCAAGATATTACAAAATCCTGGGTAGATTATCCTTGTTGCTGCTATCAAGTGAGAACAGTGTAAAAAAAAGAAGAAACAATTCAAAATAAACCATGGCAGTAAGAGAGACTCGTCTCAACCGACGGCGCCCGTTCAAGAACAAGATTGCGGTCGTCTAATGCAGCTCTAACAAAATTGATTTTGTAGGTATCTATTCAAAAACACCCTGAATATTCAATAGCTTATAACTGTCAGGATACTTACAGCCTTGACAATGTTGATGACGGGTACTTTGCCATCGGTGGCCGAGGCGTACTTGAGCCTCGACTGCTCGGACACGAGGGTCCACAGCTTGTCCAGGTTCAACACAGGGTTGAACAGCTTGTTCTTCCTCTCGTGGTAATTCCTCATACCGAGCTAAACAAACATAATGGCAAATTAATATTTATAGAGAAACATTATTTTCTATAGCAAGATATACATATAGATGTGGAGCTTAGTCTTGAACTAGTAGGTATTTAGCGAAACAAATAAAATTCAAATGCTGAATCTTTCAATGCACATTTCATTAATAATGGGTCCAATTTAATAATGCGTTCAGGGTGCTGTTGCGGCTTTCACATTTCTGTAGCGCATCAGCAATGTTTGCTGATGCACACAGATGGCTTTGCTTTAGGGCGCAGAAAGACCGCGTCAATTATTAGCCGGTTGTGTGGAAGTCGCCACAGCATCTTGAGTGCCATTGCTGCTAGGCACGATTGTCCCCTGACATGAATCTTAGTGCAGCGGACCAAGTCCCTGCTTACTATTTTGTACTAATTTATGTTTCATGTATGGATCAAAGTTAACTGAATAAATAAATGTATTATTATTATTAGCAAACTGTTTTGAATGTGTCCAGGTTTGGGGGCATCCATTAATTATGTGAGGTGACAGTTTTCTCGCAATTTTATACTGTTTCTTGAGGAAAAAAATTTGGTGATATCTGCCAAGGTCCCCCTCATCCCCACGTGAGATTCGGCTCGACCCCTCCCAAACGCCTCACCTAGTTAATGGACGCCCCATTTCCTTAATTTGTGTTTTTTTGTCATTTCACCCTTCAGGCTATATGGGGTGGCAGCCTGCATTAAAATTTTCGTCAGCTGTTCCATAAATTTTGACCGTGTAGGTTATTGCACCTGCTGTTTTTTTTTTATATAACCAACTAAAAATTCCAAAGCAGGGAGGTTTAGAAGAATCGTGTACTCAAGGGCGGATCCAGGATTTATTTCTGGGTAGGGCACATGGACCAGACAAGTAAGAAGTGCACCCATTTCTAGTATTGCGCTATGCTAATTTTGGAATTCATTCTTTTTCAAAGAATAACTACATAAAACTGTACCTGTACTATTTTAGCACCACCATGGATAGGATAGATTTTCCGTTGACCTTACATACAGAAAATACGAGTTACTTTGTAGACATAGGCCATAAATAAACTAAGAATTAACTGCAAGAGCAAATGAAGCAAGCTCCCCTGGGATTGGTTTGCTATCATAGTGAGCCTAGTTGTTGTATGCAATCACATTGTGATCCTTGTATATTTACTGTGGGGAGTTATCTTAGTTAATAATCATTATTATTTCTTCCTGTCCTTGTCCCATGTTACTTGGGGTTGGCACAACATGTTTTAAACTATTGTTAATAATGTTACAGGCAAAAAAACTATCTAGTATCCACTGCATACACTTGAGGAATAACGATAAAAACTATGGCAGGTCATTCACTTACTTTGCCAAAGTATCCAGGATGGTACTTGTCCATGTTAATTCTGTGGTGGTGCTCTCCACCAGCGTTACCGCGACCTCCAGGATGCTTGCGGTGCTTGCCTGGAATGTTACAATAACATAGTAACATGAATATGCAAAAGTTTAAATGGAAGTTGTTTTCAAATTAAGTCCTAATATTTCCTCGTAGATCAATTTGAAAGAAGTAGAATGTCTTGGCTCACTCCTCATAGTCATCATCTTTGTTTACCAGGTAGTACACCATGTCGTCATGATAAACTAACAAAATAGGAATAACAAAAGCCATGCGTAAGAACAACATTCTAAGACAAGGATCTCATCAATATAGACACAGTAAACACTTCGCAGTTCGCTTAGGTGTATACAGAACCAGGAATTACTTGTTTAGGAGGCACGTTGAGCCCGATCTAACAGTCGGACACTATTTATAGGTTAGGTTAAACAAGTTGCCCGAGATGTTTGTATTTGTCACGATCATTATTGCAATAAGAAATAGAACTTACCGATACGACCGTGGCCATGGCTCACGTGTCCTCGTAACTTCCTGGTCTTCTTCTTGGAGGTGGCCTGCAGCGGAACAACAAATAGGATTTACAAAAATGTTTCCACATCATAACTAGAAATAATGTGCTGTATGACACTGATATCACTTATAACATAGAAGCCACACTTAATTTTACATATTTAGTAAGTGATTTTATTGAAATATTCAGATAAAAATCGTAGAAATACATACGAACCATATTTTCGTCTTCCGTCAAGTTTTGAAAAGAGTAAAAGAGTTGGTGCAATCTGTCACTGTCACAACCCAGCCAGTCTATGGTAGCTTAGTAGTGCTGTCTGTAGAATTAAATAGTCGATTTGTTCAAATAAGATGGGCATTAAGCGATCACTCGGGCACTATAATCCGTAATTTGGTTTTACATAGGTTTAGATATTACCAATAACCTATGTAACATTGTACCCCGAACTGTGATGCGTCGAGCGTCTGGCTGACGTCCCGGCTGTTCCACACCGCAAGGTGCAGAACTCATGCTGGTGCACGGGCGGCTCTCCGACGCGGCGACGCATTGAATGAAGATACGTACTTATAACACACACATAATTGAATTGGACATTTTCGCCCTTACTCACTTACTCACAAACACAAAAATATAGCTATTGAAGCCTTAAAATATTCTTCAAATACCTATTATTCTAAAAATACGTATGAGTACTCAGAGTAAACCTGTCTACGGTTTCGGCCTTTCTTGTCAGAGTAGTCCGATAGGAAACGCCGACCTCATCTAGCTATTAAAATATGATTGACGTGCAAAAGTGTTTGTACAAACCTACTTACAGAAATAAAAATCATTTATCATTTAAAACCGTAGACAGTACTCTGTCTACGTATAAAACAATGTATAAAAATGGTATAAAACAAAACGGTCTCTCCTTCGCTGTAATTTGCCAATATCTGGCAACAATTTAAGCGGAGAGGTTTCATCGCCTGGTGCACATGCAAGGCAAGAGTGGCAAGTGGCAACACTGGTCAGTACGTTTCCAGAAAATGGTGGGATTGTGTATCAAAATCGGGCATGACACGTATTTTACGATTTTTCTAAAATAATTTGTGAAAATATTGCAATGTGGTTATATTCGTAGAATTTTTACCTCTGCAGAATTGTTAAATTGCGAGAACATGGAGTTCCGCGAGACGTTATTAGCTGCTCAACGAAATCAACAACAAAAGTCATCTGTGAGTTTCAGTACATATTTTACGAAATATTATGCGCATACGGTTTTGATCAGATAAGTAATTTGATGATAATGCGAGTGTTTCTTTGCAATAATAATTAGAATTAACACTTAAGGACTTTCGTTACAAACTTGGAACATGAATCTGGACGTACCCACTTTTACTTTGTTGTTATTGTCAATGTGTACTTATCACCAACTCTCTGATGTGATTTCAGGAAAATGCTTATTACAAGGCTCGCTTCGATCCTCCCAAAAAGGAGCAGAAGCAAAAAGATAAGTTGTCAGCAAATATCCAAAAATTTTTGGCAAAGAAAGATGAGGAAGAAAAGCAAAAGAGAGTCGACGCCCAAAAGAAACGAGAGGAGCTGAGTGCCTTGAGAGATCCGAAAGCCTTGAGGAAAATACAGAAGACCCTAAAGGTCATCAAGTCGGCCAACAAATCTGTGATTGCGGATGCCATTGACCGGGACAACACTGCAGTCACACGTGAGGGCCCGGACCAGCCTGACCAGGATGACTATGGCTATGAGTCCCAAGAAGCAGCTGCGATATATGAAAAAATGATGGAAAAGTACAGTAAAATGCCTGATGTACCCAAATTCCCTGTTGGAAGTAAGTGTATATAATTATATTCTATTTCTAGTAATATGTATGTAGGTCAACAAATATTACAGAAGTCACAGAAAAATCTATGTGGTTTCAGTTTTCCAGGAATGCATTATGATGTAGTTAAAATTGTCACTTATCCCATGGGTTTCAAACATAATTATCTTGAGTTTGAGTAGGTACTGCATGAAATGTCATTATCATCTTCCTACCCTTGTCCCATGTTACTTGTGGTTGGTGGAACACAATTACTTACATTATCCCCTGTCAACCGTCACGCTATCATTCACTCCCTTCTCTTTCATATCATTCCGCACACAATTCATCCATCTTTTCATTGGCCTTCCTCTCCCTCTCCATCTGTCAACCGTTTATATTGATCACTCTACTATTCACATGCATTTCGTTCCTCCTCATCATATCTCCATACCAAGCCAAATGATTTGTTTGTTCATCTCTAATTTGTTTGTTCTGGGATAATTAAAATTGATAATTCATTTGGAAAATAATTATGTAAGGAATGTAATTAACTACACAGTGGTTGTGAATGTCTTTTTATTGATCTATAAAAATTAATATTATAAAATAACTGAAATGATTAGATAAGAATTGCTATGTGTACCACATCCTCAATTTTAAGTAAAATGTTTGCAAATACTTAAAAAAAAAAGTTTTTTTTTTAAATTATATACTACTTTAACTAGGTTGGTTTGTGTGACCTGTCTCCCTCTGTACCATACCATTTATAATTTTATTATAATAATTATGTTGCATCCATTTTGACTTTTTCTTTTGTTCATAACAATTATATGCTATCAATTATAATTATAATACCTTGATAATAATCACTGAAATTAATTTTGCTACATGTATTCTATGATATTGTAAGAGTTACTTGCCTGTGTAGCGTAAGCGAAGCAGGAGTAATTTGTCATATTGAACAGACATAACTTATCATCCTTTAATATCGTTTTCTTCGATCCAATTGGTGGTTCTTGATTTAGTACATGTTAGAAGGATTTTCGTCATTTCTGTCTGCTTTTATTCAGCTGCGTTAAAGATTGTGCTTTTTTTTTGTTGTACTTTGTTTAAATACGATAAAAAAGCATTTAATTAAAATAGACAATATTTAACAAAACTGAACGAGCCACCTTATATTTTACATTAAATTGCTTATGTTTGTTTCTCTAGACAATTCTGTGAAAAAGGATCTGAATGGCACGAGAGAGAGAGTAAAACACGCTTTGAGACACGAAGATGATCCTGTGCCTCACAAGAGAAGGCGGAAAGGTGAAAATGGAGGTAAAACAAATAATTTATTTGCCCTTCCATAGTCGAGGACAACCGCAACCGGCAACGTCCGTCGCCCATTCACAATGACAGACCGCAGCGACACGGCTAGTTTATACATGACACTATGAAAACGCTTCCGTAGATGGCGACGCGACGTTGTCGCCTGACGCTGCGGTTGAGCGTCCAGCAAACCATTAGTCCAGTCGCTGTCGCTAACAGAATCTAAACTGAATAAGGGAAATGCCGCTGCCGTCGAAGTTGTGACGCCGCGTTCGGGATTACAACCGCAACGGCATGTTGAGTCGCTGCGGTCAGTGATTGCGATTGCGACTACGTTTCCGCTTGCGGTTGCGGGCGCTTTCGGAAGAGCAACCGCTGTCTGTCATATATCTAGCTTTTTCCAACGACTTCGTCCGCGTGAAATTTAATTTCCCCCCGATCCACCGCGTCGCATTGCATCGCCCGCACGCTCTATTACTACGTTTCGCTTAGCGTTCTGTGTGACTTTCTCCTTTTTGTTCGTCTCCTAATGGTCGTAGCGTGATATTAAATAACCTATAGCCTTCCTCAAGAATTGGGCTAACAAATGCAAAAATATTTTTTCAAATCCTGCTGATAGTTCCAGAGCTTAGCGCGTCCAAACAAACAAACACGAACTCTTTAGCTTTATCATTAATATACATATATTAGCATACTATAGATTAAATATGAAATTAAAATGGTGTCTGGTTGATGATTAGAAACTCCACAATAAACCCTATTTATTAACTGACGCCGGTGTCACTTTATTAAAACACATATTTACAGCGTGGGAGGAGGCCCAAGATGCCATAGGGATCTTTTGTGACCTCTCCAAGGCATTTGACTGCGTTGATCACGAAACCTTGCTCTTAAAACTTGAGCATTACGGACTAGGTAAACTCGCGCTTAGTTTAGTACATTCTTATTTAAATGATAGACAACAAAAAGTGCAAATAAATGGTATCAATTCACTTCATTTAAAAGTACAAATGGGTGTTCCACAAGGATCTATATTAGGTCCCTTCCTCTTTTTAGTATATATTAATGATCTACCCCATTTATTTAAAAACCAACCACAAATGGTATTATTTGCTGACGATACTTCTTTAATCTTTAAGATAAATAGACGTGCATCAAATCTTGACGACGTAAATAATGCCCTACTGCAGGTACATAATTGGTTCACTGCTAATAATTTAGTATTAAATGGGAAAAAAACTAAATGCATAAGATTTGCTTTACCGAATGTTAAAAGTAGTGATTGTGACATAGTATTGAATAACAAGAAACTAGAATTTGTCGATGAAACTGTTTTCCTGGGAATAACGCTAGACTCAAGGCTGCAATGGGGTCCTCATTTAACATCTCTTGCAGGACGGCTAAGTTCAGCAGCATATGCTGTAAGAAAAATCCGTCAATTTACTAATGTAGATACCGCGAGGCTAGTCTATTTCAGCTATTTTCATAGTATCATGTCTTACGGTATTTTATTATGGGGACGGGCTGCCGATATTGAGTCTATTTTTATTCTGCAGAAAAGAGCTATCAGAGCAATATACAGCCTCCGCAGGCGCGATTCTCTAAGGGAACTGTTTAAAGACATTAACATCATGACGGTACCTTGTCAATATATTTATGAAAACATCATGTACGTAAGGAAAAATCTAAATCTTTTCAGTAAAAGAGGTGAAAGACACAATTATAGGACTAGAAATAGGGACCAATTAGTTCAACCAGGTTTCAGACTGGCTAAAGTAGACTCATCCTTCATGGGGTACTGTTTAAAATGTTACAATAAAATACCTCCCCACATACTCCAACTGAATGAAACGAAATTTAAATCCTGTATAAAACGCACACTATACAGCCAAGCATATTATAAGTTGGGGGATTATATCGCTGACAAAAATGCTTGGCTCAGGGCTGGTCCTGCTCCACAAGGGCGCGTAAACTAATTAATTAGCATTCGAAAATAGTGTTGGAGCTGATGAAGATTGTACAACCTATCTTTGCATTGTATAAATTCAATCTCATAGTATTGTATAATTGCATAGCACATGTGTGAGCACTATGTACCCACTATAAAGCTTACTGGGTTCGTCTTTCATTGACTTGAATGTGCCCTGGCGGCTGAGAGTATGTCATGCTCACTCAAATGTGTCGCTGGTGGTGGCGTGTGTATTGGATCATTGAGTTCCCTTCAAAATGGTTGAGCTGAATGGTGCTGATCCATACGTCATGTTCGTGAACGGGCGCCGTCAGTAGGCACTGGTCATTTCTTAGCTGCCACGGCTTATTTTAATTCCATAATTGTTTTTATCTTTTTATTACGGACGCTTTTAACGTGCACGTCTTTCTACATCGTTCTCACATGTATAATTACAACATGAATGATGTAACCACTCTATTGTAACAATATTTTGATTTAAAAGAGTGTCCATGGAGTTTCTTGCCCGTTCTTCTCCATAGGTACCTACTACGCTTTGGAATGGGCAACTAGCTTCATCTTTCTGACTGACCGACCCCTTGACAATTCAAAAGTGCCTGTAATTGGTTTATTTGAAATAAATGCTTTGAGTTTGAGTTTGAGTTTTTCTACATTGGGTATTTCTACCCGTTTTGAACACTAATGTTTGGTTAAACCACCTGTTCAGTGTTATCTTAATTCTCTCAGAGTGCTTACTTATTCTTACTTTCGCTTGTCTGTCTACTGTTTCTTGTGCTACCCTAATATTGCCAGTGAAAACTTTTAATTGGCCTTCTTTCACTAACTGTCAACTATATGTATCCTAGCTGTAGTTTTCTTAAGAAATAAAATAAAATAAAATAAATAAACACTGTTGTATGTTCTATGGATGTGTCATGCAACAAGTACTACCTTATAATATAATTATATAATATAATATTATAGTAATGATGATATAATGTTGCAGTAAATATTCCAAGTTGCCGTCCAAGTTCTAGAAATTAATTAATGCTGAAAAACTCGTCAGTAGTGTTAAAGTTCATAATTTTGTTTAAGAACGAGAGTCGAGCCCCCCAACTAAATATGAGCCTGAAAAAAAAGATACCAAGCCTGAAAAGCCTAAATTCCGTAAACCGGCTCCCCCTCCTATGGACTTCAACCAATTGTTGAAACTGGCCGAACAAAAGAAAAGTGAGCCGGTGGAGATCGGCAAAAGGAAAGAGGTCGTAGCTGAGATGGAGCCAGGTGCCGAGCGGCCGATGACTAAGAAACAGAAGCGGGAGTATGAGGAGGAAATGGCGAGACGTCAACGTCGACAGGAGAGACTTGACGCAGAGAAAGGAGGTGGTAAGAAAGGTAAGCAAGACCTAATAGAGAGGGTTCGTGTTTTGGACACTTACGTATTTAAGTAGTGCGAAAGTGCGCTACGATCCGCATCGCATTATAATCCTATAATCCTCCATTGTGTATTTCAGTTCCAAGAGATGATAGGCAACAAAAGGAAGTGGAAAGAGAGAGAAGACCAGAACCGAGTACTGGTTTCGGCCGCATCCCGAAAGTCTCCGACAAATTGAACAACTCCAACTCTAGAAACGACAGTCCTTCAAGACCGGACAGATCATCTGACAGATCAGACCGACCTTCTGAAAGACCCGACAGACCTTCTGACAAACTTGCGGACAGGGAGAGAATTGAGAGGGAGAAAATTGAAAAACTACAGAAAGAAAGAGATAGATTAAGACTAGACAAAGATAAGGCTGAACGTGAAAAGGAAAGAACAGATAGAGAGAGACTTGACAAGTTGAAAGCAGAGAGAGAACGCATCGAACGAGACATAGACAGACTAAACAGGGACAGAGAAAAATTAGAAAAGGCAAAATCTAAATTAGAAAGTAGCACTAAGTCTTCTGACAAGGTGATCAAAAATGTTGACAAATCTGTAGATAGATCAAGATTAAATCATAAAGAGAGCTTAAAGCAAGATGTTAATAAAAACATAGATTTAAAGAGCCAAAACACATACAGGATAGATAAGAATTCGAATGAAAGGAAATTATCTATACCAAGTAAGCAGTCTGATAGTAAATACTTAAACGGTCACAGCAGTCAAGGTAAACCTGTGCCAAAGCAGAGAGAGCAACCACAACAAAACGGCTTCAAGGACAAGGCTTTACTAGCGAAACAGAGGGCATCGGGCGAAGGATCTCAGAAACAGAACGATAAAAGAATGCCTGAAAGTAAAGGAGTACCTTCTAAAAGGCCCGATGACAGGAAAATTGGTGCCCCTAATGACAAAGCAGGCCCAAGTAAGCCGAAGGTAACAAATACATTTGATTTTGATAAACACATTAATTGTTTGGGCAAGAATGGTGCGAGAAAGCCGGATGGTTCGCGGCAGTTCCCGCCAGGCGATGTCAAGAGAAAAGGACAACCAGATCAGAAGAAGAAACGTAAGTGTTATTAAAATGATTACAGTGAAAATATTAACCAAAGCGACGAAGTGACGATAGTGGCAGCATGAAAATGTAGTCCCCAAGTCCCCAAGGTAACCTTGCTATCTCCTTTTAGTGTAATGTTTCACAAATGTTGACAAAATATAGAGTCGGTCTGGGCTATACATTTTTGGCGGTAGGCGGTAGTTTAGCCACCCAAAGTTAATTAGGTTGTTAAATTGTTAAAAAAAAAAGTTTATTAATACGGCTGGTAGTCTCAATTTAACATAGTATTAGTATAATTATTAAATTGTAGTGCTAAACTTTTTAGTCACTACCACAGTTTTAGTTGTTCGAGTTTATGTCTCAATTCCTATAAACGTTTTCTGTACTTATCTGCTGTATTTTATAGTTTCGTATATAGTGGAAAAAACTAAGTTAAGAATTTTCCGCAACATCAAATGTTACAACACTTTTGCTTAGCTTTGACCCATACGGTCGAAGTCTGTCAGTTTCCGATCGAATCTCGAAAAATGTCTCGAAACATTCCCTACCAGCAACACTGCAACATACCATGTTGCTGTGACAATGTTGCTCAGCTTTGTTTCTCAATCAATACGGGGCATTATTGTGTCGACGAATGACGCTTCTTTATATTATAATGATGTTTGTTTAACAGGTCGTGCCCTAAATTCGGAGTCTGAGTACGACTCGGAGCTCGATGACTTCATTGACGACGGCGACGATCAGATGGACTACTCCAAACACATCAAGGAGATATTCGGCTATGACAAGTCCAAGTAAGTAATAATAATATATTAATACCAGCCTATCACTGTCCCACTGTAGGGCAAAAGCCTATTCTCATATACAGGGTCAAATTAAATTAGCTAGCGAAACTTCACAGACGTGATGGGGTATCGATACTAAACACGATAGAAATAAAATAAACAATATTTAATGTTTTTTTAGGGGTCTACGACTTTTGGTAGTGTTGTTACATGAAGTATGAGTTGAAAAATATGTTTTATCGTGTTTAGCCAGTCACGTCTGTGATGTTTACACAAAAAACTGATATTTCAAGTGAATACACTAAGTGCGGTCGATGACCCCACAGAAATATCATCAAATTATACACGCCATAAATATATCACGTCTGCGAAGTTTCACTAGCTAAATTAATTTGACATTGTAGAGAAAGCCCGAGCAGTGATCACCACGCTTGCTTGCCTATGTAAGTAGTGTACACAAGAAATTGAACTTCACGTAAGAAGACTCATTCGAAGTTACAGGTGTGATGGTTATGTTTTGTACTCATGTTCAATAAACATTTCAGGTATCGGGACATGGACGACGATGATGATCCGATGATGGAGTCGAGTTTCGCGCGGCAGCAGCGTGAGGAGTACATCAGCAAAAAGATTGGTAAGTCTTCTGTGCGGGTTGCAGTAGTTATCTCCGTACACCGATTTGTCGTGAAGGTTTTCAAGTTCAGTTAGTATAGAGAAACACGTTCCACTAAGATGCACTAAGTAGATAAGTTTATTTAAGTTAATAGTAATTAACAGTACTAGAGTGGAAGGCGATTATTTCTCTCAGTTGTTGATAGCTACACAGTTATAAGTTCACTATGTTTAAATAAAGTCGTTAGTCATGTTATTTTGTTACGCTTAATTATGACGCGCATCGTTGGCCTAAAGTAGGTTACAGAGTAAGCAGAAAAATGTACGGCGATGAGACCGTCCATCTTCATTACCTAACGATAGGCCTAATGTCGTCATCATTATAATAATAATATAAATCGTTTATTTATAAAAAGGGATACATTTACAATAACAATTAAAATAGCGCACAGTTGCTAATTTGCCTGAACTAGGTTGGACCTGTGCTTCAGGCTAGAAAGTGCATAAATACTTAATGTAATAAATTAACAATGAGTATAACTTAAGATAGCATGTTAGCAGTTCTATTTGCAGATAATAAGTAGGTCTTTTGTCTGTGCATAGTCAATGGTTAGTAAATATTTAATTATATATTTTTTACAGCTATAGTAATTTAGTTTATAGACACTTAGTTTTCTATTTAATCTATTGTACAGGAACGGGCCAAAGATTGTTAAAAATCTTTCTACAAAGACATGTTTTGAGGATGCATTAGATATACGAGGGGGCGTTTTTAAGTTCGCGAAATGGGGGGGGGAGGAGATAACAATAGGTCATTATCGGGATGGCCACAACTTCAGCCACTCAATATTAGTATAGATACCAGGTTTTATCTTAATTGGATCATTAGTCTTTGAACTATCGTCAAGCAAACAACTCAATTAGGAAGAAACTTCGTGGGAAGAAATTTTCAACTGATGAAGAAGTGATGGACGCGGTTTCAGCTTATTTTTCGGACAAAGACAAAGCATTTTTTTATGAAGGTATACATAAGCTAATTGAAAGATCTGAAAAATGTATAAGGATAGCAGGTGAATATATTGAAAAAGAAAAATAATTTAGTATTTTTATTTTCACTTCTCACCCTCCATTCCGCGAACTTAAAAACGCCCCCTCGTACATGCTAGATTATTGCGTCTCTTGTTAGTGTTGTCGGCATTGTAGGCAAGCATGGTGTGCTGTTTTAATACTAAGTGCTTAATGAAAAGATGGCGAACGGTTAGTATAAAATAGATTATCTGCTTCTTTCACACGAGCAGCGCAACATGTTTGCTTCCCTTCATTACTCTAACATTTGTCGACAAACCAAAGTGTCAGCAAACAACATCCCTCTCACACTTTCACCCTCTCCGACACTCACACCAACACACTCACAACATAATACGCGCTTTACGCAATTAGCCCTGAAAACCGACATATTTATATCTGTTCATTCGCACTCCGACCCCCAAGATTGGGGGTTAATAATAAATCCGCCTTGCTTAGTTTGGGGGTCAACGATCAAACCAAAAAAGTGTGATGTACAAACTTATCTGTGTTTATATAAAAATGCTGTCTGTCATCATGTTTTCTTTTAGCCAATAAATCTTTTTGTATTTTGTATTTTTTTCTTCCATACTTGTCTTCTCTATTAGTCGTCATATCTTTAATCAGCCCCTTTTTAGCCATATCATCTTTCCCACAGTCCATCCATCGTTTTCTTGGTCTTTTCACATTCAAAAACTTTCCTTACGACATTTTCGTCATTCCTCCGCATCACATGCCCATTCCACAACCGATTCCGAACGATAGGTCTAATGTAGGCGTACAGAATAAGAAGCGAAGTATTTCATAAACTACGAGTTTCCTGATATAAAACCTTTTTAAAAATAATATTGTTTTCATCCAGGTATTATGGAAGATTTAGAAGACATGAGAATGGAGGCTATGCAGAAGAAAAAACCTAAAAAAGGGCGACGTATCAGCGATGATTGACCGACCATGAACTAATAACCGGCTTGCGATCACTTACAATTAGAAGACAGTCATTTGCAATTGATTAATTACACTACAAGGTATTTAACACTAGGTAGTATTGCTTTTACAAGGGATCAATTAAACTCAATTAATTGTTTAGACAATTGTATTTGCAACTGATTGTCTCCCAATAATAAATATGTAGTCTTATTTCAATTAGTTACCTGTACATTATAATAATTTGTGTATTTGTATAAAGTGAATTAGCTTTTGAGTTGTTATTGAATAGGTTTTTTCGCTCATGTTATTGTATGTACATTGTGTCTGTGTTTTTACCGTAACAAGCACTGATATTTAACTTTCACAATAGAGTAACCGATCGGATTCACAACACCTTATTATATTTATACTGCATATGCAAGGTTATTTGTAATAGGTCGGCAATCCATTATGGGGATGTAGGGGAGGTCATTTGCAACCATATGACCTCTTATGACCCCTACGCAAATGCCAACCATTTTCCAGTAATTTGTCAATGTATATTTTTTTGAAGATATCTGGTACCTTATTGTAACTCTTTGGATAGCTGATAAGTTATAAAAATTTTTGGAATGTTCTGTCGATAAAGTATATCCAGGTTTTTTTTTTTGCACAAATCAACCAATTTAGTCAAATAACCTGCTCAAAAAGATGAAGATTGTGTGCTCTGATTTAAAAAATGTTAAAGATAATTGTCATTTTATGGTTGATTATTATGTATTGAGGTAGATGATAATCATTATAAAAAATCATGCATTTTTTTTTTATAAATTTTCACTCGGAAATGGTTGACATTTGCATAGGGGTCATAAGGGGTCACTTGGTTGCAAATGACCTTCCCTACATCCCCTTAATGGATTGTCGACATATTACCATTAAACCCTGTATTTTTATCAGGGGCTATTTTTGTATAGTTTGTGTTGATACGAGAAGATGAATGTTTACATAATGATTGTCAGATCTATTCAACATGTGCAATAGACACTTTTCTACAATCATTATTTATTTATTTATGATTACAGATCTATACTAATATTATAAAGAGGTAAAATTTGTTTGTTTGTTTGTAAGTTTGTAGGGGTAATCTCTAGAACTACCGGCCGGATTTGATCAATTCTTTTTGCATTTTATAGCCCAAATCTTGAGGAAGGCTATAGGGTAATTAACAGCACGTTATGGCTCTTAGGATCCCAGCAAAAATAAATCAGAAAGAACGCTAAAACGTAGCGATAGCGCGGGCAGATGATGCGATGTTTTACGCGGACGAAGTAGCGGGGAGAAGCTAGTATTATACAGGGTGTCCAAGAACCTGGCGTCCAACTGGATTCCCACGATGCCCCAAGTTCTAACAGTACTCAGAAAAATATTTTAAAAAATCCACCCCATGTACTTACAGAATTATACTGATTTCAAAAAAAAAAGGGGAAATGAGCACCCTGTGACATACTTTTGAATGCTGTGACTGCTAATGCTGATAATTTCGATATTTCTTGGAGGTTTTGTAATCTAGGGTATTGCTGTGTCTAAATAGAATGTAAAAATAATGTACTTATTGTACCATTTTAAAATAAAATATTATTTTAACTAAAGGTGATATGGAAAACTATTGAATTTCGCAACTTTGACCGACTGTAGTGTAAAAAAAATGTACCAAAATAGTATGGCAAGTGACGTCAAATTTTGACGCGTTTATTCCTCTTTTTAAAAAGGTATAATACTTACACATTAATTTGAAAAAAAAAATTTTGATAATATTTTTACTCAACAACCCAATTTTTACGAAGTGCCTACCTACTAACGGTAACTGTCGGACCCTTTCTTATCTTAGAAACTGTTATGTTACTACTATTATTTACTTCGGTTCCAAGAGTGAGCAAGAAGGAAATACACACAGGTAGATGGGTTCCCAGTAGAATAAAAGCAAAGAATGTTAGTTTAAAGATATTTTATTACAATAAATGTTCAAAATGTTGACCACCCGCGGCAATACAAGCTCTCACTCTCCTTAAAAAGGACCGCTTTATGTTTCGCGAGTAACTTTTTTGACGTATCACCTGCACTGCTTGTGTTATCTTCTCACGAAGGTCAGCGATGTCATTAATGGGCTTCGCATAAACGAGCTCCTTCATAGTTCCCCAGAAAAAAAAATCCAGCGGATTTAAGTCAGGTGAGCGGGCTGGCCACGGGATTGTTCCTGATCGCCCAATCCACCTGTTCGGGTATTGCTCGTCCAAAAACTCTCTAACGGATACGCGAAAATGTGCTGGACAGCCGTCGTGTTGGAACCACATATCTGGTGGGGTCTGTTCTAGTAAGTTTGGCAAATCATTTTGAAGAAAATTTAAATATGATTCGCCAGTCAAATTCTCGGGCATCTCCAATGGACCAATAATATTCCCACAGAGAATACCGGTCCACATGTTCACTTTGAACCGGTACTGGGATCTATCTTCTCGCATCAAGTGCGGATTTTCCACATGCCACTCGTGCAAGTTGTGTAGGTTCATGTAGCCATCCTTCTTAAATGTTGATTCATCTGACCACAAAATTTTGTCGATAAAGTTTTCGTCTTCTCGATGTTTTTGCAGGATTGTTTCACAAAACGCGACTCGGCTCGGATAGTCTCGAGGTAAAAGACTTTGCACTCGCTGTACGTGGTACGGATGATATTCTTCTTTTTGGAGAATACTGTGTGCTGTGCTCTTCGGTATCCCCGTATCAGCTTCTATTCCTCGCACAGAGATGCTTGGATTTGCCGACACCGCCTCTAAAACTTCATCGCGTATGAAGTCATTTACGGGTCGTCCTTCACCAGCTACTTGATTGGGGAACCGCCCGTCACATAGTGATCTGTGCACATTAATGAAAACTCGATGGTCGGGATATCGCGTAGCCCTCGGATACCTTTCTCTGTAAAGTCTCGCTGCAGCTCGTCCATTACCTCTACATTCTCCATAAATGTAGTGCATATTTGCGTATTCTTGCGGAGTGTAGGTCGCCATGGTAGCACACACAAAACACAAACTGTCCAAACACAGGCAAAGGTCGTCGTAAAGAGTTCGTTTCAAAGTCCAGAGCACAAAGAGTAATCGAGTCCAATAAACAAAGCTTTAAATCGTAGTACGTGATCAATGGTAACAATAAGAGAGAGGTGCGTAGTAACGGCAGGAGGCAGTGACGCGTACTGACCGTACTGTTATCCTAAATAGCACGATCCCAGATAGCGTCACTATCTATCTCACTCGCACCTCTAACCTTTTTCTCCCTCACTCTTACCTGAATAATGGGGTACCATAAAGAAGAACCAGCAAATCGCAAAGATAGTTTCTGTCTTGCTCCCTCCTGTTGTAATAACGAATCACTATGGTGAGATGCATGCACATACCGTCCCTTACGGTCTAACCTGTTTTTTGAGAGGCCTGTTGTTATTTTTATGAGCATACAATAGTAATTCTTTAGAGGTTAGATTCAATTCGTCGTAAATTTTTCTTTCTAAGAATTCTGTAAGACATCGTAAAAATTGGGTTGTTGAGTAAAAATATTATCAAAAATTTTTTTTTTCAAATTAATGTGTAAGTATTATACCTTTTTAAAAAGAGGAATAAACGCGTCAAAATTTGACGTCACTTGCCATACTATTTTGGTAAATTTTTTTTACACTACAGTCGGTCAAAGTTGCGAAATTCAATAGTTTTCCATATCACCTTTAGTTAAAATAATATTTTATTTTAAAATGGTACATTATGTACATTATTTTTACATTCTATTTAGACACAGCAATACCCTAGATTACAAAACCTCCAAGAAATATCGAAATTATCAGCATTAGCAGTCACAGCATTCAAAAGTATGTCACAGGGTGCTCATTTCCCCTTTTTTTTTTGAAATCAGTATAATTCTGTAAGTACATGGGGTGGATTTTTTAAAATATTTTTCTGAGTACTGTTAGAACTTGGGGCATCGTGGGAATCCAGTTGGACGCCAGGTTCTTGGACACCCTGTATAAGTTTGTTCATTGTTTTATTATATTATATATTTCTGGTACTAAGCTAAGTTGGGTTTGTTGGGTTATTCTGACGAATTCATTTGAATAACAACTATTTATTATATTAATTTAAATAACATTCTTGGGACGTTATTTGAATAGTTTTTTTTAAATATATTTAAGTATTTTCTATATCTGGACAGATACAGAACATACAAGAGTGCATATGCCAGGGTGGTTACGCTGTATAATTTATATTCTCTAGGGTGGTCTGCGTGTCATAACAATAAATCGAAAACCTATGCAAAATAGTACACCAATAAATAATTATTTTTGCACCCATGTTTATCTAACTGCGAATTGTATCATGATTTAAAAACAGAAATGATGTCTGTTGCTACACAAAAACTTGTTTTCTCTACAATGACATCCAAGAAATAATAAAAAATTTAATACTTTTGTTGCCTGACAACCCTGTCGTCGCCACGATGTCTAAGTATCACAAATAAATCATTATAGGGTTGTCTTAATAACGCATGTTTAATGATAGGTTTGTTAAATAATGAATTGATTTATTTATATTATTTTATTACTGAGTTGTTTACATTAATTCTAGTGAATAAGTTACTGAATTAGTACTTTAGCATATATTTTTCATGCTTGAAGTCTGTTGTAAGAAATTCCTTGTTTGTAATGATGCCAGTATTTTAATAAGTTCTTAATCTTTGCAATATACTGGGTTGTTATAACGAACACCACATCACATTACCATAGTGTAGCCGCACACGAACCATTCGCGACCACCCTTTGACCGACTCTGACCTCTAGTGGTGGTGACGTGTGGTATGTTTACGAGTAACCTTATATTTTCCTAATATTAATTTTATGTATATTATACAATTATTCAGAATTTATTATACATAATAAAAATACACAATAAAGAAAATTATTCGATCGAACTTGCCCCAATATAATATGACTTAACTATATAATATAACACCAACTGATCGAGAGAGACAATTTTATTATAATATAACTGTTACATAAAGTGTGAAAAAAAATTAACACCACACAAGATATTTTAAATATATTATATTATATATATATATTTTTTAAACCAAATAATTGTATTTTTCTGCACATGTAGTGTGCAGAAAAATACAATTATTTGGTTTTTCACACTATAATTATAATATTCACTGTGGTGAATTTTTAATTTAGACATTCCCACAGTGGCCTGACACCTGTGTGGCTGTGCTTGCGAAAGTTGGAAAATATATTTATATTTATTCATTAATCTTAATGGCTCATTAACGCGAGGAGAGCTTCTCCCGTAGACACGCCCGATTAGCGAAAGGAGATAAGAAATTGACTCCCGTACTGCTCGCGGGAGTCAACTTCTACGTATGTACGATAACGCATGTTAAAAGTCTGCAGTCTCCTCGTGTAAAACTATGAAAGCATAATGTAACCTATTTGTATGTAAATCTTGTATACTTTTGTGATACTGAAGAGGAAAAAATAACAAAAATATAAATACATAATATGAATATTTTGAAAATAATGTTTTACTGTTGCACTCCTGTAACGATAACCCTGCCAAAATACGGCTGTTGAGTATCAATGATGTCATCAGACGCATTACGTGTCCGTTGCAGTGGATGATGTGCCCCGAGCCCGGAGCAGCAAATAACTTACACGGCCTTAGTGTAGTTCACAGACGCGTCTGTTACTAACAAGGTTTCTAAATCGAATTCGGAATCAGTTTTATTATAATTTAAGAGGAGCAGTGTGGTGGCCCAGTGGTAACGGCCGCGACTTACGAGTTGTAGGTCGTAGGTTCGAACCCAGACAGACGCTTTACTTTGTGTACATTATTTCATCACCACTGCTCTCAAAACGGTGAAGGAATACCGGCATGTCCTAGAACCAAAAATTCGAAGACATGTGACATCTACCAACCCGCACTGGGCCCGCGTGGTGGATTACGGCCCACTCCCTCTCACCGAGAGGAGGCCTGTCTGCCAGCAGTGGGAACATTATAGGCTGATTATGCACAAGTCCTTGAGGACAGCAAACTGCTAAACGTTGGTCTTGTCAAACTCGACACAGGGCGTGTAGTATGATGGTGACCCCATGGGTACCGAGGAATATTTTAAGGAAGGGAGGTACAAAACTCAAAGCATTTATTTCAAATAAACCAATTACAGGCACTTTTGAATTGTCAAGGGGTCGGTTGGTCAGAAAGATGAATAGTTGCCCATTCCAAAGCGTAGTAGGTACTTATGGAGAAGAACTGGCAAGAAACTCCATGGACACTCTTTTAAATTATATTGTTACAAAATAGTGGTTACATCATTCATGTTGAAATTATACATGTGAGAACGATGTAGAAAGACCTGCACGTATCACCTTTATCCTTGGAAATTGTTATTTAATGTGAAAGACTTCATTCAAAGCAATTACTATCAGCACACAAATCTGGGCTTGCATAATCTCCGGATACGCGTTGTAGATACTTTGTGTCATAAACAGGTTGCCGGTATTTCTGGCAGCAACGATCTTACTAGCCATCTTTCTGGCGCAGAGGGGTGAGGTAAGCGGTGAATGTGCCCGAGGTGATGTTGAAGGCATCAAGGGGGTTGTGACCAACCACGGGAGTGGTTGCGAGTTGCCGGGGACCAACTAAGGTAGCGGGAGCAGCTTTTGGAGTGGGGTCGGGTTTAGGTGGAAGCGCGGAGCAGGGATACATCAGTGCAGGGATGGATGGAGGGGGTGGTCGGGTGGGCACTAGAGTAGGGAAAGCCTGCTGATGGTTACCGCCAGTTCCATGGACTTGGTCTTTGGGGACCAAGTCGCTCAGGAATTTGGGACGAGGGGATCGCGTATGAGAAATTGGGGCTTTCCCTTTGCTGGCACGGTTAGTCAGTTTCGGGGAGGAGGATTTCGCGGCTTTTGAACAACCCTGGTATTTGGCTGGGTGGCCCGCGCAAGTAACACAGGAAGAATTTTAACAAACGAATAGTAAACTTATGTAGGACTTAAGGTCCGTATAAACTCTTATATAAGTTGACCGTTCATCTTGACGCCTTAAATTGGCATTTAAGGCACATACAAAACCATTATGATGCTATACACTGTACGACGGTTTGATAATGGCATATCAAAATGCTTTTGTATTGCCTTTAGTTTTAGTGCAGCAAACCACAACTCAGCTATACAGCTTTCAGCTGTTTTTAGTGCATTTGGATCTACAATAGCATTTTTAAGTAGAAAATAAATGCTTAATGCTGTGTAATAGCATAAACATGAACCATTAAAATGCCACGTAAGTCTGTTATACAGCTTTCAGCTGTTTTTAGTGCTTTAGGGTCTACAATAGCATTTTTAAGTAGTATGATAATGCCTAATGCTGCTTAATAGCATAAACTTGTACCATTATAATGCACCGTAAATTATAGTTATACATCTTTGAGCTGTTTTTAGTGCTCTTTGTTGTGTAATAGCACCTTTAAGTGGTAAGTAAAAGCCTAGTACTGCTGAACGGTATACCGCCGTTTGCCCGAATTTTATTTGCCCTAACATCATTTGCCATATTCAACAGCCATAATATTATATGACGTAATATTCATTTGCCCTACTCTAATTTGCTATATTAGTCACGTGCTAGAAGCTTTGTTTCCCCTAATTATCACATGCCCTAAATAGCACATGCCCTAATTATCACATGCCATAATTATCACATGCCATAACATCATTTGCCATCGACATTGGGTGTGTAACGGTTGTTATATTAGGAGAAACTGGATGCAATCGGGACTTTAAGGCACCCCGACTCGGATAGGTTATGTGGTGGTGGTTATCGGTTATGTCTAATAATATCATTATGGTGTTTAAATATTATGTCTAATCATTATTATGGCAATTAAAAATATTAAAAACAATACCTATGGCACTCGTATCTTGTGGTATCTAAGTTTCGGGCAATTAAAAGTAGGGGAGAGTGGGGTGCATTCGTACAACGGGAGCATTCGTACAGTAGTGATATCTAAGCTATACAGCACACTGGCGTGTTCATGTTTGTGTGCGTAACTCCCACTCGGACGCATAGGCTACGCGCGGTGCGGCGGGCGGGGCAGTGCGGCTCCCGGCTTCGACACAACAGGCCCGTTCATGTTTTTGCTCCACGTAAGTAATTTTTGGATTCACTTTGAAACGTGTTTAAATGTTATTAGTTTTACTCTAGTTATAAAAGTGATTCAATTTAGTTGGTGGAATGGTATTGAGGTCTTAAATGCACGCAGTTGTTTTCTAATAACTATAACGGGTATTTGTATTTTAAATTAAATCGTTGTATTTTTGGTTTGGGGTACCTTCGTGCAGTTAGCAGTGGGGTAGATTCGTACTGTACGAATCCTCCCCACACTAACTTGCATAGCATTAAACATTTTTTTTTACCGAATATATTATTATTACAGAATCAAAATGCCGCAAAAGTATGTGAAAAAGGGGACGAGAACGGGACAAGTAGACGAAGATGAAGAAATAGAGAAAGCAAAACAGTTGAAGAAGCAAGAGCAAGAGATAAAACAAAAGGCTAAGGAGATGAAGCGAGCTTTCAATTTAGTATCCGCCAACACCAATCCAAAAAGACAGAAGAAAACTGTAAGGACAACTAAATCAAAGAGGCAAAAGAAAACTTTCAAGCCTGTCAGTGAGGACGAGTCTGATTCTGAGGATGAAACTAATATCAGTTTAAGAGTAAGTTCTTGTTCTCCCATCGAAGAAGCGTCCGAGCAATTGGATGTTCAAGATGAAACTCCAGTTATGTCTATGAACATTGACCAAGGATGTTTCGTGCTCGTCAAATTTGCTAAAAAAAATACTGTTTTATATTATGTTGGGCAAGTGCTTATAAAATACAGTCCTATTGAATACATAGTTTCATTTATGAGGAAGAAGCCTGGTTCCTGGAAATTTGTTTTTCCCACCACCAAGGATGAGGGGAGTGTCAATATAACAGATGTGGTACATATACTGACACCATCAAAATCTGCTTTGACAGCGAGAACGTCCCACATTTATAGCTTCGAGAAAGACTTATCTGTGTATGCTGTCGGATAGTACGTGTATTAATACTTAAGACTAAGGCTTGTTGCTGTAATGGTAGAGTTTATTATGTTGATTCATTAGGTACCTACTTATTATATTAATAAGAGAAAAGTTATGATACGTTTTTGTTACCAAGACTAAGTAGTCATTTTTAGTACTGAGGTACGTTTTTTGTTACTAAGAGTATAAGTAGTTATTTGTAGTACCTACTGAGGTACACAAAATAATAATTGTTAATTGTCCCTAAAAAAAGGCTGATTCTGTGTTAATTGTGATCTCAATAAATGATAATATTACATTGAATAGTGGTTATTTCTCTCATTGTACGAAGGTACCCCACTATGTACGAAAGCTCCCTACGCTATGTACGAACCTACCCCACGTGTGGGGTAGGTTCGTACGTTTTTCTCATTTTAGTAAAGTTGTCGTAGCATCGCCATGCTTTCTTATGTCGAAACAACACATCATTCATCTTAAAGGCTGATAAGTGCAGTATGTGACAGCATTAAAGTTATTTTTAAATAATGGATAGTTTTTGTTCTATGTGGCTTAAAGTAAAAAGTGTACGAATCCTACCCACTCTCCCCATATGTCATATGTCTTTTAGGGCAAACAAAACATTCGGGCAAATGAAATTCGGGTAAATGATATTCGGGAATATGATTATTATTCGGCTAAACAATAGACAACCCTGCTGAACAGCATAAACGTGAATCAATGTAGGTAATGCTTGCATTTTAAAGATCAACTGAGTTCTGTTGTACAGCTAACAGCTCTTTAATCAAATACACGTGAGTTATTGTAATGCGTAAAGCTGTAAATACATTCATTTTACGGTATTAGTAAAACCATTTGTCAGCCATATTGGGGAAAAGGACATATTATATGACCAACAAGACAACAGCAATTTTTATTTTTAAAAGCTCAAAGAAAGAATTTTGGCAAATACTCTGTAACATTTCTGAAAATACTAATATTAAACCTTTAGTAATTGGAATTTAATGGAATTGGACAACCTAAAATTTTAACAGCTTATTTAGAATTTATTGGAAGAAGGAATTACACTATTGCAAAATTCTGAGAAGAAAGTTACAGTAAAGATATGTTTTATTTTTGACTCACCTGCTAGAGCTTTCCTAAAAGGTAATCATGTACTCAATTGTCCGTGTGTTGTTAAATACATTTGTCATAGTCCAAATCAAAAGGGACCTTATGGCGGCAGGCACTAAAGCTGCACCGATTCACTATTGTATACCAGGTTTTCTAGATTTTTTTACAGTATAATTTCATTTTATTTTTTCAGGTGTTTGTAACTTTAACGGAAAACACGGCTGCATGAAGTGTGTTACTGTAGGTGAATATTCCTACAATTCACACACAGTTACATTTCCTGATACAAGTTGTTCCGAAAGAACAAATAATGGGTTCCGAAATAAACTTTATGGGGCGCACCATAAGAATGATTCTCCTTTGCTTAATCTTCCAGTAGGTACTATATGGTAAAGGATTTTCCAGTTGGTGATTCGTTGCATTTAATTGACCTAGGAATTATGAAGAGGCTGCTAGTTGGATGGCGTGATGGTAATTTCGGAAAATTTGTAACGAAATGGCCTGCTAAAGATATTGAAGTAGTAACCAATTTCTTGAACAAGTGCAAGTTACCATCTGAAATTCATCGAGCAGTGCGAGGTCTGGAGAATCTGGCATTTTGGAAAGGATCTGAATATATAAGTTTTTTGTTCTATCTTAGTAATATTATACTGCCAGATGTGCTCACAAGCGCCGTATTTTCACACTTTCTGAAGTTGTACTGTGGTATTACAATTTGTTCAACTGAATGTCGTCTGCGTTTGCTGCCATTAGCTAAAGAACTGCTAAATGATTTTGTCAAGGACTACAAAATCTTTTATGGAGCAGACTACGTTACTAGTAACGTGCACAATTTAATCCACGTAACTGCAGAGGTTGAACGATTTGGACCTTTACACTCTTTCAGCGCTTAGGTACCCTTTTGAGAATGAGCTATATTGTATCAAACGATTACTGAAAGATGGAAAGAATCCGCTATCACAAATAGCAAACAGAATAGTTGAAGCCACGACAGAGTTTAGTGTTAGAAATCCTGAGTTAAGTGAAAAACCCGATTATCCGTTTATAACAGCAAGTAGGAATAATTGTAGAATACTTCATTTACAACCATTTAAAGTTTTCTCAAAAATAAAAGACATATGTATTGACAACTGTCAACGACATAGTTGAAATCAATAATATAGTTGAAGAACCCAATGGAATTCGTATTAATGGCTTAAACATAAGTAACAAAGAAGATGTGTTTTTATATCCCATAAAATCTTCACATTTACACATTTACAAAGTAAAAAATGATGATGGTAGCAATTGTGATATTGTCCTTGATCCTAAAGACCTACAATGTAAATTAGTTTGTTTGCATTATCATGAATACTTATATTTCATACCACTATTGCATATGTAGGTACCAATAAAAAACGTTATTTTAAGTACTTAAGTTTTTTATTTATGTAGATCTAAGGGTAATTAACAATTTCTTTTGCATGTTCAAATTTTTTAATGAAAATTTAGGTACCTACCGTAAAGAATCAAAGTTTAAAAAATAAAATGGTTTGACAATTATCGTCATCCTACCTCTATTTAGTATTTGTTAAAGAAGTATGAGTGAACCGTAATTCCAAAATGATAAGATTTAAATCAATATTTTATCAATCATACTTCCCTAGAAAAAATTACAAATTCAATTTTACTCTAGCTTCTTTTGAATTAGGATTTTAATTATAAGACTGGGTAAACAAATCTAAACATGCTAGAGTTTTAACCATTGTTGTGACACTTGCAAGTTTGAATTGTTTTTGGAAATTTAACTCAATATACTTGTTTTCTTATCATTGCCTTATTAAAAATTGATTCTACAAATACAAATCAGACTTACTTAGCGAAGACATGGACAGGATGATTTTGTTATGTCTGACCATACTCTGAGGAGTGCTACATCACTACATCTTCTACTATGGGACCAACACCGAAAATGCGAAAAAAAAGTTTGTGCTGAAATGTATGAAACGACTGTTTTGTTATTGCGTTTCCGTTTTTGGTCTGATGGTAAATGTCGTTCAGTACGAACATTTCACCTATCAGACTATAATCAGACACAAAATCACCCTGCATGTAGGAACATAATTTTTATCTAAGTGTAGTCAGCGAAACCAAATGGTCCTGGGTTCGAATCCCGGTAGGGGCAAATGTTTGTATGATGAATATGGACATTTGTACCCGAGTCATGGATGTATATTTATAATATGTATGTATTTACGAAAAAAAATATATTTAAGAAGTGTATCAACCATCTGGTATCCATAACACAAGCCTTAAGTGCTTAACTTGGAACTAGAAGGTGCTGTGTGCAACGTCAGACGATATTTATTTATTTATCTAAATTCTAAAAATATTCTCAAAAACAAATATCTAATATTCATAATTTTTATGATTTTTCAATAACGTACATTAAAAACAAGAAACACACTTGGTCTTTGGTACAGTTACTGGCAATCAAATATTGCAAAACAAGGACGCAAAAATAACTGACACACTAGTCAACCTAGCAAAAGAGTTGTGTCAGATATTTTTGCGTCCTTGTTCTGCAATATTTGATTGCCAGTAATTGTACCAAAGACCTTGTAAGTACTAAGATGTAGATGTACCTATTAATAAAGTAAAAATAAAGGAGACTGAGCAAAAGTGGTCCGTGAACCAATACACATACCGTTGATGTATCGTTGTAGGAATACCTCAACTACATCCTTGTGCAAAGGGGCATCAAAATCTAACCCGGCAGTTTTGAGAAAAAAAATACTTTAGATTACTATTATTTTGCTACTTTTTGTTTGAAAAACGTTTTAGTTGAGTATTTTTCACTGTATTATATGTCTTATTATTTTCCCTGCAAGTCACTTGCCATCTCAAATGTCTATAATTATACAGATTTTTAGGTTCTTAGTACTAATGTAGGAACAAAAAATATTTTTTTCAAAATACAAAATGTTTTTGCAATTGTTTGTTCAGTAACATACATGCTATCTGCAAAAAAATTCATTTGCCACCTGAATAGTTTTTTTTTGTTCTCACTTTAGGTACACCTGACTTCATTTTTTTGAGGCTTTTTTTTCAATTATAGCCTTCATAAATAAATACATACAATACAACTTAAAACCAAAACACGAACAAAAACAATAAAGAACTATTTTTCATGCACTAGAACACAAATGTCTACTAGTTGGAGTCGAGAACATAACTTAAAAATAATACAAACCAGACTAATAGAGAACTCTATTTTGCTAGCAGAACACAAGAAAAAAATGTCTACTACACCAAAATATATTTTTATTTCCTAATTAATCTATCTTAGAATCTAAAATACAACAATTTAAAAAATACAAACGAATAATACGAATAGAGAACTCTATTTTTCTAGCAGTAGAACACAAGAAAGAAATGTCTACTGTTAGACATTAATTCTGTTCAGTAAAACAATCTAAATAACATTTTATTTTACAATTCATCTATGTTGGAATCTATAACATAACGAGACAAAAATAAAACTTAAACAATAATGCATAAATGTCGGCTGAATTACTTTTATTTAGATTTTTGGTATTTGCAGTTACCAAGTTAAAAAGTAACTACAAAAATAATAATAAAAATACTTTCACTACTACTTACTAAGAAGTGAATAGGGTTTTTTACCTGACACTAACAATTAAAAATTAAACAATAGCAAGCTTGCAGAGTCGATGACAAATAAAAATATGAAAGCTACAGGCAATGTTTTTGTCTCTGTCACACTTACATGGCCGGCCGTCCATAGGTCGGCACTTGTTTAGCAGGTATCGGATTTTTAATGCGCACGGGCGGCGCCGGCGCAGTCTTTCGTCGTTTCTCGTTAGTACTGTGCGCTTTCGGGTGTTTTTTTCTCTACGGTCGACTTGTATATATTTAATGGACTACCGATTTTTGCCTTATGATATCAATAGTGCTCTGTATTCTGGACATCTGATTTTTGCTTTGTGATTTGGACAATTGTTGTGTTGGAATCATGTTTCAACCCAGAGCTAATGTCGTTTGTTTAATCTGCGACAGCTCTGTTCTAAGAGTTCGCCAAAGAAGACTAATAACACGTCATTTGTTTGAAGAAAACGTGGCATTGGCTAACCGCATACGAATAAGTGTCGCTCCATATGAGGTTTGTATTTTTTTATAATTTATTTATTTTGTGTTATTATGTTTCTATGTGTCAGATTTGCTAGACAAAGAGGGCTTATCCAAAAATATCTGCGATACTAGCGCTACTTCGTATTTTTTGGTAATATTTTTTTATGGAAACATGTCTCCATATTTTGGCTCTATTTATATTTCTTGTTGTTTTTAATGTGGAGACACGGGCTAGTTACATTTTTTTATAATGATGTTTATTGTTACTTACGTGTTTTAGAGACACGGGCTAGTTTTTTTTTATAATGATGATTATTATTACGTGCGTAAAATAGTCTAGTGCGTACCTAGTTATGTAGAGATCCTCGGGTAGGCATTTTTATTTTGTAGTTGTATAATATTAAAAAAATTTTTCAGATTACCTTCAATGGTAACGAGTTCCTGTGTCATCGATGCTGGCAAAGTCAACTAATTGCTCCAGTTGCACCTCAAGATGAACCTCCCGCACTAGCGGATGCGGCGGTTCCTATACCTGCTGTACCTCCTGCGCCTTTGCCACCTCCAGTACCCGAAGCTCAAGAACAGCTTGGAGTAGTGACTCTAGAATACACCCGTTCTCCAAATACATCAACTTCATGTGTGTTTTTTGGATGCAATCGTCTCACTCGCAGGCGTATACCCATCACTTTGAAGCGGCGTCTATTGTTTGAGTTGAAACATTATATACCCCCAGCTGCAAGAGTATGTAACATACATTTGGAGTCAGATGATTGGGGTGATTTAATCACGGCACCAAATACTACTCGCAGTTTTAATGCCGACCTAGTGATGGATTTGATAACAATGTATGAAAATGCTCTTCGAAATACTTCCCGTTTAAACTTCGAAAATATTGAGCAGGTAGATTCTGATGAATTACTTTATTTAACTGGCCGGACACCTGAAGAATTCTTAAGAATTATACAGGAAACACCATCATTACAAAATTGTATAACGCCTAATACGGCTTTGGCCATTTTGTTGACAAAATTAAGAACCGGAGATTCTAACGAGAGGCTGAGTCTGATGTTTCACATGAGCCGTCGCAAGTTGGAGCGTCTCATGAAAGATGCTAGGAATGCTCTTACACAAGATTTTGTTCCCATCCACTTAGGATGGGACCATATAAGCAGAGAAGATATTGTGCGGAGAAATCTCTCTGTGCCTGAATATTTATTTGGAAACGCGGACGCTGAACCTCAAGTTAGAAAAGCCATTGTAATCTGTGATGGCACCTACGTCTACATCCAGAAGAGTTAGAATTTTTTATTTCAAAGAGACAGTTACAGTTTACACAAGTACACTAACTTATTGAAACCATTCCTTTTTGTGTGCAGTGACGGATATATTGTGGAAGTCACCGGGCCACACGCAGCGACTACTTCAGATGCAACAATAATACAAAACATTTTAAATGAAGACGTACATCCTTTTCACATTTTATTTAACCACGGAGATGTATTCGTGCTGGATAGAGGATTTAGAGATGTTATTCATGAACTCGAGTCTTATGGTTTTGAGCCACATATGCCGGAAAGCCTCAATAGAGGCCAAACACAATATACGACTACTCAGGCCAATAAAACGCGTAAAATCACAATGTGTCGATGGGTCGTGGAAGTCGTCAATGGACGTTTTAAGCGTGACTATAAGTTATTTCGTCAAGAATATTTTAACTGCGCGATGACACACATGTTTGAAGATTTTAGAATAGCAGCAGCTATAATGAACGCTTTCCACGAACCCATCATTGACAGTTTCTATATGCCTTTTTTTATTGATAGAATAAATGAGAGGATGAATGTAGAGAATTTACTAGGGAGCTTTGTGAATTCAAACAATTTAAATAGACAACGTGTAGCATTCCAGAGTATGTCAGGAGACTTGCCAGCACTTGAAAACTTCCCGCGCTTTTCTGAAAGTGAATTGATCATATTTGCTTTAGAAACATATCAATTAAAACTAGCTCGAAGTTATTATAGCGAGCACGTGAGAAACGGGATTTATAATATTGAATTATACAGAGACCAGGAGCAACTGATCACTGCCCTTGGAGATCACGGTTTTCAAGGTTCGTGGCTACTAAGAGGCAGGATTCAATCGAGGCATGCACGCGCGCGAATTTATAATTGTTACATTTTAATAAACGAAAGCGAGCGTGGGTTAGATTGCATCAAGCATTATTATTGTACATGTAAATCTGGTATGCGTACTCTGGGATGCTGCGGGCATATCATGACAATAGTATGGTTTTTATCTTTAGCTAGGTATGAAGAAGTTATATTACGTCCAGCTGAATTCTTAGATTCCATTATAATAGACGAATAAAATACAAGTGTAAAAAAAGTTATTTAATTTTCTTTGTGCGCCACTTCTAGAACAAGTTTAGTACGCTCTAATTATGTATCGTAATAAGTGACTTTGTTGTATTCAGACAAGCACATGTAACAAGTTCCTTTACAACCCAATACAAATACACTTTTTTACAAAAATACACGTGTTTTGGTTTTAAGTTGTATTGTGTTTATTTATTTATGAAGGCTTTAATTGAAAAAAAAAGCCTAAAAAAAAATGAAGTCAGGTGTACCTAAAGTGAGAACAAAAAAACTATTCAGGTGGCAAATGAATTTTTTGAAGATAGCATGTATGTTACTGAACAAACAATTGCAAAAACATTTTGTATTTTGAAAAAAATATTTTTTGTTCCTACATTAGTACTAAGAACCTAAAAATCTGTATAATTATAGACATTTGAGATGGCAAGTGACGTGCAGGGAAAATAATAAGACATATAATACAGTGAAAAATACTGCACTAAAACGTTTTTCAAACAAAAAGTAGCACAATAATAGTAATCTAAAGTATTTTTTTTCTCAAAACTGCCGGGTTAGATTTTGATGCCCCTTTGCACAAGGATGTAGTTGAGGTATTCCTACAACGATACATCAACGGTATGTGTATTGGTTCACGGACCACTTCCCATACAAATGTGCCCAGTCTCCTTTATAGAATTATCTACAGATTAACACAAGCCACCTTCGATATCATCATCACTCATATTAATTAAAAGAATATTATCTTTTTCCTTTTCTTGTTCTTGAATTTGCCTGCTTTCTTCTTCAGTTATTTCTTTGGACTCATCGTTTGATGCATATTCTTGAATTTGCATTCATCAAATGACCCCTCCCGCTCTGGGTGGAGCGGAAGGGAGTGTCAGACTCTTACTGACTAAAACCCACCCGTGTTCCTTCCTTGGCCCTTTATGTTCCGGGTCAGCGGTACCCCTTATGGATGATCCCGCTTTCCCGGCAGGCTTGGCGCCCGCAGGCCCGCGCCTACGGTGGCCGGGAGTCGTCACGCGGCTCCCGACGCCCGGAGCGTCCACCGCGGCGGCTTGGACGGGAGACTCTCTCCCTCTCCCGTCCCGCCACCTCCTTCGCTAGCATAACTGCTTCGCAGAAGGAGGCGACTGCCTCCCACTCCCCCTCGCCCCGGACCATGGCTTGAACCAGGGCCGGGCGTGAGAGTTCGCCACCGCTGCCGATCGCCTCTACGAGGACACGGCGGTGCTCCGCCCATGCAGGGCAGGCCCCCACCGTATGCTCCACCGTGTCCTCGGGGCGATCATCGCAGTGGTGACACCCGGGCGTTTCCTCCCGCCTGATGATGTGCAGGAACCTACCGAAACTTCCGTGTCCGGTGAGGACCTGCGTCAGGCGGTAGGTGAGGACGCCGTGACGCCTCTCTAGCCACTCCTCAAAGAGGGGTCTTACCGCCGCTATCGTGGCGTGCCCATGCTATCCCCTTCAGTTTCTTTTTTATCATCATTTGGTTGTATTTTATTTCCACTATTTTGCTGTTTATCTAAAATATCCTTATTCTATATATAGAATAAGAATATTTATCTTATATTTATATTTATATCTTATTCTATATTAGATATTTCATGGATTTCCGTTGTTTCGAAATTTTCGTAATAATCTTGAAAAATGTTTCATTTTCATTGTACAGTATACGTCGGATCCCAAGTTTGAATAATGCCATGAAAGAATTTTAAAACGTTCTTGTAATCTTTAAAGGTAATTTTCGACCTATCTCCTCTACTTCCACCTGCCCATGAACAGTTGCAAAGGAAATCCTTATTGAATAAAATATCTTGTAATTTATAAGCACACGTTTTTCCTTCGCCCTTCGAAGCTAAGCATAAGAATGCCAACTGTATTGGTATTTGTAGTTTATGTTTTTCTGCTCTATCTGCCAGTAATTGGTCCAGTGATATAAGATCTCTTTGATTTTCAATGGGTTTTAGTGTAAAACTTTCAGTATCTACAGGGTTTATATCTTTCAACAAAGTAGGTAACGCTTGGACCCTCTTTTAACTCTGCAAGTCGCACAGATATTTCCTCTAGCTGCACAGATTGCGTAGCCAATTTTTGAACGATTTTCTGCTGGTTTTCGTTAGTGATCGCTTGAATTTGGAGCATATTGTCAATTTTATCGGATAATATTTTTTGGTTTGCTAAAATTTTATCGAAGGTCAAAGTTTCTGTGCTAATTATCTGAACTATGTTTTCATGATTAGTGGTGTTTTCAGTAGCTGTAACATTACTATAATTCGTACACGGGTTTCCTTGATTTTCTCGATCGCAGCCCTAGAAAAACAATATAATTATTGTATTAAACGTACAAAAATTTGATTATCCTAGTTACCCCTCGATTTGAACGACTTTTGTCGCGTCGTGGGGGCCCTCCTCAAACCAAATCAGCTTAGCAATCTACTGCTAAGATAAATTAAAATTTATTCAGACAGCGAAAACAAGTTTGTGAATAAAAATTACTAATAAAAAAAAGTACTTTTTATCGCGATTTGACTTTAGGGTGGCCTCTCATTAAATATGAATTTCAATATATTCAAAACTTAAACACGCGTTCGCGCGCATGCTAGGTAAAATCTAGTTCACTACAAAATAAACTTACCAAGTTGTTGGCCATAAGTTCAAATGTCATCACTTCTTGATTTTGAACTACGGTCGTCCGGGGTGCAACCATGCCTGTGTCATTCACGTCGGTGTCTGAATTTTCTTCCATTATTGATAATTCAGCTTCGGCCAGCTGATATGTTCCAATATCATTTCTTTTTAAAAAACAGTCCATTAATCTCCATTCTTTTTTATCGGGTTTGGATTGCTCATCTTTCATTAATTTATACTGTGTCTTTTTAGGCGGCCACCACAAGTTACCATTTTCCTCCCACAAAGAAGGTACAATAACTAGTATTGTTTTCCCTCTCTCTATTGTCTGTACTATTTTGTACGGCATTGTATGGTTGGTACAAAAAATACTGAAAATAAGAAAACAATATTATTAATAAAAAGCATCACCCATAAAAAAGATACTAAGTACTTAGTTAGTGCGTTTTCTGAAGATTTTGACCATACAAAAGTGTACAGATATATTTGATGGCTACTGTACCTGACTACACTACATCGAGTATGTAGTAAATAACGGTCCTTTTTATAAACTAATTGCCGGAAAAATATCTTAATGACGTATGAAGAAGGACACGCAAGAGCACAACTGCCATGTGAGTCTCTCACAAATGAACTGAAAAAATCGCTGTGTAGAGCGCGCGCAGTACATTGCTATATACTACTCGGTCGAATTAACTGTGCACCTGGAGTTGATGACGTCATTTCAACGCTTTGTTTGCACCGCGGACGTGGCGACCGCGGGGAGGTGAGCGGTGTTGCGGGGGGAGAAATGGCATTCCAGCGAGGTGCACAGTTAACTCGACCGAGTAGTACATGCATAGAGCTGTCTCGCACGCACTAGGGAAACGGTCCCGCAACTGCATCAGTGTAAGGTCCACGGTGCGGCGACATTGAAATAAGATCTATTGAATCACAATAATATGGTCTTGTTAACTGAGTGATATTCAAGTACCTACCTACTCGAATGATACTATTTACTTGATTTTGTTTTTTGTTGACATCACCATAATCATTTTAATAATCCACACGCAGTAATAGTTATTTAGATAATGCGTTCAGAAAGCCTTTTTATCAACTCTTGGTAAACGGATTCAAGTTGTACAAAAACTCTGAAATGGGTTTTATTGTTTTGCTCAAGGATCCCCAAAATTGCGTTCAAGTAATGGCACTATTTCAGTCTACATCAAGTCTACTGGTATACAAGTAAAACCATATATAACTATTTTATAGACAATAGCACTACAATGGTTCAACAAAAGTCTTCTCTCTGGTCTCTGGCTTAATAATTGTTCACGGGTGAGTATTTATACTGCTGGCGGCATTAATCAGGCTTTTTAAAGGCTCACCGGGCTGCTACAGACCGACACCATTTTTTAATTATTTTATAACAAAAAATATTATCATTTGGACTTATTTATAAAAGCAATAGATCTCTAAACTAATGATATTCCTAACTTAATTTAATACTGTCCAACCAATACTATTATGTTAATTATGCTAAATTCGTTCTATAGGTACTAGGAACACACAATATCTTTAAATAACATTTTATATCAAAACCATAAACAATCGAAGGCGCGTGAAAATTTTTAATGAAAATTATATAGACATTTACCTACAGGTAACTACTTTGCGCAGTAATATTTGAAGGCATGAAATAATAAAAGAGTCAAAAACTTACCCAGTATTATAAATTTTGTTTTGATGCAAACAAAATATTGTCACTCACTCAGTTTTAACCGTCTTCGTCCATATTATAATTGCGAGACAAAGTAGTTAAATTACAACGTTAATTGTATTTATAACATTAGTGCCATGGTATTAGAGATGTTTTTGCAATGATGTAGGGTTTATTTAAGTTCTAACGGTGAACACTTAAATAGCTCCAATCATTCTTTTACTATATTCTAATGCTAGTCTAATGCTTTTGTAATGCAATTAACATCTTCATTATCAATAATATTGCTAGTATAATGCTTCTGTAATGCGATTGGCAACTTCATTGACCGTAATAATGCTTCTTTAATGCGATTAGGAACTTCATTGACCGTAATAATGCTTTTTAATGCGATAGGCAACTTCATTGACCGTAATAATGCTTCTTTAATGCGATTGGCAACTTCATTGACCGTAATAATGCTTCTTTAATGCGATTGGCAACTTCATTGACCGTAATAATGCTTCTTTAATGCGATTGGCAACTTCATTGACCGTAATAATGCTTCTTTAATGCGATTGGCAACTTCATTGATCGTAATAATGCTTCATTAATGCGATTGGCAACTTCATTGACCGTAATAATGCTTCTTTCATGCGATTGGCAACTTCATTGACCGTAATAATGCTTCTTTAATGCGATTGGCAACTTCATTGACCGTAATAATGCTTCATTAATGCGATTGGCAACTTCATTGACCGTAATAATGCTTCTTTAATGCGATTGACAACTTCTTTGACCACAATAATGCTAATATAATGCGCCTGTAATGCAATTAAACACCAATTGTGAATCTATTTAGAAAGAAATAAGAATTACAGTAGCCGTTTAAACGTTTGTAATGCTACTATAAAACTAACTCAAAATGTGAAAACGATACAGGGATGCTGTAAGTCGGCCGTTATACTGCTTTGATGTGTTACTTGATTCTACACAAAGCACTCAGCTAGGTGGGTCCGCACAGAGGGTACGGTCCTTGGGGCGCGGGTCAAGTGCCATGCTCACCACGCATCTGGGTTTCGCTTGGCAGTTCCTCTGGGCGTGGCCGTAAAGCTGGCATTGGTGGCATTGGCCGATGATGCCGCTCTTTCTGGGCTCTATTTCGAGGCCCGTGAGGTGACCCTCAGTGGGGGGATATATCGCACGCTTAATAGAATATTGGCATAACTCAAAAAAGTAGATTTCGTGGACATCGCCGTTTAATGTTTTGCTTTCGAGGTCTAGGCTTTCGAGGCTTATTAGCCAATATAAAAATATGTAATGAACAGTTAAATATAAATAATCCTACCTTTCCAAAAACCATTGATTTAAACGGGTTATTCCCAATCCTATGATCCTTTGTTGTAAAAAGATAAGAATCTCACATTAATTCCCAAGTTACTCCAAGAAATTATTATTATTTAAAAATACTTTTTTTTTTGTTCCCATTCTGCTCCATAGGTATCTGGAATTATTCTCAAAGTACTCCACCGATTATTCGTTATCAATTCTCAAACTGCACCATCAACATAATTACCTACCTATAGAATACATATAATTCTAGTTCATTACAGTCAGTCACAAAAATTCTCAAAAGAAACATTAGAGTTTAGCATTTTGTTATAACGTCAATGCATATTTAAAATTGTAGACTTTTTACGATAATCCCTAGTTCATAAAATATAGTCAAACGTATTTTCAATTCGTAAAAATAAACAATATTTAAACGCTAAACTAATCGTATAAAAATTAAAAAAGAAACAAATTGCCAATAACTCGCAAGAACTCATCGGGAATTGAAACGACTCAATTCTATGCAACTAAAAACTAAATTACGAATGCTATATCCTATACATATAATATAACGACAATCTATAAACAGGGATCGGCTTTGATTGTAAAGCAGATAAGAATACAAAAAATACAGTGCCTGCAATCATTACAACAAATTAGCAAATTATTTGAAATGGATTGTACATGTTTCGAAATAGTTTTAAGTCTGATTCCACATATTTGAAATAATACGACATTAGGTACCTTAGTTATGCCTAGATACAATGTAACGTGGGATACCTCGTGTGTTTTGTCTCACTTAGCTACTTGATATCCTAATGAAATATACTGCTAGATCAACTGACAAAGAAATGTATAACCTTGTTAGCTCTTGTTACGGCCCATATGGTCCGGACCTTTTCGAAAATCAACGAACATTGAAATCAAACTTAACGAAATCATAATAAAAATACCTGACTTAATAAAATCATCAAAAAATGAACCAATCAACCTCTCTGGGTATTGCATTACTTTATACAGAAAAAAGAAATATGTCCTGCACAGACATTAGATGATTACTTACATTGATAAAACATCATCGTTACGTATTTATCGGATGCAAAAAGCCCCATAAGGCGGCGACCACACAGACGCTGTGTCGCTGGATAAAGAGCACGCTCCATGCGAGCGGGATCGACGCGACGTATCCGTATTCTCGGCGCATAGCACATAAGGGTAAGGCCCACCAGCTAGGCGTAAATATTGACCTGATCAGATTAACCGCTGGCTGGTGTAACAATTCAGATACGTTTTTCAAATTTTATCAGAGAAATATTACTAAATATAACCTGTCAGCCTTAGCAAGAGCTATTATTATTAATAATACAGATGATTAAACTTTGATCAAACTATGTAATTGATTTAAAACATAACTATTCTCATAATAATGTAAAAGTTAATTACATTTCCGTACTACGAGTAAGTATACCTACCTTTATGATGAACATAAAATACTAACTTATTTATAATTATGTATTATCATAGATACATCATGATATTGATGATGTGATTAAATATAATATTGATTCTGATATTGGCGTTATTTATAGGATATTTTCAGAATTATATCTACCTATCAAAGTCTACATGTGTAAATAAGTAATAGGTTTATTATTTCAGGTTACTAATTCTCTTTTTTGGAACGAAGTTCTTTTCGGCCAAAACTTAACTTGTTATTTTTGGCTGTGGCCGAAACTAAATAAGTGCCGTCAAATCGACACTGACTTACTAATGGCTCACCATGCGTTTTTTAATGGATTAAATATTTTTTACGTTACTTTCAATTGGGTTTTTAAAGTAAAATCCTACAAGCAACAACTAAAATCTATATTTTAAATCATCATCTTAATATTTTTTTTCAAATCAAGTTATTTATTTGCATAACAGGTTCCGAGGATGTTACAAAGGTTCATAAGGTAGGTGAGTCCACTGTATTCTATCCATGTGAGGTGTGCAAATATATTAGGAACATTATGTCACAATAAAATTATTCTTAATCAGTTTTCTTATTAAATTACATTGCCATTGAAAAAAAAACAAATGTACAAATATTTGCTATAATTAAAATACAATATCTTATCTTCGAAGTAGTCTTTTACTTTATAATAACACTTTTTAATTAGGAATGTGTATGATTTCTTCATAAATAGATGAATAGGTAACTTCTTTTAATATCATCGGGCAATTTATTATAAATCAGTGATGCCATACAAATAATACTTTTATTGAGTAAAGTCGTTTTCCCATACATAAAAAACTAAATAGTGAGTCTATTATATTGCTACGCTAAGTTGTTTTGCGTGGCTGAGAGCAGCGCTGGTAGGCAGAGCGCATGCGCGAACCACAGCTACCCTCTAAGTCGAGGAGTGGAGGCTTGCCTTTCAGTGTGTTTGGAGGAGCGGCCGTGAACGGACGTGCCGCTCTTCCAAACATACTAAATAATATATTATTATGTAAGTTAGTAAGAAAATTGCTAACTTATTAGTTGACAACGATTATGGGTTCGAAATCAAAATTCAAGATTTAATTTTTATCTGTCACTCTCTTAGGCGATCGATTGTGTAAACCATAACACACTTCTGCTGAACTAAGATAATACCTTAAAGATAGAAAGGATAAATTCAAAGTAAACGGCATAAACTCATTAGGGTCTGAAATAGCAATGGGCGTTCCTCAAGGTTCGATATTGGGTCCATTCCTCTTTTTAATTTACATTAATGATTTACGCCAATTACTTCAAAATAAACCAAAGCTGGTGTTATTTGCAGATGAAACATCATCTATCTTTAAAATAGACCGATGGCCACAAAATCTTGACGATGTTGGCTTTTGGCATATTTAGATATTTATGTTTTTGATATAGCCATTTTCAGAGCCTGCGCCGCTACGATCTTAATTTCCGTAAGGTTGGTACCTATTCTTGTCCCCCCCCCCCCCCCCGTCGCATCACATCACCTGCCTGCGCTATTACTTCGTTTTCGCTTAGCGTTCTTTCTGACCTTTTTTCTTTTTGCTGGGCTCCTAAGGGTCCTAGCGTGATGTTAAATAGCTTATAGCCTTTCTCAAGAGTTCGGCTAACGAATGCAAAAAGATTTATTAAAATCTGACGGGAGGAGAGATTAGCGCGTTCAAACAAACAAACAACAAAACAAGCTCTTTAGCTTTATTATTAGGTAGTATATATATGTATAAGATTAGTATGAGAAGAAGACACACGACATCCCCAACAGTAGGTACCTACCTATCTTAGTAAAGGTTTACCTATAGTGTTTGTTTGGAATAAATAGGTTTTTATATACAGGCTGGCAGGGACATCGACACGCAAACTGTAACCACGAATTCGGCACATGATTCTAGATTATTACCCGAGTGCGAGGCAGAAACGAAAGGGTTATGTTTTTACGCGTATCTGCTGGGTCGATATGCAGCATCGCTGGGCAAATCGTCGAACACTGAGCGTTTTACGCGCCATATCGTAAAACGCTCAGTGTTCGACGATGTTAGATGTTCGAATCATAAAATGGCGGCGTATCGTGAAATGGCCACACAGATCACGATATTTATTTATTTATTTACGATATGGCCATTTCTACGATCGCACGACACATACTACAATAAAATTCTACAGCAAAGAATTTTGCGATGTATATTTACACAACATCACTAAACATACCACAATAACCTTCTTAACTTCTCAAAGCCTTCTTTTTTTTCTTTCTTTCTTTTTTGTTATTATTATTTTTGGGAATTATGGTTTTCGCCTTGTAGAGTAGACAAAAATGTGAACTATGATTTTGTTATGTGTAATTGGTGCTGAATACCATGTTGTTCATTGTTTTAGTGTTTTGTGAGCTGGCGGGTGGTGCAGTTGCACCTTAGTTGCTCTGTTTTTAGCAATAGCATAATTTTTATATATATTATAATATTATTATTCCCTTTATTAGCAACCTACTGATATTTATGTCAGACAATGAGTCTTATTTTTCTGCTAGCCAATCTACTGCTTCTTCTAGCGACGAAAGTTTTTGTTCTTTCAGCTACACCCTTGGTGACTTTATGCAACAAAATTTCAATGATCAGTCTAATCGGTTGGTGAATGTGTGTCACATTAACGCTCAAAGTGTTCCAAGCCACCACAGCGAGCTATATGACGCGTTTAATAACAGCAATATTCACGCTATCCTGATCTCTGAAACTTGGCTCAAACCACAACTCCTGTCCACGACTTACCCTCTTACTGGTTTTGTTCTTATACGGAATGATTGGATTGGTAAAGCAGGGAGTGGTGTGGCCATATACCTTCGCAATGACTTTCCATATAAAATACTCGCTACATGTTCCAACAACTCGCTGCAACATTTTGGCTAATAGCAATTTTGTTTCGTATATTCGGTGAGACATAATCAATGTATGCGTCAGTATTCAATGAGTGATGTGAGCAAATGATAATAAACTAAGTACTTGTTAGACTTCGGGTGAACTTCGGTTAGCCGAACTTTTACGAAGGGTTAGATTAAGGCGGTTGAAAACGGCTCGAAACAACGCTTGCGAAGTAAAAAGACAAACCAAGGATATTCTGCAGTATCGATATAGTATATTTATTAAATAAATAAATTATAATACCAACACCAACATGTATCATTTATTATAAGATTAAAAGTTTTGTCAAAACATGCGACTTTTTGCACGCACTTACTTATGTTAGTCTGTGCAAAAAGTCAAATCGAATTGCTTTGCTGACTGTACCGTACACAGGGTTAACTTTTGAAACGAACATCCTTAACGCGGCTTGTGGGAGGAGTTGACTGGTAGAAATCGTCACGTAAGAAAAAAGCGTTATGCCTTCTACATGCAACTTTCTCTCTCTTTCTATTATAAACCTATGTGTGTTCGTGTGAGTATCGCGTAAGAAGCTTCGTTCCTGAAGAGTCCCCTGATCGCACACGTTTAAAAAGTGTTCTTTCAAATTGTCCTTTTTAGTTCGCCTTTTTACCTCTCCACAGAAACTAGTCTTAGCCATAAAAAGAAATGCATTAATAATACTTAAAAGCTGTATTATTTATAATAATAATAATAATTGCAAAACCGATGAGAAATTAATTAAAAACGTAGCAAAAGCTTACAATGCGAACGTTAGCTGCTTTTTCTGCAGTCAGTGATTTGTTTTAAATGCAAAGGAATGTTACGGTTTTAAAAGGCTTAATTTATAAGCACGCGATAGGAAATTTAGACATACATATTTATAAATAATTTTGGTAAATTAATTTTAGTATAGTTAGATGAAAAACGGCTCATTAAAATTTGTGGAATATAGTTCTGGTGCAGATTAAAATTAGGATCTCACATGTTTGGTTAAAATGCATTAGTTACTAGTATGAATGTTTTATGTAATGGGCAAACATATGAAAACCTATTACAAAATACTTTCTAATCGATGCTGACATAGAACCTAGTAACTTACCCTCGATAGCCGTGCTTGACACAAAGATGTTATCCTCAAATAGTTTAGGAGCTAGCCAAAGCTAATCAAGTCAAAACCGTCAGTTGTCGTAGTCAAGTAAAAATCGATTATTACTTTCGAATTCCTTATGAACATGACAATATTTTTGGTTGTTTTATAAAACTGCACTCCGTGCACCATACGCAATATAATTTATATTACAAATAAGTAAGAACACACACAAATATGGGTAGGGAAGTATCAATTGACATGTTTGTACAATATATTGGAAGGAATTGACGCATGGACGACAGGAAAAGAATTATACTCGTATGTAAAAAAATAGACGTTGGATGATTTCTTCATAAATAGATGAGTAGGTAACTTCTCAACTTATATTATTGCTACGCTAAATTGTTTTGCGTGGCTGAGAGCAGCGCTGGTAGGCAGAGCGCATGCGCGAACCACAGCTACCCTGTATGTCGAGGAGTGGAGGCTTGCCTTTCAGTGTGTTTGGAGGAGCGGCCGTGAACGGTCGTGCCGCTCTTCCAAACATACTAAATAATGTATTATTATGTAAGTTAGTAAGAAAATTGCTTACTTATTATTCTAAATGCACGCGAATGGACATGGAGTCGTTTTCATGGTTTTCGAGGGAGTTGACAACGATTATGGGTTCGAAATCAAAATTCAAGATTTCATTTTTTTCTGTCACAGGTAAAAATTCCATCTTTCATGAACAACAGTACGGTTTCACCAAAGGGCGTTGTACCACTGACGCCGGTGTCACCCTAATAAGGAACATTTTTAACGCCTGGGAAGAAGTACAACATGCCATTGGAATCTTTTGCGATCTAAGCTCTCTTAGGCGATCGATTGTGTACAAACCATAAGACACTTCTGCTGAACTAAGATCATACCTGAAAAATAGAAAGGATAAATTCAAAGTAAACGGCATAAACTCATTAGGGTCTGAAATAGCAATGGGCGTTCCTCAAGGTTCGATATTGGGTCCATTCCTCTTTTTAATTTACATTAATGATTTACGCCAATTACTTCAAAATCAACCAAAGATGGTGTTATTTGCAGATGAAACATCATTGATCATTAAAATATACTGATGGCCACGAAATCTTGACGACTGAATAACTCTATACTTCAGGTCCAAGATTGGTTTACAGTAAATAATTTGGTACCTACTAAATAAATAAAAAAAAAACAAAATGCATTAGATTTAAATTACCTAATGTTAGAAATAGCGAATGTGACTTCATATTGAATGGAAAAAAAACTGGAATTAATTAATCAAACGGTTTTCCTACGAATCACACTAGACAAGAAATTACAATGGGGACCTCATATAACATCTGTTGCGGGGCGGCTATGCTCGGCCGCTTATGCTGTTAGAAATATAAGACAGTTAAGGGGCCGTGCACGAAATCGACTGATTATGAACCATTTTGTGCATTATTTGTAGGAAACGGAGAAATTATTTAAACAAAATTATTTGTGATTCGAAAAGTTGAGTTCTTTGTTTTGCATGTGGCTGAAAGGGATTTTTCAAATAAGTTAAGTATTCATGGAAAATCACCAATATTCGCAACAAGTTTTCCAAAAAACGACGCGAGACTGACGTTTGATCATTTTTTTACTAGAAACTACGTTTGATTTTGAACATAATGATGTTAATTATAAAAAAAAAAAAAAAAAAAAATGTTGAAAAAACCTATTTTGTCAGTGATGTATTTTTTTCTACTAATGAGCAAACCTTTTCAAGAAATTAAAAAATCACACATCAATCTTCAGCTAATCATTATAATAAAACTGAATTTTTATTTTATGATAATAAATGATTAATGATTTTATTTCTGTAAGTAGGTTTGAACAAACACTTTTACACGTCAATCATATTTTTTTTTTAAACTAGATGAGGTTCCTATCTGACTACTCTGAGAAGAAAGGCCGAAACAAACTCAGAGGTCACAGTCTCTTTTAAAGTCCAGACAAAATCTTGGTCAGATCATGTGAAGGCTATGTAGATCGGTGTCTGCAATGGTCTTTTGAGGAAAGAACCACACAGATTGAGTGGACCTGTCCAGTCAGTGCACGCAATTGTCAGTAATCGTGCAGCTCAACTTAGACTCAAGGAGCTCAACGATTCGACGAACAATACCAAAGAAAGGACATTTGAGTAGGCCGCATAAATTACTCAAACTGCCAGATCATGATTACGCTGAGAAAAATACAAAAATAAATATAAAAAAACCAAAGACCGACATAGGTGCCGATTCCCTTGTTCACAAACTAAACTGAATTTAAGTCGAGTGCATCTTTTTCTTTCTATTTCATTATGAAAAGGACAGAAGATAAATTTTAGTTTAGTCCCGTCAAATTAATCAGCGCCTGACACTACTCCATACAAGTTTAGACGTGATTAAAAAGTTGACTACTAAAATTACATCAAATTACGTCAGGTGCTGACTAATTTGACAGGACTAAACTAATATTTATCTTCTGTCCTTTTCTTAATGAAATAGAAAGAAAAAGATGCACACAACTTAAATTTAGTTTAGTTTGTCAACAAGGGAATCGGCACCATAGTTCTCACATTCACAACAATTAGAATAATATTATAATAATCTTTGAGGACCATGTAGATTTGTGTCTGAAATGGTCTTCTGAGGAAAGAACCACACAGATTGAGTGGACCTGTCCAGTCAGTGCACGCATTTGTCAGTAACCGTGCAGCTCAACTCAGAACTTAAGGAGCTCAACGATTCGACGAACAATACCAAAGAAAGGACATTTGGGTAGGCCGCATCAGCTACTCAAACTGCCAGAACATGATTAAAACTGGAACAAAAACACACATAGTCCTCACATTCACAATAATTTTAAATAATATAATTCTTTATACAGTAAATATTAGTGTCATTGTATATGTAAATAAGTATAGATACTTATAGCAAAGATTAAAAGTAAAAATAGTTAGCGAAATAAAATAAATTAACATTGCCTGTGCTTTATTGGAGCAACTCAATCCCAAGCCTTTTTATCCTCAATATAGTCTTTGACAGTATAGTTCCTTTTTATAATAGATTTGAATTTATTTAGGGCTTAATGCTTGAATGTGGCTAGGAAGTTTATTATAAAAAACGTATACATTGGCATCTAAACAAGCCACCTATTTTCTTGAGCCTGGTAGTAGGAACAACAAATTTGTGTTTGTTCCTAGTATTTAAATTATGGACATCACTGTACTTTTTAAACAGATTAATATTTTTATGTGCATACAAAAGATTTTCATAAATATACTGAGAAGGTACAGTCATTATATTAATCCCTTTAAATTTGTCTCTGAGGGAGTGTCTGGGACTTAATTTATAAATTGAACGAATTGCCCTTTTTTGTAAAACCAAAATCGTCTGAATATCGGCGGCATTTCCCCACAACAGAATACCGTACGACATTACACTATGAAAATAACTAAAGTACATACAATATTTATTTAAGTAAATCAAAGGCAAAATAAACTATATTTTCGAGAGCGCAAAAGTGATGACACTATTAACAGGTGCTGTGACTGACCCAAATGGTTTAGCGTCACGAAAACTGTAATTTTGTAGTCACACGGATATAATGTTTCAATTATTTCCAGCTTTCTCAAAATTAGATAAGAAATTGACAAAATAGGGGTTTTTACGTGCACGGAGCCTTAACAGGTGTAGAAACGGCGCGTTTGGTCTATTTTAGCTACTTTCTCAGCATTATGTCGTATGACATTTTACTGTGCATTAGATTTAAATTACCTAATGTTAGAAATAGCGAATGTGACTTCATATTGAATGGAAAAAAAATTATAATTAATAAATCAAACGGTTTTCCTACGAATCACACTAGACAAGAAATTACAATGGGGACCTCATATAACATCTGTTGCGGGGGGGCTAAGCTCGGCCGCTTATGCTGTTAGAAATATAAGACAGTTAACAGATGTAGAAACCGCGCGTTTGGTCTATTTTAGCTACTTTCTCAGCATTATGTCGTATGACATTTTACTGTGGGGTCGGGCTGCTGACATTGAATCCATCTTTATTTTGCAAAAGAGAGCTGTCAGAGCCATTTATGATCTACGTCGCCGCGAATCTTTCAGGGAACTATTTAAAAAGATTAATATTATGACGGTGCCTTGCCAATTCATTTATGAAAATATTATTAAGTATTATTATTATTTTTTAGTAATATTATTATATTATTAATATTAGTTTTAGAAAAAATCAACATCTTTTTAATAAAATAAGCGATAGACATAATTATAATACTAGAAATAAAGATAAATAGACTAACCATTTTTTCAGATTAGCGAAAGTACCTATATACATCTTTTATGGGGTAGGTACTGTGTTAAATGTTACAATAAAATACTTTCTGATATATTGCAATTAAATCTAAGAAAATTTTAAATGCATATTAAAAGTACACTTTGTTAACAAGCATAATTATTACAAATTAGAGGATTATTTATATTCTAGATAAGAATGCTTTGGAAACATGCTGGTCCTGCCTGATCCATAGGACAATCTAGAGTCTAGACAAAATCAAACAGGTTGCTAATTTAACTGTATAATTAAATGATAAACACAAAAATTAAAAAAATATTCTACTTATGTGAAAAAAATATTGTTTTCACTCCTCTTGCTCAAAAAGACCGTCATTGTGGCGTACCAGAGCGAAGAAAAAATAGCAATTCTTCCACTAGGGGAAAAAGTATTACTACAAAAACGAAAAAGTCTTTAGTCATAAGTAGAATAATCATGAATATAGACTCGACTTATTACTGTTTCATAAAAAAAGAACTTCATTTTGTTTTTGAAAATGGAACTAAAATCGGCGATCTCTTTGGTAGAATGCATGCAATGCGTTGCGGCTGCAGAAGAAAAAACAAAAAAAAAGACATTGCTGCGAAATCTTTATAATTTTTCTCTAATTGCAAATTGAATTGGTAGTGACCGTAATTAATTTTACAATAGTGAAAATGTCATCATCTAGTGAGAATGGAGACCCTAATTTGCAAATAGAAGAGAAAGGAAAAGAACCACTCAACATTCATCTTCACAGAGGACTGAAATTAAGTTACCGGGAAAAAACATCTCGTTAAATATCCAGAATTGTACAAATTGTACATTTAATTTTTAATAAAATAAACTACATATTTCATATTGTATTGGATTGTTTTATTTTCTCGCAATCGTAGTGAAAAGTAGAGTGTAACACACGGCGCTAAAAACCCATTAAAACTCGATTTCTATTTACTCCCTCGCTAAAGCTCGGGAGTAAAACTACCTCTTATATAATGGGTCATTTTAGCTCCTTGTATAACAAACTACTATATCTTGTCTTTTGAAGTCAACCCCGACTTAGTTGGGAAAAGGCTAGGCAGATTGATTGAGTACCTATTGGATTACACAAAAAAAAAATAAGTGAATACTTCCTTGCCCGTTGTGATTTGTAACTCGATGATACGAAAAAGCGAAATTAAAAAGAGACAAACACATACAACTATTTGTCGATTTGACGTGCGAGAGAAGGAGATAGAATACATTATACAATCTTGAAGTTCACATTTTTGAAGGTTTCACATCTATCGTGAACTGTACAACATGTTTTTTCGTTAATATGAATTTTTATACAACAAAAAGTATCGTTAAACGATAGTGAGTCTGCTGTGTGCCAAATTATTGATTTTCGTGTGGTTGAGACCTGTGCGTATAGGCAGCGCGCCTGCGCGAACCATGGCCTTCCTCTATCTTGAGGCTTCGCTTTCAGTTTCCTTGACCTGAGGGCCGGAGCAGCCGTGCCCTGCTGCGTAATTAATAATGATGATGATAGGAAAATTGCTTATTTTGTTTTTTTTTTCTAAACACTTCGTTATCCATTATTTTGAATAAACATTAAGTATTTTTCAATTGTGGAAATTTATAGGTACCTAGATTATAACACAAAAACAATACTTAATGATATTTATTACTGTTTTATGAGAATTTATAAGCAATGATTTGCAAAAAAAAGAGCCCCAAGGATAATGAAGCTGAATAATTATTGTTATGTAGGTTGGTAAGCAAACTACTACTTCCTTTATTAAACGACTTCAAAAGATTACGCAGTCGACGAGTTTTTTGGAACGAAGTTCTTTTCGGCCAAAACTTAACTTGTCATTTTTGTCTGTGGCCGAAACTAAATAAGTTCCGTCAAATCGACACTGGTGCCGATTCTGTTGTACACCGAACTAAACTAACTAAACTATCACTAAAATTCCTTACTTTTGGCTATGAGAATCTTAACGCTATTCTGCAAAATAAAATCTCTAAATTTAAAAATAATTTTGACACATCTAAAATCAAAGAACAATGGGCAACTTTATATGGACCGTGGGCCCAGTGTTGTAGCACTTTTTTACCTACCTTAAAATACAGATCCGAGTAATCTCAACATTTTACTATAAAGCAGCACAGCTCTAATGCATTAAAAAAACAAGTTACAGCTGTTCTAAATAATCAATAATTTCCGTTACGAATGCTAATAGTTTGGCTTAATGATGCGCATACAAAATTGTGTCTACATGTTGCCAGTTGGAATGCATTATTCTCTTTTATATGACACCTTGAACAATTCAGTTTAAGAATAAGTAGTGTAAAAATATTCTTTATTTCGGTATTGGGATAGGACTATAATTGAAAAATACTTTTGATTATGAAAATGAAACATCTTTATTCACTAAAATATAACATATTCATGCATAATCAGCCGATTAGTATCCCACTACTGGGTACCGTCGAAACTCAGAACGACAAGGATAAGGCGTTAGTTCTTACTAAACTGTAAAGAATTGTCCTAATGAGTGTTGTTGCTCTCAATAATAATCTCGTCCCAGGCACTTGCGGGGCCAACAAAGTTTTCTGAATGCCTTCCAATACCGAAGTACCATATAATACTGACGACATGGGCGCATGCTCCAACAGTCCTCATTCCTGTTAAGCATGAACAATAATATGCGTGGATAGCATTAATGTCCTGAACATTGGAGTTCATCAATATATAAGTATAATATGTCGTATTTGACCTGTGTCGTGATAAAATACGACCTCTCATTAGCGTGCAGGTGTCCGTTGCTAATCCATATTCGGTCATCCTTGGACTTGGAGTTACACACACCTGAATATTGTAAACGCCACCTCGCAAGTGTTCGCCGACGTAAGAACGTGCCAGACTTAAATGGTATGTTCCTAGACTGAATAAAATAATGTCTTCATCTGTGAGTATTGGGAACGGCACATTTATTGACTCATCCGTCAATGTCACAAACGACGCTCGCTGCCGGTTTACGTTATGCTCAACTATATAGTTGCCCAATGTATTATCGTTACTCATTCGGCTATGTATTCGTTCAGAAAAGGCGGCGGCATAAGTACTGTCACGCAAAGGCTCTCTAAATGCATTCAACAGTGCTCCAGCAATCCGAAAATCAGTAAATAAATGTGGCAATGACTTATTAAATAATTGGTTACGAAATATTTTAAAGTCCCGTTTAAACCATCCGTTTATTACCTCTATGACCCAACGTACAATCGTTATTAATCTTGATTTATTAGCTTGCTCATTTGTAAGTTGAGTCGCACTTCTGTCTTTGCTTGGTGGCATATGTGGCTCATAACCACAGGTTTCAATATTGGGTATTGAGTCTCGAAAGCCTCTATCCAATATAAATGTGTCTCTTTCATGTAGAAGGTAATGAACGGGGGATATTTCATTGTCCATTATTTGAGTCATTATTTGACTATCTGAGGTAGTTGCGGCATAGGGTCCAAGGATGTCAATAATGTAACCATCTGAACAGACCAAAAGGAATGGTTTTAGTAAGTTTTTATACTTATGTAGGCTATACGTTCTTTTTTGGAACAAGAAGTTTTTACTTTTCTGTATGTAGATGTAAGTTCCGTCACACAGTATTATGGCTTTTGGGTCTACGGTTTGTCCAAATAATGCTGTTGGTACTGTCAGATTGTGTGCAATAATCTCATCGCGGCTTATGTGGTCGTAACCCAGATGCCGCAAAACAAACTCTCTGGTCAAACAGTCACGTATTATTTTAAAATAACGCTCCAGTGTTCTCCTACTAACATTTAAATGGCACGCAATTCTGTCATCTGGCTCACCCGATCTTATTTTCATCAAGTAAGATCCCAACACAGTTTTTGGACGTTTTGTTTGCTCAGTTAGAGATGGAGTCTCTTGGAGAACAATATCGAATTGATCGTGCGTCAATCCCGTTCGATAATATAGTTCATTGGGAGAAATTGACTCAATGTTATCAAAATCTATGCCGGATTTTTTGTTGTAAGCGTCTTTTAAAGTATCAATGATATCTTTCAATTGATCTGGCGTAAATACCGTCTCAGCATGGTCATATAATTCGCTCCATTCATTTGAACGTATGTGGTCTTGACATATTCGTGCATCATGAGGAACATATACGTTATGTTCTGTCAATAAATATATTTTAATGAAATGGGGCACTCTGTGACGATCTTCATTAAGGCATCCATGAAATAAGCATCGACGAGAGGTATTTGCTAACCGTTTATAAGTTGGTACTGTAGTAGGACGCGATTGTTCTTCATTTACTTGCTCGTCTTGCTGTTCTTCGTTTTGTCTCCGTTCTTGTTCTACGTGCCTGGCTTCTTGGCGATTTGCTGCCACCCAACAACGATAGCACATGTATTGATTTCCATTCAGGGTGCCCTGAAAAAAATAAAGTAGTTGTTGAACCTGAATAAGCCAATACAAAGTCCTTTGATCAAATACAGTGCATATTCCCATACAAGTGAATGATAGTTTATATGCAGAAAAACGTGTCATTTGGCAACTATCAGATTTGATTTTACTGCTTGATTTCGAATGTCATAATTATGGCTAATTCTCCGAAGTCATCAGATCGAACGTCCTAATTGCCGAAAATCCATAGCATCGACGTACCTATCACAATTTCAAATAGTCATTAGATCAAGTGTTCGTTGTGCCGAAAAGCCATTTCAACGATAGTCCTGATCCATCGAATGTCTATTGGCTCGACGTGCCAGTAAATCGAAAGCTATTCTGCTTATGACTCAAATATGACGTGCGGGAAGAGCGCCCGTGTCACGATCGCATGACATACAACGGCTTTTTGACAGCGCCCGTTAGACGGGAAAATGACATCGATGACATTTTAAGTATGAAAAATACTAACGAATAATCTGTTTTATCCAGTTGTTATATATATTATGTTGATTAAACCCTGCTGGTTGGTTTTATGTCGTACCTGTACAGTTGTACATACATACAATTACTTACAAAGCAACCCGATTCGGGAATAAATAAGCTGATATTTACAACAAAGGTACCTATAATTATTATGACAATTATTTATTTAATGAACCTGTTTTACTGACCTCTTCTATGTTGATCCGCTCCAAAACATAATTAGTGAAGCCTGGATGCGCTTCCATATGTTCGCGGGTTAAAGTACGTCGATTCCTGTCTTGAAATACCGACCGAGAACACGTTATACACCTTTCACGTTGTTCCATTTTGATGAAACTATTCAACTTGTCCAATCGTAAGGCAAACACAAGAATCCGTTATTAAGTCCAAAGTAGTTAGTCGTAGGTAGCAAGAATGGTGGAGAAAGAAAGAAAACACGCGCACTGCAAAATGGCTCCGTTACGACTGACAAGGGCGCAAGTGCGATCAAGGAAGCGCGATGGTTATGTGCTATCTCACTCACTCTCTCACGCTCCGATAATGAGTATGTCCCGCTCGCTCCTGTACTATCGATAAAGATCGCTACCTGCACTTGCGCTAACCGGTTTTTAACAACATGAGTGCATGTTCTGTCCTGCTCCCTGAGTACTTTGTCTCTTTCTAATAGTTCATTTATGCTATTCATAATTAAATAACACAACGTAAATGTATAATAATTATATACGGGCATCATTAGGTCATAATATTAGCATTTGTAACGGTAAATTATTGGACTTTTGGAACCGCTGTAACTTTTTTATTTGAATATTTAGAGTAATGCTGCCATAGAACAAAATGTTGAGATTATTCATATCTTCATTTTAAGATAGGTAAGAAAATGCTACAACACTGGGCCCATTCTGCCCATTGTTCTTTGACAATTATTGCGACTCCACGAGGTACTTGTTTGCCGTACCACGTGATCTTTTTTTAGAACCGTAGGCGCGCATTATGTGCGGCCTCGACTTGTTTTGTATGGAATTTTTTACTTTTTGTATGGAAAATATAAAAAAATATTACCAACACGTTGAGATTTATAGGTTTAAGGCTTTACCAAGGGGGTCGAAATTTTCATTATTTTTGCGATACGACACACCGTTTTCGAGATATAAGCAAAAGAAAAGAATAAAAGATACAGTACTGTTTTTGCATCTGAAGTCGAGGTGTTGGTGTGAATTTTAGTTCATGACAACTAATTTTATTCCACACCTTTTTAATCGCGATTAAAAATAGTCAGATTTAGTTAAGACAATCAAAATTTTAGGTGAAAAACGTAAAATTCAGAATAGCAAAATTGCCATTTTCACTAAATTATAATCTCAGTGCCATCTTAGTGCTGTCAAACTAAAATATAGTTAAGTTGTGTCAATTTAGTCAATTTCAGAATGGGAAATCGTCGTTTGACAGGAATAAACTAAATTTTGGTGATTTTTAGTCTAGTTTAGAGAATTTTGTGACAAGAGAATCGGCACCACTGACTTACTAATGGCCCACCATGCGTTTTTTAACGGATTAAATATTTTTTTACGTTACTTTCAATTGGATTTTTAAAGTAAAAATCCTACAAGCAACAACTAAAATCTATATTTTTAAATCATCATCATAATATTTTTTTTCAAATCAAATTATTTATTTGCTTAACAGGTTCCGAGGATGTTACAAAAGGTTCATAAGGTAGGTGAGTCCACTGTATTCTATCCATGTGAGGTGTGCAAATATATTAGGAACATTATGTCACAATAAAATTATTCTTAATCAGTTTTCTTATTAAATTACATTGTCATTGAAAAAAAAAACAAATGTACAAATATTTGCTATAATTAAAATACAATATCTTATCTTCAAAGTAGTCTTTTACTTTATAATAACACTTTTTAATTAGGAATGTGTATGATTTCTTCATAAATAGATGAGTAGGTAACTTCTTAATATCATCGGGCAATTTATTATAAATCAGTGATGCCATACAAATACTTAATACTTTTATTCAGTAATGTCGTTTTCCCATAGATAATTATCTAAATAGCAAGGCTATTATATTGCTACGCTAAATTGTTTTGCGTGGCTGAGAGCAGCGCTGGTAGGCAGAGCGCATGCGCGAACCACAGCTACCCTGTATGTCGAGGAGTGGAGGCTTGCCTTTCAGTGTGTTTGGAGGAGCGGCCGTGAACGGTCGTGCCGCTCTTCCAAACATACTAAATAATGTATTATTATGTAAGTTAGTAGGAAAATTGCTTATTTATTATTTTAAATTACTAGCCTGGTGCAGGTAGATCTAAAACGGTGTGATACTGCGGCAAATTGATGGGCCCCGATCCGACCTGTAAGAAAAACACTTCATTAAATGCGCGCACTCGACACGCGAATGGACATGGAGTCGTTTTCATGGTTTTCGAGGGAGTTGACAACGATTATGGGTTCGAAATCAAAATTCAAGATTTCATTTTTTTCTGTCACAGGTAAAAATTCCATCTTTCATGAACAACAGTACGGTTTCACCAAAGGGCGCTGTACCACTGACGCCGGTGTCACCCTAATAAGGAACATTTTTAATACCTGGGAAGAAGCACAACATGTCATTGGAATCTTTTGCGACCTAAGCTCTCTTAGGCGATCGATTGTGTACAAACCATAAGACACTTCTGCTGAAATAAGATAATACCTGAAAAATAGAAAGGATAAATTCAAAGTAAACGGCATAAACTCATTAGGGTCTGAAATAGCAATGGGCGTTCCTCAAGGTTCGATATTGGGTCCATTCCTCTTTTTAATTTACATTAATGATTTACGCCAAATACTTCAAAATCAACCAAAGATGGTGTTATTTGCAGATGAAACATCATTGATCTTTAAAATAGACTGACGGCCACAAAATCTTGACGACTAAATAACTCTATACTTCAGGTCCAAGATTGGTTTACAGTAAATAATTTGGTACCTACTAAATAAATAAAAAAACAAAATGCAATAATTTTAAATTTAGACAATTTAAAACTAATGTTAGAAGTAGCGATTGCACATTCACGATCAACGCCATCTTTCGGTCATGTAGAAATTAAAATGGACTCGTTTTCTTTCTGATTTTGCAGATCATGCTGATTTTGAATAATATGATGAAATGAAAACCGTTTTAGTTGATAAAATTTTCCTGTTTTATATGAAAGAGAATAAATAAACAGTTAAGAAAAACAACTATTTGTCGTCGAAAACTTAAATTTCATTTTTTTTTGCTTGCATTTAATTTACATTCATTTGTTTCTCATCTAAATAGTAAATTACCTACTAAATAATACTTTCGACGTAAAAACGGTAACATTTTATAGAAAAAAAATACAATTACCATCGAACCGCACAGCAACAGATCTGCCTAGACACAGTCATTAGTGTCTGGGTGTTTAGGCAAACGGTAACAACTAACGATAAGTAAGCGAATGGTCACTAGTAGTGGCTACCGGTAACGGGACGTAGGACGACTGTTTGTCCACACTGCTCTTGACATGACCGCCTGTGTTTGACTAACTTATAATATAGGTTTTTGGGTTAGAACGAATCGTTTTCGAGTTCGAGAAGAACTGTTTTTGGTAACACTTGTACCGTGTAGAAAACGAATCGTTTTATTTACCAGACGTAGTTTTCGATTCATATAAATGAAGCCCGGCTGTTTCGAAGCCCAAAATGAAGGAAGGTATTTTTATTTGCCATTTGGTACAGACAGGGAGAGCAGTGGTGACCCAGTGGTAACGGCCGTGACTTACGAGTTGTAGGTCGTAGGTTCGGGCCCAGACAGGCGCTTTACTTTGTGTAAATTAATTCATCACCACTGCCCTCAAAACGGTGAAGGAAAACCTCGAGGAGAAAGCGGCATGTCCTAGAACCAAAAATTCGAAAGACATGTGACATCTACCAACCCGCACTGGGCCCGCGTGGTGGATTACGGCCCACTCCCTCTCACCGAGATGTCAAAATTATATTGGTTAGTAGTATTTTATATTAGTTGTCAAAATTGTGTGACAAACGAATCTCAAGTTGTGTATGAAGTTTTTGTTACTTAGAAATAAATTAGTATTTTATGTAAATGTGTCGTTTCACTTATTCACACTAATTCCCGTTATTTATACCATGTGACTATGAAAAAAGTACAATCTATATTGGTGTTGCAACACTCTGCCCTAATGAGATGCTATGTTTAAGTTTGGTTTTCCCTTAAAGTTGCCATATAATTTCGTAAGGTGAGTAGTTAGTTATACATACCTACCTTACCAGACAGCTAGACTGTTATTTCTACTTTTTTATTTTCTTTCTACTTTCCAGGACTGGCCTAGGTCTACTTTTAATATTCCAAAAGGTAAAGGTATAGAAATAAAACATCAAATTCACAAACAATGGGATGTTTACAATTGCAATGATAAAGTTCTTACAGTACCATGTGCACACAGTACAAGCCTCGTCTGAAAGACAGTCTCACTTTGTATATTAAATACAATCCAATAATCTTTATATAAATACATATTTCTCGCGAATAAACTCTCAAAATTCAAGCCATTCGTTGAAGTCACAACCTTTTCGCCTTTCAATAGGAATAATGGGATTTATGTCTTTGCCTTTTTATGTAGGCCTTGTGTCATTGAGATGTCAAAATCACTTAGTTAAAAAAAGATCCACTAAGTTATAATGTCGCTACTGCAGTCAAAGATTGGAAATGAAAAATCCTATGGAATGGAAATGAAATGAAGAAAATTCAGTAGCGTCATTTGAGATCCCAAAAATTCTTAACACAACTGAAAATTATTTTAGATAAGATCTCTACACCAATTTCATATCAAGTGCTGCCTTTCGGCACAAGTACAAAGCAAGACTACCTTACTTAAACAGTTCGAAGAGGTTTTATACAAAACACTCGATTATTTCTGGTTATATATTACATACATAGTACATAATGATTCTGTGTTCTAATGTACTTATACGACATTGATGAAAAATTTAAGTTTATTTTTATTTAAAACGACGATCACGATATATTATAGAAATTGAGTGTTCTTTTTATTTCTGACATTTGTGCTTTCCCCTATAAATAGATTATACATATATAAATAGATGATACTTTACTAAAACTTTGCTAAATTTGTAATCCTTGAGGTTTTAAGTACCTACACAGTGACAGAATGCTGATTTTATACAAGGGGATAATCTGAACCATAAAGGTTCTTGACAAAAAGATTGAATGAACGAGAAATAAATATAATTGATCATTAATTAATGAAGTAATTAATTAATTCCTAAATATTTATTTTAGTTACATACAAACCTGTCTAATCTCAAAAAACATTACATCATTAATACAGTTTTTCAACTACTTACAGATAATATGCATGTTTTAAATATTTTTCAACCAAAATCACGAATTCAGCAAAGATTTAGCTAATAATAATATTTTATAAGTACACAATAGTTATTAATACATCTTAAGACGTTAACATACTCGTACAACTACGTGTCTACGCTATTACAAAATCTATAGTACGCATAGTATAAAAGATTATTATGTCCTTAAATAAGTTAAGTTTGAATGTTTCATTTACATTTGTGACAACTGTGCCTTACTTTCACCTGTACTTGGCTGGATTTAGACATTTTGTAAATAAACTAAACAACGCATGTAGTGTAGATAACTTAAGTGAAGGCTAAGCATGCCAGTGCCTTTTTATTGAAATGGGAGCTACAATTTATTTAACATTTTTTGCCAAAATTAGAAGATGATGATCGCTTTCGCACGAGGCACCGATTCAGACCGAATAAAAACTGTTCAATAAAAATAAACTTTACATCATTATTTTATTGCAATGGCCTTCTTAGAAAACTTAAAACATTACATGACAAACACGAACTAAATAAAGCAAAACACAATCCCAAAGCACTTTGGAATAAAATAAAAGACATCACAAATACAAAAAAGATATGTGCACCACCTACAGAACTGCTGAATACCAAATCTGATCCGAAAGCGACCGTTAACAATGCATGTCATTTCTTTGCCACAATTGGAGCTGAGCTAGCCTCTAAAATTCCTGCAACTTCACAACAGCCCGTCACACAAAAAACCTCTAATAACTCATTTGTAATTCTTGAAGTGGACGAATCAGAGGTGGAGTCCACCATCATGAACCTTAGGCAGGATAGTGCGACTGGCTGGGATGGAATACCCTCTACCCTGTTGAAGGTTTGTCGGAACACCCTTGTCCCTCTAATCACACACATTATTAACATTTCTATTACAAAAGGAGTGTTCCCAGAACCTTTCAAGAGGGCCATAGTTCACCCGATACATAAGAACGGGGCCAGAGACTGTGTCAACAATTATAGACCCATATCAGTACTCTCGGCTCTCTCTAAAGTTATGGAAAAATTAATTAATGGTAGACTAGTAAATTATCTTAACAGATACAAAATTATAGCATCCAACCAGTATGGATTTAAAAAAGGAATTTCTACCGAAGATGCAGTTATCGACCTCACTCAGTTTGTATCAAAAAAACTAGATGAGCAACAAAAATGCGTCAGTATGTTCCTGGACCTAAAAAAGGCGTTCGACACAGTCTCTGTTCCCAACCTTCTCTACAAACTGGAGGGTATAGGTATTCGCGGCAAGCCTCTTGAACTCTTCAAGGACTACCTTAAAAATAGAAAATTGGCTGTTAAAATCAACTCATGCCTAAGTGACGAAGAAACTGTCACATATGGAGTCCCCCAAGGCAGCGTGCTGGGACCTACGCTTTTCCAGATCTACATTAATGACTTATGCACGCTGCCTTTACATAAATCACAAATCTTCACTTATGCTGATGACACCGAGATTGTGGTGTATCCGCTCGGACGCAGAGCGCGGGAAAAATAATCGAGCCAGATGAATGCCAGATGCGTCACCGGCGCGCGCGGCGCGGCGGGGCGCCCGCTCGGCCGCCCGATAATGTAAATAAAGCATTTTTACGACTTGGGTTTGTTTGAATGGTGCTAACACTTGTGTTTTTTGTTATGGTAAGGAACGGGGCTTTAAGATAGCGGAGTTTCGTTTGAAATAGGATAGTATTTACGCAAACACTACGTACGATACGTACGTACGATAGTATTTACGTAACTTTGTTTTCAAATAAATGGTTATAGTTCGAAAAAACGAGCGTTGACCTATATTGTTTAAGGTTTTAAATACATTATGTGTATATACTTAACGCAAAACACTAATAAAACCACATAGCATTAGTACAATATGTACTATTTACGAGCGTGCAAAGTTGAAAAAATTTGCCGACGGCAAAAAAATAACAATGGCCGCCAAGACAATGGAAACAAAATGTTGTTTTATAAATATAAATCTGATACGTAGAATAAAAATATTGGTACCTGTGGAAAGCTTATTTAATGCTTCAACTTTGTTATAAAAGTAGTGGTATTAGAATAACACACTGTACTAAAATAAGGATCTGAAAACACATACACGTAATAACAATAAACATGAATCGGTCAGCGCCGGTTGTGGAATAAAACCGAAATTACGTACTATTTTTTCACTCACCGACCTTGAAATCCTGCAGTAATTCACTTCACTATAATATTTATCACACACTTAACAGGCCATAGCACTTCAAACACTTGAAAACCCACTTAAAACACAAATTATTTATCATGTAAACAAAACACGCGCGAGTCCGTACGTCACTGACAAGACGCCATATTTTTTTAATTATTTGATTTTTTTGGTTGAACGCTTGTAGTTTTGTCATACATCTGAATACGCGGCTTTTAAGCACGAAATCGACTAAGCAATCGGATACAGTGTGCCACAGATCTTTTAAAAATGAAAAATTGAATAAAGTTTATCGGATTTCGATTAATTAAAAGGTTACGCGAGTGGACGCTAGCGTGCGGCGCCACTTTCTATGCGGCGACTTTGGTCACCTCATCCACTCCAGCGGCTATGGTAATACCTGGAGCGAGGTAAAGAATATTGCAGAGCAGTCCTTAAATACTGTTATGAATTGGCTGCTACTCAACCTACTCACCCTAAACGTGGCCAAAACAAACTTCATTCCCTTCTTTATGAATTATAGGAACAAAGCTCCACCAGAATTTTTAATCACGGCACACACGTGCTCTGATCTCAGTTCTTGCTCATGTGCGACGCTTACCCGTGTTAATCATACGAAGTACCTGGGTGTAGTGATTGATGACGGACTGAGATGGTACAACCAAATAGATAACACTGCTTCGAGAGTCAGAAGACTTATCTATATTTTTAAATCTCTGAGACATTGCGCAGACATTAATATCCTAAAAATGGTTTATCTAGCACTCTGTCAGTCCGTTATCACCTACTGCCTCCCGGTATGGGGTGGGGCCGCTAAAACCAAGTTTATTGTAGTGGAGCGAGCACAGAGAGCTGTCCTGAAGATTATGCTTGGAAGACCATACAGATTCCCTACTACTAAATTATATGCAGACTGCAAATTACTTACTGTGAGGCAGCTCTTTGTCCTTCGAGCCACTCTCAGAATGCATAAATATACTCCCCCATCAGGTCCTACTAAGCGCAAAGCAAAAAATGTATGCCCGACAGTAAGCCACAAAACTGCATTCGCTAGGCGCCAGTTCTAACGTTCTAAGTACATTAATTTATAGGAATATACATAAAGCCATTCATTAGCTGGGCTAAACAACCACGAGTTAAGATTAAAGTACAAAGT